>JAULJL010000008.1:0-2410000 GCA_030761205.1 Fremontodendron californicum
AGTTAGTTAGAAGGTCTAGATCTTCCTTTCTTGAGGATTGCTTACTGGCTTACTGAAAAGATAAGGCACTTTTCTTTTCTTTTCTTTTCTTTTCTTTTCTTTTCTTTTCTTTTCTTTTCTTTTTGTATTCAAATGTTAATTTTAAATTTATTTTCAATTTAGTTTCATTTTCATTTCTTTAATTTTTATATTCAATTTTAATTTTTATATTCAATTTTAATTTTCAATTTCTTTTCTTTATATTCAATTTTAATTTTTAATTTATTTTCAAATTTAGTTTCATTTTCAATTTTCTTTTTTCTTTTCTTTTTGTATTCAATGTTAATTTTTAAATTTATTTTCAATTTAGTTTCATTTTCATATTCAATTTTAATTTTAATTTTAATTTTCAATTTCTTTTCTTTTCTTTCCTTTCCTTTCCTTTCTTTTCTTTTCTTTTTCATTTTTTTTTTTTTTTGTATTCAATGTTAATTTTAATTTAGTTTATTTTTAGTTTCATTTTCATATTCAATTTTAATTTTAATTTTCAATTTCTTTTCTTTTCTTTTCTTTTTCAATTTTCTTTTTTCTTTTTTTTGTTGTATTCAATGTTAATTTTAATTTAGTTTATTTTTAGTTTCATTTTCATATTCAATTTTAATTTTAATTTTCAATTTCTTTTCTTCTCTTCTCTTCTCTTCCTCTTCTCTTCTCTTCTCTCTCTTTCTCTTCTCTTCTCTTCCTCTTCTCTTCTCTTCTCTTCTCTCCTTCTCTTCTTCTTCTCTTCTATTCTCTTCTCTTCTCTTTCTCTCTCATCTTCCTCTTCTCTTCTCTTACTCTTCTCTTCTCTTCTCTCTTCTCTTCTCTTCTCTTCTCTTCTCTTCTCTTCTCTTCCTCTCTTCTCTTCTCTTCTCTTCTTCTTCTCTTCTCTCTTCTCTTCTCTTCTCTTCTCTCTTCTCTTCTCTTCTCTAAAATGAAAAATGAAAACTTTCTTTTCTTTTTTCTTTTTTTTTTTGTATTCAATGTTAATTTTAAATTTATTTTCAATTTAGTTTCATTTTCATTTCTTTTAATTTTTATATTCAATTTTAATTTTTATATTCAATTTTAATTTTCAATTTCTTTTCTTTATATTCAATTTTAATTTTTAATTTATTTTCAAATTTAGTTTCATTTTCAATTTTCTTTTTTCTTTTCTTTTTGTATTCAATGTTAATTTTAAATTTAGTTTTCATTTTCATATTCAATTTTAATTTTAATTTTCAATTTCTTTTCTTTTCTTTCCTTTCCTTTCCTTTCCTTTCTTTTTCTTTTCTTTTTTCTTTTTTTTTTTATTCAATGTTAATTTTAATTTAGTTTATTTTTAGTTTCATTTTCATATTCAATTTTAATTTTAATTTTCAATTTCTTTCCTTTTCTTTCCTTTCCTTTCCTTTCCTTTCCTTTCTTTTCTTTTCTTTTTCTTTTCAACAAAGAATCCAGATTAATCTAATACAGTATCAAAAGTCTTCTACCACAATTTAGTAGTCTAAAATTAATTATTTTCTACCCATAAATTCAAATTAACAATTAAGAAATGAATAAAATATGCATGTGATCATCACTAATAAACTAGAAATAAGATGAATATGAAACTACGATTGAATTAGATAACTCTCAAGCTTTCGAGATGACGACTCCCCGGGTCGACTCGTAATTCATATCGTCTTATTTCTAGTTTATTAGTGATGATCACGTGCATATTTTATTTATTTCTTAATTCAAATTAACAATTAAGAAATGATAAAATATGCACGTGACATCACTAATAAACTAGAAATAAGATGAATAGTGAAACTACGATTGAATTAGATAACTCTCAAGCTTTCGAGATGACGACTCCCCGGGTCGACTCGTAATTCATATTCGTCTTATTTCTAGTTTATTAGTGATGATCACGTGCATATTTTATTTATTTCTTAATTGTTAATTTGAAATTTATGGGTAGAAATAATTAATTTTAGACTGTTAAATTGTGGTAGAAGACTTTTGATACATTATTAGATTAATCTGGATTCTCTGTTTTAATAAAGTTGGGCTCTTTGATTTCTCTGTACTATTGGAACTCGTGAATATCTTTGTTTAATGTTATGGTTTGCATTAGAACGTTTGACTCATGGATGGTCTATGACAGTCTACTGGCAATTCTTATTTCCTATTATCCGGCTCTCTCTCTCTTTGGTAGTTTTCTATTTATTACTAATTTGTAAATAAAAAATGTGTATGTGTCACGGCCCGCGCGATCTCGCTCGGGTCCGTTATGCACACAACAGGTCCAGGCCCAGGATTTGAGTTACAAAGAATATCTTGACCCACTAGAATATGCCCAATCTCTGGAGCATTCTAGAAGGCCTTGAAAGACAGGATTTATCTGAAGGTTCTAGAAGCAGTAAAAGATAGTTACTGCCCAATAGTTTCAACTTATCTAGAACTCTAAGAGATAGAGTTTAAATTCCTTTAGGCCTCTAGATAATGTAATCTTAACCATTCATTTATTTAAATTTGAACCGTTGATGTAGTAGAGGCCTCCTCCAGCCTCCAGCCTCATTTGTATCATTCAACTCATTTGAATAATATACAAGAGCATTATTCTCTACTCTCTTGTTCTATTTTTTTTGCTTAGCCTTAGTAATTTTTAGTTACCAATGCCTTTCTTGAGTGTTAACAGGCTGACTTAGGCATCCAAGGAAGCGACTTCCAGCCTAAGGTCGCACGATTCGCAGGGCTAAAGTTCCAGTCCGTGATAGTTGGTATCAGAGCTCGTGGTTCGTGAAAGGTACAGATCATAGGGATGGTGTCTCAAGCAGATAACCAGACACAAGAGGTCCCAGAGACTTGTGGGAGAACCAAGAAGGCTAATTCGAGGGATGTTCTATCGTCCATGGATGGTAGGGTGGCCAAGCTCGAGGTGACCGTTGGAGACATGCGGGAGAACCTGGAGATCGTTGAAGGTCGTATCGAAGAGTTAGACTCCGCGGGGAGGAGCTCAAGGAAAGGATGCAGGGGGCTCTCAATGAGGCGATAGACATGCTGACTCAGAAGAATGATTCTCTAGAGGCCATGTTGGTGGCCATGCGGAATGAGATGGAGGAGCTCAAGGGAGAGCTCACTTCATGCAAAGCAGCCATAGGGGTGGCATGCTAGCTGTGACACCCAAGCACAGGATAGAGATTCCTAAACCAAAGGAGTTCAAGGGAACCAGATCGGCAAAGGATATTGACAACTTCTTGTGGGGGATGGAGCGGTATTTTCGTGCAATGGGCATTGATGATGATGCCACTAAGGTAAACACTGCTTCCATGTATTTTACTGATCGCGTTGTAGGTGCAGCGATGAGAGGCGTGGTTGCACTGCCATTGAAACCTGGGAGGAGTTCCAAAGTGAGTTCAGGCAGCAGTTTTACCCAGAATATGCCGAGGATGAGGCGCATGCCAAGTTGCGACGGCTTACACAACAAGGCACAGTTCGGGAGTATGTGCGAGAATTCAGTGAACTCATGCTCCCGATTTTTGATCTCGGGGAGAATGAGGCATTCTTCTTATTTATGGATGGACTTAAACCCTGGCAAAGTAAGAGTTGCAGTGGAGAAGTGTCCAAGATCTGACCAAAACCATGGCCACAACTGAGTCCTTACTCGATCTCAGTTCAAAGAAGCCGGACAAGTTCGAGTCTTCCAAACCCAAGGGAAAGGGCAATAGTAGGGGAGACAATGAGCAACAGTCCAAAGATGGTTATGGGAAGCCACCGATAGGAAAGTGAAAGTCCAACAAACAGTCCGACAAGAAGAAGAAAGGGAGCCAATGGAGTGCTTCTTATGTGCAGGTTTGCACCGGATGATAGACTGCCCAGAGCAAACCAAGCTGTCCGCCATCAACAGGGAGGATGATGAGCCAGAGGATGAGACTCTGAAGCTTGGTTCAATTATACTCAGTTCTGCCAAGGCAAGGAGGTGTCGAAAACAGAAGGGGTTGATGTTCGTGGACATCACAATCGCAGGCAGACGAAAGAGTGCTCTAGTTGACACAGGAGCATCTGACCTATTCATGTCAGAAAAGGCAGCCAGAAAGCTTGGTCTCAAGGTTGAGAAAACAGTCGGATTGATCAAGACTGTTAACTCTAAGGAAGTCCCAACCATGGGTGTGGCACAAGGAGTGGAGCTACAACTTGGAGATTGGAAGAGCAATGAAAATATTGAGGTAATCTCATTGGATGACTATGATTTAGTACTTGGATTAAATTTTCTTAACCGGATTAATGCTCTCCTTGTACCTTTTGCTGATTGCATATGTATCTTGGATACCCGTTATCAATGTGTTGTGCCAGTGAATCGAGAGATGGGTGTTGGAGCCAAGGTGATGTCCGCAATCCAATTTGCCAAGGAGGTGCCCAGACATAAAAACACCTACTTGACGGCCCTGAAATTTGATGAGCCTCAGGAGCCTAAAAATGAGACCCCCATAGAGGTGCTAGAGGTGCAACAATCTTTTGAGGATGTGATGCCTGCCGAGTTGCCCGAGGGACAGCCACCCAAGAGAGATGTGGATAAAACTGATGCATCAGACTTTGCTAGTGGAGAAGTGCTGGTGCAAGATGTACAAACAGTGATGTTAGAGAGTCAAAAACTAGATGAGACAGAGTTTTGCTGCACGGTCTAGGAGAGAGCCCTGTTGGAGGACCGTTATTATTGGTCACACATGCAGGAAGATGTTAAAGCCTATGTGGAAACTTGTCTAGTGTGCCAACAAGACAAAGTTGAACTTAAGACACCAGCTAGACTCTTACAGCCATTGTCCATACCGGAGCGCCAAGGTGAGAGCGACTTTGTTGATTTTATTGCAGGTTTACCTAAGGCGAATGAGTTTGGGAGCACTATGGTAGTGGTGTGGATTAAGTTGTTCAAGCTACTGGGGTCAGACTTGAACTTTTCCATCAGTGTGCATCCCCAAACATATTGGTAGACCGAGAGAGTGAATGCTTTATTGGAGGTATATCTCAAGCACTACGTTAGTGCAACGCAGCGAGACTGGCCAAAGCTGTTGGATGTGGCACAGTTTTCTTACAACTTACAGCGGAGTGAGGCCACAAACCAGAGTCCATTCGAGATAATGATCGGGCAGCAACCACTTACACCCAGTGCTGTTGCTACAGGTTACACAGGATCACACCAGCAGCTTACAAGTTTGCTAAGGCTTAGCAGGAGCAGACTAACTTCACCAGGGCTTGCCTACACAAGGCAGGAAAGCGCACCAAAAAGTGGGGAGATCGGAAGCGTAGGGATATGCAGTTTCAGGTTGGAGACTTAGTCCTTGTCAAACTGCACTTGGTGTTGCGTCACCCAGGCATGCACAAAGGGCTTGTGCGGAGATATGAGGGGCCTTTCAAACTTCTGACACGGGTAGGCAAGGTGACCTACAAACTTGAGCTGCCAGCAAAACTCAAGGTACACCCAGTTTTTCATGTCAGTATGCTTAAGCCTTTTCAGGTAGATCAGGACGATCCAGCCAGGGGCGAGTCTCAACGCGAACCAGTAGGAGTGAAGGCCTCTTACGACAGAGATATACAGTGTATACTTGCGGATCGAGTAGTACGACGAAAGAATTACAGGCCAAGGCATGAGTAGTTTGTCCGATGAAAGGGACTACCCGACAGTGAGGCAAGTTGGGAACCAGCTGAGGCATTGTGGCAGTACCAGGATAAGATTGAACAGGTCCATGCAGAGGACGCGACGAGGGCGTCGCTGGAACAAGTGGGGGAGAATGTCACGGCCCGCGCGATCTCGCTCAAGTCCGTTATGCACACAACAGGTCTAGGCCCAGGATCTGAGTTACAAAGAGTATCTTGACCCACCAGAGTATCTTGATCTCGGGGAGAATGAGGCATTCTTCTCATTTATGGATGGACTTAAACCCTGGCAAAGCAAGAGATGCAGCAGAGAAGTGTCCAAGATCTGACCAAAACCATGGCTACAACTGAATCCTTACTCGATCTCAGTTCAAAGAAGCCGGAGAAGTTCGAGTCTTCCAAACCCAAGGGAAAGGGCAATAGTAGGGGAGACAATGAGCAATAGTCCAAAGATGGTTATGGGAAGCCACCGATAGGAAAGTGAAAGTCCAACAAACAGTCCGACAAAAAGAAGATAGAGAGCCAATGGAGTGCTTCTTATGTGCAGGTCCGCACCGAATGATAGACTGCCCAGAGCAAACCAAGCTGTCCGCCATCAACAGGGAGGATGATGAGCCAGAGGATGAGACTCTGAAGCTTGGTTCAATTATACTCAGTTCTGTCAAGGCAAGGAGGTGTCGAAAACAGAAGGGGTTGATGTTCGTGGACATCACAATCGCAGGCAGACGAAAGAGTGCTCTAGTTGACATAGGAGCATCTGACCTATTCATGTTAGAAAAGGCAGCCAGAAAACTTGGTCTCAAGGTTGAGAAAACAGTCGGATTGATCAAGACTGTTAACTCTAAGGAAGTCCCAACCATGGGTGTGGCACAAGGTGGAGCTATAACTTGGAGATTGGAAGTGCAAGGAAAATATTTAGGTAATCTCATTGGATGACTATGATTTAGTACTTGGATTAAATTTTCTTAACCGGATTAATGCTCTCCTTGTACCTTTTGCTGATTGCATATGTACCTTGGATACCCGTTATCAATGTGTTGTGCCAGTGAATCGAGAGATGGGTGTTGGAGCCAAGGTGCTGTCCGCAATCCAATTTGCCAAGGAGGTGCCCAGATATAAAAACACCTACTTGACGGCCCTGAAATTTGATGAGCCTCAGGAGCCTAAAGATGAGACCCTCATAGAGGTGCTAGAGGTGCAACAATCTTTTGAGGAAGTGATGCCTGCCGAGTTGCCCGAGGGACAGCCACCCAACTGATGCATCAGACTTTGCTAGTGGAGAAGTGCTGATGCAAGATGTACAAACAGTGATGTTAGAGAGTCAAAAACTCGATGAGACAGAGTTTTGCTGCACGGTTTAGGAGAGAGCCTTGTTGGAGGACCGTTATTATTGGTCACACATGCAGGATGATGTTAAAGCCTATGTGGAAACTTGTCTAGTGTGCCAACAAGACAAAGTTGAACTTAAGACACCAGCTAGACTCTTACAGCCATTGTCCATACCGGAGCGCCAAGGTGAACGACTTTGTTGATTTTATTGCAGGTTTACCTAAGGCGGATGAGTTTGGGAGCACTATGGTAGTGGTGTGGATTAAGTTGTTCAAGCTACTGGGGTCAGACTTGAACTTTTTCATCAGTGTACCAGGATAAGATTGAACAGTTCCATGCAGAGGACGCGACGAGGGCGTCGCTAGAACAAGTGGGGGAGAATGTCACAGCCCGCGCGATCTCGCTCAGGTCCGTTATGCACACAACAGGTCCAGGCCCAGGATCTGAGTTACAAAGAGTATCTTGACCCACCAGAGTATCTTGATCTCGGGGAGAATGAGGCATTCTTCTCATTTATGGATGGACTTAAACCCTGGCAAAGCAAGAGTTGCAGCGGAGAAGTGGCCAAGATCTGACCAAAACCATGGCTACAACTGAATCCTTACTCGATCTCAATTCAAAGAAGCCGGACAAGTTCGAGTCTTCCAAACCCAAGGGAAAGGGCAATAGTAGGGGAGACAATGAGCAACAGTCCAAAGATGGTTATGGGAAGCCACCGATAGGAAAGTGAAAGTCCAACAAACAGTCCGACAAGAAGAAGACAGGGAGCCAATGGAGTGCTTCTTATGTGCAGGTCCGCACCGGATGATAGACTGCCGAGAGCAAACCAAGCTGTCCGCTATCAACAGGGAGGATGATGAGCCAGAGGATGAGACTCTGAAGCTTGGTTCAATTATACTCAGTTCTGCCAAGGCAAGGAGGTGTCGAAAACAGAAGGGGTTGATGTTCGTGGACATCACAACCGCAGGCAGACGAAAGAGTGCTCTAGTTGACACAGAAGCATCTGACCTATTCATGTCAGAAAAGGCAGCCAGAAAGCTTGGTCTCAAGGTTGAGAAAACAGTCGGATTGATCAAGACTGTTAGCTCTAAGGAAGTCCCAACCATGGGTGTGGCACAAGGAGTGGAGCTACAACTTGGAGATTGGAAGAGCAAGGAAAATATTGAGGTAATCTCATTGGATGACTATGATTTAGTACTTGGATTAAATTTTCTTAACCGGATTAATGCTCTCCTTGTACCTTTTGCTGATTGCATATGTATCTTGGATACCCGTTATCAATGTGTTGTGCCAGTGAATCGAGAGATGGGTGTTGGAGCCAAGGTGCTGTTCGCAATCCAATTTGCCAAGGAGGTGCCCAGACATAAAAACACCTACTTGATGGCCCTGAAATTTGATGAGCCTCAGGAGCCTAAAGATGAGACCCCCATAGAGGTGCTAGAGGTGCAACAATCTTTTGAGGATGTAATGCCTGCCGAGTTGCCCGAGGGACAGCCACCCAAGAGAGATGTGGATAAAACTGATGCATCAGACTTTGGTAGTGGAGAAGTGCTGATGCAAGATGTACAAACAGTGATGTTAGAGAGTCAAAAACTCGATGAGACAGAGTTTTGCTGCACGGTCTAGGAGAGAGCCCTGTTGGAGGACCGTTATTATTGGTCACACATGCAGGAAGATGTTAAAGCCTATGCGGAAACTTGTCTAGTGTGCCAACAAGACAAAGTTGAACTTAAGACACCAGCTAGACTCTTACAGCCATTGTCCATATCGGAGCGCCAAGGTGAGAGCGACTTTGTTGATTTTATTGCAGGTTTACCTAAGGCGGTTGAGTTTGGGAGCACTATGGTAGTTGTGTGGATTAAGTTGTTCAAGCTACTGGGGTCAGACTTGAACTTTTCCATCAGTGTGCATCCCCAAACATATTGGTAGACCGAGAGAGTGAATGCTTTATTGGAGGTATATCTCAAGCACTATGTTAGTGCAACGCAGCGAGACTGGCCAAAGCTGTTGGATGTGGCACAGTTTTCTTACAACTTACAGCGGAGTGAGGCCACAAACCAGAGTCCATTCGAGATAATGATCGGGCAGCAACCACTTACACCCAGTGCTGTTGCTACAGGTTACACAGGATCAAACCAGCAGCTTACAAGTTTGCTAAGGCTTAGCAGGAGCAGACTAACTTCGCCAGGGCTTGCCTACACAAGGCAGGAAAGCGCACCAAAAAGTGGGCAGATCGGAAGCGCAGGGATATGCAGTTTCGGGTTGGAGACTTAGTCCTTGTCAAACTGCACTTGGTGTTGCGTCACCCAGGCATGCACAAAGGGCTTGTGCGGAGATATGAGGGGCCTTTCAGAGTTCCGAAATGGGTAGGCAAGGTGGCCTACAAACTTGAGCTGCCAGCAAAACTCAAGGTACACCCAGTTTTTCATGTCAGTATGCTTAAGCCTTTTCAGGTAGATCAGGACGATCCAGCCAGGGGCGAGTCTCAATACGAACCAGTAGGAGTGAAGGCCTCTTACGACAGAGATATACAGTGTATACTTGCGGATCGAGTAGTACGACGAAAGAATTACAGGCCAAGGCATGAGTAGTTTGTCCGATGAAAGGGACTACCCGACAGTGAGGCAAGTTGGGAACCAGCTGAGGCATTGTGGCAGTACCAGGATAAGATTGAACAGTTCCATGCAGAGGACGCGACGAGGGCGTCGCTGGAACAAGTGGGGGAGAATGTCACGGCCCGCGCGATCTCGCTCAGGTCCGTTATGCACACAACAGGTCCAGGCCCAGGATCTGAGTTACAAAGAGTATCTTGACCCACCAGAATAGGCCCAATCCCTGGAGCATTCTAGAAAGCCCTGAAAGATAGATTTTACTTGGAGGTTCTAGTAGTAAAAGATAGTTACTGCCCAACAGTTCCAGCTTATATAGAACTCTAAGAGATAGTTTAAATTCCTTTAGGCCTCTAGATAAGGCAATCTTAGCTGTTTATTTTTTTAAATTTGAACCGTTGATTTAAGGGGGATTCAACTATAAATAGAGGCCTCCTCCAGTCTCATTTGTATCATTCAACTCATTTTAGTAATATACAAGAGCATTTTTCTCTATTCTCTTGTTTTATTTTTCTGCTTAGCTCTTGTAACTTTTAGTTACAAGTGCCTTTCATGAGTGTTAACAAGCTGACTTAGGCATTTACGGAAGCGACTTCCAGCCTAAGGCCGCATGGTTCACAGGGCTAAAGTTCCGAGTCCGTTACATATGCACTCACTCACTCATATCTAGTGTGTCCCTTTTATTTATCTCTGGTAGTTTTCAGATAATAGTACATAAACCAAGTTTAATGGTTGGAAAGTTTATGTTTGAAAACCCAAGATCACCAGTTCGTTTTTATATTCCTTTGCTTATAAGAATTTGTTGTTTACCATTAATTTCTATTGATTTGGCAGTTCCTATTATTTATTTCTACCCTGACGGGCTAAGCCTAAGTCATCTTGTTCTTTTTATATCTCGATCAAAATCATATGATTAATATTCAAGTGCAAATAAACTAATAAAACAATATAAAGAACATATAATAATCGAATAATAAAATGGGCATTCGAGTGCTATAGAATAACCTCAAACGAACAATCGAACGTAAAATTATGACCTTTCGAAGTTGAGACACCAAACATACACCTTAAAGATCATTAGATTTCATTAAACGCTAGATATTGGCTTGATTTTAAAATTATTTATTTATTCATTCATTCATCTGCTCTGCCCTATTTTATCATCACTGTATTAAATCTATTCATCAATTTTCATTAACAGTATACACCTATATTTTTTTTTTTTAAAATTTTCAAGCTACTGGGGTTCCTGACAAGGGCAGTGGGTAGTTAGAGCAAGGGAGGGCCTTGCCCACATAAAATTATTATTTGTTTATTTTTTATTTTTGTCTTCAACTTAATTTTATGTATTATAATTTTATTGTTGCCGCTTGGGTTGCCATTCTCCTCTACTGTTGTCGTTTGGATTGTCATTCTCTTTTTCTGTTCTTTACTTATTTTGCTTTAAAATTGATTAGTTTGCACAACAACAAAAAGCCCTAAGAGACCAAGAATCCGCTTTTATAGGTTGGTAATTATGTAACACTTATCTTCATTTTTTTATTATTATTTTATTATAAGGCTACTTGACATTTTTTTTTCTCACTGTTAGCATCTTTATATAGAAAGCATAAAATATCAAGATTCTTTTTAAAAAAATATATATATATTTATATAATCTTATTGTATATGCATGGATATTGTTAAAACTTTTGTGTTGTATTCAATCAAAATTTTGAGATTTTTTTTGTTAATTTTTATTTTAGTATAATATTATATTGATTTGTCTTAACTACTTATGAAGGAATATAATTTGAAAGCCATGTTACCCTTTAAATTTTTAATATTTTGTTTTATAATTTATAAATAAGTATTATAAATTATATAACAATAATATTATGCCATTACTGTCATATAACTATGGGTAATGATTTGAATGTTCTTGAATTGAATGCTCAATATTTCGAAGGTCAACGTCGAAAAGACCAACAAAGTCAAATAACTATGGAGCACCATTATCATTTTGACATATTCAATGAAGTCATTGATTTTCAATTGCAAGAGCTAAATAATAGGTTTAGCATACAAGCAATGGATCTTTTGACACTTAGCTCTGCTTTAGATCCAAAGGAAGATTATAAATCTTTCAATATTGATGATATTTGCAATCTTGCGAAAAAAGTATTATCCTCTTGATTTTATTGAGCAAGAGAAGTTGATTTTGAAATTTCAATTGAAACATTTTGATTCTGATATACACAATGATGTGAAACTGCAAAATTTGTCTTCCTTACACTGCTATGCCTTGTTCTGACAGAGACGGGAAAAAAGTATATTATCTCCTTGACAGATTGATCAAACTTGTTTTAACTCTTCCAGTGTGTACAACAACTAGTGAGCGAGCATTTTCAACTATGAAGATCATCAAAACAAGATGGAAGATGAGTTTCTTGCAGATAACTTAGTTGTCAACATCGAAAGAGAGATTGCTGAGACATTTAGTTCAGATTCAATTCTTGAAGATTTTTTTTTTAAAAGAAAGTCGCTCAGAATTTTAAGTAAAATTATTTATTTGATGTATTTTGTTTGCTTATACTTATATTTATGAATTGATAAATTTATGATTTTGTTATTTTTATTAGTATCTTATTTTCTTGTGTTTTATATTATTAAAATATAATGACATACCTCAAATGAAAATATATAAATTTAGATTTTTAATTGGCTCTCCCAAAATCAAATAGCAAGATCCGCCACTGGTTCTTGACCCGAGAAGAAAAAGAAGAGGATTACGTTATCAAATGGAGGGTAACTTTTACAATTTTCCGTTATTTTTATTATATGCAAAAGTTTCTTCTTTTTATTTTTGGATTGAATTTGGTGTTCTAAAGTTTTTCATGAGTTGTTATAAACTTTGTGGTGAATTTAGTGACGAGTTTGTTGAGATTTTTAAGTTAATGAAGTAAAAAATGAATATTTTTTCCTTTTTATTATTATTATTATTTTTTTACATTTTGAGTATTTTACTATTTTACCTAGATTCATTTTTTCTTTTTCCACTCTAAGAAAACCTAATGGAAATGGGTGATCAGGCGGTTTATAACTAGGAGAACCTATTTTTCGATAACCTTACCACAACCCTTTGAACCTATGTTACTCAGACATGGATATGTTCATTTTTTTCTAAAATTTTCATGTATTTGGAGGGTCCTTGGAAGATCATATCCCTATACTCATGTTCGGATATGCATCGGACATTAGTGTCGAACACGAATACTTTAAAACAAATGAAGAGTCGGAGCAACATAGCTCTGAACCATACCTTGCTCATAGAAACATGATTCCATTAGCTCCATACCATGAAGCCTTCATGCTGAGCAATGGAATGGCAATGCCTAATGTTTGGTTAAGTTTTGCCATAACCATTTCGTCGGTGCTTCTAGCACCACTACTATTGCTGCTTCAACTTCTGCTGCTTCTAGTCCTTCTACAACATTGTTTGGAGTTTTGATGGAGAGTGATGGATGCATAGTACTAAAATGCAGTTGTTATGCAACGTAACGACCGCATCATAACGAAAAACAAAATTACAGAACCGCAATTTCAATGTTACACGTTGGAGAAAACGAATCACGATTGCAACGATCAAAACACGTTACGTAACTCGACAAAAGGGGTTTAAAAATGGTTAACACCGCGACACATTGCTCAATTTCTATTTTTCTTCTATCTGCAAGAACCACAAACCAGGAAGAGCTCATTTATGATGCTTCTACGTACATTGTTTAAATTATTTTCTTTCTTTTGCTTCACTTAACTTATACGGTTGTCTTTTTACAATTTTCTGTTTCTAAATCTACAGGAACCAGGAGGCATGAAGTTGATAACTCGTATAATTATATAGTTTTTAGTTATGTTTTATTATTTTTTTGTGTCAAATACGAGTTATTATTGCTTAGTCTAATTGTGTTTATGATCTTTTATATTTTTATGTAATTTGGTGTTTTTCACGAGTTTCTTTGAGTGATTTCAGATTGCTAGGTTAAATCAAGAATTAAGGGCAAATCCAGTTCAGTTCCAGTTCCGACACCTTTTGCCATATCAGCTATATCTGGAGTTTCACTGAAGCATTAAGGCTGAAATTTTTACAGTGCAAAGTTAAGAGGCATATCTATCTTTTTCATGCTTTAGACTTCTTGAAACGGAGTCGTTTTCCCTAGCGAAATGTGGTATCAAGTTGGCTGATGTGCAATGCCGTATATTCTGACCAGTTTTGGTATTTTGACCATATCTTCTGATCCACATGAGAAAATGAGCTGATTCCAACGGCTATGGATCACAAACTGATAGGGGAATATTTTTCTAGAAGACAATTTGATCAGATCAAACCTCCAACATTGACAAAATCAACCATCAAGCTGGCTGATCAGAATTGTCATACAATATGACGAAATTGTTAGAAAAATGCACCCACCTATTATACCTACCTTTGAAATTTATAAAGCTTGTCTCTTGTCATTTAGCTCTCCAAAATGTGTATAAATAGAGGGCCTTGGATGATTGTAAGAGACATTGTTGTACATTGGTAGGATATTAGCCATTGTAATAAAATTCTTTAAGTTTTCTTCTTCTTTCCTTTCTCTAGTTTTCTTTTTCTTTATTTACTTATGCTTTTTACATTTGTTTTCATTTTATTCATATCTAGTATGTGTTGCTAATCATATTGTTGAGGTGATGAGGTGAAGCTTTTGGTAAATGCTAAGGTTAGTCTCTTAAACATGAGCTAAAATGAATCATCATTTATAAACACTAGTATAGATAATATTTTCTTTTGGTTTAAAATCATACTTGCAAAGTAGGGATCTTGATTCATTATTGACAATGAAAATGGCACAGTAAATGCTTGGTTTCATAACCTTGATTTGTTGTAGACATATACCTTGGCATAAGGAATGCTTGGACTCTTTTTATGAGTTTTGAGGACACCAAATGAACATAATATCATATGCTATGGACGTTGGACAATTTGGACTGAATTGCTAAACCTTCCGATTGGAACCTCCCTTATGTGTGGATTTCAATTGTGTAATAAAACAAGATTAATCTTAGCATAACACCAATAGTGGATTCTCTAACCTCAACATCTTTTCTTATTGTTTTTTATATCTTGTTTAATTTCTTTTATATTTTGTTTATTTTGTTCTCTAATATCTTGTTTATCTTGTTTTGTTGTTGATTCCCTAATATCTTGTTTACTTTCTTTTTCTTATATATTTATAAACTTATACTTACTAATACGCTTCCCTGTGGTTCGACCTCGGACACCCGAGAATTTATTACTTGAACATAACCTGCACTTGGGTTTTCAACTCTTAATTGAGTCTCCATCAGAAGTGTTGGATCCTTAATCCAACATTGGGCTTATATGTGAATAATTATGTGTTGTAGACTGTCGAATAAGGTTAAGCCCATTTAAAGTGATCTACTGAAGTTTGGGTAATTTGGGCTTTAATGTATCTAATAGGGTGTGGGCCTTTAATGTGTAGAGATTTAAGGGTAATTTATATTTTTATGATGGGCTAAAATAGAAATACTAAAAGATAACAGGGAAGTTATCTTTAAATAGTGGTTATGGTCCCCAGATCACACGGTCGTCATTTTATTCTTTCTGACATTCCATCATTAGAGAGAGAGCGAGAGAAAGCATGAATGTTTCCTAGGGTTTGAGGGATGTTTTACATCGAAAGATATTTTCTAACAATTGACATCAGAGCCTCTTCATGTTGAATCATTAAGAACAATTTTTTGGATCAACAACCATTAAGAGTTAATATAAAAATATTTATTTATTTATTTTTAAGCGACGACCGTAAGGTTGCGCCGGCAAGAAAAGCCGCGGCCTGTTGGTCGCGGCTGCATAAGATGAGCGGCTGCCAAGGCCGCTGCCAAGGATAACCGCGGTCTATTGACCGCGGTGCCATAAGAATAGCGGCGGCCAAGGCCGCAGATAAAATTAAAAAAAAATTGGGCAATTTTGGTGCAATTTAAATTTGAATATTGGTATGTTTATATATTTTTTGGGATGAATTAATTGAAGCAATATGTCACCAAAGTGACCTCTCTTGTGGAAATTAACTTGTTTTGGAATATAAACGGTTGTGTGCATGTGACTTATGTGAATATTGATCGGCCCAAAGGAAGGTTGATATTTAACAGAATTGCATGGGCACCTGTGGTAATAAACATGTGATGATTATTCGGTTTTACATGTGAACAATACATCAGGCCAAAGGAAGATTTATTTTTTGACATGTTTCTTATTATTAGTGTTTGATTACTACGCCAAGATATCACTTACAAACTAATATTTTTGTCAAAAGACAAAATATTAATGGAGTGTCCGGTATCTTGAGATGGGGATTACCTCTATTTAAAATTTATTGTTATTTCTGTTATGAGACTTATGTAAGCTTGTTTTGTTTGTTTGCTGTTCTCTGTGTTTAGCTACAACCACTCCTGCTAATATTTCTACCAACATCAACTCTATTCATATGCTCAATGGCACAAATTTCAAGTCATGATAAGAGAATCTCTTGATAGTTTTCGGAGTCATGGATCTCGACCTTGCGTTAAGGGCTGATTCTCCTACATCTTTTACGGATAAGAGTACCTCTGATGAAAAAAGAGATATGGAAAGATGGGAGAAATCAAATTGCATGTGTATACAAAGGCAAAAACAATATTAGGGAGATGTCTCTTCTTGCTTCAAAGTTGAAAGCACTTAAGCTAGAACTTTCTGAGGACTTGCTAGTGCATCTGATTTTGATATCCCTTCTGACACAGTTTAGCCATTTTAAGGTGAGCTACAACTGTCAGAAAGAGACATGGTCTCTGAATGAGCTTATCTCATACTGTGTTCAGGAAGAGGAAAGATTGAAACAAGATAAGACAGAGAGTGCTCATCTGGCCTCAACTTCTAAGAATAAGGACAAGGGATACAAAAGAAAGAAGGATAAGGAAGCTGCAGATACAACACCTCAAAAGAAACAACAAAATAAATCGGGTCAACAGGAAGGTTCTCATTGCTACTTCTACGGATTTGAAGGGTATCAGAAGAAGCATTGTACCAACTACCATGCATGGTGTGCTAAGAAAGGTATGCTTCTTAATTTGGTTTGTTCTGAGGTTAATTTAACTTTGGTACCTAGACACACGTGGTGGATAGATTTTGGTGCAACAACTCACATCAGTGTGTCTATGCAGGGTTGCCTGAGTTGGCGAAAGCCAAGTGATGGTGAAAAATACATCTATGTAGGTGATGGCAAGACGGTTCAAGTTGAGGCAATAGGAAAATTTAGATTATTATTAAAGACTGAAACTTATTTGGATCTTAATGAGACATTTATTGTACCGCCTTTTAGAAGGAATTGGATTTCTATTTCCGCTTTGGACAAATCTGGTTATTCTTGTTCATTTGGGAATGAAAATTTTAGTTTGTTTCATGATTCAAAATTGGTTGGTTCCGGTTATTTGTCAGGTTATGAAAATCTTTATTTGATTTATACAATTGCTTCATTTAATGGATCCTTGCAATTAAGTACACGAGGTATAAAGAGAAATTTAACCAATAAGAATTCGGTTGGGTTGTGGCACAAGAGATTAGGTCATATCTCCAGACGGAGAATAGAAAGACTTGTGTCAGACGAAATTCTAAACCATTTAGATTTCGCAGATTTTGATATTTGTGTTAACTGTATAAAGGGAAAACAAACCAATTCATAGACGATTATTCTAGATATGGATACATATATCTCCTTCATGTATTTCTCCAAGAACATGAGGTTGACATTGGAGTGATAGAAGATGATCCGATCAACTTCCGTCAAGCCATGGAAAGTTCTAACTCTCAGAAGTGGATTGATGCCATGAATGAGGAGATTAAGTCCATGAAGGACAATGACGTATGGGATCTTATCCCATTGCCAGAAAGTGCGAAACTCATTGGTTGCAAATGGATATTTAAGACCAAGAAGGATTCAAAAGACGATGTGGAAAGGTACAAGGCTCGTCTTGTCGCTAAGGGCTTTACACAGAAAGAAGGCATTGATTATAAACTTTTGGATTATACCCCTAATTGATTTACACTAAAGGATATATTTGTAGATTTTCGGAGTAGTTTCAACATAGGCAAGTCAGCCCTCAAGTATGTTACACTAAAGGATATATTTGTAGATTTTCGGAGTAGTTTCTACATAATTGCTCATATAATCAGATATGAGGTCACTATCAAGTCATGCAAGAAACATAACAACCTGTGGGAATTGATAATTTCTAAGCTTCGAAACGTCAGCAATCCTCTTCACTGTACGGTTTCCCATGTCAGATGAAAATTCCTACCAACAACCCAAAATTACTCACAACCATAAACATAGTTAACTTGCAATGAGGCGACATTTACCCTCTTGGTAACAGAAGCGTCATACCTGATCATGGAAAACAGTGAGACCCTCCTATAAGCTAAGCTGAAACCAGTCCCGGCACATCACTCTGCAGTGTTTCAGCTGATGTTATATTCAAGTTAGTTTTTCCTTGCAGTTTTAAATAGATTTAATTTGATAAACATGTCTTCAGAAAAACACATAATTTAACTACCTCCATGAGCAAAACAAACATAAAACATAGATCTAAACATCGTGCTAATGACCAAGAACACATCTATGACAGACCAAACCTAAAAAACAAATCATAAAACAGTAAGGAACAATAGAAAAGGATGTAATTCTTGAACAAACAATTAGCCTAAATGGGAAATAAACCAACCTGTTGCCAGTCCAGTTGTGAAAATACTGCATGAAAGCAAGAAATAAATCAAGTCACAACATATCAGACCCATCCATAAAAATGTGTAACAAATGTGTGAAAAGGAAGTTTCAATTGATATCCACAACAAACCTCGTGACCAATAACACCAAAATTGCAACTTAATCAGCATCTGAAGCAGTTTCTGGAGAAGCCAAAACAAGTTTTGAATTGAAAATCTAAGACATGCAATACAAAACATATTTCAACAAGATGTAACAGTAAAAGTATTCAATATGCATGACCAGATAAGCCAGAAGACATACATTCAGACTCTTGTTTTCCATGGCTCTCCTACATTAAAAAAAAAAAAAAAAAAAAAAAACAAAGCATATTGGTTTTGACAGATATAAACACTGCATAATAACCAGGAAAGAAGCAAAGGATAGCACATGTACATCAAATGTTCGACTTCATATATGAGAGAATACATCTTACATGTTAAACTCAGGAACAGCAACAATATTGAAGAGATCCAGGTCATACTCAAGACCAAAACCTACAAGATAATAATATTTTAAATAAAGAAATAAAATAGCCTCAATACCACAATAAAAATATCTAAAGATATAAAGACTGACATCTTCATCCCACTTCATAGCTGCTTTAAGTGAATACATGGCATGTGCAGTCTTGGGTACATCTTGTGCTGGGCTCCAGATCCTTAGGGACACGTGTCGGCCAGAGCGGGTAACAAATATGTCATCTTTGCTCTCCAATTGGCCAGCTACTAAGGCAAACAAGTAACATGGCTTCTTAATGGGATCCTCCCATACAGCATAATGCTTGCCACCCTGCAATGGATCCAGAAAAATAACAATGAACAACAGTCAAAATTAACCAAAAAAAGACAACCATAACAAGTGAAAGCTTGCCTCAAGCGCTCCTTGCTCTATGAGATTTCCATTAGATAACAATACTAGATACAATGACTTATCAGCTTCAATACGACATGTGTATTTCGCCATTATGTCAGGACGGTCCTGTTAGCAAAGTAAACATGTCAATGAGGCATATAACAGATTCATGCATCAAAATAAAATTAATTAAAGCCAATATATGTTTCAACATCCTAACCTGATAAAATGTAATTTTCTGGAACCCTCTGCTTCACATTCTGTACAGAAATTCTCAGATGACTTGTAAAACCCCTAGAGTGAGAAAAATAAATTAATAACATGGTTATAAGGGCAAAAATATGTATACATTATAGAACCAAAATAATAATAATGTCTCACCTCCAATGATGTGTTCTTCTGAGGTTTATCTCAGTATCGATTTCCAAAGTAAAATTGCCACCTGGTGGTGATGGAAGTGTCAAATGGCGTGAGTCTAAGTAATAACTACCTCCTGTGAATGAAAAAAAAATTAAAATATTATATATTATGGCACCAACCCTACTTTGAAAAAGGTACAATAAATGATATACCTTTAGTTCCTTGCCATTAACCTTGATTGAAATTAGCTTTAGATCTACCCCATCCAAAACCAATGGAGAAGAAGAACCTTTTTTACAAGATACATTAGTATAAAACAAAAGAATAATGGCAACGAGTCTTTCAACATAAAACTTGAGCACTGGATTATTGTGGAAGAAGAATTCAAAGCCAAGAAGTAAATTACCCCTTAGCCCCGAGAACAATACTTTTTCTAAAAATTGTCAAAAACAAAGAAATGGTCTATTAATGATAGTTTCATGTATTAGAAGCAAAGAATAACAATAACAATACTTTCAATTCTGGGGAACACAGTTATTTTTGAAGCAATGATTGTTTTCTCCTCACCCAGTGAAAATTTCAAATCCACCTGACATGCTATTTCATAAGTAACAGGAAGCACAAGCCAAAGCCATATAAAAAGGTTCAGATCCTAGCTGATGCATGCTCTAATTTAATTAATTGCCATACATATTGTATCAAAGTAATAGTCAGGGGACTTGTAGTCCTTCAGAAAGATTTCTTTAGGTGCATCGATCTTGGATTCTTCAACTTGCTTAGGTAAAGGTTCTATTACAACCGAACAAAGCTACCTTCTGCTGGCTTCCCTTGCCCTCTGAAACAGTGTTGCCAAATCAACAAAATAACAAAAGTAACCATAAGAGACCACATCATATTCCATGAGAGAAACATCCATGAAAAATTTGACAATACTATAAGAAGTATAAGTCTTCATATAAATGCATGCATGAAAGCATGTGTCAATGGAATAAAGCAAAAATGGTTAGATACAAAACATAACACTTTACATAAGGTGAAGAATGTGGAAACCTTGAATTCCTTCTACAGGTGACCTAAACCCAAAAAAAAAAAAATCAACTAGAAATGCATAATGCCAAGATAAAAAAAAGGAACCCTAGTACATTATATATTCAACTATTCAAGAACTAACAAAATCCACAAACCTCTAAAGCAGCGAAACACCTATACCGAGAGAAATTCTTCAATGTACTTTGAAAGGAACAAACATTACTTTTAGATAGAAGCTGTATAATAAACAAACAGTAAGAAAAATACTTAAAACAATCCATCCTTCCAAAATTAGCATTTCATAATCACCTTTCAAGCTGCCAACAACAGTATATTGTGTAGGTATGTGCATACATAATTACATATGCAGAAGCAAACATGTAGATAAACTATGCAATGTATATAATCTCATATAAGCCACCCACAAAAATGCCAATCTAAATGCACTTTGAACTTGAACATCATGCAATGTAATCAGTTATGATGAATTCAAAACCAAGACTTTCAATGACAAACAACTCAAACCCATATAAGCATACAAAGAGATAATCATAAAGGAGAAACGGAAAGTGGATAATCACAGGAGCAGAAGAGGTCAAACCCAAAAGTCTGGTCCTTGCCAAACACGAACTTTTGCAAGGAAGAATCAATCGAGCCATTCAAAATCAACAATACCCCCTATATTTTATAAACTATAAACCGTTTCAGTATGACTACACTATAATATCATAAGAGTTTCTCTGAGTAAAATAATAGATACCCAGATGGCTAAAACCCTTAATACGAGATAGCCCACAAAAGAAAAAAAAGAGCACTGAAATAAAGTCGGACAGGGGAGGGTTCTTATAAAAAAATGATATATGGATAAAATAAAATTATGGACAAGAAAATTCAATAAAGAAATGTGAATAAGTAATAAAATAAGGCTGACTTCTAGGAAATATATGATAAAAAAAATTACAATTAAGTTCAAAATTGAATGAAATAGATTGCAGTGATCTTACCTATTTTGAAGATCAGATGAAGAGGAAAACAGAGGATTTCTGGAAGTGAAAAAATGTCGATAGAAATAAAGAATGGTGACCACCACAAACATCATTTTCTCTTTTTCCCTCATTTTACCAGCAACCAAGCAAAAATCATAAATTCAATTCCAAAAAAAATAACCCACTTTCAAAAGCAACCCATCAAAAACAACTCAAAATCAAAGGATAAAACAATAAAAAACCACCATTGTTTTACTGATAGTCGTTCTTTTTTACCAGGAGAAGTGGAGAGGCTTAAGCAAGCAAAATGAGAGCCTTTTCTGAAAAAAGATTGCCAAAAGGAAGTGTCGGTAGGCAAGCAATCATTGCCTTGCCTGGGATTGTATAAATGGTAAAGCGTCGGTGGACAAGCAGTAGAGCTTCTACCGCGTGATTGCCAAGAGGTGGAATCGAGTAATGGGCAAGCGGCAAAATGGGTTTCTTTGAGAGATCATGAATGGTTTCTTTGAGAAGGAAAGACAAAACATTGAGAAAGTTTTTTATTGTTGTTAGGTTATTTTTTTTTTGTTAGGTTTAATTCTTTACCGGGTAAACAAGTTATAAGAATTTTTCTATCTTATTTTTCTTTCAACGGTTCAGATGAGTTATTTTGCATCTAACGGTCCACATTTCTTGGAACCTACCAAAAGCTCACAATAAGAAACTTTTTTTAGAATTTTCCATAAAGCACAAGTAATTTGCTGTTCCTTTGGAGTAACAAAGTACATGATACGTAACTTTTTTTTTTTTTTTTAACATATATTCAATTAACTTTTCATTTGAAATTATAAATTATTTGGATGCTATTTATTGAATTTATGGTTGTTATTGTCCATTATTTTATTTGTATAATTTAGTTTGATAATGTTTGAATGATATTATCGTTTATATTAAGTTCTTAAACAAAATTATTTATAAAATTAAAGTTCTTATTTTATTAATTAAATAAAACGTATAAAAAATTATTATGAATATTAAAATATTAAAATAAATGTTTGAAAGAAAATATGATTTTTTTTAATAAAAAAAGTCACGTCCGCGACAACTGCTATACGTAACGTAACGTCTACAACACTCGCAATCGCGACGGGGACGAAATCTACTACCGCGATTTAATACTGTGGGTGAATTGGGTTCGAGAAATATCGATGGTGGCAACAATACTCGGTGGCCAAGGCAGGAGACTCTTAGGCCTTGTTTAGCATTGCTTCTGACATAGTTTTGGAGATCAAAAGCTGTTTTTCACCGCAAACACAATGCCGAATAGATTAAAAAAAAATGGCGTTTGCTGTTGAAATTATAGTTTGAAAAGCCAAACCAAAAAGCCAAAAAATATAGCTTTTGAACTTTAAAAGCTGGCTTTTAGATAAAATGACTTTATTATCTTCATATCTCTACACTTTTATTATTTTAAACATATCTTTTTTTTACATTTCAATTTTCTATAACATTTTTTCACAACAATACTAAACACTTAAAAAAATTTAAATCATAATTTTTTATCACACTTTTTAAATAATTTTTTTTCAATCCAAATTTTTCTCAATCCAAAGTAACCCTTACAGGGCTATGCTTGAGATCAGATCTAGACTTGATTCCAAGTTCAAAGAGGCTAATCAGAAAGGACCCTTGGGGGATCTAATTTATATATTTTATTAACCGAAAGGTATTGCCCTAAAATCACTTCAGTTTTTATCAGTCTGTCCTTCTACTTCCTTTTTTTTTTTTCACTTTAATTTCCATTTCTATGTCTTTTTGTTTCAATTTTCTGATATGCTTAATTAAGAAATCCTATTTGGCTAATCGTAGTATCGATGTACCAATCACACCAATAATGACAATGTAGTTATTTAGCAGCGAACCGAAGAAGCGATGGTGCACATGAAGACATGGGAGAATGCAATAGGGATGGAGTTTTCATATTATGGTAATAACATGATTGTCATTTCCCACATACAACGCCAAATTGATGATTTGTTTTGAATTGTGATAAAGCTTGAAAAAATGGTTAAGACCCTGTTTAGAATCAAACGAGTCTACTGTTCGGTGCAATTGGAGCACTTTTTTATCTTAACTGTACTGTAAATATCATTTGAATTACATGATATCAATGTGGTAAACAGTGTTTCACCGCACTAATATCATTTTTTACCATTGGAGTTTCAAGCTCTAATAGAATAAAATGACCTCCAGTGGAAGATATTTTTTCAACTTTACTCCTCTTTTATAATTTTTAATTTAATATAATTAATAAATTTATTATTATATAATAAATTAATAAATATATATTTTATTATTATATAATTAATTAAAAATAAGTAATTACATAAATATATTTTTATTTTTTTAATTTATTTTTTCAATAATTTTAATTATTATCATTTAAAATAAATATAATTTTAATATATTTTATTATTTAAAATAAATATAATTTTAATATTTTATAATTATTTATTATATATATAAATTTTAATTTAAAATTTTTAATGATCATTTTTGTCATTTTTTCTTTTCACTATTATAATTCACCGTTACCGCTGATTTTACATCTAAAAATATTTTATCTAAAAATATTTTACCGCTGATTTTACGAAGCGGGACGCATTACGATTCTTAAGTAAGGTCCCAAAAAAGGAAAGAAAAATAATAGAAGCAGTAAGATATTGAAGAATAGAATGTGATAAACTTTACACATTTCCCTCATACCTTTATATCTTAAATCCTTTTATACATTATATCTGTATGGTCAGCTATGTGATTGTTCTCGTAATAACACTACTATTATAAAGCATTTTTTTTCTTCAGTGGCTGGCATACGAGTAGGGGTAGGAGGTTGAGCTTTCTATATAGACCTTAACACAAAGACCTTTTTACCAGCAATGTTGAGAAGCGCAGTCAAAAAGCTCGTAGGAGGTTGAGCTTAAAATCAAACACAAATAGGAGGAGATGCTGCCTTCGTTGTACTAATTTGAATTATATAACCCAGAAATTGAAAATGACATACTAAAAGACCAGAAGGAGTTTATTTGGAAACAGAGTGGTGCTTACAAGTTACAACCACATAGAGTAGCACAAGGACATCAACAAACAGGCAGAACAGAGCAACAGATTGTTAAATTACTCCCTAGCTTTTCTATCCACTATATATATATATATATATATATATCACCCGACTGCTACAAGAAGCAAACCTTAACCCAGAGAGCGACCTAAAATAGACCTAAGAAAAACCCAATGGGTCTCCTAAGTCAAGGGCTTACTTTTTTTCCACCTTCTTGGGTCTTACCAACTTCCTGGTCTCTGCCACCCTCATGGATCCTTCCTCCTTCTTGGCTCCTATTCTGGATCTTCTGGCCCACATCCCTGGTCCTCTGGCCCAAATGCGCTGCCGTGTCCTGCGAGCGCCACTTTGCTTGGTCTAGCTGCTGAGACATAGAGCCCCTCATTCCACGAAGATAATTCGCAATCCACGAGAGCGATGAAAGTCCAGTGATCCCAAAAGCTCCGGAGGTCAAGAACCCGGCTATGGAACCGGCAATGACGAGAGCAGCAGGGATCAAAACGGGGCTGAAAACCAGGAAAATTGGCGCAGCGATAGCAAGACCTACGAGGGATCCAATAAGGCTCAAACCAGCAAGCAAGAGAAGGGTGCCACCAACAGGCAGGAGGGTGACAACTGCAAGAACTTTTGATGTTGAGGGACCGCTTTCCTGAAAGAAATTCTTGAAGTTATCAGTTTGGTGCTGTTGCTGGCGATGCTGCTGGTTTTGTTGGTGATTCTCAGCCATGGCTTCAGATCAGGTTGGTTTTGTTTTTCTAGGCTTGCACTGAAAAGACAATAGAAAGAGAGTGAAAGGTGAGGGGATGAGAGTGGATGAGTCGTGAATTTAAGGAAACAAAGGGGCTGACGCGTGGAATTTGGTGACACTTGTTTGATAGATGGTGTAAAGTGGTCTGCATGAAAACATGTTTTCTTTTGGCATTCTGTTGAGTTGTGACCTGTTCCTGTTGTTTTGTGATGGTTTTGGCGCATGTAACATATTGCAATTCGATTCTTAAAGAACTGTGCTCTTGGCCGCCTGGTAAGTCATATACAGTCTGAAATCTGAATAGCGGTGTCCAATGTCCATTGTCCCTATAAAATGAACAAACTTAATCAAGAGTAGCTTAATTATAGCATGAACCATGAATCAATCTATATGGTTTAATGGAACTGGAAGTAAAATGATGACTGTTGGAAGAATAAAAAACTACACATCTATTGTTACGGAACACAGCTATGTCTGATTGTCTGGAGGCAACTTCATTTTCTGAATAACATTCTCCAACTCTTAAGACATGCTTCAACATGATCAATTTTTGCCTGGGATTCTGTTCCATCTATGGTTTATTAATTTGGCTTATTAGTAGAAGATTTAAAAAACAACCTAATGCCCATCAAGATCCATTAATTTCTTTTTATTAAAATGGTTGTAGACACCGGATTTTATTCGGGTTTAGTTAGTTAATTTTGGTTTTAAATTTAATATTTTTTTTTTTAATTTTTAGGTTAATTTTTGAATAATTAGAATAAATAAATAAATAACCAAAGAAAAAGAGAAAAAGTTTGCTCAAATCCAAACTTCTCATGGGATTAAGATTAAACTCTGAAATTTAAGATAAATGCCAAGAAAATAATTTTTATCTAGAATAAGATTACCTTTTGATGGGGATGAGAACTCCAACCCAAATCAATTTAGGACTCTAACTGATTTTTCCCTATAAAAAGAGATCCAAACCCCGATGTTCAACAGATAATTGAGAATACAGAGGTCAGAGAGAAAAAAAAGAAGGTTTTTTAAAAAGCAACCAAGGCCGATTGCTTGTTCCTCATGCAACTCCAAGGGGGACGTCGAATGCAAACGGTGCGGGGGTACAAGTTTCTTTATCACTGGGGAGTGGGGATAATATGCTCTGCCAAGTTCCTTCAAATACTAATTGTGTGATTTGTGTTGGGAAAGGATCAAAATGCTGTTCTGACTGCAAAGGAACTGGATTTCGTGCCAAGTGGTTGGGTGAACCTCCTATTTGCATATAGTGGATAGTTTCTCAATTGTTGCCTGCCAAGTTAAAATGTTGTAAGCTGCATATTGTTGCGTATGCACTTACAGCAAAAGGAGTCAGGTTAGTCTGCAGCAACACGACCGGAAAGAATGCAAAGTCTGTGGTACTTAAAACACAAAGAAGTGGTTCCCTCAAAGATAACATCATACAAGTGTTTGTAGTTGCTTAGAGCCTGTGTCTATATGTATATCAGACGGCTGCAAAGTTGAAGGGTTTCTTTCCAAGTCTGGACAGGGTAGTAGCCGCAATCTGGGAGACAGACAATACTTCTTTGTAAATGGTAGACCAGTGGATATGCCTAAAGTCAGCAAGCTTATGAATGAATTATATAAAGGTGCAAACTCTAGGCAGTATCCATATAATGAATTTTATCATTCCAACTAGAGCATGTGATGTCAATGTGACTCCTGATAAAAGAAAAGTATTCTTTTCTGATGAAAGCTTTTTTTTTTTTTTTTTTTACTTGAGTACTTTTGTTTTTTTTTTTATATTATTTGTTTAAATGTTAATTAATTATTTATTGTGACTAATTTTATTTTTAGTTTTGATGTTTGCATGTATATTTTTATGAATCAACTTTGAACGATTTATTATTTATAATACTATTATATTATTATTTTTAATTACTATTATTATATTATTTTTAAATATTATTATATATATATTTTTTACTATAATTTTTTATTAACTCTTATATTATTTTTTTTAACTATTATTTATTTTTACTATTATATATATTTTTAACCTTTATTATTTATTATTAATTACTTTTAACTATTACTTTAATTATATTTTATTGTTATTTATTAATTATTAATTTGATTATTATTAGTAAGATATATTTTTTTATTTATTAATAAGATTAATTTTTAATTGACGATTAATTAGTTTTAAAATAATCAATGGAGATCTTTTTCAATGATGAAATTCGAAGAGATCACGAACGGTTATTTTTAAGGAACTTCTAGGTGAGAGAACTCTCTTAAAAATTCTCCAGAACGAATGGAAGGATTTTTTTAAGAGATTATTTTCGATATTAAAATAATTAATTTTCAATTTTTTTTTTCTCAAGATAATTTTCCATAATAAATGCTTAATTAAAATTGAAGGATAAATTAAGATTTTTTCCGATGATGAAATTCAAGAGAGTCGCGAATGGTTGACTTTTAAGAAATTTCTAGGGGAGAAAAATTCTCTTAAAAATTCTCCAGAACGAATGAAAAAATATTCTAAGAGATAATTTTTGATATAAAGATCAAAATTTATTTTTCGAACAAATATTAATAAAAATGTGGATTAATTTTGGAAGATAAATTTAAGAGAAATAACTTTGTTAAATAATCTAACTTTTCTGACGAAGGAGCCTCTTCAATAGAACGAATGGTTTCTTTTGAATACTCTCGAGGTGAGGAAACATTTTTTAGTAATTTCTCCAGAATGAATGGAAGGAAGACCTAAAAAATAATTTACGAGATTTCTAACTATAACAATTAAAATGAAATAAGATAGACAAGACCATTTAATTAAGATTTTTTAAGTATCACAAGACTAATTAGGTATTATCTCTTAGATAGGCGTTGTGAGGGTGCTAATCCTTCCTCACACGTAACCGTACTCCCAAACCTTGTTTTGATAAGTAGACCAGAACCTATTCTTTTTAAGGTTCCTTAGTCAAGCTTAGGATTACTTTAAATAGGATAGATTTATAAAGGTGACTAATCACACCTAGATTAGATGATTACTGGTGACTCCATTGATTTGCGTCTAGCATGCTGAATTCGTATTTGACACGTTATGACAGTTTGACGACTCCACTAAGGATATTAGAGAGTCGAGCCATGGATTAGTCTTGTGATACCTTAGGTTTTAAATATTGGTCTTTAATGTTTAATGTTTAATTTTTGATTTTGATTTTATTATTTGAGATAACTCTTGTTTCTTATACATTGGTGGGAAATAGAAGGTTTGAATATCTCTTTGCACACACGACACATTGCATATCATAAAGCCCTATACCCGGGCTCGTCCCTATTACGAGGAGGTAAAGTACCTACGCCTTCGAGGGGTGATAACCTCTGCAACGGGTAGCGAAACACCTTCAGAGTGTAAAGTACCAAAGTTTTCGAGATGTGATAACCTCGGCCATAACTTTGGAAAATACTCTCACCCGAATTGAACCCTTCCAGTTGGAGCCTATAATGGGTGAGGAATGGGGTACCTTACTCATTCTACATGGATGATGTTAGGGAGCAATTTGGGGACCTTTTTAGCTTGGTCAAATATCCTAAACCCAGTATATAAACAACACTTAACTGGCCAAACTTTAAGATAGAGCCTTGTCCACCTTTTTCATAGACAATAAACCCGAAATAGGACACATGAAAGAATGTCCTTGTATTTCATTTTATTTTATTATTTTCACATTTTCTTGTTAAAATTGTTGTGAATATCATTTCATTTGTGTCAAGCTTTGTAAAGTCATTGCGTATGTCATAAGCTTCATTATTTAGATATTTTTCATCATGCATTTACCATGTACATTTTTTAACCATGCTCATGCATTTACCATGTACATTTTAACCATGCTCATGCATTTACCATCATTTTTTAATAATGCTCATGCATTTACCATGTATATTTTTCATAATGCTTATACATTCACCATGTATATTTTCATAATACTCATACACTCATCATGTACATTTTTCATAATGTTACTGTTAAACTTTGTGAATATTTTTGGTATTGTCATGTAAATTAATTTCTTTCTTTCGTTTATTTGCATCCATGTGCATTTCATAAAGACATGAGACCTGAATTTTAAAATTGTGGTAATGAAAGGTTCAAGGATGGCTCAAAAAGATCTTGAGGGCATTCCTACAACATTCGTTCATAGGTTAAAACAATGACAGAGGAACAGGCTGCTAGGATTCATTCACAGGTTAAAGCAATGGCAGAGGAACAGGTTGCTAGGATGAACAAAATAGAAAAAACCCAGGGTGAGATTAGAGAGCAATTAAACTCGTTGTTGAAAATGATGAAGAGTCTGAAAGGGAAAGATAAGATAGATGAATCCGGCTCTGAGGGAAAGAATCAGAATGTGGATGAATCTTCGTATCCACCAGGTCTCCAATCTCAAATTCAAATACCTCAACAAGTGCAGTCGCTACAAGCACCATTCGTAGGAGGATTTAACTATCCGGGATATAACATTCCTGCCCTAGGGGCAAAGATAGATCCTGTCCGAATTCTAGATTTAGATGATCAAGAAAGGCTGAAGGAAGTTGAAGAGATGGACTCTCGTAAGATGAAATTGATTGAAGAAAGACTCCGGGCTGTTGAGAGTTTGGATTTCTATGGTTCTATGGATGCTGAAGGGCTTTGTTTGGTTCCAGATGTGGTTATCCAGCCCAAGTTCAAGACTCCTGATTTCGAGAAGTTTGATGGGTCCAAGTGCCCCATATCTCATATCACCATGTTTTTCCAGAATATGGCTGCTTATGCGAAAAATGATAAGTTGCTCATCCATGTCTTCCAGGACAGTCTTACAGGTTCTGCTACCAGATGGTATGTTCAGCTAGATAAGAACCGCGTCTGTACTTGAAAGGAATTAGCAAAGACGTTCATTAATCAATACAAGTACATTGTTGACATGGCCCCAGACCGTTTAACCTTACAGAATATGGAGAAGAAAGCTACTGAAAGCTTCAAAGAGTATGCTCAGAGATGGAGGGAAATTGCTGCCGAAGTTTAACCACCTCTTACTGAAAAAGAAACTACAATCTTGTTTGTTAGTACCCTTAAAGCACCATACTATGAAAGGATGATTGGGAATGCCACCAAGAATTTTGTAGACATGGTAATCTCCGAGGAGATAATTGAGAATGCTATAAAGAGTGGGAAGCTTGAAGCTAGAGAGACATCCGATGCAAAGAATGAGGCATCTAAAAAGAAAGAAGAAGATGTTAAAGCTGTGACTTATGGAGGACAACAAACAAGAGATCTTCCCCCATACCATCCATATCCCATGTACCAACATTATTATCCCATTGTAAATAATGTTGCACCACAACCAAATTTTCGGCCAAACCTTTACTCACAACCACCTACTTTCATGATGGGTCCATCTACACCTACAACTAGGCCTATTCCCCAAAGAAGACCAAGAAATAGTCAGGAGAAAATTTTGATCCCAATTTCTGATCTTTTGCTTTTGTTGATAAAAAAGTAGTACCTTACTCCTATGCCTTTAAAAACAATTCCAAATCCATCAGCAAGGAATTATGATCCTAACAGCAAGTGTGATTATCATATAGGAGCAATTGGGCATTCAACGAAAAAATGCAGGCAGTTGAAAGAAAAGATTGAAGATCTCATTAATGATGGTACCTTGACTTTGGATGTTTTGGAAAAATAGAGATCTGGAGTTTGAATATGGGAATGTCACCTCAAATACTTCGTCTGAATAATTTCAAATTTGTGATGTTTTCATTTTTTCCTAGGCATGGCATTTTTAACATTGATTAGGTGTTTGATAGTTTTGTTGGAAATTGTTTATGTTTGCATAACTTATTTTGGAAAATGTTTTGGATCTTAAATAAAATGGTGATTATTGTTAAGAAATGAACTTTGCAACCTATTCACATGACCAGTTAGTTATAAAAGCTTGATTTCTTTGATGGCCTAAATTTGAAGTGTCGTGAACCTCATCTTTCTTTTGACCAGGAAATGAATCCCAAAAGGTCAATGATCTTCGTCTAAGCAATGAGCAATGAAATGATCATTTGATTTGCAAAACATTTTTTTGAGAACCAATTCATGAGGCACTCTCTTGAAAGAATCTAGATTTTGGTAATTTGATAAGTGTCAAGGCTATCTAGAGCTTTAAACACATCACTCCTAAGTTTCTCAACCATGCCTGAACTTTTTTTTTCCTGAATAATGTCATTTACTCACATATTGGGGGCAAAATTACCTTAAAAGTCATATTTTTCTAGTATCCTTGAATGCTTTGACTTGAGTAAGACCCATTTTCACCCAGTTATCCTTTGCCACATCTTGGGGGAGGATTACCAAAGAGCCAAATGACCTGATGTTTTTCTTTGCACACCATTACCGGCTTGTGTAAACTTTGTTTTTCTCTATGATCGAATGAAATTGAATGGACACTTTGAGAAAGCCGGAATAAGGAGAATTGTTGGGTTGGGCCTTCGTTTGGATAGGCACATTGAGAGGATGCATGAGTTGCAAAAAAAAAAAAAACTGTGATGTCATGCATATGAGATATTCAAATGATTTTAATGACAATTCTTATTATCTACTTTACCTGGGGTTTGCTCCGCAATGGAAATATTCATACTGGACATGAGAAATGGTCATCTTTCGTATTCTTTCACAAAATGAGAAATTATCCTTTGCTACCCCCTTTGAGCCTATTGGATTCTTGTTTTTTGAATGAACCTTGACCGAGGATCACCCTCCACATCGGGGGGCAAGTATGAAGAATTATCTTTCTATGAAGGGTCATACGTTTGGATCATATTTCTACACCACGAAATGAATGCCTTATGTCAGGGGGCAAATATTGAAATGGATTGAGTTTTTAGATTTTCAAACTCACTTTATGATAGGAAAGTCTGTGAAAAGAAAGAAGAAAAAAATGAAAAGAAAAGTTCACAAGATGAAATCCTCATGAAGAGAAATGATCCATGGTTTGATGAGAAATAGAAATGATAAAATCCTCATGAAGAGAAATGATCCATGGTTTGATGAGAAGTAGAAATGACGAAATCCTCATGAAGAGAAATGATCTGTGGTTTGATTACCTTCAAAATGAAAAGAAAGATATGAGATATTTTGAGATGAAGAAATGATTCATGGTTTAATTACCTTTAAACACATTTTTGGGCCTAATTATCCTTTTTTTTAACCCCAAACCTTGGCCTACATTACAAGCTTGAAAAGTTCATTTTGATCAAGTATGAATGTTTAAGTTGAAGAGTTTTTTCTCAGATTTTATCTCATCCTTTTGAATTGTCATTGAAGAAATTTGAATTCTCAAATGCATGGTAGAGCAAAAAAAAAAAAGGAAAGAAAAGAAAAGAAAAGAATGAAGCTCTAGAGTGAAAACCCAAAAACGGGCAGTCTAGAGCAAAAATTTGAAAGCAACTCTACATAACTGTGCCAAGGTCTAACAAGAAGTACAAAAGAAATGATATTTTGAACCTACCAGGAAACACCGAACACTTTTGAGAAACTTAAGAAGGTTAACATCATTTGGATGACTTAGCACGAAATTGAAAATCTTTTTTCTTTTCTTGTCCAAATTTTGAACCCATCATAGATAGTCTTGACATTTGTTGAATTGCTATATATCAAGAAATTTAGAAAGAGTGCTAAAATGGATTGTATTTTCAAAATAAAACTTTTTGTGAAAACCTGATTGTTGAAGGAAATTCATTGTGAGTTTAGATGAAGAAACATTGATTTTTCCCTTATGTGATGAAACTTCCCTTGATAACCAAAACCTTGACAAATTGGAATACTCAATGAACCAAATTGTGATTCACCTTATCCATTCTGGCAGAAATCACCAGTTTTTAGGAGATCCAAAGTTGCATTTTTTGTTTAGAAAATGGAAACTTGATTTTCGAACATGGAAACTTGATATGGGGCAATTTTCATGGGGGCGTGATTGAAAAATGATTTTTGTGCATATTCTTTCTTTTCAAAGAATTTTCAAAAGATTAGAACATGAAAACATTCAAGTTTGGAATGATATATATTTGAGTTTTGAACCAGTATGATGAGAGTGACATTTCTGGGGGCAAAAATGAGAAGGTTTTTTACCATAATAAGAGGGCTGGTTTCTAGAATGGGATCTATTGAGTCGAAAAATGGCAGAGTATGCTCTTTTGCATCATTTCATTGAAGATTTTTCAGTTTGAAATTTGAATATGCTTGAAGATGACATTCTGGGAAGAAAGGAGAATATGATGAGAATAATGAAAGAGTCTGGAAATACATCTGTTTAAAACCTTGGGACTAAACGAGATGTCTTTTTGAGAAAGAAAAGGGTGTTGTGATCATCTGATGAAATTAGCGGAGATCAGCCTGGTCTTAAGTCCAAGCATTTGGAAATTGAAAAATGACGAAACGATGAGCTTGAGTATCTTTTTGTCATAGTTAAAGATTCATGATATTAGTTTGCATTCCATCACATGACATTCATTTTATATAATTGCATTTCATGACATTCATATCATTCATCGCATGGATTTAACATATAAGAAAGATTTTAGCTTTTGAAATTTGAAATTAAACTCTTTTTAAAGATGGTTCTTTTCAAGGTGAAGTATTGAATCTCAGTTGAGGAAGATCTTCAAGGTAAGAGTTTTGAGCATTTAGTTGAGGAAAGCATAAAAAATGGTATTTTTTCAAAGCCTCCGGGTATCTTTTCAAAGCCTCTGGGTAATTTTTCAAGACCTCCGGGTATCTTTTCAAAGCCTCTGGGTAATTTTTCAAAAACCTCAGGGTAATTTTTCAAGACCTCCGGGTATCTTTTCAAAGCCTCCGGGTAATTTTTCAAAAACCTCCGGGTAATTTTTCAAAGCCTCCGGGTATCTTTTCAAAGCCTCCGGGTATTTTTTTAAAAACCTCCGAGTAATTTTTCAAAGCCTCCAGGTATCTTTTCAAAGTCTTTGGGTAATTTTTTAAAAACCTCCGGGTAATTTTCAAAGCCTCCGGGTATCTTTTCAAAGCCTCCGGGTAATTTTTTTAAAAAACCTCCAGGTATCTTTTCAAAGTCTCCTGGTAATTTTTTAAAACCTCCGGTATTTTGCAAAGCCTCCGTATAATTTTTCAAAGCCTCCAGGTAATTTTTTAAAACCTCCGGGTAATTTTTCAAAGCCTCCGGTATCTTTTCAAAGCCTCCGTATAATTTTTCAAAGCCTCCGGGTAATTTTTTAAAACCTTCGGGTAATTTTTCAAAGCCTCCGGTATCTTTTCAAAGCCTCCGTATAATTTTTCAAAGCCTCTGGGTATCTTTTCAAAATCTCTGGGAATCATTTTACAAGAACCTCCGGGTATCAATTTAGAACTTTTGGATAAAAATTTTCAAAGATCTCAGGAGTCTTCTTTTTTAATTTTGGTATTTAAAGTTGAAACCTCGGTGGAGGAGTATATTTTCATGTTAGGTTTATTTAAAGTTGAAGCCTCGGTGGAGGAGTATATTTTCATGATTAGGTATATTTAAAGTTGAAACCTCGATGGAGGAGTATATTTTCACGTTGGATTTATTTAAAGTTTACGCCTCACTTAAAGGAGCTTTTCTAAGATGGGATTTCTTTAAGTACATAGGTCTTTTTAATGTTTGAGAGCTTAGTAGGGTGTCTACGTCTTTGCACATCCCCTGTTTCTCAGGGAATGCACAAAGAGAGGCAACTGTAGACACCGAATTTTATCAGGGTTTAATTACTTAATTTTGGTTTTAACTTTAATATTTCTTTGAATTTTTAGGTTAATTTTTGGATAATTAGAAGAAATAAATAAATAACCAAAAAAAAAAAAGAGAAAAAGTTTGCTCAAATCCAAACTCCTAGGATTAAGATTAAACTCTGAAATTTAAGATAAATGCCAAGAAAATAGTTTTTATCTAGACTAAGATTACATTTTGATGGGGATGAGAACTCCAACCCAAATCAATCTAGGACTCTAACTAATTTTTCCCTATAAATAGAGATCCAAACCCCCGATGTTCAACAGATAATTGAGAATACAGAGGTCAGAGAGAAAAAAAGAAGGTTTTTTAAAAAGCAACCAAGGCCGATTGCTTGTTCCTCATGCAACTCCAAGGGGGATGTCGAATGCAAATGGTGCGGGGGTACAAGTTTCTTTATCATTGGGGATAACATGCTCTGCCAAGTTCCTTCCAGAAATACCAATTGTGTGATTTGTGTTGGGAAAGGATCAAAATGTTGTTCTGACTGCAAAGGAACTGGATTTCGTGCCAAGTGGTTGGGTGAACCTCCTATTTGCATATAGTGGATAGTTTCTCAATTGTTGCCTGCCAAGTTAAAATGTTGTAAGCTGCATATTGTTGCGTATGCACTTACAGCAAAAGGAGTCAGGTTAGTCTGCAGCAACACGACCGGAAAAAATGCAAAGTCTGTGGTACTTAAAACACAAAGAAGTGGTTCCCTCAAAGATAACATCATACAAGTGTTTGTAGCTGCTTAGAGCCTGTGTCTATATGTATATCAGACGGCTGCAAAGTTGAAGGGTTTCTTTCCAAGTCTGGACAGGGTAGTGGCTGCAATCTGGGAGACAGACAATACTTCTTTGTAAATGGTAGACCAGTGGATATGCCTAAAGTCAGCAAGCTTGTGGATGAATTATATAAAGGTGCAAACTCTAGGCAGTATCCATATAATGAATTTTATCATTCCAACTAGAGCATGTGATGTCAATGTGACTCCTGATAAAAGAAAAGTATTCTTTTCTGATGAAAGCTTTTTTTTTTTTTTTTTTTTTACTTGAGTACTTTTGTTTTTTTTATTTATATTATTTGTTTAAATATTAATTAATTATTTATTGTGACTAATTTTATTTTTAGTTTTGATGTTTGCAGGTATTTTTTATGAATCAACTTTGAGCGATTTATTGTTTATATTACTATTATATTATTATTTTTAATTACTATTATTATATTATTTTTAAATATTACTATATATATTTTTTACTATTATTTTTTATTAACTCTTATATTATTTTTTATGAACTATTATTTATTTTTACTATTATATATATTTTTAACCATTATTATTTATTATTAATTACTTTTAACTATTACTTTAATTATATTTTATTGTTAATTTATTAATTATTAATTTGATTATTATTAGTAAGATATATTTTTTTTATTATTAATAAGATTAATTTTTAATTGACGATTAATTAGTTTTAAAATAATCAATGGAGATCTTTTTCAATGTTGAAATTCAAAAAGATCACGAACGGTTGATTTTTAAGGAATTTTTAGGTGAGAGAATTCTCTTAAAAATTCTCCAAAACGAATGGAATGCTTTTTTTAAGAGATGATTTTCGATATCAATAAAGATAAAAATTTATTCTTTTGAAATAATTAATTTTCTATTTTTTTCTCAAGATAATTTTCCATAATAAATGCTTAATTAAAATTGAAGGATAAATTAAGGTTTTTTCCGATGATGAAATTCAAGAGAGTCGCGAATGGTTGACTTTTAAGAAATTTCTAGGTGAGAAAAATTCTCTTAAAAATTCTCCAGAACGAATGGAAGAATATTCTAAGGGATAATTTTTGATATTAGGATCAAAATTTATTTTTCGAACAAATATTAATAAAAATGTGGATTAATTTTGGAAGATTAATTTAAGAGAAATAACTTTGTTAAATAATCTAATTTTTCCGACGACGGAGCCTATTCAATAGAACAAATGGTTTCTTTTGAATACTCTCGAGGTGAGGAAACATTTTTTAGTATTTTCTCTAGAATGAATGGAAGGAAGACCTAAAAAATAATTTTCGAGATTTCTAACTATAACAATTAAAATGAAATAGGATAGACAAGACCATATAATTAAGACTTTTTAAGTATCACAAGACTAATTAGGTACTATCTCTTAGATAGGCGTTGTGAGGGTGCTAATCCTTCCTCACACGTAACCGTACTCCCGAACCTAGTTCTGATAAGTAGACCAGAACCTATTCTTTTTAAGGTTCCTTAGTCAAGCTTAGGATTACTTTAAATAGGATAAATTTATAAAGGTGACTAATCACACCTAGATTAGATGATTAGTGGCGACTACATTGATTTGCGTCTAGCATGCTGAATTCGTATTTGGCACGTTATGACAATGGTAAATTTATCATTGTGAATATTAAAATTTGTCACTATATTTTATTTTGATTGATATTTGTCATTATATTTTTGAGATTAGGGCAACTTTGTCACTATACTTTAACTCAATATTGAATTTTGTCACTTTACTTTTGTTTGATTGAATTTTGCCTCTAAATTTTGAGTTTTGATTGAATTGTGTCACTCAACTTTGTAATAGACACGAACACCACCTATTTTTAGAAGAAAAAAGAAACACACGCACAATAAAGGGAAAAGACTAATTAAAATTTTTGTTTGATTGAATTTTGTTACTAAATTTTAATTTGTAATTGAATTATGCCACTCAACTTTATAATAACCAAACACACCACTTATTCTTTAAAAAAAAAAAAAAAAACACACATGCACAATAAAGGGAAAATAAGTTCTTCCTCGTTAAAGACGATCAGATAAAAAAATTAAATTTAAAATTTTTCGATTTTTGGAATATATATCTTATTTAAAATAGGCATTTTTATTAAAACTCTAACAAAGTTTTCACCGTTCAATAAACTTTTATGAAAGTTTGTGACTAGATGTTATTTTTAATTAACTTTCTACATATTACTGATTTTCTCATTGAACTCTACCATGATTTTGATTTTCAAATTTAATTTTTATTTAGTAATTTTTAATAAGAACTTCACCTAATTTTTTCCTAGAAGAGGGTGAATAATAAAAGGGTTTAAAGGTAAATTTGTCACTATACTCTATCTTAATATTGAATTTTTCTATTCTTTTTTAGTTTGATTGAATTTTGCTACTAAAATTTAATTTTTGATTGAATTTTTCCACTAAACTTTAGTTTTGGAAGATTTTAGAACAAAATTTATTAAAAAATGAATATTGCTGAAAAATAATAATTAACAATAATAAATTAATTAATGAAAAAGCTTATATAGAACTTTTATTTTATAATAACGAAAGCTTAATTTTTTTAATTTTTTATTCTTCAAGTCACTGATGATCGGTGATTAGACCTTTTCATGGGTCGGGAAGCCTACTTGGTCCGGTAGGCTCGGCCTGTATTGGACCGAGCTTGGGCAGTGATTTTCTTAATCCGACTAGGATCACTATACATCTATTAAAATATTATTTTTTATTTAAATTTAATTACAACATATATATATTGTCATAACGTGCCTAACACGAATTCAACATGCTAGACACAAACAATGGAGTCGCCACTAATCATCTAATCTAGGTGTGATTAGTCACCTTTATAAATCTATCCCATTTAAAGTAATCCTAAGCTTGACTAAGGAACCTTAAAAAGAATAGGTTCTGGTCTACTTATCAGAACTAGGTTCGGGAGTACGGTTACGTGTGAGGAAGGATTAGCACTCTCATAACGCCTATCTAAGAGATAATACCTAATTAGTCTTGTGATACTTAAAAAGTCTTAATTAAATAGTCTTGTCTACCCTATTTTCATTTTAATTGTTAAAGTTAGAAATCTCGGAGATTATTTTTTAGGTCTTCCTTCCATTCATTCTGGAGAAATTACTAAAAAAATGTTTCCTCACCTCGAGAGTATTCAAAAGAAACCATTCGTTCTATTGAACAGGCTCCGTCGTAGGAAAAAGTTAGATTATTTAGCAAAGTTATTTCCCTTAAATTACTCTTCCAAAATTAATCCATATTTTTATTAATGTTTGTTCGAAAAATAAATTATGATTTTTAATATCGAAAATTATCTCTTAAAATATTCTTTCATTTGTTCTGGAGAATTTTTAAGATAATTTTTCTCACCTAGAAATTTCTTAAAAGTCATCCATTCGCAACTTTCTTAAATTTCATTATCGGAAAAAATCTTAATTTACCCTTCAATTTAAATTAAGCATTTATTATGGAAGATTATCTTGAGAAAGGTGTTGAAAATTAATTATTCTTAAAATAAATTTTTAATTTTTATTGGTATCGAAAATAATCTCTGAAGAAATCCTTCCATTCATTCTGGAGAATTTTTAAGAAAAAATTCTCACCTAGAAATTTCTAAGAAATCAAACATTCGTAATTTCTTTGAATTTCATCAATGAAAAAATCTCAATTTATTAATTTTAAAAATAACTAATCTTCAATTAAAATTAAAACATAATTAATTAAAATTTTTATCAATAAATAAATCCATGGTTAATAATACTAAATAAATAATATAATATAATGTAATATAATATAACAATAATAATTAATAATAATAATAATAGTTACTAAATAATATATTTTTTTTATATAAAAAAAACAAGAAAAGAAAAGATTAGTTAATAAAATATTTAATAATAAATAATTAGTAAACAAATAATGATTAATTCAAAAAAATAAAACCTGCAAAAAAACTTAAATTCCAATTAGTAATAATAAATACAAAATAAATAAAAAAAACAAAACAAAAACACAAAACACAAAACAAACAAAAAACAAAAAATAAAAAGGAAGTCAGCAGCATACGGGTCGGGCCCAGGCGCGGGTCGCGGCGGGTCGCCTGGCCCGACCCGCTTGCTGCTTAAAACATAAAAAAAAATATGTTCATTTGTTTTACCTCTTAAAAAAAAAACTCTTTCTCTGAAATTCTTCTTCCTTCAAGAGCAACTGATGAATGTTCTTCACCAACCCAAAATCCGATCACCGTCGTCACTGCTCGTCGTCGCTGTCGCCGCCACCGCCGGTGGTCGAAAAATTTCAAAAAAAATCTTAAAAAATTCCTCTCGATCTCCTCGACTCAAAAGCCAAATTAGTTTTTCCCGAATCTCTCTAGAATTTCCTAGATCTGAAATCAAAATTCAAAACTTCATCTCATCCGATCTACTCCGTTGACCGTCGAGTGATCACCAACTTCTAGCCTATGCTTCCTCTAATTAAAACCTAGACTTTCCCTCACAAAAAATCTCTTCGAAACAAATCCTAGCACTACCACTCTCACATTTCAAAATTTTCACAAATTTTTTTTTCTACTGATTTTCGAAATTTTTCTATGCTTTCTTGCTTGTGTTCTCTGATCTATGATGCTTGGGTTCATTATATAGAGAAAGAAATTGTGTTCTACCCTAGTTAGGAGTTTCAATCTGATCAAGAGACATATTTTGTTCCAATCACATTTTTCAGAGTTCTTTTTCAATCCAAAAAAGAGATTCATCCCAACCCAAACTTGTTTTTTCATTTTTCCTTTAATTTCGAATTTATCCATTTTTTTTCTTCTGATTTTCAAAATTATCCCCTTTTTTATTTTTTATTTTCTAATTTATTTTCTTTTTTTTGGTTTTCTTTTATTTAATAATAAAAAAATTAGAGCCCGGATAAAATTCGGTGTCTACAGTTGCCCCTCTTTGTGCATTCCCTGAGAAACAGGAGATGTGCAAAGACGTAGACACTCTACTAAGTCCTATGTACCTAAAGAAAATCCTATCGTAGAAAAGCTCCTCTAAGCGAAGCGTAAACTTTAAATAAACCCAACGTAAAAACATACTCCTCCACCAAGACTTCAACTTTAAAATAAACCTAACATGGAAATATACTACTCCACCGAGGCTTCAACTTTAAAAGAAAAAAATACTCCTCCATCGAGGCTTCAACTTTAAATGAAAACAATACTCCTCCACTGAGGCATCAACTTTAAATGAAAACAGTACTCCTCCACCGAGACATCAACTTTAAAAGAAAATAATACTCCTCCACCGAGGCATCAACTTTAAAAGAAAACAATACTCATCCATCGAGGTTTCAACTTTAAAAGAAAACAATACTCCTCCACCGAGGCTTCAACTTTAAAAGAAAATAATGCTCTTCCACCGAAGCTTCAACTTTAAATGAAAACAGTACTCCTCCACCGAGGCATCAACTTTAAATGAAAACAGTACTCCTCCACCGAGGCATCAACTTTAAAAGAAAATAATACTCTTCCACCGATGCATCAACTTTAAAAGAAAACAATACTCCTCCACCGAGGCATCAACTTTAAATGAAAATAATACTCCTCCACCGAGGCTTCAACTTTAAATGAAAACAGTACTCCTTTACCGAGGCATCAACTTTAAGTGAAACTTAACGAAATTTGCAAATTCTCAAACGTAAATGTAAACTTCAAAAATCTTACCTTGAATCCCAAAAGAAATCGCTAACCTCGCAAATTAGCATTCCAAATTAAAATTCACGTCCAAATCATACTGAATACCCGAAATAATCTTTCTTGGGTGCAAATATATAAATGTAATGCAGTACATGAATGCCATGAATGTCGATGCATACCGTGCAATGGATGTCATGAATGCTCTATAATAAACAATATCAACTCCCTGAATCTCTTAATCAAAATAAAAGGTTCTCAAGCTCATTATTCATCTTTGTTTGCACTTGGCTTCAAATTGGTAGAACGAATCTTACTATCTCTTTCCTCTTTTCAAAATCTGCAGAATATGAACAACTTTCTTTCCTCGAAAGTTTCAAAACACTAATCTCATCTTATGCCAGCTCAACTGGGCTTAACATTTCATTATGGAAATTCTCATCTTAAAAAATTCTCACTTTTAAAAATCACACCTCGTCTTATCTCCTGATTTTTTTGTTTAGTTATCCATAGAATTCTAATAAAAATAAATGCAGGGATCTCTTAAGATTATATTCCAATTTATCAATCATTATTCTAATTTCATAGAAAACACAATGCATGATGTATCCCCTCTATTGAATGCAAAGGTATAAAATTGAGAATAACAAATGGAAGGCAAAAATGAGCTGGAAAGAGAGATCTTTGAACAATTTTATCCAAAAGTTCTAAATTGATACCCGGAGGTTCTTGTAAAATGATTCCCATAGGTTTTGAAAAGATACCCAGAGGTTTTGAAAAATTAACCGGTGGTTTTAAAAAGATACCCGAAGGCTTTGAAAAGATACCCGGAGGCTTTGAAAAATTACCCGGATGTTTTGAAAAATTACCAGAGGCTTTGAAAAGATATCCGGAGGCTTTGAAAAATTACTCGGAGGTTTTGAAAAATTACCCAGAGGTTTTGAAAAATTACCCGGAGGCTTTGAAAAATTACCCGGAGGTTTTGAAAAATTACTCGGAGGCTTTGAAAAATTACCCGGAGGTTTTGAAAAGATACCCGGAGGTTTTGAAAAGATATCACTTTTTATGCTTTCCTCAACTGAATGCTCAAAACTCTTACCTTGAAAATCTTCCGCAACCGAGATTCAATACTTCACCTTGAAAAGAACTATCCTTAAAAAGAGTTTAATTTCAAAATTCAAAAACTAAAATCTTTCTTATATGTTAAATCCATGCGATGAATGACATGAATGCCATGAAATGCAATTATATAAAATGAATGTCATGTGATGAAATGCAAACTAATATCATGAATCTTTAACTATGAAAAAAGGATACTCAAGCACATCGTTTCGTCATTTTTCAAATTCCAACCGTTTGGACTTAGGACCAGGCTGACCTCCACTAATTCCATCAGTTGATCACAACACCCTTTCTTTTAGTTCCAAGGCTTTAAACAGATATATTTCCAAACTTCATTGTTCTCATTTCATTCTCCTTTCTTCCCAGAATGTCATCTTTAAGCATATTCAAATTCCAAGTGAAAAATCTTCAATGTCGATGCTGCAAAAGAGCCTACTCTGTCATTTACCAACTCAATAGATTCCATTTTTCAAAACCATTTTCTCATTATGGTAAAAGCCTTCTCATTCTTTGCCCCAGAAATGTCACTCTTATCAAACTGGTTCAAAACTCAAATATGCATCCCTTAAACCTGAATGTTCTCATGTTACATTTTTTTAAAAAAAATCTTTGAAAAGAAAGAATTTGTCCAAAAAACCTTTTCTCATTTTCAAATCATGCCCCAATGGTAAATCGAAATTGCCCCCAGAAACATCACTATTTTCCATGTTCAAAAATCCCCATTTACTAAACAAAAATGCAACTTTAGATTTTAAAAAAAAAAAAAACTGGTAATTATTGCAAGAATGGACAAGGCGAATCACAATTTGGCTCATTGACTATTTCAATTTATCAAGGTTTTGGTTATCAAAGGACAGTTTCTTCACATAAGGAAAAAATCAATGTTTCTTCATCTAAACTCACAGAATTTCCTTCAACAATCAGGTTTTCACAAAAAGTTTTACTTTGAAAACACAATCCATTTTGACACTCTTTTTAAGTTTCTTGATAAATAGCAATTCAAAAAATGTCAAGACTATCTATGATGGGTTCAAAATTTGGACAAAAAAGGAAAAAGGATTTTCAATTTCGGACCAAGTCATCCAAATGATATTGACCTTTTTAAGTTTCTCAAAAGTGTTCAGTGTTTCCTGGTGGGTTCAAAATATAATTTCTTTTGTACTTCTTGTTAGGCCTTGGCACAGTTATGCAGAGTTGCTTTCAAATTTTTGATCTAGACTGCCCGTTTTTGGGTTTTCACCCTAGAGCTTCATTCTTTTCTTTTCTTTCTTTCGTTTTTTTTTTTTTGTTGCTCTACCATGCATTTGAGAATTCAAATTTCTTCAATGACAATTCAAAAGGATGAGATAAAATTTGAGGAAAAACTCTTCAACTTAAATAATCATACTTGATCAAACTGGACTTTTCAAGCTTGTAATGTAGGCTAAGGTTTGGGGTTATGAAAAAAAGATAATCTGGCCCAAAAATGTGTTTAAAGGTAATGAAACCAAGGATCATTTCTTCATCTCAAAATATCTCATATCTTTCTTTTTCATTTTGAAGGTAATCAAACCACGGATCATTTTTCTTCATGAGGATTTCATCATTTCTACTTCTCATCAAACCATGGATCATTTTTCTTCATGAGGATTTCATCTTGCGAACTTTTCTTTTCATTTCATTTTTTTTTCTTTTTTTCTTCTCCCTTTTTTTTTTCTTCTCATTTTTTTTCTCTTTTTTTTTTTTTACTTTCTACAGACTTTCCTATCATAAAGTGAGTTTGAAAATTTGAAACTCAATCCATTTCAATATTTGCCCCCTGACATAAAGCATTCGTGATGTAGAAATATGATCCAAACGTATGATCCTCCATAGAAAGATAATTCTTCACACTTGCCCCCCGATGTAGAGGGTGATCTTTGGTTAAGGTTCATTCAAAAAACAAGAATCCAATAGGCTCAAAGGGGGTAGCAAAGGATAATTTCTCATTTTTTGAAAAGAACACGAAAGATGGCCGTTTCTCATTTCCAGTATGAATATTTCCATTGAAGAGCAAACCCCAGGTGGAGTAGATAATAAGAATTGTCGTTAAAATCATTTCAATATCTCATATGCATGATATCACAGTTTTTTTTTTTTTTTTTGCAACTCATGCATCCTCTCAATGTGCCTATCCGAATGAAGGCCTATCCCAACAATCCTCTTTATTCCGGCTTTCTCAAAGTGTCCATAAAATTTCATTTGATCATAGAGAAAAACAAAGTTTGCACAAATCGGTAATGGTGTGCAAAGAAAAACATCAGGTCATTTGGCTCTTTGGTAATCCTCCCCCAAGATGTGGTAAAGGATAACTGGGTGAAAAATGGGTGTTACTCAAGTCAAAGCATTCAAGGATACTGGAAAAATATGGCTTTTAAGGTAATTTTGCCCCCAATATGTGAGTAAAAGACACCATTTAGGAAAAGAAAAGTCCGGGCATGGTTGAGAAACTTAGGAGTGATGTCGATGAAGCTCTAGATAGCCTTAATACTTATCAAATTACCAAAATCTAGATTCTTTCAAGAGAGCGCCTCATGAATTGGTTCTCAAAAAAAATGTTTTGCAAATCAAATGATCATTTCATTGCTCATTGCTTAGAAGAAGATCATTAACCTTTTGGGATTCATTTCCTGGTCAAAAGAAAGGTGAGGTTCACGACATTTTAAATTTAGGCATCAAAGAAATCAAGCTTTTATGTGGTCTGATTTGAAACTAGACAAGGGAATGGATTGCCAAGTTCATTCTTAACAATAATCACCATTTTATTTAAGATCGAAAAAATAAATCATGCAAATATAAGCTATTCCTAACAAAAAGCAAATATCCTAAAGCACCTAAACTATGCTTAAAAATGTCATGCCAAAAATGAAAACATCAAAAATTCCTCCAGATTGAATTTCGAGTGACATCCCTCATCTTCGGACTTCAAATTCCAATCATTCCAAAACCTCCAAAGTTAGGGTGACGCCTTTGATGAGATCCCCTCAACATTTGGCTTCGTCTTCTTTTCGAAGCTCACAAACCCTGTTTAATCAGACTTTGTACTTTTCACTTCAAAGCTTCACAATTTCCCGTAGAGTGGTCCGAAATTCCAACATGATAACCACATGTAGTATTGGCATCGTGACCTTTAGGATAAGGAGGCTTTAAATCTTTCGGATAAATTGGTCCGACAAAACTGACTTGAAAAAGCTGGAGAGGTAACTCTGTGTTGGTCATTGGAATTGGATCAATAGGAGTTCTTTCCCGATTACTACATCGTTTTTTCTGGTTAACAGGCCCAAAAACTAGTCGAGAAGTGACACCACGATATCTGTCTGCATACGGATCAATCTGCGGTGACTATGTGAAGCAAAGAGTTTCTTCCTTCGGTATATGAAATGGTATCTAATCAGAAGACTTTGTACTGGGAATTAGGTTTTTAAATTCAGCTACTTGATGCTTTGATTCATGATGCGAGCCACCGAACGCATGTGGTTGATCCAAAGGTGACGGATATTCTTGAGGAATACTTTCAACCATCTTAAAAAGCTGCTCTTTCATTTCTCGAATATCACGTCCAAATTCTTCAACAGTTCCTTCTAAGGCAATAATTTGTACTTCCAGTTGACCTCTCATGTCTTTTGGATGCACATTTGCCTTCAACCCTTCAATCCTATTGATCATTTCTTCTGCCTTGCGAGTGCTTTTACAAATCTGGTCTAATAAATGCCTGAGGAAATCTTGTTTTTGTCCATATTCCCTTTCCATTTTCTCGAGCTTCTAGGTTAACTCTTGGCACTTCTCTTTCTTTTTCATGTATTCCAAACATATCTCTTCATTTTCTACTCCCATATCTTCAAGCTCCGAAACCCTTTGCGAAAACAAATCATCTAATCGCTCAAAGGCTGTCTTCCATACCTTGCATTCATGATCCAATTCATGAATTTTTTGCTCAGATTGACTGTCTTCTATTCTCTTTATCTTCACTCACGATCTTTGGTTTTCCTGCTCTAATTCATGTTCTTTTTCGCGTGATTTCCTCTTGGTTAACTTAAATTCCAGCACTGAGTCTGACTAAGTGAGCTGAACTGGGATATCTGAATTTCTTTTCCAAGGAAGTACCACATCTTTGTCTCACCTAGCTTGCCACACAAGATACTCAACAGTAACACCGTTCAAAAGCCAACCTTGATCGACCCGGATGGTTTGTTTCAAGACTTTGGCGAGATCTTCTTTATTCTCTGAAGCCCCATCGTCCACATAAGAGAATTCCAAACGATTGAGCCTTTGCGTCATAGGAATAAATTGTTCATGTCCAGACTGCCTAAGGACCAAAATAGGTGCGTAACTAATAACTCCCCATAGCCTTGGAAGAGGTACCTAAGGTTGATTTCCACAACTATACAATAGAGAATCAAACTTCATCCAATAAGCTAACCACACAACTTCTCGATTTCTAAGCTTGCGAAAAAATGACATCCAAACGCGTTTTGTCTTTGTGTTCGGCCAAACACTGTTACAGAATTCCTGAATGGGAATGTCAGAGGTGAAGTATGACTTAATGCATTCAAAATGGCTTTTCATCCATATGTACAATAATTGTATGCATCCAGTAAAGCGTTCATTTCCAAATCGTCGACAGTGATTTAACGATCTGATAGTTTCTGCCAATATGGTTGGTGCCACATTCAGCCAGTGCTCAATCTGATCAACCAAGTCTACTACGGCCATCTCGACATGCCCCAAGATTTTGGGAAAGACAACCATCCCATAAAGGGTAAGCGCCATTGCTTTCATACCTTCTTCGTAGTTCAGATGCTCCCTAATGAAATCTCGCAGAAACTCCCATGTGATATAACTATATTCACCTTTCTCCACGACATGATGGTCCACTTCAGACAGACTGATCCCCAACATCCTAGCAACTTTCCTGGGATAGCCCATTTTATTTTTCAAGTAGACTTTATCAGGGTCTCGGTAGTCGAAACGAAGCATTGCAGAGTATTCTTCAATAGTGGGTACCATGTCTACCTCGTTGAAGATGAAACTGTACACACAAATTTTGCTTGGTTACAAATTTTCTCCTTTTACAGAAACATCTATAAGAAGGGTCCCAGAAATGTACCATCGCCTGAATTAAGTTGGTGTCTACTGTGACTTGGAGGAGTAACGCGAGGTCACCATACCTTTGCTGAAATATTTCTTGTTTTTCCCTGTTCCAAGATCCCCAGATGTCAACTAAATCGGCAAGATCATTCTGTGTAAGGTCTAGATGAACCTCCTCGGGGAGTATGGCTACATAGCCGGCTGGTAGACAGTTTCCTTTATTTCGCTGAACCTTTTCGGACCTCAACTTCAAACAACTCGAGGATTCAAACTTTGCATACTCGGATCTTACTAGGATTTCCATGGATGACAGTAAAGATTCTTTTTATCAAAGACTATTATGCGGCAAGATATCTAGTATGATGCATGATGCGAATGCAATGAGAAAGAGACGGAAAGAAAGAAAACAAGAAGTTAGATATTATATCAGCAAACTTATGAAAGGATAAAAATACAACAACATGTGTAAGCACTACATCATCATGGTGAGCATATCAGCAAGACAAATGTGTAAGATAAACAAACATTTAACATCATGTAAATGAAAAAGCATAAGGTAATAAGTGTTCCTTCGTGTGTCCTAAGTTCGGGTTCTCCTCTATACAAGGGTGGACATGGCTCTATCTTAAAGTTTGGCCACTTAAATGTTGTTTATATGATGGGTTTAGGATACTTGACCAAGCTAAAAAGGTCCCCAAATTGCTCCTTAACATCATCCATGTAGAATAAGTAAGGCACCCCATTCCTCACACATTATAGGCTCCAACCGGAAGGGTTCAATTCGGGTAAGAGTATTTTCCAAAGTTATGGCGGAGGTTATCACCTCTCAAAAACTTTGGTACTTTACACTCTGAAGGTGTTTCGCTAGCCGTTGCGGAGGTTTTCACCTCTCGAAGGCGTAGGTACTTTACCCCCTCCTAAAAGGGACGAGCCCGGGTATAGGGCTTTATGATATGCATGTGTCGTGTATGCAAAGGGACGTTCAAACCTTCTTTTACCCACAAATGTATAAGAAACAAAAGTTGTTCGTACAAATAACAAAATCAAAATAAAATAAAGATAAAAAAATAAAGATAAAAAATTAAATATTTAAGACCAAATATTTCAAAACTAAAGTATCACAAGACTAATCTATGGCTCGACTCTCTAATATCCCCAGTGGAGTCACCAAACTGTCATAACGTGCCAAATACGAATTCAGCATGCTAGACACAAACAATGGAGTCGCCACTAATCATCTAATCTAGGTGTGATTAGTCACCTTTATAAATCTATCCTATTTAAAGTAATCCTAAGCTTGACTAAGGCACCTTAAAAAGAATAGGTTCTGGTCTACTTATCAGAACTAGGTTCGGGAGTACGATTACGTGTGAGGAAGGATTAGCACCCTCACAATGCCTATCTAAGAGATTGTACCTAATTAGTCTTGTGATACTTAAAAAGTCTTAATTAAATAGTCTCGTCTATCCTATTTTCAATTTAATTGTTAAAGTTAGAAATCTCGGAGATTATTTTTTAGGTCTTCCTTCCATTCATTCTGGAGAAATTACTAAAAAATATTTCCTCACCTCGAGAGTATTCAAAAGAAACCATTCTTCTATTGAAGAGACTCCATCGTCGGAAAAAATTAGATTATTTAGCAAAGTTATTTCCCTTAAATTAATCTTCCAAAATTAATCCACATTTTTATTAATGTTTGTTCGAAAAATAAATTATGATTTTTAATATCGAAAATTATCTCCTAGAATATTCTTCCATTCATTCTGGAGAATTTTTAAGAGAATTTTTCTCACCTAGAAATTTCTTAAAAGTCATCCATTCGCAACTTTCTTGAATTTCATCATCGAAAAAAATCTTAATTTATCCTTCAATTTAAATTAAGCATTTATCATGGAAAATTATCTTAAGAAAGGTGTTGAAAATTAATTATTCTTAAAATACATTTTTGATTTTTATTGGTATCGAAAATAATCTCTTAAAAAATCCTTCCATTCATTCTGGAGAATTTTTAAGAGAAATTTCTCACCTATAAATTTCTCAAAAAATCAACTATTCGTAATTTCTTTGAATTTCATCATTGAAAAAATCTCAATTTATTAATTTTAAAAATAACTAATCTTCAATTAAAATTAAAACTTAATTAATTAAAATTTTTATCAATAAATAAATCCATGGTTAATAATACTAAATAAATAATATAATGTAATATAATATAACCATAATAATTAATAATAATAGTTACTAAATAATATATTTATTTTTTTATAAAAAAAAAATAAGAAAAGAAAAGATTAGTTAATAAAATGTTTAATAATAAATAATTAGTAAACAAATAATGATTAATTCAAAAAAATAAAACTTGCAAAAAAACTTAAATTCCAATTAGTAATAATAAATGCAAAATAAATAAAAAAAAACAAATAAAAACAAAACAAAACAAAAACACAAAACAAACAAAAAAAATAAAAATAAAAAGGAAGTCAGTAGCATACGGGTCGGCCCAGGCGAGGGTCGCGCGTGGGCCGCTGGCCTGACCCGCTTGCTGTTTAAAACATAATTTTTTTTGTTCATTTGTTTTACCTCTTTAAAAAAAAAAAAAAAACTCTTTCTCTGAAATTCTTCTTCCTTCAAGAACAACTGATGAATGTTCTTCACCAACCCAGAATCTGGTCACCGTCGTCGCCGTCCGTCGTCGCTGCCGTCGTCGTCGGTGGTTGAAAAATTCCAAAAAAAATCTTAAAAAATTTCTCTCGATCTCCTCGACTCAAAAACCAAATTAGTTTTTCCCGAATCTGTCTAGAGTTTCCTAGATCTAAAATCAAAATTCAAAATTTCACCTCTTCCGATCTACTCCTTTGACCGTCGAATGATCACCAACTTCTAGCCTATGCTTCCTCTAATTAAAACCTAGACTTTCCCTCATAAAAAATCTCTTTGAAACAAATCCTAGCACTACCACTCTCAGATTTCAAAATTTTCACACAAAAAAAAATATTTTTTTTCTACTGATTTTCAAAATTTTTCTATGCTTTTTTGCTTGTGTTCTCTGATCTGTGATGCTTGGCTTCATTATATAGAGAAAGAAATTGTGTTCTACCCTAGTTAGGAGTTTCAATCTGATCAAGAGACATATTTTGTTCCAATCACATTTTTGAAAGCCCTTTTTCAATCCAAAGAAGAGATTAATCCCAACCCAAACTTGTTTTTTCATTTTTCCTTTAATTTTGAATTTATCCATTTTTTTCTGATTTTCGAAATTATCCCTTTTTTTTTATTTTGTTTAATAATAAAAAAAATTAGAGCCCGGATAAAATCCGGTGTCTACATATATTAATATAAAAATAATTTTTTAATATTTTAATAATTTATGAATAGTAAAATGGGCTTACGGGCCGACTTGAGCCCTGCTTGAAATGGGCTTGGGCAAGAAAAAAAAATTTTCGAGCCGCGACCCGGCCCATGAGCACCTCTACTCATGATAGCTAAGTAATGCTCTACTCTAAGATCAAATTTAACTCCCAAACATTAAATCCAACATATCTCTTCCACAATGTCATTTTTCTTCTTTTTCAATTATTAATTTGATACAAAAATAATATTTATGAAATATTTTGCATTTTTATTTCATGCCACATTTTATTTTTTATTTTTAATTTAACACAAAAAAATATTTATGAAATATTTCCTATTGTTAAATCTTAGAGAAAATACAAACATATTGAAAAAAAAAAGTTTAGAAAAATAACATTGTGAGATGCATATGTCGGATTTGATGTTCAATAGCCAAGTTTGGTCTTAGAATATAACTAATGATCGATGCCATCATCGATCACCAGCAGCTTGAAAATAAAGAAAGACCAAAAAAAAAAAATTAAGCTTTAGTTTTTTTATAAAATAAAAATTCTATATAAGCTTTTTATTTTTAAATATTTTATTTATTAATTAATTTTTTTAATTATTAAAAAAGAATTTTTTGAAAGAATATTTTTGTTAAATATTGTCACAAAATAAAACTTTAATATTGAAAAGCGAAGTTTGATAAAGTTAAATCAAATTAAAATATAATGATAAATTAATATTGAGATAGAGTATGAGGTGGCAAACGAGCCGATTCGGGCAGGTTCGGATCGGGTTATCATCGGATTCGGATTATTTTGGGTTCGGGTTCATTTCAAATTCGGATCATCTTGGGCTTGAATATTTTCGGATTCGGATAACTTCGGATTCGGGCTTTTTCGGGTTCAGATAACTTCGGGTTTGGGCTATCTCGGGCTCGGACCATTTCGGATACGGGCTTTTTCAGATTCGGATTATTTTGGATTCGGATCGATTCGATTTCGGGTGGGCCTAGACGGATTCGAATAATTTTGAAAATTTTTAAACTATAAATATTTTTTTTATTTCGAATGTAATGATTAATTTTACTTACAAAAATACTAAAATTAAAATTTTAAAAATTAATAAATATTTATATAAATTATATAATAATTTTATTTATAAATTGGGTATTAATATTTTATATTTGAATATTTTCTATTATTTTTTAGTTCAAAAGCTCAAATAAAAGCTAAATATATAACTTCGATATATTTACTTATAGTATGAATAAAAAAGAATTGTATATTTTGACACTTCTTATTATTTTTGCAATTGTTATATACTTATTTTTTAAAATTTTATGATGTTTAGTATTGAATGTAGATATAATTAATGATTATATAAGTTTTATTTTTATTTTTTATAAGTGAGTTAAATTAAATATAAAGTAACATTAAAAAAGTAAAAGTCAAAAATCATTGGGCTGCGTGTAAAAAAAATATCATTTGAAAGAAACAAGTTATAAATAAAGTCTACTAAACATTTACATAAATGACTTTTTACTCTTAACCCAATAACTCATTGGGCTCGTATAATCACTTAGTCCAACAAATTTTTATTTTTATTTTTCTTTATTAGGTTTTTTAGTTATTGTATTATAATTTTTTTAAGAGTATTTTAAATTTTCAAGAATTTGTTCTTATATTTATATATTTTTTGTTTGCACATAATTATAAATACTAACATAAGAACATTAGATCTAATTGTATACACTAATTGACCAAATGTTTAATTAAAATGGTGAATAGTACACACTAAAAGAATACCAATTAATTGATTTAATTTTAATAATTAATACTTAGAAATTTTAAGAAAACATGATATATAAAAGCTAATTTATATAGTATTGATATAATTTTAATATTTGATATTTGATATTGAATATACTACAATTAATGATTATTTAAGAACTTTTTTTGTTTTTTTTTGTTTTATGAGTTAAAATAAATATAAAGTGGCATTAAAAAAATAAAAATTAAAAATCATTTGGCTACATTTTAAAAAACAACATTATAAGGAAAAAAGTTATAAATAAAATCTACTAAACATTTATATAAATAATTTTTTTCTCTTAACCCAATAACTCATTGGGTTCTTAGTCAATTAATCCAATAAATTTTTATTTTTAATTTTTTAGCTTTATTAAGTTTTTTAGTCATTGTATTATAATTTTTTAACAATATTTTAAATTTTCAAGAATTTGTTTTTATATTTATAATTTTTATTTGGACATAATTATAAATACTAACATAATAACATTAGATCTAATTGTATAAACTAATTGGTTTAACCTTAATAACATTATAAATGCTAACATAATAACATTAGATCTAATTTTCAAATGTTCAATTAAATGTTGAATAGTAGACATTAAAGGAGTACTAATTAATTGGTTTAACCTTAATAATTAATATTTAAATTTTTACAAAATCCTGATTTGTAAAAGCTAATTTATATAGTAATTGATATAACTTTAATATTTGATCATTTTGACTTTAACATTAGATATAATCAATTAATCATATAATCGAATAATAATTATCCAATTATAATATTGAATATCAGACATTATTAAAAAGAGTATCAATTATCATTCACCAAAAATATTTAATATGAATAATTGGTCAATCATTTATCTTAGTCTTAACAGTTAAAAGTTTTAGGATACTATGACGTGTAAAAACTAGTTTATATTAAACTATTTTGATCAGTATTGTCAAGGGCACAAGGTGCACTCTAGACCCTAGAACTCTTATATTGTCTAAGGCGCAAGACACAAAAATGCTCACCTGAGTGAAATAAGACGCAATATGTATATGCGCGTGTTTTCGTATGTGTGTCTATGTATACATATAAAATAAACTTAAGATATATAATTATGATAATAAACTCTAAAGAATGATCTAGTTTATCCTACAAAACATTAGATCTAATTGTATACTTAATGTGTTTTAAATTAATTTTATTTTAGAATACAATTTAAAGATTCAGTATTAATTATTTTTATTGGTAATACATTATTGATATAATTATATATTAATTATAAATACATTTTCATAAATAAAATATTTTATTTAAGAAATTTTTTATCATTTATTTATTTTTAAATAAAATCATATAATTATAGTTCAAGTTTTTTCGGTTATAAATTTGGTTTTTTACGAGTTTCGGATCGGATCGATCTCGGGATCAGATCGTAGTGGATTCGGGCTTTTACGGGTTCGGATTTTTCCGGATTCAAATTTTCTCAAGTTCGGATTTTTTTGGATTTGAATTTTTTTGGATTCTGATTTTTTTATTTTTTTTAATCAATTCGAATCAGATTCGATCTCAAATCGATTCGGACAGATTCTCAGATTCGGACATTCTAATCTTGCTTAATAATGTCAACTTGGCGTATATTTGGTGTTTCTGAGTTCTTGGGTTGCAAGGAGCCCAAAGCGCTGGACCGCATTTGGGTTTACTGTACGTCGAACGCTAATTCTGTTACCAACAACCAATGGTTGATGGAAAACTTATAAGTGCTACAAACGCCATAAAAAGAATGAAAGAAAAAGAAAGGTTGGAAACCAATTTTCATTTTCACAGATCGAATCGATTTTCTATACCTGACAAATCGTACCTTCATGTTGTCTGACAAATTTTTAATTACTCGAACAAACGTGTGGGTTGCAGATTAATAAAAAGGGAAACGTAATATCTATATATTTATATATATCCAAGGAAAAGAGAAATGTACTGCACTACTGATTTTATTGGTTAAATACTTAAACAGTTTTTATACTATAGTTAAGAATATATTTTAGTTTTTATATTATAAAAGTGAGTAATTTAATATTTATAAGTTTGAAAATGATGCAAAGAAGTAAAATTGATAACAGTATTAATGGAAAACCATCTAAATGTTGACATGGACATGTGAAACTGATAGAAAAAATAATTTGAAAAGAAATGATGACGTGTCAAATTTTTTTACTCAAAGGAAATTTAAAAAAACACAATTTTTTTTTACCCAAATCCCTCCCTTACCCGTAAAAACATGTCATCATTTTTTTCGAATTATTCTATTCTGTCAGTTTCTAAATTTCACCTGAGCAAAAAAGTTAAACACGTCATCATTTTTTTTTCAAGTCATCTATTCTGTCAGTTTCACATGTCCACATCAGCATTTAAACGGGTTTTTATTAACACAGATATCAATTTTACTTTTTTGTACCAATTTCAAATGTATAAGGATTAAATTACTCACTTTTATAGTACAGGGACTAAATTTAACTATAGTACAGGGACTATCTAGATACTTTAACCGATTTTAGTGCTATGTCAACATAAAGTTGCATAGATCTGACCTCATGATCAAACCCGGGATTGCAATTTTTTTTTTTTCAATTTGAATGTTTTTTTTACAAATTTTCATCTTTCAAAATTTATATTTAAAACATAAAATTAAGCATGAATACGATTTTTATGTATTATATTTTTTAAAAATAAAAAATCAGTAAACATTCAAATGCATTTTAATCATATTCTATTTTATTTAATTTAATTAAGTATATATATTTTTTGAAATTATAAAAAGAATTATATGAAATAAAATATTTTTATTAAAATATACAATTTATTGAAATAACATATAACGTAAAAATTAAAATCAATTTTAACATTTACATTATATATATTTTATTCATTATTATTATCACAAAATTAATAGTTGATTGATATTTATTTTATTTGATTAAGTACATATTTATATGCAAACTTTTATTTTAATTTTATTTAATAAAATCTTTTTATCTCTTTTTTTTTTGTTCTTTTTAATTTTTTTCTTTCCTCCAAAAACTCTTGGACTTGATTGTCTTCTAGTTTTTAGCAAGCTTAATGTACTGTCATTAATAGAGGTGCCTGGGCCGGACTATGTATGGTATCAAAATAATATATGTTTGTCCAAATCCGATTCGGCTCGAAATATAGGTTTCAATTTTTTTTTTAAACCCGCTCATATTTGTAAATGGATAGCCCAAACTCGTTTAGGCTCGCGCATAATATTTTTTTTCCTTAAAAAAATATATTATTTTTTATCTAATCCTCATTTTTTTGCCCTAACCCATTTTTCGGATCTAATATTTTTATTCGAACTCTCTCAAATATCGAGCAGACCTTCGAATTTGGACGGGTACCCCCACAAATCTAGTCATTACCAAGTAATGACAGCCCACTTTTTTTCTCCATTCCTTTCTTCCCCTCTCTCTAGGATAAAAAAGAAAAAGAAAAATCACGGAAAGTTAATTAGTTAATTGACTTCAATCGAAAAAGGAAAAATAAAAACTCAACTTTAATATTATGTTATAGACGTTATAGACATTATAGATTTGGTCATACTTAAATAGAAAATTAACCTAAAAAGCGCTCTATTAACAATTGTTAATAAACTTAATTAGGATTTGTAATATAAAAAAAAAAAGAAATTAAGAATTTGAATCAGCATATATCTTATATTATATTTATTGTTTCGATTTTTTATTTTACTTGAAATACCCATATACATTTATGAGTGATATATGAATATAAAAGCTCTACCCACCAAGTTTGCAAAAGAAAAATAAATTCTACCCTCCAAACATATTTAAAATATTAAAGAAAATTGAATATATGCGTGTAAGCTAAATAAATACTAGCATCCTACGCTAAGTGTCCAATTGCTACCCAATTGTAACATGGCATATATTCATTTAGAATACCATTTTTTTTTTTTGAGTAAATTCATTTAGAATACTTAAACTGAACTCCAAGGCTGTGTAAAGAATGTAAAAAAAAAAAAAATCTACGGAATGCTTAAATTATAGTATGCCGCTATTTAAATAGGAATAGGAGTGGTGCATCTTTATCGTTGATGGCCAGGCCACTTTCCCCAAGTCAAAACCTGCCCATATTCGATCGATTCGAGAGGGAGAAATTAACACTTTGTGCTCATATGATTAGAGCAATTAATATTAATTCCTTATCCTTCACTCTTCCAAACAGCATTTCCCAAGAATAATACTCAGCTGCAGCAACACATATTCTTGCAATCTTTCATATCCAGATTATATTTGCTTTCTTATATATATATATATATTAATATCTTCACATACGATACGAGAAATGGTATCTGATCTGCACTTCGGCTGTGATCTCCCTTTTCTTCCTCACTTGCTTAAAGAAAGACAGAATATGTATCCAACAAGAGCGCAATTCTTTGAACCCATAATCTCCCTGTATTAGTTTATTCATAACACCAATGACAGCCATGATGACCATCATCATTGGTAATCTGACAAAAAAAACACTTTCAGCTTTTAAATATATATTATAATATAAACCAAAGAATTGTAGAGAATTAATGAGTAAAGAAATGTACAAACAAAATTAGCCACATATAACCTTTCTTTTTCACAACTTATCTTTTGCATGTGCCATATCTCAAAGCCCTACCATTATTAGGTAGCTTAGAGTATGCATGCTTTGATTTATTATTTTTAATAGATAATAATAATAATATGGGAGATTTTTTAATTAAGCAATATCTTTGTAAAAAAAAAAAAATTGGTCGATTTTTGCATCTAGAAGCAATGAAGTTGATGAATCTTTTAATTAATAAACTTAAGAACTTGAAAAGCATGCCCATTAGATTTGGGTCATTATGCATTTGCAGCATCAAATCTAATGCATGTTGTGACAAAAGATAAGAGTAACATGATTAATATTAATAACGGTTCATGACTTCAAGGATTTGTTAATGGTTTTCAGCATTTTTTTAAGGTAGGTTCAAAGTTTAAATTCACTTTTAGAGCGGAATATATATATATATATATATATATATATATATATTTAGAGTTAAATACACCGTTATTCCTTGTATTATACAATCTCTCCCAATTGAGTACCTAAATAATTAAACTTTCCAATTAAGTACTTATACTTTAATTCCGTCAAATAAGTTGGTACTTTATATTAATATCGTTAATTAAATGGGTAATGTGACAATAAGATCCAGTGGGAGTGTGACATGTGGCAAACATGTCACATCAATGCCAGTCACGACATTATTAATAGAAAAAATTAAAAAAAAATAATTCATTTTTTTTTTAAATTTGGAAATATATATATATATATAAAATTTTAAAATTTAAAATTTTTTAAAATCTAAAAATTTTAATTTTTTAAACAAATTATAAAAAATAAAAATGAAAAAGAATTTTTTTTTAAAAAATTCAAATAAAAAAGAGAAAAATGAAAAAGAGAGAGGGAGGACGAAGAATTTGGGAGAGAGAAGGGGAAAAGGAAATTAAAGGGAGTGGGGGAGGCGTTGGCCGAGGCGAATATGCCTCGGTTTATGCAGATTCGTGTTGATGTGCCTATTCAAGGAAAATCCGCCTTGGGTTGGCCGATCTAAGCCGATTTTTTTTATTTTTCTCTCTTTTTTTAATTTGAATTTCTTTTTTATTTTTTATATATTTTTAAAAATTTCTAGATTTTTTTTTTTAATTTTTGAATTTAAAAACATAATTTTTTTGAAATTTTCCTTTTTATTTTGATTTTTATATATTTTTTTGAATGTTCAAAAAATTAAAAAATATTTAATTTTTTGCATCTTTTAAAACAAAATTTAACTTGATTTTTTTATTATTTTTTTATTTTTTCTGAATTTTTAAATTTTTTTTCTTTTAGTGATGATGTGGCACCACATATGTTGCATTGACAACGCATTTTTTTGTCACGCATCATGATTTTATTCGATGTTATTGTCACATCACCTATTTAATTAAATATTAATTTGTTTGACGAAATTATAATATAGGTATTTAGTTTGAAAAAAAAAATAGGTACTCAATTAAGAGAGATTATATAATAACAGTGTCATTAACCCCATATATTTATTATTGAGACAAATGTTTAGGTACATTTCAAAATCTACTTTTTCCTTCTTCTAATTTTGCTCTCATTTTTTTTACGTAAATTGCAGTATCAATTTATCATGAGCAGCTGACAATGTTGAACACATTTGGCTCTCTTGGAGATTGTAAGCAATGCATAAACAAATAGATTCTGAAGTAATTAATAGAGTATATTCCTTTTTATTAATTGCATTGATGAATTAATTATGAACTCAAAAAAGAATGGAGATTTCAGAAAAAGCAATCTGTCAGACATCGAATTCATGATTGATCACAAACGGCCGCCGAAAAAAATCTCTTTATTCTTGATGATTTGTTCCAAATAGATTTGTTGAAAGATAGTCTATTAGATCGGGTAAATTCCGTTCGATTTAAATCAGACATTAGATAATGTTTTTTAAGTTGGGACTCCGGTTGGATTCAAATTTATTTTTTAAACCAATAAAATATTTTTTATTTAATTTTAATTGTAAAAATTTAAAATTATTAAAAAAAATTTTAAAAGTTCGACAAATCAATTGAGTTAAATTTTGAGTAAACAAATTAAGTAAGAACATATGGAGTAATTATTTGTTTAGGGGAAAAACAATAGCTTGGACCAGTTTTGTGTGAAAAGAGCAGTTAATAACTGTTTAAACAATACAAATTCATCGCATATTGCTATTTCGAAAAGATCATCACTCAAGTTTGCCTTGCATAAAGAAGGAGATTCCCTTTTTTTTCTTTTAGAAATTAAGAGGAAGGGTAACCATGTGTGTGATTTTAAAAACAATTGGCATGTTGCATTGCATCCCACTTCAGAAGAGAGAATTATGGGGTGAAAGAAAAAATAAGGGTAAGAAATAGATACTAGCATTAATTAGTTTTATTTTAGATGGTACATATGAATAAAGTTTGAGAGAGGTTAAGTTTGAGAGAGGTTTACTTAGAGGTGTTAAAAAACTGAGCTATTTGCACATACTTATAAACAGGGGCGTGGTGGCACCCTTAATTTTTTTTTTAGATTTTTGACATAAGGGTAAATTTATGTTTAGCCCTTCAAATTTTATTTGATCTTTTAATTTGGTCCCTTTTAAAATTTTAAAGATTTTTAAAATAAAGTAAAATTATATTTGACCCCTCTAAATTTTGTTTGGCCCTTCAATTTGACCCTCTATTTGTAGAATTTGTTTGATATAATAAATTTGATAACATTTTTTAGTTTAAACCCCATTCACTATTATTAGCTTAATTATCTCCATTTACCTTTTCAATCAATTAATAGATACATTTACATTAATTATTTTGTTTAATATTTTTCATTCCATGCTAATAAGAGAAAAATAAATAAAGAAAGTTAAACAATTATAATATCTAATACGAATTGTGCATTTAATTTATTTTGCTTTTTCTAAATATATGTAATCTTATGATTTTCTTTTATAATATGAAATAATTTTATGCATATTTTAATTAGACAATAAATTTTTTGACATAGAGATTTTATTTCTTATTAAAAAAATTTCATATGCAACATGAATTATAATATTTAAAAATTAAAAAAAAAATTCATTATAAGGAATTTATATATTGTTAGTAAATTTAATATCATATATAATATTTAAAGTTTAATATTTTTATATTAGAATTGTCTATGGACTGGGTCGAGTCAGGCTCACATAGCAAAAAAATTTACTTGTCCAAGGCCCGGCCCGATTCGAGCCGACGAATAACCCTATCCTTGGACATGTTTATTTCATACACGATTTTTATTTTTATTTTTACTTTAAATTTTTATATGTATATTCCGATTGTACCTGCTCATTAGTCGGGTAGCCGGCCCAACCCGTACCGAGCCTGGGTAGGGTTATTAGTGACTTGGGTCGGCTCGAATCATTGTTTAAATAATAATAAAAAATATATTTAAATTTAATTATAAAAATATATAAATATTAATATAAAAATATATATTTTTAATTTTTTAATATTAAATTAACAGTGAAAACGGGTCGGTCTGGGCCCGGCCTAGACGAACTTGTATAAAGTTGAAAAATAAAACCGAGCCACGACCCGGCCTGACCAATGAGCAGGTCTAATTTTGGTTTCCTCCTCAATATTTCTGGCTTCGTCCCTGCTTATAAACTTAACTCGAATTGATTAGATTATTTTATTAATAAATAATAAATAATAAATAATAAATTTTTATTTTTATTTTATTTTAAAGTTTTAATATATAAATTTAATAAAATAATATGTAAATGAATAGTTGAGCTCGGAGTTAACTTTTAAAAGGTAGGCTTAGCAGGTACAACCCAAATTTTTGTTCGAGTTTGACGCATGAACATTTAAAAAAAAATTTTAAAAAAATATGTGAATGTTTTTCACAATATTATCGATGAATGTCTAATCCAAAAATTGGTAAAAACCATTCTTTCATCCAATCAACCAAAATCTGATTAAATCGGGTTTGATTGATTTTTTTTTTATCATTTTTATTATTTAAATTATTATTTATTTTTTAAAAATATATTGTAAAAGATAGGATTCGAAACTTTACCCTTGAGAGTTTCATTAATGTACTAACCATGTTGATGTATTTATTTATTTTCTGTCAATCTGTCATTAGAGGTGTTCATATAGGTCGGGTTCAAGCCAAGTCTAAGTATCATATCAATATCAAATATATTTGTTCAAGCCTCTGCCTAAGCTCGTCTATATTTATAAATGGGTAGTCCAAACCTGTTTAGGCTCGTCCATATTATTTTTTTTAAAAAAAATTAATATATATATTATTTTTAATTTGACTTTTAATAATTTAATTTTTTTATTAAGTTCTAAAATATGGATAGCTTAACATATTTTTTAATTTTTATACTATAATATTATATATTTATTTTTTATAAGATATAAATTACATAATATATATAAAAATAAAATAATAATATATTATATTATAAATAAAAAATGGGTCGGGTCAGGACGGACTCGGGCCTTGATTGTTGGAGTCAAGGCCTAGTCCATTTTCTAAACGGACCTTATTTTTTTGTTCAAACCCATATTTCGAATCTAATATTTTTACCCAAACTCTCTCAAATAAGCTTAAACAGGTAATCAACCTTTCAACATATCTATCTATCATATTCAATATATATTTATAACAAATAGTCATTTAAAGTTTAATTAATGCTTGCGATTGACCAATTGATTAGATTGGTTTTCCCATCAGTTTAATCTTCGATCCAATGATTAAAACATTGGTTTTCCACCTATCACATACAATTTCATATTTGCTTAATTAGATTTTCTCCTTTTCCTCACATGTATAATATATGGATGTGCGAAAGCGGTTCGCGAGTTTCATTCATGTGTTCTTATAAATTTGATTTGGGAATTATCATCGGTTATAGGCACCAAAGTCATTAGTATTTTTTGTTTAAAGATTAGATTACGAAATTAGAAAGAATCAAATTAAGCTTTTAATCTTTTTTGGGATAACCTAGTGTGTAGACACTCATATTTGGTCAATAACATTTCATGCAGGTACAAATCTTATATGCAGCGGGTTTTAGTAATAGTTTTCTTGTCAGCAGCGTTTCCTGGCATGTCTCTTGGCACGTCGCTTCCTGGCACGTCTCTTCCTGGCACGTCACTTGGCACGTTGCTTCCTGGCACATCGCTTGGCACGTTGCTTCCTGGTACGTTGCTTGGCACGTCACTTCCTGGCACGTCGCTTTTTGGCAGCAGGACTTCCTGCAATAATACACAACTACATGAAGACTGTGGAGCTAACCCCGGAAGGTTGGCAGGATTCTTGGGTTTACTCCACTCTTGGGACGTCCTGGAGAGCATGGCTTGGAGGTTCAGATATGGATATTGTTAAGAAGTCCACTTCTTAACCTTTCCCTGGAACACAAGTGCTTCCCTTTTTCGCTGAATAGACAGTGCATTCTTAAGCGTGCTGTCACGTAACCTTTCTTCAATGCCTGTTACCAAAACACTATTCGAGTGTAACCTCTACATAACTTCCATGTCATCCATTACTTTGGTAACCTCCCTCTCTCTCCCACTACCCATGATGGGTGTTATTTACACGTGAGTGGGTTCCTAATAATCGTCCACTATCTTTGTAATTAATCCTGATAACTTCCTTGGAGAAGCTATAAATAGATGTCTAAATGCTTCATTTGGGATCTTTTGGCCATTTGACAAACTTTCAGTCATTAAGAATTCTCTGCAACTTTACCTCCGCAATTTCTACAACAACCATACTCTCCACCATCCTCAGCCACTTACAGCCTTCATCACCACCACCTGCCACCGAACTTGTTCTTCAGGGTTTGCTCCAATCTTTCTCTCCGTCGTCTCCCTATGATGTCTCATTTTACTGGTTTGCAACGTTTCCTAACTCAACCAAAAACACCCCTCTACACCTAACACCCCTCAATGTAGGAATGCAATTATGAAAATGTATGTCACATTCTGTCACACATGTATTTAAAGAGATACTAGTGGACTGACAACTTTGGATGTTCTTTTGATCATTAATGATATGATATAAACAATTATTTAAAGTAAATAACTTGAAAATAAATTTTACGAAAATAAATAAACAAGATAAAACATAAATAAAAGATGTTTATATGCAATATGGCAAATTAAGTTATTAGGTGTCTTCATGGCGTGAACATTTTTGAATCAAACCTTAAACATGCTTATACGTGACATATTTAAAACACCAAACACAACAAAGCATAATCAAGAAATAAAATAAGCCTACTATAAGATTTTACATGTTAATGCAAATCTAAAGAGAAAACTATATGTTAATTTATATCTTTAATTTAAGTAATTATCATGCATATCTAGGTTTACATGACAAGTGATCATTGGTAAATTATATTATATGCTCAATGTATGAGAAAAAACCAGTAGAGTTTACCCAGTTAAACTTGTTGGTAGGTTCAAAAGGACACTTGCGTAAGCTGGATGAATTTGATGTTGAATCGAAATAAATGAGAGTCGATTTCAATAGAGTTTATGTTGGATTTTGACTTATCAAAATCCGAGAACATAGAGAAAGAGTTCAAGTCACTTACTTGTCTGCATATGCAATGCTTGCTTGTTGTGGATATGAGTAATGAACTCAATTGAATGCCTAAGGCACTCTTGTAATCAACCGGTTAAGGCAACTACAAGAAACTTTCCACAACCTATCTTGCTCGTCCAAACTAGAATGCTTACTGCCTTGTTTCTTGATAATCCAAGCAATCAAGAACCCCTCACTCACTTAGCAATTGCACTTATCAATCTGCCTCTCAATTCTGTCTCTTAACAGATTGTGCACTTGTAGGTGTCTTGGCCGAATCCCTCTCCTATTTATAGTCACTCAAGGGCTGCTTCATGAAAGGGTTAAAGAACACAACCCTTTCAAGGTCAGCACCTTTCATTTGGACACAATGGTTCGGTCAACAGAACCATTCTCTTCCAAATGATCACATCTATTCGGCTATTAGGAGGGAACTTCTCTTACCCTAAACACCATGTTGTTTCGATCCATGTGGCTGCCACATGATGTATGATATCACATGTCACAAATCGATTGGTGACACTTGTGCATGATGGTGCTGATGTGTCACACCTATATGCCACATTATCTAGGCCATCTAGCTACCACTAGCTAGTGTCACTCCACCTCATGGAGTGTCACTAACCTAGCTATCCTTCAGCTACATCTAGCTGATTGAGCTGGTGTCCAGCTCCTAGAGTTGAGCTAGCTGGTGTCCAGCTACCTTGAGCTGACTTGAGTTGAGTAAGCTTTCACTTTGAGCTCCTTATGAGCTTCTATAAGCTTATCTCATCTCCTTGCTAGTTTACCATCATCATACATCATTCATATCAAGTTAATCTTGTGCGTACTTGGTGTATTAGTTCACTTATGTCCAAATACTTCCAACAGTTTAGGCTTATCTTAAGATGTGAAAACACCTCCAAACGAAGAATAAACAACCATTGGTCGTTTGGGCAATAAGAGACAAGATTAAGATCAACTTTAATAAGGATCGTACAAGAGGAAATTTGTTTATGTAGGTTTAGGGGAGTGTCAATCAGCACAAGGTTTTTTCGATTGACACTATCCTTATTAGACAAAGCAGAATTGAGGTTTTTAGGGAGGTTTTGAAGGTGTTTGGGAAGTTTTTGAGGTAGAGGTTTGGCTACTGGAAGGCTAGAAGAGGCGACTACAGGTAGAGAACCTTAAGCCTAAAGAAAACCTAAGAGAACTATATATGGGGAAATTTGCTAGGGATTTGATAAATGGAAGATGTGTTTGATGTGTGTGAAACAAAAGAGGTAAATAGGGGTTATTTATAGGCAAAATTAGAGAAAATAGGGCTAGGGCAGAGGATTAGGGCGGCCTCCCCTCTAGAAACTTGAAGAGAAAACATCTTATTAAACTGAATCAAGAAAAGATCTCAATTTTCAGAATAAAACACATGATTGCGGTAATGACTTTTCGAATTCATAAGGTCAACTTCAAACAGTCATAAATTCCTTATTTGAAGTCATAATTGAGTGATCTTGGGCTTGATGGAATGCTTGAAGAGTCTACATTAAAAAAAAAAAAATAGTTGCAATTGGAAATTCAAAGTATTTTTTAAGATATGAAAGGTATATATGATTTCAAAACATGCTTCGTATTTTAACCATATCTATTTATCATATTTGAGCTTATAATATATTAAAATAAAGGGATTTGAATGCTTTTTCTAACTATGGAAAGCTTGTCCAATAACTCTAAGTATTCAAAAAAATTATGAAACTTGTGATCAGACAACATCAAATGATTGAAGTAAAAAATTCTTAAATGCTTTCCAACAGTGATTTAATGCATGATTTCATATCAATTCCAATTTGCTCAAAATTCCAAAGGTTCAAAAATAAATTTAAATCCTTAAAATCATTTTCAAACCTAATTTATTAGGATGCAAAATTTCACGCTTACAGTGTGTGATATTTATATTATAATATAAAAGTATTTATGTTGGTAAAACTTGGTCCAACCACCAAACTGATGCTTACTTGGCTAAAAAGCTTGATAGGGTTTTGGTGAATGATTGCTGGCATACACAGTTTGCTCACTCATTTGTTGAGTTTTTGGCTCCAATGGTTTCTGATCACTGCCTAGCATACATAAAGATGAACTTGACTGCTCATTCTCCCCCAAAGCCATTTAGGTTTTTTAATTTCTGGACTAGGAATCCAGAGTTCCTGAACATTGTGGAAAACTCTTGGCAAGAGCCTTTCATTGGCAATCCTATGACCACTCTATTCCACAAATTGAAGAGATTAAAGACAGTACTGAGGGCATTTAACCTGGCCATATATGGCAACATTTCAGGGAAGGTTCAAGATAAAAGGCAAGAATTGGAGAGCATGCAGATGATCAATCTGCATCAAAGGCCATCTAATACTCTTGTTGAAACAGAAAGAAGACTCTATGCAGAATTGATGGAACTCCAAAAGGCTGAGGAAAGTTATTACAGGCAGAAATCAAGGATAAAATGGCTGCAGGAGGGGGATCAGAACACTCATTATTTCCATAAAATGGTGTCAGCAAAGCATAGCAAGCAATCCATCAGAGTCCTCTATGATGATGAGGGAAGGAAGTTGGAAGATTTCGGCCAAATTTCAAAGGAGGCTGTAAGGTTCTTTCAGAAGTTGATTGGGACTGAGGACAAACAGGTCACAGACTGCCCTAGGGAGCTTCTTACTGAACTTATTCAGCCTGCCTTGCCTGCTGAAGCTAAGGACAATTTAGCTAAGGCTGTTACAAAAGAGGAGGTGAAAAGAGCCATGTTTGAGCAGAATGGGGACAAAGCCCCAGGGCCAGATGGATACACTGCACAGTTTTTTAAAACTGCTTGGCCTATTGTGGAAGAGGATGTCACTGCAGCAATCTTATCCTTCTTTCAATCAGGGAGCAGGATATCAGTCTTTAACTCTACATGTATTGCTCTTGTCCCAAAATTCCAGAATCCTAATCATATGAAGGACTTCAGGCCTATTTCATGCTGCTCTGTCATTTATAAATGTATTACCAGGATCATCACTGCCAGGCTCACTCCACTCCTTCCTACTATGATCTCCAGCAATCAGAGTGCCTTCATACCAGGGAGAAGCATCTCAGATAATATTCTCATGGCTCAGGAACTGGTCAAAGGGTATGGAAGAGCAACCTTATCCCCCCGTTTTGCAATGAAGATTGATCTCCAAAAAGCTTTTGATTCATTAAATTGGGACTTCATTCTCACTGTTTTATCAGTTTATGGATTGCCTGATAAGTTCATAGGATGGATCAAGGCATGCATCACTTCCCCAAAGTTCTCAATTTCTCTTAATGGAGGATTAGTAGGGTACTTTGAAGGAGCAAAGGGGTTAAGGCAGGGAGACCCTCTATCTCCTTATCTTTTTGTCATTGCTATGAATGTTTTATCCAGACTTCTGGATGCAGGGGCTCTTCATGGAGTTTACAGCTACCATCCTAAATGTCACAGAATCAAGCTTACTCACCTGTGCTTTGCAGATGATCTGCTGATTTTTGCAAAGGGTAACTTGGATTCTGTTGTGGGCATACAGGGTATTCTCCATTACTTTTATACCATTTCTGGTTTGCAATTAAACCCTTCCAAGAGTGAAGTCTTCTCCTCTGGTGTTAGTAGGACCACTCTACTTGAGATGCAAGAGTTGACAGGGTTTAAACTTGGCAAACTACCTGTTAGGTACCTTGGGATCCCTTTGGTCACAAGAAGACTCTCTGAAAAGGATTGTTCTCCTTTGATCGAGAGAATTACTCAGAGAATCAATGGCTGGGCAGCACGCATGTTATCCTATGCAGGAAGGCTTCAGCTCATTCAATCTGTTCTTTTTAATGTGTCCAATTTTTGGTGCAGGCACTTTGTATTGCCTAAGGCTGTTCTTAAAAGAATTAATCAATTATGCAGCAGGTTCTTCTGGAAAGGAAGAGATGACTCAGCTAAGGGAGCAAGAGTCAAATGGAGTTCCATTTGCTGTCCAAAGTCAGAGGGGGGTCTTGGATTAAAAGACTTGGGAATATGGAATAAGGCTTGCATTATTCAGCACCTATGGGCACTTCTCTCTCAGGCAGGTTCATTGTGGATTGCCTGGCTTCATGCCTATGTGCTGAAAGGAAGAACAGTGTGGCAGGTTCAACCTTCCCCAGGAAGCAGCTGGACATGGCGTAAAATGCTTCAGCTGAGGGCTTTGGCTTTGAGGTTCACCTCCAACCAGAATGGTGCTCTAACTTGGAAGTTCCCTGGAAACAGATTTATGGTGGCTAAAGTCTGGAATGATCTCAGACCTAGGCAGGACAAGGTGGAGTGGGATAAACTGATCTGGTTTCCATTTCATATTCCTAAACATGCACTGGTAGCTTGGATGGCTATATTGGACAAACTGCCTACAAAAAACAGATTGATGTCATGGGGCATGGAGGTGGATGGCAAATGTGAGCTATGTCAAACTGAGCAAGAAACCCGGAATCATATATTTTTTGAATGTGACTATTCAAAGGAAATCTGGGGGCATATACTATGCTTATGTCAACTTCATAGAAGCATAAGGAGCTGGCAAGCAGAGCTGCAATGGGCAGTAAACAGAATCAGAGGAAAAACTCTCATTTCTGTTATTTTGCGTTTATCATGGAGTGCCTTTCTTTACTCGATCTGGAGGGAGAGAAATAATAGGTGTTTTAATCGCCTTCAATCCACACAAGGAGCCATCATTGAGCAGATAAAAGAGATCATCAGAATGCGATTGTTGGGGCTCAAGAACATTAGTCCTGATGAAGTGAACCGAAGATTGGATGCAGATTGGGGACTGTCACTTTTTTCCTAGGATCTTTGTCCATTCTGGAATAGCTTTAAGTATTGCTGAAGTATGTTGCTATTGTTCCCTGATTGATTAGTGGTCTTAAGTTTTGTTCAAGTATTGTTTAAGTATGTATAGCTTTAAGTACATGTTGCACATGATGTTGGATGTAGCAGTTTAACTGCTTTCTGGATAAATAAAACACTTACTTATCCAAAAAAAAAACTTGTAATTGACAGAAATGATATCTTAATTTCTTCATTAAATATTTCTAAGTTATCATTTGAATATTTTTATTACAAATATTAATAATATTTATCTATTTTTTAGATAAAAATTTTAATTCTATTAAAAGATTATCGTTAAATGAATTATTTGAAAAATATGAAAAAAGAAGTTAAAGTTGACAATAAATTACTTAATTTTCACCGTTTTAGTTTTACATTAATCATAAAAGAAATAAATTTATTTTAGTATAAAATTTCATAAAAAATAAATAATAACAAATGTACACATGGCTTGTCACCTGTACATGTTTACCATATGCAGAGCATCCACATCATGTTTTTTATTTTATTAAAAATTTATTTGAAATATATTAACAAAATATTCTATCAAATATTCAGTTTCCATGATTTTTTATTCAAAAATCACCAAAATTGAAAGTGTAGTGATAGCATTCAATAAAATCAAAGTACACTTTAGTATAGTGGCAAATGTGCTCTTTATCCCTTAATAACAATAGATGAAAAGATTTTTTTAAGGATAAAATGAATTTAGGTCAAATTTGCCATTGTACTAAATTCATATCTTATTTGGAATTGTATTTCATTTTCAATGAATTTCTTTTGTTAATTTTGATGGTTTTTGAACATAAAATAACAGAATTGATGAAATTTTGATACGTAATATTTCAACAAAATTGAAAGTACAATAACAAAATTTATCGTTTGCATTATAAATTTTAATTTTCAAAATAAATTTTTTGTAATCATTTTTTATAATGAACTTCACGAACTTCACCTAATTTTTTTTTTTTATCTAAATTTAAACCTTTTTAGCATAGTTTTTGGAGCATTATAGGAATTTTGATTTTCAAACAGTACTACTGAAACAAGGAAACTTGGAAATTGTTGGCCGGTATCAAAAGCTCAAGACTTTTTTAAAAAAAAATCATTTAAAATAAATCAAAACACGCATATACAGATTAAGCATAGAAACACCCACTTGCAAAAGCTCATGAAATCATTTGCTTGCTTGTTTTCAAACAACCACTTACAACATGAATTCTTAACTCTCTCTTCTCTGATCTCCTTTCCCTAGTCAACATGCTAAAAAAATAAGATAAGGGAAAGGAAAGGAAAACTTTACTTAACAAGTGAAAATTCAAGGTATTAATTATTTTCTTTAGCAAGGGTAAATTTCTCCTTAGAAGTAGAAGTTAGAAATGAATATTTATTTTGATTTGTTTTTCCTTAATTTGTTATAGCCCACCATGCTCGGGTGATGGAGCCAGGTGAGCCAGAACAAGAGACAAAAGAAGGGAGCGACTAGCGAGGAGAAAGTAATAACCCCAAAAGCAGATTCACAAAGCAAAAGAGGCCCACATTTGCCAAATTGCGGAACTGCAAAATTAGCTGCGTCATGAAGATCTCTGAAAACATCAAAGAAAAGAAAGATGAGGTTCAGGCTCAGGCTCAGCTAAGAGCTAAGAACTAACTAAGAAGTTGTTTGATGATGTCTGAGAGAGACGATGAGTCAAGATTCTATCCAGTCGATCTGGAACAATTTCATGAATGGCTCGAAAAGGATCTCAGCCCCTGTGAAGCATCGCCTTCACAGATCAACTGGACCCAAAGTCTTATCTTTTGCCATGTAATTTCACTGCATACAACTGAAACATTAGCAGCATGCACTTATTGCCTTTTGTGTTTTCTATCTATTTATCTATCTATTGTATCATCAAGTTCCTGTGTATCTGTATCTGTAAGGTTGCTTTTACTTTTTCTTATAGTTAATTTCCATTAAAAATTATCGACAAAATTCAGATTCTTGTTTTCTTTCTAATTTTCCAATTGATAAAAGGTGGTGTAAGATTGTAACTGGAGCTCACACACTTGCAGGACTGTCATACGACGTCTACGAGAAGAAATATATATGTACACTAGTAGAGTAGCTAATTAATTGTGTTAATATATAAATTGGCCTCTAAAGTATATCTTTTTTTAACGGTTTAGTATTTAAAGAAAAAAAAAATTCACGATTAAGTACCTAAATTTATATTTCGTCAATCAAGATACCTCAAGTGGCTAACGTTGTTATATAAATGCTGACGTGATCTGATCGATCAATAGTAAGTGATCAAGTGTCAAAGTCAATATCACGTCAGCAATTCATTTTTTTTTCATTTTTAAAATAAAAAAATTTGGAAAAAAAAAAAAAAGAAAGACAAAGGAAGGGTCAATCGACCATCGATTTGTCTTGGGCCGGCGATATTGGCGGCAAGCCGAGAAAGAGAAAAAAGAAATCTAGAAAAAAGAAAATAAGAAGAGAGAGGAAAGGGCAATAAGAGAGCCAGCCGGTCCACCTCGGGCCGACCAAATCTGCGGCCAGTAGGCAAAAGCCCCCTTCTCCTTCTCTCCCTGATTCCCTCTTCTCTCTCTATCTTTATTTTTTTTTATTTTTTCATTTTTTTCAACATTTTTTAAATAAAATCCAAAAAAGATTTTTTTATTCAAAAAAGAAAATTAAAAATAAATTTTAAAAATAAAATTTTTCTAAAATACTAACATTGCATTGCTGATGTGTAAAAGTTGTCACATGTCGCGTTTTTATTGATAAAAAAGGATTTGTCATCAAACCGTTAAATCATGAACTAACGTAAGTGATGGAAGTAAAATTTGGATATCTAATCGTAAATTTTTTTCTTTAAATGTCAAATCGTGAAAAGAGATACATATTTCAAGGATCAATTTACATATTAACCCTAACAAATTCTCATAAAAAATTATCTCTTACTTACATCTAACATTAATTATTCAACATACGAGAATACATGGGAATGAAGCAGCTCATGCTTTAGCTCATTTTAACTTAACAATCTTAGATGAATTATTTTGACTGGAGGAATATCCAGACTTTATTTATCAGACTATAATGACAGCTGCTATAAATATTTAGTAATAAACAAAATGTACATTTTTATCAAAAAATAATACATTAATTAAGCGCAACAAAGAGGCCCTATTTATCTTAGTGACAAGGAATAGATAATTGTAATTAGCTTTGAGGTTTCATATTCAAATTTTATCATGTGTGATTTTGGTTCAAGTTTTTTTTTCTTTTTCTAAACTAAATATATTTATTAAGTTACAAATTTATTAGAACAAGTTAATAACAATAACTGAAAAATCATCAATAACAGATACACATAATGCATGAAGCATTGAAAACCTGCTAATCCCAGAAGATCATTAATTAAGACATCCAGAGATGAAGATAAGAAGAACGAAAATCGTGACATCAAACATTATCAATTGCCATTGTGTCCAAAACAATCCCAAATAAATCCCCACAAGTCCATAATCAGATCAGAAACAAACGAGATAGACAAGCCAATTCTCTTGAAATTTAGAACAGAACACCACAATCTTTCAACTCATAAAATTCATATCCAAAATAAATAAATAAATAGAATGAATCCCACCAAAGTAGCAAAGTTTCTAGTATACCATGTCAAAGCCAGCTAAATTGAACAAATATCTTCTGTCCCTATTCTCTGTCCTTCTTGGTGTCCTTTCATTATAACTATGTGATATTTTCAATGCAATTAATTGTTTAAAGTTAAAATTAATTCTATCATGAACATATGTCAAATAATTATTGGAGGGATACCAATAGAAGCACCAAAAGGAGACAGAAGATCCCAAACATTTCGATCATTGATCCTTGGATCATCACCGTGACAACCTTGAAATTAATAAAAATTCTCATAATAAAGACCACAATTTTAACCTACAATCAAAAGCTCGAATTTTAAACATGTCAAAAGCAAACCGTTATACCCTAAATGAAATTATTTACACTTTCCCAACAGAATTAAACCCATTCAAACTCATTAGTTTTCAAAAATTAAGTCTTCATTACAGTTAGCACCCCAAAGATTCATAACCAATTGATTAAGTTATATGATGATTGATTGATTTAATTTAATTTAATTTAATTCAATTCAATTCATTGATTTATTATATCAAATGTAACATTGAACTCAGCAAATATAAATATATATTAAAAATATAAATGGATGAATCACTATGTATGTATTCAGATAAAATTAGAAAGTACACAAAATAAGTACTAACTGGCTAGCTAGCTAGTATCAGAATTAATTGGAAGGAGGTATTACAAATTATTCACTTTGGGAATGTTAAAATTATTTTCCACTACCTGAGGTATGATTGTTTACTGCCACAGTGTCAGGGTAAATAAGTACACCATGAAATATCACATTTTGCTTCTAGAAATTTATTATGGTAATCATTATTTCTAACTTATACTTTTTTCAACTATTTATAGTATAATAACTTCTTTATGTTTACCAGAGTATACCGAACACGGATTTAAATAAAGTTTTAAAACATCCAAGCATTTTGAGTTTAAGACAATAATACATTTGTTTGACATTAAATAACAAATAGTTAAAAGGAAATCCTACTATTTGTTTATTAATTTAATAACTAATATCTCGTCATTCACACATCCTCATCTCAATCGTTTAATTCTGTCATCATTTGTAGATATGACCCAACAATATACCAGTAGCTAAAGTAGTGAGCTTCACCGAAACTTGAAAATAAGAAAACAATAAAAAAGAAAGAAATATTTCTGCTTAAACTATGTATAGTAGTACGATATATTGGCGGAAGTATTTAGTTGTTTGCTTTAGTTATTGGAGACATATATATATATATATATATATTATCTCCATGGCCAATACAGTAAATATTTAAAAAACAAAAACCCACATTCCCAAATCCCAACTTTTTTGAGTGTCTTGGCTTGGAACATCAAAAACATCCAACCTAAAAGATACAAATGATGAGTCCCTCCCCGTCCAGAAAGAACATCTGTGAGAGTTTCTTGTGTGGCTGGGAGGGGGGGGGGGCCTGGGCTATAGCTTAAATAGGACCCGCACACCCTGTTGTATTATTTGTCCTTTGATACAATTTCTTTTTTCTTTTTATTTTTAAAAAAAGAATAAAAAAATCCACTGTCATTTTTCACCTGCTCTTTGCTTCTTTTTCACGTTTTGCAGAGAGAGAAAGAAAGATTGATGGGGTAAGGGTTGATGGATTCTCAATCCAGTAATGACTTTTTCAGTTTTCAGGTAGAAAAAAAAAAAAAAAAGCAGCAGAAGAAGAAACAGAAAGCTTTACTCCAAATCCAAAGTCCATACATTAACTTCAGAAAAGCCATACTTGCCCTCTGTCTGAGTATCTGAGACTGAGTACCTTCTGAAACCCAACAGTACTATATCTACAACTATCAAACTCACTCTTTAATTAATAATATATTGCAATAATATTATTATTACTATTTCTTTGTAAAGTTAATAGAATATATATGGTAATGTTGAAATGAGGCCAAAAGATTGCGAAGGACTAAAGAGTGTGGAGGAGATCACCAAAAATTCCAACAAAGAAAAAGGCGAGGCTTTGGAGATCTCGAGACAAAAAACAAAAAAAAAAAAAAATAAAGTGTGGGCAATATTGGGATGAGGAGGCGATGAATTGGAGGACAAAAGACGTGACTCTCACTGGAACTGGCAGGACCCAAATCCAGAGACCATTTGATAGAGATAGAGATAGAGAGAGAGGGATAGGAAAAGAGGAAAGCACAGTTTTAACTTTCTTTTTATTAATATAGTATATTATCACTGTGTGGAAATACAGATACGTATAGTGCATAAGATAAAAATTAGTAATAAAATGTGTGTTTAAAGTTTGAAGAGGAGAGATATTGAGCATTCAGCTGTGGGCAGGCAGATAGATAGACGCTGACAAAAAGCGGAGTAACAGAAGAGCTGGTCATCTTGTTTTATGATGAAAGCTTTGCACTGCCAAATCACAACGACACATGAATGCAACCGTGTGGCTGTGAATGAGAAAGAAAAAGAAAAAGAATGAAATGAATTAGACAGTAGTCGAAGAAAATAAGGAAATTCCAAGTCAAGAAAGAAATTTTAAAACAAAACCTCTTGTTCATCTTCTCTCTCCTCTTCTCTTTAAACCTAAATTAATACTGTCTTCAATTCTTTATGCATGATTGTTTATCTTGTTGACGGTTTAATTTTGAAAAAGACAGCTTAGTTAATTTGGAGAAAAAGTAGAGACCCCCTTTCCCTTTTTAAGGAGAGAAGAAATTAAGAATATGCTTTGCTGTGCTGACCTTTCAAAAACTAGAATTTTAGGGTGATGTAAACTAAAAACCCTAAACCCCTAAGTTTTCTGTTTTTTTTTTTTTTTTTTTTTTTTTTTTTTTTTTTCTGGGGTTTTAGCTAGCTTAGGTTCCTTAAAACACCTTTTGAGATTCAGTTTCAATTATATTGTAGCTAATATCTTCATGGTAACGTATGCATTTTCTTAATTAGCCTTGATAATTGGATGCATTCATATTAGGCTACCTATCAGATATTAAAAAAAAATTCAGAAAATTAAAAGAAAAAGAAGAAACATTTAAACCAATACAAAAATATAAAAGATGAGAACACAATTATGAGAGAGAGAAAGATAGGGACTTGACAGTGTTGAGAATTTTGTCTAAGGTTCTACTGTTTTAGTGTAGAAAATGTTTGGGATCCTAAATTCCTAATAGTGAAATGGCTGGGGAAGGAAAAGCTTGCTGAAAAAAAAAAAACCTAACATGCAAGAACAAGTGAACAAATGCTTTACATATCGGATCCAATGAGGACAGTAACTGTGACTCACTGTTTGGAACACCTGTTACCATGGAAATGGGAGGTGGAGCTGGGTCTCACCAGCTAAAAAAGAACTGCTAAAATTCATTATCAAACAGACTTCACAGCGTCCCTTTCCCTTCCTTTAGTACAAGCTAAAATTTAATGAGGTTTGAATACGATTAATCAAAACGCAGAAAAAGTTGATACACCTACTGCTCATTTTTGTTTACAACTGTTTCATACATGAGCTTGACTGATTATAAATATGTATAGGCTTTTATTTTGTAGAACATTATTTTTAATAAGAAAGGGACATGCTATTGCTAGAAGGTCAGAGACCCGGCCGATGATATATAAGAATTTACTTACTGCATATTATATATACAGAAATGGTGGTTAAACATTCAGGTGCCACTTGGGGTTGAATTTTTGGCATTTGAAATCTGTGGCTATGAATGAAATACTGAATAAAATTTGGAAAGAAAGTAAACCAGTGGTCCTCAAGAACAAAGTAGAAAGGTAAGAATAAATAGCGTAAAGGAGGACTACGCCGTAGACTTAGGCTTAGAGAATCCTCTTTAAAGTTCGACCTTAACACTGCAACTATTTCATTTCACTTATTCTTTAAGCATAAACAATGACAGAAGGGAAGCGCAACTCCACATGCACCCATGCCTAGAGCTGCTGCAGCACTAATGACGCAACAAAGGGTTTAGCAGCCATATTATATCTATATGGCTCTATTACCCTTAATTATTTAGGTCCCAATTCCCACAATATATATATGTATATATATATATATATAGTACAATACCGATGACACATTTTAAGCCCCCAGTATTAGCAGGACAAAAAGTACTGCACCCACCAAATTAATAGTAAGGCAAACAATATTACTAGAAGTTAAGTGACATCTCTAGCTAGGACTTAGGAGAGGCTAGCCAGAAACCATACCTTAACTTAAAAATATAAAAGTAACATCCATCCCACCAAGAGCTTTTCTACAGGTCATATGCCCCATATAGAAAACCCTAAATGGGGCATACGGTCTGAAATTGTCTTGGTTCACATACCGCCTTCTCCTCCTCCATCGTTCATATCACCTGAAGAGTTATCATTCCAAGGAAAAGAATAAGGAAGAGGAAATGCACCAGGGAGCTGATAGAATCCTCCACCTCCTTCATTACCAATCCTTCTATTAAACTCAGCTGGCCTGTTACGGGGAGTTAGAGGTTGAACTGAACTCGCCCCCGCTGCTTCTGGCAAGGCTGTTGTTGGGATCTCGTTGCAGGCATAACGGATCAAATCAGCATTAGCTGCATCAAGTTCTTTCTGGAGCCTTTGAACTTGTCTCTGCAGGAAAGAGATAGCACCAACACACCCATAAACTGGATCTCTTACTCTCGCCTCAGCTTCATAGGCAAGGGAATTCACTGCATCCTCTCTTTGGTGAGGTAGGAGCTCGTTGAGGAGCTTAGTCACATTGCTTGCTCCAAAGATCTTGTGAACATTCACAAATTTTTGGGGCTCCTCCGGTGGAAAGTAAGGTGCAAAGATGCAACCTGGCATGCATTTCCTCCTCAATAACTTGCAAGCAGCACAGGGTGAATTGTAAGAGCTGGACGAAGCCATTTTCACTGCTACCACGGACAATATGCACAGATATCCAGAAGAAGCACTTGTCGTGAGCTTTTCTAAATTTGGAGTATAAGTAGAGCTTTTTTACTTCTTTAATCATGAATTTTAAAATTGTTTTTAGAAAACTATATTATCATTTATACTTCTTCTGCATATTTTCTTGACTACTGCTTAATATCGATATATTCAGTTTTTCTGATGGTACTACTAGTTAACTCTAGCTTTGTAACCTTTTGGTTTATTAATAAATTGTATTTGACTTAAGCAAAAAAAAAAAATCGATATTTTCAGTTTTTCCTTCCTTTTTTCCTAATTAACTTGGGTTGGGGTTCTCTCTTCAAGAATTATGATCTATATTTACTAGGGTTTTCCTGAATGTATTTTCTTTATGATCAGTACCAAGTAATCTAACCAGCTGGTTTCCTAAAGGAAATAAGTCCAGAAGTTTTGAAGTAAAAAAAAATCTTATGGCCACCTTTCTGACACACTCAGAGACACACAACAGAGTGAACCTTTTGAAACATACATGCATAACCTCTTAAATCTGGGAACATTAATTGTCACTGATTTATTTTATGCATATATAGCTGCCTTCTTTCTACTTAATTTGTTTCTTTTTCCTTTTTTGCTCTCTGTTATCTTTTCCTTCTTTACTAATTTCTTTTACGTTTAGAAGAAAAAGCAATTTTTGCACTGGACCCTCATGATCCAAACAAGGACTTGTGCATGCCACCATTAATTTGGGTTCCTAAGTTTGTCTTTTTTTTAAATATATATTCCATAATTAACTTGTTCTATTTCTCTCCGTCTCCCAATCTGTCAAGACTAATAAATAGATTAAGAGAATTTAGTTGCATGAGCAGCTGTAAAGTCATAGGATCCTTTCTGCAATCGAATGAAGATGGGATCTGATCTGACTAGTGCAAATTCATCAAGACAAGATTATATTTTCATAGGTCTATTTAAGGTATTTGAACATAAGAAAGCCCTAAATCAGAGCCTTTAGCCAAAGAGAGAGTCGAATATCTCTTTAGCCTTTAGCTTGCCAACAAAAAAAAACAAAAAAGATGTATTAGCATAGAACAGAACAAAGCAGCTACACACATATAATATCCTGTTTTGGATCTGTGTTTTTGATCAGAAGAATAAAAAGGGAAGTACCTTTTTCCCCTTATATGAGCTGTTTGAGGAGGATGTTCTTTGCTCCGAGTCCGACCAAGATAAGGTAGCCTTGGCCAGTGAAGGTTGAAGTGAGAACTTCACAGATTTATTGCTGGGGCTGGGGCTGGGGCGAGCCTCTCAAAGAGGAAAACCCTAATTGCAGAAGTGATAGAAAGAGAAAGAGAGCTGCAAATTCAGTAAGAAAAAGGTAATGGAGAGAAGAGAAGGCAAAGAGCATTTAGTGGATGGAGAAGGAATGGAGGCAAAAGACAAAGGTAATAAATGGGAGGTACACTAAAGAATGACTATGACCTTGCATCTAATAATAATATCAGGGATGTGGGGATGTCTCCCATTTCTCATTCCGCAACATCTCTCTTTCTCATGCATTGAGACTTAACATATATTCCGTAATCCAAAGAAAAAAAATAAAGCAAACTAATGGAGAATTAAACGTATTAACAAATGGGAAAGGGAATGGGAAAAGGAAAAGCAAAGAGAAAAAAAGATAATTGCTTGCTAGATGCATAGTTCAAAGATCCCCCGTTCGATCATAATTATAAGTATGCATTACTGACTTAAATTGTAGTTATAATACTTATATGTACCTTTTCCTTTTGTTAATAATTGGGTGAGATTTTATCTCAAAAATTTAAGCTGATAAAAAAAACACAATTATTTTATTTAAGTTTCAATACGTTTATTCATGTATAAATCAGATGAATATATAATGGGTTTGCACGTTGATTCAAGTGTAAAAAAAAATGTATAAACTGAAAAAAATAAATAAAGTGATGCACAACCCGACGAAAAACAAAACACTAGATAAAAATTATTAAAGGAAAAAGTAATTATCATGATTCAAACTCGAGATCTAATATCATGTTAAATTTATTAACCAATTATAAGTTAATAGAATAGGCTCAAGTATTATATTTAAATTTCTAATACCTTCTTTAATTAATATTACCGCCGGGTTTAACAAAAAAGAACTTATACCCTATAAGAATTATTTTTTCTCTTTTGGTCAAAGAAGAAAAGAACCATAAGAGCTTTGCAGCATTACCAAATACTGCTGCCTATATAAATATATGTGTGTGTGTGTGTGTGAAGCATGTAATAAGGTGCTCCAAATGCTGCTAGCTGAAAATCAAGGAGGAGGCTAAACTGAAATCTAAGTGAAAACTAGGGTTACTTTCTTTATGTGTTTCACATTTCAGACACCACAAATTTAACTTTTAAGGATGATAAACCTTTGAAAGTACTTAATTACTAAGCTTTTCAACAAAAATAATCCTATCTATCATATAACAACTGTAATTTTCTTCGGTTCCTATTACCTCTACCAAGATATTGGTCAAAGCATATTCAGCAAAACTTTTACCAATGAATTCCACTGTATTATTAGAGCCGCTGGTCTTTATCAGTATGCTTTCTCTAAATGGTCCATACTCCATACAATGACATGAACTTTATAAAATACTGCCTAAAACCAGCTGACAATTCTTTTATGTGAATTGACAGATCACACAGTTCAGAAAAGGAATGATTTTGAAACTAATTCACTTCCTTCTGAACATGATAAAATTCAACTGTTCTGTCTTGCTCTTCTTAGGTTTTCATATTAAATTCACAGTGGATTAATCCCTTTCATTACAGATATAAATATATATATATATATATATATATATATAAAAGAGAAAGAGCCCTAGCCAGAACCTACTATGAAACTCAAAAAACACAAATGCTAGACTAAGCATGTTAGAGAAAGCCTATTCTACATTTCATCAGTAAATTATATATGTTAACTGATAGGCTGCAGCCTTAGACTACAAGCATTCCATGTCCTTTCTTCTTTTAATTTCAGGCTTGCCTCATGACTTGCATTTCTTACTATGAATTATAACTATATATCCCAACGGAAAATTGCCCACATGCCATAAAATCTGACAAATCTGAAATGACTCCTGTAATACAGATTAAGGTTTTTTTGGTTGATTCATGAGCTGTTGCGGAGTACTCCTGAGTCCTGATTGCTTCCAATCAAGTCATTCACATGATAAGCATACAAACTATTTTGGAAAAGGTTAGCTTGAGTCTTAATCAGTGAAACAAGTTAAAAGAGTGCTGCGAAATGTAATTTTCAATCCAAAACTAACCCATATATATATATTCATATTTAGCATTTTTTACTGCATTTTTCAAAAATGTTAGCAACTTCTTGCAAACCTATTTGTTAGCTTAAAATATATATTGTGCACATTAACTGTGTGAGATAATGAGATGTAATTTTATGGATTAGCATTTGTCTGATTACTGTTTTAAACTCATGAGATGACTGGGTTTTGATGTCACTAATCTGTCCAAGCTTAGCACAGTCCCCAACTCCCCATAATGAGGTGGATTCAATTTTTTTTTGTGATGACAAAGTCATGGAGATAACATCATGATGGTGACATATGTACAATGGCAATGAATTTGGGCTATGTTACTCAGATTCGGATGTGAGTGTCGAACACGGGTATGTATCCGGTATGGGTATGATCAATTTTTTTCAAGATTTCTATGTATTTGGAGAGTCCTTGGTGGATCATATTCTCATATCTATATCCGAATATGTGTCAGACATGAGTGTCGGACACAAATACTTAAAAAAAAATGAAGAGTCGAAGGAACCTAGAATTTAGGTACTTCCAAAGATTAAGGTTCCCTCTAGATAGTGTTAATATATATTGCTGGCTGGTCTAGGTTATGATGGTAGTTAGTGGTGGTAATTTTAATAAAGCAGCACTAATGACTTTTAAACAAATTTCTTTTTTGAGGGATAATTCTCAAAGCATGCATATTTAGTATTTCATCATCTAAACGTTCATGATTAATGAACCTTATGGCCTTACTAGCTAGCTAAAACAAGAAAATCTTATGCTTGCTAACTTAGTTAGTAGTGCAGACCAATGAAGGAAAATGCAGAATCCTCACTTAAAAGATATGCTTATTATAATTTTCTTTATAGATTTTATATTCTTCAGTCAAGATTCTTACAGTTAGTGAGTTGGAAAAATTAATAAAATCATAAAAAAAAATACTACCTGCATCATTATATTGCGCTAATGCAAAAACCCGAAGCTTACAATTAGTTTATTCTCTTTTAATTGCAAGCCACTGTCAAAAATTAATAGTATAAAAGGCATAATTTTTTTATATATATAAATAAATGAAAAGATAATTAAGGGCTCAATGATAAATGTATATCAATACTTATTCTTACTATATATAAAAGTACCAACTCTAAAAATGCAAATAATGAACAACATATATGCTTTTAATAATTTCTTTAATTAACTATTTTATCCTTAATTATTGTTTTTTTTTATTAATTAATAAAATATTCACTCTTTTTATTTTATTTTTCTTTTAAACATTAAAGTCCTTATTAAAGTAATTTTTCTCAATTGATAAATTTTTATTTAAATTAAAAATTGACTAATTCTTGTTTATTTATTTTTTTTATTAAATTTATTTTATGAAAACAATACTTCTAAATTTATTGTTAAGAACAATAATAATAAAGTTTTAAAATAATATTTGAACACGAGTATTATAATATTATTACATCTAATATATATATATTATAATATTATATTATATATTTAAATATTACATATTATTCATATCAAAGAACATTAAAATTGTCTCAAAAATTATCAAAATTATATCAAAAGTTACGAAATAATTACCAAAATTATTGAAGTATCTAATTATATTTAAAATTACCTAGTATATGCTATACCTGCTTTGCACTTGAATGATATAATAAATCAATATTATTTATTTTAATATATAATTTACTATTAAATACTTTCTTCTTTTTTGGTAAATCTATATATTAGATGATTTTTTTTTTTTATTTTGGTATAAAATTATGTCAAATGGTATCAAAATTATATCAAAAGTTACAAAAACTATTACAAATATTACAAAATTATATCATGGGTAACTAAAATTATATCAAAGGTTACCAACATTATATCAAAAGTTACCAAAAGTACATTAAAGGTTACCATAATTATTAGTGGTTATAAAAATTATATCAAAGGTTACCAAAATTATATCAAAGGTTAAACAAAATTATATCAAAAGTTACTAAAATTATATAAAATTTTACCAAAATTATATAAAAATTTACCAAAATATATTAAACATTACCAAAATTATATTAAAAGTTGCCAAAATTATATCAATGGTTATTAAAATTATAAAAGGTTATTAAAATCATATCAAATGTTACCAAAATCATATCAAAGATTATTAAAATTATATCAAAATTTGCCAAAATTATATCAAAGGTTATCAAAAATATATTAAAAGTTATCAGAATTATTACAAATGTTATCAAAATTATATCAAATGTCACCAAAACTATTAGAAACGTTATCAAATGGCACTAGTTAAGTTAATATTTATAGAAAGAAAAGTGTAATAATTGTATTACTTTTTTCTTAAATTCAGTAAAAGTAATGTATTAAATGAAAAAAACACTACAAGAGAACGTCGATTTACCGACGGAAAGATCACCGACAGATTCATTCCGTCGGTAAAACAATTCTTCACCAATCGAATTTTGATTATTACCGATGGAATTTCGTCGGTAATGTTTTTGCCTATTACCTACGAAATTTTTCTGCATTTCCGACGGAAAAAGAATACTACCGACGGATTATTAGCGACAGATTCATTCTGTCGGTAAAAGTTTGGTGCGAACGATCTAGATTCCTGCAAAATTTTCACCGACGCAATTACCAGTATTACCGACGAAAATTTCGTCGGAAATAAAAATACACGGTTCTTGAAATTGGTAATAAATAAAAATTTATTACCAAATTAATAATAATAAAACTGAACGGTCAAAAACTATTACCGACGGAATATCTGTCGATAATAAGCCAATTCCTTCGGTAATACTTTTTGATCGTTCAGTTTATTTACCGATGGAATTGGCTTATTACTGAAGAACATTCTGTCGGTAATAGTTTTTCACGGTTTTTTATATGTAATAAATGCAAATTTATTAAAAAATTAATTAAGGGTTTTAAAGTGAACGGTCATAAAATATTATCGACGAAATTTTCGTCGGTAATACTTTCGTTTTGTCGGTGAAAGTTTATTTCATCGGTCATCTATCACCGACGAAATATCCTAATACCGACCGAAAATCCATCGGTAATATGTTATTACCGACGGATGAAATTTGAAATCCTGCCAAAAGTATTACCAACGAAATTTTCGTAAGTAATAACCCTATTCCGTCGTTGAAAGTTTATTCCGTCGGTGATCTATCACCGACGGAATGTCCTAATACCGACCAAAAATCCATCGATAATATGTTATTTTCGATGGATGAAATTTGAAATCCGCCAAAAGTATTACCGACGAAATTTTCGTCGGTAATAACCATGTTCCGTCGGTGAAAGTCTTGGGCATAACTAAATGCCCGAGACTTCTTCTTCCCATTTTCTCTCTAATTTCCTTTTCTCTCTTTCTTTCTTTCTTTCTCTCTTTTGATTTTTGGTATGTCCGAGACTATCCCACATCCCCTGCAGTCTGACCCCCGCGTCGTCGTCGTTCAACCATCCCCCGCTAGCCACCGCCTGCGTGTGCCACCAGCTGAGGCGTCCGACCATCGCGTTTGGTTCTGAGTTCTCTCTTTTGTCTCTTTTTATTTTCATTTTTTTTTATTATTATTTTTTTTATTGTTTGATGAAATTGTTCATTTCATTTTTTGAGTTAAGGTTTTCAGTCCGGCCGTCCTCCTCGAGCCACCGCCGTCGCTGCCTCTTCGCACCACCAGCTAAGGCATCCGACCATCGCGCCTGGGTATGAGTTGAATTTTCTCTCTGAATTGAAGATTGTTATTTGATTTTTTTTTGTTATGTTGTTTCATAAAAAATTTTCTGATAAATTGTTCGTTTCATTTTTTGAGTTTAGGGTATTCAGTCCGACCGTCCCCTGCGAGCCATCGCTGTCGCTGCCTGAGCGCGTCACCAACTAAGGTGTCCGACCAACGCGCCTGGGTAGTGTTGTCTTTTCTCTATGATTTGAAGATTGTTATTTGATTTTTAATGTTGTTTTATAACAAATTTTCTGATCAAATTGTTAATGTGTATATTATTGGAAATTTTTTGTATATTGTTAATGTGTATATTGTTGGAAATTATTTGTATATTGTTAACATAATATATTGTTAATGTGTATATTGTTGAAAATTATTGTTAATGTTTATATTTATGAAAATTTAATATGTTTTAATTATATATTTGTTTAGGGTTTAATATATTGTTTATTTGTTGGAAATATATTGTTGAAAATTTATTATATTTGTTTAATTCTGTAGGAAAATTATTAATTGTGAAGAAAAATTGTTAATGTGTTTTAATAAATAAAAATTTATTTATAATATATACTAATAAATATAAAAATTTAAATTAAATAATAATAATAGTTTATTTATAATTATAATTTAAAAAGATAATATTAAAAATTTATATAAAATTGTAATAGTAAAAAAAGAGTATTTTAGGCAAGTGGAAATTATTAATATTTTTAAATTAATTGTGTAGGAAAATTGTTAATTGTGTATGAAAATAAATAAAACTTTATTTATAATATAAACTAATAAACATAAAAATTTAAATAAAATAATAATAATAGTTTATTTGTAATTATATTTTAAAAGATAATATTAAAAAATATATAAATTTAAGTAAAAAAAGAGTATTTTAGGCAAGTGGAATTATTAATATTTTTAAATTAATTGTGTAAGGAAATTGTTAATTGTGTAGGAAAATTGTTAATGTGTTTTAATAAATAAAACTTCATTTATAATATATACTAATAAACATAATAATTTAAATTGAATAATAATAATAGTTTATTTGTAATTATAATTTAAAAGTATTAAATTAAAAAATATAAAAAATTGTAATATGAAAAGAAGAGTATTTTAGGCAAGTGAAAATTATTAATATTTTTAGATTAATTGTGTAGGAAAATTGTTAATTGTGTAGGAGAATAAATAAAATTTTAGTAATAAACATAAATTTTTAAATTAAATAATAATAGCTTATTAGTAAACATTATTTTAATATTTACAAATATTAATTTATTATTCTTACATATATTAATTAAAGTTAATTTATTGTTTTTCGTCATTGTTTTGTGTTTATTGTGTGGTTGTGATGGTTATTTTATTATGTTATTTTGATTATTGTGTTATTGTGTTATTGTATTGTTGATAGTTTACTTAGGCTTAGAGAATGGAGCACGATAAATCTTGGATGTATAGGCGGTTAGACAACTCTCAATATATTAGTAATGAGTATTTGAATGGAGTTGAAGAATTCTTAGGTTTTGCATATGCTCACAGCGAGTATGTAAAGGATAATAGAATCAGATGCCCTTGTGTGAAGTTTCAGAATAATCGATTTGCATAAATTGATGATGTCCGTAAACACTTGTATTATAGAGGGTTTAAGGAGAATTACTATATTTGGGATGTACATGGTGAAAGTTATCAAGGTCAGGCATCAAGGATGCATAATGATAAAGTCGAGACAAGAAGTGACGTTGAAAGAGATAATCCTTATACTAGAATGGTTATGGATGCTTTAAACCCGAATCTGAATTTAGGTGGTAATTACAATGTTGATGAGACAACTGTTCAAGATGATCAATCGAATTTAAATTCAAAAAACGTTTATTCGTTGTTGAACGAAGAAGATGAATCGTTGTGGTCAGGATGTAGAAAACACACAACTTTTTCTGCTGTGTCACAACTGTTAAATGTGAAGTCTGAATTTAACATGAATGAATCGTGTTTCAATCGTTTGATGATTATGATAAAAGGGAAATTGCCAGAAAGTGATAATTTACCTGATAATTTTTACCGAATGAAGAAAAAGATGGCCAAATTTGGACTTCACTATCAGAAAATATGCAACAATAATTGCATGTTGTTTTATAACGACTCGGTTCACTTAGAATTTTGTTCCGTATATGTTCATCCTCGTTATAAACCAAGCAAATCAAGTGTTAGAAAGTTGAAGAGAATTCCTTATAAGACTCTTCGTTATTTGCCATTGATTCCGAGACTTCAAAGATTATATATGCCAACGGTTGCAGCTGAGAATATGACATGGCATGCGTATAACCGAAGGGATGATGGAGTGTTGAGTCACCCTGTTGATGGTAAAGCATGGCAAGACTTCAATCATACGCATCCGTCTTTTGCAGTGGAATCTCGAAATGTCAGATTGGGTTTGTGTGCAGATGGATTTTGGCCGTTTACTCATGGAGCGAAACCATACTCTTGTTGGTCGGTAATGCTTTGTGTATATAATTTACCACCATGGATGTGTATGAAGCAACCATATTTGCTTCTTAATATGGTAATTTCGGGTCCAAATATTCCATCACAGAATATTGATGTTTTTCTCAGACCATTAATAGATGAGTTGAAATTATTGTGGAATCATGGTGTTCCGAGTTATGATGGGTATAGGAAACAAAATTTTATTTTAAGAGTTGCATTATTATAGACAATTAATGACTTCCATGCTTATGACATGTTATCAAGATGGAGCACACACGGTCGATTAGCTTGTCCTTATTGTATGGAAGAAGTTAAGTAATTCAGATTGCATTATGGCAGGAAACTGATGGAGACTCAATTAAGAGTTATAAACCCAAGTGCAGGTTATGTTCAAGTAATAAATTCTCGGGTGTCCGAGGTCGAACCACAGGGAAGCGTATTAGTAAGTATAAGTTTATAAATATATAAGAAAAAGAAAGTAAACAAGATATTAGAGAATCAACAACAAAACAAGATAAACAAGATATTAGAGAACAAAATAAACAAAATAAAATAAAAGAAATTAAACAAGATATAAAAAACAATAAGAAAAGATGTTGAGGTTAGAGAATCCACTCTTGGTGTTATGCTAAGATTAATCTTGTTTTATTACACAATTGAAATTCACACATAAGGGAGATTCCAATCGGAAGGTTTAGCAATTCAGTCCAAATTGTCCAACGTCCATAGCATATGATATTATGTTCATTTGGTATCCTCAAAACTCATAAAAAGAGTCCAAGCATTCCTTATGCCAAGGTATATGTCTACAACAAATCAAGGTTATGAAACCAAGCATTTACTGTGCCATTTTCATTGTCAATAATGAATCAAGATCCCTACTTTGCAAGTATGATTTTAAACCAAAAGAAAATATTATCTATACTAGTGTTTATAAATGATGATTCATTTTAGCTCATGTTTAAGAGACTAACCTTAGCATTTACCAAAAGCTTCACCTCATCACCTCAACAATATGATTAGCAATACATACTAGATATGAATAAAATGAAAAGAAATGTAAGAAGCATAAGTAAATAAAGAAAAAGAAAACTAGAGAAAGGAAAGAAAAAGAAAACTTAGAGAATTTTATTACAATGGCTAATATCCTACCAATGTATATTCAATGCTCATCCAAGGCCCTATATTTATACACATTTTGGAGAGCTAAATGACAAGAGACAAGCTTTATAAATTTCAAAGGTAGGTATAATAGGTGGGTGCATTTTTCTAACAATTTTCGTCATATTGTATGACAATTCTGATCAGCCAGCTTGATGGTCGATTTTGTCAATGTTGGAGGCTCGATCTGATCAAATGGTCTTCTAGAACAATATACCCTATCAGTTACGGATCCATAGCCGTTGGAATCAGATCATTTGCTCATGTGGATCGGAAGATATGGTCAAAATACCAAAACAGGTCAGCACAGACGTCATTGCACATCAGCCAACTTGATGGTCGATTTCGCTAGGGAAAACGACTCCGTTTCAAGAAGTGTAAAACATGAAAAAGATAGATATGCCTCTTAACTTTGTACTGTAAAAAATTCAGCCTTATTGCTTCAGTGAAACTCTAGATATAGCTGATATGGCAAAAGGTGTCGGAACTGGAACTGAACTGGATTTGCCCTTAATTCTTGATTTAACCTAGTAATCTGAAATCACTCAAAGAAACTCGTGAAAAACACCAAATTACATAAAAACATAAAATATCATAAACACAATTAGACTAAGCAATAATAACTCGTATTTGACACAAAACAATAATAAAACATAACTAAGAACTATATAATTATACGAGTTATAAGAAACCATGTTTTTCTGATTATCATCAACAGTTCTTGCCTTTAAATCATCCTTTTAGAAGACAAAGAGATAAATTTTGTCGAAGAGTTGAGCATGATTCTCCAATTGAGCGATTATCTGGTGAGGCAATTTTGGAAAGGATAGATAGCATTCTGAATATCACATTTGGGAGTAAATTATGTCAGCGGAAGTTGATTGGATTCGGAGAATGTCACAATTGGACGAAAAAGAGTATTTTTGGGAGTTACCTTATTGGCATACCAATCTCATTCGGCATAATTTGGATGTGATGCATATTGAGAAAAACGTGTTTGATAACGTGTTCAACACAATGATGAATGTGAAAGGCAAAACAAAAGACAACATTCCATGAATAGCGGTGTATGCGTCAAAGGCGACTGTTATAACAAGTCTTCGCATGACTTTTATGGAATGTTGTTAGACATTGTGGAGTTAGAATATTTTGGTATGGGAAATCGGGTCATACTTTTTAAATATCGATGGTTTGATACGGATAAAGGAATTTGGGTAAATCCTCATAATGGGCTTGTTGAAATAAAGTACAAGTCAATACTTGCTAGTAATGAACCTTTTGTTTTAGCTCATCAATGTCAACAAGTGTATATAGTTCTTATCCATCGAATAGAAGAGAACGTCGAGACTGATGGGCTATGTTCAAAACAAAGGCTAGGAGTAGATTTGACATTGGATCTCGTGCAGGAGAAATAATTGATCTAAACAAAGGGGTTTATCAATAAATGGATGTGCCTACTCCCACTATTGTAACATATTCAGAAGATCTTGACAATCCTCAACTTTTGGTTCATGGTGATTTCGAAGAAGTAAACATTAATGTTCAGAGAACAAATGAAGAAGAAAATGACGAGGAAGAAGAAAAAAAAAGAAAAAAAAAAAGAGAAAAAGATAAAGAAAAAGAAGAAGAAGATAAAGATGAAGAAGTAGATTATGATGACAGCGATGGAAATGATGTTGATGAGAACGACGAGAATGATAATGATTAGAAAGTTAATATTATTTAATCATTTTGTAATTGCATGATCTGTCAAATAATATATTCTATATGTGTATGCAATATATATATATATATTTACTAATAAATTTAATATTTTTTATTTTACAGATAAAATGCGAGGAAGAAGGCGTAAAACTAATGTAAAGAAGAAACGAAGTTCTATGTGGGATGCTTTTCAACCATCTGGAGGATCGTCCTTGGAGCATGCTACACCAGAGTTGCCACCTGTGTCTTCTCCCTCCTTACCGCCTCCACCGAGATACTTGCCGTCTTATTCAGCTCTATCGTCACATACTCCATTTGTAGTAACTCCATCGCCCCTGCATCCCTTTGCACTGCCTCCATCTACAGTGGATCCGTCCAGATTACCTCCCTCTACAATGGCACCATCCACAGTTGCTCCGTCCACATTGACTCTCGCTCCACTGCCACGGCCAACACTTACTCCGGCGACTCAGGCAGATCTCGCGTTACACTCGTCTACCTCACCGCTAGATGAAATTTCACAGTATTTACTTAATGAGCAGCACTGACTTACTTCGCGGATAATGGCACGGGGCAACAGACAGAGGTACCTGCATCACATCCTACGTCGTCTACCGGTACTGCCACTGAGTAGAGAAAACGAGGTAGAGGTCGGACGAAAGGATTACCGACATCGAGTAATCCGGATGACAGGTTTCGACTGTCAATTCTTCAAAACACGTAAGTTAATAATATTTCGATAGTTTTATTATTTGAGTAAAATAAATTATTGTCCACTAACATGTATCCTTGATTTTAGGACTTTCATGGAGAGTTGTGTAAAATCGACCATTGCCTTGATCATCAGACAACACTATAACAGACCGTGGCCTACTTGCTCGAAGATACCCGTTGACATGAAACTGTCTATGTGGACTATATTTGAGGTATGATATCGTTAAAAGTAAAATTATAATTTAATTATGTTTACTATTATATATTAATTCATAATGTCTCATTGTAGGGAAAATGCCAGTGGCCTCCCGAGCAAACACCACTGGTTAGGAAATTATGGGAGGCTACATGCAAGGATTGATTCAAGGACATGATGAATTTTGAGAGGGACAATGCCATGGCCTTCTTTCAAACGAATAGAATAGAAGACTGCAAGGGTTACAGGTGTGATTGGATAGCAGTCGATATTTGGGATCAACTTATTGACAGCGTTTGGAGTACTAACGCTTGGAGAAATAGGTCCCAAAAGGCCAAAGGTAATAGGAACAAAGAGAAAGATGGAGCATTACGAAGCACACTGGTGGATCAGTTCCTTTTCTAGTTACCGGTGAAAGTATGGTAAGATTTATTTTTGTTTTGCAATTTATTGTTTAAAAGTTTTATCGTATTACTATGTGAATTTTTTTTTTATTAATATAATTTTTAAAATTCTTTTAATCTGTAGTCACAAGAGTTGCAGCACAACATGACTTTCCTGGAGCTGTTTAACAAAACCCATAAACATGCAAAGGGTCACGGTGATTACGTTGACAACAAGTCTAAAGCTGTAACTGTAAGTATTTAACTTTATCAATACTTTATATATTACATTAATTGATTATACCAGATAATTGTGTTTATGTATGTGTTCATTACAATGTCACATATTAATTGTTTATATATTTAAATATTTGTGAGTGTGGGAAAATTATACTGCCTTGTTGCAGCAAAAATATGGGGATGATACGTTTTCATATCTCGATTTCGACCCTCAGTCCTGGTCTAATGCTATTAGGGGCATTGAGACTACGCGGACGCATGTTTATGGGTTTGGAACGAGAACGAAGAAAGGGCAAATTTTTGAACCACCCGGCAGTCACCAAAGTTCAGATGCAGTCAGTTACGCTCCATGTGGTCCTAGTACTACACAGCAACTGACAGCAGCACCGCCTGAGGAGCAATATAATGCATTGAGGTCAGATGTCTCGCAAATCTAGACATCAACCGTGAGACTTGAGAATATCGTGATGGCCTGGAATACTATGCTCACACCTTTACTGCAGTCACAGCTAGCAGCTGTATTTAGCGGGATCGAAACAAGTATTGCCGGACTCGGTGCTGTCTTAGGCATGGGTGTTGGATCGAGTGCTGTCGGAGTCGATGCTGGATAAGTGTTGCCGGAGTCGGTGCTGTTGGAGGCATGGCTGCTGGACTAGGATTGAGTGCTGCCAGTGCTGAACTGAGTGCTGCAGGAGTCGGTGCTGTCGGAGGCATGGATGCTGCCGGAGGTGCTGCCTGAGGTGATGCCGGAGGCAATGCCGAGGTAGACAGTGAAGCTGATGATAGTAATACCTCGTGATGACAGCATTTTTTTATATTCAAGAGATACATTTGAATATTATTTTATTTATAATTTTACGGATTTTATTTTTTATGGTATAATTATGTAAAAAAAAATTTATTTAATTTATTTTTAAAAAATATTTATTTTAGTTTTTTTTTTTAAAAAAAAATACCGACGGAATTATCCGTCTGTAAAGGTTATTTACCTACGGAATATTTTGTCGGCAGTAATTTATTATCGATCAAATCCTTCCATCGGTAATTATATTATCGACGGAATATATCCGTCGTTAAATCTATTACCGACGAAATATTCCGTCATAATATTCTGTCGGTAAAGAAATTTACGACGAAAATATTTCGTCGGTGAAAAAACAATACCGACGGAATATTCCGTTGGTAAAATTCCATCCTCTTGTAGTGAAAAAATTAAAATGGTAATTAAATAATTATTAACTGGTGCCCATCAAAATTTATTAAAGTTATAAAAAAAAATTACAACAATTATATCAAATGTTATCAAAATCACATCAAAGGTTATCAAAAATTAAATGAAAACTTACCAAAATTATATCAAAGGTTATCAAAATTACATAAAAGGTTACCAAATTTATATCAAATGTTACCAATATTATATCAAAAGTTACCAACATCACATCAACTGTTATCAAAATTATATTAAAGATTATCAAAATTATATAAAAGGTTAGTAAAATCGTATTAAAGACTATCAAAATCATATCAAAGGTGATTAAAATCATATCAAATGTTATCAAAATCATATCTAAAGTTACTAATATCATATCAAAGATTATATTATATAAAGGTTATGTATTATATATTTTATCTTACAATCATTCATGCCTAATCTCATATGATAATATATATTATTGTAATTTAGTATAAATTTATGATCCAAGTATTAGACCTGTCCATGGACCGAGCCGGGCCGCGGCCCGGAAGAAAAAATATTGGGAAAATATGAGAAACGTGCAAGCAACAGTAACTTTATTGTTAAAAAGTACAATAACTTAAAATTATTTTGAAAAAGGAAATGTAAAAGTTTTATATTATTAGAAAGGAAATGAAAATTACATGTTTAACCTTTGTTTTTCCTTGTTAAAATTAGAAGACAGAAATCGACCCAAACCCACGTTTTTCTTCATCCTGCACTTCTTCTTCTTCTTCTTCTTCTTCTTCTGCTTTTGTTCTTCTCTTTGTTGCTGTTAAAAATCATTCACCCAGCCAACATTTTTAACCTAGTTTTATTTTGTTCAAAATCATTCACCCAGTTGAGAAGTTAAGGTTTAGGGATTGAAAACCCATTTCAAAGTTTGTTTAATTTGTGAGTTTATTTGGGTTTAGGGTTGCGATCGAAATAGGAAGCTCAGGAAGAAGATTGAGGTAAAATTTTGTTTGTTATTTTGATTTTGATTTGTGGGTATTATGTTATTTCGGTTATAATTTATGGGTATGTTGTTATTATAAAAGAACTAGAAATATGAATATGTTATTATAAAAGAATGGTGCGATTGTTTCATCCTTTGTTGTTAAAGATCTTTCAGAAACTGTTAAATTTCTTTGTGATAAATTACATAATTATTGGCTACTAGAATGAGAATAATATATTGACATTGTTCCAAAATGACTTATCTGTATGTATATTATATAAATTAGACATTTTTAATTTGATATGAGATATCTTTTCTGTTCTCTTGTTACTCTATTGACATGATATTTTTCTTATATTAGAAGGTTGATGTGTATGTTCCTGGGGGAGCAGTGTACAAGGAAAGCAACTTTACAAAACCAGGTGAACTTCTTCTGACCTTGTTTTAATTTTTGTTTATCTGTTGTTTTATAGATTCAATATATATCCATACACTAATTACTGTTGTTTTCTGTCCTAAAAGTAATCGTATAGAGAATTCATTTTTGTTAGATTTATCATTGAAAACTTGGTTGGTCTTGTGATATTGTTTGTTGTAATGTTCTCTGCCATAAAAAAAAAAAAGCAGTTTGTTGTGATATTGTAGTTTGTTTTCTGTCCTAAAAGTGATATTAACATTTTAGCTGAAATTTGTTGGTGGTACCTGACACTCTTATATTGTGATGCGAACATAAGTCAAAGTGAAAGGGGGAAAGATCATTTATTCAGTAAGGTGGCCATCAATTGTAAGAATGGCTTTAATTCATTAATTTTTCGAGAGGGCAAACAATGAAGAGGTAAATAAGCATTTTATGTCCAAAACATTTTTAAATTTCAATTTATATGAACCTAAACAGAGCGTTTGCTATAACTATATTGACATTCCAGCGAATTAAATGATAAATGAAGGTTGGTGGTGTTAAGAATAGGAGTTTCTGCTGTAGAATTCAATAATTTAGATGCATTTTTGTCTGTTTAGTTTCTTCCATTTAATAATTTTCAGCTGTTTACCCTTTGTTATGAATTATATTGTACTTCATAAATTGTCATTTTGGTTTACATGTATGATTTCTTTACCTTCAGTTGTATCCCTTATTTAGTTGATGAGAAGCTACTGAGTTTGATTTGTTATATTTTCCATGCACATGGTTTCCTTACACCAAACTTGGTTATTATGGGCAGGTTTGGATATGTATAAGCAGATATTTGTAAGAGTCTATGAACATATATTTGCAATTTGACATTTTTACTTAATCATAAGTTATAAAACTGATAAACCATTTACTTAAAATAATAGTTTTAACTTTAAACTGCTTTTAAAATGAATTTGAAAGCTTTGATATTTGTTTAACGTCATGATAGTGTTTGTGCCTCTATTTAATTGAAATGATATTCCTGCTTGTTGTTTGCTTTCTTGCTTGCATATACAAGACTGAAGAAATTGTCAGTATAAAGAAGTACATATAGTTGGCAAGAATGTACATATAGTTATGCTACATGTACATATTGTTATGCTATATGTACATATTGTTATGCTATATGTACATTTAAGTGGGCTTACTTTGTTGAAGCATTTCTTATAAATTGTGTTAGTTTAAAGTCGTTTTAAATGACAAAAACGATAACGACATTGATTATGTTTAAGAGTTTGGCTTTTGGCCTTAGGCAGCAAGAGTGTTTTAATTTACTAGTCTTAGTCATTTTGTATGAATCATTATATTTTTGTTACTTTGGTAAATTTAAATAGATGGAAGTCTTTAGAGCCTAATTTGTATTGGGGTTTAGAGTAGATTTTTTGAGTAGGGTGAATTTGAAAAACAACCAGTGTAATAGGATTTTTTTTAATGGATACCATTGAGAAAGATTATTGGGGTAATATGAGAAACATGCAGTGTAATAGGAATTATGTTAAAAGATACCATTGAAAAAAAATTATTTTTGAAAAGGAAATAGAAAATTTAAAAATTGATAAAGAGGAAATCGTCAGTCCACCGCTTAATCGGGTGAATGTCATATAAATCACTTCTTTTTCCTTTAACACTAATGCAGAGAATTTTAATGAGTGTACATAATTTTTTTTTAGGATGATGCGAAGAAGTACCGTCTGCAGCTCGCCGCCCAGTTGATTTTGGATACAAGAAATACAGAAAAAGAGCAAGTTCTGAGCAAGTCCAGGCTTTGTGGATTCTAAAAATTGTTTTCTGCACTTTCATGATTGTTTATGTTGTTTTAACCTTTAAGCCTTCATGCTGCACAAGTTAATTTAGGAATGCAGGAATGTACATATGGGATATTAGAGCTGTACATCTAAGTGATCTGGTTCGGGAATAGTAGGATTGATGTAAAGGATGTATATCAGGTTGTAGAATGAAAAGTTGGAAGATATTTAAGTGAAATGCACCACAATTAAGTAATTTTTCTGAAATATAACTACTTAGTTTATTTTCTTTTAGCTTTTTTTTTTAAAAGTTTGATTCAGTTTTTTATTTTCATAGTGTTTCACAGCTCGTTGGTTTTGTTGCTCTGCCATCGGCAACCATAATTTTGGTTATGCAAAATTGTTGTGTAAGAAAATACAAAAATAAAATTGAGAAGTTGACATGGGTTGAATATAGCGTAATAAAGCAGAGGGTAAACAATTGGAGAGAAAACTTACATAATAAAACCATAAACTAATAAAACCATAACTAATAATACCCCCAAAAATTACATAATAAAACCATAACTAATAAATACCCCCTAAAATTACATTATAAAACCATAACTAATAAATACCCCCCAAACCTAAATCAAGTTCATTGTCAGCACCTAATCAGTTCTAATCTTCATCATCTTCTTCCTCTGTTTCTTCCGCTTCTTGGGGAGCCAAAGGTGTTGGTGGTGGTGGCATAGTGGGATATTGGGTCGTGTCAGCACCCATATGACGAGCACAAAGATGGATAAGTTGTTCAACAGTTTTGAAACATTCAGTTTGATGGGCATGATATGCAAGGTGATGCGCATTCTGAAGTTCAAGTCTGGTTATGCGCTCTGCCATAGTTAACTCCTGAGGTTGTGGGGTTGAGGATGAACTCGCACCAGGTCCGGGTGGGGGACCATCAATTTCTCGGGTCAAACGATACATAATGGTATCATCAATGGGACCCTTAGGATGTAACAACTCTTCACCATTATCCCATTGGACACCAGCCTGGTCACACAGCCGAGTGATTAAGGAGGGGAACCATAGGCCCTCCCGTGTTGTTCTAACACTATGCATTACGGCCTTGTAGATAAGCTGGCCAATGTCAATCGATTTGCCTGTAGTAATAGCATAAAGAAGAATTGCTCTATCTTTGGTGACATCGCTAACATGCTTACATGGAAGCATTTTGGCCGCTATAAAATGCATCCACACCTTAACCTCTTTATCCAGAGTGTTGGCCTTGAACGAAACAAGCTCCCCTTTCGATATTTTCCAAGTAGTCCCCTGTAGGCATAAATGTGTTGTGACTACAGTCATGTCAATGTGGCCATTCAAATACCGACTAAAGTCATCATCCATAATATTCGGTGTCTGGTAATATTGATTAATTGTCTGCGGATCAAACGGTACTTCACATCCTCGGACGAAAATCGTATCACCACTGGCTTCGGCTGCATTAGCATAAAATTCTCTAACCACCGGTAGCACTGCGGATTGAGGTGGAGCACAAAATTTCTGCCAATTGCGCGAATTAATTACCTGTTGATACTCACGATGACGCGGATCAAGATTCAACCCCCTCTCTGGAATAGGGCTTTTTTGGAGGAGAGATTGGGTATGTCGTAATACTGCCGCTTCTGACACGAACTTAGTAATATCAAAAGTTCTATTACTACTGCTACCCTTGAGTTTCTTCTTCAATCCCATGACAGTAGTTCTAAGTTGGTTAATATCTACCAAATTCAACAATTTTCTTCAATCAACCAAACACCTCTAAAGCAATAGTTAAATTCTTCTACAATTTCATCACTAAATAAATCAATCAACACGAAATAATCAAACACAATGTCATCAGTAGCAAAATTTTCAATGTTGACTATAATTCAACAAAACCCAGTCCAAAAATTGCCATGATTTTCAAATAAACCAATCAACAATAACCAATACTTTTGCATTTCAATCCACAACAACCAACAAATATAAAGAAACTTGAAGAAACAATATAAACTTACTTGAATTTAAAACTTTGATGAAATTATTCGTTTGCTTCAAGTTAGATGAAATTGAGAGAAAGATGTATGGAGAAGAAGTTTGTTGGGAAAGATGAGAACTGTGAGAATGACATAAATGGGTTTTCTATAAGAATGGAAAATTATGTTGGGAAAAATGTTGGGAGAGAAGAGATTCTGAAGAGAGACAAAAAATTGTGATAAACATAAGGGTGAAGCTATTTTGGGGTTTTTAAAGCAGTTGATGGTGTTAGGGTTAGAAATATTTAAAAAAATCGTTTATTACCCATGGCGCCGTGGCTCAAGGCCGCGGCTTATAGCTTCTGTCTGCTGTAGACCCTAAACCGTAAGATTGAGCCGCAGCGTTAAGCCGCGGCCTCGTTTTTCTATCAGGCTTAGGGTTTAACCCTAAGAGTAAGCCGCAGCCCTAGGCCACGGCGTCATTTTTCTGTCTGCTGCAGACCCTAAACCGTAAGCGTGAGCCGCGGCGTAAAGCCGCGGTGCCGTTTTTCTGTCTGGTTTAGGGTTTAACCCAAACCCGAAGAGTGAGCCGCGGCCCTAGGCCACGGCGTCGTTTTCCTGTCTGCTGTAGACCCTAAACCGTAAGAGTGAGCCGCGGCGTAAAGCCGCGGCCTCATTTTTCTGTCTGGCTTAGGGTTTAACCCTAAGAGTGAGCCGCGGTCCTAGGCCACGGCGTCATTTTTCTGTCTGCTGCAGACCCTAAACCGTAAGCGTGAGCCGCGGCGTAAAGCCGCGGCGCCGTTTTTCTGTCTGGTTTAGGGTTTAACCCAAACCCGAAGAGTGAGCCGCGGCCCTAGGCAACGGCGTCGTTTTTCTGTCTGCTGTAGACCCTAAACCGTAAGATTGAGCCGCGGCGTTAAGCCGCGGCCTCGTTTTTCTGTCTGGCTTAGGGTTTAACCCTAAGAGTGAGCCGTGGCCCTAGGCCACGGCGTCGTTTTTCTGTCTGCTGCACACCCTAAACCGTAAGCGTGAGCCGCGGCATCGTTTTTCTGCCTGGTTTAGGGTTTAACCCTAAACCCTAAGAGTGAGCCGCGGCCCTAGGCCACGGCGTCGTTTTACTGTCATCTGCAGACCCTAAACTTTAAGCGTGAGCCGCGGCTTGGAGCCGCGGCGTCGTTTTTCTGTCTGGTTTCGGGTTAAACCGTAAGAGTGAGCCAAGGCCCAAGGCCACGACGTCATTTTTCTGTCTGATGCAGATGTTAAATCGTAAGAGTGAGCCGCGGCGTCGTTTTTCTGTCTTATTTAGGGTTTAACCCTAAGAGTGAGCCTCAGCCCTAGGCCACGGCGTCGTTTGCTTGACGCCACGGCTTTTAGCCGCGGTGCGAACATTCTGTCTTCAAACTTTTGTATTCTTGCCCAGTTCGATTATTTTTGTTCATCCGAGCCGCGGCCTAAGGCCGTGCCGCCAATTTTTTTGTTAAAACTTAAAAAAGTATATAACTATATATATGAAATTACTAAAATAAAGTTCAAATGAAATATAAGTTTCAATGTACATATAAGTTTCTACTAATGTGCATAAGAAATAAAAAACGTACATATTATTTTGCCTTAATGTACATATAGGTATGCAGGAATGTACATATTGTCTTCTGGCCATGTACATATAAGTTATATTGTGAATTAAATTTTTTGTTACTAAAATTGATGGTTAAATTTAGGAGAAACTACAAATGTACATATTCGTTTTCGTAGTTGTAAATATAAGCAAGAATGTACATATTGTCTTCTGCCCAAGTCCGTAGCACTAGACAATAACAAATCCAACTAATATCATCAACTTCGAACGAAGAAAGTTGATATTTTCTTTCATTCATTCCAAAAATATGATGTTGTACACAATACAGGAAGTTACATACACCATAAATAAGAAGAGAAGACTAGTCTAAACAATAGCCCCACCTAAACCCAAAAGCTTCTGAAGCTTGTGAACCTAAATGCAACAGACCGATTAAACAAAAAAAGGTCTACACATTGCTGTACAAAATTCTTGGCATGCCTATACAATAAACAAAAAAAGGTCTAGACATCGATTCAGTGCTTTCACAAAAAATATAGCACGTTGAACCATTCAATTTCTAACCTACAAACATATTTCGGTGCTGGAACAAAAAATATTGCACCTCTAACCTTGTAAACCCTAAACCTACATATACAATTGAGGTGCGTCAAAAAATGAAATATAGCACCTTCAACATTCATATTCTTCTGATAGGGTTGAAAAAAGGATCAATTCACTTTACAAAAAAGTTGCCACTCCTTTACAAAAGGTAAGGTATGTAACCATGAACCTGCATTTAACACATGAAGAAGATATAAGTTATACCGTGTTGGCATGTAACCATATTTCACAAAAAGTAAATTTAAATAGTAATCATGTAAAACTTACAATTGCTTTACACTGGATTTGGCGATCTGCATGAAACTCGATTGTGACCAATTTGCTTACACTTAGAGCAATGAATTTCTCATTTCTTGATAAATTGTGATTCAATGCGCTTGACTTTTGGTCTATCGGGTGGCCTCTTCGTTAAAGGAGGCTTCAACGATAAATGACTGCTGTCTGATAGGGTGAAATCAAGCAAGTTATGAGTCTCAACTGGAGCCATTGTAAGTGAATAAATCAACTCCTGTTTCGTTGACTTATAACAATCATCAACGAACTGATATATGTCTCCATGTTTTGCTTCAATGACTGCAGAAGCATGGGCACAAGGAAGTCCACTCATTTGCCATCCTAAACATGTGCATTGTCGAGTCCTCAAGTTAACAACAATGTCTTTGTTGCCGTGACTTACCTTAGCCGTGAAATCGCTATAACAAGAAACATGGAAGTATTTACTTCTTCCAATACTCTCCAGTAATTTTTCCTCAACATTCTTCCCAACTCCATATTTCCAATTACTGACATCAGACTTAGCTTTATAAAATTTTTTAGCCAATTTTTCTCTATGCTCATTGATGAGGGAAATGATGTTGTGTCGCCTCTCCTTGACTAACCATGCATTGAAAGACTCTGCAACGTTGCTAGTAATATGATCCCAACGAGGGAAATGATTGCTCTTTGCATGCCCAAGCTTGCTGGTAGGTCACTGGAATTCCACATTCAGATTCTAATGCAGCACGAATTTGATGTGACGTTGTGTCCGGTTACAAATTCATTTTCTCCGAAATTATGGCAGCAACAAATTTTGACTTCGAAGAAGGTCTACTTTGTATTGCATCTTGCGCACAGTGGTTGTGCACATTTAGAAATGTCCCCACAACCATAAAGTCAGTAGATCGCATCTTCGAAGCAGTTAAATGCCAAGGACAGCCTTCAGCCTTGCAGACCACACTAATAAAAGACTTACTATTCCTCTTAAACTTATATGCAAATCCATTCGCAATACTAAATTGATAAAGACCCAGCCTAAAGGCAGATGCATCTTTGAATTTCTGACCGCTGCCAATAATGTGATCTTTCCAAATTTCGCTTGCAAAATGATTTTTGTTCGCAGCAGTACATTCAACAATAACACCAGATATCTTCGAACTAGAACATTCAACGGAAGAACCTACATTACGTTCCCTCTCAGAATAGTTTCCACTTATGTCTTCATTGTCAATAACCCCACTGCAATTATAACAAAAACATGAGTAAGACGTAACGCAATTATATACTTTTATGTTATAAAGCCTTTATATTTCTTACCAGAACAAATCTTCGTTCGAATGATGCACTATATTTCTGTCATTGTTGTTGGCGGATTCAATCACTTCAGTTCGAAAAATATACAAATTGCATAATCGATTAGTAAAATTTATCAAATCTGTCAAACCGGCATCATTCACCAAATCAATTAGCTTGGTTTTGTCAAACTCCAGTGTATATCTAAATACATCACCATCAACACTCTTCTCTAATTTTTCCCCAACTTGATGCACTAATTCTTCAAAACTAGTGTTTTCATCGATCATCACACCCACTGTTCTTCCACCTCGATATTCTATACAGTCGCCATTAACAATCAAGACCTCACCATCAATATGACAATAACAATAGACTCTTTTGTTAACGCTTGATTCACTCATTTCAACTTTATAATGATCGAACAATATGTTTCTGCAATGTATAAAGCAACAATAGACTTTTACGTTTGAACCCAAAAGTAAAAAGACCAATCAAGAGAAAATATAATATAATAATATGTACGTATAGCAAAACAATATGTACATATAGCAAAACAATATGTATATGTACATATAGCAAAACAATAAGCAAGAATGTACATATAGCAAAACAATATGTATATGTACATATAGCAAATTGATATGTACATATTGCATACCTATATGTACATTTTATAAGATTCATAGACATTTCAATTTTACAAGGACTAAACAAATGTAACATAAGAAAATTTACTCCATCACTTCCATATCTTGGGAGAAAGAAAGACTTATCTCATTTACGCAACACTTAAATATTCACATATTATAAACAGTGAAGATCAAGTTGAATTACAACTTTAATATCGCAAATACACGAGAAATACAATTTCATATAGTTGACTATGATGGTGGAGGAGGATAAGAACTCAGTCCCCGCACAAATATGCATCCAAATTATTTTGAGTAGCCCAAATTTGTTGAAGTTCTTCATACATGGCAAAACGTTTAGAGTTATAGTAAATACTGCAAGATCAGAAGCAAAGTTATATGTACATATACCTATAACAATATGTATATTTAGCCTAGCTATATGTACATTTAGCATAACTATATGTATATTTTAAAAAGAGTATATGAACAAATCTCTCAGAAATGTGGAAAACTATTTGCGCACTTATATGTACATAGAAGTATAAAAATATGTAATTATAACAAAACTATATGTAGATTCAACTAAACTATATGTACATGTAACATTCATATTCTTTAATTTCTTAAAGCAAAACAATGACAGTACATTTACAATACCAAAAGGAAATTGTACACCATCAGAATTATTCGTAAAACAAGTTGACATATACGAAGAAAAATGAAAGGGCAGATAGAATGGGGAGGTCAGGAAGTAAGGGAAGGGATGGAAAATGGGGAAAGGAGAAGGGGAAGAAGATTATCGGAAGCAAAATATCAAGTTTTGTTTTTGCTATTATGTTGATTTCATTAAGGGTATATTTGTATTTTCGATCTCCTTAGTAATAAATTCTTATTTCTTCAATTTCCTTTTACAAATATTGTTAAGATTTAGGACCATTTAACTATTATTCCACTCTTGACAGCATCTATTTCATATTAAAATTGTACTAATTCTTCAAAACTACAAATGTACATATTGTTTTGCCTAAATGTACATATAAAGATGCAGGAATGTACATATTCTGTTGTGGCCATGTACATATAAGTTAAATTTTTTATTAAATATTTTTTTTACTAACATTGATGTCCTATACGTCATTTAAATGCATCCTTTTTTTTCTCTCTCTCAATATTGTGGGACATGCAACATAAAAGAAATATAGTAAATACTACGATGACAGTAACATAATTGCAATTAAAAGAGTCTTGCTCCGTAAAGCGAAACCTTTAATCATACTATGTTCGCATGTCATTTTTTTCATTTAAAACGACTAAAAACTAACAGAAATTATAAGAAATGCTTCAACAAAATAAGCCAACTTATATGTACATATAACAAAATAATATGTACATGTAGGAAAACAATATGTACATTATTCCAAACTATATGTACTTTTTTATATTCTAACAATTTCTATCCTACACCCCAATGATTTAAGCTCTTACATGTTCCTCCTCTTTAAAATGACAAGTTTCATGACAATTTTATATGATAGTGGAAGCACATTAATAATCAGAAACCTACCTCAGGCTCAAGGCAGTATGCTTTGTATGACATGTTTGGGGTAATCTTTTCCATCATACTTTGGAATTCCATGTCCCCATCCTTCCCTTCAAGTAAAACACAGATATTATCTGTAAAATTCTATCACACCAATTTAGGGTTGAATTTAGTAGAAACTAAAAATGTACATATTGTTTTGCTTAAATGTACATATAAGTATGCAGTAATCTACATATTGTCTTCTGCCCATGTACATATAAGTTATATCTAAATACATTACCAACAACACTCTTCCCTAATTTTTCCCCAACTTCATGCACTAATTCTTCAAAACTAGTGTTTTCATCGATCATCACACCCACTGTTCTTCCACCTCGATATTCTATAGAGTCGCCATTAACAATCAACAACTCACCATCAATATGACAATAACAATACACTCTTTTCTTAATGCTTGATTCACTCATTTCAACTTTATAATGATCGAACAATATGTTTCTGCAATGTATAAAGCAACAATAGACTCTTACGTTTGAACCCTCCTTAAAAAGACCAATCAAGAGAAAATATAATATAATAATATGTACGTATAGCAAAACAATATGTACATATAGCAAAACAATATGTACATATAGCAAAACAATATGTACATATTGCATACCTATATGTACATTCTTACAAATAATATGTATTTTACCAAAAATGAATCAATTAAGATATTATGTGCCACATTCTTACAAATTTTATGTACATTTTATAAGATTCATAGAAATTTCAATTTTACAAGCCCAAACAAATGTCACATAAGAAAATTTACTCCATCACTTCCATATGTTGGGAGAAAGAAAGACTTTTCTCATTTACGCAACACTTAAATATTAACATATTATAAACAGTGAAGATCAAGTTGAATTACAACTTTAATATCGCAAATACAATTTTGGGAGAAAGAAAGAGTCATAGAAATTTCAAAGCAAATTTTATGTACATTTTATAAGAGCCATAGAAATTTCAATCTTACAAACCCCAAACAAATGTCACATAAGAAAATTTACTCCATCACTTGAGGAAAAGGGTGCAAATGGTCTATATGTTGGGAGAAAGAAAGACTTTTGTCATTTACGCAACACTTGCAATTATTCACATATTATAAACATTAAAGATCAAGTTCAATTACAACTTTAATATCGCAAATACATGAGAAATACTTTGGTCATATACTTCACTATGATGGTGGACATATACAAACATGAACCACCAAAACCAATAAATTCACATCATTGCAGTCAATAATTTTAAAAAATTAAATTGCTCGAGGAAGAAAAAAAATACTTCAAAATTTCTTAATTCCTTGCAAGAAAGATAAGATTGATGAGAATATTGTGGATATATAGAACAACTATGAAATAGGATCAATTATGGTCCACATTCATAGGATGTTTTAAATAGATTTCATCTAGGTAAACTCCATAACTATATGTACATATAGTAAACAATATGTACATGTAGCATAACTATATGTACATTCTTGCAACTTATATGTACTTTTTTTACACTGACAATTTCTTCATAGTCCTATATATGCAAGCAAGCAAATAACAAGCATGAATATCATTTCAATTAAATTGAGGCACAAACAACTATCATGACATGAAACTATTTTGCTTGTAAAAAAAATTCAACTGCAATATATGGTGAAATTAACAAAATTAATAAAGATGTTCTTACAATATTATGAGCAAGCAATTCTACAAAGTTGTAGATGTTATCTCCTAGAAGAGCACAAATGGACATATTAAATGTCAAATCCTATATAATTGAAAGGATTAAAATAAAATGAAATGAAGTCAAAGGATAAATATATATGTTAGCCAAATAAAAGCTGTAAACTTTCTTTACTTAATATCCATCTATTTTTAATGATTGGGTGTAAGGCTAAGTACAGCCTCAGTCTTCTGGCTGGAAAACATAATACTTAAGCACATTAGCCATATTACCATCAGCGTTATCTTCCATACAACGGTATGTCATTTTAATGCAGGTTTTATTGAGAATTATATACTTGGCAACTCGATTCATCCATGTTATTATAAAATTTTTGATTTTGATGATAAGAGAAGGGGATGTAGCATGAAAGAAAAAGCTCAAACTAGTAAGACTAGAATTTAACCTTGCAGAGCATTGCTGCACATTAATTGGTTGATAAAACAGTATTTTCTAAAGGGGACTCTGAAGAACAAGAAGTTTGTAACATCAAATCTTGATAAATTAGTTTCAGCTCCAGTAGTATCACAAGATAATACAATTGCATTCGTAGAAAACATATAAACCTATAAACACATACCAGCTTGAGAAGATTAATCTTGGTCTCAAAGTCACATTTAAAATTATCATACAATTATATCAGTGCATCTCCAGCCTGAAATTTAAGAGAAAACAAAACATCATAAAAAGTTAGATAACCTAGCCAACATCTACCGTATGGGTACTCAAGGTTCTTAACTTTTCCTTCTCCTTCTTTTCCCACGAAAGTTATGATACATTTCAAGAAAGTGACTGAAAAAGGTCAATGAAGTTATTATGCAACACAAGAATCGATAACACAACCCATAGTTATGAATTTTATGTTTCTTTTCTTCATCTTAACTTTTAATCACCCAATCACAATTAACAATCTCCAAATATACTTGGAGACCGTAGGCCGATAACAACACTTAAGAGTGAGCATTTTTAGGTTTACAGAAAAAGTTTGTTCTTGCTTCTCAGATATGACTAAGGAATGTGCTCACTAACTTAACAAATTCCCATCAACAATTACAATTTCCTATTTTAGGTATCACAACAATAATATAAAAAACCTAGAAATATAAAGTTCACACTTAACATAACATTGGTGTCAAAAGATTAGAACAAGTACCTCATCCAATACCCTTTCGATGCAACAGAAGAAGAAAATTTACTCCAACCAGTTGATATGGCTTGAGAACTGGCTGAAAATTCGAATCCACCACCCCACATGCTACATCAATATCATTCTGCAAGAGTAAGACATATTCCAATTTATAAACAAGCCTTGAAAACAAAAGGTTGATGTGGAAAAGATAATGCATTCCCCAATTTTAGCTATGTAGTATATCAAAATAACTGGCTCCCCTAAAATAAACATAAAAAATGAAATTTCAAGCGCCACCAATTTGCAGCTATTGTGGTGATTTTCATTAAACTAAAGCTTAGACAAAAAGCATAATCACAAAAATTCACCAAATTAAGTTCACCTGAACTTACTATAACCTTTTGCAACTTCATAAAACTTCCTAACTAAAAAAATTACAAAAATTCAAGTGATCACGGCTTCCCTGCCTCAATTTTCTCCATAACCAAACAGAAAAATAAAATGCTTTCATTTTTTTTAAATACCTGCGTAACAAAAAATCTCACAGAAGAAGCTTCTACTTCGGCGTATCGTTCACAAGAAGAATCGGAACTCCCGTACAGCTCCTTCCGAAGCTCCGCAGATATTTTCGCACACTTCTGCAACGCCTTCCCTACCACGTCATCCTCTTGCAATTCCTCCTCTTCACTCGACTCAACATCAAACACCACCTCACAACCTAAAAATCTCTTGTTCTGCTTGCCTTCTCCTTCACAGACAATGGATTTGAGAGGAGGTTTGTGGTAAGAGACAAGGAAAATAAAAAAAAAAAGAGCGAAAATGGAGGAAAGAATAACAAAAGCCAAACTGACGAGGGGGGGAAGACTCTCAGATATAAACATCTTATTTCATTAAGGGTATTTAGGACTTTACAATTTCCTTCACAAGAATATTTCATCTTTTCATTTCCTTTCTACAAATAATTTTAAGATATTGTACTTTTTAACAATGATGTTACTGTTGATTGCATGTTTCTCATATTTTCCCAAAAATATTTGCTTGCCCAAGCCCATTTTGAGTTGGGCCTGGGGCGGCCCATAAGCCCATTTCACTATTCATAAATTATTAAAACATTAAAAAAATATTTTTATATTAATATTTTATAATTAAATTTAAATAAATTTTTTTTTGTTTATTTAATAAATAGTAATTCGAGCAGGGTCGTCTCAAATTACAAAATACCTTATCCAAACCCAGCCCAATACGGGCAGGGTCTATCGGGCCAAGCGGGCTACCCGGCTCGTGAACAGGTCTACCAAGTATCCTATCATACTATCAATTTAATCTTAATTATTATATTTGGTTATATATATTCATATTTTGATTCTCGTCAAGTAAATAATACTTTAAGATTTTCTTTGACCTAATAGCTAGATAAATAAAATCTTAATTCTTAACTAATAATTTTTTTTCTAATATTCTTTCAAAACTTTATTATTATTGCTCTTAACAATAAAATTGGAAGTGTTATTCTCAAAAAAAAAAAAAATAGATACACAAAAATTAATCAATATTATTTTAAATAAGAAAATTCTCAATTGAGAAAAGTTTATTTATTAAAATCATATCAAAGGTTAACAAAATTACATCAAATTTATCAAAATTACATCAAAGGCTATCAAAATCATATCAAAAATTATTAAAATCATATCGAAGGTTATCAAAATTATATCAAAGTTTACTAAAATTATTTCAAATGTTACCATAAGTATATCCAAAGTTACCAAAATTGTATCACTACAATAGAGTAAGTCTTCAGCGGTTTTTTTTTTTTTTTTTAAATATTAGCCGCATTTATAAACGTTGCTAAAAATGTAACGGCATCGGTAAAAGTGCCGCAAAAAACGGCGTCAAGGAATTCACCGACTTTTGAGACAAAATTGCTGTTAAATTAGTGGCGATTGTAGGGATATTTTTCGGTGTTTATAAACACCAGAGTAGGACTGCAGCGGGTGGTATTTGAAAATAAATTAGCGATGTTTGTAGATAAAAACGCCGTTAAATAAACAACTTTAGCGGCGTTCTCTATTTACAAACGCAGCTAAAGTTATTTATTTAGTGGCGTTTGTCTCCAGAAACGCCGCTAATTTTAGAATTTCGTTCTTTAATCATCACAAATATAGCGGTGTTTGTGTTCTAAAAACGCCGCTAAATTTCTAGAGTTTTTAAAAATATATCTAATTTTTTTATTTAAAAATTGTAATTAATATTATTATTCAATATATTTACATTATAGTTTACATTTAGTATATTTATAATTACATTATACTACAATTCTATTGAGAAAGCACAAAATAACCAACATTTTATTTTATGTGTAAAAGGTAACCAAATTACAAACTTTTTATAAATACAAATTAAGCACCCAAATTAGTTAGATATTTGAAACTCAAAGTAGGTTGGCCCTATGAGTTATGATAGGAAAAATCAATCTTTTGACGTAGTAAGAAACCTTCTGAACTAATAAAAGTAAATTAAATAAGACAAGGTGTGCGGTATCAAATTAAATAAAACAACCAGTGATTAAAATCAATGGAAAGCAAAAGTAAAAGAATTGACCTCTGAGCTTCATCATCTTGTCAAAATGCCTCTTCCAATTCAACCCTTTGAACCTGGAAAAAAAAAGAAGGTAAAAACTTAAATTACCAATCCACAATTTACAAAATGCAAAACATAAAATTGTTACCTTCAAACGAGAATCTTCTAGGAATGGAAGGAGATGAGCAAAATTTTTCTTAAATCATTGACCTAGAAGTTGGTGGGTGTAAGGGGATATAGAGAGAGAGGGAGACAAAAAAAAAAGAGTTTTATAGCTGTAAATTTTGGCACTCGATTTTTTCAAAATTTAGCGGCATTTGTATTCAAAAACGCTGCTAAATTAAAACATTTAGCGGCGTTTCCTCCTCACAAATGCCGTTAAACTCAGTCCTTTTAAAAAAATATGTGGTACACTTTGGCGCTTTCTGAATTTATTAATATTTAGCGGCGTTTGTCTTGAAAACGATGCATTTCTTTTGATAGAAATGACGGGCAATTTTTTGGAGATAAAAAGAGAACCGCGTAATTTGAGAAACATTTAGCGGTGTTATTGTTTCTAAACGCCAGTAATTGATCTTATTACCGGTGTTTTCTCCTCACAAATACCTCTAAATTAATTTTTAGTGGCGTTTGTGGTAGAAACGCCGCTCCCTTTACAAAACAAGGGTACCTGGTGGCATTTATAAGAGAAACGCCACCAGTAAAACGCCACTAAAACTTAAAATTGACGTAGTGTATAAAGGTTATCAAAATTATATCAAAGGTTATCATAATGACAAAATCATATTAAAGACTATCAAATACATAAAAGGTTATCAAAATCATATTGGTTACCAAAATTATATGTAATATTACCAAAATTAAATAAAAAAATTACCAAAACAATTATAAAGGTTATCAAATTTATATAAAAATTTACCAAAACTTTATCAAAGGTTATCAAAACTATTACAAATGTTAACAAAATTATATCCAATGATGTCAAAATTATACAAAATATTTTCAAAATTATATTAAAAGTTACCAAAATTATATTATAGACTTTCAAAATTATATCAAACGTTATTAAAATTATATCAAAGGTTACCAGAATTATATCAAAATTTACCAAATTATCAAAATGTTATTGATAACTCGTATAATTATATAGTTTTTAGTTATGTTTTATTAATGTTTTGTGTCAAATACGAGTTATTATTGTTTAGTCTAATTGTGTTTATGATCTTTTATATTTTTATGTATTTTGGTGTTTTTCACAAGTTTCTTTGAGTGATTTCAGATTACTAGAATTAAGGGCAAATCCAGTTCAGTTTCAGTTCCGACACCTTTTGCCATATCAGCTATATCTCGAGTTTCACTGAAGCAATAAGGCTGAAATTTGTAGCCATGCAAAGCTAAGAGGCATATCTATCTTTTTCATGTTTTACACTTCTTAAAACGGAGTCGTTTTCCCTAGCGAAATCGACCATCAAGTTGGCTGATGTGCAATGACGTCTGTGCTGACATGTTTTCGTATTTTGCCCATATCTGCTTAACCACATCAGCAAATGCGCTGATTCTAACGGCTATGGTTCCGTAACTGATAGGGGAATCTTTGTCTAGAAGACCATGTGATCAGATCAGGCCTCCAATATTGAAGAAATCGACCATCAAGGTGGCTGATGTGCAATGACGTCTGTGCTGATATGTTTTCGTATTTTGCCCATATCTGCTTAACCACATCAGCAAATGAGCTGATTCCAACGGCTATGGTTCCGTAACTGATAGGGGAACCTTTTTCTAGAAGACCATGTGATCAGATCAGGCTTCCAATATTGACGAAATCGACCATCAAGTTGGCTGATCAAAATCGTCATATACCTACCTTTGAAATTTGTAAAGCTTGTCTCTTGTCATTTAGCCCTCCAAAATGTGTATAAATAGAGGGCCTTGGATGATTGTAAGGGATCATATTGGAGATTGGTAGGATATTAGCCATTTTAACAAAATTCTCTAAGTTTTCTTCTTCTTTCTTTTCTCTAGTTTTCTTTTTCTTTAGAGAGAGCAAGAGGTTGGATAATTAATATTCTTCCTCTTCTTCTTTCTTTCTTTTATTTTCTTCTTAGATTCTCTTTAATTTTATGTTTATGTTTATAATGCCTATGCTAGGCTAAACTTCTATTTGGTTAAGGGTGATTTCAAAGCCCTAGACATGTTTTGTGATTGATTTTCAGATTCTATCTATCATTAATTTTCTATCAAAGTTGCTTATGTTCTTCTACAAGAATTGTTCATGATGTTGTCTAGATTTATTTAGGTGTACAACTAGATAGATCTTGATAATTATCTATTGCTAGTTTAGGAGTCTTGATCCGTGTAATTGTCTTGATTTCCTATTCATAAGTGGCAATTTGTGATTAATGATTATGGTCAAGTTTTCAATAATTGCAAAGTGGAACATAACCTAAGTTGAACAATCCGAGCTTATGTGTTTGTTGCTTAGATCAACCTATCTTTCTCATCATAAAGCTGCCATTAAATTGAATTTAGAGAGCTTATTCTAGGTTGTTTAATGGTTAGAGATTAAATAGAGAGCTTGTTCTATTTAACGACAAACTAAGGAAAGATTGGGGTAACAAAGCTTGTTGTTATCTACGGTTGTTAACTTTGATAGTTGGTTGATATTGATAGATCTGAAATTGATTCTTAATGATGTCTAGTGGTGGAGAATGAAACCTTAACCATATTTTTCATATTTGATTCTTCTTACTTATTTGTTTTCTTACTTTTAGTTTGCTTATTTTTTATATTTATTTTTATTGGCTGGTTATACCGCCTAATTTGTATATTAACTTTGTTTTATTTTTATTGGCTGGTTATACCGCCTAATTTAGTATATATATTTTTATTGGCTGGTTATACCGCCTTGCTTAGTATATATATTTTTATTGGCTGGTTATACCGCCTTGCATCTTATTCTTATTATTTACTTTAGTTTAAATCTGGCTTCAAAAACCCCTTTTCTTTTATTGTTCTTGAAATTAAGTTTTAAACTATCAACTTATAAACTAAAACCCAATCCCTGAGGACTCGACCCTTGCTAACTACTATACTTACAATTGATCTTTTTAGTGCAAGGTTAAATAAGATACACTCTTTTGGGTGCACCAAGTTTTTGGCGCCGTTGCCGGGGATTGCTTTCTTTAGTTTATTAGTTTATTGGTTTATTCTTATTTTCTGTTCTAATTATTTACTTTCTTATTTTTTTTTATTAGTGAATGTTCCAAGCTCCCGAAAAAGACTTACGACTTAGAAAAATTCGGGAATTTATAACTTCTCACCAACAACCAATCGAGGAGTTGATCCAAAACATCCAAGAGAAGCAAGGAGAGATGGCAGCAGCTGACAACCGAACTCTCAAGGAGCTAGCCGCTCCGGACTTGGGTCAACAACCATTATGCATTGAATATGCTAATATTGAGGTAGCTTTTGAATTAAAATCTGGTTTGATTCACCTTCTCCCAACTTTTCATGGTTTTGCAGGAGAGGATCCAAATAAGCACCTCAAGGAATTCCATGTAGTTTGCTCAAGCATGAGACCAACAGGGGTCACGGAAGAGCAAGTTAAGTTGAGAGCCTTCCCATTCTCTCTAGCTGATTCAGCAAAGGAATGGCTCTACTATCTACCATCCGGGACCATCACTACATGGAATGATTTGAAGAAAGCATTCTTGGAAAGGTATTTCCCAGCATCTAAGGCTGCCAACATTAGGAAAGAGATATGTGGGATTCGGCAATACAACGGAGAGTCCTTATATGAATATTGGGAGAGGTTCAAGAAACTTTGTGCATCATGTCCACACCATCAGATAAGTGAACAACTTCTCATCCAATACTTCTATGAAGGTCTCATGCCCATGGAGAGAAGTATGATAGATGCCGCTAGTGGGGGAGCTCTAGTTGATAAGACTCCCAGGGCTGCTAGAACATTAATCTCCAACATGGCAGCCAATTCTCAACAGTTCTCAATGAGACAAGATCCACCACCACAATCCAAGAGAGTTAATGAGGTAAGTATATCATCCCTTGAACAAAAATTTGATAAACTGACTTCTCTTGTTCAACAATTGGCTGTAGGTAAAATACAACAAATAAAGGCTTGTGGCATATGTTCAAACATAGGGCACCAAACTGATATGTGTCCAACACTTCAAGAGGATACCAATGAACATGTGAATGCCATGGGTGGATTTCAGAACCAATCAAGGAAATATGATCCCTACTCAAACACATACAATCCAGGATGGAGGGATCATCCAAACTTCAATTATGGAGGGAACCAATCACAAACTATTCCTCCACCATTTGACCACAGGCCACCGGGTTTTCAGCAAAGAGTGCAACAACCATACCAAACCCGACAACAACTACCACCCACCCAAAATTCAGGTACTTCTCTTGAAGATCTTGTTAAAGCTCTTTCTACTAATACAATTCAATTTCAACAGGAAACAAAGACAAGTATTCGAAATTTGGAGACTCAAATAGGGCAATTGGCAACAACCATGAGTCAAATGCAAGCAAGGGATTCTGGGAAATTACCTTCCCAAACCATAGTGAATCCAAAAGAGAATGCCAATGCTATAAATTTAAGAAGTGGGAAACAGCTAGAGGCACCACAAAATGATAGTGCTCAAGGGGAGAACAATACCATGGCATCCTCTTCACATCCCAACGAGCCATTAAAAAAGGTAATTCCTAAACCATCCTTTCCTTCCTATATAACTCCTCCACCTTTTCCTAACAGGTTAGCAAAGTCCAAGAAGGAGGAGCAAGAGAAGGAAATTTTGGAAACCTTCCGGAAAGTAGAGGTGAACATTCCTTTACTAGATGCTATCAAGCAAGTGCCAAGATATGCCAAGTTCCTAAAAGAGTTGTGCACATCTAAACGGAAGTTGAAATGGAATGAAAAGGTAAGTGTGGGGGAGAATGTGTCAGCTGTTCTTCAAAAGAAACTCCCACCTAAATGCAAGGATCCAGGTATGTTTACCATTCCTTGTAAGATAGGCAACACCAGGTTTGAGCGTGCTATGCTAGATCTAGGGGCATCTATTAATGTCATGCCATATTCAATTTATGCTTCATTGAATCTAGGACCATTAGAGGAAACCGGTGTTATAATACAACTTGCTGACCGTTCTAACACTTATCCAAGAGGAGTTGTAGAAGACGTTCTTGTACAGGTTAATGAATTGGTTTTTCCCGCTGACTTTTATGTTATTGAGATGGAAGATGAGATGTCTTCTAATCCCACACCTATTCTATTAGGGAGACCATTCTTGAAAACAGCAAGAACTAAAATAGATGTACATGATGGCACTTTAACTATGGAATTTGATGGTGAAATAATTCGCTTTAACATTTTTGAGGCCATGAGATATCCTAGTGATGTACATTCTGTTTTTAATATTGATATAATTGACTCACTAGTGCAGCAAGCTTATGAGCTAGATGGTGAAGATAGTGTGGAAATAGTCCTTAGCAACCATCTCGGAATGGGGAATGCTAAACTAGCCTTGAGTGACCATGTGGAAGGGGCACTAGAATCTTTACACTCGCTGCAACCTAAAGATGCAAGGTTTGATGTTTCATTTATTAATTTGCCTTTATCTAATGAGAAACTTCTACCTTCCATTTTGCAGGCACCAACTTTAGAGTTGAAACCACTACCGAACCACTTGAAATATTTGTTCTTAGGGGAAAATGACACACTACCTGTCATCATTGCCAAAGAGCTCACACCTTTGCAAGAAGAACGACTTATCCGGGTGCTTAGAGAGCATAAAACAGCAATTGGTTGGACAATTGCCGATATCAAGGGAATAAGCCCATCCATGTGCATGCACCGGATTTTGTTAGAGGAAGGGTCTAAACCAACAAGAGAAGCACAAAGAAGATTGAACCCTCCTATGATGGAGGTTGTGAAAAAGGAGATACTGAAGCTCCTAGATGTTGGAGTGATCTATCCTATCTCGGATAGCAAATGGGTGAGCCCAGTCCAAGTGGTTCCAAAGAAATCAGGTGTAACGGTGGTAACAAATAATGAGAATGAACTTGTTCCTACTAGGATTCAAACAGGATGGCGAGTTTGTATTGATTATCGTAAACTTAATTCCACAACTCGCAAAGACCACTTTCCTTTACCTTTTATTGATCAAATGCTTGAAAGGTTAGCTGGCCATTCTCATTATTGTTTTCTTGATGGTTTTTCAGGTTATAATCAGATAGCCATTGCTCCGGAGGACCAAGAGAAAACAACATTCACATGTCCATTTGGTACTTTTGCATACCGACGTATGCCATTTGGTCTTTGTAATGCACCAGCTACATTCCAAAGGTGTATGGTTAGCATATTTTCAGATTATGTAGAGAATATCATAGAAGTGTTTATGGATGATTTTAGTGTCTATGGTGATTCTTTTGATAGATGTCTAGAGAACCTTACACTTGTACTTGAAAGATGCATGGAAACTAACCTTGTTTTGAATTGGGAAAAATGTCACTTTATGGTAGAACAAGGAATAGTTTTGGGCCATGTTATTTCTTCTAGAGGGATAGAGGTTGATAAGTCTAAAATAGATATTATGCATTCTTTACCACCTCCCACAAATGTGAGAGAGGTTCGTTCTTTTCTTGGACATGCAGGTTTCTATAGGAGATTTATCAAAGACTTCTCAAAGATCACATTACCTCTTTGCAAGCTACTACAAAAAGATGTGGTTTTCAACTTTGATGATAAATGCAAAGAGGCGTTTGAAACATTGAAGGGACTCTTGACATCAGCTCCTATCATCCAACCACCAGATTGGAATGTACCTTTTGAAATCATGTGTGATGCTAGTGACTATGCCATTGGAGCTGTTTTGGGCCAACGGGTTGGGAAAGCCTCACATGCCATTTATTATGCCTCAAGAACTCTTAATGATGCTCAATTGAACTATTCCACTACTGAAAAAGAACTTTTGGCTGTTGTATTTGCTTTAGAAAAATTTCGATCTTATTTAATTGGTACTAAAGTAATTGTATTTTCTGACCATGCAGCCCTTAAGTACTTACTCACTAAAAAGGAGGCCAAACCAAGGTTGATTAGATGGATACTTCTCTTACAAGAGTTTGATTTGGAGATAAAAGATAAGAGAGGTAGTGACAACCTGGTTGCGGACCATCTTAGCCGTTTAGTTCATGAAGATGATGCACTACCCTTGAATGAGAACTTTCCGGATGAGCAACTTCTTTTTATAAGAACAACAACTCCTTGGTATGCTGATATTGTTAATTACTTAGTTACCAAGAAGTTGCCACAAGAGTTGACACAAGCTCAAAGAAATAAGATCAAGAGTGATGCCAAATACTACATATGGGATGATCCTTATCTTTGGAAGCATTGCTCAGATCAGATTATAAGAAGGTGTGTACTCGAAACTGAATTTCAATCTATTCTCACCTTTTGTCACTCTTATGCATGTGGAGGACACTTTGGATCCAAAAGAACAGCCATGAAAGTTCTTGATTCTGGATTTTATTGGCCTACCATATTCAAAGATGCATACCTCTTTTGCAAGTCATGTGATCGTTGCCAAAGAACTGGTAACTTAGGTGCTAGAAATCAAATGCCTCAAACTCCAATACTTATTGTTGAAATTTTTGATGTATGGGGCATGGATTTCATGGGACCTTTTCCTCCTTCTTTTGGTAATCTTTATATTTTACTTGCCGTTGATTATGTTTCAAAGTGGGTGGAAGCAAAATCCACTAGGACTAATGACTCTAAAGTTGTTTCAGATTTTGTCAAGACTAACATCTTTGCTAGGTTTGGAACGCCAAAGGCCATAATCAGCGATAGAGGTACTCACTTTTGCAATAGGACTATGGAAGCACTTTTGAGGAAGTATAACATCACACACAAGGTCTCCACCTCATATCATCCTCAAACTAGTGGGCAAGCTGAAGTGTCAAACCGAGAAGTTAAGTCCATCCTTGAAAAGACAGTTAATCCAAATAGGAAGGATTGGAGTTCACGACTTGATGATGCACTTTGGGCTTATAGGACAGCATATAAGACACCCATTGGTATGTCTCCTTATCGACTTGTTTATGGTAAGCCTTGTCATCTTCCGGTTGAATTGGAACATAAATCATATTGGGCTATCAAACAATGCAACATGGAGATGGATGAGATAGGAAAGAAAAGAAATCCTAAATCATTCCCCCCACACTTAATTCTTACATTGTCCTCAATGTAAGTCTATTAACACAAATGAAAGAATCATGTGTAAGAGAAAAGAACTAATAACATAAGAATAGGAACAACTAAGACTCAAAACAAAACAAACTCATGCAACCTAAATAATCCTAAAATACTAAACAAAAATTAACAAGTAAACATAAAAAGATTAAAATCAAACTGACAAGGTATGTCTCAAGTCTCCCTTACTCAGACCTTGTTCAGAATGAATACTTCTAAATTGCTTAAAACACAACAAACTATTTTTTTTTTTTTTTTTTTTTGAAAAGAAGAAATCAAACTGACAAGGTATGTCTCAAGTCTCCCTTACTCAGACCTTGTTCAGAATGAATACTTCTTAATTTTTTTTTTTTTTTTTGTCTTTTACGGTTGATTTTTTTTTTCTCTTTTTGATTTTCTTCCTGAAATCACGCAAAAATCTTTTGTTAGGTTAACATTTTCTTCTGACAGGTCAGATACACTTTCGGCGACATTATTACTCTTGTCTGATTCACTACTCAGTCCTCTATATATTACACCATGTACTCATTCTCTTTCAGGCACTCGAAAAAAAAAAAAAAGGAAAGTACTTCATCCCAGCGCATTAAAAAAATTTGTGTCTTTGGAGGTGCTTATCCAGGGAAAAATAACATATTCGCTGATGAAGCCATAAGAGTTGGAGTAATACTTGCCCAACAAAAGATCCACTTGATTTATGGAGGCGGTAGTACGGGTTTAATGGGAGCAGTCGCTACAGCAGCACACGCCGGAGGAAGTCCAGTTCTAGGAATCGTGCCAAAACTATTCACAAGTTTTTGTGGACCTACCGTGGGTAAGGAAATACAAGTCTGGAGTGTCCCTGAACGGATAACAATCATGTACCATTCTGCCGATGCATTCATTGCTTTACCAGGAGGTCTGGGTACATTGGAAGAAATAGCTTGCGTGGCTTCTTGGTCATCTTTGGTCACAAATAAGAAACCCATTGGTTTGCTTAATATTAATGGTTATTTTAGTAATTTGCTTTTATATTTAGATAATGCTGTGGATAATGGATTCATGTTTTCAGAGGCAAGGAGAACCATAATTTCTGCTACAACCATTGAAGATTTACTTAAAAAGCTCCAAGCTTATGAGTGTTTATCTGCTACGGTTGTTTCGCAAACGCTCGGAAAAAGAAAAAGAGATATGGACGAGCAAGGAGTGGATTGCACTTTGTCTTTGTGACATTATCTAACATTTTGCTTGTTGTGTCTCAGTTATAATAAGTGGTTAGCAACCTCTGCAGGTAATATCTCCTAAATTCTACCTTTAAAATTTGACATTGGGGACAATGTCATATTTTAGTAGGGGGTAAGGGACATATTTTGCTAATTTAAAAAAAAAAAAAAAAAAAAAAATTAAGAAGTATTCATTCTGAACAAGGTCTGAGTAAGGGAGACTTGAGACATACCTTGTCAGTTTGATTTCTTCTTTTCAAAAAAAAAAAAAAAAAAAAAAAAATAGTTTGTTGTGTTTTAAGCAATTTAGAAGTATTCATTCTGAACAAGGTCTGAGTAAGGGAGACTTGAGACATACCTTGTCAGTTTGATTTTAATCTTTTTATGTTTACTTGTTAATTTTTGTTTAGTATTTTAGGATTATTTAGGTTGCATGAGTTTGTTTTGTTTTGAGTCTTAGTTGTTCCTATTCTTATGTTATTAGTTCTTTTCTCTTACACATGATTCTTTCATTTGTGTTAATAGACTTACATTGAGGACAATGTAAGAATTAAGTGTGGGGGGAATGATTTAGGATTTCTTTTATTTTTGTCTACTTTTTTTTTTTTATGAGTCTTTATTATTATTATTATTTTTAGTGTGTTTTAGTTCCTTTTTAATACAATGATGAGATATGAATTGCATAGGTCTAAACTGGTTATTAGTGAGAAGATTTTCATGAGAATTGAGCTTGATGTCAACCTTTTTATGAGCCAATGTTAATATAATATGTTGATTGAGAAAGAAGCATGTTTAGACTTAATCTGACTTGTATAATCATCCTTGTGAGTTTTTGAGCCTATAATGATTGATGCATTATACAAATCAATCTAATTTCTTTCTTGAGTGCTCTTATGATTACAGGATTCTCTAGAACTTGCTTTAAACCGTTTGAGACTATATTGATACATGTGACAACATGAATATGATAGAGGCATTAGGATTTTTAGCCAGAGCCAAACAGCCATCCCTTATTGATGTTCCAAGAGAACACACCCTTAGTGAACCAATTTGAGCCTACATTGAATAAGCTATCTCTTTGGTAACCATAACTTGTCCCTAACCTAAATATACTTATATCTTTACCTTTGTTCCAAAGATGAATTAGCATGTTTTGAGACAAGTTGCAAAGACAAGGGATATTTTTAGTTAAAAATTTGGGTTAGAAACAAGAAATAAGTGTGGGGGGGAAAGAAAAGAAAAGTCAAGAGAAAAAGAAATGAAATACTGGCAAATACATTCCTATGTAAAAAAAAATATATATATATGAATCATCTCTTGAATTTTTGGAAAAAGAAAAAGATGTTACAAAGTCGTTTAGAATGAAGAAAAGGCCCAACATAAATATCCGGCCTAGGTGACTATGTACTTGTAAAGAGTTTTGAGAAGTTTCTTTGTATGATCTTTTTATGTCTCTAAACTTTATGAACTCTTTGGAACCTTTGTGATATCTTTATCCTTTTGTTCTTCAACCACATTACAAACCCCTTGGCCCCATTACAACCTTGATTGAAGACCTCTTGATTCATGAAGTTGTATGATCTAAATAGTGGAGAATAGGTGGACAAGCAAGAATATGGTAGAACTGTTTTCATGAGATTGATTGAGTGTAAACACTTCACCACTACTTTAAAGAGTGAAAATCATGAGGGTATCCCATGTGAGAAGTTGAGATTAAATTTGAACATGCAATATTTTGATTGAGATATGTTATGCTAATATTGGCTTAACTCAAACAATTTACATTCAAGCATGATTTTTTGTGAAATTCTTTAAGCTATTGATTAGTTTATAAGACTTGTTCAAATATTGTATCTAATTTGTATTGAAAGGATTAGGAGTAAATATTTTTAGTATATGCAGTTTATTTATATTTTAGTTTTTCAATGTTTGTGGGTATCGTTCTAGTAAACCCTCACGAGACTAAACTCGTCCACTAGGGACACCTAGGGGTTTAAAGGCTTGTGTCACATGCTAAGTGCCACCGTGATTTCCTACGAAAATGGATTAGATTAGATTTTCTTATTTTATTTTTATTGAGTCGTTGCTAGGGACTAGCAACAATCTAAGTGTGGGGGTGTGATAACTCGTATAATTATATAGTTTTTAGTTATGTTTTATTAATGTTTTGTGTCAAATACGAGTTATTATTGTTTAGTCTAATTGTGTTTATGATCTTTTATATTTTTATGTATTTTGGTGTTTTTCACAAGTTTCTTTGAGTGATTTCAGATTACTAGAATTAAGGGCAAATCCAGTTCAGTTTCAGTTCCGACACCTTTTGCCATATCAGCTATATCTCGAGTTTCACTGAAGCAATAAGGCTGACATTTGTAGCCATGCAAATCTAAGAGGCATATCTATCTTTTTCATGTTTTACACTTCTTAAAACGGAGTCGTTTTCCCTAGCGAAATCGACCATCAAGTTGGCTGATGTGCAATGACGTCTGTGCTGACATGTTTTCGTATTTTGCCCATATCTGCTTAACCACATCAGCAAATGCGCTGATTCCAACGGCTATGGTTCCGTAACTGATAGGGGAACCTTTGTCTAGAAGACCATGTGATCAGATCAGGCCTCCAATATTGAAGAAATCGATCATCAAGGTGGCTGATGTGCAATGACGTCTGTGCTGACATGTTTTCGTATTTTGCTCATATCTGCTTAACCACATCAGCAAATGAGCTGATTCCAACGGCTATGGTTCCGTAACTGATAGGGGAACCTTTTTCTAGAAGACCATGTGATCATATCAGGCTTCCAATATTGACGAAATCGACCATCAAGTTGGCTGATCAAAATCGTCATATACCTACCTTTGAAATTTGTAAAGCTTGTCTCTTGTCATTTAGCCCTCCAAAATGTGTATAAATAGAGGGCCTTGGATGATTGTAAGGGATCATATTGGAGATTGGTAGGATATTAGCCATTTTAACAAAATTCTCTAAGTTTTCTTCTTCTTTCTTTTCTCTAGTTTTCTTTTTCTTTAGAGAGAGCAAGAGGTTGGATAATTAATATTCTTCCTCTTCTTCTTTCTTTCTTTTATTTTCTTCTTAGATTCTCTTTAATTTTATGTTTATGTTTATAATGCCTATGCTAGGCTAAACTTCTATTTGGTTAAGGGTGATTTCAAAGCCCTAGACATGTTTTGTGATTGATTTTCAGATTCTATCTATCATTAATTTTCTATCAAAGTTGCTTATGTTCTTCTACAAGAATTGTTCATGATGTTGTCTAGATTTATTTAGGTGTACAACTAGATAGATCTTGATAATTATCTATTGCTAGTTTAGGAGTCTTGATCCGTGTAATTGTCTTGATTTCCTATTCATAAGTGGCAATTTGTGATTAATGATTATGGTCAAGTTTTCAATAATTGCAAAGTGGAACATAACCTAAGTTGAACAATCCGAGCTTATGTGTTTGTTGCTTAGATCAACCTATCTTTCTCATCATAAAGCTGCCATTAAATTGAATTTAGAGAGCTTATTCTAGGTTGTTTAATGGTTAGAGATTAAATAGAGAGCTTGTTCTATTTAACGACAAACTAAGGAAAGATTGGGGTAACAAAGCTTGTTGTTATCTACGGTTGTTAACTTTGATAGTTGGTTGATATTGATAGATCTGAAATTGATTCTTAATGATGTCTAGTGGTGGAGAATGAAACCTTAACCATATTTTTCATATTTGATTCTTCTTACTTATTTGTTTTCTTACTTTTAGTTTGCTTATTTTTTATATTTATTTTTATTGGCTGGTTATACCGCCTAATTTGTATATTAACTTTGTTTTATTTTTATTGGCTGGTTATACCGCCTAATTTAGTATATATATTTTTATTGGCTGGTTATACCGCCTTGCTTAGTATATATATTTTTATTGGCTGGTTATACCGCCTTGCATCTTATTCTTATTATTTACTTTAGTTTAAATCTGGCTTCAAAAACCCCTTTTCTTTTATTGTTCTTGAAATTAAGTTTTAAACTATCAACTTATAAACTAAAACCCAATCCCTGAGGACTCGACCCTTGCTAACTACTATACTTACAATTGATCTTTTTAGTGCAAGGTTAAATAAGATACACTCTTTTGGGTGCACCAGTTATCAAAATTATATCAAAAGTTAACTAAACCAAATTTTTTATCAAAGGTTAACCAAATCATATCAAAGGTTATCAAAACTTACCAAAGTTATATAAAAGGTTATCAAAATTATATCAAAAGGTTACCAAAATTACATCAAGGTTACCTAAATTGTATCAAATGTTAGCAAAATTATATAAAATGTTATCAAAATTGTAGCAAATGTTACCAAAATTATATTAAATGTTATCAAAATTATATCAAAGGTTATTATAATCATATTAAAGGCTATCAAATCATATCAAAAGTTATATTTTATATATATATATATATATATTATATAAAAGGTTATGTATTTATTGTTACTTATTATATTTTTATGCCAAAACCATTCATGTCTACGTTTCATATGGTAATATATATTATTGTAATGTAACATAATTTTATAATCCAAGTATCTTATCATACTGTCAATTTAATCTTAACTATAATCTTTGGTTATATCTTCACATTTCGATTCTCGTCAAGTAAATAATATTTTAAGGTTTTTCTTGACCTAATAGTTAGATATATAAGATTTTGATCTTAACTAATAAATATTTTCAAATATTATTTCAAAACCTTATTATTATTGTTCTTAACAATAAATTAAAAAGTGTTATTCCCAACAAAAAAAAATAATAAAAATAGATAAACAAAAATTAGTCAATTTTTAATTTAAATAAAAAATTAACAATTGAAATTTTTACTTTAATAAATATTTTAATGTTTAAAAAATAAAAAAAAATGATTAATATTTTATTAGTTTAATAATAAAATCAATAATTAAAAATAAAATAATTAATTTAATAAATTATTAAAGACATATATACGTGGTGTACTATTTGTATTTTTGAAGTTGATACTTTTATATATAATATTGAGCATTGATAATAATAATAATAATCTATAATTTATTGGTTGGATGAAGGAATCACATAACGCTAGATTAAATTTTTGATTGAATCTATAATCTATAATGATTTTAACCTTGGATTAAATTTTGCAAAAATTGACCTTATTGACTTTAAGGTTAATATTATGTTGGCCTTCTACTGAAGTAGGGTTATCTTCAACTTTTTCTGATTCGGTTAAGCTACAACAACATCGAAAGACATGTTCAATGGATAGAGGGAAGGTGGTGGAAAGGGTACAATCAACAAAAGCTGGTAGCATTGTTTCGAACAGTGATTCGCATGGTAGTGTGGAGAAGGCACGTTCTATGAATTATCTGATGAACAAGAATTATCTCAACCATGCAGCCCATAAACTTGCAGATTGGCTGCCAAGAAGGAGGGCTCAAATGGTCGATGAGGGGACCACTCTCAATCAGTTGCTTGCGGAGAAAAACCAAGAGGTAAGGGATTACAGTTCTAAATCTGATTTACATTGTATCGAATTAGGAGAGATAGCAAAATCTGGTGAATGGCTTAAGCTTTTTGTTGTATGCCTATTACATGATTTTACTAACCCAAAAATACTAGAAGACTTCTTTCGTGGTCAAGGTTTTATTGGATGCAAGGTGGCTATCATTGATCTCAAAAAAGTGCTTATTTCTTTCGAAACTAATGAGGAGGTCGTAAAATTTTTTGAGGAGGAACATAAATGGAGAAACGATTGGTTTGTCGAGGCTCATGCATAGTCACCTTCAGATGCCGCTGAGGACTATTGTGTGTGGATAAGGGTGGAGAGAGTCCCACTGTCCCACTGTCCTACTGAAATCTGGAATTCTTTAAAAAATTGGCAGAAAAGTGGGGGGCTTTCGTTGTGGTGGATGAGAGAACATTATCGAGGGAAAGGTTTGATGTGGCAAGAATTCTTATTTCTTGTTCGAAGCCATTCTCTTTTTGTAGGATGTGTTCTTGTGTTATCAAAAAGGAAACCTTCATTATTCATATTTCGGGAGACTTTTCTGCGTCACTCAAATATCTGAATACTTTTAAGCAGTATTGAGAAATCAACGATATTGGAAATTCTCAGTGTGGTTCAAGTAAAGAGGATAACGGGGTTAACGGGGATTCAGGTTCAATTCGCGATAGAGTTGAAGGAAATCGGGAAGTCCAAGAGGACATGATGATCTAGATAAGGGGCACAGAAAGCAAAGATAACCGACCTGTGGGATTGGGAAATCAGGGAGAATTGGTTGTTCTTAAAGAGGACAAAGGAGTTGAAACAGACGACAGGCTCGAAACAGATGAAAGGGAAGATATGGAGAGGCAGCAAGAGGTGCAGATCACACCAAAAAAATGCGGTAGACCTAGGAAAATTTTGGGATTGGGTTTGTTGACTTTTAATGTGGATAATAGGAATTACCCTAGAACCAGATCAAGAGGCCTCTTCACAAATGAATCTAGTGTTCAAAGGGATGATATAAGTTGTGCTTCTCCAGATGAGGGGCAATTAATTTGGATACAAGGACAACAAATGGGATTGCTGGGTAATGGTAATAACAGTGAGATAGAACAGAGAATCAATGAACTGGAAGAAATGGATATGGAGTTGGTCTGTGAGAGAAGTGGAGGATAGCTTGGGTCTGGATTAGTTGAAAGGGTGTCAATTTTTAATGAAGATTATCTCTTTTAACGTCAGACGGTTAGGGAAGAAGGAAAAGGTCAGAATGGCGAGGCGCGTGTTGAGCAAATACAAGCCATGGATAGCTCTTCTGTAGGAGACAAAGTTAGAGATTGTTGCTCAAAACTTCATAAAAAAGGTCGGGTATGATGGGAACGGGTCAAAGGAAACAGTGACTTCATAGGGAAATTCGGGAGGACTGCTAACAATATGGGATGACAGGATTTTTGTTGTATCAGATGTGATAAAAAGGGTTAGGTTCTTGATTTTAATCGGGGAATTCACACAGTCGCTGTTACGGGTGGCCATTGTGAACATCTACGCTCCTAACAATGACGAAGGAAAAAAAGAACTCTGGGAGGAGCTACGGAGTAAGATGAAAATTTTTAATGGGCCATGGTTATTTGGGGGAGATTTCAATGCAATACTGAACATTGACGAGCACACAGGACTACATCACAATATGAGAGCAATGTCTGATTTTCAATTTTTCGTTGCTCAAGCCGGGTTGGTTGAGGTTTCTATGAGGGGTGGAAATTTTACCTGTTGTATTGTTCAAGAAACCACATCATGGAGCAAACTAGACGGGTTTTTATTTACACCAGATTTGATGCATCATTTCCCAGATATTTCAGTACAAAGACTGCCTAATTACCTATCAGATTATCATAATGTCATTTGTCTTATATCAGAAAATGCCAATTGGGGACCTTTACCATTTTGCTTTTTTGATCATTGGTTCATGGAAGAGGGGTTTGATAAGTTAATAACAGAAGCGTGGGAGAAGGAAAAAACAGGGAACACTTGGGTAAAATTCAAAAATCTGAAAATGGTCATCAAGGAATAGCAAAGAAGCAAAACAAATACTATTAAGGACCGAATCAGAATAGTAGAGAAAGATCTAGCGGATATCGATGCTAAGTGGGTTCAGGGTGTGATTTCTGATGTTGATAAAGATAGCAAATTTCGGTAAACTTCAGAATTGTGGAAACTGTTCAGGATTGAGGAACTGCAATGGAAATAGAAATCGAGGCTGAATTGGTTTTAATATGGGGATAAAAATGCCAAGTTCTTTCATGCAACTGCTAGATTGAGGAAGAGGCGTAACAATGTGAAGAAGCTGATGCACAACGATAGATTAGTTACTAAGAAACAAGACATCCGGTAAGTAGTCTTTGACCATTTTTCTAGTCATTTCAACTCTAACACTACAGATTTGCAAATAATAATGCCAAGGTGTGAATTTAAAATGCTTTCTGTCGAGAGTAGATGATTTTTAGAGAATGATGTGACAGAGAAGGAAATCTGGTTAGCAGTACAAGATTGCAGAAGCTCGAAAGCGCCAGGGCCGAATGGTTTTAATATGGGTTTCATCAAACATAAGTGGAATTTGATAAAAGGGGACATTTTGAATTTTGTTTTCGAGTTTTGGAGGACAGGTGTCATGCCCAGATGTGTAAAGGCATCGTTCATAGCCTTAATTCCAAAGGTACAGTCTCCTACAGTCGTGTCAAAATTCTGACCCATCTGCTTGGTGGGTTGCCTGTACAAAATTATTGTAAAAATTCTGGCTAATAGGTTGAGAAGGGTAATGGCGAAAATTATAGGTGAATCACAGTCTGCATTTATAAGGGGGTCGACAAATTCTTGATAGTGTGCTAATTGAAAATGAGATAATGGATTGGGCAAGGAAGGAAAAACAGAGAATTTGTGTGTTGCAATTAGACTTTGCAAAAGCTTACGATTGCATGCAGTGGTCTTGATTACATTATGGGCAAAATGGGTTTTGGTGACAAATGGAGGAGATGGATGAAAGGCTGCATTCAATTGGTACCGTTGTCTGTTTTGGTTAACGGCTCACGACGGCACAGTTCAAAATGAAGAGAGGACTAAGACAAGTTTGTCCTTTATCCCTTTTCCTCTTTAATATGGTGGCAGAGAGTCCCAGTGTTCTTTTGAGCAAAGCTAATGAAATGAACTTATTCAGAGGTCCGGTGATTGGACACCAAGGCATCGAAATCACTCACTTATAGTTTGCGGATGACACAATGATTTTTTGTGAGGCAATGGGAACATCATTGAGGAATGTGAAACGAACTCTTTGATGTTTTAAGTTAATGCCGGGGCTCTCAATCAATTTCACAAAAAGCTGCATGGCGGGGATAAATGTTGACATTGAAGATCTAAAAGTATGGGGTGATATGTTGGCTTGCAGAATTGTAGATTGGCCACTAAAATATCTAGGTTTTCCGCTAGGTATTGACACAAAGAACACAACAATATGGGAACCACTTATCAAAAAAATAGAGACTAGATTGGGACATTGGAAGAAGAGATATTTATCCAGTAGAGGCCGGTTAACTTTGATAAAATCGATGTTGTCTAGTATGCCTCTATACTTTATGTCGCTGATTAAAGTACCAATAGCAGTTGTAAAGAGGACTGAGAAGATTCAAAGAGATTTTTTCTGGGACGGGAATAACGACAGGCATAAGATGCACTTAGTAACTTGGCCCAAGGTATGTCAGAGTGCCAGCAGTGGTGGTTTAGGAATAATACCAATCGAAGTTCAAAACAGAGCTTTACTTAATAAGTGGTTACTTAATAGTATGGAGGTTAGAAAACTTCTTCCAAGTATGCAGTGACATACTAAACCATCCACAATATGGAAAGTATTGTTGAACCACTCAGGGAGGGAGAAAAATCCAGGACTTGCTTTTTAGAGAATACAGACTTGCTACAAGGGAACGGAGAATAAATTCTTTTTTGGGAAGATAGGTGGTTGAATGGAGAGGTGTTAAAAGAGAAATTCCCGAGAATATATGCCTTGTCAGTGATAAAGAATGAAGTGATCAACAAATTCGGACAGTGGGAAGATGATTTGTGATATGGTAGATAACATTGAGACGGGACATTTTTGATTGAGAGATTGCTCAATGGCAAGCTTTGCTTCGGACCATTAATAATGTTCAACTGGATGTCTGTAGAAAAGACAGTTTGATTTGAAAACCTGCTTTAAACGACCGATATAAAACCAAGATGTTCAGATAAGCGGTGGAAGGAAGTGAATCGGGTGCAGGTTCTCTTGATATCAGGAAGTGGCGCGGCCTAACACCACCAAAGGTTAACAATTTTTTGTGGTCTCTTTTTCAACGCAGATTACCTGTTTTTATGTATTTTTTTAAATGCAATATATTAACATAAGATAATATTAAATGCCTGCTATGTAAAGATGTTGCGAAAATAGTAGATCATCTCTTTTTGTGGTGTAGATGTGTGTGGTTGTTGTGGTCATTAGTTGTGAGTGGTGGAGATTGAAAGTAGTACAACCATACTCAATCACTGACTGGTTTTCACAGTGGATGGATCTTTAGAATAGTTCGGACAGTGAGGAGGTGTGGTACATGCTTTTTGTAGTTGTAATGTGGACTATTTAGCTATGGCGTAATGGGGTAGTGTTTGAAAACAAGGATATTGAAATCAAGTCTCTTGTTTTTATGATCAAGAACAGATTGGCTTGGTGGTGTTGGGCTAAATGGCCTAATGATTTTCAGTCTATGGAGGAATTCATTTTGGATCCTAGGGCTTTTGTCAGGCTTAGGAAGAAAGACTAAATGTTCATTACAATGGAAAGCCCTGACTTTAAATTGGTGGAAGTTTACTTTTGATGTATCGGTAATTAGGAAACCAGGGCCAGCTGGTATCAAAGGGGTATTGAGGAATGATAATGGTACTGTTTTGACCATGTTTTCAAAGTCTGCAGGGGAGATAGAGTCTAATGAGACGGAATTGAGAGCCATAAAGGAAGCGTTCGTGATCATACAGTCAAAACAATTTCCTATCAATTTGGAAGTAGAAAGTGATTCTATGACTGCAGTTGCATGGTGTAGATCAAGTATGTTAAGACCTTGGCGTCTCAACTCACTTTTTATGGAGATAGATCGGATAATGAAAAAACTGCATGGATGTAGGATTGTTCATAAGGGCCAAGGTGCGAATTCCTTTGCAGATACTTTAGAAAGGCAAGGAGTTCGAAGAGAAACAAACTTTTTTGCTTGGATCAATGATTAGTGTTACTTGTTGCTGGTTGAAGACTGTATTGAAGATAACCAATGAAGCAAATTATTAACGTTTGTTCATTTTGCAGGTACATTTTTAGATAAGTTTGTGGCATTATTGTAGAGTAGTAACGACCAAGTGTAATTTGGGGAATATGGGACCTTGCACGCCTTTTGCAAGAATGGTTTAGAACATTCTAGGTATCTTTTGTTTTATTCGATTATTGGGGTTGGTTGGGTGAAGCACATCTTTAGCTTTTTGGGTAGATCATTGAAGGTTTTTTTATATTCTTACGCTTGGTAGTTAATCTTATATTTAGTATAGGAGGGCTTCAAGTGTCAAGCAGTGTTTGGCCTGCTTTCTTTGGGTCAAAACCGGCTATAGGATTGGTGCATGATATTGGATTCGAACAACATTTTTTGGTTACTGTCATCGTAGGATGAAGGATTCGAGAATTTTCTAATGTTTGCTTCTTTTTGCAGGTACTTTTTTGATAAGTTGGTGGCATTTTTGGTAGAGTATTAACGATCAAGTGTAATTTGGGGAATTTGGGACCTTACATGTCTTTTGCAAAAGTGGGTTAGAACAGTCTAGGTATCTTTTGTTTTACCCGATTATTGGGGTTGGTTGGGTGAAACTCATCTTTTGCTTGTTGGGTAGATTATCGAAGGTCTCTTTATATTCTTACACTTGGTAGTTAATTTAAAATTTAGTATAGGAGGGCTTCGGGTGTCAAACAGTGTTTGGCCTGCTTTCTTTGGGTCAAAACCGGCTATAGGATTGGTGCATGATATTGGATTTGAACAACATTTTTTGGACACTGTCATTGTTGGACGAAGGATTTGGCAATTTTCTAACGTTTGTTCTTTTTGCAGGTATGTACCTTCAGAGATTTTGGCATTTCTTTTATTTCTAAGTGACCAAGTGATTTTTGGGGATTTGGGGATCTTATAAATTATTTGCAAGATAAGGTAAGAACATACTAGGTTTCTTTCATAGTACATTTTTCTGGGATTGGTAGGGGAAGCTTGTTTTCGACTTCTTGGGTAAAAATTCATAGGTTTTTTTATCTTGACACTTGGTCAATTGCTAATCATTGTTGTTATGATTACAAGGAGGACTTTCATGAACTCACCTTTAATTTTGCTGAAATTTGATCAATTGGTTACTGCTAGGTGTTTTTTATGAAAATTTAGGGAGAGCAAGTTTTTGGTTCTGGTGACGTTTATAACGAGCTGTCTCATTGGCCAGGATATGATTTGAATATATTTTGATCTTCTTTTTGGCGCAAACAGGTTGCTTTAAGGATGTTTTCGGGATTCTTGATGCACTTAGGGCTTATCTATGTCGTTGTAAATGATGATAATATAGTTTGCTTTTATTCATTCACAGGGATTTATAGGGATTCAGGTAGTTTTTAGCTTGAAGGGTAGTTTGTTAGGTTATCGAAACTCACTTTTACAAGTGAGGGGTTAATAAGTTTCTGGTTAATCGCTTGTACAGGTGACTATTAGTTGGTTCTTTAGATCGATTGGGACGATCTTTACTATTGTCTTTCTAATCATTCAATAAAATTTTGTTATTGCTGTTCAAAAAAAAAAAGTTTAATATTATGTTGATGTTGGTTCTGTGCTTCCATATACAGCTCCATAAAAAGTAGTCCAATATAAATAAAATCATTTGGTTGAACTAAATTTCCAGCTAATATCCTCTGAAGAGAATTATTAGAATGGGGCATCTCTTATTATTAAAACTGAGTCTTGAGGGACTCAGTTGGCATTTTTTTTATTTTTTTTTTTATTAGTGGTGGTTAAAAATGTAATCTACTATTATTTATTTTTGAGTCCTAAAAACTCAAGAGTCTATTTTGAAATACTTTAGGGATAATTTTGTCCTTTAAAACATAAAAAAAAAAAAAAAATCAAATGGTTTTTTTTTTAATTTAAATTTAAATTTTAAGTTTAAGTTTATTTTATTTTATTTTTATATTAAGTATTTATAAGGGTTAGTCTACACAATAACTCACGGGTCGATTTAAGATCCGTACCGAGCCCGTTCAAAAAAAATTACTATTTTTAATTTTATTTTTAAATGATGTATTTAAAGGGGTTAATTCGCGCATTGACTCGTGGGTCGATTTAAGATCCTTATCCAATTCACACGAAAAAAAATTTTAAAAAAATTATTTTATTAATTAATTATTTTACTTTATTTTTAAATGATGTATTTAAAGGGGTTGGTTCATGCGTTGACTCTCGGGTCGATTTAAGATACATACCCGATCCACATGAAAAAAAAAAAGTAAAAAAAATAATTATAATTTTATTAATTAATTTTTTTACTTTATTTTTAAATGATGTATTTAAAGGGGTTCGCCCGCACGTTAACTCGCGGATCGATTTAGGATTCATATCTGACCCGCACGAAAAAAATGTAAAAAAAAATGATTTTATTAATTAGTTTTTTATTTTATTTATAAATAATATATTTAAAAGGGTTAGTCCGCATGTTGACTCGCGAGTCGATTTAGGATCCTTATTCGATCAGCTAGGGGAATAAGTTAAAAAATAAATTAATTTTATTATTTATTTTAATTTTAAATGATGTATTTAAAGGGGCTGGTTTGCATGTTGACTCGTAGGTTGATTTAGGATCCGTATCCAATCCGCACGATAAAAAAGTTTAAAAAATAAATTTATTTTATTAATTATTTTATTTTATTTTAAATGATGTATTTAAAGGGGTTGGTCCGCACGTTAACTCGCGAATCGATTTAGGATCCGTACTCGACCTACTCGAGAAAAAAATTAAAAAATAAATTTATTTTTATTAATTATTTTTAGTTATTTTTAGTTATAATTTATTTTTAAATGATGTATCTAAAGGGTTGGTCTATATGTTGATTAACAGGTCGATTTAGATCCGTACCCGACCAACTTGTGGGAAAAAGTTAAAAAATATATATTTTATTAATTATTTTTATTTTAATGATGTATTTAAAGGGGTTGGTTCGCACGTTGACTCACAGGTCGGTTTAGGATCCGTACCCGACCAGTTATGAAAAAAGTTAAAAAAATTGTTTTATTTATTATTTTTAATTTAATTTTAAACGATTTATTTAAAGTGGTGGTCCGAACGTTGAGTCGCGGGTCAATTTAGGATTCGTACCCGATCCGCTCAGGAAAAAAAGTTAAAAAAAAAAAATTGATGCTAACCTATGTGAGAAAAATTCAAACGAGAAAATAAAATAAAAACCATAACTTTATTTTCTTTTATTTATTGATTATTTTTTACCTCCTATAAATAAAAATATACAGCATACAATAAAATTTAAATATTTTTAAATATATATATGTATATATATATATATATAAATAACATTTGAAAATGTATATTACGTAATTTATAAATAAATAATTATCATAAATTTAAGTTTTATAAATAACAAAATATAATTATATTAATATTGTTATAATTTAAAAATAAAAAAGTAAAAATAGTTATTATTATTTAATAAAAGATAATTTATTATTATTATTATTTTATTAAAAAAATTTAAAATTCGCCGGGTCTTTTTTTTTCTAGTAAGTTGTCATGTTTGAGTCTACTCTACATGATCCATGTTAAGGGAGTAACAGAGAAAAGCGAGGCTCAAGTAGTGAGTTGTGACAAATTAAGGAGCCAAAAACAGATTCATCAGTCTTTGTTTCCTTTTCCTTCTTCAACCTGATTGGTTGACCTAAACTATAATAGGTGTTGAGCCAATTATACAGATCGTAAAGCAAGTGAAAAGAGTACTAAATATGCAACTATTGTTAGATTATCTTTCTCTTAATTAATTTCTATGAGCCACATTTGATATGAACCATATACATTTTAGTATTTAGCTTGTGACCTTGTGCTACCAAAGTTTGAGCAATACACAATTTAAAGATGGTAAATACTCGTGAAAACAGCTGCCATTTGTCACTAACTAGAACTCAACTAAACCAAGTTGCCCAAAAACAGGGCAACTTGAGAAGTTTGGCATGTAGCTATACCGTTTTTCACACCAACAGGCAGGAATGGGTGAATTGTCCTCATCATTATGGATGGAATCCCCACGATGAGCAGTAACATTTCTCCAAGTTCTAGCTGCTCATTTCTCTGTTTTTAGTTGCTTCAGAAAACAAATCAAATTGACTTAATGTATAATCCAATTAGTTTTCCGCAAACATAAAGTGATTAGATCAAGCCCCAAGGTAATTTCTTAGGGAGTCATCAGTAATCAGTCCTAAGTTTTCACATTCTGAGATTACATTTTTTTTGGACCCTGCTCAAATGCTACATCCCAGGTCAATATTAAATCTCAAAGCTCTAGTGGATTTTTAATAGTTGTAAACCTGAGCAACATGCATGCATGCATGCCTCATTCTCACACTTGTTCTACTTCTAACCAAACAAATTCAAATAAAACGTTATGCCATATTAGTTAACGACTAATCTTGAACGTCCATATGAGCAAAAAGTAGTGGTGTCATAAAACAACACAACATGAAAATGAGTGAAAAAAACATGTGAGTTAGGCATAAACACAAATAGAAGATGGGCATTGATGTTCAGTGTTAGACAATACAGAGTATATATAACAGTATCACATCAACCCTGAAATGGAGCCCACATATCAACGTAACCCTTGAAAGAACGCGGAAGCGCCTTCTTCCAGGCATGAAGATCCGGCACCGCCAATTCGCCAGTTAAAGCAAGGGAACTATCATCCTTTCTATTCCCAAGATTCAATACAAAAAGCTTGTCACCAAAAACCTTATGCATGGCCTTCAAAGTCTCTTCCATCACCATCTTCCCATTTCTCCCTTCATCCTCAGACTCCACGCAACTACCTCCGACATTCACCATGATTCTCCCGCCTTTTCTCAGACTCTTCCTCAACTTCTGCCACGTGCTCGGATCCTGAAGCTCCGGTATCAAACTGCCTTTACTGAATAAATCCACTAAAATACCTGCAAACCCGTTTCTAATGCTAGCTTTCAATGCGTTTCCAATGTAAATGTAAAGCCTATCTGGGTATTGTTTTTCAAGCTTTCCAAGGCCAAAATATTCTCTTCCAACTGCAACCACAGATGGGTCAAGTTCCCATCCGTGGATTATCAATTCTGGGTATAATTGAAGCATCAGGCGGGCCGTGGAGCCCGCCCCGAACCCGAGAATGCCAACGGGTCCGGGGGGTAAAATGGGAGGCAAAGTGGCGAAAACGTCGAAGTAAGTGTTGGTGAATGATTTGAAGAGGAATGAAATGCTGTGGATGTTTCCAGGGGAATCAAGAAGGAGGAGCCTAGAGCCGGCAAAAGGGTGGTCGGCTCTTCGAGAAACTTCTAGCACGCGGATATAGTTGTGCCTCGTTTTGAATTTGGCGATTATTTTGACGTCGTCGATTGGGATGCCGTCGTCTTGGGTCTTTGTTTGGGGTTTGTATTGATGGGTCTGGTCGGACTTCGGGGGTGGTAGACGGAGATGGACCGGTTTTGGTTTTCCAGGTGTTTTGGGGGAGAAATGGTGCGATGATTGGGAAGGTTTGAGAGTGTGGCTGCTAATTTGAATTGGGTAGGGGATAAACCTTTGGCCTTGGCCTTGGCCTTGGCCTTGGAACATCATTACTTTCTGCGCTCGTCTCTCTAGTTAGTAGCTGTTGCTATGCTTCTGATTAAACTTTTAAATATCCCACTGCCATCCTTGTAAGTTGAAACGGAGCAGACAAAAGATTCAATAGGGGTGAGCAAAATTTCAATTAATCAAATAAATCGACCGGAACTGATTGATTGAATTCGGTTTGTTCGGTTTTAATCGAGTTTGTATTTTTTATTTTTAAATCGAACCGACCCAACTAACAACAATTAATTAAAACATAAATAAATAATATTATTTTTATTTAAATATACCTAAACTCATAATTCAAACAAATAAAAACCCATAACTCAAGCTTTTAAAATAAAATCGAAAAAATCAACCGAACCGATAAATTTTGATTCGGTTAGGTTAGTTCGATTTTAAGATGATTTTTGGTTCGATCGGTTTTATAAGTTAATTCAGTTTAATCGATTTTCAAAATTTTAAAATCGAACCACCGTTACAAAAGAACACCTCTTTGCTATGGCTATTGCCATTAGCCTAGTGGATATTGATCCTGATCAGTTTCAGTTTCTCATCACCAGAGACTACAAACAAGGAGAAAAAGAGGATGCCAATTATACAATGAATATGGCAAAATACAATAAGCCTTAAGAGGGTGAAAAGTCATGTAGTATTTCAGAAATAATAGTATATTGGTACTCTTGTGTGTCTATTCATTGTATCTTTGATTCTAACACATCTAATCTAAAACATCATAGTGCCAAACAAAAGGAAGGGTCATCAGTGACCAAAAATTTCTAGTCTAATGCCTCATCAAAAGGATCAAAGAATGCTTTGCTAGTAATGTCAAAAAACGCCCAACTTGAACGAAGATCTAAAGTTTAAATTATATAAAGACAAAGATGAAGTACAATGAAGTCTAGAAGCTAAGAAGTTCCTTCAGTGTCAAGACGGTGGCTGCTCTTCTGCTTTCACGTCTTTCAAATCTTGTGGTACATCCCTGAGGAAAATTGCAAAAACTTTAACTCATACAACTCGCAAAGCAACAAAGTTATCAAGGCTCTTCAAAATATGTTTATCAATCTGAAGCTACTAAAAACTAGCATTTTCCATATCCAAGACATCTGCAAAAACTAGAGCTCTTTCACCATTGTCCTGACCAACAAGTCAAAAGCCTTGGCCCATGCCACACAAGCCCCAAAGCCAAATCGGATGAGAGTAGGAAAGATAGATGCTCACACATAAAGCAAGAGGACTTTCTTTCGATGATCCATTTACAAGGCAACGAATGAAGCAAGTGTTGTGTGCAAGGAACTACTAAAGTACTTATACGTATTACATTTGCCAAACCAGAAATTTTCCTTATCTTAACCAAGTGCTTGACATCCTAAAACATTAAAGACAAACTGAAACCAAAAAGTATAAAAATCAAAGCCAACTGAAGAGACCAGCATGCAAGATGCTTAGATGCCCTCTGAATAATGGACTTAGACCTCACGAAATAATGATGGCAAAAGAATAATTTATACGCAATCAGTTACCTCCAACCATGATGAATGCAATCTTGGACAAGAAATAGTAACATTTCTAAGATAAACAGTCAAAAGACAAACTCTTACCTCATTTCAGCATCTGTTGTAGGCTGTTTCACATCAGAATTTGAGAATCTATGTAGAGGTTTCTCATCATCTTCAGGATCTGACTCATAATCATCACCATTCCAAATGCGAGGTTTTGGTCTTTCATCCATGTCCTCTTCTGCCTACATCCAGCCAATCTTCCATGTAAGATAAAAAACAGAAAGAGAGATTGTTACAGATAATATACAGAAAAACAATTGAAGAAATCTGTTGTTGGCTAGAAACCTCCTCAGGGGGGTGGATAGTGGATGGTGTTGTTTGAAAAGGTATACTGGGTGCATGAGATAGTCTAGAAAGCTGCTCTAATAGCGTGTTCCTGAAAAAGAAAAACACCAAATTAAAATTCTATCAGAACAAGGTTACAAGAATGAGGTAAGGCTTATGGTCATATTAAAAGTGACGATAGAGAACCATACTTAATATTTGAAATATTAATCCAAAAACAAGCAAGCAAAAAGTTTAGTTAACCCATGCATTAAAAAAAATAAAAGGTGATGTCTGAGCTTACCTTATCTTCTCCATATCTCTAGGTGCATTTAGGTTCTCCATGTTGCCCGGCTCAACATGAAGTGTATAATCGGGACCAAAATACTCATAATATTCATTATAAGGCAGCCTGTTATCAGGCTCCACCCCAACTGCAACAGCTGTCTGAGATGAAGCAAAAGAAGCAATTTAGAGGAACAATATTTCATAAGCAATAAAATTTACAACATTTTGCTAGAATTGTGTGAGAGAGACCTCATAGCACCAACATCGGGCAACATTGCGAATAGTATACCCTCCCCCACCCAAGACCATTAGAGGAACATTGAAAGATCTAAGGAAGCGAAGACAATCTGCATGGCCCTTCACAGACAAGTTGAAGCAACCCAACCTGTCACCGGACAATGAATCTGCTCCACATTGGAGAACAACTGCATCTGGCTGATACACTTCCATGACCTTTTGGATGAGAGGCCGAAACAGACCTCGGAAACTTTCATCATCCATCCCATCATTTAACGGAACGTTCAAAGCAAAGTACTTGCCTTTGCCCACCCCAATGTCCCTGATGTGTCCAGTCCCTGGGAAGAAATCCCCAAATTTATGGAAAGACACAGTCATAACTCTATCACTGGTGTAAAATGCCTCTTCAACACCGTCTCCATGATGAACATCAATATCAACATACAGCACACGCTGCACAGGGGCATTGAAGTCAAGCATTCAAATCCAAGTCCATTAAGAACAACATATCATGAATATAATTACATATTGGCATTCTTGGAAAATAAACAGGGGAAGAAGTTACAAAGATTCTGCCCTACTAGTCGCAGCATGCCTTGCGATTAAGTGGGAAATGAATGACTTAAACAAGAAGTTACAGGAATTCTAGTTATTGCATAATAAATAATGTCTTTAAACAAATTGAGCAATAAGACAAGAACACCAGTATAATCACAGAAGGAAACACTAAATAATACAGTATTAAGAATTTGCATTTGGCAAGACACTTAAGCCTGCTTGACTTTCATTGTTTTTGCAGTTCCATCACAGAATTCAGCAATTATTTCGGTGAGAGTGAAATGAAAGCAGTTTAGACGGTGAAAGAAATCCTATACATCCTTCCACAGTTACAAAACATAACATCACAAGAGAAGTACCATATCTCCCTAAAAAGTAAAAACTCTACGGTTCAACTCATTAAGAAAGTCAGCTACCAGAATCACAGTAAAAACCTGGGCCACTTCCGCGGAAACACGGCAATAAGCAAAATCAAAAAGTATAAACCAATTAATAGAGAACCAGACATTTATCTAACCATCAGGAGCGTACTAAGAAGAAACAAATAAAAAGGAAGCTCACTAACCCTAATTTCCTATAGGAACATTAGCTACTAAATAAAAACATAAATTGGAAAAGGGAACTAAAAAAAAAGAAAACAAAAATCATATTACCCCGTGAACCTTGAGGAGCTCAAGAATCCCAAGCACGATATCATTAACATAGCAAAACCCAGAAGCCTCACTTTTCTTAGCATGGTGCAACCCACCAGCCCAATTGATGGCGATGTCGGCATCCCCTCTATTCAACTTAACGGCGGCACCGATTGAGCCACCGGCGGAGGCCTGGCAGAAACCGAAAAGACCATCGAAGACGGGGCAATCCTCTCCGACATTGAAACGCTTCAAATTGCGAGAATAAGTGGAGTCGGAGATGGACTCGGGGGTGACGGAGTTGAGGAAGTCGACGTACTCGTCGGTGTGGAAGCGGCGGATGTCAGCGGGACCGGCGGGGAAAGGACGGTTAATCTCCATCCGACGGTGGAGAGAGTAGTGGACGATGAGGTTGTGGGCCATACGGATCCGGTGGGGCTTCATCGGGTGACCCTGACCGTAATAGTAGTCGCCGACCGTTGGCTCGTAGAAGTATGTCACGCGCCGCTTCTTCCCGTCGGGTCCCGACGAGAGTGACGCACCTCCGGCGGAGTCTTCCATGGTATGGAAACCTACTATTTTTTTTTTTTGGGGGGGGTATGTTTTCTCAGGGAACTGGAAGAGCCAAAAGGGGAGCAGCAGCAAGCGAGTCGCGTGTCACGAGAGAGCGCGCTTAGCAAAATTAATTATCAAGGGTTTAACGTGGATATAAGATTTTACGCTATGTTTGAACGGAGGTTAGGAAAGGCATCTTGCTTGAATAATTAAAATATATTAAGAAAAGGAAAAAAGAAACAATGTTAATCTTTATCTTTTGGTTAAAGAATAAAAAGTAAAAAAAAAATATTATAATATATAATTTTTAATTGTGTTATTTTTTTAATTAAAATAATAATATTACATATTAAATTTTAAAAAAAATAAAATAAACATTACATTAAAAAAATATGATTAAAATATAAAAAAAAATTTATTATAATTTTCAATGTCAATTACGTAAAATATATAAGTCTAAAAATGAAAAAAATTATTTTTTATAATATTGCTTGTAATTTGATGAATGTAAAATGAGTAATATGTATATTTTATATTTATTTTTTTTTTTTATTGATTTGGAATTTTGAAAAAATAAGTATTTTAAAATAAAATGAAGGGTGTTCAGTACTCATCATTTTTTTTAATTTAATTAAAATGTTATCCAAACAAAGGGAGGTTCCCTTTTCCATTCTTTTCCTTTATTTTTCCTTTCCTCTCCTCAATTAGGGAAACTTTGAAAAACATGATTATTAAATGGTCTTATAATTAAAAATAATTTATAAAAGGGTAATGAAGAAATAAAATATTATAGTTATGATATTGTAAAAATAAATATACCTTTAATGAAATAAATCTATTAACAAAAATAAAAGTTTTCTCTTTTTTTGAATTAACCAAAATTAATCGGGTTTCTCACTTTAAAAAAAGTCACACTCACATCCTAAAATTAATCTAGCCTCTAATTATTCATCGAGCTATATTTTTCAATACTAAAAATAATTATCAAGATTATCACAGCTTATAAGAGGCTTAGATCATTTTTTTTAAAATTAAAATTTTATTTATTCATGAAAAATCAAATAAAATTCGTATAATTAAAATTCTAAAAATTTATAGCAAAATATATCAAATATTAATCAAAAATAACTTTTAAAACATTAACCAAATTTTGTAACTTTTCTGAAATTTTAAAAAATCTTGTTCATTTAGTCTATTTTGAGCCCTTATAACTCACAATCTAGATTAACTCTAGAGATGTATCTTATACCAAAATGAAGCCCACATATCTGACTTCAACAGACAAGTTCAAGTCAGAAACAATGGTGGCCGGAAATACATGTTTTGAAGATCACAAGTTGACTGGTCACCACTACTCTACCTAGATTTTTGGGTTTCACGCTCATTTTGCTTACTTTTGGCATATAATCACTTAACATAATAACACCAAATCAAGCCACTAATACCAAATTAAAGTTCACATTTCATACTACAAAAATGACCCAAGAATCGACTAAATATACCATTGGACGGTGGATTTCCGACAGCCTAAAGTTGGTTGTCCATCACTATTGAACCTAAAATCAAAATCATCATACTTACAATTCACCCAATCAAATCAAGTGAAACTTGTTTCATTAGAATCCTAAGGCTGAAAGCTTTCTAAAAGTGGGTTTTCATGTTGGAAAAATTGTTGAAAAAGTCGCCGATCAAGGATGCAAGCTTAAGATTTTTGGTGTTTTTCTACTATGCATGTAATAAAAAAATATATAATAAAGCTTACTCTTTGCTTGATGATGGAAAAACTCAAACCTTTTCTTCAATTCTAAATTTCTAGACTTCTCTCCCTCTTCATTTTATTTCTTCTTCTTCTTTTTTTTTTTTTTACTAGTTGAAGAATAAGAGATACATTAATGTTAGGCTTGTTTTGTTTATTTTGCACTTAAACCTCTTTTAGCTTTTCTATTCACACCATGCCCCTCTTATAAGACTAACATTATTCTATATATAGTTTAACATAATCACATACTATAATATTAATGTAACATAGGCATACACACACAACAAAATAGTAATAATAATAATAATTGTTGGTGTTACATCATTCTCTCTAAAAACAAGTTTTATCCTCAAAACTTCACATACCTTGATCTTCAAAAAGTTCTGGATATTTCGCCTTAATTTCATCTTCAAGCTCCCAAGTTGCCTCTCTTTCCGAATGATTTGCCCATTGAACCTTAACATATTGGATAATACGTCACCTTAGTACTTGTTTTTTTCTATCCACAATTCAAACTTGTCTTTCATCATAAGATAAATCCTCACGAAGTTGCATGGAAGCGAGATCAATTACATGACTAGGATCTGGCACATATTTCCATAGCATAGACACATGAAATACATTATTTACTCCTGCTAAGGATGGTTGCAATGCAAGCCTATACGCCACATTTCCAACTCTTTCCAAAATTTCAAATGGGCCAATAAATCTAGGACTTAGCTTTCCACGGAGCCCGAATCACATCACATCTTTTATAGGCGATACTTTCAAGAACACATAATCACCTATTTGAAACTCTAAGTTTCACCTTCTATTATCCGCGTAACTCTTTTGTCTACTTTGAGCCATATAGAGTCGTTCCTTAATCAACTGAATTTTATCCATGGCTTGTTGCAGTCCTTTTTTTCTTTTTAGTCTGCCTTAGGGTTAGAGAGAAAAAAAAATGAATTTATATTAGGAGTAATATATGAATATTTGCACTATGAACCCTTCTAAGATTACAATTGTGCAAATTAGCCCACTCAGCAAACTTATCCAATAATTGAACTTGTGCAATTTAATCCTCTTGTGACATTATTCAATAATTACAAAAGGGTTAAATACTCAATTGGCACATGCACTATACACCTTTTATCAGTTTGATACCTAAAAAATAAAATCGATCAGTTTGGTAGTCGAACTTTCATTCCATCATTCACATTGGCCCTTTGAACTAACACCGTTAGTTAAATGGTTGACGTGACAATAAACATCCAATTAGAGCATGCACGTGGCCTTGTCAATGCCACATTATTAGTGCCATGTCAGCATAAAGAAAAAAATTCAAAAAAATTATTTCAAAAAATTTAAAATATTGAAAATATTTTTTAAAATATAATCTGAATATTTTTAAGTCAAAATAAAATTTTTTAAAAATGGAACTTTTGTTATTTTATTAATTTTATTTAAAATTTTCATTTTTTGAATTAAAAAATAAAATAATTTTTTTATAGAATTAAAATTTTTTAAAAAAATATATTTTTTCTAAAAAAATTGAAAAATAAAATTAAAAGAGAGAGGAAGGAGGGGAGAGAGAGGGAAAGGAGAAGAGAAGAGGAGGGGAGGCGTTGGCCGGCTTGGGGCAGACCGACGTCAGATCTGCCCCGGACCGGCCAGGCTACGGTCGGTTGGGCTCCCACTACTCTCTCTCTCTTTCCCCCTCTCTCTCCTCATTCCCCCTTTTTCTCTCCCACTGCCCTCTCTCTCTCTCTCTCTCTCTCTCTCTCTCTCTTTCCCCCTCTTTCTTCCGAGGTCGATTGGCAGTCGGCCGACCCTTCCACTGCCCCTCCTACCTCTTTTTCCTCTCTCTTCCTTTCATTTTCTTTCCTTTCTTCATTTCCCTTCTCTTCCTCTTCTCTTTTTTTTTCTTCCAAATTTCCTTTCCTATTTTTTATTTTTATTTTTTACATATTTTTAAAAATATATAAAAAAAATCAGTTTTTTATAATTTATTTTGAATTTTGGTTTCTTATTTTTATAATTTTTTAATTTCCATTTTTTTTATAAAAAAAAAATGATATTTTCAAAAAAATTTAAAAAAGTTTTAAATTTTGATTTTTTTTTTGGTAATTTTTTATAATTTCTATTTTCTATTTTTATTTTTATATATCTTTTTTTCTTTTCATGATGAAGTGACACCGATAATGTGGCACTTTTGTCACGTGTCATGCTCTGATTGAATGTTTATTGCCACATCAATCATTAACTAACGATATTAGTCTAAAAGGCCAATGTGAATGACGGAATGAAAGTTCGAGTACCAAACTGACTGATTTTATTGTTTAGGTACGAAACTGAAAAAAAAAAAATCGCTAATTGAGTATTTAACCCATTACAAAATCTAAGCACCAATTATAATTCTTAGTAACATAATACTTCAAAACATCAAAATTAGGGGTATTACATTTTCTCCTCCTTAAAAAAATATGGTCCTCCAAATTCAAAACCCATGAACTGAAACTCTTATATATTGTCTACAAAATGTCATATACTTCTTCTCTTAAAAGAGTCTATTTATGCATAATAGCCTTTAGGAAAAAGAGAAAGCCTCATAATCACTTGTCAAATAATCAAATCATAACGTATTTCAATCCAAATCTTATATAACAAAAAAAAAACTTTTAATCTTAAATCTCAGTTCTTATCCTGACATAATGTTGCAATGCCAAAAGTGCAAAACACTTACTAATTTCATAAACTTCTAAATATACAAAATCTATAAATTTCAGTCATACCCTAACAACCTCAATGTAATTCCAATTTTATTCAGCTAATTCTCTACTAGCAAATTTAAACATAACAAAATATCACAGTTTCTTAACTCATACAAATTCTTCAAATTCAAATTTCCCTAATCTTGATGTTTTTCCATCTCTTTCAAACAAATGTCACATGTAGTTTTTTTTCCATAAAAAATCCATAATGTATATTCTATCAAACTTCAGTCAAAACTTTACATTATCGTTCATCCAATGACCGAATCGATATAAATTTTATCTCATATCTTATGTAACAAAGTGATTAAACAATCCAAATATTATACGTGTTACACACGACACGACTAACACGTTTAAAATTGATCTATTTAAATTAGACACGACAAGACGATTTAAATTTATGCAACACGGATAACACGATTAAAACATGAATAACACTAATGTTATTTAAAAAATTATTTAAATCAAAAATAATTTCTACTAATTTTTAACATTAAACACAAAATATTAATATAATAGAAACACTAAAATGTCGATTTAATCAACATTAAACAGAAAACATCTCAATTTGTCCGTTAATTAAATTTTAGTTATTATGTTTTAAAATTAAAAAGAAAAGTATAGATTAAAATTATATTTGGGTATATGAAAAATTTTAAATTTAATATTTATTTATTTATTTTTTAAACATTGTGATATGTCTAAAAATTGTTTTAAAAATATATTAAAATTATACTATTAAGTAGTAACTACTAAGTACTAATTAATGAGCTACAATTATCCTAACAATAATACTAATAGCTTTTATATAAAAAAATGAAATAAATCAAAAAATTAAAAAATCAATGAGATTCAATATTTATACTAATTAAATTAGCCTTTTTTTTTTTATGAAGATATTGGACAATATATGAGAAAAAATTAAATTTGCTTTACTTTTCTTTTCTTTTTTGCTTAACAATCATATTATTACTACTAATTAAAATGAGTATGAGTTATATTAAATTAAATGCTTAAAATAATTATTCATGTCTTAAATGATTAATTAACCATATCTTAGACGTGTTATCTGTATTTAATATGTTTATGACACGAAATTTATAATGTGTTAAATGTATTGACACGATTATATAAAACACATATATAAAATTAAAGTGTATTGTTCGTATATCATATCTTTATATCGTGTCTAAAATTATCAAATCTAACTACAATTGCCTACTGCTTGTTCCTACCAATCGAGGAGTCGGTCAACGTCGAAACACTCACTCGGCGAATGGATCAAAGACACATCTGCAAAAATAAGACATGGTTTGATAGGCCGATGATCAGCAGTTAAATCCAAAACACAATAGCAATCAAATAAAGGGGCAAATTTAGAATTTAATAAAGAATTTTGCTAAAATTTAAAATTATTATATAATAATATTTTTATTCAATATATATTAAAAATAATAAATAAAATTATCAACTTATTTCTATAAAAATATATTAACTAAGCTTAAAAACACTCATCAGTAAAGCCCGCACGCACAAAAACAAATATAGTCGGAGTTGTATGTATCATAGCTTTGCAGGCAGGAGGGATCGCAGGAACAAGCTTCACTTGGCTGTCTTGTCAGAAGGTTCTCCGCCTCATACGGATTGGAGGTCCAAACCCAAAAATCTATTGTTTCTACTTTCTAAGGCCAGTATCAATGCAGAATTGGAGTACAAAAATGAAAGACCACCACCTCCAACTCCAAAGTCCACACTCCAGACATTTAAAAGGGAAAAAACAAACATAACAATTTGCTATTAATAAGTTTCTACAATTAGGAACTAGAAAACAGAAAGAGAGAGAGAACAATAACCATTTAAATATGCTATTCAAAATTCTGGGCAACGTTTGCATCCACACAACACAAAACTCTTGATACTGAAGTGAGGAGTTGCATGAAAAACATTCTGATGGATAAATACCAAGTAGAGGAAGAACAGAACCAAATTCACTCCTCCATGGGCTCATTCTCTTCTGTCTGCGTTTGGGAGACATTGACTTTGATTTTTGGAAGGCGAAGAGATGAGTCTTGCGCAAGTGCAATCGGAGCTTTGACCAAGTGGATGTCCTGCTCCAATTGCTTTCTTGCTTCTTTCTGCCTTTGGATTTTGCCTGTCTTAAGCCTGCCAAAAGATTCAAATATGGGTGTGGGCCATTTAGCAAACAGCATCTTACAATATCTTTGAACATGTAATGAAAGCAAACCAACCTGTTTTTGATGTGGTCAGATGCCCTGTCTGATCTGATTTTATCAATCTTTTTAATGGCCTTAAGAGTATTCTCTGCAATGTTTCTATCGTATCTCTCTGGCCTATTACGCTTTCTCTGAAACTCAAATGTTGAATCCTGGGAAAAAGAAAAAAAAAAAAAAAAAGCAGATATCATACAGTTGTACTAATACAACAAGAAGTACCACAATAGACGCCTTAGGCCTATTACCTGTGTCATGTCCTTTCCGTGCAAACGCCTATAGGCCTTGGTCCATTTTACTTTACGGGGATTTCTCTTCATCTTGAAGTTCTTGTGGCATTTCGATCTACAGAAACGGAAAACCTGCAAAAGGTTGGACCATCAGAAACTAGAAGCACTCCAAACAGCAAGAACGAGATGGAGTAGGGAACATAGTACTATTAATGATTAATTGAAGTCTTTAAACTGGCATGACGCTAAAACTGCTAAATTTTGCTGAAAAACTGCATACAGCTTGACAGTGCCAAGCATATATATAGCAGCATATATCAAAACTTAGGCTACTGACATATAGCACATGCAAAAAAATGCTGCAATAAGAGTAACTAAAACTGGATGAAAAAAAAAAAAAATACAAGAAGGCAATTTGTCCCAGTAGACAAACCAATCAAAGGCTGACTCCATAGCATTAAACTGAATGTGTAGCATTATAAGCGAATATTGGTAAGAACTTAATAGCACAAACAAATAAAGATTTAAGAGCATATAAAGCAATATAACCTTTGAATAGAGATTAAATAGAATTGTAAAAGTAAGATAGAAACTCTTACCTTGGCATCATTGCGAACAAATTGAATACCATGCCCCGGATATACGGTGGAGGAACAAAACCAGCACTTCTCTAATCTCATCTTATTCCCAAATCAATCGAAAAATACAATTTCCTGAACAGAAAATGACAATCACAACATTTGACATCATGTCATAAAGAGACTAATTACCAATATCGAAACAGTATCGCAATCTAAAAAGTTTAAAATCTTAAGTTGACATGCATGAGAAGAGAATCAAGTATAACCACACCAGACGATGCTTTCGTTTATTCAATTTTTCATTTTTCAAGTTTATTCACTAAGGCTTATCATTGAAGAAGATGAGCGACAAGAAAATTCCGATCAAGGAATTCAACCTAGTTATATTATCCAAGTAAATTATATTATAATGAATAAATTAATTTGCAAAGTGTAAATTCTAAGTTTCTAACCCTACCCGCAACCCCTCCCTCTTCACTATAGAAAACCCTAAAACGAAAAAAGAGAGAGAGAGAGAGAGAAAAGTAAGTCTGACCTTTGTATCGCGCCGCTATCGACGCTTGAATCAGAGAAGAAGAGAAAGACGAAGAACTGTCGGAAGTGTGGCAGTGGCGGTGGTGGAGGGGAGGGGAGGGGAGGGTTTAAGAGAAGAGAAGAGAAGTTACGTACACACAAAATAATAACCTACTAATATTATTATAGTTTAGGGAAAAAACTTTGGGCTGGGCCTAATAGAAATTGATATAATTTTATTTTTCTTATTATTATTATTCTTCTTCTTCTTGTTCATTGATAAAGAATAGATTAGAGAAACCTACTGCTACTCCAATTCAGCTGCTTCATCTTCCTACTCATTGTAAATAGATCAGTTGCGGGCTGCATATATATATATATATATGACAGTCGCACACGTTCAAAGATGAAGCAGACAGGGCAGCTTTTGCCGTTTGAAGGAGAAAGGAAAAATAACAAGCCTTGTCTTTCTTTCTTTTTGGGCACGACAGAACAGAGAAGGAAGAGTTGAAAGGCGGTTGGCTTTTCCTAAAGTAAACATCAGAATCAAATGCAATGCAGTTGAGTTGAGTGGAGTGGAGTGACACTTTTTCTGGCTTAACAGAACAGAACAGAACAAGCGTAAGTAAGAACAACAGGGGTTTGACAAAGACTATTCATCAGCCTCCAGATACACAAATGCATCACCATGCTATGCTTATCATTCAAATATCAATGTTAACCATGAAGAAAAAAGATAAAATCAAAACAGAGCTTCAGACATAAAAACCAAAAAACACTTCAACTTCATTCTTTTACTATGATAGTTCAAACATCCTTGTACAAACTTTAAAAAACAAGACTTGCTTTTAGCAATCGACATCAGGGATGGTAATTGGTAAAAACTAAAAACTAAGATGGAATGTGAGTACTGCTACTGCTAGTAGCGTTATCTTTATTTATTGCATGCCCAGACCAAAAGTGCACATCTCTAAAAGACGTAGCCAATCTATCTTCTCTTCAAAGTTTTGCCAGCAGACCATTCTGAATAGACTTGGGTACCACATTTTCTTTAATATCATTGTCTTTAGTATCCAATTCGCACGCATTAGGGGGGACATCTACAGCCGGGGAGCAGTTAAAGAATCCATGCGGCTGCAGCAACCACACAACAAACAATTAAGACCTGTTCTGTTCAGCAATCTGTCGCTCAAAAACTTTCTACTAACAAGTAGCAACAAAACAAAAAGCTTAACCTTAAATGATCACCAGTAGTAACTTCAGTTAAATAAACGTTCAAACAATTAAAATAAAAAAAAAAGGTTTAAATTAAATTGGAAATGACTTTAGTTCCAAAATAGTACTAGTTTTTCAAGGTGACAACAATATTCCCTAATTTGCCAGGGAGGAAGGAAACCCCCATCTATAGCCCCCCCAATAAACTAACACAGTCAGTGGTCATAACTCATAAGCATGAACAAAGCAATGAGATTACTAAAGCAATTCTAATAAAGGACTGAAACCTCAAATCAACTAGATCGTTACCATCAGCATGAAACCAATGCGCTCCACTGGCATAACAGGCCAGTCTTCCAACCGAGGGACATGGGTAATTCCAAAGACATACCTGCAGTAATAGTCAGAATGGTCAGTCATAGTAAAATAGAGAACAGAAGATATATTTTAATTTGTAGGAAAATTTTGAAAAGCATTCAAAACCACAACCATTCCAGATCCTAGGGGGGCAAAACCACAAGTGTCCCTAGGCCAGCCATAAAGAAGATTTTTAAGGAAAAGGGCAAGGTTAGTTCTTCATCATCAACTTGACAAGCATAATTATCAAAACAAAAAGCTTGCTTGATGTGAGACATAAAGTGTTCAAAAACCGATTCTTTTATAATAAAGTCATAAGTGGAAAAGAAGGATCAATTCAACCAACCAAAGAACTATATCAGTTTCCTCTAGAGGACGATCCTGCTTAACCCATGTAGCCAATCCTTCACCAGCACGTGGATTTTGATTAGGAAACTCTCCTCCAGGAAACATCTCATCAGGAGCATATCGTGTAATCCAAAGGTTATGCTTCAAGAAAGCAGCTCTTCTTATAAACTTGGCCTCAGAACCAGCTAGTGGTAGACAGTTTGACCCAGGTACGAGTTTGTAGCCAGTCAATTGACCAGTCCTGTTTACTGTCCTCGTATTCCTCACCTGGAGTATGTTACAGCATATGCATTCACAACCAAAATTGAGCACATGAACATAAATTTCTTATTTATAAGATAAGATAAAAGGATAGGTACGTTTAAGCTTGCAGCACTGCAATATTAGGTATACAGAAAAAAAAAAAGTTCCATGCCACAAATCTTAATTTATCATCATACTGAAACACACAACTCAAAAATCGTTAACAATTAAAAATATTAACTCTAAGGCAGATCAATCGATGCAACAAAGCATATCTCACTATTACTTTTATTTCTAGTAAAGGATAACCATAGTCAAAACTCCCCCAACCTAAGCAGATCTCATTTGCATGTTGAGATCATGCATTGTTTGCTTTGCCAAAAGAGTACTTAGTCCAACATTAAAAATGTTCTTAGTGCAATCAACCGTTAAAAACAACATGCAGAATGCAGCACTGCTGAAGCTATAAGCAGATGCTGATACCAATAAACCAAAATTTATTACATGTTAGAATGACAGAATTGACAGCTATAGGCTAGAATTATAATCTTTTACGGTTAGCTGAGGACTAAAAAAATTCACAATCAACAGGAAAACAGGAACAACAATCTTTTCAAGAAAAGTTCACTGAATATTTTAAGCTTAAAATGGATCAAAACTAGATCAAAATAGTTTGAAAACCAAATAATAGAAGCGATATTCTACAATAATAATATAATAGGGTACCGACTGATGGGAACAGAAATACACACAGAGAGCGAGAGAAGGCGAGAGATCATGTGATTACTACAAAGTAGCATGTGACAAAAAAAAGAAAAGTAGACACTTTGTCAGAAAGAAGAAACAAAAGTCACCCGCTACAAATTTCTGGAGAACATAAAAGATAAGTATTTCTTTGCAGTAAAAGTACCTATACATAAATTCAAAGAGAGTAGAAATTCATCACTGATAATAAGTTAATCCCAAGGCATACTAAGAATATTACAGCTAAGCCCATACAAGCAATTCAAAACCAAAGATAAGTAGTCCTTACAATCCAATGGCGAGCTGTCAAGGGATTACAATCACGCATTGCTTGCAGTTCAGTTTTAAGCAGGGTCTCTTCCGCATAGAATGCATTATTGTGTACATTATTTTCCCCAGGTTCCTCAACTCTAGCATTAACCTCAACAACCTAGGAATAGTAGAAATTATGTTATAGATTGTAGAGAAAAATTTTAGGAAGTAAGCAAATAATAACCTGAAAATTCAAAGCAACGTACCTGATTGAAAGCTTCGCCAGGTTTGCAATCAACAGCCATGTCCATACGAGCAACAAAGAAATGTTGATGAACTGGTGCATATAAACCTGGGGCAATCATAGTACCATATTTTCGAGATTCTCCATGCTGCAATGCTCCTAAGCTAAGAATTCCTGTAAGCTTAACTTCAGTTTCAATCTTTCCATCCTGTAGTGACCAATAACAAACAAGTCAAGCAAAATCTTCAAGGAGCAAACAAAGTTCAACCAACATAGAAATTCCCAAAAAGAATATTGTTTGCAGTTTTTCACTAGTGAAAGAGGAAAGAGATGCAAACAACTCATTAAAACTGGAACACAGCTAAGATTCATTATTCAAATTCCCTATATGCTCCTTAAGACTTCAATAAACTTTTCCAACAGAAATCTTTTCAGTTTTAAAATGAAGTAGTAGACATTTGCATCTTTGGCAACACCATTTAGCATATGCGAAAATGGCATTAGACTTGCCTGATAGAAGTGCCAGTAAAATCCATACTCATAGTTAGCAACAGTGCATATGAAAGACACTGTTAGCCGCCTAGACCTTCGAACTTCTGCCAAACCTGTTCTCCAATCTTGATGCTTCCATAAAATCCCGTGATCCTCTTCGTGCAAACAGACACAATTTTCAATCGTTTCAACACCTCCAGTGAAATTTGTAAAGTGAGCATCAAAGTATTTGATATAGCCCAAACAATCACATCCCTGTAACAGCAATTTTGTTTTAAACAGATTTTAACTTCATTAAAAAGAGCACTACATAAACTCCAAAAATTAGAATATAAACAGTAGGCAGAATAATGATCAAACCTTCTTGAGTGAATGAGCATTTTTTCCAAGGCCATCTTCCCCAGCATCAAAAGCATTTTTTCGATAATGTGGATCATTTGGATCCCCATATGGCACAACCATCTCCACAAAACTCAACCTATGAGCAACAGGCCTTCGACCTCTACTACCATCAACATATGCAACAGAATATATAACCAAACCCTCCTTTGGGGTGAAACTGATACGGAAATTCCACTATCAACAACAGACAAACAAGGAGACCGTTCATATGAGTTTCTGAAATTAACAAGAAATATAACTGATTGAACAAATGCACACCTACCTTCTGCCACTCTACAAAGCACCCATTAACTCGAAAGCTTGGACCTTCAGGCTGAACAATCTGTAAGGGTTTCACATCACTTCGGTCGACGCCACCTCTTGTTTCTCCAGGAGTATAATTCCTCAAAGGATCAGCCGGAGGTAAGGGAACAAACTTACAGTCTTCAAACTCAATCACCTTCATCTTTTGCATATCAACAAGTACATAAATTCCCTCAACTGGGCGAGCATAGCCATTTTCCATGGGACAGTCACTCTCAGTTCTACAGAATATAAGTGGTTTAGCGAGTCTTCTGCTAGGAGAATCAGCATCACTATGATAACCGACACACCTGTTGAAAATGGATGTAAACCCAAAAGTATAAGTACAAGAGCATGACACAAATTAAAAACCTAGGCAATCATTTTATATACAACTGAGATGTAGATTTAACCAACCAAGGATCAACCATCACAAGTTCCATGTCCTCAATACCCCTCTTCTTCATTGCCTCTCGGAATGGAGGAAAGTCTTTTACAACAGCTTCACATTCAGCATATTCCGTAGCATCCTGGAAGGAGTTCAAAAATGAGGAATAATGTGAAAATGGTAATGCTTTTGCTAACTGTATAATTCTCTCTACAATAAGTTCCACTTAACCTATGTAACTCAGAGAGAGGGGGGTCTGATTATGTGTATGTATCCACATGGGTACGTTCAATTTTTGCTAAAGTTTTTCTATAAATTTGGAGGGTTGGACCTTCACACACATGTCCATTGGAATGTGTCGGGACACGGGTGCTTCAAGGAATATAAAGAGTCTAAGCAACATAGCACATAATTGAAATAGGTCTATAATTCTAAAATCTAATAACTGGAAAAATATGAAGCACAAATGTAAAAGCAAGGAGATAGATTTACCATAGGAGGCTGAACATCTGGAATAACTTGTGATGATATTACTTTTCCCCTGTGATGTCCTCCTCGGGTTACTGCATGTACTTCTGATAACTCAACAATCCATACACTTGTCTCATTGGACTTTTTGTTATAGACAACCAGTCTAGCTCGCCTCGGAGGGAGCTTGGTAGGGATCACTGGGCCACCTTTGGTCCTGGGAAGTAATGAGGGTTGGAAAGGTGGGAAGAAATACGCATCTGCCAAAGCAACAACATGCTTGTCTGGCTCCAAAAGAACCACTTCGACAAAGCGCATGCTATCTCTTACCTGAAAACAAAGAAAACAAAACAAAATAGAATAGAATAGAATATGACTTAGCTCAACACTTTAAGCAATATAAAAACATAAAAAAAAATATTAAACCCAATGATTTTAATACGATATAATGGAGGATGCAAACAAAGGCATTATAAAGAATTAGCAACCTCAGGGGTGGCTCCAGCAGCCCTGACAGTAGCAACTGCTACAGAGATCTCGGCAGCAGATAAAGGGTCCAAAGGATGGCTGGTTTGAGCCCTTGTCAAGATTTGGATCCCTGCACAATCAACGAAGCAACCATATTGAACCCAAAAAAGAGAAAGATCGATGTCCACATCAGCAATTGAAGAAATAAAGTGCTAAATATCCAAATACCAGCATAACTCTCAAACACGTTGGATTAAACACAAAATTTTCAAGTTATTCATTTTTATTTTTTTTTAAAGAAAAACATAAGTTTAAAGAAATTAGTCAACAAGCAGCAAAGTAAATAAAAAGAAGCATTAAGTGATGAACTGATCGTCCTCACTCAAAGAAATCTTACACTATGAAATTTTTTCACAATAACTATAAAAAAATAATAAAGGAATACACATGCATTTGGTACAAACTAAAACCATAGATAAATTTATTTTTTTAAAAATCGAAGTCTAAGATTAGCTTAAATCCAGACTCTAATTCATGATATCCGTGGACGATTAATCCAAGGGGAAGGAAATGATGCAGAAAATAAAAAATCTGAAAAACATGAGATAATCGAAAAAGAAAATCGTAATAACATGTAAAACCCCCAGGATCTAAAATGAAGATCATCCCAATAAACTAACACATTTCTTATAACCATATAAGAGAGAGAAAGAGAGAGAGATGCCTTTGGTGGAAGTATCAGGAAGAGAATCAACGGGGCGAATCAACGACGCCAAGGCAGCTTTGGTAGCGTGTTGATCGTCGCGGCGATCCGTAGAGGCAACGGTCCAATCCTGCAGCACATTGGAGGCAGAGGCAGGCGCGGCGGAAACAACAGAGTCGGGTGCGCAACATGAAGAAGGGGAAGAGGAGGAAGAAGAAAGAAGCGTCGCCTTTTTCTTAGCTGGGGCCATTGTAAAGGGTTCACAAGCTCGCCAAATCCACCACAGTAAGTCTCAATACAATCTACTGACATACAGCAAACTTTCACTGTCTCTGTCTCTGTCTCTCTCTTCTCTCTATTTCTCCCTTGAAAGAAGCTTCAAGAAAAATTAAACATAAAAATGAAGTAGAAAGAAATAACAAACTTTTGATCACAGATTCGTTACGGTTGAGTGGCAATAAACTGTAATTGTAACGACAGAGGGGTCTTTATTCATGGAAGAAAAGAAAAATTGAAGAGAGTAAGGAAACAATAGATTTACGGACATGGAGTCTGACTGTCTGAGAGAGATGGAGAGAAAAAAAGGGGAGGGGAGGGGCTTTATATATCCTACTCCTATTCCTATTCCTATTTCTATTCCTATTCCTCTTCCTATATAATAACAAAGGTACGGGGAACCACGTGCATCCATCTCACTCGATCTATCTCCCTTTCTTCTCGTTTTTTTCTTTTTTCTAAATTTCTTTAAGTGCGTGTTTTTTTGCGGGGATAAGGCTAAAATTTAGGAGAGAGAGAAAAAATAAAATAAATATAAAAGAAAAGAAAAGAGGGATGGATGGATCATATTCATGATTGATGGTAGGGCTGTAATCGAGTCGAGCCGAGCTCGAATAGTGAGCTGCTCGAGCTCGAGCTCGACTCGAAACTCGTTGCTCGAAACTCGGCTCGAGCTCGACCGAATACCATTTTTCAAGCTCGAGCTCGGCTCGAGATATAATCGAACTATTCGAGCTCGGCTCGATAAAGCTCGTTTACTCAATTTATGTACTCGAGCTCGAGCTCGAGTTCGAGCTCGAGCTCGTTTCATATACAATTTTTTTACATTTAAATAATAAGGGTAATATAGTAAATTATTATAAAAATATATATTATAAAATCAAAAGCTCGATTAGGCTCGCGAGCCGCTCGAATCGAGTATTGAGATACTCGAATTCGGCTCGCTCGATAGCTCGAGCTGCTCGAGCTCGAGCTCGGCTCGATAATGACCGAATCGAATTCGAATTTTTTTCGAGCCGAACTCGAATAGCTTGCGAGCACCAGTGTCTCATTTACACCCCTAATTGATGGTCATGCTCTACTTTATTTGTTTTTAACTTTTTACCCTTTGGAGGCTTATAATAAGAGGGTCCAAAAAAGGAGATAAGTGGGGGTGAGTGATAGGAGGATCTGCTTGTTTCTGACAATGTACATTTATTAAGGACCAAAAGTATTTTCTGATATTAGCCTGATAAGCCCATGCAACTTTTTCATATTTCTTTATAAGGACTTTTAGTTTCTCTCAAATTTCATTTACGTTCCATCTTCTTTCCTTTTCTTTCTTTTTTTTTTTTTTTTTCTAATAACTGATGAATGATGAGAATCAATAATATTAATGGTCAACTTGTACAACTAATTAATCTCCCTCCAAACAACTGCCATTGAGTACTTGTTGTCAAGAAAAGGTCAAATGGTGCCCTCATCTTCTTGTCTAATCACTCGAGAAGCTACTTGCTTTAATTGCATGAGCTTCCTCCAATTTCAATCGTTATCATTAAGAATAGAGATGTGCCATGCATCCCTTCCTTTCAACACATAAGCCTCAACCTATGCAATCTAGAATGAGCCTGCTTTTGTCAGTACAGACCAAAAATTCTTGATAATACATGCTTGGTTCCAGAAAAAGATGTCTTTGATATCCAGTCCACCTTCAAACTTTGGCAGACATACTTGATGCTAGCTGACTTTGGCTCCATTAGCAGATCCTTCCTTCTCCTTCCAAAGAAAACTCTAGCATATTTGAGAGAGCTTCCTTATGCAGTGTTTGGAAAGGATGAAATGTCTTTACCAATGATTCTGCAAGTTAAAAAGGACAGATTATACCAATTGCAACCTACTAGCATATAACAATTGCTTTGTTGTCCATCCATTGACTCTGGCTCGAACCTTTTCTATCAAGGGTTCACAATCTTTCTCAATCAATCTTTTGGTTACCAAAGGCACACCCAAAATATCTAACAGGCAACTTGCCAATTTTGAACCCAGTGGTGTCTTGTATAGCCTGCAACTCCTCACTACTTATCCCAGTGAAAAATAACTCACTCTTGGTATTGTAAAATCGTAAGCCAAAAAAGAGGTAGAATTGATTTAAAACCAACTGAATGCCCACAACTAAGTCCAAACTACTTTTAACAAAAAAATGAGCAAATCATCAGCGAAACTCATATGAGTAAGGATGAGTCTTTTGCATTTTGGATGATAAGCAAATACTCCAAATTTTGCTGCACTATCCAGAAGCTTGGTATTGTTAGGTTTTCTTTACTTGGTCCCTTGACTCTTCTAAATTATTCTATTGTCCTATGAAATGAAATGAAGTGTTTTTTTTTTTTTTTTTTCTTAGTTATTTTTACTTGCCCCTTGCTTTTCACAAATTCTTTTTATAATCATTAACATTTTAATTTATTTTACTCAGAACTTGATTAATTATTTTTCAACTTTCTATTCAAAAATTATGTGGTAAAAGTTTTACTTTGACGTATTCCTTTGTATATGCAATCAATATACCTGATGCGTTTAATTTTTCCAAATACAGCTTACAACACACACTTAACTTCTCATACAGATTATAAATGTTGATATTTTTTCATTAAAAATATTTTCTTGTATGATAATTTTTTTATATATATATATACACTTAATATTTTTTCAAACAATGGAAATGGATGAATCAATAAACGTTTGTTTTTTATTATTATTATTATTATTATTTCTTCTTAGCCAAGTAGGTGGCAACTATCAAGATCCACAACTAGTATACTACTATATATTTATAAATCAGTACCACAAATTACAAAGTCAAATAATTCCAATCAAATGAAATGAATCCCCCACCCCAGCTAGCAGCTCACCTCACAATTTTATAACAAGCTTGCTTTTGCTTTGATTGAATAAAACTCAGTCTCTGCACAACACACACATTCTCAAATCTAGATTTGAGTAGCAAATTTCTTTTTCTTTTCTTTTAAAATATGTACTTACCAACCATTACTAGCTAGAAATGTAGTAAATGTAGTAATAGTAGTATTTGATTACCAATTTACCATTAGCATTAAAATAATTAATGATCTCACTAGTGATCACTACCACAACAAGGACATAGGAAATAAAGAAAAAAGTTGTCATTTCTCAACTCCTCAGCCTCAGGGAAGCTAAGAAAAAGCAAAGTAAAGGAAAATCCAACTGAAAAGCCAACATACTTTAACTTTACAGTTCAGCAGCCCTGTTTTCATCTGAATAATAATAATTAATAATTTTTATAAATAAATTAAAAATGAAAACCAATATAATATGTAATATTTCATATATATATTACGTGGAATTGGTGCGTCCATATCCACATTATTTGATAAAATTTAATGTAACTAATATTGCTACTTACATATATATAATGTTCTTTTTATTTGGTGTGTACGTATATATCCACACAAATACATATAAATGTGTTTGAATACAGTTGGCTCAAGTTATTTGAGTTGGACATGACATGACATGACACAACAAACATTTATTATTGATGCATATATATGGTGTTCATCACTTTAGGCTCTATTTTATATTAGTAAGAATAGTTAACTGAGTACAGTTGGCTCAAGTCATCCACCCATCCCAATATTATTATACACTCACAAGAATATTATTAGTATTTTTTTTTAATAGAAAAAAGAAAAACCCCAAAACTTAGGAGGATGGAAGAAGGAAAATGGTAAGTGTTGAGTCAAATCTCAGTTGGATTAAGTCTCAAAATTAAAATGGTACTAGTATTAAGTATTAATTAACATAATTATTATGATCAATGCTTTTTTGACGATGAAATCAGTTCTATAATAACGTGATTGCTGGCTCTGGCTGCCTTAAAAACATTATCGTTAATCTTGGTATTCTCTGCTCTTTTTTGATAATTTTTTGATGTTTCTTCAATATTTTTTTGTTACGTTTTTAAAATTATTTTTTATTTATAAACAATTAAACATTAATATCTTTTATCTGGACATACACCAAAAAGATATTGAGAGTTACCAAAAGGGATATCAAAAAAAGACAAAGGATATCTATTCGTGTATATATATATATATGGTTAAGTTTGAATTATATATATATATAAATATATGAAGAGGGAGAGGGAGAGCGAAAAATGGACAATTTAGTTGAATGGCCTATGCATGCATGCATCGATGGCCATGATTCCAGCAGAGTAGATAAGAAGATATGGTCCCCAAGTGGGGTGGCAAGTGACAACAAAATTGCTCATTCTGTGGAAGTACTCTTGTTCCTTGTTCTCTTCTTCATTATCAATATCGTCCCTGATCCTCACAAAACCTTTTTACTTCAAACAACTGTTGTAATTGACTCGTAACCATTCCCCAACTATATAAATATGAAAATGATTGGATCGAGTGCATGGTTTTCTCAAATACCTGTGCTAGCTGTGCCATCCCAAATTTTCTATCCTCCTATATATTCTTGTTCTAGGCCCCATTTCCATTTCCATGTCCTTTTTCTTGTTCCTTCATCATCCTCATCATTATTGTGATTGTCTTAATATTCTCTATTATATGTATATATTATAACTTCTTGTAAAAGCTAAAACTAAACGAACTAAATACATCTTAATATATATGTTGAAGAGCCAAATATCAACTCCTCAAGAAGCCTTAAATAAAAATCTTAAATGTAACTTGTAATAATCTCCTTGATGCACCCAAAAAAGTGTATCTTATTTAACCTTGCACTAAAAAGATAAATTGTAAGTATAGTAGTTAGCAAGGGTCGAGTCCTCAGGGATTGGGTTTTAGTTTATAAGTTAATAGTTTAAAACTTAAATTCAAGAACAATAAAAGAAAAGGTGTTTTTGAAGCCAGATTTAAACTAAAGTAAATAATAAGAATAAGATGCAAGGCGGTATAACCAGCCAATAAAAATATATATACTAAATTAGGCGGTATAACCAGCCAATAAAAATATATATACTAAATTAGGCGGTATAACCAGCCAATAAAAATAAAACAAAGTTAATATACAAATTAGGCGGTATAACCAGCCAATAAAAATAAATATAAAAAATAAGCAAACTAAAAGTAAGAAAACAAATAAGTAAGAAGAATCAAATATGAAAAATATGGTTAAGGTTTCATTCTCCACCACTAGACATCATTAAGAATCAATTTCAGATCTATCAATATCAACCAACTATCAAAGTTAACAACCGTAGATAACAACAAGCTCTGTTACCCCAATCTTTCCTTAGTTTGTCGTTAAATAGAACAAGCTCTCTATTTAATCTCTAACCATTAAACAACCTAGAATAAGCTCTCTAAATTCAATTTAATGGCAGCTTTATGATGAGAAAGATAGGTTGATCTAAGCAACAAACACATAAGCTCGGATTGTTCAACTTAGGTTATGTTCCACTTTGCAATTATTGAAAACTTGACCATAATCATTAATCACAAATTGCCACTTATGAATAGGAAATCAAGACAATTACACGGATCAAGACTCCTAAACTAGCAATAGATAATTATCAAGATCTATCTAGTTGTACACCTAAATAAATCAAGACAACATCATGAACAATTCTTGTAGAAGAACATAAGCAACTTTGATAGAAAATTAATGATAGATAGAATCTGAAAATCAATCACAAAACATGTCTAGGGCTTTGAAATCACCCTTAACCAAATAGAAGTTTAGCCTAGCATAGGCATTGTAAACATAAACATAAAATTAAAGAAAATCTAAGAAGAAAATAAAAGAAAGAAAGAAGAAGAGGAAGAATATTAATTATCCAACCTCTTGCTCTCTCTAAAGAAAAAGAAAACTAGAGAAAAGAAAGAAAACTAGAGAAAAGAAAGAAGAAGAAAACTTAGAGAATTTTATTAAAATGGCTAATATCCTACCTATGTACAATATGATCCCTTACAATCATCCAAGGCCCTCTATTTATACACATTTTGGAGGGCTAAATGACAAGAGACAAGCTTTACAAATTTCAAAGGTAGGTATAATAGGTGGGTGCATTTTCTAACAATTTTCGTCATGTATGACGATTTTGATCAGCCAACTTGATGGTCGATTTTGTCAATTTTGGAGGCCTTATCTGATCACATGGTCTTCTAGACAAATGTTACCCTATCAGTTACGGATCCATAGCCGTTAGAATCAGCTCATTTGCTGATGTGGATAAGAAGATATGGGCATAATACGAAAACATGTCAGCACAGACGTCATTGCACATCAGCCTACTTGATGGTCGATTTCGCTAGGGAAAACGACTCCGTTTCAAGAAGTGTAAAACATGAAAAAGATAGATATGCCTCTTAGCTTTGCATGACCACAAATTTCAGCCTTATTGCTTCAGTGAAACTCGAGATATAGCTGATATGGCAAAAGGTGTCGGAACTGGAACTAAACTGGATTTGCCCTTAATTCTAGTAATCTGAAATCACTCAAAGAAACTTGTGAAAAACACCAAAATACATAAAAATATAAAAGATCATAAACACAATTAGACTAAACAATAATAACTCGTATTTGACACAAAACAATAATAAAACATAACTAAAAACTATATAATTATACGAGTTATCACACCCCCACACTTAGATTGTTGCTAGTCCCTAGCAACGACTCAATAAAAATAAAATAAGAAAATCTAATCTAATCCATTTTCGTAGGAAATCACGGTGGCACTTAGCATGTGACACAAGCCTTTAAACCCCTAGGTGTCCCTAGTGGACGAGTTTAGTCTCGTGAGGGTTTACTAGAACGATACCCACAAACATTGAAAAACTAAAATATAAATAAACTGCATATACTAAAAATATTTACTCCTAATCCTTTCAATACAAATTAGAGACAATATTTGAACAAGTCTTATAAACTAATCAATAGCTTAAAGAATTTCACAAAAAATCATGCTTGAATGTAAATTGTTTGAGTTAAGCCAATATTAGCATAACATATCTCAATCAAAATATTGCATGTTCAAATTTAATCTCAACTTCTCACATGGGATACCCTCATGATTTTCACTCTTTAAAGTAGTGGTGAAGTGTTTACACTCAATCAATCTCATGAAAACAGTTCTACCATATTCTTGCTTGTCCACCTATTCTCCACTATTTAGATCATACAACTTCATGAATCAAGAGGTCTTTAATCAAGGTTGTAATGGGGCCAAGGGGTTTGTAATGTGGTTGAAGAACAAAAGGATAAAGATATCACAAAGGTTCCAAAGAGTTCATAAAGTTTAGAGACATAAAAAGATCATACAAAGAAACTTCTCAAAACTCTTTACAAGTACATAGTCACCTAGGCCGGATATTCATGTTGGGCCTTTTCTTCATTCTAAACGACTTTGTAACATCTTTTTCTTTTTCCACAAATTCAAGAGATGATTCATATTTTTTTTTTTTTTTTTTTACATAGGAATGTATTTGCCAGTATTCCATTTCTTTTTCTCTTGACTTTTCTTTTCTTTTCCCCCCACACTTATTTCTTGTTTCTAACCCAAATTTTTAACTAAAAATATCCCTTGTCTTTGCAACTTGTCTCAAAACATGCTAATTCATCTTTGGAACAAAGGTAAAGTTATAAGTATATTTAGGTTAGGGACAAGTTATGGTTACCAAAGAGATAGCTTATTCAATGTAGGCTCAAATTGGTTCACTAAGGGTGTGTTCTCTTGGAACATCAATAAGGGATGGCTGTTTGGCCCTGGCTAAAAATCCTAATGCCTCTATCATATTCATGTTGTCACATGTATCAATATAGTCTCAAACGGTTTAAAGCAAGTTCTAGAGAATCATGTAATCATAAGAGCACTCAAGAAAGAAATTAGATTGATTTGTATAATGCATCAATCATTATAGGCTCAAAAACTCACAAGGATGATTATACAAGTTAGATTAAGTCTAAACATGCTTCTTTCTCAATCAACATATTATATTAACATTGGCTCATAAAAAGGTTGACATCAAGCTCAATTCTCATGAAAATCTTCTCACTAATAAATCTGTTTTAGACTTATGCAATTCATATCTCATCATTGTATTAAAAAGGAACTAAAACTCACCAAAAAAAAATAATAATAATAATAAAGAAGAAAAAAAAAATAGTAGACAAAAATAAAAGAAATCCTAAATCATTCCCCCCCCACACTTAATTCTTACATTGTCCTCAATGTAAGTCTATTAACTCAAATGAAAGAATCATGTGTAAGAGAAAAGAACTAATAACATAAGAATAGGAACAACTAAGACTCAAAACAAAACAAAACCATGCAACCTAAATAATCCTAAAATACTAAACAAAAATTAACAAGTAAACATAAAAAGATTAAAATCAAACTGACAAGGTATGTCTCAAGTCTCCCTTACTCAGACCTTGTTCAGAATGAATACTTCTAAATTGCTTAAAACACAACAAACTCTTTTTTTTTTTTTTGAAAAGAAGAAATCAAACTGACAAGGTATGTCTCAAGTCTCCCTTACTCAGACCTTGTTCAGAATGAATACTTCTAAATTGCTTAAAACACAACAAACTTTTTTTTTTTTTTAAGAAGGTAAAATTTAGGAGATATTACCTGTAGAGGTTGCTAACCACTTATTATAACTGAGACACAACAAACAAAATGTTAGATAATGTCACAAAGACAAAGTGCAATCAACTCCTTGCTCGTCCATATCTCTTTTTCTTTTTCCGAGCGTTTGCGAAACAACCGTAGCAGATAAATACTCATAAGCTTGGAGTTTTTTGAGTAAATCTTCAATGGTTGTAGCAGAAATTATGGTTCTCCTTGCCTCTGAAAACATGAATCCATTATCCACAGCATTATCTAAATATGAAAGCAAATTACTAAAATAACCATTAATATTAAGCAAACCAATGGGTTTCTTATTTGTGACCAAAGATGACCAAGAAGCCACGCAAGCTATTTCTTCCAATGTACCCAGACCTCCTGGTAAAGCAATGAATGCATCGGCAGAATGATACATGATTGTTATCCGTTCAGGGATACTCCAGACTTGTATTTCCTTACCCACGGTAGGTCCACAAAAATCTGTGAATAGTTTTGGCACAACTCCTAGAACTGGACTTCCTCCGGCGTGTGCTGTTGTAGCGACTGCTCCCATTAAACCCGTACTACCGCCTCCATAAATCAACTGGATCTTTTGTTGGGCAAGTATTACTCCAACTCTTATGGCTTCATCAGCGAATATGTTATTTTTCCCTGGATAAGCACCTCCAAAGACACAAATTTTTTTAATGCGTTGGGACGAAGTACTTTCCATTTTTTTTTTTTTTGAGTGCCTGAAAGAGAATGAGTACATGGTGTAATATATAGAGGACTGAGTAGTGAATCAGACAAGAGTAATAATGTCACCGAAAGTGTATCTGACCTGTCAGAAGAAAATGTTAACCTAACAAAAGATTTTTGCGTGATTTCAGGAAGAAAATCAAAAAGAGAAGAAAAATCAACCGTAAAAGTCAAGAGTAATAATGTCGCCGAAAGTGTATTTGACCTGTCAGAAGAAAATGTTAACCTAACAAAAGATTTTTGCGTGATTTCAGGAAGAAAATCAAAAAGAGAAGAAAAAATCAACCGTAAAAGACAAATAAAAAAAATGAGAATAATTACACAAATCGAACAACACGTAAATTAAACCAAAATAAAGTTATTGCAAATCAAACCAAAAGCTGAGAAGTCATTTATTGTAGTTGTGATTGTGGCTCACATCTTCCTCTGGTTTTACGTCCAGAAACGGCTTAAACGCCTTCTATGAGTCGAGGATATGCTTCCCATCCAGTTTTCTTACAAGCTGGCAAACAGGGTCTTTTAACATCAGATTCCCAAGATGTTGCCATTCCCTTTGGAATTGCGACCATAAATCAAGAATTTCTCTTTGTACGTCTCCACTAGGATGCGTCTCAAGAGAAAGTTGGATATTACCCAAATTCTCCTTACTCAGTCCATCCTTAATGAATTCAATTTTATCATCTCGATTAGAGGACGGAATCCCAATAGAACGACATTTACCGTTACACGTCCATCGTGCACATTTGTGGCAATTTGAACTCATGCGCTTTGCTCGTCGCTTCTTTGCAAAAGTGCTTCTACCTGTACCTGGTAAATGCAAAACAGGAAGATATTCATCTTCACGTACCTTGGCTTCAATTATCCAACGTATGTCTCCAGGAATCCCTTTGTGCATAAGCATTCTTAATCTTTCAAATCGAACTTGGTAAAGCTTCAGTAAAATATTTCGAGGAAAAGGAGGAAATCGTTTCTGCAATCTTGTGAGAATATCATCCATCCTGAAAAAAAAAATGAAAAAAAAAATGAAAGAGAAATTGGAAGAGAAATTTATATACAATACCAGTTTTGTGGGTAGCTGATGGAACCGACTTAAATAATCACGGAGTACCGTTATCCGCCATTTAACCGGGGTTAAAAAAATAAAAATTATATTTACATTTAGTTATTTTCAAAACAAGGATCAGAAAGAAAAACAACATAAAAAAAACTCAAAAACAAAACACTCTAAATAAAATCCTAAATTCTTCCCCCCACACATAATTCTTACATTGTCATTAATGTAATGCTATTATCCCCCAATGCAAGAATTATATGTAAGAGAAAAGAACTATTAAACAAAAGAAACTTATGCAGCCTAAATGAACTTAAAAGCAGTAAACACAATTAACAAAGAAACATAAGAAATAAAAATAATAAAAATAATAAAAGAAAAAGGAAAAGAAAGAGAAAGCAAATCTGAATATGGAAGGTTGGCAATTTCATCTTTAATTGGGCTGCCTTCCCAATTAACACTTCAGTTAGTGTTTTGAATCTAACCAACACCCCTTCTTGGCTTTTTAGGCTTGTCAGGCTCAGACATGAAATTTCCCAAATTTATGCGTTTGAGAGGTAGCTTTCTTTGCACAACAGTGGATGCATTCTCCATTACAAGTATTATTCCATCATCCTTGGTGGTGCATATCTCATCGAGGAATGGTGCATCTTTTGGTACTTGTTGAATGACATCCACAAACAAACTGTTTAAGGTTTCCAGCGTGTCTTGTTCATGTTCATCCTCCTTGAACTTTGCGAATCTACTAGGAAAAGGTGGAGAAGAAACATTAGTAAAAATTGGAATCTCAAACGTTACCTCAGGTGCCGAAATACTCTTATTTGGATCATTGGCTTCATTATCCTCAAGAATAGAATTCATCTCCAATTTTGTCTCATCCTCATCTTGTTCCTCATTCCTCAAGGTCACAATAGTAGCATTCTCCTTTGGGTTAATCATCGTTTGGGCAGGGAGTTCTTCAGATCTTTGTGCTACCCATACCACCATACTACTAGCCAATAGGCTCATTTTCCTTTCCAAACTCTGGATACTTGCCCTTGTTTCCTGTTGAAATTGCAAAGTATTAGTAACAAGAGAATCGACAAGATCTTCTAAAGAAGTACCTGAGTTTTGAGTCATATGTAGTGGCTGAAAAAGATCTGGTTCTTGAGACCATGATTGATTAAATCTAGATGGATGAGTGTAATTGGCATAAGGATCGACTTCTTGGTAATTTTCTGAGTAGCCATAATTAGTATGATCCCACCATCCCTCATGGTAAGTGTTTGAGTAATGATCATACTGTTGGTCTTGGAACACTTGATGGCCTTGACATCCTCCCATGGCCAATTGTTGAACTGGGTAGGTGAGATTGGCTTGTTGATTTTCCATGTTCATGTATGCCACCAACTCTTCAAGTGTTAGATTGCTCAATTCCATCGTTTTGTTTTTTTTTTTTTTCAAAATTTGATAAGAAAAACTTGTATGTACAAGAAAATAGAACTAATTAGAACTGAAAATAAGAATAAACCAAGTAACAAATAAACTAAAGAAAACAATCCCCGGCAACGGCGCCAAAAATTTGATGCACCCAAAAGAGTGTATCTTATTTAACCTTGCACTAAAAAGATAAATTGTAAGTATAGTAGTTAGCAAGGGTCGAGTCCTCAGGGATTGGGTTTTAGTTTATAAGTTAATAGTTTAAAACTTAAATTCAAGAACAATAAAAGAAAAGGTGTTTTTGAAGCCAGATTTAAACTAAAGTAAATAATAAGAATAAGATGCAAGGCGGTATAACCAGCCAATAAAAATATATATACTAAATTAGGCGGTATAACCAGCCAATAAAAATATATATACTAAATTAGGCGGTATAACCAGCCAATAAAAATAAAACAAAGTTAATATACAAATTAGGCGGTATAACCAGCCAATAAAAATAAATATAAAAAATAAGCAAACTAAAAGTAAGAAAACAAATAAGTAAGAAGAATCAAATATGAAAAATATGGTTAAGGTTTCATTCTCCACCACTAGACATCATTAAGAATCAATTTCAGATCTATCAATATCAACCAACTATCAAAGTTAACAACCGTAGATAACAACAAGCTCTGTTACCCCAATCTTTCCTTAGTTTGTCGTTAAATAGAACAAGCTCTCTATTTAATCTCTAACCATTAAACAACCTAGAATAAGCTCTCTAAATTCAATTTAATGGCAGCTTTATGATGAGAAAGATAGGTTGATCTAAGCAACAAACACATAAGCTCGGATTGTTCAACTTAGGTTATGTTCCACTTTGCAATTATTGAAAACTTGACCATAATCATTAATCACAAATTGCCACTTATGAATAGGAAATCAAGACAATTACACGGATCAAGACTCCTAAACTAGCAATAGATAATTATCAAGATCTATCTAGTTGTACACCTAAATAAATCAAGACAACATCATGAACAATTCTTGTAGAAGAACATAAGCAACTTTGATAGAAAATTAATGATAGATAGAATCTGAAAATCAATCACAAAACATGTCTAGGGCTTTGAAATCACCCTTAACCAAATAGAAGTTTAGCCTAGCATAGGCATTGTAAACATAAACATAAAATTAAAGAAAATCTAAGAAGAAAATAAAAGAAAGAAAGAAGAAGAGGAAGAATATTAATTATCCAACCTCTTGCTCTCTCTAAAGAAAAAGAAAACTAGAGAAAAGAAAGAAAACTAGAGAAAAGAAAGAAGAAGAAAACTTAGAGAATTTTATTAAAATGGCTAATATCCTACCTATGTACAATATGATCCCTTACAATCATCCAAGGCCCTCTATTTATACACATTTTGGAGGGCTAAATGACAAGAGACAAGCTTTACAAATTTCAAAGGTAGGTATAATAGGTGGGTGCATTTTCTAACAATTTTCGTCATGTATGACGATTTTGATCAGCCAACTTGATGGTCGATTTTGTCAATTTTGGAGGCCTTATCTGATCACATGGTCTTCTAGACAAATGTTACCCTATCAGTTACGGATCCATAGCCGTTAGAATCAGCTCATTTGCTGATGTGGATAAGAAGATATGGGCATAATACGAAAACATGTCAGCACAGACGTCATTGCACATCAGCCTACTTGATGGTCGATTTCGCTAGGGAAAACGACTCCGTTTCAAGAAGTGTAAAACATGAAAAAGATAGATATGCCTCTTAGCTTTGCATGACCACAAATTTCAGCCTTATTGCTTCAGTGAAACTCGAGATATAGCTGATATGGCAAAAGGTGTCGGAACTGGAACTGAACTGGATTTGCCCTTAATTCTAGTAATCTGAAATCACTCAAAGAAACTTGTGAAAAACACCAAAATACATAAAAATATAAAAGATCATAAACACAATTAGACTAAACAATAATAACTCGTATTTGACACAAAACAATAATAAAACATAACTAAAAACTATATAATTATACGAGTTATCACTCCTCTACTCGGGAGAAAAGAAATGCTACAAAAAAGGAAGACTAAAATTAAAATATGTGGAAATCAGGCTGACTTTAAGCACCAAATTAAAGGTTTTGGCGGGGAGAAAAAGAACTTCCATTCCATGTTAGACTAGAAATGCAGCAATAACTGATTTCTGCAAAGAATTACCAATGAATCAATTAATATTTCATGGTTAGTGTTTGGGAAGAGACGATTTCTTTTTCGCTGCTTTTTTTGGGCTCCCATTTTACGTACTCTTGGTTTTGGCTTTTGGTTCAAGGGTTAAAACGAAAGGATTCCACTTGTTGTCTACGGCCATGCTTAATTAACATCTCAATACTGGTTAATATATTCTTTGCATCATCTCCACCGAAATAGAACACAGAATGGGCAGAGGCAGCGACAACAATACGCTCTTCAGGAGGTAGTGCCCATAACTCCTTTAATGTCGTACGACCACGAGTTCTGCGTTGTCCAACATTATCAACTACACAAAAGCAAATATATTAGCAATTTCAATATGATTTTGCGTACTTTTAACACAAACGCCGTACCACGATACCTGTATTCAAGTTCGTATGAACTGCAGTTTCTGCAGCTATGGAGGCAGTCGACAACTCTGGTGGGTTAACATCTGCAGTAGACGCATTCGGCACCTCTGAAGGCGTCACTCTAGTATCACCCTCAACAGTCTGAATGATATTGATATCCCTTAATCTTTTCCTCGCCATGCTATCTGCATCAATTTTAAGTAAACAACATTAGTATAAGAATGAAATACTATTATGTAAAAAACATTAATAATAATATTTACAGTATAAAAACATATTATATACAGAGTATTTGTTTCAAAATAATCTTACTAGATTTTGTTTTTGATATCAAGTTTCATAAATGTCTTCATCAACATCTTCGCGAACCCACCGAACATCTGTATTGGTACTAGGGATATTTTCATCCAAGTTTTGATCCGTAAATGGCAAGCATTCAGTTCTTTGTTCAATATCATCTTGAAATTTATCACCCATATCAAACAGGTTTCTAGGTGTGTTACGGAGTACAACATACCAACCCGCATCATTCGGATCTTCGGAATAAAATACTTGTTTGACTTGAGATGAAATTTAAAATGATTCTCTGCTAGATTAATACACAGAGAACAGGCAAGCAACGATGAAAGAGCACATATTCTCATCCTGCATTCATCTACTACCTCCATCTCCATCCTACATATAAATATAGCTTGTTTAGGTAGCTTAATACACAGCAGGGCAACAATGCAGGAGTACATACTACCTCTCTATGCACATGCAGATTATATTTATCCAAAAGCCACATTGAGTGATATCCAAAAACTCTCCAAAAAGCCAAAACTACATGAACCTTGCACATTCACCTATATATTTCTTGACAACAATATGTGGACAGATGATAATACTAATGCTTGGTTTGGTGTACCATCAATAAAATATTTTTAGGGGTAGGGTTTGAAGGGATTAGTTTAGCAAAGATTGTCATAGTATATATCCCAATTGTTTAAAATTAGACATCTAAATGTTCTGTACCTCCTATCTACACTATGTTTCCTCACTCTCTCTCTTCCATTCTCTTCTAATTTCCACTCCAGTGACTATCACTCTCATTCCTCAATATTTTGGTTTTCAGTTTTTTGTTTCTTTATAAAAAATAAAAAATAAAAGATGCCAAATGCCATTTAGTCATTTACAAACAATAGACCGTTTCGCATATGCGTTGCACACATCAACTACTTGAGATTAGAATTTACTGAGAATGATGGCTGTCTACACTTAGCATACATAAATGTGCAGGTATGGACTTTCTCCCCCATTGGTTGAACAATAGATAGATCGATGCTTAGACTTGAACACCAAGAAATCAGGCCAAAGGTCATCAGAAATACTATATGGCTTCAGAATCATAAGAAAATGAGGGGAAAGAAAAAAAAACCATAGAATTGGTTAATCCCATAGCATGTAATGAAACCCCATCCCTGAATGGGAACACAATGACATTGACAACCATTACAAAAATTAGTCACAAACAAATCATGATGATTGTAGTTTATATTTGTTTATATTTTTTTGGGCAACAATAAAACTTAACGTAATATTTTCATTTAAACAGAATTAGTCTCTTCAGTTATCAAAATGAACCTGTGCTGCATTTAAACAAAATTTATATTTAAAATTATTATATATAAGTTTTATGATTTGACAACAAAATTTTGGAATTACTAATTCTAACAACAAAACAGAATCAGAAAAAGAAACAAAAACAAAAACAAAAACTCATCAGCAAATTTTGGAATTACTTACAATTTGACGATTTGGAGATGAATAGAGACAAATCGGCTTCGAGATTATGATTTTCGAGATGAAGAGAGAAAAATCGGCTTGGAGATTTAAAATTTCGGCTTGGAGATGTGTGAGAGAGAGAGAGAGAGACTCGGTTTGGTTTCTGAATTGGGGTTTAGGGTTTCATATTAGAACGAATAGCGGCGTTTGTATCAACAAACGCCGCAACATTACAAGGTAAAACACATCGTTTTGTCTTAAGCCATAAATGAATGAATATAGCGGCGTTTCTATTATCCAAACGCCGCTATATGGAAATAATTAGCGGCGTTTCTATTATCCAAACGCCGCTATATCGAAATATTTAGCGGCGTTTATATTTACAAACGCCGCTATATCGAAATATTTAGCGGCGTTTATATTTAAAAACGCCGCTATATTATATTATTTAGCGGCGATTGTGGACACAAACGCCGCTAAAACAAAAGCCTAAACGCAGCGTCTCGCCTCTAAATTTTGGCGCCCAAATTTTGGCGCAATTTTAAGAAACTGATAAAAATTGATTATACTTTAGCGGCGTTTGTATAATGCAAACGCCGCACTTAGTACAGATGTAGCGGCGTTTGTACACATAAAACGCCGCTAATTTACAAATTCTCGGCGATTTCTATAGAAACGCCGCCGGGTATTCAAAAACACGGTACCCCGCGGCGTTTTTGAGTCAAACGCCGCTATATTAGCGCCACTGAAAACCAATTTGGTTGTAGTGATATATATATATATATATATATATATATATATATATATATATATATGGATTGTTAATCAATATACCTTTGGATTGGTTTTAATACAAAAGCATGCAGGGCTGAGAACCTAGCTAGGAACAATACTGCTTCTTCAATCATATAATTAATTAATTCAACGGGGTCTTCTCTTCTATAATGGGATTTTAGCCTCTGAGAGGACCTAGGGTGCTGTAGAGTACATACATGATACATGGCATTCTCACTATAACAGCATACACTACTGATACAGTTCGATCGTGAAAGCTGTTGATAAGAACAAAGATGGGGCATGCGATTTTAAATTTGTAGGTTCTCTCTCATCCATTGGCGGGCCAAGAAGAACTGCCCTGACCCCTATCAACCCAACCCATACATGATGAGTCTCGCGATGTGCCTAATACATGCCGTTTACTTGAAACACAACCCAAAGAAAGAGTTTATCAAATAATCACCCAACAATATTTTCAATCTCTCCTCCCTCACCATATATGTTTTTCCATAAATACGGTACAAATAAGCACAGCATAACCTATTAATATACCATCCAAGCCCACATAAAAAAATAATATATACTTTAATCATTAGACGTGATAAACGGACAGATTGAGAGGTTATCAACGGTTAAGTTGAGTAAGTTCAAACACATTGAATTTGAATCATTTTTAGATTCCAACTATTTCATATTCAAATTCTTTCGAGTTTTTTTTTTTTTTTTTAATTCGAATCGAGTTTAAGTTCAAGTTATTAATGTCAAATTTTAGATTTTATGAAAGATATAATCAATTTAGCATTCTTTTCAAATTTAAATTGAGTTTGGATCATTTTAAGTTGATTTTTTTTTTTTAGATCAGATAAATTTAAATTTTCTTGAATTTAAACCTTTGATTTTTTTATCAAATTAAATTAAATTTTAAAGATTTGAATTCAATTTTTTTTTCAGGTTATCAAAGTTAAGATTCATTTTATCAATTGTATAAATCATTAATGAGGCACTTGAGAAGTGTACATTTCTTTTGCAATCAAAGCCAAGATATGTTCAATAAAATCATAATCACAACATGACACCAGAAATGAAATAAATCAACAAAAATGCAAAATAATCCTACCAGAGCAGCCACCAACCCAAATGCAATACGTAATAAAAATAACTAAATAAGACACATCATTAAAAAAAGACAACTTCATTTCATTTCTCTCGAACGTTATGCTGAATAATAATAATAATAAAAAAAGGAAATCAGTAAACAAGTTCATGCCAAATCAAAACTCAGCCACCCTAAAAAAGAAAAAGACCTTGAAGAATTACTAAAAAAGCCTAAGCAGTAAGAATTTACTTTTTTGTCATCGTCAACAAATTCAACAGATGGGAATTAGGGTTTTTTATGGGATGTATATATATATATATATATATATATATATAGAGAATTAATTTTTTTGCCCTTATAAAAATATAAATAAATAAATAAATCCAAAAAGAAGACAACTCGGTGACAAATAAAGCTACCTGAGCAACAATTTTCCTTATTTGAGGCTCAAACCCCATATACAAGATTCGATCAGCCTCATCCAGAACTTTGCAAGTTTGTGTATTGAGAATTTGAGATTCTAGTTGTAGCATATCTATCAGTCAACCAGGTGTAGCAATTACAATCTCAACATCCTAGCAAGCATAGGAAAACCTTAAATTCAATACTGGAGTAACCCAAGTGCCATAAAAGTATTCACATATTTCACAGAGACAACTAGGTATATCTCTTTTAAGATCCAGAATTTGTGGTCCGTTAGGAGCACCACCATCGATACAAGTACTTCTTAATTATATTAGCACTTAGCATGAGTGACAAACTTAATTTGCAGCTTATCTTGAACTTGAACAGCCAACTCTCTCCTCGCCCTAGGTGCTAATATTTATACAATAGGACCCTCACCATGCACTACATGTACAATTATAGAAACAAAAAAATGAGTAACTGTATTCAAATGAACACCGCAACAACCAAATATATATATATATATATATATATATTCAAATGATTAATGGTACTAACCCAATCGGGCTGCGCATTAACATGCACCACCAATGCCGGCAGAAAATATGCCAGCGTGTTACCAGAACCAGTCTCAGCAATGCCAATTAGATCCATAGTCCCTACCCTTTAAAGCCATAGGCCACCCTTGAGCCTGAATTGGCGTTGGCTCAACAAAACCCAATTTAGCAATCACCTTAAGGCAGTAATCTGACACACAATAAAAGAATCACATAACATCAGATTAAATCAAATTTAGACTTTTTTTTAAAAAAATTTGAAAACTAACCAAAATAGAAATACCAGGGATATCAGTTTTGGAACATCAGGTCCTTGAACTGTAATCTCCCGTTTTCTACAATAAACCATAGCTTCTTGCTATGTCATTCATCTAACTGCAGGACTCTCCTTATAAAAATTGTTCTAAAAAGGAACCAAATTTCCAAAATTTTGCGTTGGAAGCGAAACATTGTCTAAATGCCCTCTAGACGACCCTCCGTGGCTCCCTCCGCCATCACCATGATCGGCTTCACGAACCTCTTGCCCCATCACTTCTCCTGTCTCCAACATGAGCATTACCAATGCCCGGCCCCATCGCGGTAACAAAGCTTCAAGAAAAAGTGATTTTTTTTTAAAAATAAAGGCCACGTTTTTATTCTGAAATCGATAATATTGTTTTCGGAGAGATGGAAACTTGGGAACAGGAAAAAGGAAGGAAATATAGGGCCTGAGACTACGCTATGTAAATATTACCATCCATGTTGATGTTGGGCTAGGGAGGGGAAAATATCAGATTATATTGGGTTGAGATTTGGAAGTTTGTAGTTTGGTCTGTTCTGTTCTGTTTAGGTGGCTTTCATTTTTTAGATTTTATATTTGGGCCAACCCACTAACTAGTAACTACGCAGCTCAGCTCAGCTAAATTGGAAACATATTCCTGATCCTGTTACCTTTATGGTCGGCCTCGGCCTCGGATTTGCTCACTTCTTTCAAGTCGAGTTCTGTCAAGACTTATGTTAAAACATGTTAAAAATAAATAAATAAAGTCCGTTTGTGGAATAGTGTGGCCATTGATTGGTTTTTTTTTTTTTAATTGTTTAATTAAGCAAAATGATTAAAAACATGCTTATTTATAGTTGTTAAAATAATTTCCTCATCATCCCCCTTCTAACTTCTAATTAGTTCTTTGCTTATCTACAAAATTTTAGCTACTAATACTATGCTGTATGCATTTAAGTGTGAATATTTAATCACTTCTCATTTCATATGCTTTTTCTGCGCAATTTGGTTTAAACATGGCCTGAAAAACGAAATACTCCAATTTGGTTGAGGTAGTGCGTTAAGTAAAGTAGATGGTTTTGCTTTGCCCACACCACACCACACGCCATGCCATCTCTTTGACATCATTTCCAATTGGGAGTTGTTGCTGACCTTCCATTAGTGGAGGACTTTCATATGGAATGGAAGAGTTTTTTTTTTTTTTTTTGAAGCTGTTCAAATTATAAGAATCCTTTAGTCCTAGTCCTACACGCTGGATTTGAGAGATAGAGAAACGTTTAGGAAAAATCTACTCCCATCTATAACGGGATAAAAAAAAAAAAAAAACTCTCGCTAGAGTTTATGATTCATTACAATTTGCAAAATACTTGTCTGTTTCAACACAGGAAAAAACTGAAGGCAGGCAAGGCCAAGGACCTCTAATTATGGTATGACAATAGGACCGCCCACTAATAGGGTGCATTGCCATGACTTAAATTTATCCAAAGAAAAAACACTTGTTATTTCTTACCTCAAAAGCCAATGTACAATATATGATTGAAACTGCTTCCTTTTTTTTTATGAATCCTGAAGCCTGCACATGGTTCCTTTACCAACCATGGTCTAAAATGTTAAAACTATTGCAATTAGTTGATGCTAACATCTCCAGTTTTGCAATGACAATTGAAGCACTTTCATAGTCTAATTCTTGATTTCTTTCAGACCTAGGCAGGAGACGTTTTAACAAATATACACCTATATGAAATCTCTTATCATTATCGTCGGGGTATTCCAATTTACCATCGGTATCAATTCAAGAGTACATCAATCAAGCAGTACTTCTTCTTTCCAGCTTATAGAATTGTAAAATGAGAGACACTATTTTCCTTCTAGATCATTACAGAGGAACACAAACATGCTCAATTGGACTTGCCTGTAAAGCATACACACTGGAAGAAATTCCTTTCAGAGTTGAGTCCTGTTCTCTGGGGACTGGATTGTTGGGATGGATGGACTAGCTCTGTTTCCTGTTGACAATCTTCAACCTTGTTGCCATCATGAACAATGGTAACCTCACAATAGTCCGGAGCATTCTTCTTGATCAATTCTCCTATCCCCTGTTTCCACCTTCTCTGCCTGGCCCTGAAGAACATCATGAACATCTTATTCCATAATAAGCTTACATGAAATTACAGTTAGTAACCAATTGGTTTAGCAGTAGCCCCAAGGTAAGCTAATTAAGGCTTAAGTGTTTAGGCTTCTTAATTGGTGCTTCATTCCACTACTTTTATGCAACAATATTCAATGATGCATTGAAATGGGTAACCCATTCGAACCTTGAGCTAGGTGGATGTTTTGTTCCGATGACAAGGCTGGTAATGTTGAGAACAGGAATGAGTTCCAGAATTGCTTTGGACATGGAATTGCTCTCAATCAGCATCGTATCCACTGTCACCTGCATGCCGCATGGAGATAGAAATATATATATATATATATTATCAGTTCTCACTTTTAAATTCTTTTGGTGCAAGATTTATAGGCTGAATTTGATTGGGAACATGGAAGTAGTTAATGCTTCACCTTAGAGTCAATGCACAGGCGAATATATTTTTGCAAGAGCCTCTTTCTCCTGTTATTCTCTTCATTAACATAAACTCTCAGCTGTTCTTCGTTCAATTGGTTCTTTGATAACTTCCCAACTATCAACAAACATTTCCATCATGCAGAAGAAGTACACTTAAAAACCTTAGCAGTGCAGAAAGTTACTCCTACCTACGTACTTGTTTATTTAGAACATAAATTAAGAAGCTCATCAGAAAATCAAGATAGAAAGAAGTTTGCGTTTATTACCTGGGGTGCGTACGAAAGTTATGGGAGCAAAAACATGAACAAGAAAAACCCGAGCTCCAGGGGAAACAGCATGGCCAAGTGCCCATTTCAAAACACCCAAGTCATCTTTGCCAACAGCTACATAAACATCGCTGCCACTTCCATCCTTGCTTCCTGCAAAGCTGTTACTCTCTTCTCCGATCTCTACGATTTCGGGAGACATCATCATCCCAGCTTTATAATATTGCATAGAAGAGTCTGCCGGAACATAGTTTTCTTCTTCCATCTCTCTAGACTCTAGTCTAGTCTCTTACAAACAGAGACATAAATAAAGAACAAAGAGGTAGAGGGGTGGGGGGTGAAAGAGAGCGAAGATGACAAGATTTTGGTGTTAGCGGGTTGGAAGTTTTTATTAGATGAAATAGTCGTTGCTCTCAATGCCACAAAAAGAAAAAGAGAGATTCTTTTTGTCAAGGATGTTTGCAGGCGAATTGGATTTGGATATATATGTGTATGTCACAACTCACAAGTCAACTCAAAACAAAAAAGGACCCGTCTCTTTTCATTTTTCTTTTTATACATTGCCTCTGCCTTTTTAAAGAAAAGAAAAGAAAAATACTGCTACTATTTTCTTTCTTCTCCTCCATATGTCTAGTTTTTAGACCTTTGACCTTGTATTTGGGCTGGGGAGGGGAGGGAGCATCTTGCCTATTATCCTCAAATTTGAAGCCAGGGTCGTCTTTATTTAATTTCCCTATTGTTAGGCTTAGGTACATGCACATGTTAAATCACTGCTTTTCTTTTTTTTTTCATCACTGCTTCAACAAGAGAAATGGGCCTTAACTTTCAATCACAGAAAGAAAAAAGCGATGATAAAAAATGATTACATTGCTGCTATATATGTTTTTCCAAACTGAGTGGTCAGAGTCCTTGAAAGAGATGTGCATTGCTATGTAATATAAGGTAAGGTCTTCCGGTCAGACATGTGTCGTCTAGAAACAAGGAGAACCATCATCATGAAATAGCATTCTAAACCATAGGTATTACAATCAAAAGATTTTTTTTTGGATAAAAAATATATAAATAAATTTCAAGGTATAGTGTTATTTCACAATTGTATACGGACCTGGCCTAGGCAGAGCCTAATGTAGGCGTACCTTATCCTAAACAAAGAGGTATCAGATTGAAATCGTCTCTCCTCAAACTCAAAGCTAACTATGAAAAAACCGAACAACACTGGTTTCCTTAGCCAACTACCCGTATCTCACTCTCTGAATTTATTTCCCTTGTAGCTAAGAATATTAAAAGTGCATTCAAAAGGTATACCATTTAGTATAGTAATTCCTTTCCAGGAACAGGATGCAGTCGTATAGACCTCATGATTTTGCTTTCTACAAGAGCAATTAGACCTTCATTTTATTTGCTAGTTTTGATTTAATCTTCTTGCAGTGCTGGAACAAATCTCAGCAAGTCATGGAGAGAAAAATCTAGTTGCAGCCACTTTCTGTGGATTGAATTCCAGGTTGCCTTACATGGCTTGTCCAATTAACGGATCACTTGCTTTGTGGAGGAAACTGGGATGCTAAAGGAGAAAACGAAGTTAATCTAAAGCCATATGAACAGATCCTTTTTTTTTTTATGAAAACATATGAACAGATCTGTTAAGCATCTGATGGGTATGATTGATTCAGTAATCATGAAAAAAAGAGTTCACAAAATAATGAAAGAGAAAGAGAAAAAGAAAGGGGATGGACCATATATCCACTATGTAACATTCCTCAGACTGATAGGAAATCAAAACCTATAAATGCCAATTAACCAGAATACGATTTCTTAAAAGAATCTGAAAATGAAAACCATCTTTGGTAGACTATGTCATATGTAATAAGATTTTTCGTGGTTACTTTGATCTCTTCAAATTAAAGAAAAAATGTCAACTTCTTATCATGGAAGGTAAAACATAGGAATGATTAAGAATTAGAATATCAAACTGTTTAGATACTGCAGAAGAATCCTTTTTTCATTGCCAACCACAAGTGGTGGGCACTCCTTATAGCTAGTGGGGCTAAGTACAATCTTTTTGTCACCTAGTGGTGCTGCTGCCAAATCTTTTTTCGAGAGCTCTTTATATAGAGCTAATCCTTTTTCATACTAACTGCAACTCTCCGCAACCATTTTAGAAGAAAGAGATGGGGAAAGCCAGTATTCTTGTTGTTCTCAAAGTATTGATGATCGTAATATGCACTGGCTGCTGAAACCAACCAACTAATGGATAAGAAAATGGGGAAAGGAGCAAAAGGCATTGCTCGAAACACGGTGTTTGGTTATTATGGTAAATAAATACTTAAGATATATATATATATATATATATATATATATATATATATATATATATTATCAAAACAGTTGAAACCTGTTGAATCGTTGAAGTTGGATTTGTGAGTCGTTAAAATCTCTTACTAAATTTCAAAAAATGACAGATGCTGAGAATCATCGTTACTTATCTGTGAGTGTGACCTGTGTTTTAGATGGGAACTCAAGTATCTAAGAGTGGCAACCCGATTTTGGTTTGCTAGCAGAGACCTGCCTGCCTGGCTTTGCTTCTTCTTCCGATCTTGAGGGGACTGGCTGTATTTCGAATACTTGGCATCCAGTTTGAAGCTTCAGTGAGACATATATGGCTAGGGCTAGGGACTGCAATGATATGTTTTGCTACTTTCATGGTGCAAGCACCTTATTCATCTGGGGCATTAGCCACTACATTCAGGATGAGGTTATACTAGTTTTTTTCAATCTCTAATTTAATATGAATGAATCTCATTACTACTTGTTAAGTTTTACTTTTACCTACATCTGACACTTGTTTGCACATACCTTCCCTTCAACAAAAGATAGCTAAATGGCAGAGCCTCGCTGGAGAGATTACTCTGGTTACAGGGTTGGTTATGTGGATCACATATCACTTCCTCAAATAAGGAGGAAAAGATTTTGAAATCTTCTATTACATGCACCACCTGTACATAATCTTCCTAGTATTTTTCTTGCTTCATGCTGGAGATCGACACTTGTATATGATCTTCCCTGGAGTTTTTCTCTTTGGCCTTGACAAACTACTTCGCATCCTACAGTCAAGGCCTGAAACTTGCATTCTTTCAGCAAGATTATACCCCTGTAAAGCTGTAGAACTTATTCTGCCAAAAGACACGGGTAAACTCTTCATCACTTCTTTTTGCTGAAATACTATGTGAAAACGTTTGAAAAGTTTTTTCGATATTGTGGTTTCTGTACTCATTTCAGGATTGAAATATACCCCTACAAGCATAATATTTATGAAGATACACCCAGCAGCATATCCAAATTTCAGTGGCATTCCTTCAGTATAACTTCTAGTTCAACTGTTGATAATCACAGCATGTCTGTTATAGTTAAATGTGATAGATGGTGGACAAATTCTCTATATGACAATATACAAGCTGAGTTAGAATCTGATGCTGATAAGTTGAAATCCATACCTGCTGCAATAGAAGGCCCTTCTGGGGTGCGCAAAAGAATCATATAGCATGAGATTTTCATATCTAGAAAATGTATAGAGATCGCTTATATTCCTGAATTCTGTTTTAAATTTTTTGGTGAAATCTAAAATTTACCTGTTGATATATTCTTCATTACAATATTTTAGATTATCACTGTCCTAGCCAAAAATTCTTTGCAGATATGACAGTCTACTCTTGGTTGCTGGTGGAATTGGGATAACACCATTTCTGAGCATACTGCATGAAATTGCTGCAGCTCAAGGCAGCTGCAGATATAGATTCCCATCCAGAATTGAACTGATATACATTGTCAAGAAGTCCCAAGACATTGGCCTGTTAAAATCAGTTTCTCCCTACTGCAGAACCACTTTTCACAGAAATGGCATCTGAAACTAAAAGTTTTTGTGACCCACGAAAAGCAGTCTGGTGCAACAGTAGGAGAAATGCTTAATGAGACATCTCAAGTGCATACGGTTCACTTTGGCACAAAAAGGTCCAAATTTACGCAATACATGGGCCAGAAAGCTTGTTTTGGACAGCTGCATTGGCTGGAATTGCTTCCATTGTGTTCCTTGTTTTTCTTATCAGTTTCAACAACATATATGTTCCCTCTGAAAAGAAAAGTACATTCACTGTTTAAAATTGTCGGTTTCCTCCAAAAAGAAGGCCCCTATAGAAAAGAGCCCCTCTTGGGTTGCTGATATACTTACTTATCATATCCTCTTTCATCATATCTTTATTTAGCATGCAGCATCTCGGTTGCAATTATTTTGAGATGGAGAAGGCTGAAGAAAGAAATACCACTTGTCTCCTCAAAGGAAGAAAATTAAAGGAACTAAGTTCAATTCGAAACAAAAGGTGTGGTTGAGGAACATGAAGTCCATTTTGGAGGAAGGCCTAATTTGGAAGGTATTCTCATATATGCACTTCATTCTTATAGAACTTATTTACTGGTGTATTTATCTTATCAGCTCCTGTTCTAAGTTCTAACACATTGAAATGATGGAATATAATCAGATGTATTCTCCAAATTCCTAAATGAAACTGGTGGATCTGATATTGGAGTCTTGGTGTCCGGACCAGAAACAATGAAAGAGGCAGTTGCATCATTGTGCCAGCAGAAGTCTCGATGCTTTTAAGATTGGAGACAAGAAAAAAAAACCATACTTGAGTTTCCAATGCCCTCACCTTTACACTCTAGTTTCACCATAAATACAGTTATTGAGTCACAAAAGTCCACATTTATTGTATTTCACCCATAAATGATCCTTATGTAGATTGGTCTATATGAATTAGTTGCTAATGGGTGCTATTCAGCTTTCTTTAAGTATGAATTTTGAGCCCTTTAGAAATAAAGAGGATGTAAAAAAGAACTTGATATGTAGAAGAGATCTGCCTTTTGCACTTGCAAGTAACAAGTAACAAGAAGGTAGTTTAGTTAGGTAGTAATTAAGTAGTAAGCATGAGAATTTCCAATACAGGTTTGGTTTTAGTTGAACCTTTTTCAGGAAATTCTTGTGCCATGCATGGATTAGGCAACATTTTATCAAGTCATGCATATGGATCGATCTGACAAGAAATCACTATATCTATATGCAGAGAAGTTGTACCAGCAAGTGGAAAGTGGGTGGCAACCATCATTGGCCAAATTGGCAATCAATTTGTCACTACCGTTGGAACTCTATAATGAATTTTCTTTAGGCACTTTGAAGCGAAGAAGAATTCCGATTAAAAAAAAAAAAAATAAGCACTATATATGAAAAGGCCGTGTGAGCATGGAAGGAAGGAAGACTTCAAAGCTCTGACCTGACCACCTAAAAGTTTCCAAATTCCTCCAAAATGATTAGTATTAGGCATGACTATATATGACATGATGAAAATCATAACATGTCATAAGCTTCAAAGAGGATTAACAGTAATATTTACAAATCAATCACCAAATAAGATTGCTGATGAAATTCGATTCTTAGTGCTTGTCAAGAGGCATGAGTACTCATAATGAACTTTGACTTGACTTAAGTTTAGTTGAAATGAATTTTCTTTTGTGTGCATTTGAAAAAATGAAAAAGTATAAGTGGGTCAATTTTTTATTTATGAATCTCTCATTTCTCAACATCTATTCTCTTCAACAACATTAACATAACTTGCCACCCCTACCTCCTTCATTCAATTCAACTTTATCTTCGTTTATTGGTTTTACTATCACAACATATACGTACTATAGTGTTATAATAATTTATTATTTGTCTACAAATTAAATTCCATTAGACTCAATTTCAACAGGGGATGTAGCTCAAATGGTAGAGCGCTCGCTTTGCATGCGAGAGGCACGGGGTTCGATCCCCCGCATCTCCACTTTTAGTCTTTTTCTCCAAAATCAATGAAAATGGGCGTAGTATTAGTAAAGGATCGGAATCAATAGCCCACACCTACAAATAGGATCGAGAATGACTTTAGTAGTAGGCCTAGCGCCCAAGGTTTTCAAATTAACCCAGGCTTCTATATTTATTGGGTTCCAATTACTAGCCCATAAAAAGGAAAAGAAAGTTTACACAAGAAAGATCCACTTACACTACATTAATATAAAATTAAATTAATTTTATATTCTTTCATAATTTTTACGTTGAAACACATATCTCATAATTAATTTTAATTAATTTCACCGTTATAATAATCAATTTTACCGCTACAACATTATTTTTAATATTACTGAAACCCATCCAAATGGACGATAAGTAATTTTTCATCGTTAGCTCAATAATCAATTTCCTTTTTGACTGTTCAAATATTCAAAGTAGCTTGAGCCACAGACAAGGACTCCCTCCAAGTCCAAGGTTTGATCTATAAAATTGGGTCGGAACATGAAAATGACCACTTAACTGTCTCTTCTCTTCTCTGCTCAGCCAGCCTCACCCAAACGACAGAAATGGGAACAAGATCTTTTCCTACATGTTCTCGGGCCAAGATGATTAAAAAGGGCTCAACATTTTTTTAAAAATGAAAATCCAAAAGGAATTACTCTGACTGATTGAAGCATGTTGCAAGAAGAAATAAATATGTGAAAAAACAGGCTTTGTGGGAAGTGGGAACATAACATTCTCAAGTCATACAGAGGTGCCTTGCGACTAGAATTTTTGAAGCAAGAGAGGTAATGAAGAGAAGCAGGCAGAGCTTGCGACTACAACTTTCAACCAGTTTCTTGCTCAAACTCCTCACCCTCAGATTCTTCTGCATTGTCAGCATCATCATCATCTGCATCATTATCATCATCTTCTTTATCATTATCAGCTGTACCCTTCCCAATCACAACCAAGTTTCTGTTACTATCTCTGATTTCATTCAACTGCAACAATTAATTATACAAGTGTCAATGAAGCCAGGCCAACACCTGGATTTGTGAAAGATAAAGTCACCCGAAACTGCTCAAATAAACAACAGCTTCTACTAAATTCTAAGTTCTAACAATTTAAATGAATAACATCTTCTCACACTCATGTTGAGCAATATGGAAATAAAATACAAGTTTATGATGTCATTAACTACATGTAACCCAAAATTAGAATTCACAAAGAAAGAACAGACTGACATGAAAAGGTTTTCACCAATTTTATCAATTGATTGCACTCTATCATGAAGGGAACTGAAAAGCATGTAATCACCAACTAATCCATCAAACCTTCAAGGTCTGGCATCCAAGGTCCAGTACACTTCCTACCTCAACTTCTCATCTGTTTCATCACAAAACCTTCAACCTAGCAATCTATCCCTATTAGGGGAAAGGTCAAGCAAGACCCAAAGCATATGAAACCCTAATTTTTAACAGAATTTATATGCTAAATCCTGGATCGGATAATCCACCAACATTCATTGAATCAGCGATATGTATGCAATGTTTTCAAAGCCCTGCAGCATAGAAGCCCTTTCACAGCGGTCAGCAATATAAATCTTTTACATGACTCTCACAGCGGGCATCTACATGGAATTTAAAAACTTATTCAATACAGAAGCTACATCGAAAACTGAGTTAACAGTGTCAACGATTTGACTAAAATGATACCTAATTTCAAAGTTCGGATGCATTTTTTTTTTCCAGGAACCAATTTGTATATTTTCTAATAGTTTGAGTACCATTCGTGTAATTAACCCTTTAGAAGATTATCAACAATAGCATCTTATTTCCTTAAAACTTAGACACTGATCACATCAATAACATTAGCACTTGATATTCTATCATCAACTTTGGTAATGCCCAGAAATATAAAAGTGCAACTGGATTCTTGTTCCAGTCCAGACAACCCTAAGAATTTTATGGATAACTTTCTCTATGAAAACCCATTACGTATCACATCCACCTAAAAAAAAGAAGACAAAAATAGCTCTATCAATATTTAAATTCAAGCATCAAAGAGGACCTCCATGCTTCAGATACTTCATATCTAATCCTTCTGGAAAAAGTTTTCTATTTTAGCATACTAAATATCTTATAAACACAGTATCAAGGGTCGGATACACTAAAATAAGACTATTTTAATTAACATTTTTTTTTTTAATAAAAAATTTCTTTAAAAATTGCAAAATCTAATGTACCACTAAGCAATCAAGAATATACAGATATCACAGTCGTTTACCCTTTTCCCAGAAGGTCACTACTGCACAGTTTCTTTTTCTTTTTGTAGTTTAATTTATATGAGAAGAAGAAAAAAAAATCCCTAAATAGAAAAAGGGGGATTGGGAATTTGAAAGTACCTTCTCTTCGAGATTAGATTCCTCCATGGCGAGGAGGAGCTCTTCGTTGTGGAGTTGGGGCCAATGAGATGGAAGCAAAAACGACGTCGGAATAGTCGTCGTCGTCGATGGGAACTGCGTCATGAACGCCGGGAACTGTAACATCCTCTCTCTCTTAATTCTAAAAATATCTATGTGTTATGTTGTGTCCAAACGGCTGACCACGGACTCGGAGTTTCAAATAAAAGTCAAACCAATGATTTTGTGGAATATTGGGCTCCCAAAGCCAAAGCCCGGCCCATGAAATTATTTAGAGTAAATTTGGTTTAGGGTCGAATTTTTTTTAAGATATTAAAAAAAAAAAGGGCGAAACCAAGTATTACAAAATACCCCTCCGTCTGCAGAAGGGCAGTTAAGCTAAGTAGCTAACATATAAAACTTAAAACCCTAAACCCAATATCTCAAAACTTTTTTCCTTTCGTCAGTCTTTTTTTTTGTTGGTAAAATTTCTTGCTCTAAACAGAGGATTTTTGAAAAATTAACATCAAGATTTCCGTTACCGTTCTTTTTGAACTGAGTTAGTAAATCGAAGAAGTGAAAATGCAGCACGACGAGGTGATATGGCAAGTCATCAGGCACAAGCACTGCAGTTTCATGTCCAAGTAAAATGTTCTTTCAAAGCATTCAATTTCCTTTTTCTTTTTTTACTTAGATTAGCTTCTGGGCATCATCATTTTAATTTTTATCCCTTTTTGCAGAATCTCTACTGGAATTTTCTGTAGAAACCCTTATAACGTTACTGGGATCTGCAATCGTAGTTCCTGTCCTCTCGCTAATAGTCGCTACGCCACTATCCGCGACCACGATGGTAACTCAATTTACTCTATCTGCGACTTTGCTTGTTGAGAAAATTAGAGAAGACATAAGAGGATTACTGGCTTAGGCTATAAAAATTTAATGTTAATGCTTGTTTTGCTGTGTTAAACTCAATTCCACCAGATGCATGTGCTAAATTCAATTAAAATATATACGTTTCATTAGTTATGAAAATCAAATGAAGCATCTTGTTTTTGTAAATTGGGTCAATACTTGATTGCTATAAAATGAGAGTAACTGGGTATTCTGAGTGCTGTGTGTTTATATTCCAGTGATTGTTATGTGATTATTAAGCATCTATGTGGCTTATTGAATTTTACTGTCATGGTCTTGTGCAGGGGTCTTTTATTTATATATGAAGACTATAGAAAGAGCTCATAAGCCCAATGATTTATGGGAAAGAGTAAAATTACCCAAAAATTATGAAAAGGCACTTGAAGTTATTGACAAGAATCTGGTATTCCATCTTTTCTCATGTTTTACTAATACCTAATTTTTTTTTCTTAACTTTGGCTGAAGGCTTTCCGTAGCTCAACCTGCCTTTTTTTTTTCCTTGTCAATAAGATGTATTGGCCGAAGCTCCTTGTGCACAAAATAAAGCAGCGCCTCACAAAAATGACCCAGATGCGTATCCGCATGAGGAAACTTGCCTTGAAAACAAGGTTCCCTTTTGCTTTAATTTATTTATTTGGTTTTGATGTTTATGTGGCAATTTAGTGGATAAAAATCAAAGAAAAGAACTTTATGTTCCAGAATTTTACAATGCTGCTTGCTAGTTTCCTTCATAAACTTCATTTTCATTCCTCATGTCTTGTTTTTATGCTTGATATACTTGGCATTGGACTAATTGGAGAGCATTTTAGTGGAATTCAATTGGGATGTAATTCTGCAAGTTTGTACCTTTTTTAAATGGGATTAAGATCAAATTTACCACTATACAATGGCTCAATATTGAATTTTGACACTATACTTCAAATTTCATTAGTTCTTGGAAAAAGTAATGGAATTGGAATATTCTGTTAATGCAAATGGCAAATTTTCATCAATTCCATCACTTTTTTTTTTTCAAAAATCAACAAAATTTAAAGTATAGTGACAAAAGCCAATGAAATTGATACAGTTGCAAACATTGACCCATGGTATAGTCAATACTGAATAGGGGTTAGGATCAAGTCCATTACTTTTCAATACATTCATCATTACTATTCACATGTGTAGGATCCACTCGTTAATTGTGAAAGTCATACTTGTGAATGGTGATTAGAGACGAATTGGAAAGTAATGGAGGGCAGCCGGACCCAGTTAGTAGTGGCAAATTTGGTCTTAATCCCAAAATAAATTTTAATTGACATTTATTAGTTTGTGCTGGATTTTCCTTTTGTCATTTTCAGCTGTTTATTATTTTTTTATTTGTCCATAGGGAGAAGATAATGACTACACCCAGAAAAGAGAAGAAGAGAGAGGCTAGAAGGGAGGAAAAGGCTGAAAAAGCTGCAGTTCTGGATAAGGTTATCATCTGCTTAATTGCTTGTCCTGAATTATAGTATCTCCAAATTGGTTTTAATTAATATCTTTGCAGACAATTGAGAAAGAGTTGCTTGCAAGGCTCGAAAATGGAATTTATGATGGCATATACAACCTTCCCTTCAATAAATTCATCGAAACTCTTGACACAGATGAACTGCAGGCTGTGGATGAAAATGAGGAGGTTTGTGTTATGCAACATATTGTTGTATATAATCTGAGCTTTTTTCTTTTGTCCTTTTCTCTTACTGCTTATTTTCTGGGAACAAGCAGGAATATGAAGTTGAATATGTTGAGGGTAACTTTGAACTTGAAGAGGAAGATGATATAGAAGATTTGGGTATGAAGGATTATCACATCAGTAATGGTATGGCTTTTGTCTGTGTTCTCAGTAATTTTATGCGATGCGATATTGCATATGGCGTACATGCATAAGGTTACAAATGCATATATGTGACTCCCTGTTTGTTCTTTTTTCATGTGTCATCTATTGTCTTTCGAAACTGTGTGAAGTTACTTTTATTATGTGAGCATATTTCTGCTGGCTTCATTATTCTGAGAAAGATGGTTTCTCATCATCCCATTTGCCTACCATGTGCCTGGATAATAGAAATTCTGCATATTCAGTTCTGCTCAAATAAAGTTGAAATTTTTGTACAGATGAGGTAGTTGACGATGAAGATGAAGAAGTAAGTGCAGTTGAAGAAAAGAGAGTGAGAAGAAGGTCCAAGTCTGCCCATGAAAAGTCTGAGAAAGATGAACCTGGTACAAAGTTGAAAAAGAAACCAAGGATCCATGTTGAGGTAAGAATCCTCATTATATCAAACTTTGTTTTCTGCAATCATGTAGGTATTCTTATATTTTTACATGTAGATATCACTTTTATCCGGACAATGTTTGATCAGTGTTATAGTTTTTCAGCAGTAATACATCTATTAGGTTAAAATTTGTCCCCGGTTTTGTTAACTTGGTGGTTGTACATCTACAAATAGTTTGGGAACTGTCTTATTAGCATTGGGAAAAAAGATTTGAATGGGTTGGTTTTGTCAAAGGAACTGCAAACATATGCGAGCACCAAAACTTAGATGTCTTATATTTGGTCTTTTGTCACTTATAGAAAGAAACATTATGTTGGTTTCTGGTGCTCTTGGAATCAGCCAAAATACGAATGCATTGTGAATATTTTGGTTCGTGGCTGGCTAGTAAGTATTCATGGTTCTTGAGCTTCATTAAGTGGTAACTAAAATTACACTCAGTTGATAGCTTTTGTTTGTTTGTTTGAGATACTTGTTACAATTTTTGCATCAGATTACATCATACCTCTGCCACCTGTTTTGGAAATAAGGCTTCATTTAGTGTATCCTTTTTTTTCTTTTTCTTTTTCTGGACTTCCTCTTCAGTATAAAAGATGTGCTCAGTTTTGTATATTTACACTATCATTGGTGATGTTATACCACTTGTGTTCCAGAATATGGGTACTAAGAGATACCATTTCTATTGTATTTGGGTTTTGTTTTTATTTCTTATCAGGTTGAGGATGAAGATGGTGGTGAAAGGCAGAAAGCAACCTTTTGAAAGTCAGTGGCAGTGGCGTGTTTGATCATCAATTAACAAATACCAGTGAAGGCTACTTATAAGGTAGTTTGAAGTATGTGTCATGTCGAAGACAATGTGGGAATGAATGAAACGGGAAGAGGCTTCGCATGATAACATGTAATGTAAACCCCAGAAACCTTCTATACCATCTGCCCTAGCAAGCGAGCTCCTTTTTTCCAATGAAGATATTATTATCATTATTATTATATTCTCTCTTGCAACTTGGAAAAGCTAAGTCCTTCTAACATAGAAACCAGAGAATCTGTGTATGCTTCTCTTCTGTTGTGTTTTCCGGAGTTTCCAAAAGGATAGATTCGATAAATGACGACAACCCAAGCTTTCTAACTGCGCGACTTCAAATTTTGGGTACAAGGAAGGAAGGTTAGGTAGAGAAAAAAAATTATTAATAAATAAATAACGAAAACAAAACAAACGTGAGAAGAGTGAGTGAAGAACTTTTATCTTAATTGTTATAATCTCGAAGAAATAAAGAGATAATTAGAATTTTAGTGTATTAACTTTACATGACTAAATCATATCATATCATAGTGTTTGATAAGAATTCAGAAATAAATCATCTTACGTGACGTTGACGTTAGATTATTAACTTATATTTTTATTATTTATAAATTAGAGAAAGAATTATAATTTCATCTAAATCCACTTATAAGTTAATACTAATCTTATCACCACACCTCAAAATAAATACATCTTCCGAATTGGTTACTTTTTGCTTTTGGTCTGTCAGTTACAATCCCATGCGCTCAATAACTCTACACCTCTGAAACGTGGCAAACTTTTATCCACACGGGTTCCGTTCCTTAATCAGGTAGGTAAGCTTAGGCTGCTTGCTGAGCAATCAAACTATTATTAAAAATAATAAATAAATAAATGTCAATGAAATGGAATGAAATGAAATAAATAAACCCAAAAAGCTTTGCTTTGCTTTGTTGGGATTTAATTTAAAACTGAAAGAGAAAGTAGCTAATAGCTTCCCTTCCGTTCCCTATACATTACTCCACAGAAACAGAAAGAGAAAGGGAAACCTTCAAAACCTCATACATCGTCTCCGTATTAATCGTTAACCTTTCCTAGGGTTTGGCTTTTCTTTCTTTCCTTTAGAGCCTATATATATATATATTTGTACTCTCTACGCCTTTGCTGATATTCATCTCCTAACCAATGGAATCCAATCTCGTAATCAAGGTTCGACTTTTTTTTCTTTTTCTAATTCATTGATCTTTCATTTTGTGGGCTTTATTTCCTCGGAAAATTGTATTTTTACAATACTCAAACAGTCTAGGACTGTAAACTTGAAACTGCTCTTTTCATTATCATTTAATTTTCTGTTTGTTTCCTATGAAAACGTGGACGAGGAGGAACGTGGCAAAGTTTGATTCTTTTTTTCCCAATTCGAGACTGAATTATGCCCATAATGATTGTTTTGATTATTTTGAATTGTGATTATCGCATGCAATGAAGGTTGTTTGCCTTAAAATTATGCGTTGATTTCGTGAACATCATCCAAGTGTGATAATCGTAATGTCATTTCCTCGTCTCCAGGATGTTTTCGTGATTAACCCTAATTGTTCCTTTAAAATCGTTCAATTGATTTCTTGTTTCCCTGATTTATTAATGTCACCGAAACTTAAATGCTAATATCTTGTTAGACCATGATACTTTGTTTATATTATCTCTTTTACATTTATTTTGTATTTTCCTTATCCTATCATTTTTTTGCTTTGCAAATGTCATGATACAGGTCAAGTATGGAGATACTCTAAGGCGTTTCAATGCTCGTATTGATGATAGTGAACAGCTGGATCTTAATATGGCTGGACTGAGGGCAAAAATTATTGGGCTTTTCAATTTTCCTTTTGATACTGAACTTACTCTGACATATATTGATGAAGATGGGGATGTTGTTACCCTTGTGGATGATGATGATCTGTGTGATGTGATGAGGCAACGCCTCAAATTCTTGAGGGTTGATGTGCGGCTGAATAATGATAAGCTTGGTAAACCTTATGCTGGATCAAGCGGGAGTTCTACTCCCTCGAGAGTCTCATCTGTTCAGCCTCAGTTGGTAAGCTTTAATACTGGTGCTACTGATGTACTGAAATCTGTACCAGAGCCTCTATGTGACGCTCTAAGTGAAGTTTTCTCAAAGCTTTCCTTTGATGTTGCTTCTAAAGCTGCATCTGCTAGTCCAGCGTTGGGTGATCTTGTGGAGTGCTTGTCTAAGATGGGACAATCCTACCTGAGTCCTGTTTCCGAGTCTGGAGCTACTGCTGATTCAAGCATGCCTGTTGTGTCTTCTGAGAGCCCTTATGCCCCAACTGACCCAGATCCTTTAAGGGATGGTGGCTTACAAGCAGTTTTACCAAAATTTACGTCTGTTGATTCAAGTTGCAAGGCTAGCATGGAAGCTAACACTGGAAATGCAACAAGAGGTGTGGATGTACCTGCTATTTCTAATCCTGCTGCTGTTGATCTGAATGTTGACCCTCCTGCTGATGCCAACCTGACTGGATGTGCTCCCATGTCCTCTGGGCCATCTGCATCAAACGCTTTTGCTCGTAATTACAAGAAAAACACAAAGGAGAGCAATGGTCATAACAAGGGGAAGAGTGTTAGCTTTGATACATCAACTCCCTTTATTGATACTACAAGGAAATATTATCCTTTCAATGAGATGGTTAGGGATCCTTCAAATGAATGTCCCTTCAATGGAGTGCCAGTAGCAAACGACCCTGTTGTGCCTCCTTTTGCTTACCATCCCTTTAGTCCAAGTAAAAGGAGCTTTGTTTCGAATGATGGAAATGTCATGTTTGGCATATTCCACAAGGGAATTCAATGTGATGGTTGTGGGGTTCTTCCCATTACTGGACCTCGGTTCAAGTCCAAAGTGTAAGAAATGTTTTTAAGCACTGATCATTCCTTTTGGACTCCTTTTTTTAATTGTCATTGACTGAACTTCTCTTCACTTGGGAATGCAGAGAAGATGATTATGATCTCTGCAGCATCTGCTTTTCTAAAGTGGGAAATGAAGCTGATTACATCAGAATGGACAGGCCTGTGCATTTCCGGCATCCATGGTATTTCAGGGCTTCAAATGATCATGTAATTTTCTTACCTGTAACTTGCTTCTTAACTGTTCTCTTCTTTTCAATGACACGTGATATGTTTTTGTTTATAGATTCCAAGGGTTGGTGGCCCAGCACTTCCCCATGTCTTGAGGAATCGTGTACTGAAGTCAGCCCGGCCTAAGCTAGAAAGTCGCTTCATCTTGGATGTCAATGTACTGGATGGAACTGTAATGGCTCCATCTACATCATTTACAAAGATCTGGCGGATGCGCAACAATGGTACTATGCCTTGGTTTCGTGGGATGCAACTTGTCTGGATTGGGGGAGACAAGTTAAGAAATGCAATGTCAGTTGATATAGAGGTAGATGTTTTATCTTTTACATTAATTTCAGATGCGCTGTTTTATGTGTGTTCAGTAACTTCATAATGATTTTGTTCAAGGTTGTGCTTAATTATTTGTTGGTCTTCCAAACTTATGACAGATTCCTACTGATGGTGTACCTGTTGATGGGGAACTTGATATTGCTGTTGATTTTACTGCACCACAGTTGCCTGGTCGATATGTTTCTTACTGGAGGATGGCATCTCAATCTGGCATAAAATTTGGGCAACGTGTTTGGGTTCTCATCCATGTAAGTCTTATGTTTCCTATAAAGTTGATATGCTTTCAGAGCTTTAATCTCTTGACAGTTAAATCACTTTTGATTATGATATGTTAATGCAGGTTGATGCTTCCCTGAGGGATACGATTAGTGATAACCTTCAGGGCTTGAACTTGAATATGCCCCCTGAAAGCAGTGGCCCAAGAGACTCCGAGATTGTAGATATGAATGTTGATTTTGTTACAGAGCTTTGCAACTCTAATGCAGGCGCTGGGCCAGTGAAGGCCATGGTTAATGAACAGTCAACAAAGGAGCCGACAGTGGACAACAGTGATGTCCCAACCCATATTCCTACATCTTCATCAGTGACTTACCCCGTTGTTGACCAAGATGTTGTAGTACCTGTTTTCCAACCGCCTACATTATCTTCATCTGCGGGATATCCCATCATTAACCAAGGTGTCTCAGTCCCTGCTTTTCCACGAACTCCATCTTCATCTGTGTCTTATCCTATCATTGATCTCTCAGAAGCAGCTCCTGCTGGATCCTCTCAAGTGCCACCCCCTGCATTATGTGTACAAGCACCACCTCCTGCAATATTTGTACAAGCGCCATCTGAAGAAGACGGTGAAAATGCTGTTGAGCAGACTCTACTTAAGGAACTTGAAGATATGGGATTCAAGCAGGTCGATTTGAACAAGGAGATCTTGAGGATGAATGAATACGATCTGGAGAAGTCTGTTGACGATCTTTGTGGGGTAGCTGAATGGGATCCTATCCTCGAGGAGCTGCAGGAAATGGTAAATCATCTGCAGAAGTTGTGGTCTTTTTCTTTTCTTTTTCTTTTGTGGGTATTTTTTTTGTCTTGTTGATTAGGATTATGACATTGGGTGTTGTGTGGGTGCAGGGTTTCTGTGATGCGGAAATGAACAAGGAGCTGCTGAAGAAGAACAATGGGAGCATCAAGGGAGTTGTCATGGATCTTCTAACTGGAGAAAAGGGGCTTAAATGAAGGATGATGGTTCTTTCTTATGGATGGATAGGCTTTTGTGTAAAAAATAAATGAAAGTGTGCTTCTAAACCTTGTCAAGTAGCTGCTTCTAATTTTAGTTTTCGAGGGGTGTTTTAACTAGCTCTCTTGTATATGGATGGGGCCATAGAGCAGTAAACATTTTGCTGTTTGTTTGAAGCCTATAGGCTATTATATATATGGGTTTTTATTTGAATGTGTTTCAGACTTGGCGATTGGAACATATGATGTCCCAGAGTTTGTATCCAGAAAGGAAAAAAAAACAAACGTACTTCTAATATTATTATACACTGGATTCGGTGAATTCCACACACTCCCTCCAAACAAAAAGAAAAAGAAAAAAAGGTGGTGGTGGTGGCACACAATAAATATTTATAGAAATCCATCATCTATCCCTGATGCACGTCAATACCCCACTGTCCACAAGGCCTTCAACAACAAGTACAAGCTTGAGGAAATAAGCAGCACTCCCCAAAGTCTCAAAAGAAGGTTCAGATGAAGAAATAAGCAGCACTCCTCATGTATATTTGTTGTTACTGATAATTATGAATACAAATATACTATAAAATTACCTTGCACTACTAATCAAGTTGCTATAGGATCGAGTTGCCTTCTCAAAGCTGCCACATTGCTAGCTAGGTAACATGAATATATAGATAGCTTAAAGTCTTAGCAACTCCTGCCAGTTGAAGTAATCAACACTTAAATTTGACCTAATTGAATTGAAGTAATATTCTTAAGGTGAATGGAGGCCTATGGCAGTTAATATCCCCTTCAAGTTAGATTCCTTTGCTTTCTGCACCAACCCTGGAAATACCTTACCTGAAACCTTTTTCTGGTATAGCCATATAGGTCCCAAACTTAGGTGGTTCCAGACATCAAGTTACTTGGTGTATCAGTAATTAGTATAGTACTTCAAATATTTTGATTTCTTTATCCACTTAGGATTTACACAGATGAACATAGAAATCAAGTCAGGTACTGAATTGAACTTTTTAACTAAATTGCAATATGGGTATTGCCAATGCCAGCCTATAAACGTTGAATAAAAGCAAGCTTTTCTCCAAAATATTACTGACTATTTTTCGATGTTATGGACCATGATGGCGATGCTGATCGATCTTTTTAAGTGCTATTTAACTTTATTTTTGTTTATTTAGTATTTACCCTTTTCTGCTATTTAACTTTATACTATATATTTCTCAACAACAAAAAAAAACTATATACTATATATTGTCGTGGCAAAACATTTCAGTCCAACTAACTAACTAGTATTCCTGCAAGAATGTTATGGTAAAGATGTAAAGTGCCTTAAGAATAAGATGGTAGCAGGGACAGGGCCATTTTTATGTAAATTAGACTTATTCCAGATCCTTTTCAAGATCCATTCAACTTGCAAGAGTCCTACTTTTAAAGCTTTCCACTTATTGGGCTCGTTATTCCTACTCATGACCATCACAATAATTGTAAAGAAAAAAACAGAGTTATGTCATTGATAGGTCGTTTTAACTTTAAGCGTGGAGTATTACATAGAGCTAAAGAAGGCAAGAAGCTGAAGGATGTAATTAGAGTAAAAACATCAAAAAGAAGAAACTAATTTTATGTAAGGAAGACATCAAAAGCGGGACTTATGCAAATAAAATCATCAAAAATGGGTTAGCTTTACAATATTGATTAAGATAATTATAGATGATTGGCAAGCTTAATTGACAGTACTAATTTCACAAATGCTTGCGTCCACCAGTAACATCTAGCTTTGCGGAGAACATGTTTCAGCAGCATATAACACCCAAATGCACATATATATATATATATATATTAAAATGAAATTCCAATTCCAGCTATGCCACAAGAGGATGAATAACCTTGAAAACAAGTTGTGATCAAATAACACTACCAAAAGAGGTACAGTTGCAGCAGGAGGAAAAATGTTGCTTTGAGCAGCTGAGAAAGGCAGTTGAGAGTTCACACAAACAAAAGACAAATAAAAAACCATTCTTATATATATCTTCACGATGAATACCAGCTCCTTGAAGACACCCGTTTGAACAAATTTCTAAGGCTATTCTTACTCTCCTTGCGAGCTGTACTTGTATCTTCTTCTACTTCTAACCCTGTAAAAGGGTCATCGAAGACCAGGCCAGCCTCAAGCTTTTTGGCCACGGTGACAATCTCATATGAATCCCAAAGTGACAGCCCGAAGTCCCAATTTGGGGTAGCAATATTAATGTCCTTGACCTTGACCTTGACAGAAGGCTTGCTCATTGCTTGAAGCTTGAATCTAGAAGGCTTACCTTTGAAATTGCGGCGGTAGGCATCGAATTCGTTGGTTGTCCTGCTAGTGCGGCAGGAGTGAGAGTGCCAGGCTTGTGCCACAGCTTTGATGATTTCAAGGTCCTTGTTCTGATGATCATCTTCAAGCTCTAGCTTTTTCTTCATGGTTGTTGTTCTTCTAGCAGGAAAGTCATCATGTAGGGTAGGCGCCATAGATATCCCATAGTACTGGTTTATCTTAGGGTAATTAGAACCTCACATTCTTATTGTTGATGTAAGACATGAACCGTTCGTATCCATATTTTTTTTTTACGTTTCTTATTATAAATACTAGTAGTACTATAATTGAGAAAACCCCCAAAGGATTTTTTTTTTTTTTCTTCAAGGAAATTAATTTCAGCATTAGAGATTAGAGATTAGAGATTGGTGAGTCTATTTTATTAAATTATTGGGTTTGGGAAGGTGCGTGGGGGTAATTTTGTTTTTTACTACTACTACTATTAATCTATTTATTACTTCTTCTTCCGGCCCATAAAAATATCGTATTGTTAGCATATTTTTAATTAGTAGGCTTGATATTTGTAATTGTTAGCATATTTTTAAGAGTAAATATGAAAAATATGTTGTCAATAACTAAATAATTATAAAATAGTTTAATGGATAAAAATTATTTGAAAAAGAAAAATTAACAATTAAAATTGTTATAAAGGATATTGTAAAGATAAAATTATCCTTAATGAGAAAAATCTATTTTTCCTTCCTCCTTAATTAAAGAAATATTATTTTTTTTAAAATTTTAATTAAAAATAAATTTTAAAAAATAAATATTTAAATATTTATTTTTTTAAAATTTAAAAAAATAAAGAAAAAATAGTTTTAGAAAAATAATCTTATTTTTTAAATTTTTTAATTAAAAAAAGTAAATAAAAAAAATTTAAAAAAAATTATTTAAATTAAAAAAGTTATTTTCAGAAAATTTTATTTTTTAATTAAAAAATAAATTAAAAATAAGAGAAAAAATGGAAGAGAATGTTTTTTTATGAAAGATAATTTTATCTTTACAATTTCTTTTTTAATAAATTTTTTTTTTTTTAAATAATTTTTACTCATTATACCGTTATTTGCTTATTAACAGCATGTTTTTTAAATTTACCCTATTTTTAATCAGCTAATTTTAACCATGCATCATCTTTCTTGCGTTACTGATCAAAAGAGGATGCAGCTAGCAGGTTAAGCAATTCTCTTTCGTTTTTTACGAGATGGATGGCCTCCATAGCTGTCTTTCACTGAAGGCCATATATAGATCAGCTAATTCTCTCACGCTGGAAAAGGTTTAATAAGGATTAATGGAGATCATCCATGCAAAAGGGAATCAAGCAGTCCTGGTCCGACCCATTAGAATATAAAAAATGAAAGATAGAGCTGATGTTTCAGGCATATGAATAATTAAGAATGTAAGAAATGTGTGCATTGTGATCAAGTGCTTAAGTTAATTAATGTAATAAAAGTGCCTGGTGATTCTTGGGCTTGGGCAGACTCCACCAATAAAATCTCCTTTCCTAAAAACGTTATGAAGAGTTTTGCTTGCAGATATTATAATCAGCCATCCCTTCATCTCTTTTTAGTAAATAATCATTTGGATCAGTAACAGATAAAGCTGTGGTTTGGGCACACACATATATATATATATATATATATATGTTTCATAGAAAGGAGATTAAGATCTGCGTTTGAGCCTTCACCATGGTCCCTCCAACAAAATAATGACATTAATTTGGCACGTAATTATTATTATTATAAAGGGTATAAAAATATAATGATAAACAGTACTAGGGAGTAGGGACACAAAATTAAACTCAAGCTTTTGGCTGTTGGATCAGTAGTTGAAGCTATAATATATAACTAAACAATATTGTAATATTCCATTCCAATTCCATAGATAGTGATAAAAGGTGGGACTTTGTGTTGGAAAATAATTTTGTGTCAGTCAGATAATATTAGCACTACTACTGTTTAGTGGGTATTTCTGGATGTTGATTGCATTTTTTTTTCTTTTTTATGTTGTATTACTTTACTAATTATGGGATTGATATTAGACGGACCAAATAAGCAAATTAAGTACGAAAAAATAAATAAAAAATCTTTTGCTTTTTTCCATGTGTAATCCCACTTTCTCTTCTTTCATATTCCATTCTTCATATAAAAGCAACTTTAAGGACGCCCAACACTAATCCAACCTCCAACGTGCTGCTGCCTCATCATCCTCCCTATCCCTATCCTATATTATATGTATATGCTTGCTTTGCCAATTGCCATTGTCTCCATTCTCCATTGGTTGGGATTTGGACTACTTTCTTTTCATTATTATTTATTATATGACTTTGAGTCACAACAACAACACAAGAGTTATGTTGTTGTCATTGTCAAGCCTTAATTATGGAAATAATTATAAGTTGATTCATCATTCTCATAAAACCACATTAACTATATATCTACCTACAACACATTCAAACATTACTGTTTAAATTTGTTCAATTATATATCTACTTTTAAGTTGTAGAAAATTAAGTTCATAATTTAATTTATCCTTAAAAACTACAACTAAAATACTTGACTAATTTCTCTCTCTCTCTCTCTTTTTACATATGAAAATTTTATTAGTTTTATGCTTATATATACACATTCAAACTGATCATCTCTCTCTCTCTCTCTCTTTTTTGGTTCAAATTCTTCTTCTCCCATACTAATTACTATAATATAAAAGAAGAAAAAAATGTGACAATACATATCAGCAGTAGACTAGCTGAGTAGGGAGTATATTATATGTATAACTATAATGTATATGTTATTCAATGGAACATTAAAAAAAAAAAAAAAGGGATGAATTTAATGAGAATGCTACGTGTCAGCCATCCGCTAAGTAACTTTTGGATGTCAAAAACAGCTTTCAGAGACTGCAGTGCAGAGCAGAGCAGAGCAGAAGAGAAGAACCATCACCATCACCAGAGAAAATTTGCATAAGCAAACAAAATAAACAAATTAAAAGCAACTTCCTTTTCTTTTCTTTTCTCTTCTCTTCTTTCTAGTCGCTGGAATTAAGCCACCGGAAAGCTGACTTAAGACAATGGACGTTGACTTCTGCCCATCTAAACGCCACTCTTCCAACCATCTCTCTGTACTTCGTGCTGCTCCTTTCAACTCTGGTACTAATTTTAATTACACTACTACTTTCTTCAGTTGATTCTTTCTTGTTCGGTTTTTTCTTTTTCTTTTTCCATGATGTACTTTCTTATGTCTTGCAAAAACAACATTTTTTTTTTCATGGTACTTCAATATAGCTTAGTTTTTTTTGGTTGTCTTTTGCAAGTAAGAGTTTTTGTGAGCTTTCAGGAATTGGGTTTTCAAGGTTTTGTTGGGATTGTGTGTACTTATATTTGTACTTGATTTTAGGATCTTAGATTCTCTTGCTACTGCTGAATTATGGGTTTCATTTATTTTCTTTCTTCAAACATATGTTTTTCAGAAGTACGAAATTTTTTCGCTTGTTACTACTTACTAGTATAAAAAAAAGTGTGATTTTAGGCGTTGAGGAATGAATTTCATGTTTTTGTTTTTTTTTTTTTTTATGGCACATTACTGATTTAGGAATCCTATATAATAGGGAGTCCTTAAATACTTATTCTAGAGAACTTGGTCACTTGGAAATAAGAATCTCATTAATATTGCCCCAATGAAGCCGCTCTTAGGGTTTCTAAAGAATCCAGATGTAACGGAGATCAAGGATAAGAAAAACAAAAAAATATTTAGTATTTTGTAGGCTTTAACAAGAATGACTAATTTCATTGAAGATGAATGCTCTAAGCATAATCAACTACCGGAGAAGACTCAGAAGAACATCTTGGATTTTCAAAGGATTTTGGAAAAGCTTAAGGCATTGAGATTGAAGGCAAATTCCCCTTCTTCTAAGTCCCAACTAAATAATCAGGAGGAGAGTAAGAAGGAATCTGATTGTCGTGTCTCATATGAAACCTATGAAGATGGATGTAAAGACGTATATGAAGATGAAGATGAAGATGAAGATGGGGTATTGGATTATGAAAGTAATTCGGATGAAGGTAAGAGGTGCAGAATTATGGATTGATGAGCTTATCAAGGAGGATGTTTAAAAATCTCGTAAATAATTGTTTATGAGGGTTCTTGCTTACTAGGCTGGTTATTTCAATCTTCTCTTGTTTGATGATGACAAGGGACATCTGAATTCTCTTGTATATGGTTGCAACTTGCAATGCCAATCTTCTTATCTATGATAAGATGGGTGTATTTAATTAAATTTGCCTTCTCTTGGGATTTGGTAATTTGGCTTTTATAAACTATGGTCACTTAATGCTTGTTGTCTGGATAAACTCTAAAGATGTTTAAGTTAAGAAGAGACATTCTTTAAAAACGTAATAGATTCCTTTCTGTTTCTTCCATTCTCTGCCTTTCTTACCATCCTTTCTCTATACTATTTGATTGGGGCATTTATATCTTTGTATGTATTAAAGCATGCCCATTTTGTTTCACTGCTCATCTTTTTCTTTTTAGATTCTTGAATGTATTCTTAATCTTACTTTATTTTTTAATATGTGAGGCAGATGGACATTATGACGATTTTGAGGGAGATGAAGATGCAAGAGCATGCTTTCCATGCCCCTTCTGTTATGTGGAAATTGAGATTCATGCTCTCTGCAACCATTTGCAGGAAGAACACTGCTTTGACTTGAAAAATGCGGTATTTTCTTTTACATCTCTGATGTTTTTATCTTGAGTACCCTGTAGATAATTATGTAACTTGTTACTGATTAGCTGCAACTGCCACTGATTGACTGGCATCATAGTTCATTTGGCTTTTAAATTACTAATAATAAATTGTCTAAGAATGCAAGTTTGCATATTTCCATCTCATTTCAATTGCTGGCAATGATTAATTTGAAGTTAAATGTTCAAAGTACACTGATTATTTATATAATAATGTGATGCAGCAAAATAGTGATTTAAATTGATAGAATAACAGTGGAGCTATTCTGGTGTCATGCACAATTAGTATGGCATCTCACCACACTTCACAATAATATGGCTGAAAATATATTCTCAAATCTGCCTCCAAAAGGAAGATTATAGCCCAGAGTCCTAAGGAGGCTAGTTCTTAGTAGGTTACATCTAAGGAGTAGGTTACATCTAAGGAGGTGCTAGCTTAGACTCCATCACATGATGCAGCAACACAAAAGAGAATCCTTCTTCCTTAAGTATTCTTCAGGTTGAAGGAATTCAAGATAGCTACTTGTAAAAATGCACCTAGACATTAATTAGTCAACAATACAAAATTATAATAATAGTGAAAAGTAATTATCAGCCTAATCAAGTTCCTAAGTTAAGCCTTCTTCATCTCCATACCAAATAAGAACTGGTTTCCTCCTTTTATATACTTTTAGAGGCTTGTTAGACCCTCTATCATAATGCTTTATGGTTCTGCAAATGCTGCTTACAACTAAAATTCTAAATTGATGATTATTTCAGGTTTGTCCTCTATGTGCAGCAAATCTTGGTAAAGATGTGATTGGACATTTCATAGTGCAACATGCTAGTTCGTTAAAGGTTATTCCCAGTTTTGGATCTTCATGTGTTAAATGTAGTTTGTAATATGTTTGAGGCTTTGAGCTTACCTGGAAATATCTTAATGCTTTGCAGCGAAGGAGAAAATCCCAAAAGTCTGGCGTTTGGCCTGCTAGTCCTGCTACAATTGGCAGGGAACTGAGCTCATTTATTGGGTCCTCAACTGTTGGTAGGGGTAATGCACATGAATCTGCACCTGATCCGTTCCTTTCACCTTTTCCTTATAATGCTCCTGTTTCAGACGCTAAGGATGTCCAGCGAGATAAATGCTCTGATGAAGCCACTGTTGCATCTAATTTGAAAAGGTATAGCCATTGAACAGAACTTTTACATGGTGTGATCACACCTTATATAACTGCTAACTTTTTAATCAAAGAAGATTCATTTTGAAGGGAACTGCATTTAAAATTGTGATGACCACATACATCTATGTTGCTATCTAGAAGTCATTCATGAGCTGCATATATAGGAAGATACCAGCCTTAAGCATAAGTAGCATAATCTTCATGCTTCCTCTTCTCCCTGCTTTACAAACTTATTGAAATGCATCTACAAAAGCTTGCTTCTGGAACCTAAGTCCTAAGGTCTTAATCTTTTGCGACAGAGGTTTAAGTACCCACAGTTCCTGTATTGTAGTGAAAAGAGTAAATTAGTCCATGTATTATAAAAGTGAGTAATTTAGTCCCTATACAATTGAAATAGGTGTAAATAAGTAAAATTGATAACGGTTTTAATGAAAAACCGTTAAAATGCTGACGTAGACTCGTAAAATCTAACAGATTTAGATATATTTCAAGTCATTAATTCTGAATTACTCACTTTTACAGTACATGGACTAAATTACTCCTTTCACTATAGTACAGGGACTACGTGGGTACTTAAACCGTCTTCTTCTATTCAATTTCCAAAGTTTCAAGGGTATCATGCCTTGCTGTTATGCTTTGCTTCTTGTCCTGGAAATCAGGAAGGGCAGAGATAATCTTCAGAGTGACTAGGTCTAGGACCATGTTTCTTTGACCCAAGGAAAATATATCCCAGATTCAAGGTATATAAGATAATGAAGATAATCTTAATACTATGTCCGACAATAGTGTGGTTAAATGTACTGACCGAATGCCAACTTTTATAACTTGAAGAAAGTTATTATACAAGGGTTTTTATGCATTAAAATGAAAATTTTGCTCTCACATATTATGTCCATGTATTTTGAAGTAAATAAATACTAATCAACCCTCATGTTCTGAATAAGGTTGTTTCAAAATGTGAAACAGCAATATGTACATGCATTTCGTGCTGTTTCCTATTTCAGTTTTACTGCAATTCTAATCCTATGGCTTTCTTTCTGTGCAGAATTGAACCCCCTTTGCCGAACGAAGATCATGAACAGAATACAGAAGAGAGAAGGCAAAGAGCCGCATTTGTTCAACAGTTGGTCATGTCAACCATCTTTTAAGGTTCTCATCAAGTCCTATGCATTACAAAATATTAGACAAGAGCAAGGTCTTTGTTGATCAGTTGCTGCTGGCTTGCAGCTCACCTGGTTGTGTTAATCAACGCTGGATTTTTAGCACTGATGATGATGGTTCTACTTCTAGGAAGCCGGTCATTATAATCAGTATTATTGGGCGCACAGCTGGTGAATGCAACATGATATATATATATATATATATATATATATATATATATCAAAAGGCAATATATGTATGTATGTATAATGTCTGTATGGTAATGTTTATACATATATATATATATAGGCCATTAATGGCTTATAAGGAGTGTAGAAACAAAACTCTATTTTAATTTTTAATTTTAAAGCCGAGTTATGTCTTCTTGTTTTGTCTCTTGTCCTGAGTCGTTTCTCTTTCTGTATTCTCCAGCCTTCTTTAGCGGTCAATCAAGATTCTCCTACCATAAACCATGTATTCCTTCACTCCTTGTAGGTTAAAATACTAAAAAGGTTTTTGTAGTTTTTAATTTTTTTAATTAAAGCCTTATTCTTTTATTTTATATCCAATTAAACTTTTGAAATATTATTTTTATTTAATTTAAGTTTTTAAAATATTACTTTTATCTAATTAAGCTTTTATTGCTTTTATTTTTGTTGGTGTCAACTTTCCCAGGCTGTGGTCCTCTTTTTTTTTCTTGTAATGTAACCATAGGGAAAATAAATTCCAAGTTGCCAAGGACCATCATCAGAGTAAATAATCATAATGGAAAAACCTAGTTAGTACAATTCTTTACCATCAGGGAACTTATATATATTTATATATATATATACTAAATGCTTTCAGGTCATCACTTAAAACCCGAGTGTAGAGCAATCCTTTCTCCAAACAATCCACGGCCATGGCTTGCTAAGCTGAAAACAGAAGGTTCTGATGAAAAGTTTAGTTACTAAAGTGAATAATCAAGATGACAAATACGCCAACTCTGGCTAATTTGGGCAAGCAAAAATTAGAAAATGTGGTGGCAAAGTGTACGACAAATAGACATAGTAGCTATCGATGTTTGACAAAAATGATTACTGCAATTACCTAAATCGTAAGAAGAATTAAGACTCTGGAGCGTAGAATCTTAACTCATAACAACTAGGTCCATTCCAACGGCAGTTAGAAACAAGAAGAGCAACATAATGAGCTTACAAGCTGGAAGTGTGGAACCATGCACATTAGAGAATTGATATATAAACCAAATAGCAACTTCGAATTGCTCCAACAGTCCAGCAGTGGACTAAAGTAAAAAGGAACCACCTTTGGTGTGGGTGCGGAGGTCTTAACTAGCGCTTCCCCTTTTTGATACTTACCAACTCCTTCCTTCTACACGTCCATCATGGCAAACGCACAGCTAATCAATCCTCTTTCACGTCTATAATTAGCAGCAACATCAAAATCTCCTAGTCCTAGCTCCCTCGATCATGCCACACCAATCAACAATCCCCTGCAACTTTTTTTATGAATCCTAACTCAACTTGTGCAGACATGATTATTATACTCCAGTGCGATGCTATACGAAAAAATATATAAAGGGAAAAAAAGAGTGACTCAGACAGATAGATGAATTGGCTACACGCTTTTCAGTCACCAAATTTGCAAAGCTCATAATCTACTAGTACCGAGTAACTGAAGCATACGGCATATCCATCATATCAATAAATATATGGCTAGTAACTAGTAGCTTGGTAATAATAGCCCTTATTCCAAGGGTTCAAAGGCAGCAGGCAAGATCTTAAGACCAAAAAATACCTTATTTAATCTACATTCTACAGCTACAAAATTCTTTCTGGTAGCTCTACTCAGTAGCAGACTAGCAAGAGAAAATTCTTCATGATACAGAAAAAACGAAAGTCACAAGGTTGTGAGGTAGTAAACAAGAGTCTAAACTCTAATAAGCAGTTTTGGTTAGAGCCTCAATTTGGTTACTCCAAAATTGTTATCAAATTGTTGTATAAACTGTTTCAATCACCAATGGAGATATATCTTTTCTTTGTTTTGAATCTTGTGATCAAAATATTCAACAATCAATATCTATAATATATCGAAAACTATTACTAATTATACCGTAAGCAGAACATGTTGAACCCTGACTAGAAGAATAGTACGTATTCCCCAATCCATTAAAAAGATTTAGCAGGAAAAACACTAGCTAAGATGTTACCTAGAATCACAAACAAAACAATTAAAGTCACCACGAAGAGTCACACTGACTACTGTTTAAGTTGACCAAAACAACCATCAGAGTACATTGGCAATGCTGTATTAAAGTTTCTAAAGCAATGAATTCCTTAGGAACATCACATTTTCTAAAGCAAGCAAAAGCTCTAAGAATTAGCAATAACAGCTGAAGCAACAGGGGAAAAATAAGATCACATCAAACTATGACATGAATATTACCCACCTAGATAAACATGAGTCTGAAGCAAAAGAAGTACAAAACTGCAAAATATATGACATTGGAATCGAAGAGGTTCTAAAAATCGTAACCTTGACATATAAAGGTTTTGACGTCACTGAAAAAGCAAATAACATTTCCTGCAATGCCAAAGTTTTCCTAAAATCACTCAATGATTGACTGAATAACACCGGCTCCAACTGTCTTCCCTCCTTCTCTGATAGCAAACCTCATCCCTTGCTCACAAGCCACCGGCATAATAAGCTCAACAACCATCTTTACACGGTCACCAGGCATAACCATCTTAGACTCCTCATCCTTATCATTCATAATCGAAGCCACCCTTCCAGTCACATCAGTGGTCCTCATGTAAAACTGAGGCCTATAACCTGCGAAAAAGGGAGAATGCCTACCACCCTCTTCCTTCTTCAACACATAAACAATGGCGGTGAACTTAGTATGCGGAGTAATCGTTCCTGGTTTGGCCAAAACCATCCCTCTCTGAATATCAGCCTTTTGAACACCTCTAAGCAACAACCCAACATTATCACCAGCCATAGCGTCATCTAATATCTTCTGAAACATCTCCACACCAGTAACTGTGGTGTTCCTTGTTTCTTTCAATCCAACAATTTCAACAGTCTCTCCAGCCTTAACAGTACCTCTCTCAATACGACCAGTGGCAACAGTACCACGACCCGTGATGGAAAACACATCCTCAACAGCTAACAAGAAAGGCAAATCAGTTTGTCTTTGAGGAATAGGAATATAACTATCAACAGCATCCATAAGTTCATAAATCTTATCAACCCATTGGTTTTCACCTCTCTTAACACTCGGATTAGCCATCAAAGCTTCTAAAGCTAACAGGGCAGACCCAGAAATAATAGGCACATCATCACCAGGAAATTCATAACTCGAAAGCAATTCACGCACCTCCAAATCGACCAATTGCAAAAGCTCTTCATCATCAACTTGGTCTTGTTTGTTCAAAAACACAACCACGTTTGGAACACCAACTTGTTTAGCCAACAAGATATGTTCTTTTGTCTGGGGCATGGGTCCATCGGCTCCGGAAACGACCAAGATGGCACCGTCCATTTGGGCAGCACCAGTAATCATGTTTTTGACATAATCAGCGTGCCCCGGACAGTCAACGTGGGCGTAATGGCGGTTCTCGGTTTCATATTCAACGGTAGCGGTGTTAATGGTGATACCACGGGCACGCTCTTCTGGGGCGGCGTCGATTTCGTCATACTTTTTAGGGGCGCTGTTACCCATGGAAGCTAAGGCCATGGTTAGAGCGGCGGTCAAGGTGGTTTTGCCGTGGTCGACATGGCCAATGGTGCCGATGTTGACGTGGGGTTTCTTGCGTTCGAATTTGCCACGGGCGGCTTTGACGGTGAGAGCTCCACCACGGCGGCGGTTGACGGTAGTTGTGGCAGTGGTGGTGAGGAAAGGTGGGAGGAAGGAAGAGGAGAGGCGGGTAGAGGTTAGTTTTGTGGGTTTTGAGGAAAAGTTGGAGGTGGTAGTTGGGGAGTGAGTGGAGAGAGGGGAGGCGTATGGGCATCTAAGCTTTGAAGAAGTGGCTGCCGCAGCTGCTGTTGATGAAATTGCCATTTCTTTTTGTTAATTCGGAGAGAGCGTAGAGGGAGAGGGATTGGGGGGTTTTGCCTTTGCCTTTGGCTTTGGCTTTGGGGATAGAAATGGAGGAGAGTGCAGAGAGTTGAATCAGGGTCAGGGATGGTAAAGGAAAGGTAAGGATTTGTTTTGTTATCTTGTTTGGGAGGACAGAAATAAATAAGGGCTAATATATTCAAATTTCTTCCTCTGCTGCTACAGCTATGCTATCCAGTGCTCAGCTCAGCTCCCTTGGGGGTAGTATTGAAATTTCGATGCCATCTTACTCATATTCTGACACGTGTACGATTAAGTTCAATGGTGAAATTTGTAAGTAAATGTTATCAAATATAATTTCAAATGTTGATATCATAGCTTTTTTTAATTATATATTATTATTATTATTATTATTTATTGTATTTGTAAACAGGTCATTTGACAATCACAATTCACAACCTGCTTTTTACTTATTATTATTATTATTATCCATTGAAAGTTGAAACAGAAAGAGAAAGAGAAACAGAGAGGAGGTTAGTACCTTTGGGCTTGTGTTGTGTTGTGCAGTAGCATTAGCCAGCCATTAGGGAAAGGACTGTGGTCTCAACTCAACTCTCAAGTGATAAAAGATATTAATGTTGTATTTATTATTATAATATTTGAGAGGTTCATAATAATAAGAGAAGAAGTGAACAAGTTTAAGAATGAATCATTCATGTCACTTCCTGCCTCCTATCCTATCCTATCCTATCCGAAGTCGTATCGTTTGGTTTGGTATCGACTACAATGTAAAATGATTGCGATCCATAGCTGCAGCAGCTGGTATATGGTAGTCAAACCCAAGCCCATGCCCAAGCCACGTCTCTTTTTCAGCTTCTCAACTTTCCCTACAACTTTCCTTGATTTACTTCTAAGACTAAGGCTATACAGATTTCCTTGCAAAATAAAAAATAAAAAAAGATGAAAAAAAGTCAGCGGCAAAACTTTGTTCCTGTTGTGGTGATGAACTCTGGATTCTCGACCCATATGTTTAGCAGGTTAGGTTAGGTTAGGTGTCCCAAGGTCAAGCTGCCCTTTTGGGCCTACAGATTGGCCGGCCCTCTTCAAGCTACGGATTTTAAACTTAACTTGGATCTATCCGACCCTGGTCTAAAATATTATTTATCGGCCTCAGCCTGGCCCCAACAACTCAAAGGAAGCATAGCACTAGCAACAGCCGATTATTAGAATACTTACAAGGAAGGAAGGAAGAAAGAGCGAGCGTGGCTTTAACTTGAGAGGTCGAGACGGAGTTCAAACAACATTCTTCTTCTTTTTCGTTTCTTTCTGTACAGCGAAGACCGAAGATAATATAAAAAAGAAACAGAAATAATGGCCAACGATCCAGAGAAGAGGTTTCATTCGATCATGGACAAGCTCTTCCACTCCCCTAAATTCACCCCTTCCTCCTCCAGGTCTTCTTTTCTCTTTTTTATTTGCTTTTCATTATTGATTTCCCCCCCCCTTTCTAGTTGATGAAACTTGAAAATTCTATTAAGTATTATTACTATTGCTATTTGTTTGTTTATTTATAAATATATTTGTAATGAATTGGTAGTTCACCGGGACCGGGAACAGGAGGACAACGACAACTATTACGAGCCGAGAAACGGCCTAATCCATCGTCTGCTTTAGCATTAGGAGAGAAGAAGCATTGCTTATTTGCGGGTGAAACCCCACTGTGTAGACCATGGGATAGAGGAGATCTTCTGAGGAGGTTATCGACTTTCAAATCCATGACTTGGTTTGCTAAGCCCAAGGTCCCTTACTTTCCATTTCATTTTCTTTCTCTCTTTCTATGTTTCCTATGTTCTGACTAAACTCTTTTCTAAGTTTATGTGTGTTGATTTAATAGACATGATTATCTTTTCCATGGTTTTTAGGTAGTATGTGCTGTAAATTGTTCTAGGAGAGGTTGGATCAATGTGGATATGGACATTATAGCCTGTGAATCATGCGGAGCGCGTCTCCTTTTTTCTACTCCACCTTCTTGGACACAGCAGCAAGGCATGTCTTGCATCTAATTTTTACTTCACTTTGAGCACATACTTTTGAAAAGTTTGGTTATTCGCAAGGCTAAATTAGATACATTTTTTTCTATACTCTTCAGTTGAGAAGGCAGCCTTGGTGTTTAGCTTAAAGCTGGATAGTGGACACAAATTGCTTTGCCCTTGGATTGACAATGTTTGTGATGAAAGACTGGCCGAATTTCCTCCCACTGTGCCTGCTGATTTAGTTGATAAATTCAGGGAGAGATCCAACTCACTCTTTCAACTTTTAGCTCTTCCAGTGATTTCATCTTCGGCCATTGAATTTATGAGAAGCCCTCAGCTCGAAGAATTTCTCAGACAACCCTTAATGGTGGATTCTCTGAAAGGGAACGCAGAATTTTCTCAATTAGAAAGTATAGAAGATGGGTCTGATGTGGATTCTGCTAACTTGTATTATCAGGTATGACACTTGTTTCTCATTTTAGTTTGCAATTATAGGTACATTTGGGCTGAAAACTTTTGCCAGTTTCAGTTGCATAATATAGATGTACATGTAAACGTGTGTGTGTTGCTCTCTGAAACTTTCATGTACTGCATTTTCATACCATTCCACCTTCTGCTTACCAGTAAAAAAATCCAATGGTTTCTCCAATTCTGCATTTATTGATTGTGGTTTTATCATTTATGCATTCCTGAAATTTTGTTGGTGTAAGACTGATCATTTTAAAAATATTGCAGGCTCAAAAGCTTATAAGTCTTTGTGGCTGGGAACCACGTTCACTACCTTATGTAGTTGACTACAAGGATGGTCAGAACCAATTTGTCAAAGATGCTGATATTTTGAATTCATCCCAGGGAGTTGATTATGGAGGCTTCCATGTTATTGATGAAAATGAAAATTTGGAGGCAAATAAAGACTTTGAGAATTCTTTTAGATTGCAGTATGATCCCAAATCTGTTGTTTTAGATTGCAGGCTTTGTGGCGCTAGTGTTGGATTATGGGCTTTCTCCGCTGTTCAACGGCCTGTAGAGTTCTTCAGATTAGTTGGATGTGCAGACGTCAATCCTGGAGTCCGTGATTCTGGCCATGAAAGCAATGTGAGTGATGGGATTGTTGCTGTTCCTTCAAATGGTGGGTCATCATCTATGGAGCAGTCTTCAAATTTAAAATTGACTATAGCAGGGGGTCCACCACCAACACGACAAAACTTTAAAGCAACAATCTCTTTACCTGTTATTGGCCAGAGTTTAAGGGCAAGGCTTTTGTATCATCCAGAGTTTAGAGATCAGATATATAATAATCAAGAAAATACTCTAGCAGAATCCAATTGCAATAGGATTCTAGGAGAAATAGATTGTTTCAGTAATAGTGTTAGTGAGCAAGTTGTTCCGTTGGAGGACGTGAGGACTTTAAATAGCAAAAAGGATGATCAAGTGAATTGTAATTCTAAAAGCAATGATCAATCTCCTAGTTCAAACCATGATGTTTGTGCAATAGATGATACTTTTAGAAACCTCACGCCGTTGGAAGGAACCGGCTTCACTGCAGAAGAAATTTCTCCTCATACTGGTACATATGATTCTAATATGGGGGGTCAAATAGAGAGTTTTCAGAATGTAGTCCAAGATTCTTGCCAAAGTAATAACTTTCCTGAAAAGGTAGACAATGATAGATCTGGCAATTTAGCAGTAAAGGATTCTGATACCTTGCATGTTGGAGAGTCTTCTGTTACGACCCAAGGTGCTAATGTTTCCCCTAGAAATGAAGGAACCAAGGATAATGATTCATCAATTATGATTACATTTGAAAAGTGCCATCCAGAGCAAATTGCAGAAACAGATAAGGTTTGTAATAAAAAGAATTGTTTATCTAGCCATCAAGAGTCTATATGTGTTGTCTGTTGCTTGGAAGCTGATGTAAATGTTGATGGCTCATACAAGATGAACTCTAGAGAAGACAAAACTTGTTCCAATAGCGAGGAAGGGATGATTGCTGGAGTGCAGACTGCACAAAACAATAAGGTCTTAGCCTGTGCCAAAGGTAAGCATTATATTTTGTAATCAAAAGCATTATTCTCAGTGTTCTTTAGAGACGATCTTTAATAAATGAAAGTTTCACTATGGATATGCTTTTTTTCTCTGTTGTTATTTAGTTCCCTTTGTTTGGGCTTTGCTATGCTTTTAACAGATTATTGCTTATTGATTATGAAGTTAAACTACATACATTTTTTTAATTGGAGAAGATACTATTCACTTTATGTTACAGAAAGTTAATTAGGATATTAATTTCTTTTTCTGCCTTTGTAATATCTTTTCTGTGAAAATTCTATTTTTTATACCTATAGCATCTCAAACCTGTTTCACCCTTCATTTCTTTTCTTGGTCTACTCCTGAGGGCATGTGTTTTATATATGACTTCTCTGATTACTGGCTGATCCATGTGTAATGAAGTAGTAATCTAATTTGCTAAACTCTCTTTTTCTGTTAGTGTGATTCTCGTCTATATACTCATTACACATTATTGTTTTTCTGTCTTTCACACCTAAGAGGGACTGGAATGGTAGTTCTATGCGCCAAGTTGGATATTTGAGTTGTGCTATATTTTTCCTGTTTAGAAGTTGTGAAATCAGTAGGAGTTTTAGACTTAGTTTTTCCCAGAAGATATTTGAAAATATGAGCCTTATATGTACAACTGGGAAGAATGCTCCACTTTCCTAGTACAGTAAAGCCCAAAGAGACCAACTGTTGTGTTCCTATATAGAAGGAATAACTTCCCATCAGTCAGGTTGAACCCAATCCATAGATAATTTCTGATAGACTGACCGAAGATTTCAGTGCTTTGATGTCCCACATTTTTATCTGATGCGTTGTCAAGAATGTGTCCCCTGTGAAATGAATTAAATATGAAATGTATGGGAAGTCAAATTTGATTTGATTCCAACTTTTCTTGTCAAGAATAAACTTATTCATGCTGCTTGTAGACCTAGTTTGGTTAAACACCTATAGTTTGTAGTTTTTCACTTTTCTTATAGATTCCAAAACGGTTCTGTAATTTCTTTTGGTCAACCAAGAACCTTGTTAAAAATTAATGCCTTTATTAATAACACTTTCACCATTTGTTACTGTGGAAGGTACGTCCAAGGTTTTATTGATTTGAGCTCTTCCCTGTGCAAAATTATTTTAAATAACCTTGTGTGCTAGTTCTTAAGGTAGAAAATGAGAGGTAGATCTGTTGTTGGATGGTAGACTACGTGCTAGGGATGTCATTTAGAAGAATCTTCCTAGAACTGCACCCTGATGAATTGAAAGAAACATAGCCATCAACATCTAGATTTCTCTAGATATAATGATTGAAAAATGGTACTTGATTCAATTGAAGCTAAGGTTACAGTGATGTTGGTGGTTGAGGCTATCTTCATGAGTTGCTTTCAATTTTAAGGTGATGGGCTTTAATGTCATTTCTATTGATCTTTTTTCATCTAGGGATTTGCTACCAGAGCATCATGAGGCAATAATTAGCTCTGATTGCACTGAAACACTTTATTGCCACTGATGGCATGTTGATATTCATTGAAAATACTATCTATGGAATGTTTTAATCTGCAATAGTATCCTGTTGTGTCACGTCGCCACAGGTTGAAATTTGAGTATTCTTTTGCTTTCATAGTAATGCACAAATATGTTATACTGGAATCCTTTTGTTGGAGCAGCTAGAAGCTTTGAGATGTTTCTCAGTTTCAGTGCTACCTGGAAAGGTTGATCCATTAGCTGCATGGTCATTTTTTTCTTTTCTTATTTCCCCCTTGTAAGTACCTTGCCGTCTAGCTGGTTAATAATGAAAGTATTACCTTCTTGATATGTAATGTGTAGCTGGTTTATGTGTTTGTGGAATTTGCAATTGTTATGTTTTGATTCCATGAGATTTTGTTATTTAATCACAAGGGTGATCAACTATGGTACCTCCATTTTACAGGAGAGGATATAAAGCAACTGCAAATGGATAAAATGTCAGAGTTTGATCCGATCAGGCAGCACAGACATTTTTGTCCATGGATTGCATCAACGGGTAGCAGGGCACCTGGATGGCAACAAACATTATCTGCTTTGCTATGCGGGAAAGATTTTCCTCATTCTTCACCTACATGTTCTCCTTCATCTGCCTCTGTGATTAAGGTAAGTTGAAATGTTACTTATTCAAGTAATGGAGGTGTTGCCATATATTTTTGTGCTGAAATGGAAGTATTTGATATGAATATGGTATGTTTGCTATTAAGTTTTTATCTGGTTTTTTTTTTTTTTTTTAAATTGATTTACCCTGCTCATCCCCACTTTTACTATCCTACTCGAGTTTTTTTATGGGTTGATAAAAAATTTTAGGTTTCAAGACCCATAAAGCAGTTCGTTACAGGAATGTTGCTTATCCTGATGATTAAGAAATTCTAGGTTATATATATATATATATATATATCCTTTGCTTTATCATATCTAGAGGATTATAATCTTCCTAGATTTTATTCTGCAGGTTGATGATCCCATTGCTTCAGTTAGAAAGCTTTTCACGTCTCCTAGGGCCAAAAGAATGAAGATCACCCGAGAATCAAGCTAAAGTACTGTTTGTTACCTACTTGCGTTATTGTGGTGTATCTATGCATCTCCAAAGAGATGGAAGATTGAACTTCCTCATTTCGTATGCATATATGGCGATCATGTATCTAATCTCGGTTTCTATACATTTCAAACATAACAATATGTAATGTTGCTCCAGTCCCTCATTTACAGCCAAATTATTCCTGAGAGCAAAGCTGAAACTCTTTTTAAAGCCACACTAGAGCTTATAAGTTTATCAATTTTGGGGAATTGGCATGTTAAGATTTCAATGAGGTCTATAAGAAATAGAAATACTTCATTTTTAGCTCATAGAACTGGTAACTCTTCATTTAAAATTGAAACAATATGAGAAAGCATGCAAATGGGATTTGGTTCAGTCCATTCCATCAAGCCACCTTTAAATCGGGGCGATTGAAGCCTCATTCAATTCAGCCTGTGCCTTGGAAGGATAGAGTGGTTCCAGGGCCTGAGATTGAGAACCTAACAGAAGAAGCAACGAAGAGTTGCCACAAGGCAAGGGGATCATTTGAACTGTTTCAGAATGGAAAAACAAGGGGAAGCAGGAATGTTATGGAGTTGCGGAAGGTGGGGCTGCTGCAGTTGGAGAGTGAAGTAATTGTGGGGAGGATTTTAAGAATTTTGGCTTCTCTAACATCTCTCTGTTTATTTCACTGCCTCAAGACTAAAGAGACTTCTGCTGCTGCACGTAAAACTATATTAATAATTCGTGTTATATAATTTTTGATATTTTAATATATTTGTATCATATTTATATTATTTTTTGTTTTGTTTTGTATTATATTTTATATTATATTTTAAATTTTTTTATATCGTATAATCATATCGTATCCAAAATTATCGGAATCGGGATCTAGTTAGAACTTTAATTAAATAAAGAAAATTTTAAAAAATGCCTTCCATTCCATGTCACCACTAGGGTTTAAGCCACTCTAAAACCGCAGCAATCCAAATTTTGATTTCCTTTTAATAGTCTTTCCAAAACAAAACAAAAGAAAGAAAGAATGGCGAATTCAATGGCAACTTTATCAAGAAGGGTTTATCGATCTCTTCTCTCCAACCCTAAAACCCCTCAACTTTCAATGCCCTTTTGCACCACCACCCCCCTTTCCTCCTCTGCTGAAAGTGCCGACTCGGACTTTGACTCATTTCACGACTCACCTCCATCGCAATCCTCAACGCCCTCAGAATCTGCCAAGGACTCCAACACTCAGAGTCGTTTATACGACCGCCCGCTTGAGAATGGCCTCGATATGGGCATTTATAAGGTGCATTCATTTTCACCCTAATGCCTTTGCATCTTTTCTTTTTTAAATTCTTCAAATTTGAAAGTTTTTGTTAGGAGAATTCTGAGCAGTAGCAACTTAAAAGACAAAAAGAAAGACAGAAAATGTCATATGGGTTATTTTGGGTTTTTGGAATTTTGGATGAATATTCAAACACAATGTCGTTTTGGGGGTTTGAATAGGCTTTTATTAGGAGTAGAAATCTTTAGTTTTGGAGCTCTATTCTGAAAGTTAACTCAAAGTAGTTCTTGGGCTTTTTGTTGGTTTTTCTGTTTGTAGGCAATTTTGGTTGGACAGGTCGGGCAGACCCCAGTGCAGAAGAAACTGAGGAGTGGGGTGTCGGTAACAATGTTTTCAGTGGGGACAGGTGGGATTCACAACAACAGGAGGCCACATGAGAATGAGGAACCAGTGGAGTATGCTAATCGCTGTGCTGTTCAGTGGCATCGAGTTTGTGTTTACCAACAGTCGTTGGGAGGTCTTGTCCTAAAGCATGCTGTACCTGGGTAAGGTTTTGTTCTAAGCATATTTCATTGTACTTAATATGCAGAAATGCTTCTTTTCGTATTTAGATGATGTCCGTTTTCTTATCCTTTGAATTTCATTCCTACTGCCATTTCTAATATTGACCCTTGTTATTTGCAAAAGTTATCAGAAGGGTTAATTAATGTGATTGTCTTTGATGTAGAAACACAAGCATGCTGTAAAAGATTAAGTGTGAATGCTCTGACATGACTAAATCATAAAGTTATTAGGCATTTTTATTAAGGATGCTCTCATAACATTCTATTTACATCTAGAATTGGGTAGTCCCTCTGTTGAAACCGTTGCAGGATAAACCATCTTTAATGGATGTGAAATGCATGAGAAGGGTGAGTGCAAGTGTGGATTAAGTTAACATTGAATATAATGGAAACTTGAAGGTTTATGATGCAGGATTTTAACAATGTGACCTCTATTGCATCGTAAGATTGTCGTTTGCAAAAAAATCTTCTTTTCCAGCACAGTTCTACAACATAGCAAATACTTAAAAAATGCTATGCACTGTATCTTTAAAGGACTGTGCACTCACTCATTAGAAGGTCAGCGCCAAAAGTCTGGAGTCTTGAAAGATGGTTCAATGGATGGCTTATTTAGACTTTGGGAGAACCATTGCTCATTACCTTGTTAATGTCAAGAGACTAGTTAGTTTTGAAGGATTGTTCAATTATGGCTGAGTTTAGACTGAATGAGAACTACTGATTAACTGATGAATTCTAGATAGCTTTTGGCTGTTTTGTGTATTCCATATTCTTGGCTTGGGGAACTGTAGTGGATCATTTCTAAGCATACCAGTTTTTCAGATAGAATTGTGTGTAATATTTAAACTTGGGGCTAGTAGTTCTGATAATGTATGAAATTCAAAATGAAGAGTCTACTCTGTCTTTTTGAATGGGTGGGATATTGAATGCTATAGTAATTTGGTTTTGAGCATGGCCTATTAACTGCAACTTGTCATAATTATATCAGCTGTTGATTGTCTTCATTCTTGATCTTGGTTGTAATATTCTTCTCTTTTTTTTATTTTTATTTTTTTTTTCTGGGTGATGTAGTAAAACTGTATATTTGGAGGGAAATCTGGAGACTAAAATCTTCACTGATCCAATCACTGGTCTGGTTCGACGCTTGAGAGAGATTTCCATTCGTCGAAATGGTACTTACATTACTTTAATCCATTCTGTATTTTGAAATGCTCAAGGAAGGACAGGAAATAACTGCATAGTTTTGTGGCACAATGAGTTTCTCCTTGACTTTGATGGTAATGTTTGCTGTGAATATTTTGCAGGTCGGATTGTGTTTTTGGGAAATGTTGATGATGACCAGAGGGCAACTTCTGGAGAAATTAAAGGTGCTGGCTTTTACTAGACAGTAAAAAATTAGTTTACATGGAGGAACCAGGTTGGGCATATTTGTAATCATACAATGGTTGAAGATTGTTTTATGGATGAAGAAGTTTGTGTAAAGACATGAAAATTGTTGAAATTGCATGTTATGTTTAATATAGTTATCTTAATAAGTAATATCCAGTCTGAGTTGGTGGTGGTGGTGTAGCATGGAGAAGTTGAGTTGAGTTGAGTTGAGTTGACTCTCCCTGTTTTGATGATACATTATATATAACATTATGATTCATTTATGTTGGGGAAAATTGAATATGTGCAGTGCAGTTAATTACTTTTCCTTAGACAAAGACAAAGACAAAAGTCTTTAATTTTCATTTTCTGGGAATGCTATTTGCTAATGATCCCAACTAGGGGTGTAAATGAGACACTGGTGCTCGCAAGCTATTCGAGTTCGGCTCGAAAAAAACTCGAATTCGATTCGGTCATTATCGAGCCGAGCTCGAGCTATCGAGCGAGCCGAATTCGAGTATCTCAATACTCGATTCGAGCGGCTCGCGAGCCTAATCGAGCTTTTGATTTTATAATATATATTTTTATAATAATTTACTATATTACCCTACTGTATAGTGGTGAAACGAGCTCGAGCTCGAACTCGAGCTCGAGTACATAAATTGAGTAAACGAGCTTTATCGAGCCGAGCTCGAATAGTTCGATTATATCTCGAGCCGAGCTCGAGCTTGAAAAATGGTATTCGGTCGAGCTCGAGCCGAGTTTCGAGCAGCGAGTTTCGAGTCGAGCTCGAGCTCGAGCAGCTCACTATTCGAGCTCGGCTCGACTCGATTACAGCCCTAATCCCAACCCAACCCAAGTCTCTAATTAGATCATCAAACTCTTCTTTGTTTGACTTTCACATCACTTGGGTCGTGAATATTTTAACTTGATGAATCAAATAGTTTGTCTTTGTCTGTCTTAGTCTTTTACATAAAACAAAACAAAACAAATTCATTTGCTTAGTACTAGTAATAGTAATATCAGAATTTCTCTTTCTAATTTATATAATACTAGTATGCTACTAAAATCTCTTTCTAATTTTGGATTGTGATTGTGATTTTAGTTTTAAAAAATAAAATCATAATGAATTGAAAATACATTTTTCTAAACTTTATTATTTGTAAAAAGGCATCAAGTCTGTCAAGGCATTAACGAAGAAAGTTAACTAGGGAAGTTGTTTGGCCCCACAACACAAAGACAACACCACATCCACAGCCAAGCCAACAACTTACGGACACCACACTAACACATAAATAATAAAACACATGGAGGCTGGAGCGCATTGCTTGCCCTCCGCCATGTCTCATAGTCATACATCCATTAACTAATAGTAACAACGGAAACGAAACCAACCCATCTTCATCACTCCTCCAACACAAAACTCTAAACCAAACAAACAATTATTTATTTTCAGATTCAGTCCGACGAAGATGTGGAGGCGCGTGGCTTCGCTTTCTTCCTTCATCTCATCCTCCAATTCCTCCTTTCTTTCCCAGGTTCCGATTCTCTTCCATTTCAATTCAATTTTATTTATTTTTTAAAAACCTCAACTTTGATTTATCATTTTTTTTCTTCTTGTTCTTCTCTTTTTAGTTTAGGGTTATTCATGACTTTGACAGTCGTTTTTTATTGCTGTTTTATAGGCAGCATGCAGATTAAACATTTGGGAATCATTAACGACAGGGATCGCGCAACAGGTATTGTTTCGATTCACAAAGTGATGAACATGTCTTGTTGCATTTGAGCTCATCTTAGACTTGGGTAGGTTGAGACTTTGAAACCAACTAATTCGTGACAAAAAAAGCTGGATAAAAGTTTTTAAAAAAGCCCTTATTTATGGGTTGACTGAAATATAATGGTGTTATTTTGTTTTCCTGTTTTGCTGTGGGTTTGGCCGCTTGGAGGAGCGTGATTATCTAGGAGGGAAAATAAAGATTCTTGTTAATTTGAAACTGACTTTGAGAGACCTTCTTTGAGTTCAACAGATTCGACAGAAATGTGAAGATGGTCTCCAAAACATTTAAAATGTTTTCTGTCATTATCATTAGTCATATATCAAAATGACGAGCTTTTGTATGAAATGAATAGTTTAAACCTGAGTTCTTCTGAGTTAGACAGTAAATAAGAAGATTTTAGCATCCCAACCTTTTTTCCCCAGGATTCAACTTGTTCACTCATTTCATGCGAATCCATGTTGCTAGCATAGGTTGTTTGTTACATAAATTTCGTCTTTTTTCAAATTTATTTCCTTTCTCCTTTCTCCTTTTTACTTTTGTAGGTTTTGTTAATTTTACAATGCATTCCTCTTGCTTACAGCAATAGTATATTTTCCATGATATATTCATAAAAAATGAGTTCTTTTTGTTGGTTCATTATCTGCATGCAGGCAAAAGGTGTAATAGTCCCCAAAGAGAAAACTCCATTCATAACTTTTGTCCTAGGTAACACTTGTGCATTATTGCTAGCGTGAGTAAATAATGCCCCGTGCTTACTTTATATCCTAGCATGCAAAATTACATGCTATGCTTTATGTTGTGGTTTTAAAACTCTTATTCTTTGAGCTTGGGAAGTTTTGGACAAACTTAAACCTTATTTTCTCCTTAAGTTTGTTTCTCTTTCCTTGTTTTAACATATTTATCTTCTAAATTCTCTTTTGGAGAAAAAAAACAGAATTCAAGCTGCAAACCACACATCTGGTATACTTGATTCTTTGCTTAACAAAAGGAGAGGTTGCATTCTGACTGAGCTTGAATCTTTTGGCTTTTTAAGTGCCATAAAACATCATAGGTTATATGATCCACAAAATCATAATATGAATAAGTTAACTATTTTAGATGTCACTTGGCATTTTATTGTATGGTTAATATGCAAATGATACTTGAGGCTATCCAATGATATACCAGGGCTATAAACCTTTTGATAGATCAAACATTTATCTGTTGTTACATTAAAGGAAATAGTGAAGTGGAAAACTATATCATATATGCTTGTTTGGACGGTTTTTTGCACCGTACTTTCATTTCATATGGAAACAAGTTGTGACTCCAGGCTTTGATGCACTGTGTGATGCTGCTTTTATGAAGTGTTTAACTAAACATTGTTTGATTTGTAAATTTTCTTTTGGAGCTTACGTTTATTCAGATTTTTTCCCTCTGCCTTTCCATTTTCAGGTGGTCCTGGTAGTGGAAAAGGTACTCAGTGTATAAAGATTGTTGAGACCTTTGGATTCACACATTTGAGTGCAGGAGACTTGTTAAGGAGGGAAATAGCTTCTAATAGTGCAGATGGGTAATAATTGCTCTTCATTGTTGACAAATCATATTGTTAAGTGACTATAGTAATCCATGTCCTCTGATGATATAACTTTGATTTCAGTTCCATGATTCTTAACATGATTAGAGAAGGAAAAATTGTCCCTTCACGGGTGACAGTCCAACTGATACGAAAGGAGATGGAATTAAGTGACAATCACAAATTTCTCATTGATGGTTTCCCACGTACTGAGGAGAACCGAATAGCTTTTGAACGAATTGTGAGCTTCTCGGTTTTTTTCTTTCTAATGGTTTCTTATCCGAGAACTGTATAAAACTTGACTATTTGCCTTCCAACTCTGCCGTTAATTATGTGTTACCTAAAGTTATTTGCTTGTTGAGTTGAAGAAACTCACTAGAAGAAGTGATGAGATATGTGGAAATATTAGAAGAAGTGATTTTTTTATTATTAACTTAACTTTCTTTATGGCATTTGCAGATTGGAGTAGAGCCAAATGTTGTACTTTTCTTTGATTGCCCAGAAGAAGAAATGGTGAAACGCGTGCTGAATCGTAATCAAGTACATGAAGATAATTTTCCGCCTTAAGTTGAATCATGTGAAAACCATTTTTTGAAATGTGATATTTTCTTATTGCAGGGTCGAGTTGATGATAACTTAGAAACAATCAGAAAACGCCTTAAAGTTTTTGAGGCATTGAATCTTCCGGTCATCAGTTACTACTCTCAGAGAGGAAAGCTCTCTAAGGTATATCTATACTGTCGTCTCCTTCTGGGGCTTTATGTTACCCCTTTCTAATTGATGATTGCTTACATAGCATAGAGATTCAAAATTCTATATTGGTTATAGTAACTGAGGCAAATACATGCAGATCAATGCAGTAGGAACAGTAGATGAAATATTTGAACAAGTTCGTCCAGTCTTTAGTTCCTTTGAGGTATGTTCTGTGAGCACAATGATCCTCTCTATCCAGCTATGTTGATTTCATTTTTGAATCAGAAAACACTACTACTGCATTATTTTTGAGATATAGTGTTCATTTTACTAACTGATTTTTTCTTTTTTCTTTTTTAAACTTAAGGCTAAACTTTTTGGTGTCTTTCTTGTATGATTATTGTCTAGAACTAGTAGGGTTATTATTCTTGTGACCTGTTTTGAATATATTATTAGTTGTAAGAATAGAAACAAGAATATCTTTGCCCCGGTGGTCTGATGTTATGAGGTAAAGGAGGGAGAATAGTGGTGAGAAAAACATTAGTTCCTCCTCCTGCCATTGTAATGTGGATACCAATATACTAGTAGTAGGTATGAGTTTTGGAGTGATTTGTTCTTATTCTGCAGCAGGTTGTTGGATGAGGATCTTTATGAAACAGGAAGATCCTTTTTCTTACCTTGTTTTGGCTGGCTAAAGAGAAGTGGAGGTCAGTTGAGCTTCAAAAGTTTCCAGTAAGATGAGGAAATTACAGAAAAAGAAGAGTGGTAATTTGGTTGAGGTGAAAGCTAATTGGAGCTGAGATTAATTGTTATTCATTTTCATAGTCGTGTTTACATTAGCTCACCTCTCTATTTACAGTGTTGCAGCTCATGATCTGTATGAAGACGGATGCTTTTATGTTTTTAATTACCTGCATAATCTGATCATTTTATTTTGAGTAAGGACTCCAAATCCCGTAAATTCAGTTATTCCTTTCAAGTTTTTACTTAAATAACATGCAAATATATTGAATTCGATGCCGCAGGGCGTGGCCAACCATAATCTACAGCTTCTTGCAGCCTTTAGCCTTTCATATTGATTTTTGGCTTTTTTGCAAAGTCTCTCTCTTTATTGTCTGCTTTTCATGTGGCATATGCTTGAGTCACCCCTGTGCTTGACTTCCCTTTTATGCTTTTCCAATTCCAATTTTCGTTTTAATCCGCAAAAATTAGATCCGATAAAAAGGGTGTAAAAAGTTGCTAAAGCTTGAAGTAGAAATTCTGAATTATTATTTATTACTTTTGATTCTTTGAATTTGTGAAAAAAAAAAAGAAAAAAAGATTAATGTGTCACTGCCACATGGTTTGACATCACAGTCCTAGATATCTTTTAGACCCCACTAACACTAACAGTGTGAGGGCCATATCTTATTATCCTTACATAAAAAACTCAATAAGCCTAAATCCCACCCATTCGCCATTTCCTTTCCTTTTGTTTAAAATTACCAAAGCCAAAAAAAAAAAATGTACGGTATTTATTTATTTATTTATTTAAGCCAGGTCAAGGACCCGCCCGCCTACCTGTATTTAATTTAATTAAATTTGAAGACTGAAAGCGTCAGGGAATTACACATGTTGTCATCAAACTTTAGAGTGTATATTATTTTGATCCTTAAACTTGATTTAATTATCAGCGGTCAAAGTATTTAAAAAATTTATGTACTATATCATTTAATGTAAATTAATCTTTTTATTATAAAATTAGATAATTTTTTTTTTTAAATTAAAGCAAAAAAGTAAAATCATTAACTGATGTAACGTGAACCGTTTAAAAAGTCAACGTGACATTTAATCTGTATTTAATTGGTAACATAATTATTAAATGCTAACGTGGTATAAATAAAATATATTATTTATGATGATATGGGCAAAATAAATAATATATTTTTAACATTTGATGTGGTATTTTCAACAACTACATCATCTTAAAATAATATATTTTATTGGTGTCATGTCAGCATTTGACATTTATGTCATCAATTAAACACAAGTTAAATATCAAGTTAGTTTTTTTAACAGTTTATTTAGTGATTTTATCTTTTTGCTTCAATTTAAAAAGAATAAGAACTAAATTATTCAATTTTATAATAAATAGTAGAGGTGGCAAAATAAACCCGAACCCGAAAACCCGCCCAGGAAAACCCGAACCCGAACCCGCCCAAACCCGATTTGACCAAAAAGTCAAAAACCCGAACCCGAAAAAACCCGAACCCGAATGGGCCCGAACCCGAATGGACCCGAACTCGAATGGGCCCGAACCCGAATGGACCCGAACCCGAATGGGCCCGAACCCGAATGAGCCCGAACCCGAATGAGCCCGAACCCGAATGGACCCGAACCCGAGACCGGCCCGAACCCGAATTTAATACTAAAAATAAAAATAATCAAATTGCAATTAATTAATTTTTTTTTTACAAAGCAATAACTTTAATTATTAATTTTATTCTAATTTTTTAAAATAATTTAATTAAAATTTAATATATATATATATATATATATATATATGATGATGAAATAATAATTTTATCAAAAAGTAAATTATATTTTGTACTTATAAGTTATAACTTTAACGTCTCATATCATGATGAATTTACAATCTAAATATTTTAAATTTTTGAAAATTTTAGAGATGTGAAAAAAAATTTGACAATAATTCAATTATTCTTTAAGGGTAAAAAAATTTGACAATAATTCAATTATTTTGGCCTTTTGGGTTATACTTATACGGTTAGGTTAGAGTGGGTTTAATTGGATTATGGCTTTCATGGGATTTTATTTTAGAGGGTGGGTTTAATGGGGTTTTGGGTTTTATGGCCTTTTGGTTTTGGGTATATTTATTATATATTAATAAATAATCATATTAATTATATATTTATTACGTATAATTTAAATATAAATTATATTTTTTTAGTACTACTTTATAATTTATACTTTATACTGGTGAAAAAATATAAGTACTCGATATATACATATATATATATATATATATATATATCTTGACTATAAGTATAAAATTTTTGCATTTTATAAGTATATAAACGAATAGATGAAGGCCAGAATTTATTTTTAAAAGTTTTTTATTTTATAGTGAATATAAATTATAATGTATTTATATTTTGAAATTCGAGTTCATCAAATCAATTATTTTAAATATCAATATGATTAATTTATAATATATCATATTTTTTATAATAAATTATTTCAAAATTTGATTTTATATAACAAATTAATTTCTTATTCTTTTGGTGCTAACAAATATTAATTTTAAAAAATAAATATAATTAAAAATATCATATAATAGCAAAAGTATAAAAATAATAATAAATTAATAATTTGTTTTTAGATATAAATATTTAAATTACGTAAAAACGATTACATCTAATATAAAATAAAATGATGTAAAACATACCTGAATCCAGACCAAACCCGAACCCAGACCGAACCCGAACCCGAACCCGAATGGGCCCGAACCCGAATGAGCCCGAACCCGAATGGGCCCGAACCCGAATGGGCCCGAACCCGAATGAGCCCGAACCCGAATGAGCCCGAACCCGAATGGACCCGAACCCGAATGAGCCCGAACCCGGATGGACCCGAACCCGAATGAGCCCGAGCCCGAATGAGCCCGAATCCGAATGAGCCCGACCCGAACCCGCCCGAACCCGCCCAATTGCCACCTCTAATAAATAGATTAATTTATACTAGATAATATAATATAGAGATCTATCAAGTATTTTGACCCATTATCAGCACATAGGATTAATTTTACATTTGAGTCGGAGAAAACAAAGGGCGATCTACCATAATATTGAAAAATAATTGTGAATCAAGGTTATATAAATATAGCTTAGTTGCTTCCCTTCTTTAAATTAATGATTCATTTTACAAAAAATTACTACTTATTACTATTAAGCATGAATATTATTGAGGGTTAACAAATATTAATCTAAAAATTCTTAAATCAATTTTATTTTATTTTTTTATAAAATTTTCTGTTTGACTTGACTGTTGAAGAGTAATAGACAAAAAAAAAAATAATAATAATAATGAAGGAGAATCCATGTGAATGCTAAAGTTGGATTGAGCAAGAAGTAATTAAAATACATAAAATAACCATAAAAGCGTATGCAATATTACAAATAAGATGAACTATTTTAATTGCATCAATATTCATGTATCTAAAAGATTACAGATATAATTTCAGACGAATTAATGGCACCCTTCGAATAGAATTAATTTAGACAATTAACATGCATGCATTTGTATTAACCAAAAAAACAAAGAAATTGCACTCTAATAAATGATAAGACTTCAGCGATCGAGAAGATTGAGAAGAGCCAAACAATTGCTAGTCAATTTGGCAAGATACAACACACTCTTCTTGATTGTGTTCTTCACAGCTTTGCTTACTTTCTGGTCTTCAAATTCATCCGTGCATGTATTCTCATCCGTCAAGGCAGCGCTAACCCAAGTCCTTATATCACTCATTGCAGCCTTACGATCCGAGCCTTGTAAATTGGCCATTGCCTTGAAGGAATTCTGGAGCTCGTCGATGGCATCACCTGTAGTTTCAGCACAATCACGGATGATTTCTTTCTCGGAAGGACTTAATCCCTTCATTTTTGACACTGATTCTATTGATGAAGATGTATTATATGTGGCGTTTAGAGTTACGGACAAGGCAATGTCGCAAAGTTTCTTGCGATCCGTTTTAATGGTGGATGCATAGGGGGAGAGAGCTTTTTTGCAATCTTTGGGGTATCTGGCTGAATTGCAGGCTGATTTGATAAAATTTCTGTAAGTTTTGTTAGTAGTAGTAGGCGTAGCGGCTGGGATTGTTTGCATGGAGGTTGACATGAGAAGAAGAATGGAAAAAGAAAATATGAAGACTAATTGGAACATATGCAAAGAGGAGGTTGAGCTTGACATTGTCAAACTTTTAGCTTCCAATTTCCTTTTTGTGCGATATCTTGGTAAGATGGACGTTAGGAACACAATTTATAGGAAAAAAAAACTGTCACTGTCAGGTGAGTAATGTTTAAATTGTTTGGGGAAAATCAATGGAATAATTTGCTACGGCAGGTAATTAAATGAGATGGCAGAAGATATATGATACGTGATTATATTTAATTAATCAAGAGATTTACAGCTTCGCAACATATATCATGCACACAATATCGAGGCAGATTATTTATGTATTTTTATCTTTTCATCCTTTTAGTTAGCTGTGTAATGCAAGATAGGGATAGTCAGCAGCCAACCAGCAGTCGCACCCATTATTATAATATAAAAAAGATCTCCTTCTTCTGAACTAAATAGAATATATATATATATATATATATATATATTTATCTCTTTTTGACTTTTTTTTAAATATACAAAAAAAAAAAAATCACAATTTAAAAATAAAAAAATAAATACAGATGTTAAAAATGTTTCTACGAGGATTCTGACTTTGAGCTAGCTTGCACATGATAAAACCATATATTACGTATGATATTTTGTTAATAATTAAGATAGTCATGATTCCACACTAGCATGTAAACTGCTCATTTATTAATTTCACTTATATATATATATATTAAATTAAATTGAGATGCATTAATGTTAATAAAAAGCTCACTACCCCCAAAAAATAATAGTGTATATGTTTCATGTGCAAAACTGGGGAGTTTTTAAATCTAAAAAAAAAATATGATACTAAAAACTAAAATATAAAAAGTAATTAAGTAAAAAAACTGTTATGAAATAAAAAAAAAAATAGTTTGCTTGAACATCCAATTAAAAAATGAAATGGAGATCAGAGTACTTATTAATATGTGGTATATAGTTATTTAACTTTAACATAAAAATATATATATTTGTATTGCTCGATATCTATAGTTTTCTATTATTATTTTTTTCTTTTTGCATACCTGTATGAGGTTCTAACTTGTAACTTTGCTATATATGTAGTATCTCTTTGCCGAATACTTTGGTCCTTAAGAGAAATATATTTGAAACAATGGCGTAGGCTTTGCTCTTTTTTTCTCTCTTTCCTTAAACATTATCATGTTAGCACATAAGCGTACGCTTGGACCTTGGAGTTTTTAAAGTATAGACTGCATATATATGACACTAAACGAATAATATTATATATATAGTTCCATGACCTTATCAATAACTTTAATTAATTAGTAAATATTTTGAACAATTTTGATGAGGTATTTACAAGTTATGATTCAATAATAGCAAGTAAAGTAGACATTGAGAATGTATTAATCATAAACTTATATATATTCAAAATACAGGACTCTGGTCTTTAGGACGAACTTACATACGATAAAACTTGAATTTTTTTATTTTTGTAAAGGGATTTTTGTTTCATTTTCTGATATTTGTAAGTACTTGTAGCTTTAAAATGTTATTGCACAGACAAAAGAACAGACAAGAAGAACGTACAAAATATTACAAGAAGTGATGGAAATTTTCAGTATTTTGCAAGCAACCAAAGGGATTTTTGTTTCATTTTCTGATATTTGTAAGTACCTATAGCTTTAAAATGTTACTACACAGACAAAAGAAAAGAAGAACGTACAAAATATTATTACAAGTGATGGAAATTTTCAAAAAAAAAAAAAAAAAAACTTATATATATTCTTTATCTATGTATGTCAGGACTCTATATATACTCAATAATAGCATGAATATATGTTTTTGATCTTTTTTTTTCTAATCTTTTAAAGTCATGATTTTTTTTTTTATTTTTATGTTTTATAGTCATGATTTATTATTGGTTTTAAATTTAAATGAGTATTTGAGTTCAAAATATGATAAATCAATCTCTTTAATTAGTAATTTCAATGAATATTGCATCAAAATGTTGCATGCATGCATGGGCCAAGAAAAAGAAATAGCAAGCTCTTTGTTTAGTATTCACGATATTGATGCAAATATGTAAACAAACTAGAGAAAAGAATTTTCAAATCTCTGTTTGAACGCTTCATTTGAATTAACTGCCAAAGAAAAATAAAAACCATTTATGAAAAGGCCAAAGGGAAAACACTGGTAGTACTTTAGCTAGCAATTGAGAGTATTGAGAAGAGCTAAAATGGTAACACGAAGCTTTTACACCCCTACCCTACATGAAGCTAATTACCGAATAATATAAGTTTTATTTACTTGAACGAGACAGGGTAAATTTTAGTATTAGGAAATCCATTGATGAAGTATTGTATTTGTTAAGTATTTTCATTAATGTTGTGTAAATATGCTGGTTTCTTTGCAAAAACTAATTATATATGGTAGTACGTTCATGTAAATTGATAAGTGGTTGAATATATATATTTATTCAGTCACAATTTGTTGATCTCATCTAATAGTTTGAATTTTAGATAAAATGGTTAACTGTATTATAGTATATACATTATATTACATGGTAGAAGAATATTTTATTTGATTGAAAAATTTAGAATTCAGTTTATATTTCATCGTTGAGTATGTTTTAATTATAAGATATTTGATGCATGATTCAAATAAAGAGATTTTATTTTAATTTATAAATTTTAAAATGGTTGAGAATATGTGGTATCATAATTTAATTAATTAATTAATTAATTGCTTTGATCTATATATAGTTCAATCAGATTGAAGATTGGTCATTAATTACAAGTTTATTACAACTAATTAATCACTCTGGAAGATCAATTCCAATGTTGTTCATTATCTTAAAATTTGTATGGTAAAGGAAATCTGTAATTAAAGAGGTTTTTGTTAAGATTTATATTTGATACATCTTCTTAATAATCTTAAGATAAAAGTGAAGTAATTTTCCATGTAATTAAAGGCGTAGGCGTAGGCGTAGGCAAGACATGTGCCTACCAGATCATCAAATCGAAGCTTCGACGTTAACAAAGTCAAACTCTTTGAAGATGGTACGGACATTTCATATGTGTTTGGATTACAGAATGCGTGAAAATTACATCAAATATGAAATGTCCGTACCATCAAATATGCCATTGCTTCTGCACCTTAATTTTCCATGTAATTAATTAATTATTTGATGGAAGTAATTTTCCATGTAGGCGTAGGCGTAGGCAAGACATGTGCCTACCAGATCATGAAATCGAAGCTTCGACGTTAACAAAGTCAAAGTCCTTGAAGATGGTACGGACATTTCTTATGTGTTTGGATTACAGAATGCGTGAAAATTAAGGTGCAGAAGCAATGGCATATTTGATGGAAGATACCAGTGAGGTACGTACGTGAGCCACCATTCCTTAATTAATTATTCGCTGAATTAGCTAATCAGCTATTTTATGCCACTTTTAAAAGTTTTATCAATTAGTACATGAGAGAGTTAGACAGATATAGCTATTAGATCTGCCAAATTTGAAAATAGCATAATAGGATCACAAGAAAATAATATTAAAAAAATTTAAAATATAATATAAAAAATAATACGAATATAATATGAATTATTAATGTATTAAAATTTGTATAGCAATGAGGACCAATTTCTCAAACCTATAATTCACTGGTAAATTATGTTATTTAAAGGTGTTGGCCATAGATTTTGATGAAAATTAAGAAAGTTGGTTTCTTGACAGCCGATAGATTTTGATGAATTTCATCGTTTAGATCCTTCATTGCTGCCATTGATTGGTGGAGATCATCTACTGAGTCTCTCACGGTCTCCACACAATCTGTGATGGCAATTTGTGAATTAACACAGCTGCAGAGGATGTAATTAAGGAAATTTTTTTTTTTATCTTAGGTTTAGTACGCGAGTTTAAAGTTACTGTTCACCATATTAAAAAATTAAAAAATATTTTTATATTTAAATAATATTGTTTTAATAGTTAAACAGTGATCCAAATCATAAATTTTTTTATCCAAATCTGATTTAATATGAATCAAGCAGATTGCCCGACCATGAGCAAATCTAGTTAGCATGGGGCCTTGTTCCAGGAAAATATCTTGCTACTACAGTTGTATTCTACCCTTTCCTTTTTGCTCAGCATTAGATTTAGATCCTTCAAGCAATTGAAGGTCCCAGCCTTGCGACCCAAATTGTCTATCAAACCCCTTATGCTACATCACTATTGAAATTACGAAAAGTTAGTCATCTTTCTAACACGCTTTTCACATGTATTTTTCATACTTCTATACTTCTTTAATTCATACTATATATGAACACCTAATTAAATATCTATCTATCTATATATATATATATATTTGAATATATTTCCTTTTGGCAGACATTTGTAATTAACTTAAAATTTAGTATCCATGATTTAACTAAACAAAGTATGAAATCTAACGATAAATTGCATAAAAGGATGTGTAAAAGTGTAAAAAAAGTTAAGATAAATTATCTCGTTACTCAAGTTCATACATGACACTTTTGAAGTTAAAAAATTTCCTTCCAGTATATCATAGAAGAGCCCAAAATTTAAATATTTTTTAATTAATAAAAAGTTAACAGGTCAGAGTGAAATAATAAATAAAAAAATCATGGGTCATTGAAGTATAACATTGTAATAATTAATTTGCATGTAGCATGGGGGTTAAAAAGCTCACTGATAGCATAAATTGGTTCTTAGCTATGTAAAGAAGACATTGTAAAATAGTACATTTGTTTGCCAGCTATGCTGGTTGTATTGATGTAGCAGTGCATGCTACTTTTGGATAAATAAAAACTTTGCCTATCCAAAAAAACATTGTAATAATTAGTCTCTAACATAATGAAAAAATGAACTATATATAATGAAGAATACATTAGTGGCTTGGATTCAGAATTATACTCCTAATTAATATTTTTTGATACTGAATTAAGAGCTTATTCCAATTAGTTCATGTAATTATTTTTAAAAAGTAATATCCAACAAGTCCGAGATTAAAATATCAACATTTGCAATCTCTTTTTTTATTTTCAAGTTGTCTTTTTTTATACCAATTTTTTTTTAATACTTATCTTTTATCAATTTTTTATTAAATTTGGTTTCATAGTATTTATGACATTCAAATTTTGTAGTTTGCCAAAAAAATTATATATATATATATATATATATTTATATATATGTTAAACTTATGACTCATATGGAGGCCTAGTTAACATCAATGCGGTCCGATTGAGGCACTTTTAGCCTCAATCGGACCGCACTTGGTGTTTGACTTACATGCCACCAGTACAGTGAGCATGCTTTCACTGTGCTGGTGGCATGCTTTTTCATTAGAGCTTTAAGCTCCAATAGATGAAAATGCCTTTTAGTGGGAGGACATTTTTCAACTTTGACCTTATATATATATATATATATATATTTTACTTTGCCACTTAATTTTTTTTATTTTTAATATAATTAATAAATTTTATTATTATATAATAAATATATATTTTATTATTATATAATTAATATGATTAATTAAAAATAAGTAATTACATAAAAAATAAAAAATATTATTTTTTAAAATTATTTATGTTTAATTCTTTTATTTTTATTTTATTAATTTATTTTTAACATAAATATAATTTTAATTATTATTTAATATATATATAATTTTAATATATATTTTATTATTTCATAAAAATATAATTTTAGTATTTTGTAATTATTTATTATATATACACATTTTAGTCTAATGTACTTAATGATCATTTTATCTTCTCAATATAATTCACTTCACCGTCATCGCTGCTTTTGAATTCAAACATATATCCTACCACTGATTTTAATCTCACCATTAAGTATCCAATCTCACGCTATAATAATTAATCTCACCTCCACTGCTGTTTTTAATCTTACCGTCCATCCAAATGGACCCTTATACCATATGTATAAACATGAAATTGGTTTTGATAAAAATAATAATAAAAAAAACCATGAAATTGGATCAAAAGCAAACAATTAATGATATGTAAAAATACCTAAATTTAGTATATCATGATAATTACCATTACTAAAAGAGACATATAGTCTATCTTGGCCACACAAAAAAAAAAAAGAGATTTATAGTCTATATATATAGCTTTTGGAGTTCAATATTAATAAAAAAAAAGATTAATTCAAAAGAGAAAAGTAATATTTTTAAAAGAAACAAAATACCAGCTAATAAACACAAAATTTACAATAAAAAACAAATACTCCTCCAATCAAACAAAACAACTTAATTACATATAATAAAGAATGCCTGATTAAACAAATTACATATATTCAACCATGTTTGCATCTGTTAGAAATTTGTCAATGTCTTAAACCACCAATTATTGATAGGTATGGTAAATTGGTAATGGTTGCATCCTGTTAGAAATTTGTCAATGTCTCTATTCGAAAAGATGATAAAACTCTACTATAAATCTAATCTAACTTAAGAAAAATCTATTAATTAAAAAAATTTATATTCCAGTCACCATGTATTTTTATTTAGAAGTATATATATTTGAACTCTTTCAAATTTAATAGAATAAAGATTCTAATTTTTTATGTATAAAAAATTAAATTTTATTAAGAACAATTTACTTTAATAAAAAGTTCTAAACTAATAAAGAAATAGATATATAAGAATTAGTCAATATTTAATTTTAAAAACAATTATCAACTAAAGAAAGTTTACTTTAATAATTGAACTCCAATATTAATAAATAAATAAATAAATAAATATTAATCAATATTTTAATTTAATAAGAAAATCATTATTTAAAGGTAAAAATAATTAATTTAAAAAATTAATAAAGTCATTAATTAATGATAAACTAGTTAATTTTATAAATAAATAAAAACTTTTACTACGAATGCCCTAAGAAGTAAGGATCCAATACATTGAAAATGATAAATAAAATTGTCAATTATTATATTCAACTATAAATAATATATTAACTAACTTTAAAAATGTCCTCAAAAGCACTTGTTAATTAATAATAATTTTTAAAAAATTATCGCGAACATATATATATATATATATATATTTATGTTGTTCACTATTTATACTTTTGAAATTTATCATACATGCTGTCTGCAAAACAAACAAAAAATCTTCGAACAGTTAGGAAAACTGAGCTACCAGATTTTGCAAAATCTGGTAGACAGTAGCTAAAAGACAGTAAAGGGTCATTGCTGAAACGTTTTTTTTTTTTTTTTTTAATAACTGTAACGGAATTTCTAGTACCTTGCCTAGTTGAACAGTGAAAACAACTTTCCTCTAACTATCTCTAATCGCGGATTATAAGCCATATAATTTGGTTCTCCAAATGTCCATCGATTTACCCCACCAATTATATCACGAATGCAAGAATAACCCACATGGGATAACGTTTTCCCCTATAAATTGGAGTCGTTTCCCTTCCCATTTTCATCACATTCCAGCAGTACGTAGCTCTCCTTACTCATTAGGAAAGATTAAAAAAAAAAAATACTAGCTAGAGATATGGAGGGCACATTCTCTAATCACTCTTTTAAATTCCTTCTTATTCTTCTTGCCCTTAATTCCTACATAAATTTTAGTTCAGCTGGAAGGCAAATTGCCCCACAAGCAACCACTGAATTTATCAGAACATCTTGTAGTTCAACAACTTACCCAAAACTTTGTTTTGAATCTCTCTCAACCCACGCTAGCTTGATCCAAACAAGCCCTCAGCTCCTGGCACATGCAGCCCTCAATGTGACCCTTTCAACCGCCAAATCAACCTCCGCCATGATGGTAACACTATCCAAAAGCCATGGATTGAAGCCTAGAGAGGTGGAAGCCATGCAAGATTGTGTGGAGGAACTGAGCGACACGATAGATGAGCTCAGAAACTCAATTAGCGAGATGGGTCAGATAAAAGGCTCCAATTATGGACTAATGTAAACGATATCCAGACATGGGTTAGCGCTGCTCTGACAGACGAGAGCACCTGCAGTGATGGGTTTGAAGGGAATAACTTGAACAGAAATGTGAAGACTGCTGTGAGAACCAAGATTGTAACAATCGCTCATTTGACAAGCAATGCCTTGGCATTGGTCAACAACTATGCTTCTCTTCTTCATAGTTAGCTTAACCAAGAACAGGGGAAAGCATATATATACATATATATATATATATATATTAAATTCCTGTTAAATGTAAAATATAAGCATGTATGCCTATATGTGATCTTGTTGTAATATGTAGTAAATTTATGAAGCGCCTGATGTTTAAGATAGTGAGGGAGTGATTTTAGTTTTGAGATTCCTTAATTGTCTTGTCTTTAATCGATCTGTATAGATTGTATTACAGTAGAATACGTTGCTTTCAGTAAAATCATAAACTAGTAGTAGAAAGATTAATCAAATTGATTAAGCCTCAGTCTCTTGCAGTTGGAAGCAATTCCTCCATCTTTTTTGTCTACTATTTGATTTCTTAATTACTTTGTCCAATTACTCCCGAGAGCATTCTGTTTTTTTATTTATTTTATTGGTAGGATCCCAAAACCATTCTATTTCTAACTGATTTAAAACTAATTTTTAAGCAACTAAAAATTTCTTTTAAACGTCAAGATTAAGTATTCAAATTTCTCTTAATTATCGTTGAAAATATTAGCTTTTAATTTATTTTATATGGTTAGGAGCTTGGAGGAAAGCCGAACAAGAGTGAGTAAAAAAGTGAGTGAAAGAGTGTTGCCGTTACACTTGCTGTACTTCAAGCAAAGCATGCAATTTCGTGATCACTTACCTGCCTTTTCCGTATACGTTAAGAAGACAAAACCTTTAGATAAATAAAAAAAACAAAAAAAGAAAGAAGGGAATCTACAATTCAGAATGCGGTTAAGGTGGAGCTTCCTCTGTTGTGGTTTTGTTAATTATCCATAAGGAAAAGTCTATAACATTATTTTTTATTACTATAAAAGGAAGGTTTTGGATGCATGGGATATGGTTTGATTTATACTTGGTAGCTCAATTGGTTTCATTACTCAATCAATATCCAAAACCTTCCATTTGTAGTATATATTCACTATACAACTGGTTTCAATTTGTATGCAATTAAATGAATTCTCAAATTAAGTCAAGTACGTTCAGCCATTAATTTGTTTTCTGCATGCCTCTTTTTGGTCTGAGTAAATTTCTTCTTTATTCTCATTAACTACAGAAGCTTTATCAAGTTTGTTCCAGATTTTCTGTAAAAAAAATAAAAATAAAAATAAAAAAGCAGCTAAAAAATGCATAACAGTTTAATTTCAATAAATAAGCGTACGTTAACCTTTTATAGCATTGGAAGTTAAATTGTAACTCTGTCTTATAAAAATTAACAAATTCCTCGGAAATTAATTCAATCCGTATATATATACTTTGTAATTGACTGTTAGTTGCCCACATTTTCTACCTCTAAATCTTACTGCAAATTAACTTACATTACATACATGTTTCTATATATTAATTAATCAAAATCATTTGCAAGAAATTGGAAGAATTAAGGTTAATGTGATTTGAAGTAAGCCAAGAGCCCAACGAGAGGTGCATTAATGTATGTGGTTGGCTCTGAGTGTGCAAAATCGAGTCTGGAATCAGCATAAGAATCCTTAATATCAGGTCCTCCAACAACAGCTCCTGTTAGCAAGTTAGGGTTTGGATTGTTGCTAGAAAAATAGGTGTCTCCGCCTCCACACTCAATGTGTTGAGGATGTTGCGTAATGGAAGGTAAAGACGAGCCCCGATGATGTATCCTTTTCGGGAACTTCTTGCCATATCCCACCATGTATGACATATTCAATGGATTGCTTCCTAATATATAATCCACCTGCAGTGCACCAATATTATAATTCCAAAAACAAAACTAATAACTTTAATTATGGACTGATATGGGATATTAAGTGCGATTTATTTATATGGTTTTAATTGGTTTTTATTTAATTCATGAATTTAAATAGCAAGACAGGCATATAGACATTATTTTGCTACCTGGCTTCTTGCAACTTGTATAAGCCTGGCAGGGTTGGCAACAATATTGCCACAATGGATCACCCGATTGGCTTTACTCAGAGGGCGACTGTAGACAAGAAGAAGGAAGGACAAAGCAGTTGCATGCTGCAAATTGCTTCCTCCAGGTTTAGTAAGGAGCCCACCTGAGGAAATATTACATGTATTTTCAAGAAAAACAAGTAATAATTAGCCAATAAGATCTGGTCTTAGTACTGGAGCTACCCTGTTCTATATTCCAGTCATTGGACACAAATAAATAAACAAATTAATAAGGAAGTCTTGAATTAGTTTAGTTCATAACTTCCTCTTTTAGGGTCACTTTTTGACTTTTTAAAGTCAAATATTTTTATTTTTTAATTTGACATATTTTTTAATTAATTTTAAATTCCAATGCCAAATAGGATTGTCTGTGGTAAGAAAAAATTGATTACCTGGTGAGTAGGAGACTGATACAGTTGGTGATTCAGGCAACACAGAACATACAAACTTGTTTGCATTGGTAATGAAAGGTTCAGGATTTGGAGTTTGACTCTTAATTAGCTGCCAGCAGATCAGAAAATTATTACATTGATTTCGAAGTTTTCAGACTAATTTCTTACAAGAACAAAAAATCAGTAAATACTTGCCCTGGAAACAAGTACGCTGATGCCAGCGTGCTTGGTATCCCATCCAAATTCCGCAAAGCTACTACCTTTCTCCAAGTTTTGAATGTTGGCCAAAACATAATTCCAGTAATAGGGAGCCTTGGTTGCCCTGAGTAACCATGCTGCTCCCCAAAGTAATTCATCCTGTAAAGCATTTTCCAGTTCCACTCAGAAGCTTTAGGCTTTAAAATCTGATCGAATTTGTGACTAAGGTAAGCCATTATACTGATAATTTGAATGTTTATTGTTTCCCCAAACAGAACACTAACCTGATATCCACTAAAATCACAGTAAAATGGGCACACCCATGGTCCAAGACTATCATTGTATGATCCCCTGTACTTATCTGCAAATTCAAAAACCTAATCGGAGCACAATTGTTACTCATTGAACATGTTCATAGCTATATATATATATATATATATATATATATACTGAATAAATTAATACTACCATTTACCATTCTTGCTCTTTTGAGGAGCCTTGCGGAATATCCACGATTAATAGGTCTAAACACCAATGAAGAGGCTGCAAGCGCGGCAGCTATCTCTGCAGAAACTTCTGAGCCTGGAAACTGTTTACTGAGTGCATATGGTGTTCTAGGAGTGTCCATGTCTTCAGGCCTCTCCCAGCAGTTGTGATCACCATAAGGATCGCCAACTTGAGCAAAGACAAAGCCAGGGATGCTTGTGGCTTTGAGAAAGTAATCGGTTCCCCACTGAATTGCCTCCAATGAATGTTGCAGATCTGAGCCCATGGATTGGCCAAACTCTAGTACACTCCAAGCTAACATAGTTATGGAGAAAGCCATTGGAAAATTGAATTTAATATTATCACCAGCGTCATAGTAACCTCCCACCAAATCAACCTGAGATTATATAAATTGAATTTAAAATCGAATTAGTCCAACATAACTTATCTAAAAAAGATCTTTAGCTCATGCCTGCTTGAATCAAGCATTTGTAATTACAAATGGATTACCTCACCGCTCGTTCACCCTTCGGCTGGACACTTTTTAACTTATCTTGCTAATGTAAGTCATCATCATCAGACTTGGGATCCTTTTATTTTAACTTTTAGAGCTAATTTGCTTGATATATTTTAACTTGGAAAACTTTTTTTTCCAAACTTAGTAAAAGGAATTAACAACTAAGTGTAAGCAATATTGGCTTTGGAAATTCCAATCTTTGGCAGAGAGGGAGAGGGAGAAATAGAAAGACTTACACCAATCTCAAAGCCGTCGCGAAGAGCAGAATCCTTCCTCCAGGTGATCCTTTGAGTAGGAGGCAACTTCCCGGACCTCTGGCCTTCATAGAACAAAATACTCTTCGTTAATGCGTCACCATAATCATGTGAAGCTACCCTTGCCACCAACCCCATCGCCATTGCCGCCACTCCTAACACCGATAACCTTTGCATTAGACTCATGATTAAACGTTTACCGTTGTTTAATTAACCCCTTTAGTCTCTTTCTGCCCACTTGTAGATGTCCAAGGAAGAAATATATAAGTACATGAGATTTGGCTTAGAGGTTGAATATCAAGATGAATGTATCCAATTATCTATGGAGTATGATAAAAAAAAAAAAAAAAAAAAAAAAAAAAAGGCAAAGACTAAAGATCAGGGATGACCAAATCACTTTGTAATGAAGCATGCATTTGCTTTATTCCTTGAAAGGCAGATTAATTGTGTTCAAACAAAAGATTAATGCAGAAATAATGCGCGCACTAGCGGAGGCACCGTGTAAGCTGGTGAGGCGCTAGTTTCAGTGCATTTGGAATTTTGGATACATGGTTGCCTTTGTCAATAAGCCAAGATAAATCAGCCAAAAAGGTATTTTTGAAGAAAAAACAATAATTAGTAGATATATAACTTCACGTTGGTAATTTGAATATCTGGGATTAAAATTATAAAGCATCAAGTGATTTTGCCGCCAACATGTGTACATATATCTTGGAAAGGTAATTGGATTAATTAAAGAGAAATCAAAAACAAGCTTTCAAATGGAAAAGCAACGTCGCCTTTCTTTGTGTTTCAATATGTAGGCTCTATGGGCGGCCGCCTGTGGCACTTACCTTAAGTTACTTTAACTTAATGCCAAAAATTTTAAAGCCCTTCTTTTTCTCTTTATGTTTATTCCATCGGCCTCATCTCTTTCAAGTTTCAAGTCCCCTTGCCATGCTGGCTTTGAATTTTTCTCTTTATATATTTCCAGTCCATAGCCCAATAACCACTGAAATAACTTGGGCGGGCTTCTAAAACATGTGACCAAAAGATGTGGGCTGGAGCCCTACACAGCTAAAATACTACAGCCTAATAATCCAGTTGAGAAAAGATTGATCTTCAATGCCCATTTGATATCACATGTTATGTTGCCCAACCAACCATTCGGGCGGATTTTCTAGCTTTATATATATAAAAAACAATAATAAATAAAAAAGCCATTCCCTCTTTTTCCTTTTTAATAACTAGTTAGTTAGGGAAAAAGGGAATTTGAACTTAAATTAGATTTGTTTTTGAGGTATAATAATGTGACTAGAACTAGGTTATGCCTCAATTACAAAATTATAGAGTATTTGATGTATGAAGATTAGTAAATAACACAAATTTAGGAGACATTTCAAAAACCAAAGTACAAAATATATCTCATTGAAGAACCCTTTCTTTTTCTTTTTTTTTTTATTTATATTTTTTATAGTAGTAATAGTACATTAACACATGCGCCTTCATGACTTAGGGGAGGATGGTTAAAAGGGAATCCTTCCTACTTCTCATATGTTGTCCCCTAAAATCTTCTACTACTATATTTCTTAGTTTTCAACATCTTTAGTGGCATTGCTCTTTGCTCAAACCAAATTCATAGCCTTGGCGCATAGCACAATTCCCTCTCAATTCTCAAACAACAACTCAATCTTCTACAATTTTTTAATATATTGTCTTGCTCCTTCATTGCTGCAATGTTTTTGTAATACTGGGTAATCCTCAAGGAATTGTGTCACTGTCATACATATATAGTTACATAATGTAAATTTTTTTCTGCGCCCTTCTATTAATTAAGGCAAGCTAAAAATAATTAACGATAGAGCAGTAAATTCATTATTCAAAATTCAATTCCAGTTACTAAAGTAATGGCTACATATATAGGATACAAGTGAATTCAATATCTGTCCGTCTTTTCAACTGTGAAAAGGGGGGGGGGGGGGGAGGGGAAATTACACATATGATGCCAAGAAGGCATGCAGCACCTGTAATAAACAAAAATTGTTGCTAACCAAATGAAAAAAAGGTAAAACAAGAGAACACAACACAAGGTATCCTTCACCTTTTATGCATATAATCAGCCCCAAATTTGCAGGGAAGATTCATCTATAGTATACCAAGTATAACACTTATCTCATAACCAAATCCCTTCTTCCCTCGATAAAACTCCGCAAAAGTGAAGCTGCTTGTAAATCAACACACACCTGCTTGCCTCCCAAAGCACAGCACTTGTCTTCAGCAGTCTTTCGCATCATAACCATCTATGCCCAACATCCACTTGCAGTGTTGCAAAGCCTGCTGCTAAAAAAGTGCATTTCATCAGAAGTTTATGAGAGCCAGCGCTCTGCAACATATTTTTGCCAGCAATAAAAAACACTTGTGATTCTTCATGGCCGGTAAAATGGCTGTTCTTAAGCTCTCCATCTTTAAGGTGGGTGGTGGGCCCATATCATCAGTTGTAACAATTGGAAAGTTTGTGGATATGCCACTTTAACCCTGCCATCAGCACATATTTCACTAAGTTAAGCATTCTAAACAAGAGAACAAAATCCTTAATGTTTTAAATACAATATCTATGTTGGATTACCTGTAAGTTCTACAGTAACAGGAATCAGAAAGAATCTGGACATGTCATAATCGCAAAATACAAACTTTGATGTCTGTCATTAAAATTTAAAACTTCCCCCCTTGATCTCAGGGCTGCAAACGCACCAAAAATTGTTACGTATTAAAGAAACAATAGAGACAGATATAGATTACTATTTCTACAAGCATTTGAAAACATTAAAGAAAATATAAAAGAGATAAGGAAAATAAGATTATTCACCTTGAGCAACATTCCATCCTCCTGAATGAACTAACACCTTCCAATGTGTCTCCAATATGCTGGCACAGAACCATGCAATCTTTAGCCACAGAAAAAGAGAATGGAATCAGAGTTATACGTAATAATGAAAACTTGAATGAAATATACACAAGCCTTTGATTAGACTGCTATTCAACAATGAAGTTTTTCATTAATGGGCTGAGAATTAAGTATCCTATTTGAAAAGGTCAGTAGATAGTAACACATACAATCCTAGCTATTCCTTCCAAAATATTGCTTTGTTAAAGAGGCCAAGGCATTACCAGACGCAGCTAGATCAAATTAGAATGAGCTATTCTAAGGCCTCTGCCTTTTCAAACATGCTTCTGTTAACTTGGCAAGAACTCCAAGTTTTGAATTATTACATATAAATTTCTTTTATATGAAAAATTTTGTCTAAGTTGTAGAAAGCAAACTACTTTTTTTTTTCCGGCCAGATGCAAAACCTACACGTTTGTTGTCACCAGCAAATTAACGTATTTGTTCCAGCAGTCAGCAGAAGAGGGGGATTAATAATTTAATATCCAGCAGTCCCTGCGCCCGAAGTTCATTTAGCTACATTTTTCAAATAAAAGAACAGATCAGAGTAGAACCAGGGTGACAGTGGAAAAGTAAAGTAAAAAAGCTTTGCTTACCAACCATGCCAATTACACGGGGATATCATCTTGATTTATGAAACCAAAGTCGTGTTCTCCTTGTTTGCTTAATGTTTCTAGCAGGAGCCTTTCTGTTGATTTGAAAGGATACTTGCCCCTTTGAATCATTGCATCAAATACTATATAAGCTTCCCGCAATTTCTTTTGTTCACATAAGATACAAAGCAACCAGTTATGACAATATTGTGAAGGCTCAACATTATGAGAAAGCATCTCTTCAAATATCTTGAATGCAGGGATGCTCAAATAGTTTGCACAAAAATGTGCAAGTAATTTTTCATAAGTAGCCTTACAAGGAATAAGCCCCCTCTTGTGCATCGCATGTAAAAGTGACAATGCTTCAAGTAATCTACAAGCCTGGCAAAGGCCTTTTACTAAAATGTTGTATACAACTCTATCTGGAGTGCAATCATCTGCATTCATTTTATTAAATAAGCCTATGGCATGATCAATTTCACCAGCTTTAATATGTCCACCCATAAGTATAGTAAAAGTCACTTGATTGGGACGGACACCATCTTTTTGCATCAATTCAAAATGATCATATGCATCCTGCATCCTATCTGCCTCACGAAATCCAGAAATTATACCATTGTAGAGGTACAAATTTGGCATAAACCTTGTTTCTTTAACCTTCTGCATGAGCTTCAATGCAAAGCATTTCATTGCTTCAGGAGAACTATCAGAAACTCTTAAATTCTTCTCTCGTGGCAGGAGACATCGACGATGGAGCAGTTGGAACAACATTTCTCTTGCTCTTTCAGAGCCTCTCTTTTTAGAGCACCATCTTTTCCTGCTGGTAATGTTTCTGCAAACACCACTGATCAGTGAAATATAAGTGATCAGGTCACGCTCAATATGGTTTTTGTCCATCAAATCAACTAATCTGATGGCAAATTCAAACTCTCCCTTCTGCAAGAAATTATTGATGAGAGAGGTATACAGTACAGCATTTGGCACAAGACCATCACCCAACATCCTATCAAGATACATACATCCCTTATCAGTCATGTCTTTCTTCACTAGCCCGCTAATCAGAGCGGTGTAAGAATAAGAAGTTGGCCTAATAGCATCCTCTATCATTTTCTCAAATAGTTGACGGGCTTCAATGACTCTTCCATTCTTTGAATAGCCATTAATCATTGTCATATAAACAATCTCATCAGGATCCACCCCAGACTCAAGCATCCTTATGAACATATTTTCGGCTTCAAACATCCTTTTTTGTCGGCATAGAGAACCTATTATGCAATCATAAATAGCAACACCAGGTTTCATTCCCCTACCCTGCATTTGGTCCAGGAGATCAAAAGCTGATACCAGATCCCCACGTTTACAGTGTTCATTTATTATTATCAAATAAGTTGCTTGGTCTGGAAAGATACCTTGATCTTGCATGAGATCAAGTAGGGATTTAGCATCCTCGAAAAGACCCTCCATGGAAAGACATTTCACCAAGGAGTTGTAAGTAAAAAGCAGAGGCATGCATCCTAGATTCACCATTTTATCCATGAAATGCAACGCAATATCCAATTTCCCTCCCTCACACAAGGAACTGATAAGTATACTGAATGCAACTTTGGCTAGACTCAAGTTGCGTTTCACAATCTCGCCAATCAAAAGCTCAATTTTTTGCTCCAAATCTTCAGTAGCAGAAACTGGGAGTAATAATGGATCAAACCCACACCCATTAAGGGCTATTGTATTCATAATCATAAGAGCAACGTGAAGCTCATGCCCCTTAGGGTACATCTTCATAAGTTTGAAGAACAGAATATGGTCCGGAACAAGCCCACCAGTCAGCATGTTTTTATACAGTTCATCTGCTTCCATTAGCCTATTCTCCTTATTAAAGGAAGTGGTTAAAACTGTGTAACAGTGGACATTAGGAGCTAAATTGTTGCTAACCATGTTTTTCAGAAGCACAGAAGCACAATCTACCTTCCCTTCCCTGCAATAATTACTCATCATAACATGATACGTCACCACACCAGGCTGCAATCCCTGTTCCATCATCTGGTTGTATAACACCCAGCCCTGATCAAACAAACCCATCTTAACAAACCCATGGATCAACGTGTTATAAGTATAACGATCCGGCTTACAACCTGTCTTGAGCATTCTCAAGTAAACTCTCATCGCCATTTTCATCTTCCTATCCTTACAATATACATTAATCAACGAGGTGTACATAGTCCTATCCACAAAGAAACCCTGTGACTCAATTTCTCCAAACAAAGACTCCGCCTCCACGACCCAGCCCTGTTTGCAAAGACCATAAAACAAAGACTTATACGAATGAAGCTTAGGTACCAATCCTGTTCTTTCACGCATTAAATCAAACATTTGAAAAGCTTCTTCTAAGTACCCTTTATGACATAGTCCATCGATCAACACATTATAATACCAGCAACCCAAGTTAACACCAATATTATTCATTGTAGCAAAGTAATCAAACGCATCCAAAACTCTTTCTTGCACGAAAAGCTGCCTAACAAGAGCACAACAGGCAGGTTTTTCACAAGAATCATCCATTTTAAGTCGATCAAAAAGAATTGTCGCTTCCTCTAACTTCCCTAACTTACACAAACAAATGACTATGGAATTAACAACGGAGGAGTCAGGATCGATACCTCTACCAATAATGTTATGGGAGTAAAGAGAGTAGGCCAATTGGGGATGCCCTGATTGCAGAAGCTTCTTAAACAGAGCAGCATATGAGGATAAATCAAGGTCCAAGCCACGGGCATAGACGAAATCAACGGCTGATATTGCATCAGAGACTGAAGAAGACTGAGAAATGATACGTTGAACGAGTTTATGTGCAGAGGAGAGTAAGCCGCGATTAAGGAGTTGCTCTGCCAAGGAGAGGCAAAAGGAATTATGGTCGGTGGGGATGGATGAAACGATGGCGTATGAGGGGTGTAGTGGAAGAGCAGCTGAGGTTGTTACTGCTCTGCTGGTTTTGAAGAAGAGGTGACGTGAAAGAAGTCTCTTCTTTATCATGTTTAGAAACAGTGGATGGATGTGAAAAATTGCTTAAAGTATTAGTAAGAAGGAAAAGTAGGCATTATTGAGATTGACCCTGCCCTGCCTGTTGAAAATTTTTGAAGAAAAAACTCAGGTTAGCTTAAATAAAAAGAGCGCCAAAATTTGAGTGTGGTCGCGAAGGAGAGTGCAGAGATAGAAAGAGGGAGAAGAAGAAGAAGAAGAAGTAGCAAAAACAAAGATTTTATTTTAGTTTTGAGGTTTTAGAATGTTGAAAGTGTAGTGGGCTGTGGGCAGGCCGATAACAACCGAATAAAAACACTTGTGTTCCGGTGTTTTTGTTTAAAACCCTCGACAGGGACAGGGTTTTACAATGTTTTATTTTTTTATTTTTCATTAAACGAATTAAAGAAAGAACATTGTTATGTATTCCATTCCAATTTATTATAAATTGAATTTAGAATCTTAATAATAGTAAGTAATATTCATTATTATCTTAGTCAATTATGAACTCAAACCTTGGATTATTATTAATATTGAATTAATATACGCCAATCTTTTTTAAAGATTTTTTTTTTCTTTTTTTTCCTGAAAAATCAAATAATGCCTTTTTAAAAAAAGAAAATTTATGGGCCAAAAACAAGTTTTGCTACTTGGTTAACTGTACTGTACTGTACAGTGTACACGACAAAGTTGGGCTTTGTGTCTGATTTTAACCTGATTTATAACTGGGCTGTCAAACCTAAAGTGCAACCCAATAGTAGTCTTTTTGGGTCTTATAATGTCAACTTGGTCTGAATTTGGATTTTTTAGGGCCCAGTTTACAATTAACTTGTACTCATATTTTATTATGCCTTTCACGCTTTTTACCGAAAGGTGTTCAAAATCCATCAGCGAAATTAGCAGGCTTCACGTATTTATTCGATTATCATTTATAGCTTATAAGTGGTATGACATCCAGAAATTTTCAAAATATATGCCAGAGGACCGAGTAAAGTAATAAGAAATTATGGCGAGTGTTCCTTTTCTAACTCAAATAGGACATTAAAAAGCAAATTTTCAATTAAAATATTGACTAATTAATCGGTTACTTTGCAAATAATAAGTATATATATATATATATATTAACTAATTAATCGGTTACTTTGCAAATAATAAGTATATATATATTAACTCTATGTGTGAATTAAGTACCATTAATCTTGTCCATCTAAGTACAATTAAAAGGCAGATATTAGGTGTTATGCTCATTATTCTTCAAGATCTAAGCCCAGGACAAAACTAAACTCATGAGACTCAAACTATGGACAAGTATCACTTTTTTAGACAGGCTCAGTTCACGTATCAGAAAAAGATAGACGCACATTACAGTTGGTAGGTACAGCCGTCAACTCTTATGCACCCATGATATAAAGTATAAAAAGTACGATATAAGACTCAAAACTTTATGTCACATTATTTTTTCTCTGCCTCCATCACTTTTTTTTTAGATATTCACTAATTTGAGTGTTAGAGTACGTTTCGAAATTCAAATTCGGACACCTCTTTGACCATTTTTTTTTCTTTGACAAGTTAGGCAAGCCTCACTCAGGATCTCTCACAAGCTCTCTTATACAAACCCAAAAGAAACCTCAATAATAAAACAAAAATGTTTTAAAGGTCAGAACTCATAAGTTGGTAGAATTTGCAATTTTGGATGTAATTATATATCATATAATGCATTAGGTAATATTATTCTCCTATATATTATATAGCTTGTGAAAATGATCCTAATCATTCAGCTTCCACTTATTTACCCCTTTAATTGTTATCGTTTCTTTATTCATCTTATCATATATAGTTATAATTGGCCTTATTATTTCAAGGGTGAAGTATAAACCAAAATGCAATCATAGAATCTACCCCTGTACTGTTGTAGTTATATTATTTAATTTTAGGTAAGAGTTACCATTTTTTTAGCAAAATAAAAGTGAATAATTGAAATATCATTACATGCTATGAAAGCCAAACGCATATTAACTAACAATTAGATGCTGTGAAATAATGAAAAAACACATTTATTAATTAATATTTTATAATAAAAAATACTTAGCCTCCGTTTAATTAATGTTTTTGTTTTTTTTTTTTGGGTTATTTGTCGTTTATTTTTTATATATTTTTTAATTTTTTTGCTTTCTATTTATTTTTTATTTATATTTTTTAAAAAAAAAGAACGATCAAAACGTAACCTTAATTAAGTCAATACCTGAGATTTGCTATCTCAGCACATATGCAGGCAAAAGGGGCAAAGGAAGTTGAAAAAAAACTTCATTCAACCATTTTCATTTGTTAGCATCTTTGATATCTAAATTTGCAAGTATTATAGAGTCTTTTGCATTGTTTTCTTTTGTTTTTTTTTTCTTTCTTTCTTATAAATAAATAAAAAAAAATGGTGACAAATTGTATAGTACTATAAAATGTTTGATCCCAGTACCAGCAAAAATATATAATTTGTGGTGTCATCAGGTTTATGTAAGATTTGCGTAATAGAAATAGTCATTGGCGTTTAATTGAGATATATATATTCTTGATTGGACATTAGTCATCATATCATATCATTTGAGGAAAATATATATATATATATATATATATGCATGATTGAATTCTCAATATTGAGTTAATTTTCACTTTTAAGACGAGACGACAATGCTGGAGATCTGTTAATCCAATTGTGGTTGACTTTCCTTATCATCTGAAAGATCAGTGGTTTGACTTTAATTAGGAAAAACATTGACATAACTCAAATTAATTCTCCATTAATAGACCAAATCATAGGCTATCTATCAGGTGACCCCTACATATGACCTCTATGTCTATGATGAATGATGAATATAGAGCACAATGCACATTGGCACCGCCCTGCCGATGAAATTAGGTCTAGCTGGCCCATGCAATATATATTGATGGGAGGAACAATTACTCACTGCTCACCATCTTCAAAAAACCTGAAGAAACTTATTTGATTTCAGACAGCACAACTTTGTTATCAAAATTCAACCGGCTACTTCGTCATTATTATGATAAAAATTATATATACTATAATTAATTAAGCTTTTTTTTTTAAAGAAAAACGAATTCGAACTAGCTAAGGTTTATCGAAAACCCTAAAATGAAACAAATTAAAAGCCAAAATAACATGATGATGAGTTGATTTTTTTGAACCTATAGATATAGTTCTATACGAACTATAAGGGTCCTTCACAAAACTATTAAATGCGCTTTAAAATATAAAAACTAAAAAGTACATTGAAAATATCTAAGGCTCTTTATATAAATGCACCATTATATATATACACTGAGGCTGAGCTGAGGTAAATCGACCATTCACCGGAAATGGAACCAAACTTACTAAAAAAATTTAGGATGGGAAATTGGCCTTTACATAGCACGAAAAGGTGATAGTTAATTTTGGCACCTTGGGAGGGCCATAAATGAATGTTTCATTTTAATATTGAAGGGTTTTAATTTTCAAAGCTGGTAGAGTGTCCTCTCCTCTATTGATCTCCAACAATTCTCTACACAAAATGATTGATTATATTATATATATATATATATATATATGCACAATATCTCTTAATTTCACATATATATGGCCAATCTGTATTAATTCATACTCCGAGTTTGAGTATGCTCTACTCCTGGCAGCTGCTACAATATTAATTATACCCTTTAGATATTTCTACTACTTTCTATCAATTCCTAAACTGCCCCACTGTTTCAAGGATATATATATTAGATCATCAAATAGATTTTCACCCAAAAACATTTTAAGATCGAGAACTTTTCAAGACTCATTACATAATTTTGTCTAATTAGCTACTATAATTAGAGTTCAAAAATTGTATGCATGACTGTTGAGTATAAACTAAAAGCTTTCTATCTATATCTACTTAGAGTGTTGAATGAATGCCATACTTTGTTGAAAAGAAAAAAAAGGAAGATAAAAACACTTACATAATGTTGATCAATGTATATCCGTGGTCTTCAAAATTTGAAGAGCATATCATTTTGGTCTAGTTTTAAAGTTTTATAATTAGATCTATTTAAGGATCGGGTTATCTGTCCAATTAGATCAGATCAAGAATAAGAATTTTAAAACCCGAATCCCATCCGACCTTGGTTTTTTTTTTAATTAATAAAAAAAATTATTTAATTTTAATTGTAAGATATATAAAAAAATAAAAAAATAAATATTAATATTAATATTAATATTAATATTAATATTAATATTAAAAAATAATAAAAAAATGACTTTAAAAGCTAGATGAACTGGACCAAGTCAAGCCTTAAACAAGTAAAATTTTTTATCATTCGAGCTTGATCCAGCCTGGCTCATGGCCAACTCTATTTATAAGCTTAATGAATGTATTGATGGCATGCAAGTAGAAATTAAGATTTGTGCTTTGAACCATTTTTAAAGTCTTCATATTTTATTGAACTTGAATATCTAATTTGATTTGAAGGTTTAAAATTGATTAGTACTGCTCCTGACCAGATCAATGTTTCAAGTGAATCTATTCATCTAATTGGTTACACTTTAATTAGTTTCTTCATAACTCAATTAATGTGATTTTTTCTCTTCCAATTTTCCTATCAAAACAAAAAATGCGCTTTTTTTTTCACTATAGGACAAATTGGTCATTCCAAAAAAAGAAGAAGAGATTGATTACCAATAGAGACTGGCCACGTGGTCCCACTTCAAAGACTGGGAAAAGGTATACAATCTTCCGCTTCTGCAGGGAATAGAATTAGGCATGATGACGAAAATATTTTGAGACATCTAAGTGGGACCCAAGGTGTATTAGAGAAGCCGCATCCCCATTGGTTGCGGTCAAGTTCAGCCATCCAAACGGTGCCACGTCATCATCTTACGGAACGGTAAACGAATGATGTCTCACAGCGTCAGCCATCATGATTGAAGTTTAGCCAAGGACCCCACTTGATTGAATCACAGCCCCACATCATAAAGTCCAATTTTTGCACTTTTCCAATTTTCATTATTACTTTTTTTTTTAGTTGCATAAGGACAAACAAGGGTGTTTTTCTGATTAGGTTTAGGTAGGGGAATGCTTTTTACCACTCGTGGTTAGGTAAAAAAACACAAAATGAGCTTAAAAAAAAGTTAATTAATACAAGAAATGTAATATTAATTTATAATTAGAAGGTGGTGATGTAATATTTTAGTGATAAAATCATCATGAAGGGAATTATAATTAATGTCATTTCTTTTGGAATTAATTAGAGAAAATATGTACATGTCAAGGTTTTGTTTTTGTGACCACCGGTTGAAATTAACAATACATATATAAGACAAGGAAGAAAAGGATTTCGGATTTTCATTTTAAGAAAACCATATTTTGAAAGGGGAAAAGAATGTCAGTGCAACTTTTATTTTTTTTTTTCTTAACTTTGCATTAACAAAAATTAAGAAATTACATCAACTAAAAGCCCTTTATAGAATAGGGCCATAGAACTTCAAAATATAAATCAGAATGAAATTTAGCAATATTATGGGCTGCTGCATTTGCTTCTCAGAACACATGGGAAAAAGAGCAAACTTACACCACCCTCCTCAACTTAACCAGCTCTTTTCATTCTTATACTAAACCAATTCAGGGTGTCTATATCGACCTCGATTAGCCTAGTTCAACATTGTGACTCAAATTGCCATCGAAAACAATCTTAATTGTAATTTTAAATTCATACAATTTTTTGTGGTTTTGAATAAATTCATTTGCAATTGATATTTTAATTGTTTTTTTTTTTTTGTAGTTTTGTTTGTAATCAAAATTGATAATTGTAATTGTTAAATTGGGTAATTAATTATCTCAAAATTTTAAATGAATAAAAAAATTATATTATTATATTTAAGTTTCAACATGTCTCTCACGTGCAAGTTTAAAAATTAATTATCAAAATTTGAACTTAAAACTCAAAAATAATATATTAAATTAAGTGATCAATAATTCTAAAATTTTAAATTAACATTAAAAAACTCAACTATTATAATTAACTTCCAACAATAATTAAATGCAAACTTCAATCACAATTCTAAATGGACCTTAAAACCAAATCATACTATTAATCATCAAAACGGTTGAGAGACCATCCACACCATTCTGCTATGGTGCCTTCGTACATATAGGAATTAGTAGAAGCCTAGAAGGTTGGTAATCAATACTGGCAACTTTGCTAAGTTTCACGTGCACTGAAATTTGGGATAAAAGAGCAGGACGTGGGGTCACCGCAAGGGACCCAACCTTAACCGTGGGGTTAGGACCCACTTGAGACAATCGAGTAGGACCCGGGAAAAGGGACCACATATAGGGACCCGCTGCCCAGGGCACAACTCAGCTATAACACCACCCTTCAAGTTGCGAGCTTAATGATGGTGGCTAGCCCATGCCGGACCACAAACCGCCACGTACAGAGACCCAGGGGGCCATCGTTTCATATTTTTATTCACTTCCGATCTTGCGGGACCCACAGTCCACCACACCAGCCTTGCCTCTTCAGTCAGTAGTCAGTCCTCATGTATTAGCGAAGGTCCAGCTGGGCTCAGCTAGGGCTCTCGATGTCTTGTTAACCGGCTTTTGTAATTTTATTTGGAGGACTGTCACTTTCTGGATGTTTTCGTCGGTTAGTTGGACCCACTTTTATCATGAAAGTCACTCGAAACGGAGGGCAGTATGGTTCTTAAAGTAACAGACCAACCCAACGGAGCCACGTTAGTGCCCGTACCGTTGTTTGGTGGGCGTCATTTCCTTGTTAATTCCCAATAACTATCCCTTGAAGACAAAGGACGGGCATGGGAGGGAGAAAAACTATGAGCTGTTGAAGCAAGGGGGGGATTGAGCTCCGTAACAATGGTGTAGACTGATGAGAAAGAGGAAGGGCGTGTATAATATAAAAGGAGTACATCATTATCTTTATGAGAGTGAAAGTGGAATAGAAACTTATTAAGTAACAAGTAAGAGTTAAATAATAATAATAATGTAGTTAGTTGTATTAATAGGATGATAAGGTAACTAATTTGTAAAAAATTAAATTTAAGTTAATGCGACCTGCTAACTTCACTGTCACTTTCAATTAGACTTGGGTTTGATACGAGGTTTTGTAATCTAAATTAGCTTTTTTTGAATTAATATGTATTTAAATTTAATTATAAAAATATATTTTAGTATATTAATATTTTTAAATAGTAATATGAGTTTCTGGATTTGAACCGAACTTGAACAAAAAAAAAAAAAAAAGGGATCACGGTCCAACCTTTCTCGATTCATAAATAGGTGTCTACTTCCAATTGTTTATCATATTGATGGCCATGTAAAGTCAAATTTAAGTCCAATTGTTTCATTTTGTATATCCAATGAGTAAATATGTTGTATAATTATTGAATTTTTTGTTTTGTTTTGAAAAGCATGATTTATTGTAATTAATAAGATGTCCTTTTACAAATCAGAAAACAGCATGCTGCAGACAAAACTAAGGACTATAAAACAACAAATCTGACACCCTATTTACTCCAGATTTGGCTAGCTTATCAGCCTCACCATTAGCCTCCCTCAAAATATGAACAATTTCCCAGTTCTGAACCGCAGTTGTACATACTGTATAGCCCTTATACTTCGCGAAATCCGCCATGGGGCTCTACTCGGATTCTTAACCCAAGCAACAACCATCTGGCAACACATTCAATTATAAGTTTATGCGATAGCGCCCAAGACGAAGCACCAAAAATGAGGAAGGCTTCTTTGACGGCCCTTAATTCAGCCTCATATGCCTTAGCAGAACCAATAGATTTAGAAAAAACTGCTTTCACCATACCTTGATTGTCGCGCATAATACCGCCAATCCCCGCAGGACCGGGATTACCACGCGCTGAACCATCGACGTTGAACTTAAGGCAGCCGGCAGGTGGCTTATTCCAAGTCATATCAATGCCAACTTTCATTTCCCTCTTCAATCGACAAATAGCAGGTGACCACTTGAACTGCGAAAACAGCCCTTCCTCACAAGGCCACTTAGCCTTGGACCACAAAGCGAGTCTGAGTCTAATAGAGTCCAGTAACTGCCAAACAGCAACATTTTTCCTATTAAAAACAATATCATTCCTGTGCAACCAAATAGACCATAGTGCAACAAAAAAAATCATTCTCCACAATTTGCTGCAATGATTCTCTGGGAATGCATGCTGCCACGCGAGAAAAAAACCCACGACACTCCTTGGCGTGGACCAAGATATGCCCCAAGAAAGACAGCAATGGGCCCACACAAACCATGAGACTCTGCATGTAAAAAACAGATGCTCAATAGTTTCAGGCATCAGATTGCATAGTGGACACAGAGTCGAACCATTAACAATAAGACCTCTCTTGCTGAGTTCAACTTTGGTAGCTACGCTGCCTCTCAAAACTAGCCAGCAAAAGATTTCCACCTTCGGAGGCGCATAACCGGGCCATATAAATTTCCAATGATCCCATTTTGACGAGGACTCATTCAACACAGAAATGCAGAAAGAGTTAGACGAATAAGCGCCACTATGGGTGTGCTTCCAAACAACTGAGTCAAAGGAGTGTCTGAAGAGCACTTGTTTTCCCAGCAGATCCAACAGGGATTCCCACTGCTGAAGCTCCCAATCAAACAATCTTCTTCGGAGGTTAACCTCCCAGTGCCATTGATTATTCTGCCATTTGCCAAAATCCGCTACTTTCCCGCTTTTAGAAACAGCTACCGCAAAGACTCTTGGAAACTGCTCTTTAAGGATAACGCCTTCGATCCATTCATCCTGCCAAAAATTTATGGAGCTGCCATCACCTGGAAGAAAACACAACCCAGCATACAAAAAGGATGGAAATGATTTGAAGGCATAAGGGGTCGAATAATGTTTTTCCAGGTTGGGGACATTTTCCGATACCGGCTGCATGAAGGAAGCAGATTACCCACCGATGACTCATATTTCCCGGCAATGACTGATCTCCATAAAGAGGAACGCTCATTCCCAAATCTCCAGATCCATTTATTGAGCAGCGCTCTGTTCTTAAGCCTTAAATCAACTAAACCGAGTCCTCCAAATTCCTTGGTATTACAGACAGACTTCCAATTAACCATATGCATCTTCTTCACCGACGAAGAACCACCCCAAAGGAATCTTCTGACCATTCTATCCAGCTCATCAGATACGGTACGAGGGATTTGAAGTAGGGACATAAAATAAATGGGCAAAGAAGACAACACCGATTTAATAAGAGTCAATCTGCCCCTAATGGAGAGTAGATTGCCTTTCCAGCCGGCAAGCCTCTTATTGAAATTATCGATGATAGGACTCCACAGTGAGATAGAGTTCGCTCCGTGCCCCAAGGGAAGACCGAGATAAAGGGATGGGAGATGACTGCTCAGACAACGGATATCCGAAGCCCACCGATCAGTGACACTTTGCTCCACCCCAACTCCAAAAAGACTGCTCTTTTTCAAATTAACTTTGAGGCCAGATAACAACTGAAAGCACTTTAGAATTCTTTTAACATTCCTAACCTGCTCCACCACAGGCTCACAGAAGATAATTGTGTCATCCGCAAACTGAAAATGAGATATAGACACAGACCCCGGATCAATAGTCATACCCCTGAAAAGGCCGGTTGAAGTAGCCTTATTAAGAAATAAGCTCAAAACTTCAGCAACCAGATTAAACAATAAGGGGGAAAGGGGACAGCCTTGTCTCAACCCTCTGCTCATCTTGAACTGTTCCGTTGGCACCCCATTAACAAGGACTGATAAAGATGCTGAAGATAAACACGACTGAATCCAAGTCCTCCACTTATCCCCAAAGCCCATTCTACCCATCACAAAATCAAGAAAGGACCAATCCACACAATCATAGGCTTTTTCGAAATCAACCTTAAATATCATACCACCCTCTCCATTAGTCTTCATGGAATGAATAACCTCATTGGCAATTAAGGAACAGTCCAGAATTTGACGCCCCGGGATGAACGCGAACTGGTTTTGTCCAACAATATCCCCCACCGATTGCTTCATGCGATTAGCAAGAACTTTGGCTAGAATTTTATAAACACTGCCCACCAAGCTGATAGGGCGGTAATCGCTAATGGAGCACGGAGAATCACATTTAGGTATAAGAGCAATAAAAGACGCATTTAAACAGTTATTAATACAACCAGTGCTATGGAAATTATTCATACGGACTAATAAATTAAATTAGGTTCTAATTAACTTGAGAAAATTTGGATGCTTGATTATTATTATTTACCACTTGTTAAACCTTTCAAGTGTATTAAAGAGTTTTTTTTTTTTCTTTTTTGTATGGCCTAGATTTTTGTGACAAATAATGAAGGTGAAGGCAGCAAACGTTTGCAGTCCTTGTTGGTTGTTTAGCCAAATCAAGAGTAGACTACTCCATGGAGGGGGGATATTAGAGGAAATGGTAGGGACTAGGAATGGAGTTTGGGCTAACAGAGGGGCCACCATGCCTCATTCAGACACAGAGTAGACCTTTTGCCTTTGGGGGGGATTTTTTTTGGCTGGTGGCTGTTCCATTGCGTCACCCCCTAATGTTTCTCTTTTTGGGTCGACCTTTACAGTTAATTTTGTGATTGGTCTGTCCCGTTACTTCCTCTCATGACTTCACCGTCTCCTCTTTCTTTTCCCTTTCCCCTCGTATAAAAGACCTTTGAAACAGAAAAACATACTCTATCTCTCTCCCTTTTGGGTCTCTATCAGTTGCGGGTGGAGGTGGCAGTAGAGTGGGGGATTTCTCTTACTCTCTTCTCTTTGTCTCAGCCAATCTTGCGCCACCCTTTTTCCCGCCCTAAGCTTTTGCATCAATTTAGCTCCAAACCGACAGTGAGAGACAATGAAAGCTTATGATAATGAAAACATTTAGCTTACTAAGATAGATCATACCAAACTTGATCATTAGGGTTTCTCTCTCTCTCTTGATTACTTTCTTTTCCTTTTGCTTCCTAGTTAACCCTACTCGTTCTCCATTCTTCCATTCCTCCAAAACTTTCCCTTTTTATGCCCTTAATTATTTTTTTTCTCTCTTCTTTCTCGGGATTCGATCCGACAACTTGACCAACTCTTTCAGGTAGACGCTTTGTCGGAGAGTACGAAAAGACAGTTTGTGTTCAATTCCCGAGACCACAAAAATATCTAGTACTACTAATTTGTTACTTGTTTGTTTCTTTGTCTTTGTCTTCTTGTCCAAATTTGGAGTCTCCTCAATAGTTAAAAAAAAAAACTACTAATTTATTACTTGTTTGTTTCTTTTGTCTTTGTCTTCTTGTTGAATTTGGAGTCTCCTGAATAGTTAAAAGCTGAGAATACTTCCGACATATTTTGGGAGAAAAAAAGGGTTTTCTTGATTCTTGCTGGAAGATTCAATCATCCCAGATCCGTGGGTTATAAAGAGCTAGAGATCTTTGGTTGCTTGATCTGTGAGCTCTCTCTCTCTCTCTCTTTGACAATTCTATATTTTTCTTTAGAGTGTATAAAATATTATGTGTGTTCGGTTTAACGTTAAGGGATCGATGAATTTAATTTGGGTCGAAAACCTTCTTTGGGCAGATCTGAAGTTTTTCTTTGCTAATGAAAGGTGGACCTTTAATCCATTTCATCATACTGCATATCTATACCATTTTGGATAATTAAAACTTGCCTTATTCCCATGATCATCATACTTCATTCAGCAAAAATTAAACATTTGTACTTCTCATATACTTCTTTTTCTACCACCCTTACTATGTTCTTCTAGACTGTTATTTTACCTTTTGTAGACTGCAAAAGCATGCATGTTCCATTAAGTTTCATCATCCCCAAATACGTACTATTTCTTGGGGAGAGAGATTCGCAATGTACACTTCTTAATTCTTAAATAACTTTCGTTTTTCATTGTGAGTTCAGCAATGTCATGATTATACAATAGCATTAATGCCAATGACCATAAAGGTTTTATTTCAATTTCACTGCATGCCGGCCTGCATCATCATTCATCTATATTCAACCTTGTTCTGTTTGTGTAACATATTGCCGTAATAACAAGAGAAGAAATGAGAAACTATGTCGGTTGCTTTTATCTTCTTTCTTTTTCCAAAAGGAAGCTGAAAACAAAAAAAAAAAGCTAACTTAATTTTCTTGCTTTTAAGCTTCAACTACTTGAATTATCATGATTATATGCAACTTTTTCATTATTACGTTGACGATTGATAGCTTTCCTCACATTTTACTTAAACGAAAACTTTAGAAAAACTGACGAGACAAATATCTTTTGCTTATACGATATTTGGCCCTCAGTATTTGGCTTAAAAATGTAATTTGCATTAATATCTAATTAAGTGCGTCGGATTTAAAGATTTTCTTCTTATCTTTCCTAAACTATTCACACTCTCCTACAGAGAAAGTCTGAGCTACACTCTTTTGGCCTTGAGAAAAAGGAACATATACATATTCATCACATTTCCTTTAAAAAAAAAGAAAAAAAGAAAAAGGAAACAAAGGACAGTTACATATGCATATATAATGTTACAAACATGATTTTGTTCAATTGTCTTCATTATGTTATTGTCTTATTGACCTGTATCAAAATATTCATTGCAGTTATATCTATTACAATGATAATGTAGGCCATTGAATCTGCAAGGAACATGCTTTAAATTTAAATTGCATTCTAGTACTCGAAGTTATCAGAAAGAAAAGAAAAAACAAACATAAGTTACCATCTGCTCATTCAACTCATGGAAACCAGACTTATTTGCAAGTTCATGAACTTTTGTTGCTCCTGTTATTTGAGTTTTTTTTGTTACATTTCTTCATTTTGTCGAATATGATCACAGCCATACAGATCCATTCTAAAAGAGATAAAAAAGTAAATGACAAAAATGAAATTTGATACGTGATTATATTGATCCATTTGTTCATATTTTCATATACACTATCACGTCTTGCTGATTGAGAATAACATAAATTGTGGAATTTTGACTTCTTTACTTGGTGGAACTTGTACATTATTATTTTGGAGTTAGAGTTCATTCATGTACTCAACATATTCATGCTCAGTCACTTAGTAGTTTTATCTTTTACCAATTGCTTTAGGATAATATTGCTTCAAAATACGAAGTAATTAATGAAGTTCAGGGATGACCAGCTTGATATTAGTTGCATTTTGGTTGAGGCCTCACAGATATGCTCATTAATATTAATGGAAATATTTTTACAAATTTAGAAAACCAGATTTTAAACTTTTGCACTGTCTGATTATTATTTGTAGCTAGCCGAAATAAATAATAAAAAAAGAATCGATGAAGTTTTACAATCATAATTTATGGTAATATATTTTTGTATATATGATTACCACAAGTGATGTTTCCCATGTTGGTGAGTAATTTCTCTCCAACATATGCTTGAAATTTGCTTTTTTAATTAGCAAAAAGCAATAAGAGCTAGGTTTTGCTGATAGCAACTGCACAATCCTTAACTTAATCATTCTCCTCTTTACATAGAATGCTGGTTTATAATTGCTTTTTTTGTGGAAACTGCAGGAAACTTATCCCACATGGGAAACATTTTTTTTGAGTTTATTCTATAAATGTGTTTGTTTAATAATCTCTAAAATAAAATTCTCTTACAAAAAAAAAAAAAAGGTTTTTTAAGACATGAGACCTTAATTATATCATGAAGACCCTTTCAAAAAAAGTGTATATAATAAATCAATCAATTCTTTGATCTGTGCGGATCTTATTTTTATAAAATAGGATTCATTCCTTCTTTTGCATGATTGTTATATAGCTGCATCTAGCCAAAAGAGGAATACCATTTATAAATACCTTCTGAATCTGTGCAAAGGATAATCAATATTTCAAGCTGATTAGTCATGGTTAATGGAAAAAACAAAAATTATTAATATATCATGTATTAAAATTATAATGTGCTGATAAGAAGTATTCTCTAGGGTTTGCAGGACTCGAGAGGCCTAATTAAGCAGGACAAATGGATGCATTTTCACAAGTTCCTCCAGGCTTTCGCTTCCATCCCACTGAAGAAGAACTTGTCGCCTATTACCTTAGGAAGAAAATTACATCAAGAAGGATTGACCTAGATGTAATTAAAGATGTTGATCTCTATAAAATTGAGCCATGGGATCTTCAAGGTATCTAAGAATTCATAATTTTTCAAACCTATATATAGATTATAGAATACAAAGTTAAGGCCAAATGATACTAAATATATATATTCTATGTCATAAATTTTTAACAGAGTTATGCAGAATAGGGACAGAAGAGCAAAATGAATGGTATTTCTTCAGCCATAAGGATAAGAAGTATCCGACTGGAACTCGCACAAATAGAGCTACTGCAGCTGGGTTTTGGAAAGCAACGGGTAGAGACAAGGCTATTTATTCTAAGGAAGACTTGATTGGCATGAGGAAGACCTTAGTCTTTTATAAAGGTCGAGCTCCAAATGGACAGAAGTCAGACTGGATTATGCATGAGTATCGCCTTGAAACAGATGAAAATGGGACTCCACAGGCAAGTCTTTTTAATTACTTCTTAAATTTACTTGAGATAAAATATGTAGTCACGCTTTGGCTTTTTCCTGAAACAAATTTCCTATATACACATAAATGCTTGTTTTTCTTCGTTACTCTAACTAATTACATTGAGATGATGTAAAAATATGTAGAGAGATTAGTAATTGCACTTCTGGACACAATTGGTTATCTATATTTGACAACAAATCAACCCCTTTCTTTTGAAGATCCCAGCGAATTACAACCTTTCATGACCTTCATTTCTTCTCCATAATTAATATCCACTGCTGCTTATCCCGATTTGTGTTCAAGAGTCGAAGAGAATCAACGTTTAACTGTTTCTTTCTTTTGGTTCTCAGATAATAATTCAACCAAATATTAGAGAAGATAAAAGTACATAGTATATTTTTTAAGGTCCTAATTATATATACATGTGAAATAAAAAGCATATAGTTAATTCAGAAAGACATGCAAGAAACCCTAAGCCTAACCTTTTGTTTATTGAAATGGTAGTATTAATTATGTGCTAAGTTCATAGATATGTACTTTTATGAGATACAATTATATGCAAAATTATTAATTTGGGTTTTTTTCCTGGTCAATGAAGCAGGAAGAAGGATGGGTTGTGTGTAGGGTATTCAAGAAGAAAATACCAACTATGCACAAAGTCAGTGAGCATGAATCTCCATGTTGGTATGATGACCAAGTCTCTTTCATTCCAGATCTAGATTCACCAATGCAAACATCCCAGTCTAATATGGCTTACCACCTTCCTTACTGCAAGAAAGAGCTTGATTTGCAGTACCAAGCTCCAAATGATCAGCATTACCTCCAGCTACCACTTCTAGAGAGCCCAAAACTACTCCAGACACCGGGTGCCATAAGCTGCAATTCCATGGCTGCATTCGGCGTAGACATGAACAATGCGAGCACTCTACAGTCTTCATCCCTGACACAGGAAGATCATATTCAAGTTCAACAAACTGATCATGAGCAACAGTACTTGCATGCACTCTATGGTAAGAGCAGCAATGAGCAAGCGGTGGATCAATTGACTGATTGGCGCGTCCTTGACAAGTTTGTGGCTTCTCAGCTCAGTCAAGAAGAAGTTGCCAAGGAAAATAACTACTCAAGTGCTTCAGCCAATAATGTCTATCATTCACCGGAGCAGTCAAATTTGCTCATCAGACACTTGAACAAACAAGAAATGATATCCGAAAATGCATCAACATCAACATCCAGTTGTCAGATTGATCTGTGGAAGTGACCGATCCTTTATTTAAACTTATTTCGACAGTATATAGTACTAATCATAGGATATTTAGTTTCAAAGAAGAAAAAAAAAAAAAAAAAAAAAGGGAAATTATGAGTTAAATTTTCTGTACATAATAAAACTATATAAAAAACAGCTTAACTTTAACTGTTGAGTTCCAACTCCAAGCTCTTCCCTAGTAGTATTAAATTAATATGATAAATATTAGTTAGTGAAAGAAAAATTGTTTCTATCAAGAAGAAATATTGGTATAGGTAGCTAGATGGAGTGTTGCTGTGAGGAATTGAGTTGATTGCAGCATTGTTGTTTATGGCCTACGGTTTATGTATATAACAGCCAGAGGCATATATTATTGTTTATTGATCGACCCGGCAGTTGATCAGATATTATATATGTATGTTTTTGTTAATGAAATAGTAGGGTTAGAAAAACTTTCCTTTGCCTCTTTCTTCTTGTTGGGCTTTTAAATTTCTACCTAGATCAATATTTGTTTTTAAAATTGTTTCTTTTGTATTATTGATTGCTATAGAAGATTATAAGAAAAGCAAATTTAAATGCTTCGGTGCAACTTCGAATAAGATAATAAAAAAAATCCTTTTTTCTTGTGAATAGGAAAATAGGTTGTAGATATTGAAATACAAACTCCAAATCTGTTGAATATCATTTTTTAAGAATAGTTGCACGAACCAACTGAACTAATCTCGAGTTTGGAGTATGCTTCTAATATATACATATCAGACAAACATCTTACGTGACCAGAATCAAATGTCTCAGCTTCTATAAAATATCAGCCAAACTTCAAGGAAACAATAGAATGAAAAAGCTTTTGCAGAAAATGCAATCACGAGAATGCAAACTAAATGATTACTTGAATGCTAGCTTTGCTGGAAAGTTTGGCAAATGAGGCACACAAATGCGTACGTATAGTCTTTTCAAGCGTAGAAGGCACTCAAATAGTTCAATCAGCCTAAAATATTACTGGAAGTTAAGTTTCTAGTGCTGGCTATAGCTTTCTGCTAATGTCTAATCCTAAGACAAAATAAAGATTAATTACTTCTTCTTTCCCATATATATTTAGGATTAATGGTAGAGAGCTACCTAATCACACATAATTAAAGATATATATAAATATATAACGTGCAACCTAGCTAGCTAGCAAACTATAGAGGCCAAATTAAAGCGACTAGGAATGCATGAAGATGAGTATGAAAAGCAAGTTTTCAGACCTCCAGAGAATTAAAAGCTTATATATGAACAGCGAACTCATCCTTAAAAGCATTCAAAAGTTCCAAAATATTATTGTTCTGCAACCAGGAAGGTGTTTAAAAGGCAAAATATATATGAGCAGCATCTTAAAATTGGATGATGAAATGGATAGCAGATGCAAATGTAATACTAATTACTTGTACAAGTCATTTCATGCAGAGTGAAACTAACAAGTAACCTACCTTGAATATTTACGTTTGGTTCAACTGAAGGTGGAGAGAATGCGAGAAAGGGCATAGACAGTGATCATGAAGTGTCAAAGGAGAATGAGTAGAGCAAAGTGATTGAGCAAGACTGCTTAATATATATATATATATATGGACTAATAAGGTGCTATAATATAATTATAAAAAAAAGAGCACTCTGCCATGAAATTCATTTCAGTAGAAGCCTCACACTGCACATGAGAGAGAGACAGAGACAAAGAGATGGACGACAATATTCGAAACAAGGAATCCTAGGTTGGAAAAGAAAAGAAAAAAATAACAAATTAATCCAGTGGAAAAGTCAGCTGTTCTCTTTGACTATTTTGAGATGCACATTTCCTTCTTTGTAACTGAGGGTTTCAGCTGCTAGAATCAATCAACCAAATTAATGGAGACAGAGTGTTAGCAAAGTCAAAAGCGAGGGTGGCCATACGCATTAAAACAAATGAAGGAGAGCACATGCGAAAAGAATGAATAATTAAACTTATCTTAATAGATATGTTGTTTGTGAAACAAGGAAAGAAAACATCATTTAGGCAGAGTAGCATTTCAAAACAAATTAAGTCCATGTGACTGCTATTATGTCTCATCTTTCTCCCTACATATATCTAAAAACTTCCAATAACTTTTCCCCACCAAAACCTTTTCTAAGTTTCTATTTCTTTATCACTATTATTTGATTTCTGCTCAACTTCGAAGTACCCTACTTGATTTATATATTGCATGCGAGAATCTAGAACACTGCTTAAGTTTATGCTTCTGCACTGCATATTGGCTCTGGATCAAGAGAAATTGAAGTTTGGGAGAGAGAGGGAAGAAAAACTTTAATACCTTCACAAATATTCAAGGTCCTCAAATAGCAGGCAATGGCATCACAAGAACGACATTTTTGCTGATTTTTTGGACCGGAAATTGGACACGGCCCGCTTGATGATATCTGCATGCTATTTGCTGATCCGATTACTGTTGGATACTCTGTTCTCAATACCAACAATCTGCCTAGCTAGATATTGCTCTTAAAGCTCTACCTCTTGGCTCGAAGAATATTCTTGTGTTTGAAAGAATCTTCTTAATCCTCATTTTCCTCGCAATCTAAACTGATCACAATCCCAAATCCATATAAAAGCTACTTTGCCCAGACACTTGCTAAAAGTCGATGATTAATCCATTTTGGAAAATCTAAATCAAGATTATGATACCATCACTTCATGATTAAAGTCATGTTATAGAATCAAGAAAATTAAAATGTTCAAGAGAATCAACTTGAACACAGTTAAAATCAATTATCATAAGCACCTTTAATCTTTTATTCGTATAAAACAGATCCTGTTTATATAGATGATATTCTACTTAAAGAGTCAAGACAAGTATTACTGAACGTATGTATGTCAGCACAAAAAGAAATCACCTCAATAGCATCATATTAATCATTATTATATCAAATAATTGCTCTGCTTGAAAACAAAACTTCAAAGGGCCGTCTAAACCAAATAAATCAACTGAGGAAGCACAGAGCAAAAATTTTAACAAAGAAGATGCAAGAGAATTCAAGTATGAAGTCCAATGGTATTGAGAATGATTTAGACATTCAGTATGTGACTTGGAAGTACATAAGAATGATGGATCCCCCAGTGACCTAAATTACAACAAAAAGAGAAAAAAGAGAAACTTTTAACACCAAAAGAATATGTAGTCACTTGACTTGCACACCTAATCTAACTATTAAATTTTGTAGCACAAATAACTGTGAATAGGTACAAACCCCTCCTACAACATACAGAAAGATGGCAAGCTTCCGACAATCACCTAAAAGTGAAAATTGAAGGCTAAAATTGTGACCACCAAAGTTAGAAACAACTTGGAGTTCCCACTGAGCAATGTCATTGCAGAAGAGCCTTGCGATTCCCTGCAAATACAAGCGCCCGCCCATTAGTAATAGGAAGGAAAGACAGGAAGGGAGCGAGAGAAATTTTAATAAGGTTTCAGATATAATACTTCTGCAAGCTCTGAAGGGCACCACAATAAATAACATTATCAGGTGGAGCCATCTCTGTCTTGCCATTTTCCTCAGGATTGATAATTCTCATGTATGTCTCTTGGCCTAGGTACCATCTATCCAAGTTCTCCACTCTAAGGTTCCATACTCCAACATTATCAAGAGAGATAAGGACTGCTGTCCATCCACCTGGGTAGACCTACACACAAAAAAAATTATTAGAGGGAAACAGTGAACAGCAAAATGTCTTTTTTTATATGCTAAGCACTTGACATTGTGGTGAACAAGGTAAAAGTGTTTTTGTTAGAAAAAATAAACCTCTGTTGTGCAGCGAGAAATCGCATCCCATTTATTATAATTGTTTCTGCTGTTTTCAGTCCACTGACCAAAATCCATTCTGCATCAAACACCCACAGAGTTGCTTAAAATACAACAAATTAACAGCAGTTCAGAACTTGATACATACATACATATAAGATTCTTACCCAACCACAAAAAATGCATAGCCATCCATGTGAATGCTCTGCATTCTGGTGTCATTATTCTGCAATATAACCTCTATGAATCCTTTGTATGTAGCATTAATTACAGATCTGTCCATCTGGGGACTTCTATCAAGTGGCTTATTGGGGAAATCCAGCTTATAAGCACCCTTTACATTGTGCAGGTCAGCTAGCCTGATTGGTGTATCAGGGTTGACGAAAGAGATACCATTCAGTGTAGCACGACGCTTCCCATCAATCCTAACTGGAGGCAAGCTCCGTAACACATATGTGTCAGTCACATTAATTGAACCATAGTGAAAAGAGCCTTGGGGATTTGGGCGAGCTCCACTTGCACTAGTATTTTGCCTAATCATTAGAAGAAAATAGAGAGTTTAATATGTGATGGATTCAAGTAAGTTTTCGCTTGTAGTAAAGGGAAACTTTACAAAGCTTGTACAGACAAATTTGTCTTAAACACTCTATGGCTGTATTCAGAGAATAACTTTTGAAAGAGAGCCTGTTGCAAGTTTATAAAGAAAATGAAAGCATGAATCTATACTCAAGCTAAGGAAATTTGAGCATAAACCTGATGGCCCTTGGCTGATTCATTGCTGACCATTGGTTGTAAATATCAGTTGGTGCAACAGGCAGTGGACCAGTTGCTGGTCCTTTTGAATTGGAATAATGCAAGATGGCCACACCAGTTACTCTTTCCCAAATTGATTCATTCACAAACCTAGCACTTGCCACAATGTAGTAATCTGTAGTTGCATTCTGATCCATGGTAACTAAAAAGGAATATGACTGTCCCACATGAATATCAAAGCTGGTGAAATTCTGTTGTGTCGTATAATGTCCTTCAGTTTCCACTAAGAGCAGATTATGGCCCTCAATTCTAAAGTTCAGACTAGTAGATATCCCAACATTATGCACACGAAAGCGATAAGTTTTGCCTGCAAAACACAATGCCATTGCAGATTAAGACTTCATACAGTAAAAACTAAAAACCCCTTTCTGTGACTACTGAACATGAAACATTTTCAATAACTGAAAGAGACACGTGAAACCTATAATTTAAGGCTATATATTTCTATAAAAAAAATTTATGGAGCTCAAGGAATGCCAATGCAAATGGTAAAATCATTCAGTTTAAATCAGCCTCAAAAAATTAGACTGTAATTGATGATACTATATATCCAGATGATAAGAAAAACAAAGCAAACTTGTTTGAACTGTAAGAAAAATCTCATCTTACAAATTACCATCAGGCCTCAAGGCCAAAAGAAAAGTATACCTGGATCAACATTAATGGTTTCATATTCAATACCATCAGGTACAAGAGTTGTATTATATCGGTAAGGTCCCTTCCCATTAATGAGAACTCCATCTGGCATTCCAAGCTCTTCACCAGAGTCAAGATTTGTTCTCAATGCCTAAAAGAAGAGTGTGTCAATTATTAGACTTCAACTGCAAAAAAAAAAAGGAACTTCAATGCACATAAAATAAAAAACCAAACCCTTCATGAGTTACTAACCGTGTGGTTTTTGGTATACCAGTCACCAATCAAGATGACAATGTCACCATCCGGTTGAGCAAAAGGAATTGCTATAATATTCCGGTTATTAATAATAATGGGACCGAAGCCACCCGATGCTCTTTGAAAATTGAGCGAAGGGAAGTAGAAAAAGCTCCCAATTTGATCCTTAACTTGAAATTGGTAAGTAAAATTCTTTTTGGGATGAATTGCACAATTTGTACCAAGAACACCATCCTGCCATGAATTTCTCCGCATTTGAATTCCTGACCTGTAAAAACCATTCCTTTCAACAAATAATATCCAAAGGGAAAAACAAAAACTCTCTCAAAACTTACCAAGTCATCAAAAGATTTTCGTCCAATTGATTGTGAACATTAATAGCCACATTGTAATTAGTTGTGGAATTAACAACAGGACCAGGAAATGCCCCATTAACTGCTATAACCTGCAAACGAAAGAATTAAACATAAGGCAAATGAACCTTTATCCACTCGGTATTTCCATATCCAAGTTTCTGATTTGACAAACTTTGGAACCTAAGTCCCAGATTACTAATACAAGGTTCCAAAAGAAAATAGAAAAAATAACTCCGAATTTATTTATAAAGCTGCATCAAATCCAAACTTAGCACCCCGTTTGCCAAACCACTCAAATGAGTTCACAAATATTTCAAAGCATTATATGAAGATGAAGACTAAAAAAATGACATTTAGAAAAGAAAACAAAAAGAAAATGCTTAAACCAAACATTTGATCAACAAAACAAAAATCACCCCTAAGAACATTTAATACAAATGCTTAGAAAAATATTGTTTTTAACCACAGAGACAAGTCGTCTGGTCCAAAGCCATAAACAGATATACTAAAACAGTTGAACCACCACCAAGGATTCAACTTACGTCCAAAAGTTAATCAAAGAAGAAGAATATCCTACAAAAAGAAGAATGAAAGGGGTAAAAGAACACAAAAATGATACTACTGGAAAATCACAAATAGTTTATTAACACTCCAATAGTAGTTGCAGATTCAAAACAGTTACGTAAAGCATCAAATGACCTATAAAGTAACGATTTTTGACCCTCTGATGTACTTCAACAAAAAATTGAACCCCAGAAATTACCACCCTTAACTGCACATAATGAAGCAGAACCTACAGTAAACGTTAAGAATGTTTGCCTCAAAAAGCAACATTTTTGTGGAGCCGAAGAAATAAAATAGAAACTAAGAGGGCTAAAACAAGAACCACCGCCACCCTCCCCCCCCCCCCCCCAAAAAAAAAGTATATACTGAAAGAAACAGAATAAACAGAGAGTATTGAGAACACTAACCCGTTGAGGAACACCAAGAGGGGAGACGGTGATGTAAGAGAGTTTGAAATCATAGAAGACATTAGGGTCTTCAGCAAAACAGAGACATGAAAGCAGAGCAATGTGAATCAAAAGAAACAGAGACACCCGAAACAGAGCCATATTACATAAAAAATAAAAAATAAAAACGATGTTTTTTTCTTTGTTGCGAAGGAATTGGATTTGAATGAAATGAAATGAAAGTAATTAAGAATGAATATTTATGGAGCTTTACATCATAAAATTAAGAGAAGAAAGAGAAAGAGCGGCTCTTTGTAATATATTGATGTATGGAATGAATGTAATGGGAAAACAACAAAGCGCACAGGCAACCGGGTTGCGCTACAAGACTATAACACAGGCAGCACAAACCCTCATTTTGGGAAATATTTTATTTTGTAAGTCTCTTACACCGATAACCCCCTTAACCGGTTTGTCAAAGTCAAACATTGATACTCTGTAACCTTTACTGGCTGCAGCCGGTGACACAGACAGACAGCCCCGAAGTGAAGGCAAGATCAAGAAAGAAATTGCACAATTTTCTTCTTTTGTTTCCCCATTATTATTATTATTAAAATGACGATTTTCTTCCCTTTCTCAAACTTCTAACGTTCAGATTTTCCTGCTCAGCCTCACATGCACGCCGCAAGGCCCCACACCAATTTTCAGATTATTCAGAGGCCCTTTCCCCCCCCCCCCCCCCTCAATTCCTTAATCCACTCTCTTTTCTTTGGGAAAGGTGGAGTCCCACACCATCCCCTCTTCTGGAATTCTTTTTGTTTCCAACCACTTTTGCTATTATGGAAACAGTATTAATTTGTTTTAGGCAAGCAATAGCTATATGCTCCACTTGAATCGATTAATTTTTCATATTCGTCCTGTTTGCAAGTGTTCAAAAATAATGGAAATTTGAATGCATGCATGCATGATTATTGATGGACGAATGAATGAATGCATCCGCCATCAAATGTTACTATTTGGGTTTAAGAGTTGCCATTAAGTTTGGTTCAAATCAATTTCATGGATGTAAAATCAAAGCAGAAATTAGTTTAGCCCACTTCACACTACTCCCACCTTATATTATGGGGTGGAAAACGTGGTTTTTGATCCTTCCTATCCACTTCCAAATGTTTCTTCTTCTTTTTTCCAAACGAAAATAAACGTATTGCATCCCCAGCTAATGTATTTGTTTCCCTTTCTACTGTCTACTTTCAATTTTTCTCCCAAAACTTGCACATTCTTTTAATTTTGCATCTCGATTCGTGGGCTCAACCATCGTTTGACTATTACTAGGGGCAGAGTATTTTTTTTATTTGAAATTTGGATATCTTACTTTAGTTTGAAACAAACCAGAGTTTTCTTAAAAAAGAAAAAGAAAAAGGCTAACTTGTCCCATTTCTCAATATTTGGGTGTAAATTGGATATAAATAAAAAAACTTTGTTTAAATCTCCACTCCACTCCAATAAGGGAGAACGAATAGCCAATAACAAACAATATTAAGATCTACTTTAGCATGTTGAAAAAAGCTTGGGTTGAAAAAAATGTGTTTATAAAGTGTGATGAAAAAGCGTGGTTTAAAAACTTTTAAGTGTTTAGTATTGCTGTGAAAAAGTGTTGTAGGAAATTGAAATGTCAAAAAAAAATATGTTTAAAATAATAAAAGTGTAGAGATGTGAGGATAATAAAGTCATTTTATCCAAAAGCCAATTTTTAAAGCCCAAAAACTATATTTTTTGGCTTTTTGGTTTGGCTTTTCAAACCATGGTTTCAATAGCAGAAGTCAAATTTTTTTATCTGTTTAGCATTGCGTTTGCGATGAAAAACAGCTTTTGACCTCAAAAGTTATGCTAGAAGCAATGCTAAACGAGGCCTAATACTGAAAATGTTGCGATGTGGTTGAGTACTCATGACATCTTGGATGGAGGCGACAACTAACTTGCACATGGTCTCACGCCAGATTTTTTTTATTTTTATTTTTTTAATTTTTTGTCTCAAAACCAACATAATGCTGAAGATGTGCTCTCAAGTCTCAAACCACTTTTAATTGGGATGGGGGTCGCCAAATCCTAGTTGTAGGAATTATTATAAAATCTAATCTGCTCTCTAGAAATTCCCAGCAACTCATTTTTCTTAATTTTAAATGCTTATTTTCATTGATGGGTGGAAATTATTAAGTGTTGGAATCGGGTCCGCCCAGCTGGTAACTGTTCCAACATTAAGAATAACTTCCTATTGTAAGTCCTAAAAAAAGGACAACTCCCATGATGGATGGGAATTAGGAAAACTTCCAAAAGGATAGTTGTAATTGCCAATTGGCTCATTAGACTAAGATTCATTCGTCCCGAAGAGTTTAGGCTGTTGCATTTTTGAATAATTTCCCTTCATGTGATTTTATTATTGATCGGTGAATCAATCCAATTCTATTACACTTGATCCTGTAAGTATATTTAATTTCGCAATTTCATTGTTTATAACAATATCCTTCATTAAGTGAAAAGAAATTCTGGCTGCCAAATGCCAATGTAGTACATATATAAGAAGTAAAAAGTCAAAAAGAAATTTCTTGATGATATAAAAGAAGCTATGAATAATACTCATTTCTTCAGGATTATTAATACCAATATGTTGTTTCCAGAAAAGAGAAGAGAAAAGCATGAGAGTAGAGGTTTCTCTGAGAAAAAATCATGTGATGTAGGACAGATGTTTAAAACAAACTGATCCAAAAAGCTACTTCCTTAAAATACCAAAAACGTATAGATAGTTGGAGCAGATCAGAGATTGTTCTTAGATAAAGAAGCAATTGGCTGCATCGAACCCATAACTATAACTAGAACGAATGGGGGGGGGAGGGGGGATTTCTAGGAAAAAAGATCCTGCCATCTGATTAAGCATTTGAATTTTAAAATAAAAGGCCAAATTTCGTTTTAAAATATAGATTCCACAATTTGTTTAATCAGAAGATTTAACATTAGCTAACGAATACGCCATATTAATTCAAGGGTAGCCGAGTCATGCATGACTAGCTAGGATAGGAGTGAGGCTATAGGAAACATTTTTGAAATATTGGCAAAGGTTGTTCAACATTCTTATATCTTTGCCAGTGCCATAGAATCAGAATGTGTGGTTTAATTTGGGCCTGGCAAACACTTGCTTAATTTTTGGGCTACTTAAAAGCATAGCTGAACGAAGGATCGACGACCTATATATTTACGTCTCAGAAGAAGTTGCTTATATCACAAAGGTTGAACATCCAAGTATAACTTCAAAAAGATCCAACATTAACGGCCTATTTTCATTTTTAGAATTGAATAGTGAAGACTAGCTAGTGACAGCTTTGGGCGGTAGCCTAGCTCATATCCTCATCTTGCAGGAGATAAAAATAAAGGGGACAATTTAATTTATAGGTTGACATGCGATCTAGCGCAGTAGGGGATGCCTACAAGTACAAAATAAACTCAATGGCAGCTCCAATCAAATTTTTTTTTGAAACAAGATAACAATACTAGTAATATTTTCCTTGCCATAAAATTTCTGGACTGTTGAGATCCACCTTCCCAAAGGATATTAATTTCTAGCATCACGTCACGTTGGGATTGGCACAGGAAGCATTCATTTCTACAAGGTTTCCTCAAAAGGGAAAGGACGAAGAAAGGCAGAATTCACTTCCCATATTTTGAGTGTGGCCTTCACATTTATTCCACTTGCATTGTTGAACAAGAATAGCCTTGCTGCTCCATAGATGGCTTCCGTTGGATAAATTCTCGATGTGATCACCGTCCTACCTCCTTGACCAAAGCTTTCCACGATTGAATGATCCACCTGATTATCAACATTTTAATTATAACACAATTTTGATCTTTAAACACATGTTCAATTTCCAAATTCCAACCTAGTAAATGGTTAAAAGTAGTGTATCAATTAATCTGACAGAATATTGCTCCCTTACCAATACCCTCATATTGTAGTTTTCATCGTCAAGCACTGGAACTTTGCCTCCATACACTTGTTTGAAAACATCGGAAGCTTTAGAAGACCTTCATCAAACAATTCATTGGCTCACATTTTTCTTGTTAGCAGAAAGCTGCAATTTAAAAAGAAGCCTGTAAACAAAATAAAGAAGCAAACCTTGTTTCGTCAGCGCAAAAGTAAGTCTTGAGACTGCCATCAGAGGTATTAACGGGACGAAAAAATACAGGAGTAAGCTCAGAAAGTGAATCATCAGCAATAACCAGGACTCCAAATGGCCCGAAAGTGCTCCTGTCAACCGCACCATCACCGCAATCACTGACATTGTCCGTGGTATTAGATACCAGTGACTCTATTTCAAACTCTGCTAATATATCCAACTGCAATGTTTTCAAGGAAGAAAAAAAAAGACTAGTGAGTAGTTCAGAGTTGAGATAATTGAGAGTTACTATATGCCGTAACATGGAAGTAATTGAAGGAGTTCATTTTATAGAGTGCTAAAGAAAACCTGAGTGGCGGTGCCTATGTCAAGGGGCACAACTGATCCTGCTTCAACTAGCACTTCCTTAAACACTGTACTGTTCAATCTCAAGCTCTCTACTTCTTCCACTGGCCACTGAAGTAAATGGGTTCCAGTTTTGTTGTCATACAGAACCGTCCTGGGAATTGTCTGTAAAATACAGGAACAACAGTGGGGAATCACTTGGATTTCAAAGTATGTTAAAATTCAAGTTAATTTTGCTTTAAAAAGTACATTAATTCAAAATGGTAACCATAGTACATCGTTTGAATTAATCATCTATATGTATATCAAGTTTTCTTTTCTTTTGTTTTCTTGTCTATAATCAAACAAGTCAAAAACATTTAATTATTGCAAAGGTTTGGAATGTAGCTAGTGAATAATTGCTTATTGCTAAAGAATTTGATCTATGAAATATGAACTTAATTAAAGAATAAATCCCCAGTATATGGAGTAGTATGTATGTAATGTACCTGAAGGGAAGCCCAACCTTTTTTGAGGTCAGCAGTTTCAGTATCAGTTTCATTAATCCAACCCCAAAGAATCCTCCTTTGTTTATACTGATCAAAAAATGTCTTCGAGGCATAATATCTCCCGTAATCCACCTTCAACCCGATACCCACATCCTCTTCCGGGTTATCAGGTCTCCACTTATCCATTACCGGGTCATAAGTCCCAAGCGCATAATGGTCCACCTTTGTATCATCCAAACTAGCCTTTAATACATGCTTAATTCCGGGCCCAAGTGCGGATGTGTCTAATCCGACCGACCCGTTTATTGCAACGGGGTAAAAATCTACGCATTCCCACATACCCGTACCAGGAACCGCATGCAAAACCCCATCTAATAATTGAAAATCCGTAAAATTTGTTGTTTGATATACAAGGGAGATTCCTATGGTGGAATTAAACCTTGAACCGATAGTGATCCGCCAGGTACCATCGGGTCCTAGCCAAGCTGTTGTCGGGTCCCGGAACTCATCGTTTTCAATCCCGGTTGGAGGAACAATAACCGGGTTACCCGGGTATTTTAACCAATGAAGGAGGAGGGGATCAGATAGGTTGGCGGGGTATGCAAGGTTTTGCACCTGCACGGATTCATTGGTGCTGCCGGTGTAAAGCATTACGATTTGGCCATCTGGCAGGAGAGTGGCGGACCCAGTCCACACACCGTTGATATCGTACCATTGATCGGGGACCATGGCGAGTGGGAGATAGAGCCAATGAATGAGGTCCCTTGATACGGCGTGGCCCCATGTGATGTTGCCCCATATTGCTGAATCAGGGTTGTATTGATAGAAAAGATGGTACCATCCCTTGTGATATAATGGACCTGCAACCACCATAGTTTTGCTCCATAAAATCCCATGCTAACCAAAAAATCACATGCTACCAAACTCTTTTGGTTAGTTTGCATTTTGCAAGGCTAGTTCGTTGGCTTGGGGCGACTGCTAACCAAACGGTCAAGGAACATTGTTACATATATATCCATTGTTTATATTATTAGGAGGAAAAAAAAATTGTAATATGTGATTCAGTAGAAGTGTATATCCATTGTTTATATAATTGATAATGTATCAAAATACATCAAAGTTCAAACATAAATCCATTAGAATATTTAATTCAATTTAATAATAAAAGTAAATATATTTTATTAAACAAAATCGGAAAATAAGTAAAAGGATCCATATATAATTAATAGTATGAAGTTAATTACAAAGAAAAGATTATAGCACGTGTGTTTCAAAATGATGAATCAGTGAAATTAAGGCTCCTAATATATAAGTAAAAGTTTTATGGTGTTCATCACACTCATCATGGTCTAACCAAAGTTACAATTGCAGCAGTGATGACTCAAACTCATTGTAAAAGAAAAAGGTGGGACCCTGAGATGAGTAGCCAGATTGGAGTGATATATATATATATATATATATAGTCCTCATTGATCCACAACTTTCCTTACTTTTTGGCCACACACCACAGATCGAGCCTCTCTACTCTCTACTCAAGCTAGGCTATTCCATTGCCACATACATATTTTATATATATCCTTATTGGTACTTCTCCTGCTAATATACATCAAAACATCTCTTATATGCCATTTCTCACAAATATTCGGCTTATCTGGCTTTCGTTCCAACCAAAAAAAAAAAAAAAAGTTTGAAATTTTGGAAAATATCCATTAATTTAAGACAAACTAAAATGGAAATGGCATAGGGTACCCCCAAAACATATAATAATAATAATAATAATAATAATAATAATAATAAAAGAAGAAATATTTGAGACCACGCACTTCTTTTTTTTTTTTTTTTTTATTATTGTTATTAGCACAACTATTTTTTAATGCTGATCACTCCTGGATTAAAACTTTTAGATTGATCGACTTTTTAATAAGTTATGGAGTAGATATTCTTCGTAAGCTTTTATCCAAATTTAGTTCATATGCTTCTAAACTCAACAGATTTGCACTTGATTAATTAAAACTGCTAGTGACTAAATATTAATGTGTTAAAAGATTAAATTGCCCCTCCCTAGGATTGTTAGCTTATCAAAAACAAAATTTTGGATGCACTCTAAATAAGTACGTACATTAATTGTACGTACGTAGATAACATCAAATTGTGATCAGGAAGCAAAAAAAATAATAAAACAAATTGAAGTAGTGTTGTTATGAGATGTTATGAGAAACTCACCGTCAGGATCTGAAGCAGGATACCCAAATTCCCCAAACCAACGTCCAATAATAAGAAAAGACAGCAAAATTTTATCATTAGAAAGCAAACAAAAAACGAAGACAGAAAGTAATGACAATTTAAAATTTGGGAAGGTCAAAAAGCTCAAATCCACACCAAATTAACTTCCATACATAGAAACCTCAATAAATTATAACTTTAAACGGGCTACAACTTTAGTTAGCCAAAAAAAAAACCTTGGTTACCTACCATTCATCCAATTCTTTTCAGGCTGAAAGTGGTAGGCAGTTCTTTGCCAAGAAAACATAGCGTTTGTCCAATTAAACGAAACTTCGTCCAAAAGAGATGGATTTGACTTGGCTGAGACACCTTCAGCCACCCCTCTTGGCAGTGCCTTTGAAAACGAAGCAGGTTTAGACGTGGGCAAAGGTGACGGGTCCCTGTTGGGCGTCGGTAATGGTTCTTGGCTTTGGCTAATGATTAATGTGAGCAACGAGAGTAGGAAAATAACGGAGGCAAAGATCACTGCAAAACCCTTCAAGGGTTTCCACCGAGTCAGTGGCGCTCGGCGGGAGGAGGGTTGGTCTAGCAAGGGAGCATAGAATGCATGGGAGGTGCTGGCCTCCATGTTAAGAAAGCTATGTTATGGAGTTGTTTTACAGTTACTGGTCGAATAGATGTCAACTACAATGAGCAATGAGAAAAGGGTAATGGGATATGGTTTAAATAGAGAAACGATAAAGCCAGAGATTGAGAGAGGGAACAGGTGGAGGTTTATATGTCTCAGCTGCGGGTTTGTGTATTGGGGGGGTAAATATAGCTAAGTTTGAATTGGTGGTTGTCCAATTTAGTTGGGGAGAAATAGTGAAAAAAAAGATACAAAGATGGCCTGATCTCGTGTTTTCTGCAGTGAAAAGGTGAGGGCAGGCAGGTAGACAAACTGAGATCAAAGCTTTTGGAGTTAGGAATCTATTGCATAGTATTTATTATTTAATCTCTTTGATTTTTGGTTTGGTTAGGGAGACTGGAGACTTAATTGTCTTAATTAATCTGGACCCTGACCTGAACCAGTTTATAGGCAAATTAAGGGCACACAGCTTGTAGTTGTAGGGGAAGATTAAGAAGCTCTTACGAGGAAACATACTAAATTCGTTTCTAAATCCTAATCTTTTTTTTGTTTTTTGTTTTTTTGTTTTGGAAAGTTCTAATTATGAAATTATATCCCATCTTTGAAAGTGAAACCTTTTCTTTTCCTACCTTCTTACTCAATAGTATAACCACATGAAATACCAATCCTATTCAAATAGGTGGACCTCTTGTTCATTAATGTCAACGATATGTATATAATTATATATTTTAAAAGGGTTTGTATTTAATACACTAACAGTGTATAACTTCATAAATTGTCAGTAAATAAGATGATGTCACGTCATTAAAAAAATTAAAAATAAATATAAATTATTTTATTTCTAATGAGGTGGCATCATCTTGTTCACTAACAGTGTATGAAGTTATACACTGTCAGCGTATCAAATATTAATCCATTTTAAAATGGTTGGGTTTGCCTACTTTCTTACGCTTACAATTACATGGTTGGATTTTGATTCTAATCTGTTTACTAGTAGTATTAATTTGAGCAATTTCGCTTTGCCTGCCAACATTATTTTTCATGAATTAAACCTGTCAACAACATGTTCTTCATGAACATTGCTGAAATTAGAATTGATCACGTTTTACAATTTGAAGTTGGAATGGCCAATTTGTGAATATATATATATATAATAAACTCATGTTCAGCAATTAATTTGGTTATAATATAAATAAATTAAGGAAGCAAGCAAATGGGTAGCTGAAAAACAGGGTGCATGAAGGAGTTAAGAGATGAAGGAAAAGGGTGATAAGAGAGATGGAGGACATTTGGCAATTTGATGATCACATAGTTAATTTTGATGGAGATATATAGGAAGGAAGGATAGGCCAAAAAAGTTGGGTGGTTGTCATTGTGCAGAAGATCACTGTTGACTGAAATATATATATATATATATATATATATATATATAAAATACAAATTCAACAAACAATAAATTAATTGAGTTCTGAGATTAAAAATGGATGGTGGTCAGAATTATAAATTAGGTTAAGGTTATGAATCATGATGCTGCATGTGCCTGTCATGCTCATGGGAAAATGATTTTTTGATCCTTCCTTTGCTTAATTTGTCTCTTTCTATTATTAAGAGCAAGGGTTTCTTACCTTCTACAACCATCCTAATTAATTCTTTTGAAACCCCATGCATGTTATCTAATCTTATAAAGTTTAATTACCCCCCACCCCCATTTGAAAATACATTAACAAATAATGAGATATGTGGATCTGGGAAAAGAGAGAAAAACAACACTTTGCATTTTAAGTAGCTCTCTAAAGAAAAAAAGAGTAAAAATTACTGCATTTTGCAAGCTTTAGCATACATACGATACATTTGTGTATCACCAACATTACTGACAGGGGAATAAATCTTAAGAAGGATACACTAAACAAAAATGGTTTATACGAATCATTAATAATAAAAAAATTGATTGAATTCAGAGGAAATTGATGGGGTCCATCAACCATTTCCTTCTTCGGGCCAATCATATATATCAGAATCATCGAGCATGCACTAGTTTGTCAGCCTAGCTAACTTCCAGAATCCAGAACATATATATAGCAACCATTAGTCGTTTTCTCTGGAAGCTACCAATCAAATCAACTATATAAATAGGCTATAGAAAGACTTCTTAGACTCAGTCTAATCCAATCCTGCTGTGCTTGGGCTAGCTAGGATCTGTCTGGTTTCTGACTTCTTAGACTTGTTAGACTCTAGTCTTATCACAAGCTTGTTTTGCGAGCGATTGGCAATTGGCAAATGAAGCATTGAAGAAAAATGTTTGGTGCGGATGATCTTTTAACTTTATGACTTATAGTTAGATGAATCCAAGAGATCCTGAAAACTTCCAAATCTTGTATAGTTTTTTGTCTGTTATTAAGCCAAAAGTAGCCAGACATTAAATATATATGTTTCTATCCTATTCTAGGGGGAAATGGGATTTCAACTTAAAATCTGTTTCTAATATTATGTATTTATATTATATTGACATTAAATATATATATATATATATATATATATATATTATATACTATAATTTTTGCTGTTAAAAACTCGACATATATATATATATAATTGAATTTGCATGGCACCAACCAACCAGGGTCATGTGCATCCCGAAGATCTTATTTAACAATCAGCATTCAGCAAAGATGGAGCAATGTTTTTATGTCATGGACATGGACATTGTCCATCGATCATTGTCTTTCAGAATAAACGGAGACACCATGCAAGAAAATTAACATAATTAGTAGAATAAATGCAAGGGAACCATGCATATATATATATCATCATTAGTCATTCAATTTTGCTACCAACCCACGTCGGCTGTCCTCTCTACTTCTTCAGTACCCGGCCCCCTTCCCCGCAATCATGGAGACAGCCACTTGAAGTTGAGGACTGTAGTAGTTCATTGAATGTACTTATCCAAGAGCAAGTAAGGGAGGGAGAAAACTTGTGCCTCACCTCATTTGGAGCACAATATCATTCAATAAGTAGTTTTAACATTAATTAATTTTATGTATCCATGGGTATATTTATACATACTCAACTCCCAAAGATAATTTCCAGGAATAATCTTGTTCATATATATACTATCCATGCTTTTGACCTGAGTGAGTACTTTTCTATCACAATATCTTGTGGATTCTACAAATAAACACTACTGTTATTGAGTAACAGATAACGAGATGGGTGAGTACGTTGGGTGGGAGATTGTTTTTTACACAAAATAATCATAATAATAATTCCATTAATCCTGTTCAGAAGAAACAGTAATAAATAAGCCGATCGATAATACAAGCTGATTCAAGCCAGGTTACACTATTCAGTAAAAATTTTGAGCTGATTTGCTACAAACACATCAACAATTCTATTTAAAAGCCCTCACCCAGCCCACGTGGTACCACTTCAAAAGAACTTGGGTGTGCATTTCCATTTAAAAAAATGCTTCAATTAAGGGGAAAAATAATAGAGAAGAATGCAATGAAATATATATAGCCAAGATGAGTTGAGTTTATACATATATAAAAGCATTTCTATACTTAAAAAGAATGAAAAAAATATTTAGTGTTTTCCACTGGAAGAGAGAGAGCTGCTGACCAAAACTGAAGGTGAAGAAGAAGAAGGGGAAACATGAATGATTGATCTGATAAGTGAAGCATCCTTCGCATGCGCACCAGTCAGAACAGAAAGATAATTAATTCAAAGCAGGAATTTACAGTTAAGACAAGAAGCATTAAGCAGAAACAGTAAGGCACCAGTCCTGGAGACTACTGGAGTTCCTCTCTGCAATTCCACTCCCAAGCCTCCGTGTGTTAACTAAGAAAACCTATAGCTATACCCTATCTTATTCTATGTTTGTATTAATCAGACTATTTTTCTTCTTCTTCTTCTCTATATTATTTATTTGTTGTATATATTCAGAGAGCACTTGTCTTCTTCTTCCAAATCACCAGTGATTTAAGAAACTCCATCACCTGCAGGATCATTCACAGGAAGTGGCATAATTAATTTCAAAAACCGATTCAAGAAATAAAAAGGTGGAAAAGGCTAGTAACCCAAATTGCATAAACACAAATCCAGACACTTGTTTGACTATAACATGTAGCACAAGATTGGAAAACAGAAAACGAACAAGTTTTCTCAAATGCCATTTTATTTCCCACTCTGTGGCCAAATGTCCTTCGACGTTTTCACAAAAGAAGAATTTGAAACTTTTTTTTGTGTGTGTGTATCTATCACAGCATCAAGCATCTCTGATCTTAGAAAGCAAAAAGTAACTTGTACCTCTTGGGGGTCTCTCAGGGAGAAAAATGCATTACTCTCCTTGGGCACCGATGATACTAAAATGCCATATCCGCGATTTCCCTCTCTCAGAACCTGTTGTAAACCAATGAAGTTGGTTCTGTTAATATATTTTAACTCATAAAGTACTCTCAACAATATCAATATTATCATGATTTATATCTTACCTTAAACGCATCTTCATCTGTCCGGTCATCTCCAACATAAATGGGAAGCACATCGTCACAATTGCTAAGCCCTAAATCATTTGTTTTTGTCAGTCACATAATTTACCAAGCATAGAAAACAACATATACTCATGATAGATAAAAGACAGGCTAGACAACATACTTACCAAGTGATTCAAGTAGACATGTAAGAGCTTTCCCCTTATCCCAATTGATCACAGGCCGAACCTCTAAAACCTAATTACACAAATTTTAATTAAAAAATAAATTAATAACAGAAATTATAACATCCATATAGCACAAGCCATGAGCAGAAAATCAGTGAAAAATAATGACAAGAGAATCATGTTGTCTTTAAAGATCACCTTTCGCCCATGAGTCAATCGTAGGTGAGGGTAGTGTCTGATGACATCATGGACACATTGTGCAACTGTTGTCCAATTCTGAAAATAAATTTAAGAAGTTAATAAATTATGTAAGGAAAATGTGCACGCTATTGAGAACCGTTACCAAAAGATAAAAAAAGGCTTCTAATACAGAGGAAAAATACTTCACCTTCTCATCTACGTTACGGTAATGGACGGAGACACAGAACTTATTGTTTTCAACTTTTGCTCCTTTAATTTCTTTGGTGCTGTTGACAAGTGAGTTAAAAACCTGCGACGAATGAGAATTCTACATTAGAACAGAGAGGAAAAGGTTGAGGGCTTGAAGTATGGCACTCTGAAGACATTTACATACCTCATCAATCATAGGTAAGAATTCACTAGCAGGCTGGAATAAATTAACTTCCTTGCCCTGTGCATTAAAGAGAAACAAGATTAAAAAAAATAACTTAAGAAAGGTTAGGGGAAGAGAAACACAGGGAATGGTGTAAAAAGATAGAAACCTGCTTATTAGTAGATCTAATGCAGTTAGGATGATCATCAGAAGATTGCCTAATAGGACCCATGATGTCCATTCCATGACTTCCCGCGTAATAGAGATCTGTTAGTCCGACAAAATCATATACCTGAATGAACAAGGACATAGAACAAGATACGGTAAAAATTAAAACCCAACAGAGAGGCAATCAAACACATAAACATACTATATATTGTCAAGGAGGCAATCTGATGTGTATATAAGTAAAACAGCACCAAGGAAGATGTCAAAATTATTTAAAAGCTTGGTCCTCAAACCACCTTGTCACGGCTTCTCCCACTGATTATTGCTGTCGGAAAGTATTTTGCCACTTTTGCTACAGCAGCTCGCATCTGAATAAAAGGCTTTGGTTAGCATATTATCAGTACAGAAGAAACTAAAAATGAGAATTTTGATTAAAAATTTTCACAAATGGTTCTTCAGATAAGCCATTCTTACATCATTAGACATAAAGGCACAATCCGGGTTGTCCACAATTGGTGAAAGAGTCCCATCATAATCCAAAAACAATGCTATTCTCTTGCCTTTTGCAAAATTTGTAATTTGCTCAAAAGATATGAGGGCAGAGGGATATTTAACCTGTAAAACCAGAGGGTAAAGTACATAGAGCAGATCAATAACTCATCCAGCTGTATCAAAATTAAGCTCAGATAAGTAAAAGAGAAACAACTACCATCCATGTGCAATATGCAACATCTGTATCAGCTGATACGAGCTCACTGTTGAAATCCCTGGTTTTCTTATGAGGAGGTGATGAGGATTTCATAGCATCCAGCCAGCTGCTGGCACGAACATCATCAAGAATTCCAGTTTTCTTCCTAGGAACAATTAGAAATAGATTTGGAGAAAACATTGCTGCTGGGGTTGAGTATGGAAACAGACTGGAAGGTACTCCTAATCTTGACTTGCTTATCGGTGCAGGATCAGCAAGAACAGGAGCAGTGTGATTGGATTTCAGGTCCATTGGATCCAGCTTTGTATCACTACTTATAATGTAAAAGCTAATATATTCCTTTAGCAAAGTATCCACTCAAGTGCAAAGAAACAAATCTTTAATGTTCAATCTCAAATATTCTATTAAGCCAACCCTTTTATCAATGAAAAATCACCTCTTCAGAGTTTTCTTGTCACTGCTGTTCGGCAAGCAGTCCATCAAGCATAAGGGCCCTGAACACTGACATCAAAAGAAAGTGTTAAAATGGACAAAATGAAGCTCAAGATTATAATATTTTTCAAAAAAGACAGATATCTGAACTGAACCTGTTCATCTCCTTTTGTTACTCTACTTAAAACTGGTGGGAGTAAACAATATCTGCAGGTAATAGATTTAAGAAGTATGGTTAATGTACAGATCCAGGAAACATCCATTTAGAATGAGAATGAATAATGGCCAACAAAAACTGAACCACTAAACAAATTTGACAAATTGATTGATTTTAAAGGCAAGAATATAAAATATGCCTCACCAAACAATTATAAACAATTAACTTCAGAAAACCAAAACATTGGGGGCAGAAGAGGCACAGAAATCTTTCGACACTAACAGTGTCAAATATATGTATCAAATATATGTAATGGGAATCACTTGGAAGATGAAAATAAGCAAAGATGAAACACAAGTGAAAACATTAGCTTAAATGAACTAAATCAATTTGGAAGGAGGGAAATATCTTATCAGTCAGAATAGGCTAGCGACATCTGACACACAACTTGCTACGAAAGGAACTTTATAAGCATGAAAATTTTCTAAACAGACATAGAGGCATTACTAAGAAATGCAATAAATTCCACTTTCTATGACCTTTCACAGCCTTAGGTTCCTCCTAAAGTTCAGTCTTATTCTTACCAGACAAAGTTAGTTTGCCAAGAGCGAAAGTGCTGGACACTAACATTTAACAATGACTTGTGTAGTTATCTTTCTTTTTAAACAACTAGACTATAATTTTACATAAAATTCTTCTAAAATATCATGATAAAGTATGTATCTAGGTACACCCTGATTCTGATAGTTCAAGACAAATTATTGCCGATGATAGTTTCTTATTTAGTCAATCCTAATGATTTATCTAGTTCAAACGCTACATAGTTTAACAGTTTTCCTTCAAAAATGCCCCACTTTTATCTAATTTTTAGAATATCTATTGCCTACATTATACCACTTACATGAAAAAGGATATAAAAAGATAAAAATTGCAGAACCTAAAAATAGAATAAAAAAACTTATGGCTCAACAAAATATACAGGGAATATTTAAAAGCAGAACAAAAGATAAAAGAAGAGCCCATAAACATTCAGGAAAATTTTTAAAAAATTAAAACGAAAAACAAATTGAAGACTTTATAATCATGCAGAACTACAGATTCAAGCCTGAATTTCAACACCATGATTTGGAAAAGATTAAATTTAGTACAGAGCACCAATCAGATTGATGCAGAATAACTTGAAAAGGATCAGGCCAACAAGTTGCTGATGACAAGATGAATTTGTGACTAAAGAATCTTAATACTTCCAATGACAAGAATTATTAGAACGCAAAAATATGACTGATCTGATTTTTTACCAATATCTTAGTGTAACGTGCATCGCAGGATTCAATATTTGATAAATGAATTGTGGCTTACAATCTTCAAATGACTCAGTTTGCAAAAACAAAACTAAATAAACCAGCATTACTATTTTAATAGCACAGAGATTTCATACAGCTGAAATGAAAATATAAGCATACACGATTTGACATCACTGGCAACATGAACTAAAAATGTAAACAATAATACCAACACCATGAAATGAGTCGAAACCGAACATTTATACCTGTCGGGAGAAAAGATTAACAATCACCTAAATCATACTCAAACTAAGCATGCAAAGCCACAATGTACACGAAAAATAAAAACTGAAACAGCAGAATTCATTCATAAATAAAACTAGCGCCCAAAAAAAACTGATATCTTATAGAGAAAAATACAAGTAAATCGTAGTTGTCTCAATAAATAAAAATAAAAACTAAATTGCCCCACATAGTGGAGAGGGAAACCACGTTAAATGCAACCACACATAACGGGCCTACAATGAAGTATGGGAAAAACATTAAAACACAATGGACCCCAAGCACATTAAAGATTCATTGATTGAATTAAATCATTATTGGAACCAAAAATTGAAATTTCAGGTTCCACCATACTTATGTTGCTATCACACATTCCATCCATCAGCATCAAAGTTACCACAAAAAGTATTCAAGTATATAGAAGATCAGTAATTTCATATCATTGTTTAATCAGTAAGGTTAAGAAAAATAAGCAGTTTCTTTTTTTAGTTTGAATATTCAATTATTGAAAAATATGACCTTGACAAGGCCGATTAGATTATAACTTTAAAGCCGACAGTTGGTATTGAATCATTTATATAATCGGTAGAGAGGTTGAGAATGCAGCTAGAATTATATTTTATAAGAAGGAAAAAAAAAGAGATGAAAACAAAGGGAATATCACATCAGCCTAAGTAAACACAGCTATAAGGGGCAGATAAATTGGAATAGACATTGACAGCGTCCGTTATGCGGTTAGGAAAAAAAAAACTGAAAAAACTGAACTAACCAATCATGTAACAATCAGTAAAATAATGTGTATATATCTATTCAAAGAAAGCAACAATGGAACCAACCAGAAAATTAATAAATTGATTTTGGAAAAAACAAAATAACTTAATTTGAAAATTATCACATCCACATAAAATCTTTAAATAAACAACTGCTATAACTGCTAAAAAATCGAATTGGAAAAAATCCTGTGAAAAGCAGAGATTTGCATATTCATCAGATTAAGACAGCGCAAGAAATTAGTCGAGCTTTCAAGAAGAGTCAGAACAGCATGATATACAAAACAGCTTTTGGAAAAGAATCATAAAACCGCACCTAGTTTAGAAAGCTCGAAACAAACAGCAACGAAGAAACGAAACCAAACGCGAAACAGAAACGCCGCTCGTGAAATGCAGTTGACTTGGAGGGCAAAAGCCGCAAAAGAGAAAACTTTAAAAGAGAGAAAACTAATAAACAAAATGGTTAATGCACCATTTCCTTGTTCAGGAAATGAAAGAACGGCAGAGTAAAATATATAAACAAAAGAAGAAAAAAGGAATTTGGCGACGCCGTATTGAAGTAAACTACTGGCTTGATTCTACCTTCTCGGCGGCCAAAAAAGAAGCAAAGAAAATGTGAGTTGACAAGATGGGGGGAGGGAGAGAAGGAGAAGATTATAATTACCTGAACAGTAGAAGAAATCACAGAGAACGAGAATCAAGCTAAAAATCGTATAATATCAAATCGATGCTTAACTGAGAGGAGAGATAAAAGAAAAAGAAGAAGAAGAAGAAAAAAAAGCTCTTAATAGCGCTTGGGTATTTATAGAGTTTCGGTTTCGACGAAACGTGATTTACAAAGCAAACTCTCTGATCGGTTGTTGAATCAGGAAACATAACTGAAAAAATACGAGAAAATACCTTCTAACTGGATTTTCCCCACTCTCTTTGTTTGTATGTAAATTTAACGAGCAATTAGATGGGAGCGTACTTTGGGAAAAAGGACGAGAGGCGCGTGATTTTTTGAGGTTTTGTTAAATAATTTAATATTTAGTCATATAAAGAACCAGAAATTTTTTTATTTTTTATTTTTTAGTATGTAATTTGTTTTTTTTTATTTTTGATAAATATAAAAAACATACCCTCAAATAATTGTTAAATAATTTAATAAATAAAAGTTATTTGAAAAAAAAATGAATAATTAAAAATTATTATAAAAGATATTGTACAGACAAAATTACTTTTAATGAAATTCTTTTTTTCTTTCATTAAGGAAATATTATTTTTTAAAAATTTTAATTGAAAATAAATTTAAAAAATAAAAAATAAAATATTTAAATATTTATTTTTTAAAATTTTAAAAAATAAAGAAAAAATAATTTTATTTTTTAAAAATTTTTAATTAAAAAAAGTAAATAAAAAAATTTTAAAATTTATTTTTAAAAATTAAAAAAATTATTTTCAAAAAATTTTATTTTTTAATTAAAAAGTAAATTAAAAAATAAGAGAAAAAATGAGGAGAAAGTTTTTTTATCAAAAATAATTTTATCTTTACAATATCCTTTATAACAATTTCTAATTGTTCATTTTTCTTTTTCAAATAATTTTTATTCATTAGACCATTTAATAATTATTTACTATTTGAAGGAATGTTTTTCATATTTACCCTTTTTTTTTATATAAATGATAGTGCAATGTTTTAAATTATAAGTGGATTAAAAGATGCACTCGTCTTTGTTTTTGATATATTGATAATGAAATTTTTTAATTTCATAAATAAAATTTAAAAAAATATTTAATTTTTATATTTTTATATTATATATTAAATGGTATGTGTCACCATTTTAATTTTACTTGTAATCTAAAAACTCTATTAACAATATATTAAATAATTTTTTTTTTAAAATTATCATTTTTTTAAATAAAAAATTTATTATATTTTTTATAATAAAAGTATTAAATTTCACAAATAATCACCAATGTATCAAAAACATATTATTTGCTAACTCGCTTATCAAATTTTTTGAAAGAAGGAATTTCATTCATTTATCAATGCTCAAGAGTACATTCATTATGTATGACATTTGATCAGGACACTCCTCAACCCAGATTACATCATTTTGAATTTCTGTACCATATTTAGCTAACAGATGAAAAGCTTCATTTCCAATTCTCAAAATATGTCTTGGTATGCAGGATCGAAACAATTGCATTGTTGATCTGGCTTCATCCATAAGCGGACCAATGATTGATAAGTCCTCATCCATTATCTGAAGTTGATTAATTATACCCAATGCATCACCTTCCAGAATTATTTGCAGAAAACCAAGATCAGAGGCAAACTGCAATGCCTTTACTGCAGCGTAAGCTTCTATCAGTAAAGCATTATTTGCATCAGGTATATTACAAGCACAAGCTGCCATTACTTCTCCACGTCCATCCCGAATCACAACCCGTATCCCACCTGAGTTGTTGTGTTGATTCACTGCTCCATCAAAATTGACCTTAATTTCACCCATCCTAGGTGGAATCCATTTTTGCCTTTGGATATCAGACTGATGTTTTTGAATTTTAACTGCATTCAATTCAGCAACATAGCGTTTGATAAAAAAACTCTGTTTCTTGAACACTTTTTCGTCCCTCACCATGAAGTTCCCCATTCCTACCTCCCCAAATGGTCCAAACAGTAATGAGTTGCAGCTGCTGGGGAGATGTGAACTGACATACTTGTTTAATCCATTCTGGAGCATCCAAAACAGTACCATCAGTTGAAGTCCATTTAAAACCAAGGTTCTCCCATACTTTGCTGATACATTGACAGTCTTTAAGTGCATGGATCACGGATTCATCTGTCCCCCCCACACCTAAAACAAACTCTGTTCAGTCCAATTTTCCTCTTTACCAAATTTTTCATCACTGGTAACCCATCATAACAGATTCACCATGTTAAAACTTTCACTTTGTTAGGAACCTCACTTGTCCAGATTTTCTTCCAGACTTCATTGTATGAATTGGTCATTCCTTATCAAATTTAAAAGCTTCACTAGTAACCCATCATAACAGATTCGCCATGATAAACTCGCTTATCAAATTTAAAAGCTTCACTGTTAAAAAAATTAAATTGTCCAATGTAATTTGATAGTTTAGTAGCAACATTTTTTAGTTTTGAGGACAAAGAAAACGGGATCTTGAGGAAACGGAGGGCACGTGGCGAAAAGACTTTGAGGCCAATGCTCGTGTCGACACCTGTGATCGAATTGAGTCTGACGTGGCCACGTTTGAGAGCGGGACCCGGCACGTAAGTTCTGGACATATTGTGAGCGTGTCGTCACTTTCAGTCACAGCTGGGCAATCGTCGGTCGGTGACGGTCGTTGCTTGAATTATGGCCAAACAGGTGGTCCCACGTGGCAGGACATGGGTCTCCGTTGGACCCACTACATTTAAGAAACCTTGGCCATACGATGAGAACTGATGTGGCAAGAGATGGAGGTCCCAGATTTTTTGTCTTGTGCACCAATATTATAGCCCACAAAGGTAAACCATGTAGTAGTGATGTGGGCCTTTTATGGCACGTCTGGGTTTCTAGATTCGCTCATAATTATGTCTCATTTTCAATTAAAAAAAGAGCAATTACAACACACACAAAAATCGTTTATGCGCAAGAAAATGTTAATAATAAGAATTTTTTTCTTCTCCAAAAAAGAAAATTAAATTTTATAACTCTTGCAAAGAATTATAACCATAGGTGTCAACCAAACAATAAAACATAGTACACATAAAAAAATAGAAAAACAATGGAATCATTTTTCGTTAATCATACAAAGATATAGAAAACGTACATAACTTTTTAAAAAAGGTGAATACTTTTTTTTATATCAAAATCATTTCATTAACTCATCAAATCAAAATTAAAAAGAAAATCAAGTAAAGATCTCAATTAAAATTTTTGAGATCCGATTAAATAGTCAAACTTAACAAGCTCATTAACAAGGTTATTAAAATTTCTACTAACATGATTAAATATAACTTTATTATAATTTTTAATTAATTTCCAAATATCTAATGTCATGATTAAAAAATGTGAATAATTGTAACTATGGAGGGGAAGCAGTCGGAGCATCCGAAGTGGCAAGTAAAAGAGTAATATAAATATACAAATACAATAGAAGTAGATTCATAAGGATTAATTTTGTTGGTAAAAAAAGAAGTTTTTTTATATCAATTAAGATTCAATTTTTATAAAAATATTTTAAAAATAAAATTTTAAATACATCAAATTAATAAAAAAATACGTCTATAAAAATCTTATAATAAAAAATTAAATCTACAATCATATCATAAAAAATAAAATACAATACAATACAAATAGAAAAAACAGGGAAGGAGAGAATTGGGATTTTCAAGGTCTGGTGGCGGGTGCTCCACGCAGGCAAGGTTAGGAAATCGGTACTCCAAAAAAAACGAATCTTCCTTTTCAACGCCATTGTTTGTGGTCAGATTGACCTTTCCAATTGCCCATTAAGGTAATAAACTTTATATTTTATTTGTAGGAATAAAATAACATAATAAAATATACGAACATGATACAAATATACTATCACTTAATCTGTTGTGCAGAGAGTGATATTTGGCTTTGGGAGTGGGCAGTTGGGCGATGATGGTGGGATCCAAGAAAGCAATGTGACAGAAAAAAAAAAAAAAAAAAATTCAACCTTGTGATCAGCCCTTTAATTCAAAATTTTGGCTGTAGCAGGCAGCTAAACTGTGGGTCATCTTTTTGTACTTCCCATGTGGCTTTGTTGAAACCAAAAACCCTTACATTAAAAATCTAAAAAACCATTCTTATTTAAAAATCAAGGCTATCAACTTTATTATTTATCAATCAAAACTAAAAAATCCAGCAAGTTTGAGGAGGTGTTTACAGTTGTGTGATATAAATATAGGAGTCAAAAGTGAGCAGAAAGAGGAAAAATAGAAAAAAAAAATGGAAGAAACAAATAAAGAAATACTAATATGAAATTATATCCGATGATTTTGAATACGATACGATTACATGATATGAATATGATACAAAAAAATAATTAAAACACAACGTAAAATACGACATGACAAAAAAATATAACACTAATACGAAATAAATATACAAACATATCAAAATCTATATAATATAAATTGTTAACGTATCCATTTTTATATAAATATTTTAAAAACAATTATAATATGTGAAAATGATCTTCAGCCAGCCCCACTTGAAAGGAAGGAAATGTCCAACAAAGACTGTTCAGAAATGATAGTGTCATCTCCCAGATCATCCAAATATATATATATATATATATATAGGGTCACCAACCAATGAAAATTGATTAAAGCACTGCCATTGGTGGGTTCCATAACCCTGCCTGCTAGAATCCTGTGAACTGTTAATTACCTAACCTCCTAAGAAACAGAAATCATATCATATATATATATATATATATATTTGGATAAGCAAAATCATATCATATATCATATGAGAAGAATGAGGAACTTTTGTCTCTTGTATGTACCTAAAGGCCTGGTTTAGAAAATGGCTAAGCCCAACCCACTTTCAACTTTTGGGTAAAATGTAAAAACACAAAAACCAAGATGTGAACTTCACTTGATCCAGCTCCCCAATTTTACCATCCCCTGTTTTTCCTTTTTTTTTTTTCTTTCAATGAAAAGGTTTATTTAGTTTTATTTAACTATGTTATTCATTTTTTAAAAGTACAAGTGTTTGACACTTGTGTCCAACATATACTTAGACGTGGATATAAGAATATGATTATTCAAATATATGAAAAAATTGAACATATCCGTATTATCCGTATGAAATATATTCGTATCCGACGCACACTTCGAACCTGGATAAGATAGTTTATAAAATATAAACTTTATATTTTATATAAACTTTATATTTTTCTTGGTAAAAGTAGTGTATAATCATTACAAAATCAACTGGACTGGCAACATTAATATTACTAATTAATTCTCTACTAATAATAAAAATTCATAGCAAAACATTACTTGACAGACATTGATATTACAACAAAGATCTTGGTGAAAAGTAATGAGATGCGATGTGATCATTACAAAATCAACTCCACAAACTTTAAGAATTTCATTTCATTTGGTTTCAAACATACTTTTTTTATTATTATAAATAAATAAATATAAAAACTCTAAATCTAAATTAAAAAATTAAATAAACTAATTAATTAAGACTCAATAACTAATTAGTATTCGGTAAGCCAGAGTTTCTTGGAGGAAAAGGTAAGGGGATTGGAAGGGCGGTGGGAGGTATTGACTTTTTTTTTTTTTTTTTCCCTTGTTTTCTGGAAGGATTTTCTTTATTTTCAAAATTCACTAATTTGACTAAAAAATTAAATTGAGGGAAGTCGTGAAGAAATTTCTAAATGTAAGGAGTTACTTACAGCTCACCAACCCTACAACTAATAGACCACAACTCAGTCCATCTGCTGCCCTATTACTGTTAGCTATCAGCAGGTAGAAAAGAAAATAAAGAAATCGAAGAAAATCATGCATTTCCACTTTGTATTTTTCTTTATAAATTAATGATCAATGCACTGCACTGGTTAATTTCTTAATTGAAATAGTTACTTACAGCAGTAATCTGTTTTTTGGTATCTCCACCAAATCCCAAATTGTATTTCGTAAATCGTAATTCTAAAGTTAAATATTTTTCCCAAATAAAAGTCATCGTCTTTGTTTGACTTATTAAACATACATTGTTTATTAATGTAGAATCTGAACTAAACTGAATCTTATAACCCTAAACAAAGGGAGCTTATCGGTGGGGAGTGGGGACAAACCAAATATATGATTATATAAACTTAAGTACGTCGCTGTCAATACTCTTTAGGAAGAATATAAACAATAAAAAAAAACATATATAGTAATTCTAAACAATACATTTTTCAACGCGTGTGATTAATTTGATTTTCAGGCATTAAAATTTAGCAACCATACTTTCCAGGTTGTTTCTTGAACACGAAAATTCAATGGTAGTGGGCCACAAAATTGCCCAACTTTAAAACCTGATTTGTTTAGGCAAAAAGCAATAATAAAAGGACGCAGTAGATGTCAGTTTTATTTATACCAATGAATGAATTCATAGCTTATTCAACATTTGGTAAAAGGTCTTTGGCTCACTGTACCAAGTCTTGACTTTGAAAAGTTCCAAACAATGCGAGGGACACTGGCCCACTGTCTTTTCCTTCCAGGGAACTTTCCCAAGTAAATAAGAGCTGAGATCCTGGAATATATATATATATATATATATATATATATATATATATATTAATTTTCAAACTTCACGTTAGAGTCATTGTGTTGCAATTAGTTTAGAATATTGTCTATTTAAAACTCCTTTTACTTGGTCTTTAGAAGGTTAGTTAGTGCTGAATTAGTAATCAAATAAAAGGCATTGGCTTGTTTATTTTAACTTTTAAGCTTGAGGTTAACGTCACAAAGAGCAAATCCTGATACTTCCAGAAGCTAGTACTCGGTCTGTAGAACTTGCTGTGATTGGTACGAAGGAAAGGTGAAAGAAAATTTATTTAATCCAATGATTAAGTTGCATTACTTCTAAAATAAGTGAGTAAATTCATTCATCCAAAAGAAATCGGGTATAACTCCCTATAATGATACAAATTGTTTAGAACAGTATCCTAAGAAGTAAGAACATAAAGGATTGTAACTTAAGATTTCATTTTCGAGGTCTCAAGCTCGTTGGAATCATGAGAGCTGTGCAGAGCCATAAGCACCAGCTTTCACATTAGCTCTTGTTCATTGGTTTGGCAGCAACATTTCGACATCTCTTCTCCCCTCTTGATTACATTGGCAACAATTTGTGTTCTAAATAGTAGCTAAGCTAGGGCCCAACTTTTTTATTCTTGTTAAGGTGCATGCTTAAGCGATCAAGAAGAGCTAACCAGGCTATGAAAGAATATTTAGGGATATGCTATTAAAATCAATTAAGTTTGTGTCCACCAACCTTGGGCTTTAGTCGCTAGTCCATCTTTAAGTATCGAAAATGCTGTACACTGACAAGAATTTTTGAAGCTATATCCATATTAGTTCCTCTTGTTTATCAGTCAAGCTCAGGCATCACAAGGAAAGCCTTAAACTCTTATTTTTTGGCTAAAAAATTATACTCAGCTTGGCATTTTTTTCCCCTTTTATGGGAGGACTCAAACCCTAATAGGCTGATTAAGGCCACTAGGCAGTTCTGTTGTTATTATTATTATTATTTTGAAAACCATTGCACTGTACCTGCACAAACATGAACTTCTATCGAAACAAGTGCTGTCAAAATTTAGGTTCTCATACCACATAGTATTTTCCTTTTTTTTTTTTTTTTTTTTGGAAATTGCAGGCCATTGCTCATTTCAAGCTTGAGAAGAGAAATGGCGTGAATGAAAAGGCATTCATAGATCAAACATTCCTAGTAGAGGAACAAGAATGCAGAGGCATTACTAGTAGAGGAAAGAAGCTCCTGCATAAAACAAGTACCACCATTTTCGAAAGATGGAACAAATAAGTCGAAGATGTTCATTGATCAGAACATAAGTGCCACCAAAGAAAGAGAGAGGCAAACAGAAATTTCAGGTTCACATCCTAAACTAAGCTTGCATCTTCCAAACATTCGGACTGGCAAAGAACCCATCAAAATGGGTGACTTGTCATATTACAACATTTTTACAAGAATGCCTCAAACAGCAGTAGCCTTCTCTTTCACTTTCAATTATTGAACAACCTGAGCCACATCCTCAGCAATTTCCTTCTGGATGATGCTATCTGGCATGTCAAATGTCCTCCTCCTCATTGAAGTGATTTCCGAGGGGACTGAGGATCCACCAATTCAAGCATTGATTCCAGTTCATCTACCATCGACTTCTTCGCAGCTCGCACCATTAGATCAGCTCCCTAATATGATACAACACAGTACATCAGATCCAAATTGTTTTAAACAGTTAATTTCCAATGACATTCAGTTGACTGTAAAGTAGTGTATTTTTTATGAGCATAGATGAGAACCCAAAATCTTACTGAAATGAGCTCCAATACTGAGATTGCCATCTCTATTATAAGAATTAGTTTTTTAAAAGATTTTTTACTGTAAAGAAAAAAATATGATTTCAAATGCAGTTTTTTTCAATTCAAAAAATTTATTGGGCAAAAGTCATTAATTACTGATTAAGAAGGTTTATGACAACTTCGGCATTGACAGATAGCATTCTCTGGATAGCTTATAGTTAAAACATGAATGATTATAACATCTACGGTGATAACTTAATGCAACATACTGCAAGGTCATTTTCCTTCATTTTGGGCAAACTATAACCAATCTATCTTTCAAAATAACATGATACTTCCATGAACATTACTGAATCCTTTCTTGTATTAATTGACCCCATAATTCAGTAGTGGAAACCTCTTCAGCAAACCGTTAAGCAATCAACATAATGAACTGCATCCACTGGTTCTTCATCTACCATCATATTACATGCACCATCTTTTAGTGGTAAGTGTCAATAATGACTGTAGTAACTAATAAGTACAGCTATTGACGAGAAAAAAGAGAAACATAAGCCAATTACATGATCCAAAATCATTATAACAGATTAAATTGTCATAAGACATGTGTAAACGAAGTTATAATATACTTCAAATTTATCATTATTGGAGCCATTCAATGGCTGACTATCACATACTAATATATACATAGATTAACATGATAAAGTCTAAAGAGAGAGATAATGTACCTTAATGGCATCAACAGTAAGGAGCAGGACAATAATTTTCTCAGAGAACCTTTGACGTCCTTCTGCATCCTGGGCTACTCGATGATGGTAGGATAAGTTATTAAAATATGCCCTGATCTCTTTCAGCTTAGTCTTGGCCACTGCCAACTCCCTAAGGGCACGGAGAGCCTGTGATCTACGAATCAGATAAGCTCTGAATATTACTTGGATCATCAAAGCAGCATCTTGAGGAGACAACAACTTCTTTTTGCCCCTGTTATTTCTAATAACACCAGCCCTTCTTGCAAAAGCCTATCAACAAAACAGAGAAGGCAGAGCCTAAGTATAAAGGAAATGCTTCTAAAATATATTCAAAGTAAATGCTTTGCGAACATTACTTCCAATGAAAACATAGAATTTAATTCTGCTATTAAGCTTATATACGTTTAAGCCAGATGTTTACATTGCAAATCACTAAGGAAGAAGTTTATACAGCTTGATGCATGCCAGAACAAATAGTTTTTAGAACTTGAACATTTTTATACTTAACATTCATGACTCAAACTACAAATATAACCTTTGATACCAAATAGTATTCCCTGGACTAAAATTAAGTGATTATAGTTGCAACTTGCAAGTATCCACAATTGAGGAAATGATTGAAAGTCCTGACAGCAGATTAATTGGGTCAAAAAAATGGCATTCTAATGAGAAGATAAGACATCAATTAATTTCCTTAAATAACATCTTTAGATTTTATTGGTGAATCATTAAAGGGGACAGCGATTCGTCAATAGGCTAATAAAAATAAAAATGTCGTTTTCAGGATCCAGTCAAAAGGAATTTAAACACCATAATTTTGACAGAGACAAAGCTTAGCAATCCATCATTACAGAACTCAAATCAACCAAAGTAAACTCCGAAAGTCATATAACCAAAGGACAAAAACGTAAATATATCGAACCTGTCTTAAAACGACAGCGCCATGATCAGACGGCTCTTCAATCTCGACTATACGCGTCTCATTCTCTCCACGATTGTCCTTTTTATGATGCTTCTTCTCATTCTTTTCCATTTTCTCCGATTTACTACACTCACCTTTATTTCCATTCGATGTTGTTAACGTGTATTTCCTCAAGATCGGCCCATCAGTTCCCTTTCCTTCAATCTCAGCCGTCCATTTATACTTCTTCTCTTTCTCCTCTTCTTTTCTCTTCCCGTCTTTGATCTCCATCACCCATTTGTACTTCCTCTCAACTGGCCCTTTGATCTCCGCCGTCCACGTGTACTTCCTGTCCCCACCGCTGATCCTCGCGTTAACGAGACGATCGAACTTGGACTCCAGCGTGGTAACTCGGTCGCACAAGGCTTGTATAGAAAACTCAGGCTCGACTCGGCGTTGGATCCTCTTGTACGAGTAAAACGAAGGCTTTTTCTCGATTTGGACCAGATCAGTGACGCTGTCGTAGATTTCGACGGGGCTAAAGCAAGGGGAAGGATTCAGTACGTCGAGCGCGAAGCTAAGATCGTGCTCTTCTTCGAAAAATGAGGGAAAAGTTAAGGGCTTCGAAGCGAAAATGGAGGTTTCTTTAACAAAGAGAGGTGAAGAGTAAGGGTCGAGGATGTCGATTCTCCTAAAACGGCTCATGGTTGATGAAAGAGTTGGAATCGTGAACTCAGTGAATCAGTGTCAGCAAAAAAGGAGCGAGTTAGGGCTTTGTTTTGGTTAAAAGGAAAATCCTTTGATCATCATCTTTAGTCTTTACGATGATGGAAAGGAGAAAAGGACAAATCTGTGTAGTGAACGAGGAGGGAGGAGGGGGTAGTTCGTGAAAAAGGTGGCAGGGGAGGGTAGATTCGGGAATTCAGGTGGTAAAACAGCAAAGTAGACTTGTTCAAGTCTGTCCGATATTTGAATAGAAATATTGAACTCCAAAAATAAATCGGATGTTCGATTTGGCCGAATCTGTTTTATTATTATTAATATAAAAAAAATTTAAAAAAATTAATTTTTTTAACATGATCGATATAGATCATTTCTTAAAAAATATATATATATATATATATTTATATAAAAAATTGTTGAATTTATACAAATATAAATAATGACTTTACACGTTCAAACCAAATTTAAGCGTAAGTTTGTACCTATATTTCACCTTAGACCGAGTTTAAATAATCATTATATTTGTTAATACGAAATCTGAAAGATGGATCTATGGACAGATGTATTGAAGAGAGGGATTTGGTAATTGGATAAGGAGTAGGGTGAACAAGATTTCGCCGCATATTGGAGGGGCAAGAATGGACGGAAATGGGCATGAGGGTGGTGAAGAATTACGGATCGAGGACATGAGAATCTGATTACAAAGACGAAACACGCAGTGGTGCAGGCAGGGGCAGGGCATGTGGGATATTAATTTTAACGAAGGAAGTTTAGGCAAGCGATACTTTTAATTATGGTCTCCACAATATATATATATATATATATATATATATATATAAGAAGAAGAAGAAGAAAAAAAAAATAAATAAATAAAACAAGAGAAAATGAAAATTCTTTTTTTTGCTTTTTTTGGTTTGGATATGAAAAAAAGTTAATAAAAAAAATGAGAAGAATTAAGCACCTTCACTTTTTTTCAAATGTTCAATTTTTTAATTACCTCAAATTGAGGAAAATGATAGGGAAAGAAAATGATTAAAATATTTTTACTTATAAAATGACTTTTATATGCTTAATATCTTTTTTTTTTTCAATTTTCAAAAACTATTATAATTCATTACTTTTTTAATTCATTTTTTCTTTATTTTATACTTGGTTTTAATTTTCTCTCATTTTATTATTATTTTATATATTTTTTTTAAATAAAAAAGACAAAAACACATGTAAAAATGAAAAAAATATCTATAATAATGGAGCTTTTTAAAACTATAATAAATACTAATAATACTTGTATAAATTTATAATAAATTTTATCCTAATAAATTCCAATCATACATTTTTTATAAATAATTTTGATATTTGATGTTTTTTTTTATTTTAATTTATAAATAATTTTGATATTATATGTTATTTTATAAAAAGATTATAATTAAAAAATTTTATTATAATAAATTCTTTTTTTTCATTTCTACTCTTTAACCAAACAATGGTCGTTAGAATTTCTTTCATTTCATTTTCTTTATTAATTTTAACGAGGTACATGTAATTTTTCTTTTTTTCATCCTTCCTCTCTTTTACTTTTCCTTTTTTTTTTCCTTTACTATTGTGTATCCAAATATAACGTTAAGGTTTATAAGAAAAGTTTCATAGATGGTTTCTTCTTTACAGAAAATTAGGCTTAGACGAGTTTTGCATGAGTCACAAGAGATTGTAAGATTTTAATGTTCATGATATAAAAAAATACTTTATATATATATATATATATTATTTAAAGTTCTAAGAAGTCCCTAATTTTAGAGTCAAATTTGATTTCACTACCATATGTATGTATGTTTGTGAGTGCATCCACTTAAAAATTAATGAACATATATAGTATTACAATATATTTCACATGAAAAATATGAAAGAAAATAATATATTTCTTTCACATGCGAGGCCAGGCCAGGCCAGCACCCAGCAGGCGAATGGAGCATAATTCCAAGATTTTATTTAGGCATGTTTGTTCGATCGGAGGAGATTGCGGCACGTGACATATATAAGTAAGTGGTCCCATTGCAGTTTGCACTTTGCACTCAGATGATCTTCATCTTCTTCGATTAGTTTGTCAACATTAATGTTCTGTTCTGTTCTATTTGAATTTTCTTTTGGAATTTGGGCATTAATTGTTATATTTAATGGATTTTGCTAACATATGCTGTATTTTTTAAGATTATTATATGTGATAATATCTTCACTTAATGTATTAAAAATTATAAATAAAATTATCAATTTTTATAATTAATACAATACTTTTATTATAAATAATATATTAACTAATCTTAAAAAATACTCGTTAACAAAACTCATATTTAATTCAAATTGCTCAAAACCTAATTAATGTTATGTTCGGTTTGTCCTTTCCTCTCCCCTTGATTTTTGTTATAGGAAGGGAAGGATGTTCACTTCTCGGCATGTGAGTTAGGTTTTTCTTTGTCTTTGTTGTGGTCTCCTTGGACTTGGAGGCCAGCCTAGCTAAGTTAAACCCTACAATATTTTACCTGCTTGCTACCTAATTAACCTTTGAATCTGTGTAAATCAAAATTCATGGCTAGATTAATGGAGAGGATCTTAAGTCAAATAATGTTACTGACTTAATTACTTCACATGATTGACAATGACTTACACATTAATTTTCCCACATTAATGTTGAATTTAAGATCATATGTATCTATTTTTTTGGAAATGATGATCGATGAGAGTAATTGTTATATTTGAAAAAGATTATTATTGTCGTGTATGCATGCATCACAAAATAATATATATATATATATATATGAAGTTTGTTAACAAGTGTTTTAAGGATATTTTTTAAGATTATTATATATAATAATATTTTTATTCAATATATTAAAAATAATAAATAAAATTATAAAATACTATATTTAATACAATATTTTTTTTATAAATAATATGTTAAGTAATCTTAAAAAATATCTTAAAAATATTTGTTAGCAAAATCTTATATATATAAACTTTATTGTTAGTTATTTTATGAGATTCATCCCCTTTTTAAATGAGAATTAAGTTTGAAGCAGTTGGAAGTTGCAGATAAGTTTTGAAAAAGAAAAAATAATTATATATTTTCATGATATATCATGACATGATTGGCAAATAATAATTAAGCCAATACTGCTGCTCAATATATATATATATATATATATATATATCACCTGCTCTACTGAAAGCATAGCATGCAGGTGATCAGTAAACTTACTAACTTATTTTTCATTAGCTAGCTATCTCTACGCCTCTACTACAGGGCTTACAGCTTTGAAAAGTGAAAACCATCTCAAAGGAGAGGGAAAAATAAATTAAAATCCAGTGGGTTTGGTATATTCAGGTTTGTCTATTGTGAATAGGTGGTTTCTGATGAGGTGGATCATAATCCCTCACTGATGCATCTTCCAGCTGATGAGGTGGATCATCATCTTTGTCTTTGTCTTGTTTAACATCAGATTCAGAACCATGCTCTTGCTCTTGCTCTACAACTACCATGGATAGCGCTCGCCTCCTTGAACCGCCCCCGCCCTACATAAATCATCAAAAAAAAAAAAAAGCTTCAAAATCATTCCTTATACTTCTTAAGACGATCGATCTTTAAAGTGCTCAAGAGGCATGCATATATTTTTTGTAGTTTGAAAACTTAAATCCTTAATTAATTAATACTCCATATGAAAAAGAGAGAGAGAGAGAGAGTCATTAATCTTGGAAGTGATTCTGAAAGCTAAACTATTCACTATTCACTAAAACTTACAACTTACAAGCAAAAGCAATATTATTATTTTTTATTTACCTCAATGCTTGTTGCCCTAAGCAAACTGACGGGAGTAGAGGGCTTAAAATTCGCAGTTCCTGCATGTTCCATCCCTATCACTATCAGTACTGACTAAATAGAAAGTAGCATTCGGAGGAATAATTAAGATAAAAAAAAATTGAATAAAGAAAAAAGAAAAAGTAACCATTATTAATTATAAAATAGTAGTAGTGTTAAGTTGATGATCGAGCATGCAAGAACTATTAAAAATATTTTATTACAGAGATAAATATGCAGGGCATGCAGTTTCTCCCGGCCGTTTGTATAGATGAGGTAGCAGAGCAAGCAAATAACGTACAGAGAGCAAAGTTATTAATAATTAATTGGCCTCATATCATATATTTGTTAGCTATATAAAGCATAAACCATTAATAAAAGTTTTTCTATATATGAGTAATGTATACACTTCAATTATATATGAGAAGGAGGCCGTGTTCTAGGTCTAGAATAATCAGATAAAATCCAAGTTCTTGAGAGGCACACCTCCAGAAACTGAAACTGAAACAAGAGGCTTGATCGGAACAGGAACTGCTGAGATTTCTATGTTTTGTTTCATCTCCCTAAGGAGGCTGTCTGAGGCTTTTGGCTGCTTCACAGCATGATTCTCATGGAAAATAATGCAATCTCCGCTACTCCCTTCCTCATCAACTGATATTCTTTCCTCCTTGTTGAGCTGTTTAACACTTTCCAAAACCTAATTCATATAAGAAATTACCAGAAGTTTTAATTAAAAAAAAAATGTACAAGTTAACCAAATATTAATCTGGCGTTTATGTTTTCTAGCCCTTAGCAAAAGAAATTAAGAATAGAAAACATATATAGAATTAATACTCAGAGAACAAAGGTTTTACCTTGGTAGAAAAAAGATGTTTTTTATAGGAAGCATTATTGTCGTCCATGAGTACTCCAAGATGCCGTGCATTACATGTATGCATGGAAAGGCACAAGAAGAAGAAGATGAGTAGAGAAGATATGAATGTGGACATGATTGGAAGAAAGATCACTAATTAAATCTTTGTAATTAAGATTACAAAGATTAAGAGAGGAGCAAATAAGAAAAAGAAAAGAGAATTAAGAATATTGGATGAATGTTGAAGGATCGGGGGAGTATAATGTAGAGAGTAGATATATATTAATCTGTGATTAAATATATATATATAGCAAACTTAAAAGCATGCAGGTGCTGTTGAGTTGAGGAACAAAAGAGGCTGTCTAAGAACATGCAAGATATATAGCGATCGAGAGAGGGGGACTTATGCAAGAGCAAAATGAAGTAAAGATATGGCCTCCTTTATCCCCCTTAAAAACGATCAGAATATATATATATATATATATATATATATATATATATAAACTTATACAATGCATCAAATATAATTTCTATATGTAATCTATGTTAATTACTTAATTAACTACAACCAAACAGCAGCTTAGTGATTTGTGAAGCAAAATTGTAAAACACAAGGGAAGGGATCGATGTAGTCAAAAAAGACACAGTAAAAATATTGTGGGACGAGTGACAAAGAGTCAAAAAAGAGCAGAAACTAATGGAGGTTAACTCCAATAGGCTGCCCTGTTTACATTTTCCCATGGAATAACTCCAATTGTTGTCGCCTGATTTCATGATTTGTGACCCCGTGTTTGTTGCTCACCTTATAACATTGACAACCAACTTACCGACAATTGTTATTTTATTTTCTACAATACTACAATGTTTTTTAACTATAACAATCCCCGGATCTTGGGTCGACAAAACTAGCTTTATACTAAAAACAATAACATGCGAAGTTGCGAACTTGTCGAGTTCAATTTAGTAGCCTAGCCTAGTCTAGTATATCCAATATATATTATATTTGATAAATTGATAGTGTATAAGTTTTATACATCGTAAATTATAAAAAATACTTCATTAATTAATAAATAAATAAAAATTTATAAAAAAATATAAAAATCAATATAAAAAAAATAAAACATCTTATTAATATTTATTTATAAATTATTTATTTTATTTATTAATGAAGTACAATGCATCAAAATACAAACTCTAAATATATAACCTATCTATCTATATATTTAGCTATTGAAAAGAGATGGCCACATAAAAAGAAAAGGGAAAGAAAAAAAAAAACTAAAGATACGCCCGTGCGGCATGCGGATCTATGACTTGATAAATTTGGTATGTAAATATAATATATTTTTAATGCCATAGATTAAAAAGATTATTAAAGAGAAAACATAGAAAAGAAAATAAAAGAAAATATTGTAATATAGAACAATATAAAGATTTGAATATTTAGGTGAGCGAACCACAATATTTTCCATGGAATTTCAAATTAATTTAGTTATGAATAGTTTGGTTTTCATTATAATTGGACTTAGAGGTCATGGTTCGGGCCGAGCCGGACTCATGTATGGTATCAACATTATATTTGTTTGCCCAAGCCCGACCTGAAATATAGGTCTCAAATTTTGTTCAAGCCCGTCCATATTTGTAAATGGATAACCCAAACACGTTTAGGCCCGCCTATATTATTTTTTTCTAATTTTTTTTAATATATATTTATTATTTAATCTTTAATAATTTTAAATATTTTTTTATTAAGTTCTTAAACATGAAAAACTTAACATATTTTTTAATGTTTACACTATAATATTATATATTTTTAATTTTTATATGACATAAATTACATAATATATATAAATATAAATAATATATTATTTAATTAAAAAACGGACCAAGCTCAGACCTTGAATGTTGAAACCAAGACCATGCTTATATTTTAAACGGGCATAATTTTTTTTGCCCAAACTCATTTTTCGAGCTTAATATTTTTATTCAAGCCCTCCTAAATATGAGCGAACCTTCGGACTTGGACGGATAACCCGATCCTTGGACAGGTCTATTGGACTATAATCAAATAACATATGGATAAAAGGTGCTTTGTTTGAGTAACTTAAAGTGTTATGTTCAACTCAAGATCCAACCAAACTCACAAAGCCATTCATCATCAGCATCTGCTTCATCAATCCATGATTCTCAATCCTTGTTTTTGCTAAGAGAAACCCAAACAAAAATCATAATCTTTTTTTACATAAGAGTACAAAGAATGATTTTGCAAATTCCAAGTGATAATGAAACATAATCCGTTTACTTCTTATATATTTTGTCTTTTCTTTTTTTTCCTTTTTCTCTCCTTCGCTTCGCCTCTCTCTCTCTCTCTCTCTCTCTCCGCCGGCCCTAATTCCCCTATTATATATATCTCTTTCATTATTTTCTCTCATTCATTTATCACTAAAATACCTATAATACCCTTGAGCGATAAAAATAATTCCAGGTGTCGGTAATATATGTCATGAAATACTAATCAAATTAAAAGTTGGTTTCCTTAAACTTATGGATAGTTGCATAATAATACCAACAAGAAAAAAAGTTATAGAACTTCAGGTTCAGAGGGGGCCTGCTCCAGTCCATTGCCACCGTTGTACTACAAAGAATGTATGCGTCTCTCCTTTTACTGGCTTCTTCAAATGCGGTATTCAAAACCAATGTGCATGCCAATGCCAATGCCAAAACCAACCTGACAGTGCTTGGTGACCACCTATATCTTATATGTAGCACCAACTTTATTTTTAACATGAAAACAACAAAAACTATAATTTTAACCTTCTCATCTTTCTTTTTTTCCATACATAATAACATTTGATTCACCAAACTTGCCTTCATATACAAACAACCAACCATCACAATATATTTTATTTGTAGGAAAATAAACCAACTTAAAAGAGGGAACAATCATCTGTGATCCCCATAACCTCGCAAAGGTTGGCATTAGCATTGGCATATACATACAAGACCAAGGATATCTGTTCATGAACTTGATGGAGCATATTATCACATTTGGAGAAGATTATTCACAGTTTCAGTAACAGAATTTGTTCTCTGCAAGTCCTGCAAATTCCGTACGCATTCTATGATGAAATAGATCAATTCTAAGAAATATAATAATAAGAATAAATTCAATACGCTAAGCTTTTTCTTTGCTGGAATAATCTAAGAAATATAATAATAAGAATAAATTCAATACGCTAAGCTTTTTCTTTGCTGGAATAATCTAAGAAATATATAATAAGAATAAATTCAATACGCTAAGCTTTTTCTTTGCTGGAATAATCTATGTTACTCGTACTCCGGTGTGAGTGTCAGACACGGGCATGTTCAATTTTTTTCCAAGATTTCCATGTATTTGGAGGGTTCTTGGATGATCATATCACCATACTCATGTCCGGATATGCGTCGGACACGGGTACTTCAAGAAAAATGAAGAGTCGGAGCAACATAGGAATAATTTTATTTTTTTTAAAAAGCAACTGATAAACCTACTCAACAGAACCAAGTAAAAGCTGCAAGGTAAAAACCTTTAATCTACTGCATTAAATCTTAACAATACCTGAAAAATCATCTCATCTGGGACATGTGGCAAAACCTCTCGTACAGTCTCAGCCATAGCAAGTATATTTGCTATATTGCCATTTGCTGTACGTGAGGCAGTCCTCGTATGTAAACTACCAGCATTTCCAGGGTATCTTCCACCTACATTTGGAGGAACTAATAAAGCAGATGCAGCAGCCTGAGATGGATTCATGGACCAAAGGCTCCAAGCAGTATCTTCAAGAGCAGTCTGGGCATAAGTTTCTCCAACAGATGCAAGATGCCTCATCATCATATGAACTCTCCCAAGTCCAACGGATCCGGTACCGGTAGAAGGACCGGCTCCATCAACACTCTGGTTTGGCCAAGAATGCAACCATCCCGAATCCAGTCCTGCACTCCTACAAAATGCAAATAATATACGACAATAAGCACCCTGAAGAACAAGAATTTGTAACTCACTTCCAAAAACTGGTTTTTAAATAGTTGAATGGCTTGTTTGGGTTTGCAATAAACATCATAATCAAATTTTAAGGCATCTGAAAGTTACCATCTCTGTTCTCTCGCCTACATCAAAAGAAGAAAACAATGCATGCAATGCAATTTACTTCTTTCTAGAAACTAGAGGAGCCTTTCTCTTTAAGGACATGGATATGGATATGAAATAATAGCGGCAGATGTAGGGCAGCAGTTTGCTGCTAATGAGTTGGAGTCAATCAAAATCCCACCATTCCCCCAAACCTAAATTTATTCCTTCCACGAGCAAGATAGGAGCTAGAGCAACAGCTTAACCCTAACTAACAATGAACGAACTACTTATTACCCAACAAAATAAAAGAATTCCTCTGTAATCAGGATCAAGTGTAAATGTTTCCCATCTCAATACGAACTTCTTAATTAAATGATTGTTCAAATAGAAGGTACAAAATACGGTTATTTCAAGACAAGCTAGGGCACCAACGTTCACCCTCACTAACAATCTATGAACTACTCGAGGCACAACAAAAGAAAAGAATTCCAGTGATAATCAGGGCACTAAGTGTAAATATTTCATACTTTAATACTAACTTCTGAATTAAATGATTGTTCAAATAGAAGGTATAACACACTGTTATTTCAAGGCAAGCTAGGGAGACTAATTTAAAGGAACCAAACCTCCAAGGGCTGCCTTCCACTGGGTTCTGCATTTGATTTGGGAATACTCCTGAAGGTAGGGTGTGACCAGGCATATTTTGCCGACCAAGTCCAGAATTTATCTGACGAGCCAACTGCTCGTCACTTAAAGCTCCTTCTGTGCGAGAATTTGCTTCATTTTCAGTTCTGCCCAGAAAAAGTGGCTTTCTACATGTGGGACATGAGTGAACTTCATTTAAGCCTTGGTCCAACCTGGCATGGTATGTTAATATCCAGCATTAGATTCAGCTGAACACACTAGCAAATACACAAACCAAATTTGATAATATCATATAACCATACCAAGATCTCAAGCAAGCAAGATGAAAAAGGTGATTACAATGAAGCTTTTTAGCCTTGGCCATAGGTTCCTGAGCTTTGCGAAGTTAGTTAGACCTTCAGAAATCAGTGGAAAAATGAAAAGGCAACAATAAAAAACAAAGCATACCCGACATATGGCACATTCATCATCATATGCCCGTATCTCCTCAGATGTTGCATCAGGAAGTGCCGCATGAAGAGCCCCTAATGCCATTCTCAATTTGATAAATCCCTTTATACGCTTCACAATTGCACTTAACAAAGCCTGCTCAAAAAGGTTGAATTGGTGAATGGAAGGAACGTGCACTGGGATGTCAAATTATCAAAATATTGGGCTGTAAAATGATCCAGAGAACAATGGAATATTTACGCGTATATTGAAGAAAAGAACTGCATCCACAAGATGGAACGCCATGCCATGCAGCCACCAAATAAGCACATAATGTCCAAGTGCCATTAACAGTGTTGCAATGTCAAGGAAGAAACCTAGATTGCGAATAAGAATGTCCTTCCATTCCCAAAATGAACCTGCAGTCATGTGCAATCGTCAAAAGAAAAGAAGAGGTAGAAAGAGCATAGAACAAACAGAAGGCTAACAACAAAGAACCTTGTCTTTCAGCCAGATGAACTAATAAGAAAATAACAATCATTCTAAAAGGGAAAAAAATGTCACATAGTAAAGGAATGCAAAGAACTTCAGAATTTACTCGGGATCAAATCTCATGAAACAGTAAAATAACCTGCAAGCCTAGAAAATTTTAACAAGAAGCTACGTTGCAAATAACCAAAAGATATAAACATTCCAATCTGGAAGACTTGGACATAATAGCTCAAAATCTTATAGATATTCATAAATGTGTCACACTCGCACATGCAAGAAAAAGTGCCTCTTCCATTTATTCATATGGCCTTACCTACTATGTAAGAAAACTAGAGTAATGAGGATTATGTTGATGAGAATGGTGACAACGATATAATGATAATAATGACAATGATATAATGAAATCCCTTTGATTTGCAGCTCAGTTGCATTAGCAATCTCAGGAAACAAGACTTTACAAGTCATGACCTTCTAAATTAGAGAACCACCGAGTATGAAAACACCCAGCCAACCTATCAACAAATAAAATAATCACATCCATGCATCAATATAGAAAAAGTACCTGCCGCTGATAAATCAAAAAGTTTTGCTCTTTGGCAATCTGCACTGTTCCCCACTGGATGGAGTGATATTTCAAGCAGCTGAAACCCATGAACCAACATAGCCTGCAGAGAATAATAGATATAACAAAGCCGCCTCATCAAACCAGGATCCAATATTTCTCACAGAATAATAGTATTTTAGAACATCTAGAATGAACATATTTATCATAAAAACTACAAAAAAATAAAAAAAATCAACAAGGATACCTGCATGGTCTCAAAAGCAATACTGAGAGGCTCAAAAAACAACAGCAGAAACATAGATGAATTCAGTGTTTTGTGTAACACAAAGCTCAGCCATATCCTGAATGCACCCACAAAGAAACATGGATATTTCAGATTTTTATGAACTTGTGCAAAGCCGAACTGCCTTCTTGTAATGAGGAAATGCTAAAGCGGGAAACTCTACTACCCTCAGACACTACATTTGCAAGGATATCCAGAAAGGAACGAAATCAATAGATCATATATTCATTCCTAGAGGCTAGGTAGGCAACTCAGAAAAAAGTTTTTGTAGTATACTGTTGGCCTCAAACTTAGAATTACGAAAATTTACATCACGGAATTGCACTCTATTGGCAGTATTTAGTTTAGACAGAAATAAAGCAGTACAATTCTGAAGTTATTGTTCACTAGGGTTAAGGCCCTTTAGAGTGATGACCTATCCGATAAACAAGGTTATTTGTGTAAGATAACTTCACAATATAGTACAGACTCCAATAATATTTTCCATCCCCCCTTTCTATTCTTCTTTTGGTGTTCAGAGTGGCAGTAAACCCAAGCCACCAAAATAGAGGCAGAACTTTTAGGCCGTATTAACTTGTTAGCAAACTTTGCCAGATGGTTGAGAAATCAACATCAGAATTCATATTTCTATTCAAAAGTAACTTACGTCACAATTGCCTTCAAGTTCTAATGACTGCTATACATTCTAAAAAGATGGTAATGCTATTTTCTTACTAAAGACAATTCTGTAGTAAGAAAAATATTAAAAAGAAAGGGTGTTTATGAATGTATTTCCTAATTCAAAAAAGTGTAAGACATAGAGCAATACCAGAAGAAATTGAAAGACAGGACAAAGAGAAACACTGAAAAAACACGAAAATATGCCCACGGTGTAGCAGAAGGAGATGCATTCAAACGCTCAAGTCGATCCCTGGCCAAAGCTTGAAACATCTGTAGCATATGCTCAACAAAATGTTAGGATGCATAACAAGCAAATCAATCTCTTCCATCGTGAGCTAAAAACAAGACCTCCATCACAAATAATATACCTTTAGACAACATATAACAGTCAACCAGATTGACCAAAGACCTGCTTGGAATACTGTTGGTGGAATAACCAATGGTAAAAAGGTCCCCTGTACAAAATTCATCAATACACATACCAGCATTAGTGAAAAAGAAAAAATTGAAATACAAACCTCGACAAAATAAAACTTGAAAATATGTCAAGATAACTTAAGATCAAAATGATCCCAAATATATAGCAATTTCAATCCTGACTTAGTTTCACCATAATAAGGTATCAGCAATCCAACCACAGGCAACTTATGCCAACTCACACAAAATATTTAGTTCAATTAATCAATTCAGTGCTGCCAATACAGCAGTACCTATTGTTATACACTACAGATACAGAACTAGTCCTTAAAAGAAAACTTGGGTATAGTATACTGACTTCCTGGAATATATCCAGGAGGTTTCTACAAGCAAACAGACTGATAATTAACCAAAGAAGTGTATATTGATCTTCTTCCTCAAGGGGCTCTCCTCTCATTCCTTTCTCTTTTTTTCTACTGACCAGGTTGCCATTCTCTGAGAACCATGCATATCCTCATTTATCCATATGTATCTTCCATCTAATCCCTTAGTCAAAGGAATATTCCATAAGCGTTTATAACAAAAATAAAGGGTTCTATTACATCTTCAGAAAAATAATCAACTTTCTAATCCAACCATCCTTTGGGGCATCCATCATATGGCAAAACCATCAGCATTCAGCACATTAAAGTTTGACCACAAAGTAGCCCTCAAGATGAGCCATGACCAAGGGGAAAGATACTCTCCTTATTTAATGAGTAAAGAAATGGTGATCAAAGTAAGTCATCATGCATTGTACAGACCATAACTTCAGCAGCGTAATAGCCTTCTTCAGAAAACCAACCCAGTCAAATCCAATTGACCAGGGGATCTTGTCCAGAATAGTGTCTCATGAATCCAAATGTTGAGCCAGCCCAAAAATAATTCACAACAGCCAGTAGTTCAACCATCACCAGGTGGTCTCCAACCATCAAGAAGCTCAAATCTGATGACATTCTGATACAAGACAACAATACTCATCAACTCAAAAAGCATCTATTTCTCATTTTAGTAGTTGTCAAAACCCTAAAAGAAGTTAAGAAACCTTTTGCATGTCCAGTAAAATATAACTATTCACACAATCAAATCCTCTATTAGACCTTTTACCAAGAGCACGAAGAACTTCCTTATTTTAAATCTGCCTTAAACACTGTCATCTCTTTGTCAGTTTTCCGAGCTGCATTATCAAATTTTACTCTCCACAACCATACTCTCTTGAGAAGAAAAAAGGAAGTAGAGTGCTTATATGCCTCAAGGATGATACACACACAAATCCAGGATACCGTCTGTTACAGTTTAATATTGTTTAAATCAGTTAAAACATTTACCTTGTAGATAACATAGTTGATAAGACGTTCTACTAATTTCCGAGTTTCTGAAGGGTATAACTCACCAAAGAATACAGTCTGCACATGGAAGGAGAAACCACAAAAGAATGGGACAAGGTTCAATAAAAATAAAATAGAATAAATTCATTTAACAATAAATAGTTATTATTAAATATCCAAACTCCAAAATGAACCTGCCTATTTTGTCAAAGCAGAAAAACAACACCTTGGAATTAATAACATAAACCCCCTAATTAGCAAGCTAAAAGTTCATCTTCATAATTTCAGACGTTGAGCACTTGTAAATCCAATCACGAGAACTTCGAAAAGTCACATATTGGCTTGACATTTCCACAGCTTTTGTTTGTAGTCAGGACTGGGAATCATAGTTTCAATCTGGTTTCGAACTGTTTAGCCTTTCAAATGATTCTTCCAATGTACTAACTAATTTTCACAAAGTTATTTATCTTGCAAATTTAACTTGTCATGTACATTGTTGCACGCAGCATACTACTGCTTCAAATCAAAATCATGTCTTGCAGGAAGTTAGATAGCAAATCACTGCTAAACCTATTTCTTAACACAAATAACAATTACATGGAGTTCATCTATCATCATAAAGTCAAAATTTCAAAGCATTAATACCTTAAGGCTCATGGAAAAAGACTAAACCAACCTTTAGAGTAAGGATGAGTAGAATAAATACATTGAGCACAAAATTTGCCAGCAGAGCCACGGTGGCATAAGAACCCAAAAGAAGCTCAAGTGCATGGTCGACATTTTCCGTATGAATAAAATTCTCACTAATTAACCCATCGGTTTGAAGTCTATCCAGTGAAAATTCTGTCCAAAATCGAAGACCTATGAAGCTTAAAGCTGTAGAGAATGCTGAGATAACCAAGTAGCTCACACCCATTGGTGACAAACAAAACTTTTCCACCAAAAACAAACTTGCAGATTTTCATTAGAACCAACTGAACATCACTAATCACGGGCAATAATGACAAATTTTCACATAATAATCAAGGAGATAACGGACTTCAGAATAGGCACCTTCAATGTTAATGAATTCTACTACTGAGGTTACTTTGCAACCATAAGAACCTGAAAAAACATGCCCATAAATAATAAACAGCAGCAAAAAAAAAAAAAAAAGCAAATACTAGCAGTTTTTGAATTTATTGATGTCAAATTTTCAGCTTCTAAAAGATCATGTCCTTTTCGTATCTCATTAATTGGTTCCTTTGAAATAAGACAGACGGAAATGGAATAAGAAACAGCCACAGTTTAAATCGTACAAAGCCAACAAAATTCACAATCAATAAAACATAATTATATTGATTGGCCCAAACAAAAGCAAAATTATATTGAAGGAATAATTTATATTAGAATTTTGAACCATTAAACATCCATACATATACTTATCCTAATTGCCACAAATAAGAATAGAAGTGAAACCCTAGGAAAAAATTGAAAACCGAAAGAATCGAGGAACAAATAAACTTAGGAAACTGAACGGAAATTAGAGTAATAACATTGATCGAATTGGAGATATAAAGAAAAGGGTCATAAATTGATGGATTCCTGAAAGAAAAAAAAAAAGGAATATTTTAAAGGAATATTTTAAGTGAATAATAGATATAAGAGAAATGATGGAAAGAACAGGAAACCTGATTCGATCTAAGAAGAGGAAGAAAAAGCTGTGACGAGTTGACGGAGGTGTCCGCAATTATTCACCGGCAATTGCTTTTTTTTTTTCTTTTTTTTTTTTTTTTTGAGAAATGTGAGATAAAAAGACTATATTCTATTTTGCGGGAAACCTAAAATAAAAACTTATTATATTTCTATTTATTATTAATTTAATTGAAGAAATTTTTTTTTTTTTTAAATAGTTAAAAAAAAGTAGTTCTACTACTAAACTAACATGTTTGATATTTATATTTATATATGCCCTGAAAATGAAATTAATTAGTATTAGTAAGTGAGTGTGGTACAAAGATTGGCGCGGCGGGGGAATCATTAATTTCTTAGAAGTTGCGTTGCGTTCAATTAATTAAAGGAATAATACCTTACTTATAATTTTATGATGAGAAATTTTTAAAAAATATATATATATTCAACAATATAATTTAAATATATGATTTGATTCAATTATATTTGCATATTATTCTTTTTGAACGAAGAATCAATTTAATTCTCTTTTCTCTCTATCTCGAAATAAAAATAAAAAATTGAGAAAAGAAAAGTCATTGAACTGCAACGTTAAAGAATAGATGATGAGGAAAGTCAGGGAAGTTGCAAAAATAGAGAAAGAAAGCGAGATTATGAAATGAGGCAGTGAAAGAAAATATTGGCCAAAATTAATGTTAAAAATTAAGAAAATGCATGCATGATAGATAGAATATTGTATTGGCATTATGATATATATGATGCAGTTTCTAAGGCTTATTAATATGTTGTAGTTATCATATATATGTTAACTTTATAGGGAAGCAATATTTACATTATTATCCAAAATCAAGTACGGGCAATTGGCAAGGCATGCAAAGAAAAGATTATATAAAACGATTCTATATCAATATATATTTTTTTTCAAATTCAAATCATGTTACGTAATTAGATTTTTGAAAAAAGTCAATTATTTATTATAAAAATCATTAATAAATTATTGAAATAAATATTTATCATTTAATCAATAAATAATTGAAAATTTCAAAAATTTAATTAATTATGTGACGTGATTTAAATAAAATAAATATATGCTAATGTGAAGTAACTTTTTCTTCAAATTTTTTTTCAGACATGCATATATATACCTCTCAATTCACCAAAATATATAAATACATGTTGAATGGTTGGTTTGGTTGGTAGAAGCATTAGGTAGAATAGCATGTAACTTTTATATTAGGAAGTTTAGTTTATGGTATAAATTATGCTTTTTCAATTTTGCTTTCAAAACAATAAAAAAAAAAAGGGGGGGTAGGCATGTATCTTTGAATGGCCTTGTAGAAACACAAAGAAAGATTTCTTAATAATCTATTAATTAAAATTTACAAAAGTTGTCACTAAATGTGGTTAGGAATGAAGATTAATTATCTAATAATATTAAAGAAGAGATGAATGATTAGTCAACTGAAGTGATATTTAAGAAGAATCTAGTTTGTGGTTTATCTGTAACTTGTTAATTAGTGGTTTGCTCAATAATAATAAGATCAAGTTTGTGGTTAATACTTTCACAGTGAGTGGTCCATGCTCCATACTCCACAAAAAAAAAAAAAAAAAAATCAGTATTATATATTATTTAGATTAATCAATGAAGGTAAAGGGCCAGCTAACACTAAGCTAAAGATATAAGTAGGTTACATCTTTTCATTAGTACTATAGTTTTTTATTACTGAGTTATGAAGCAATAAACCTCTGGGGTTAACACTCAACACCAACAAACAGGAAAATAATAAATTAATTGGAGAGTTAAGCAACACAACAAGTAATATACTACTTTTAAGAAAACACAATCCTACAATTTTTTAGAAGAAACGTATAGAATAATAGTAGAATTTTGCAAAATTATCTCATTGCCTGAGGGCTGAGGCTCACCAAGAAATGGGAGGGAAAACTTTCATTTCAAGTGTTCTCTTTTGTTCACTTACAATGCTGGGGCATCTAAGAAAATCTCTTCATTTGTCTCAATAGCCTTATACCGCATGTTAATTGTGGTAAAGAGCTCCTGGAAATAGCCTCATTTTCAATTTACCAAGCCCTTCTTTTAGGATTATCCATTAAAATATGATCTTCCCATAAATTACACCTGGACCAGCCTGCTTTGCAAATTGCAAGCCATCATTTTTTTGCTCTTTTTGCAAATCCGATAGCAACCATTTTAGATGCTTAGATTCCTCAAATTCAAGTGGGGTCGTCCAGCATTTGGTCGAGAAACGCATGGACATTGGCCAGTGGAGCTATTTTCAATCGTCTGGCCACAAGCTGATGCCTGATGACCCTTTGTGTGGACCAATTTTTCTCCCACTTCTTCATCCGTGTATTTATGCACATTTTGTACCTTTTCACCTTTCACACATCTACTATATGGGCACCACTCTGGACCAATTTTCGAATTTGTACACTTTTTTAGGCCAAAAGTTGTCTTACATTGTTTACCTGGATCCTGAACAATCCTAAACGAGACTCCACTTCCAAACTTGTTTCATGGATATTTCAGATTTCCTGAATCCTGTTACAGAAACACAGGCAACCGTTCACTGCAAATTGGTGGATAGTTTGATTACTCTTTTGTTTTAGCTTTTGTGTTTCTTATTCGACTAAACTTATAGGCTGTTGAGGCCCATTTGGTGCACAAGAATTGCGGTTCCAATCAGATAAGTTTAAACGCTTCTGATCACTTAGCCTATAAGCAATCATTAAATGATAAAAAAATAAAGGTGAAATTCTGAATAAGCAATAGTGTTGAATGATGCCTGCTTAAAATAATATATAGCATACAAAATGTACATACAGATGAACATGGAAAATCCTCTCCCCCTGTCCTTTCTTCTCTTTTCTTGTTCTCTCCAACTTCTCCCTCAATGTAGCAAAGGATAAATAAAACAAAATAAAATAAAAACTCCATGGTAATCAAACTTGCTTCATGGAGAAGGCTAAAAAATCTTCTCCTTGCCAAGCCATAGTGAAAGGATCTTCCCTCTTCATTTTATAACTATAGCTAAGAAAAATATGAAAATCACACACAATTTACACAGATGGAGCTTCTTTGCCCCTACGAATAAATCATACATCCAGTTCTGCAGCTTGAGATCTTGATTGGGGTCCTCCTTGTGACCTTGATTCAGAAATCCTAGCAGCCACCTCGGCCACTACAAGCCTTGTCAACAGCAACCCTGCAACTAGAGCTGCTCCCATGAGCATAGTAAAAACTGCGCTCCAGCTCTTGGCAGATATGTAACCAGTTAATAATGGTCCAATTGCAGCACCAATAGAACCTGTTCCATCTATGATTGCTGTCACAGTTGCCAGTGCCTTTGAACTCCCTTTTAATGAACTGTGTGTTCCCAGGTCGGCTGAGACAGCAGTTGTTATAAGAGCATATGGGCCATTTACAAATATGCCGCAGATGAACATGAGAGCTATGTTCATTGCCAAGGAAATGTGTCCGTAACTACGATAGAAATAGAGAGCAGGGATAGCGCAATACATAAAAGTTGCTGCTGTTATGGCTCTGGCATCTAGTCGATCAGAAATGTGTCCAGCTAAGATTCCTCCGAGCACCCCTCCAACATCAAAAAATGTCGACAAGTTTCCGGCTGTCTCATTTGATAAATATTTTCCTTCAATCGCTGCAAGATTAACGAATAGAAAAGAGAATTAGTAATGAATCATCTATAGTCAGCCAAGAACATTTCAGAATCAAATGAATTCAGCATGGTTAAAGACCCAAATGTAGTAATTGAATTTAAGTCAAAAGGAAGAGCAGAAAATCCAATGGAGATAATTCAGGAGAAAACACATAATCTATGACAATCATATCTCAAATGATGAATGTGATTCAAAAGTTATAAAATAGCGTTTAAAATTATGATGAGAATGTGACAACGGGTATTCCTTGTTGGTTTAAAAAAGGTCATATCATATGTATCTTGGTCTACAGGAATGAGAGATTTCTATGTCAAAAAGAGCAATTCATAAAGTGCCATATTTCTTTCTACAGTCAAGCTCCCAAAGTTAGTCCCCTATGATTGTAAATGGATGCAGAAATGTGTATGGAAAATGAAAATAATTTAGAATACCTGTATGGCTAATGTAGAATGGAAGCCAATAGAGAAATGTGTAAGCGACCAATTTGGCAAAGAAGAGGCAAAAAGCAAAAGGAGCAACCCCAGGGATTTTCCATGCTTCTATGAAACCTACAGCTTTTTCCTTAAGCTCAGTATCTGAGCCCAAAAGAGGCTCTGTTACTCCCTCTCCATTCTTCCTAGGAGAATCCACTTCATCTTCTTCTCTATCAGCTCCGACTGTTTCAGGACTAACAGGCAGAAAAAGGCAAAGCACCATGCCCATGAAAGCAATAAGCAAACCTGGCACAACAAAAGACCAACCCCATCCATAGCTCAATAGTGCTGAAGCAATCAAAGAACCAGTAATGTTCCCAACAGATGTGTGAGCATTCCATATACCCATAATCAGCCCTCTTTTTTTCTTCCCAAACCAGTTACCAACTACTGCAACAACTGAAGGCCATCCTGTTGATTGAAATAAACCAGCAATCATTTGTACTATCAGGAAGTAGTAAAAACTATGGATTTTAGCCCAGTACCCAGCACCAAATAGTGAAGTAAACAAGCCAGTTCCAACCATTCCCACCGTCAGAAAGATCCTTAAATTCATTCTATCACCCAAGTGTCCAGAGAAGTACATTCCAAAAGCATATACTGCGAGAAAAGCCACATCGAGTTCACCAAGCAAGGCCGTCCCATCAGATCCATTAAATGGGGCCCAACCATCTCCTAGAACCCACGAAAGTCTTTTGCTTTCAGCAGGTGCGCTAAGGTATGTTATCCTCCATGGGAACTTCAAGCCTACATCAGATGATTGGGGATCAAGGGCACTCTTGACAATGCTGGTGGTTTTCCTTGTCGCATGGTAGCTAGCGTAAGCGAAAAATGTTACAATCAAGACAATGGCTTGATGACTTTTATAGGAAAGCTTCGCTTTCTTAATGTATTCTAAGAATCGAATTCCAAGAGGCTTTCTATAACTTCTGTCAGCTGGCAATTCACGTAGCGAACCCATGTATTTTGATTCCCTCAAAAAAAATAATAACTCCCCTTGATAGACCAAAAACAGCAACCTGGACAATTACAAAATCAATAAGCAATGTGAGACTGTAATTTCATATGCAATTCCAAACCAATTCTTACTCAATCAACAAAGAATTTAATGAAAAAAAAGAAAGAGCAAATAAATACAGTTATAGAGTATAAAAGATACTATAATCAAACAATCAAGTTAAAGTTGATTCTTACTAAATCAAACAAAGAGAGAATACTTGATTTGATATCACTCAGAAATAGCACAATATATTGCATTAAAGTCGTTAAATACTTGAATATAGGGCAGAGTGCTAACATGCTAATTTTCCATAAAATTTTCAGTCCCCAAATTACTCTTTTTTTCCCTCAAAAAAAGTCCACGGAAAAATAGCAATATCAAGATCCTAAAAATTTAGATACTGTGCTAAAAAAAGTTAGTCAAAATTCAATACAATTTCAAAGGTGAAAAGGGGGAAACCAGTCCTTTAGAAACTATAGAAAACGATATTCCCTGTCTTCACTAAAGAAAAGACCCCAATTTTATTTCTTTCAAACATGAAAAAGTCTCGAATTTAACATAGAGTATTAACTGAATCCTTGGATAGATTGTACCCAAAGTCCAAATAGATCCATAGTTAATGATTCTACGTAGAAGAGGATTCAATGGAATCTTAAAAGAATGCAACATGTTTCAGAAACGGCGCTTAAAACGCAAATAAAACACGATCGAACGTTAAATACTGTTTTTTAAAACGCAGGTCTGAATACAGATTCCACATGAAAAAAAAAAAACAGAGAATCGCCAAGAAACAGGGACAAACCGAAAACTTTTTCGGACTTTTCAACACACACTTTGACCATTCGAAAATGAAAACATCCAATTTGTCAAATTTGCTTCATGGGGAGATTCCCTTAATAAAATCAATATTACCCGCCAAAGAATCTCAAAAAAGAACCCAGCAAATCAGTAAAAAAAAAAGGGTCAAAAACAATTTACAAGAATTAGAACTTTAACGAGACGGAGACAAAAATACAGCAAGAAAAAAGATCATTACCTCTGGCTTAGCTGAGCTCACTAGATTGCTTTGCTTTTGCCTTTGATATCTCTCTTTCTTTTCTCAAAAAAGAAAAATTATTTTCCCTGTGAAACTCTTCTCTCCCTCGTTCGTTCTCTCCTCTGGTTTTTAAGTTGTTAAGGAAACGAAAGACGCTTCACGGTTTTAAGCTCCCAGCGCAGCGGGAGGATTCTTAAACTGGATACAAATAATAACTTAAAGATACGAATTGCCAATCATGCCCCTACTTAGTTTCCTACTAGTATTTTGCTTACTCGTTTATTGGATAGCTCATTTTTGTGAACTGACTTAATTGCCCCTCGAAAAAACGTGCTGGGAAATCATTATTATAATATTTGAGAAGCTTGGATTAAGGCTTTTTAAGCCACGTAATCACCAAATGAGAAAAATAAAGTGGAAAAGTATCGTGGTCCGAAATTTCCACTACTACAAAGGCACAAACCTAAAATATAGAAAAATAAACCAATTATGAGTTTAATTTTGCTCATTTTAAAACATCTGTTCATATTATTATTATTTTGAAGTTTTATTTTTGTTAATAAAGTAACAATTACTTAAATTTAGAAATATATTTTTGAAATATTATTTAATTAGTAAATAACAGTTGCCTTTATTTGAAAGAGGAAAATAACGAAATTCGTGAGCAAGTTCAAAATATCAATTGGGTGGGTGAGATTATTGTTATTTATGATTATATATTTGTATCAAAAATAAAAATTAATATATGGTTGTAATAAAATTATTTAATTTTTTTTATGATTGTTGTTGTTTTTTTTCCTCCTTTTCATCTTCCAAATTTGATGGTCCAAGTCTCCAAGTAGAAACAAAGAAATGAAGAAATATGACTGTCAATTATTTTTTTATGGTTCTTTTTCCCAACTAAGACGTTAAGCAGCTCTGTTGGGCATGGGTCCCTCCTATGTAGAGGAAATACCATTTTTGCCCTTTGTCCTTTTAATTTAGAGGGTTGTTGTATTTTGTTATGAGAGAGTCAGAAGCAAACAATTTGAGAGTGGCGGCAGTGAAGAGAGAAAAGAGTGAGTTGCACAGTTTTGATCAAGTCGTCGATCGGAGGTTTATCCGTGGTCCGATCTTCTTGATTTTCTGGCAGTGGCTACAGGATACGTAGATGCTGATTGTGTACGGTGAGAATTTCCATATGAACACTATAAAGTACTGTTTTGTGTCCGAATAGTAGTCACGTTTTTTGGGAAGACATGCAGAAAGTTCCTTATGCTTCAGCCGTGGGTAGTTTGATGTATGCAATGGTATGCACAAGACCTGACTTAGCTCATTCTGTTGGCACCGTCAGTCGGTTTCTTTCTAATCCAGGCAGAGAGCATTGGAATGCAGTGAAGTGGATTATGAGATATCTTCGGGGTACTTCCAACTTGAAACTTTGTTTCGGCAATGAGAAACCTGTTCTAGTTGGTTATACAGATTCTGATATGGCTGGAGACATTGACTCCAGAAAGTCCACTTCAGGTTACTTAATTACTTCTGCAGGGGGAGCTGTGGCTTGGCAATCCAGATTGCAAAAATGTGTTGCATTGTCCACTACTGAGTCAGAGTTCATTGCAGTGACCGAAGTGTGCAAGGAGTTGCTTTGGATGAAGAGATTTATGCAAGAACTTGGCTTTACCCAAGAGAGGTATGTTTTATTTTGTGATAGCCAAAGCGCTATTCATCTTGGTAAGAATTCAACCTTTCATGCTAGGTCTAAACATATCGATGTAAGGTATCATTGGATACGAGATGTTCTCGATGCTAAATTGTTAGAACTTGAGAAAATTCATACTGATGATAATGGTGCTGATATGTTGACTAAAGCCTTACCAAGAGAAAAGTTTGAAATATGTTGTTTGATCGCCGGGATGGCGAACACCTCCACATAGTCGGGAGGGGGAGATTTGTTGGGCATGGGTCCCTCCTATGTAGAGGAAATACCATTTTTGCCCTTTGCCCTTTTAATTTAGAGGGTTGTTGTATTTTGTTATGAGAGAGTCAGAAGCAAACAATTTGAGAGTGGCGGCAGTGAAGAGAGAAAAGAGTGAGTTGCACAGTTTTGATCAAGTCGTCGATCGGAGGTTCATCCGTGGTCCGATCTTCTTGATTTTCTGGCAGTGGCTACAGGATACGTAGATGCTGATTGTGTACGGTGAGAATTTCCATCTGAACACTATAAAGTACTGTTTTGTGTCCGAATAGTAGTCACGTTTTTTGGGGTGATTTCTCAACTTTCTCTCTTTGATTTTAATATCACTTGTTGATAGCTAAGTTAGAGTTGTGTACTCATTGTGTTAGCTGAATTATTGTGATATTGTAAACACACTCTCATTATAGTGGAGATTTTGACTGGACTCTTAAGTCCCGTGGTTTTTACCCTTTGATTTAAAGGGGTTTTCCACGTAAAAATTGTGTGTCTCGTGTGATTGGTTGTTTGTGATTATCCTTGGTTGAATTTGTGTTGCTGGAGTATATATATATATCTTGTGCAATTTAGTACCATATTTACAGATCCTGTTAATTGGGAGAGAAAGAACTACCGGTTGTGCTTTCCCGATTTTTCGGTAAATTCGGTTTCTGCCCATCAAGCTCTTGTTCACAAGAAATTAAATTATTATCTATATAAATATATAATGGTCTCTTTCGCAATTAATATAGCGGAGACAATAGGCTTTTATGTTCATAAATGAAAGTGAAAGTTAATTTCATTATCAATTAAAAATAACTTCAGCTCATCAATTCAAGTGGCTACTTTTTCTCTTTTTTTTTTCTTTTGCATATATATATATATATATATATATATGGTATTTTTCTTATTAATATTCTGAGCAGCTCAAGTGGCTACTATTTCGCAATTTACACACAATGATATTATTTAATAAAGGAAAAAAAGTGTGAAAAGTTAAGACTTCTTCTTTTGCTTTTTTTCTTCTTAGAGCCAGAAAATTAGACTCTTTAAAATCTATATTAAATAGATAATTTAATGGGTTATTTTTTAAAGGCTTGATTCCCTCATCCCATCATTCTATCATCACTTGATTAGCTTTTGTCCTAACCTCCCGGATATCTTTTTTTTCTTCTTTTCGTGTCTATAGAATTAAAAATATAGGAGTATATATAATGTCAATTATTTAATTATGCATGTATGAAAAATGTGGAACGAATTGGGTATCAAATAATCAAATTCAACGCCACAACCGTGCGTTTTTTTGTTTTTTCTTCTGTTTTTCATTCACCTTTCTCTCCATCCCTTAATAAAGAACAGCCAGCAACACCTTCACTTATTCAAAGGTTCTTCAAAACAGTTTGACATAAGAATAATTAAAAAGTTTAATCGAGTTGACAAATTTTCATTGTTAAGTTCGACTCTATTTATTTAAAAACTCGAAATTTAAAATTTGATTTGAACTCGATAAAAAATTGAATTTTATTTTTCATACTCGAATTCAGTTCGAAAATTATTTAAATTATTCGAGTTTAATTTGATAAATTTTATTAGGTTATGTAAAATTATAAATATAAATATTATATTTTATATTTTAATCATTTGCTTATGCATATATATTAAATATATTATAATATATTAAAAAATACAAGATTCCATTAGGTTCATTAAAAGCTTTTAAATTTATATATTAAAGCATTCAAAAATTGATTGGATTCTTTACTCGAGTAACGCAAATTTGAATTCGATTTAATAATAAACTAATTAAATTTAAATATTCATCAAGAATAACTTACGATTAAGTTCTCTTGTTTACATCCTAAGCATAACTTAGGAGAAGGGTCGTTGTTTAGTCGAAATTTCCAACTATTGTTTAAACTTTAAAAGAAAGGAGATTTTCAGCTGCTGGCATAAGCAAAGAAAGGAGATTTCTGAGTTTTATAGAAAAAGCACGCACGTTTAATGTCTGAAGTGAGATCAAATAAATAAAAGAAGCTAAAATGAGAAAAAAAAATATATAACAAAACATACTCTGAAACATTGTTTGGACATGGATGTGCGTGTCACCTTTTGGCGTCTCTCTTGTTTTTTTTTTTTTTCAATTCCTTTAATGGACTTGGCAATTGTAATAATAAAACCTTTAAAAATCAAAATTTTATCTTGAAAATAATTTGAAGTTTGAACGATGAATATATAACTTTCTTATTTTGCAAAGAAACCAGCTTAGTTATCTCAAATTAAAAGTGAAGTATTTGCGAAATAAGTTTACAAGTGAAGTATTTGGGGAATGAAGTTTTTTAAGATAATTTTAACATATAAATATAACAACAACAAAATTATTTATTGCAAATTGATTTTTAGTTGAAATGATAATATAAAATTTAACAGGATCAGGTTTCAGCTAATCCAATATGCCAAGAATAATATCATCTATAAATCTACAGCATCCGATCCATCATCTCAATAGATGGTAGATAGGGTCATTTCGGTCAAACTGTCAAAAAGATGACCCTCAAGTTGAATATGGCAGAAGCGTAATTTCTGGAAAACAAGGGGCGGGATATTTCCGTCAATCCAGTAGGGGCTGTGAGTTTAATAATGAAAAAAAAAAAAAAGCATATTCGCATATCCAAGAAGAATTATTCTTAAGGTGGCGTATATCCTCCTCCCTCTTAAGAGTCTGGAGAAACCGCAGCGGGGACCCACAACTGCCACGTCGGAATAGGGAGAAAAAGGACGTGGCATAACTATGGATCATGTTTAAGGAGGACAATTTAAGGCAGGATCTTAAGACAGGTGGAGTTGGAGATTATATTTCTATGGGCTGGCTGTCCGTATCAGGGAGTGCGAGTAATCTGAAATCTAAATCTGATTGAAAAAGAATTGTTGGGAGAGAGAAAGGCGAAAGCACATAGAAATTTCGTTGTCGGGCATTTTTTCGGTCCAATTATATAGCCTTTTATCATCTCAATTTGGATTAGTTTTATTTATGGATATAATAATAGTAATATTAGTATCAATTTTGCTATAAGTCAGAATTGGAGGGCAGGCAGAGGCAGCTGTTCCATCGCATCCGATTCCACCACTTATCTCCTTCAATTTTCAGTTATACTGATTGATATTTGATAGCAGCTGTTTGTCTTTGTCTATGTCTGACTGGCTGTAAGTAATCTTTTGAAATTTTATGACATTTAAATTTATTCATCAGTTAATTAGAGTGGTATATAATAGAAAAATTATAAAGATTTAAGTTTAAAGTTTTAACTATGGTTTAGCTTTATTACAAATATTTGAGGTTATATAAAAGGAAAAATTTTACGTTTTGTTATGCAACCAATAAGCTGTTGGACATAAAGACACTTCTTTTTGGATTTTAATTTAATTTAACTTTTATATAATTTGAATCTTAGTACTTAATAGTAGTATTTAGTAATATATTAGCATTGTTCATTTATACGAGACGTTATTTGTTTTATTTAACTACAAACTTTATCAATTAAACTTTAATTAGTGACAGTGGAAAGATTTTGAAATTTTAAATTTTAAAATTTCAATTTTTATTATATATTGATTTGATTTAATTTAATTTAATTTTATGTTAAATTTATCTACGTGTTAATTTATTTGTTTAAGTTTTTGACTATAATTAGGATTAGGATTTTGCTAATAAATATTTTAAAAATATTTTAAAAGTTAATTAATGTTTTATTTATAGTAATAATATTATATTAAATATAATAATTGATAATTTTATTCATTATTTTTAATATACTGAATAAAATTATTATTATATACAATAATTTTAAAAAAATACTTATAAAATATTTGTTAACAAAATTTTTATATCTCTTATAACTTCGCTTATATTTATAATTTCATTAAAAAAAAATAATGATTCCTCGTTCCTAGAAGAAAGGAAAAAACCTTTTGTTATATTGTCAATTGGGAACCGTCAGCCGTGTAATTATTGCATGGTCAATTTTATAACATTAAACTCTTTTCGGTGTGCGCATATGGGATGACTAGGATATTATGGTTCTGGGTACAAATTGTTTTTTTTTTTTTTGTAGGCAAGTTGTGCCTTTCGCCATTAATTAATTAATTAATATATATATATATATATTATGGTACCATATGAGTGCTGATTAGGTGTGCACGTTTATCTTGTTCAATTTGGTGGTATGCCGCGTGGTAACCACTAGGCAAACGAACGGCAGTGGAATTTTAAATGAAAAATCCAGGTGAGATAGTATGACATATTTAATTTGGTGGAGTGGATTTCCTCTTCGACAAAAAATGCAAAATTCTTAATTAAGACCTAAATCTTCTATATATTATGTGTTTTAATTATATACGTTCTTCCAAAATACAAATTGCTATTACTTGGTAGGCCAGATCCTACTTTTTCTTCATGGGTTTGAAAAACATCATGTGGCCTATCTTAAAATTTTCGATTTTAATATCAAATGTCGTAGTATGATTAGATGCGCATGTACGTACATAAAAATAATAAAAAATTGTTTGTTTAGACATTAGATTCATTCACTTTTATCTTGGGTGCGTGGCTGCGGTTGAATTTTCCTTAGATGTGATGTCCGCTATAACAGTTGCTTAGCATACCTTGAGCCCAAAAGCTTTACCCTATGTAATATGTACAAATATTTATTTGTTATCTATTACTCTTGTAGCGAGGTGGGCTGGTAAGACCCTTACCTTCCTAGAAGTGCGGTTGAATTTTCCTTTATATTACTCTTTTTGAATGTGGTATAGACATGCTCGGACAATCTGTCCGATTCGATCCGTATTGAATAAAGATATTTATAATTCGGATTGATCCGATCTAGATCACTGTTTAAATATTTTAAAAAATATATTTTTTTAAAAATTTAATTATAAAAAATAAAAAATGTATATATTTTTTATTAAGTGATAATCAGTAATTCGGGTTCATGGGCCGACCCGAACGTGTCCAAGGCTAGGCTTAGATAAGAAAAATAGAAATATTCCGAGTCACGGCCTAGCCTATGAGCATTTCTAATGTGGTATTTTGTATTTTAATTTTTTTTTTTGGAATTGAACGAATCGAAATTGAGCAGCACACCATCAGCTAGAAGTAGAATTGAATAATTTCAAAGCTTCAAGGGATTGCTCAATCTACCCCTTCGGCCGTATAATTGAATCGGGCTTTGTCAGGCGTGATTTCGGCTAAAGACCGTAACGCTATTCTTGGGCTTATATAAATCAGGTCCATTCTTATCATTTTCCAAGGCATGCCCCGGTCCATGATATAGAGTAGTCCTCATTTCTTAATTTATTATTATTTAAATTTAAATGTTAAAACCTTATATACTAGTATTAGGATCCAAAGAAACGCATTTACTGCCAATAATTTCCTTTGTCCTGAACATAGTAACCAGGAAAATAGAGGGTTTTTTCTTCTTCTTATGATGGAAAGGAAAATCAATGTTAAAAAAATTGAATAAAAAATCGAACAGATCATATTTTTAATTTAATTAATTCTTTTTTAAATATTAAATATAATTAATAAAAAATAAATTTAATTTAATAATATTATCTTTAATCTAATATTAAAAATTACAAATTACAAATAAAAATTTTAAAAAATAAAATACATATAGAATTAATTTTTTATCGATTCAATCTAATTTTTTTAATTGATTCTTTATTGATTTAATAAAAATTCGATTCTAATATACTAATTGAATCAAAATAATCATCAATTCTCGATTCAATCGACCAATCTGATCTATTTTTTAACTCACTGAGGAAACTAGAAGTTGTAGTAGTAAGTCTGCTAGTCGAACAGATTACTTCCAAAGGTTCCGGCTTGCAATGGAGGAAACTCATCCATAAGGTAAGCATAGTGATTTAGTGAGAGCGATCCAGATTTTACACATCACTATAATTTGTAAATTAGAAAACGAAAAGATTCAAATAAGCTTTCAGGATTATAAAAAAAAAGTCTTTTGTAAATTGACTTAAAAGAAGATTCAATACTAGGAGTCCTACGGATTACTTTGTGCAATTATGTTTCACTGATTCCCTACGGATTTTAGTAGGGGTAAAACCTACAGATATACCAGAAAAGCTCAGTGCCAGATCTGCAATAAAGTCTCTCCCGCCCAGATCTGCAATAAAGGACTAGATCCGGTCGCTAGCACACCAGATCGGCACTGGCAGTGCCAGATCTGGTCCCTGGCGCTTCAGATCTTGACTGCCAGTGTCCGACTTTGATCGCTGGTGCATCAGATTGATGTTTCAAGCTGCTGCTTTTAGGTGATGATGTTCTGATCTGCGCCTTTGACGACCAAAAAACACAATCAAGTATTCCCATGATCCAGTCGGAGAAAGACTTTTAAAATGCGCAAGTTAGCAGAAACGCTCTCGACTCAAGCTAGGGAAACTTTCTTGAGCCAAGCTGGAATGGATCGTGGTAAATTGGTGGAACGATCAAGTGAGATTGTAGAAGAACAAAGAACAGAATCCGTTGTATCTAACCCTGCTGATGTGGCAGCTACTGATTGGAGGAAACTGTTTGCTGCAGCTGAAAATCAAACTCTGAGATTCTTTCCTCCGATGAAGATGGATGGGAAAGTTACTGTAAAACCACCAGATGAAGTATTTGAAGAAGGAATTCTTCAATGGAAGAACTCATTGATTGCGCAATTTATAGGGAAATCTCCAAATTTCAGTTTGTTCAATAAGCTGGCTAATATGTTATGGGGAAAAGATGGAGATATCCAAATTAAGCCAGTAGGAAGGAATCTCTATGTCCTTCAGTTTCATAATGTAGAGACAAGGGATTGGGTGCTTGAACATGGACCTTGGCACATCCAAAACAGCCCAATCATCTTGAGGAAATGGGAACCAGACCTGAACACCTTAGAATTCAACATGGAAAAGCTTCCTATCTGGATTCATCTGAGCAATGTCCCATTGGAATTATTCACAATGAGAGGTCTGAGCTACATAGCTAGCGCCATTGGCACCCCTCTCTATATGGACAAAATAACTGCAAACAAGCAAAGGCTAGCATATGCTAAAGTTTGTGTTGAGATTGATGTGGCTCAAGAATTGCCCAATTCGATTGCAGTGGAGCTCAGAAATGGCTCAGTGATCCCTATCACAGTTGAGGCACCATGGATACCTCAGAAGTGTATTCACTGTGGTATTTTTGGTCACAATAACAAAAGTTGTCCTTGCCTGCCAAAGGAAATTCCTACCAAAAAATGGATTCCTAAGCAGAAGACTCAGATTGAGCAGACCGAGTTGAGGATTCCTGATGAGCAGACGATTCCAAGGACCTCTGAAAAGCAGATAGAATTACCTGCTCAGGTCATCATAGAGCAATTGGAAAGGCCAGCTCCATCTGGGACAGAACGCGGATCCACCTCAGACACAGGAGCTATGGGTTCAGACAACAGATTTTCAATATTGGAATCTGTTCCTGAAAATGAGAAGGATACTGGTAACACAGAGTCACTTATGGAGGATAGGAATGAAAGCCACTCTCATCAGGTTGTTTTTTCAGAAGAAACAAGAAAGCCTAGAGCTGCTGCAGCAGGGGTGGCAGATCTGATGAAGAATTTGAAGAGAAGGAAGGGGCCTATTGACAAGGGAAAGGCTCGAGGTAAGGCTTCTGCCTTGGGGAGTCACTCTCCAACTCCTCATTAATGAACATCCTTGTTTGGAATGTTAGAGGACTCAATTGTCCTCTAAGGCAGAAACATGTAGTCAGTAGAATTTCTAAGTTGCAGATTGATATTGTCTGTCTTATTGAGACTAGAGTAAAGTTACCTAAAGTGCAGAAGATTGTTGACATGCATTTTAAGGGATGGAATCTCCATCATAACTACTCTGAAGCTTCAAATGGAAGAATTTGGATCCTTAGTAAGGTTCACCTGGATGTTGATATGAAGGACTCAACAGAACAGTCCATCACATGCCAGATTAATCTGAACTCTCTGAGGTTTTATTTGTCTGCCATTTATGGAAGTAATGAAGGAAGCAGAAGGAAATTGCTTTGGTCACACTTGCATTCCCTCAGTGGAACTACTCAAGGTGCGCCATGGATTTTGGCAGGAGATTATAATGTGGTAGCTCATCCATCAGAAAGCTCATGCTTTAATGGATCCCAACACAGTACCTCAGATATGAAAGATTTCCAACTTTGCATTGAACAGAATGCATTGATGGATCACCAATTTGTTGGTCCAATCTTTACCTGGTCAAATCATCAAGAAAATCATCTTGCCAAGAAGCTTGATAGGGTGATGATCAATGATCAATGGCTCATCTCTTTCCCACATTCCTATGTGGAATTTATTGCACCTGAAACCTCTGATCACTGTGCTGCACTAATCAAAACCAGCTTGGAGAATCACTCTCCTCCCAAACCATTCAAGTTTTTCAATTACTGGACTAGGGATGCAGAGTTCATGGATATAGTTAAGAGCTCATGGCAGGAACCTACCAGAGGCGATCCTATGTCCAATTTGCATATCAAATTGAAGAGAGTGAAGCAGAAGCTAAAGAATTTCAATTTCAAGAAGTATGGAGCTATTAATGAGAAGGTACAAGCCAAAAGAAGGGAATTAGCAGAAGTGCAGATCCATCTACTAAGGAAGCCTGCAGATGTTGAACTGGCAGCAAAGAAAGATATCATTTCCAGGGATTTCAATAATCTTCTCAAAGATGAGGAAAGCTTTTACAAGCAGAAATCCAGAATTCAATGGCTAAAGGAAGGAGACCAAAATACAGGCTTCTTCCATAGGATGGTAAGGGCAAAGTTGAGCAAAAATACCATACATTCTTTGACGGATGCACAAGGAAACAGACTTGAAAACTTTGATCAGATTGCTACAGAAGCAGTCTCCTACTTCCAGAACTTGTTGGGATCCAAAGACCATATGGTCAAGGGCTGTAATCAGGATTTACTTGCTGAACTTCTTCAGACTTCCATCTCTGAAGAGCACCAAGCTGAACTGGTTAAAAGGGTAACTCCTGCAGAGATAAAAGAAGCAATGTTTTCGATTCATAGTGACAAGAGTCCAGGGCCAGATGGATTCACAGCTCACTTCTTCAAAACAGCTTGGCAAGTTGTTGGTGAGGATGTCACAGAGGCTGCAATGTTCTTTTTCAGGACAGGAGTGATGCACAAAGCCTTCAATTCAACTAGTGTGGCTCTCATTCCAAAATGCCCTAATCCAAGCACAATGAGAGATTTCAGACCAATTTCCTGTTGCACAGTCTTTTACAAATGCATCAGCAAGATTCTGACTAACAGACTCAAGAGCAGTCTTCCATTGGTAATCTGTCCCAATCAGAGTGCCTTCATTCCAGGCAGGAGTATCACAGACAATATCCTGCTTGCTCAAGAGTTAGTTAGAGGCTATGGTAGGAATACACTGTCCCCACGATGTGCCATAAAAGTGGATTTGCAAAAGGCATTTGATACTATCAGCTGGGATTTCATCTTTGCAGTCTTGAAGGCAATGCAGGTCCCTCAGCAGTTCATTGATTGGATTGAAAATTGCATTTCCACCAGTTACTTCTCTATATCTGTTAATGGAGGACTTATGGGCTTCTTTAAGGGGGCAAGAGGAGTCAGGCAAGGTGATCCCCTTTCCCCCTACCTCTTTGTGATTGCTATCAATGTCCTGTCTAAGTTGCTGGACTCAGCAGCACAGTATGGGGCTTCTCTTATCATCCAAAGTGCAAAAAGCTTCATTTAACTCATCTGAGTTTTGCTGATGATCTGCTAATCTTTGCCAAGGGCAATCTTGATTCAGTGAAGGGTATTCAGCTAGTGCTAAGTCAATTCTACACCTACTCAGGGCTCCAACTTAATAGCACCAAAAGTGAGTTCTTCTCCACAGGAATTGACAGAGAAGAATTAAGGCTCATCAGAGAGTCCACAGGGTTCATTACAGGCACACTGCCTGTCAGATACCTGGGGGTTCCATTAGTCACTAGAAGATTAACTATGACGGACTGCGAGCCACTTTTGGAGAAGGTGACAGCAAGGGTTAGAGGATGGGCAACAAAGTTCTTGTCTTATGCTGGAAGGCTTCAGCTTATCCAATCAGTTCTGTTTCACCTGCAGAACTTCTGGTGCAGACATTTTGTTCTGCCCAAGCAGTGCATAAGGCAGTTGATGCAGCTATGTTCAAGCTTCTTATGGAAAGGGAAGGAAGGCCAAGCTAAGGGAGCTAAAGTTAGCTGGAAGTCTATTTGCTTGCCAAAATCAGAAAGGGGACTTGGTGTAAAGGACACTGTCACTTGGAATCAGGCATGTATTTTAAGGAATTTTTGGGCTGTACTGATTGACGCAGGCTCCCTATGGATAGCCTGGATCAAGACTTATGTGTTGAAGGATAGAGACCCATGGCACATCTCTATCCAGAGTGGGAGCAGTTGGAATTGGAGGAAGATCATGCAATTGAGAGAGGTGGCTGCCAGAATAGTTCTCACTACTGCTGATGGAAGCTGCAAATGGCCTTTTCCAGAGGGAAAGTACCAAGTGTCAGCAGTGTGGAACAAGATCAAACCTTCAGCTGGGAAAGTGGCTTGGAATAAGTTGGTATGGTGCAGTTTTAATATTCCTAGGCATTCTATTCTCTCTTGGATGGCAATCCTAAATAGATTGGCCACAAAGGATAGGCTTATCTCCTGGGGAATGGCCGTGGATGATAAATGTCTGCTGTGCAAAAAAGAGAGGGAAACCAGAGATCATCTATTCTTCACTTGCTCCTACTCGAAACAGATATGGCAGAGAGTGATGGTACTTTGTAGGTTAAAAAGGCAGGTTGCATGTTGGACTGTAGAGCTTCAATGGGCCTCTGTCAACCTCAGAGGTAAAGCTCTAATCACAACGATATTAAGGCTAGCTTGGAACGCAGTTATCTACCTAGTTTGGAAGGAAAGAAATAATCGTTTGTTCAACTCAACTGAGCAAAAGGAGGAGCACCTCACTGAGCAAGTGAGAGACATGATCTCGACCAGGTTAAGTGATCTTAGGAAGATTAAAAGAGATTCAGTTAACACGTTTTTATGTAATTTTTGAAGGTTAAATGCAGACATGTTTGTCTAATGGCATTGGTTTTCTGATTTGTTTAGCTAGGCTAAGCTAGCCTTGTAACATGTAGCAGCATTGCTGCTTTCTTGGATATATGAAAATATACTTATCCAAAAATACTAGGAGTCCTACATTCAAAGAACTGATCATGACTAAATATTGAATTCAACTACCGCTTATTTTCCCAAACAAAGTTAAACTACAGACTTATCTACCAAAACCCAGAAAGGCCCAAGCGAAAAATCAACAATGCCTATTCTGCACACAGATTAGCAAATCAGTTAATTTGGACCTGAATTATATCACTCCTCTCCTCCTCCTTGATCTTGGGCACAACCACTTTGAGCACACCATTCTTCATCTCAGCCTTAATCTGATCCGTCTTGTAAATTTTCTCAGGCAAATGGATTCTGCTTGTATATCTCCCGGCAGTGTCCGCATCTTCAAATTCTTTGGCTCTCTCGCCTTTGATAATTAGAGTGTTCTGCTCCATAGAGACCTTGACATCCTCTTTTCCGAGCCCTGGCATGTCAATCCGAAGGTTCAAGGCGTCCTTTGTTTCCTTAGCGTCCCAGCTTCGGCGTAGCCCACCACCCATGCCACGGGAAGCGGAGAGGAATGAGTTCTCCATGAATTGGTCCATCATGTTCAGGACTTGGCTTAGGCTCCTTGTTGGAGAAAATGGATCAAACACATCTACAAATGAAAAATGGAAGGCCAAATCAGCAACAAATTTAGAAAAATCAGAAGAGAAAATAAAAAGAATTTGAAATGATAAACATAACGATAGACAACTACCTGAGAAGATACCATCGCCGCGTCGAGAGAGTGAGTGAACGTGGCGGCGGTCATCGTTGAGGTCACGCTCGTCACCATCTTCGTCAAATTCACGTATGGCGTTGTTGGTGTTGAAGAGTCTGGAAGTGGATGGTGCAGCGGCCATTGGACGGATCACGCGCATGGAGCTGGGCAGGATGTTGGATGAGACGAGCCTCTTGAGAGCTAGAGATGATGCCATTGCTGTTGATTGCTAAACAGAAAATTCTCAAATTTGCTTGAAGAGCACGAAGGAAATCTAGGAGCTAATTCGGCTTTTGTGTTTTTGCTGGCCAGCAAGTTATAAAATGGCGGGTTTATATTACGGAGGGTGGAAGCTGCTAGAGAGAAGGATTGATCTGTTATTATTGGATGATTCTCGAAGCACACATCGGATAATATATGCGGACTTTTTTGGGCATAGGCCCATTTAGCATTGGATTTCTCATTTCTTCTAATCTATCTATTTAGGAACAAAAAATCTAGAAAACTCCTCTGCTTTTTTTTTTTTTTCTTTCTTTTCTTTATATAGGATAGGAGTATAATTTTTGTGGCAATCAAACCTTATATTATAAGTAGTAATCAATGGTAATGGAGTCAATTTAATTTGAATATCTCCATTTTTTTGACAAATATTTTCATTGTTTTTTTAATAAAATTATAATTACAATCAAATATTATATTTATACAAATAATCAATCAACAAACTAATACATAAATAACCGGACAAACCCAAAGACATAACTTTAAAATAAAAGATATGGAGAAAGTTTAACTGAGTTTGCTTATTTGCATAGAGATAGTTCCTAAAGGTAAATATTCAATTTGCATTATTTTAATCAAATTTGTTTTTCCTTTTTAATTTGTCAAGAAACGTCGAAACGACGTCGCGGCAGTTCCCCACGCCCCTACTAATACCGGAAGGCACTCCCGTATAGTCAGTTTGTTACCACTAAGGCACTAATTCTAAGCAACCGCAACAAATACTCCCTCCCTCGGGGAAAAAAAATCGTCCTCTCATGACTCGTAAGCCTAAGAAATCAACAGAAAATAAACAATGATGTTGGATCTAGGCCAATTTTCGGACGAGAAATTCGATCCGAAGAAATGGATAAACTCGGCGTCCAAGACTCGGCACCCTCAGGACTCCCTCGACAAGCACATGGTCGATCTCGAAATGAAGCTCCAAATGGTCTCCGAAGAGATCGCCGCTTCGCTCGAGGAGCAAAGCGCTGCCGCCCTCCTCCGTGTTCCTCGCGCCACCCGTGACGTCCTCCGTCTTCGCGACGACTCCGTTTCTCTCCGCAGTTCTGTCGCCGGCATCATTGACAAGCTCAAGAAGGTCTGATCTTTTCCTTCCAGATCTTATCTCAATTCAATGTTGCTTTCGATCTCCAGAAAGAGCCGGAAACTTTTTTGTTCCTTGTTGATTGGAAGCCAAAATCATAATACTATTTTTAGTTTAAGCTCAATTAAGATTCAATTACTCTTAAATAAAGAATTAAGCTAAAAAGTAAACTGATTTGAGTAATTTGACGCTTATATTTCGATATGTTCTAATGCTATAAATAGGATTTGATGTAGTTTTATAATTAATTCATGGATTTGAAGAGGAACTTAGTTTTCTCTTAGCGATCTTGCAACCAATTGGCTCGTATTTGCAGGCGGAGGGATCCTCGGCAGAGTCTATAGCTGCTCTTGCTAAAGTTGACACTGTCAAGCAGCGAATGGAAGCTGCATATGAGACATTGCAGGTGAGTATCATTGATTATTTTATTTATCATCCTGATCTATCACGTATCAACTTTCAAGCTTATGTTAGGGTTTCTTATAAGTTTTCTTTTTTTGTTTGCATCTGCAAAAACAGGATGCTGCAGGGTTAACACAATTGAGTGCGACGGTGGAGGATGTGTTTGCCAGCGGGGATCTTCCTCGTGCTGCAGAAACCTTGGCTAATATGAGGCATTGCTTGTCTGCTGTTGGGGAGGTAACTATTTTAGTGCTTTTCATATGATATCCGGTTTGTCATCCATAAAGTCCATGATTTAATGTTTATCTTTGAAATGTCTGTTTTTAGGTAGCTGAATTTGCAAATATTAGGAAGCAACTTGAGGTCTTAGAGGACAGGTTAGACACAATGGTGCAGCCTCGTCTCACAGATGCATTATCCAGTCGCAAGGTTACTGTTTTCTTTACAAGACCTTTATTGCTTGCAATTCCATCTTCTTTTTACTAATGCAATCTATACATTTATACCTATTACAACTATACAGGTTGATGTTGCTCAAGATTTGCGAGGTATTCTTATTCGAATTGGAAGATTCAAGTCTCTGGAGCTGCACTACACAAAAGTTCACCTAAAGCCCATAAAGCAGCTCTGGGATGATTTTGACACTAAGCAGCGAGCTAGTAAGCTTGCTAATGAGAAGAGTGAAGTTGAAAGGCTATCAAGTAGTAATGAATTACAGTCAAGTTCTCTGACTGTTGCTTTCTCAAGTTGGTTGCCAAGTTTCTATGATGAGTTGCTACTCTATCTTGAACAAGAATGGAAGTGGTATCTCTTTTGACATTTCAATGCTCCACAGTTTTAATTCTCAAAGTTGTTTTCCATGCTTTCTTATTTTATTTTTCTGGAAAAATTTGAACTGCATTAGATTTTTTTTTCCTGCTATGTTACCTAAAATTTGCTGCAAAAGTTCATTACTTTAGAGTTTATGGTACTCACATTTTCTGACATATATCTAAACAGATTTTTTTTTTAAAAAAAAATCCAAAGCTGCTTGTTTTACATTCATAAATGGAAGAAGGGTTTCTGCAAGAACCGATCATCAACTAAATTTATTGCACTTTAAAATGAGAAATTGGCAACTACTGGATGTTTGTGGAAATTTTGCTTCTCTTCCAAAAAATATGAATATCTGGAATATGAACATTTACAAACTCCTCTGCCCAGGTGTATGGTTGCTTTTCCTGATGATTATAAGACTCTTGTCCCAAAGCTTCTCATGGAGACCATGGCGGCTGTGGGGTCAAGTTTTTTTTCCCGCATCAACCTTGCTACTGGAGAGGTTGTTCCTGAAACAAAAGCACTTGCTAAAGGTAATAGTTAGCTTTCATGATATCCTTAGTTGTTATTTGCATCACTTGATTAATCTGTCTGATTTTCAGCTGAAGGGCTGCTCTTGATTATTGTATTCTCACATTCCTTGTTAATGATGTCAGGTATATTAGACATTTTATCTGGAGACCTGCAAAAGGGTAGTAAGATTCAGACTAAGCATCTAGAAGCCCTGATTGACTTACACAATATGACGGGAAGCTTTACAAGAAATATCCAGCACTTATTTTCAGAATCTGATCTCCGAGTTTTAATGGACACACTGAAGGCAGTGTACTCTCCATATGAATCATTTAAACAAAGGTAATAACAAGGATAATAAAATGCAAATGCCTCTCATTTGTTCTTTTTCCTATTTATAAATCTAGAGGCACAAAGTCTACAGATTCTCCTGGTTCTCCATTTACCTGTCAAACACTGGAGTATGGTTTAGACTCAGCTTGTTTAATAGGAAACCAACAAATTATGCTTTCTATTTTTTTTTTATCACTGTTGTGATTTTTTCTAATTCAAGTTCCATTCGGATTTAAACTATTTTCTTCTAAGCAGAGGAAGATGTGGGTGTAACCTTTTCTTATGTCTGCATCATTTCTGATTCTTGCAATTTTATCTCTTTGTATTGGAGAGCATATTTTGGTGTTCGCTGTTTGTTAATGAGCAACTTGTATATGTTCTAGGTATGGACACATGGAGCGTGCTATCCTCTCCTCTGAGATTGCTGGGGTGGATCTCAGGGGAGCCGTCACTCGTGGCGTGGGAGCCCAGGGTATTGAACTCAGTGAGACAGTTCGAAGAATGGAAGAATCTATTCCTCAAGTTATTGTACTTCTTGAGGCAGCTGTAGAGAGGTGCATCAGCTTTACTGGTGGTTCAGAGGCAGATGAGCTAATTCTTGCACTTGATGACATAATGTTACAGTACATTTCTACCCTCCAAGACACCCTCAAATCACTTAGAGCTGTATTTGGAGTGGATCACAAGGACATGGGGTTGGACAAGAAGGAAGGGGTTCAAAATTCAAGAAAAGTTGACTTGATCTCTAATGAGGAGGAATGGTCAATTGTTCAAGGGGCCTTGCAGATACTTACAGTTGCAGACTGTCTAACAAGTAGGTCTTCTGTCTTTGAAGCATCCTTGAGAGCTACTCTGGCTAGATTGAGCACAAGTTTATCAGTTTCAGTATTTGGTTCAAGTTTGGATCAAAACCAGTTACATGTCATGAATGATGATGGAAATGGGGAACCACCATTGGGTGGAAGGGCTGCCTTGGATGTGGCAGCTGTGCGGCTTGTCGATGTTCCTGAGAAGGCCCGGAAACTGTTTAACCTTTTAGATCAGGTATATATGAAAATAAAATCTGTCTTGGAGCCACAGAAGTAGAAGATGCAAAGATTAAATTGAAATCCACTGTTGTTTAAAATTGCAAATGGCTAAATCTTTTCATGCCTTACTCGTATTCTCCCTCATTTAGAAGACTAGTTTTATTTGCCACTGCAAATTGACTAAACTTGAAATGATGACTCTTATGATAATTTATTGTTGTGCAGTCTAAAGATCCCCGATTTCACGCACTCCCACTTGCATCCCAAAGGGTAGCAGCATTTGGTGAAACGGTGAATGAGCTTGTTTATGATGTCCTCATATCTAAAGTACGACAACGTCTCAGCGATGTGTCTCGATTGCCAATCTGGTCTGCAGTAGAGGAACAAAGTGCTTTTCATCTTCCAACCTTCAGTGCATACCCTCAGTCCTATGTGACAAGTGTGGGTGAATATCTTCTTACTTTGCCCCAACAATTGGAGCCACTTGCTGAGGGTATTTATAACAGTGACACCAACAATGATGAAGCTCAGTTCTTTGCAACAGAATGGATGTTCAAGGTACCGTTCTATCCCCCTTTAACTGTATATTATTATTAATATGAGAGCTAATCATGAATGTGTTTCAATGCCTAGCTTTAACTTTTTTGTAGAAAGGGCATTTTGAGCCATATATATATATATATATATATATATATATATGAAGAAAAATTCACTTACACTAGTGTAAAACTATTTAGTTTTACACACATCCATAACTTTTTATATGATTTATATTTATTTAATCCAACCGTCGTATTTCATGTTCTATTCATATAGATCATGCGCGTTGACTTTCGAGTAAATTAAAAATGTCGGATTATTTGTTTGATGTAAAAAAAAATTCAACCGTTAAATATATATTGAAAAAGACAACATTCTCGATCGATATGATAAAGATATCGGATCGATTCAAAACTTTAGGTGCACGACAAGTACAATTATATTGTTAAATTCAACGGTCGGTTTATAAAAATATAAATCGTATAAAAAATTACGGAAGTGTGTAAAACTAATTTAGTTTTACACTAATGTAAGTAGATCATTCTTATATATATTTATATATATATATATCCCCTATATATTCCCTTCGGAAGGTCTAAATAATTATTAGTGGAAGTTCATGAGCATGCCCGTTTGTGCTGTAGTATATATTTTTGTTGTCTTGAGATATTTATGCTTGGGAACTGAGTGGGAGGCCTGAGTATGCAAAGTTGGTCAATTGATCTTTAAAGTATAATTTTAGACTGAATTTTTGTTTTATGTCACTAACATAATATATATATATATATATATATATATTGGGAAGGTTGCGGAAGGTGCGACCGCCCTGTACATGGAGCAGCTACGTGGCATCCAGTACATAACAGATCGTGGAGCACAACAGCTGTCGGTTGATATCGAGTACTTGAGTAATGTGCTTTCTGCTCTTTCAATGCCAATACCTCCAGTTCTTTCAACCTTTCAAACCTGCCTTGGAACCCCTAGAGATCAGTTGAAAGAACTATTCAACTCGGATTCTGGGAACCTACTTGATCTTCCAACCGCAAACCTTGTGTGTAAAATGCGGCGTGTGAATTTGGATCAGTAAACTTTGCTCTGAATCAATGATTTTATTATTATTTTATAATTGAAATGTTACCAATTTTGCACCAAGGTACATGCTGTGAAATCGAAATCAACTCTTGTGAAGATTATTATTCTAAGTATCAGAATCGACGCATTATTATTAATCCAGTTTAGCTTTTATTTTCTCAAAATTTACATTTTCAAACCAAAGATCATTTTGAATTACCCGTTAAATAAAAAATTAACAAATGGCATTCCTTTCCTTTCTTTTCCTACAAGTAAACAAGGGAGTAAATCATGTTAAAAAAAAATCGTTTTAACAGCATTGGTTTATGACTTGGAAAATTTATCTCGCTTTTCAGCTTTGAATGAATAACAAATAAAGCAAAACTATATTTCTTTCATTCTGGATCAAATCATAAGCTTTATAGCAATGTATTTAATTCAAGAAAGGAGTGACACTAAGAGGGGGTTTCAAACTACAAACTGTAAATTTGTAATCATAAAAATCCATCACAAAGAACAAAAGAAAGAACAAATAATTTATCTAAAGCCAAATAAGCATCCAGAAAAGCAAGGAAATAAAATATATATATATATATATGTTATGTAAGAAAGTTAGTCAACTAAGGCATCGTGGTGCTGTAAATGAAATTTAATCTGTTACCTCAAAATTGGAAAGAGATCATCATCATCTTTCTCAGCAGCTTCACTATAACTAAAAGCATATGAAGGATGAGGGATAAGAGACTCAAAACCAATGTCCACTGATGCATAACATAAATTTAGTCCAAACAAGATAAAAAAAGGAGTTCTAATAATATTGTTATACCTACCTCAACCCTTATCTTCTCTAGTAATTTTGATGAAAGGGAGTTGGTTTAGTCTCAACAAAGCTGTGAGATACCAAGAAAAAAGTTTCACCCATGATTACAAAATTTAGCACTACTCCAAAAGCACACGTTTATAATCTAAAAAAAAAAAAAAAAATAGAGGTCTACCTCATTGGCTTTTAAAGCCAAAACGTACAGAATGCACTAATATCGGCGAACTGGACTTCTTGATGACCTCCTGTGACTAGATCTACCAGGGGAACGGGACCTGCTGCGATTCTGGTGCCTATCCCTGCCTCCTTCTCTGCCATTCTTGTATCTCCAATCCTTCTCTCCATCCCTGCTACCTCTCCCATTCCACTCTCGAGACCTTTCATGATCCAAATCACGTTCCCAATATCTGTCCCGATCCTTGTCTCGATCACGATATTTGTCCCTATCACCTGAACCACTTCTCCTTCTCCTACTCTCATATTCCTCCCTCTGCTTTCTCCGTTCTTCAACTTCTTTCTCTCTTGCTAATTTTTCCTCTTCCCTTACTTTCTCCTTAGCTTCCTGAAAAGTTCATTCAGGTTCTTCATCCACAGCAAAAGGTTAAATGAATTGAAGAGCTCGCAATTCATCTAGGCAGAAACACTTACCTTAAACTCAGAGATGAAATCCCGAACCATGCCATAACCAATATGTTGCTTTCCTGTAACATGGGACTGAGTCCTCTCAGCAGCATCATTAGCTATCAAAAAAGATCCACAAACCTCACATAGAGCCATTTTTTTCTCCTGCGCAAGCATCAATACTTTATCATTTTGAGGTTGTTGAGTCAAAGCTGTCTTCTCTGAATTAAGCGCCTCCACCTATAAACAAATATCAAAGAAGGTCAAACTTCAAAATCTGAACTGAGACGAATTTAAAATCAGGAACGAAAGAATTAAATAATCATAATTGAAGAGGCAATTAAACAGAAACATAATTTCCATGGTGGTCAAACAGTCTGTCCAGGATGTGGCAACATTGAGTGACCAATATCTCATAAAACCTTTTGGATCAATTACTAATGGATAATGGAAACTCTTAATAGCACCTTTCTCATAAGCGCCTCAGCTTCATCCACCTTTCCAGCTTCACCAAGGGTCTCCACTTGTTCCAGCAGGTTTTTTATTTTTTCCTCCAAGACAGATAGCTGTTCAGACTTTTCTGCAGATAACGGAGCAGATGGCGCTGGTTCCACCTCTTGAGCAAGGCGTTCACGTCCACGCCTAACTCTTCTGTCAAGGTCCATCACCTAAAGCAGAATAGGCATGTTATGAAATACATGAAAATTACAATTGTTGTCACAAGAAATTATATGGGATATTAGGTCCAAAAGAGAGGGCAATGGAACCCACCAATTTCTCACAGAACTGAGCCAGTTCAGCTTGAAATTTGGGCACATAAGCAGCGTGTCTCGGGGACTTCTCAAAACTAAAGTCACAAATTTCAAACACCAACTTAAAATACGAATCCCACAGCACAATCATGAAATATGTATGTTGATCAGAAAAGGCATAACTGGATCTGACAACTCAACCTCCAAAGTCAGAGGCTGCAAAATAACTCAGACAAGCTACTTTTGTAAACGAAGCAAGATGCAGTATGCAATTTACAGGGGAAATAAAAACAGTAAGTGAGCAAATGGGACAAATAAATGCAGCAGTACCGGATGCCAAAGCAGCAGCAAGAATATAACCTAAACCATGGGGTTCTTTAGAGTCACAGGTGTTTACATCTTCAAGATAATAGAAGTAAAAAAAAATCAACCACAAAACCCATGGAAGAGAAAACAGAAAGATAATATCTGAAAACCTTAAGTTATATTTTACCCACTTTGCTCATTGTTCGAATGCCTATAGTCTTAGCAAACTGCAAGTATTAAACCTAGCCCGCAATTACAATAACAATTGAAGAAAAGATATCGACTTCAAAACTCACAAAAGAAAGGATCATCTCACCAATTTATTATAAGAGCTTCAGACTAATTAATTAAAATGATTTGCCATGCATATTATTCAATCTAAAACTTTTGGCAACCCATAGCCATAAACTCTATATTTAACAATTCCTTCCAATGCATTTTATAGTGACGAGGAACATTATTTCTCTAAACATGGTAGGTTATAGCTTATAAATGTGAGGCAGTTGTTATGAGGTTTAAAAACTATATTGCATATAAAATATACTTACAAAAAAATGAATTACCATAATTTCTTCTCAACTGAACTGATATTACCAAAGATTACCATAGGGATTTCTTGTCTCCCCAAAGATTAAACCCTATGGAAACATCAAAACTTTATGGCAATTTTAATCAATGTTTGCCTTGTATTGGACTTCATTCTTGCAATAATACAATCTCAGCTTTTAATATACCAGATGAGGTATGGACAATGGGCTCGGAAGGCAAATATACCCAAAAAATGTTTCAAAAGGGACAACATTTTGAGACAGGTCAAAAGGGAAAAGATACAGTGTCAATAGAAAGGAGAAGTTACTCTTCTATGTGCATCACCCACCCAGTTACATAATCCAGGAATGATACCATCAATAAAACAGGCAGAGAGGTAATGTTAAATAGTTAAATCCAGGATATCACTAAGATCCTTATATTCATTAAAATAGACAAGCAAAACAGACAAGCAATTTTATTGCAAGTAAACAAGTCTCAATTATCTCCAATGGTGCCTATCATGATGGCAATGTCTTTAAGTGAGGATACTAGTAGGAGGGAAATCCAATAACAAGATTTAAGGACTAAGCATCAATGGTATGAAAAACAATCAATTACTTTTATATCAACCTATACAATTTGAATTTTTCATGGCTATTACCACGCCAAATGACATAGAACATTTAGTATTTTTTCCCATTTCCCCTTGTACAATAAAATTGAGTTCTTAAGCATTACTTTGTGAGAAAAGTCATTAGTTTAGAAAGGACCCGACATAAAATGTCCCAGATGCCTCATGCATGGGGCGAGAATCAATAATTGAGCACCCAAGCAAACATCCTATGTTGATGAGGGTTCAGTTATCTGTCCCAACCCCTTGGAAGGATCTGCTCAAAATGTTTAGATCAGTTACCTCAAAAAGAAAAACCAGCAACACCTTAGCATACCGCGTGTAATGCATATTAAAGTTCCATCCTACACGGACATATGAAGCAGCTAACTTTATAAGTTAAATACAAGATCAGTAATCTTGTGAAAAAACAGATCATTTTGATTAAAAGTTTACTATTAACCACAAATGCTCAGCAAGGTTAAAAAACAAACAGAATAAGCACAGGCATTTAAACAGTTCATTGTGATATATTTGTAGAAAAATAAATTTTCATAGCATAAAAACCCGAAAAGAATGCCCATTCAATCACACCTTTCTTTCAACTTTTGATCATGAACTCTAGGGCATGGTCCTGATGCACAAAAAAACAACACCACCACAAAAACAAAAAACAGTTATTAAACCTCCGCGCTCTCTATAAGCATATTAATGTTGTAGTTACTGCAGAGAAATAATGTAGCTAAAGAAAATTAATATTCATAACCAAAAACCTAGAAAAACTTAACCATCTCAGCTGCTATAAGGAATAAAATAAGCTTAAATAAACTTCAGAAAAACATTCTCCTATTGTGTTGCCAATTTTTTTTGCTTCATTTTCTCAGCAACCAAACAGCAAGTGAAAATTTAATTAAAAAATTTGAAAACGCACCGAGATCACTGCGAGTGTTGACGAAGAGGTCGTGAGGACAAAAGCGAACCATATAGAATGCACAAACCTCTTTATCATCCCATCGAATTTCCTTGTATCCCTTTTTCTCTTCCTCCGTTAAATTACGAGCTATAAATTTTCAAAAATCGTCAAAAATAATCAAAACTAAACTCGTATAAACACAAGAAATTAAACTAGTCTCAGCGGTATATAAAAAAAGGTATTTCCAAATACCTGATCCCATGAGTTCGTCAAGCAGAGCTCGCTGTGCATCCATGGCTTAGATTTGAAACAGCGAGAGAGATTAAAGAATTTTGAGGATCTTAGTAAATTGAAATCTTAATTTTTTATAAAAATTGCAAATCGAAATATTAGTTGAAATAAATCAATGGGAAAGAGATTTAGGGTTTTTAAGGAAGGAAGGAGAGGTACAGTTTATTTTAATTTTTAAGGCAACTGTGAAGTGTTATCTGCGATGCCGGTTTGGTCTTTTATAGTTGGGGAGAAAGAGAGGGAGAGTAAAACGGCGTCACCTGTCTCGAAAAACGACATTGCGGTGGACGTGGATAAAGGCATAAGGGCATTCCTTCTTTTGACAAATGACCATGGGAAATTGCCAAAAGTTTAATAAAAGAATAAGTTAATTACTTAAAAAATTTAGTACTTGAGTTCAATTTTTTTTTTTATATATATATTCTATTCAATACTTTATTATTATTTTCACTATTTTATCATTTTTGTATTTTTTCCTTTTTATTTATTTTATAAAAAAATTATTGTACTTTAGTCTGATGATGAAGGGAAGTGATATTTTTAATGGTTTTATTTTAAATAAATCTCATTCTCATCTCTATTCTTTAAACATGAAATTTCTCAAATAAAATACATTATATTTTCCTATTCAATCAAATGAAAATTCCCAAAAATTAGAATTTTATATAAAACTTTAGTGCTCATTGCATGTTGTTATAAATAAATGATTTTATTGGTATTTCCTAATAATTTGAAATTCAAGTTAAAATATTGATTCATAAAATTGTTGGTATATAAGATTGTTGTGAATGATGGGTAGAAGGAAATAGATTTTCACAATTAATTACCATTAGTTAATTAGAATTTTTAACATTAGTAAAAGCATCCTGCTTGTAAATATTAGTCAAGTAACAATTTCTTTCCTCCAAGTCCAACTCCAGCTAGACCCTATGATTATTCTAAGCAGGTTTGGAAACAAATCCTGCTTTGTATAATATTCAAAGGGAGGTTGGATTGGAATGTGAGATGTGCTGGGCAGTGAGGACACTCAAGGCCAAGGGGAAGGCCTTGATTTCAATTATTTTGCGCATTGGAGTGCTTGCTTTCATCTATCAGGAGATTTTATCAGCAAGCTTCAGCTCAAAACTCACAGATTCTATGTTACATAAGGATGCTGTCAGAGTCAGACTGCGTCTTCAAGGTTTGCGAAACATTTCTAATGATCTTTAAATACAGATTTATTTACTGCTTGGAGCCTAAACAATATTCTAATTTTTATAGTCTGATTGCTGCTGGCAGTTTATTGTACATTGTAGCAGTATTTTACTGCTTTCATTGGGCAATACAATTACAAATAGCTTATCCAATAAATATATGTATATATTAACTAAGTATTGGTAGATAAGAAGTAGTAATATATGAAGAAGAAATCTGTCCACATGGCAGTCCAATTGCTGGTGATAAAGGCTTCTTTGTGCGTACAAGACAAAGGAAAGCTCCTGTTGGAAAATATATAATAAAACAGAAAAAAACTACTGGCTGTAAGGAGCTAAACCACAAAGCAATCCTTCACAGAATTATCCCCGAAACCAAATTTCTGTGGCTCTCCTTTAATTATTAATGGACACCCAAAACATGTCAAGAAATCAAATGAGCTCTCCACTAAGTTCATCATCATCAACAACAACCAAATCTTTAACTTACAATTCAACAATGAATGACACAGTAGACAAGCTGGTCATCTTTCTAGCCAAGAGAGATGGTATTGACAAGCTTGTCAAGACCTTCCAATATGTCTCCAAGCTTGTTCACTGGCAAGTAGAAACCACTCACCCAGAAATTGCAAACAGGTTCAAGCAATGGGAGGTTGCCTCGGGCCTTAGCAGAAAAGCCTTTAGAACTGGCAGGTTCCTTACTGGTTTCAATGCCATAAGAAGAAACCCTGGTTCCAGTCCAACTTTCAAGTTCCTAGCTGTTCTTGCTAATGCAGGAGAGATGGTCTATTTCTTTTTTGACCACTTTCTTTGGCTATCAAGAATTGGAACTTTGGATGCGAAGTTGGCCAGGAGGATGAGCTTCATATCTGCATTTGGTGAGTCTTTTGGTTATATTTTCTTCATTGTTTCAGATTTCATTATCATGAAAGAAGGGCTAGAGGCAGAGAGGAAGCTCATTGCTTTAGCAGAAGAAGATGCAAAAGATGCAAAAGAGAAGATAAGAAAGATCAGAGCTGATAGGGTGATGAGGTTGATGGCAATGGCAGCAAATATTGCTGATTTAATTATAGCAGTGGCAGATATCGAACCCAACCCATTCTGCAACCATACTGTGACTCTTGGTATCAGTGGCCTGGTCTCTGCATGGGCCGGTTGGTACAGAAATTGGCCCTCTTAAAAGAAAATTATAGTGAAAAATGATGAACAAAGCAAAGTCTTATTAGATGGAAACTCTTTCGAAATTTGCTGTAACTAGCTCCAAAATAGTAAGGATTTTTCACGCTGAGATATCGATTTTCCGTATATGTTAATTTGTTTTGTTCGGAGGGAATATGGACATGGTTTTACACTTTTAATGCTAATCAGTTTTATGTTTTACACAGTTAGTGAAATATTTCTTTCATACTTCGAAATAACAAAATTTATGATTATGTATGTCAATAGTTCGACTGCCAAGTTCCATTTGAATTCAATCAAGCTTTGGAGCTAATTAAAATGAGGTTCGGTGGAAAGTGGGATGGGAGAGAACAAGAGTTTTTAGCTATTCCTTTTTCTTAACTTGATCCAATTTCCTTGCTGTATTATTTCCTGTATAGTTTTTTGTCAAATTAATGAAACAACGAAAAAATGGAAAAATATGAATGAATGATTTCTCTAGAAATATTTGCCAACCAACTTACCAACATAGGGTGTTGAGAAATGCATTAATTTTTACGTCTCTTTAAAATAATGCCTAATTAATATTTTAGATTAAAAAAAATTCATTATGACATTGTAGGGTCCATTTTAGGAAAAAAACGTATGGTTTTATCGGTTAATTTTTGTAAGGTTTTCTCAAAACTTAGATTTGAGTAAATTATTAAAAAAATTAATGTTTTTATCGCCTAATAATTCATGTATGCATGTTGAGTCAGCTTTTTTCACTTAGAATTATTTAACGAAATTAATATAAGTGACCTAATTTATTAATAATAGAAGTTTAGTAATGTAATTTGATGAAATTAAAAGTTTATGATTTGTATAAAAATTGATACTAAATTCAGTAACCCAAAATGTAAATCATCCATAAAGAAAATAATCTACTTTAGTACTCCCAAAAAAGGTGAATCAACAAATTGGTGCAGGACTCAAAATTATCAAAGGGTATGTTCAGATCTGATCGGACTATGAATAAATTTAATTTTTTCTATAAAAAAATATTAACATTTTATATTGAGATGTGTAAAAAAATATGAACATTTGAACCTAATCTTTCACATAAAAAAAAATGTATCAATATTTCAGTTAATGCTTAGATGTTTTATTATTCTTTTTTAATTACTAATGATTGCTAATTTTTGTTTTGAATGTCTATTATGTATTAAAACAAAATATAAAGACAAAGATTAAAAAAAGGGAAGGGATTTTAAACATGACATATGAAAATAAAGGAATCCTCGAATGAGAAAACGCCATGTCAGCAAAAGGTAGTAGTTAATACTTAACAGGACCCACTCTCAATTATAATCAATCCCAGCTTTAGCCAAATCCTATCAACAAGTCTTATCCATTTCCCGAATGGAGTAGAACAATTCTTTAAGCAAATCAAAGTTTCTGAATTACTGTTATTTCACCTCCACCTCCTTCTCTTTCTCTCTCGGTTTCCCAAACCGTAATTTCCAAATCCATGGCCAGGTACGACGGCGATAGCAGCTCTTATGACGGGACTGGCGGCGGAGACGGCGGTGGAAGTGGAAGGCAATACATAACTCACTGTTCCCCTTCTGCCTCCTCTCTGTTTCCTCCCTTTGACTCTTTTTATTATTCGTCATTGAATCGTGGTACTATCGGAGACGTATTTTTCGGCACCGACGATATAAAGGACACTAGAGATTTAATGTACAAGGAAGATGTGCTCGAGAGTTACCATAGAGAAACGGCAATGAAATCTTTGAGGCTGCGATCAAAGAAAGGATCGATCTGGAATTTCGGGTGTGTCGAGTTCTTGAAACTTTTATTATGTTGCTGGAGATGTATAATATAGGTTGATTATTGATTAATTTCTAGTTAGTAGACGCTGAAAACTTTTACAATTTTAAATTTCTATTTTTCATAAATAAATGAAATTCATTTCCAATAATTATCGACCATGTAGAAAACGATAGTTTCTATTTCTGATAAGATACAGAGATCAAACCAAATGGTTAAAAGAAGTAATAAGGAAATCAGCTGTGCAGAGTTCTTTCTTTCAAAAACAAACAAATTGTCAGATTGTGATAATTCACGATTTTATGAGGGTGGTTTACTTGTTTTGTTGTTTTCGTGACTGAGAACGCAATTTAGATTTTGGAGTTTTGCATCAGCACGATACCCGAGTTCGATCCATAGACTCTTTGCTATAGTCTATTTTTTGGTTTCATTTCATTATTAATCTATTTTTGGGCAGGCTAGTCACATTTTCATTGCTTTTTTATTTTTATTTTTATTTTTTTTTATGCTATTATTTAATGATTCAGAAGTTTTATTCCCAAAGTTAGTTAAGATGTGAGCTGGCATTTGATTTTATTATACTATATTTATAAACATTTTTTTTGGTAAAGTGTTCATTCAATCAATTAGCTTAATTTTAAATAAAATATTTAAATTCAAATTAATAAATTTATTTTATTTTTATTGATCGAATCAAATTTAATAATTTTAAAATTTAACAGATTGAATTAATAAAATTGATTTTTTCCAAAATTTATTTCGATATCTTTTATCAATTAAAATTAATTTAGTAATCGATCTATTAATTGAATTAAATCGATTTAATCGGTTAAATCAAAATACGAACATCTTAATTTCTTCTATCGTAGTACCTTTTAAGTTTAAGCAACAAAAAATATATTTAAATACTTTAAATTTAATTCAATCCGCATAATTATATTAACATACATGATTGATACATCAATAAGACAATTAATAGTAACTAATTCTTGCCAAACAAATAAAACAAAATAAGTAATCAACTTATCGTCCAAACAATTGGTAGCATGGCTGTGAATTGTGAACGCTACTTTTATATCAACCAAATAATCTAAAAAGAAAAAAGAGATTACTGAGAAGGTAATACTAACAAATATGTCATAGTTTATTTCAATATCAATGTGGTAAATTGATGATACTCACATTTGATAAGAATGAAAGAGAAAACCAAGTCACAATGTTTAGTGAAAATATAATATTGTAAGGTTTTTTTCTTAGTTCTTACTTATCATTGGTATATTTTATTAAATATAAAGGAAGAAAGGGAATTCAACCCTTTTAGAGAGGAATAGCTCTGTAAGGCCAAACTTAGGTTGTTTTTCCTTTTTAATTAGAAAATTTGTATGATTCATCATTAGTAAAATTTTTAGATTTTATAAACAAGATTTGCAAAATGACAAATACCTTTAAAGTATACTTAAAAGATTAAAAAGAAGTAAAACATGTTATAAATTCTTAATTCCGTTTACGAAATTAAAAAATTATACTATCAATGTATCAAATACGAACTCTTTTATTATACTTTGTACTTATTAAGGCATGTAAATTACACATTGTTTTCGTTGGGGTTTCATTGCTACACTATGCACATAGGCTACAAAAAGCAAAGTAAATATTTCATTTTCAAAACAATTGTTTATGAATTCTCAAAATATAAATTTGCTTATGATGAAATTGGTTTAAACAGAGCTCAACTGATAATTTGTAAGATAAAAGATGGTTAAATTAATCTAATCTTAGAAGTAAACATAAAATGAATTTCATTTTTTAATTTGGAAGCATAAATGAAATCGAAAAATAAAAAATAAGAATGGCACTAAAGCAATATTAAATACTAGTATTATAGCATCCGAGCATTTGATTCAATTATTTGATACATAATCTCCTGATTAAAAGAGTAAGGTTCCAATTCTCTATTTTTTTTTAAATGCTAGCTAGTCTTAGAAGTGTTCATGGATACTGATTAACATTTTTAAAATTTAGACACTTATTTAAATTATATTATCATTAAAAATATAAATTATTAATTTTTTATATTTTATATTTTAAAATTAAAATTATATAAAAACAATTATTTATTCTTATAATAATATCTCGGACCAAGCTGAGCCCAAACCTAAACAAAGCCCAAATTGAGTCAAGCCCACAGTTTACTTCCACGGATGTTTTTCAGGCCCTTCAGCAAATTAGATAAACATAACGGTATAAACCGCCAAGTACCCAGAAACTCGCAACACATCGCCTCCACGTGACTAGTGGGCGGTTAATTTTTGAACTTCAAGCACTACGAAAAGGTTGCAACCTTTTATGCTTGTTATAAACTTCCCTTGCCCTTCTTATCCTCTTTCTTTGTAAAGATTCAGAAGCAAAACCAATCCCAAGTCTCTTTTGATCTACTCATAAAATATATACAAAAATTCCATTTCCATTATTCTTGGCGAAATGGCTCCTTCATCGTTCACTGCTCGTTTCCAGCAATCTGTTACTCCCAATGCCCTCAGAGCCTACCTTGCAGAGTTCATTTCCACATTCTTCTATGTGTTTGCAGTTGTTGGTTCTGCCATGGCTTCACGTTAGTGCTTTTAATTGTTTCTTTTACTTTTTTTTCTGGGGTTTTTCTAAAACGTTAAAAAACATGATTGATTGCCAAACTTGTTATTTATTACCAGGGAAATTGATGTCAGACTCTGCAACTGATCCGTCTAGCCTGGTGTTAGTTGCCATTGCAAACACCTTTGCGTTGTCCTCGTCTGTGTACATTGCAGCAAATGTCTCTGGTGGACATGTGAACCCGGCCGTCACCTTTGGCTTGGCAGTTGGAGGTCATATTAATGTCTCAACGGCTTTGTTTTACTGGGTTTCTCAAATGTTGGCCTCTGTTATGGCTTGCCTTTTGTTGAAGGTCGCTACTGTTTCGCAGGTAAGAAACGACTCTGTTTCATTTCATCTGTTGCATATATAGTTCAATTCCTGAAGATTAAAAAAAATTGTTACTACTAAAATTTATGGGAATTGACTTCATTTACAAGTAGAGGTTATTTTCTTGTTCTGTTTTTCATTACCCTTAAATGGTAGACTTTGGAGTAAGAAAACTGCAAACAATTGTAGAATTTTGTTTAATTTATTTAACACTGTGTCTGGTGGGAAGAGAAAGGGGATGAATTAATATAGGTAATTTTTTATGATATTCGATACAGATGATTGCTAAATGAAAGAAAGAAGGTCGACTGTCGAGTGTAGAATAAAACAAAACAATTAGTTCAAATTCAATGTCGGGTTTCTTTCCATTCTTCTTCATTTTATGGAAATATTGGATTTTTTGGATGCCAATATGTTTAAATCTATTCATTTTTGTTTTCTTCTTTTGTTTTTTCATGACAATTAGTGATTTTTTTTTTCCTCCTCAATCCTCATCTTTCCTTCAACCTATTTCATTTATTCATCTTTTTCTTTATACCAAAAACAATGTCTTACCGAAGTCATAGTCAAAAAAAGAATTGAACCATAAATAATTTTGTACTCTTTTCTTAGAAGCTTTATAAGAACAATCAAATTCAAAGGTTAGTGCTAAAGGCTTTGAAATAAAGAAAAATTTATGTAATATTGACTGTAATTTTTGCAGCATGTCCCAACTTATACAATTGCAAATGAAATGACTGGATTCGGAGCATCCATGTTGGAAGGTGTACTTGCATTCGCTTTGGTGTACGTTGTTTATGCTGCTGGTGACCCTAGAACCGGTCCATTGGGGTCCATTGGACCCTTGGCTATAGGATTGATGGCAGGAGCCATGGTCCTGGCCGCAGGGCCATTCTCTGGAGGGTCAATGAACCCTGCATTGGCCTTTGGGTCTGCTGTCGTTGCTGGTCGCTTCAAGAACCAGGCAGTTTACTGGGTTGGACCTCTGATTGGAGCTGCAGTTGCTGGGCTTCTCTATGACAATGTTGTGTTCCCCGGTCAAGCATCATTTTCTGGAAGAGTGAATTCAGAAGGAACAACTACCGGGGTTTAACTGTTTAATTTTCTTCTGTACTAAATTTGTTTTGTTATTTCTCCACTAGGAGGTCTCTTATCTCTCATCATTTGACCTATGTACCAGAGTGTTATTATTTTGTTGGTTGTACTAACCTCTTTTCGAAATTTGTCATGAGATGAAAGGTCCTGTAAATCAGTAAATGTGTGGTGAGAGAGAACCTAGTGAGACTGCTTTGCCAGAATTTGAATACGAGTCCTCCCTAGCCATTAGAGTTAATTTTGCCCATTCATTAAAATCTACTTTTGAAAAGATAGAAAATTAAGAGTATATATCAAAGATAGAATCCATGTTGATAGAAAATTTTCCAAAGCTGACATTGCTACCATATAAGACTTGAACCCATGTCTAGAGGGAGATAGATCCTTTGCTGGTTGCTACCCACTTCAATTACAATCAAATACTCTTTAAGTTATCAAAGCCACTTCAATTGCAATCAAATACTCTTAAGTTATCAAAGCCATTTCAATTACATTGCTAGCATTCAAATTGATAAAGATATTAATGCCTGGCTCTACTCGAGCTAGAACAAGAGAATAATGGTCTCTGAATATTAGAAATATTTTAAAATTACTATTATTATTAGGTAATGAATTTTTCCAATGCATTGTAAATCATCAAAGTAATTATCAATTATCACATTTAATATAAAAATATTATTATAAATAGTAATTTAAATAATTTTAAAAATCAATCATAAGCAAAATTTATTATTTATTATGATATTGAGTATTGATGAAAAAAAGTAAAGTGGTAGTATAAATTTAGCAATGAATGATGGAGTGAATTGTAAATTGCAACTAGTGGGAAACAAAAACACTGATAACTAGGCTCAACGCTTAGGCCCTTCCAGTTGGGTCAGTTTATGGGCCCATGAGCTCCTAGCCCGCAAGATTTCGAAAATAATTCGCACATCCATTTCCCGCTCTTGGGTTTTTCATTTTTTCATCATCACCGCGAACACAGTAGCGTCTCTCAAAACGTTCAAATTTTCAGACTTTCAAAAAACGGAAAAACCTCCAAAATTCTTACATGTTTCTGGAACCACGGTTTCGATCTCCGACACCGTTTCCTGTTACCGAGTCCGGGCGGCTCCAAACTCAGAAAACCCTCACTCACTCGCTTTTCCCTCTAAATTGTTAGCTTCCAATCTCGCTCTCAACGACTCAAGAACTCCAAACGGAACCTCTATTTGGCAACCAAGGTAAAGCTAATTGCACTCTCTACAGTTACTTTCTCCACAATTCCATGCGGTTTCTCTCTATCCCTGGGGTTTTCTCTGATTCCGTACCGTTCGTTCTTTCAAATTCTAGGGTTTTCTATCTCTGAGTTCTGCTATTAAGGCGCGATGTACATCAAGGAGATATGTTTGGAAGGGTTCAAATCCTACGCGACGAGGACGGTGGTCCCTGGTTTCGATCCTTTCTTCAATGCCATAACGGGTTTAAACGGGTCGGGCAAATCGAACATTCTGGACTCGATTTGCTTTGTTTTAGGAATCACCAATTTGCAACAAGTTCGCGCTGCCAATCTTCAAGAGCTCGTTTATAAGCAAGGCCAGGCCGGAATTACCAAAGCCACGGTGTCCATTATCTTCGATAACTCGGATAGATCCCGGAGTCCACTCGGTTACGAGGATCACTCCGAGATTACTGTAACTCGACAAGTAGGTGATAAATAATTGTCTTTATTTCAGTTATGATTTTGTTTCAATTTGAATTATTGTTGCAAATATCATGTTTCTTTAATTTTAATTTATGTGCTTTCATGGAGCTCTCTTTTTAAATTGAAAAATGTATTTGAAACCTCCGCAGATTGTGGTTGGTGGAAGGAACAAATATTTGATCAATGGAAAACTTGCTCAGCCGAGTCAAGTACAGAACCTTTTCCATTCGGTTCAACTTAATGTTAATAATCCGCATTTCCTCATAATGCAAGGTCGGATCACCAAGGTTTTAAATATGAAACCTCCCGAGATTTTATCTATGCTTGAAGAGGCTGCCGGGACAAGAATGTACGAAATGAAGAAAGAGTTTGCGTTAAAAACACTTGAGAAGAAACAGAGTAAGGTTGATGAGATTAATAAGCTTCTTGATCAGGAAATACTGCCTGCTTTGCAGAAGTTAAGAAAAGAGCGAGCTCAGTATATGCAATGGGCTAATGGGAATGCTGATCTGGATAGACTTAAAAGGTTTTGTGTTGCTTATGAGTATGTTGAAGCAGAGAGGATTAGAGACAGTGCGGTTGGTGAAGTGGAAAGAGTAAAGGCAAAGATTACCGAAATTGATAATGATACAGAAAGGACAAAGGTGGAAATTCAGGATATGGAGACAAACATATCGAAGTTGACTGCTGAAAAGGAAGCTACTCTGGGCGGGGAAGTTAAAACTTTGTCAGATGAAGTAGATTCGCTATCTAAAAAACTTGTGCAGGAAGTGTCTGTGTTGAATAGTAAAGAGGATACTCTCAAGGGTGAGAAAGAGAATGCTGAAAAGGTTATTGATTTATTGCCCCAACCAGTCTGCTGTTTCTTTAACATCAGCTCAAGCATTTTATTTATGTAACATAGGGAAAATATGTTTGTCTTCTGTTCAATTTGTTTTATCTTTATCTTGCTTTGCTTTTTAGTCTTTTGCTCTTCCTATTTTTCACGTAGAAGATTTGGGTTTCTCATTTGGTGTTCCAGATTATTCACAATATTGAAGATTTGAAGGAGTCTATAGAAGAGAAGGCCATTGCGGTGCAAAAGTCTGAAGAAGGAGCGGCTGATCTGAAAAAGAGAGTTGAGGACCTTTCTAAGAGTTTGGAAGAGCATGAAAAGGAATACCAGGTAAGCACTTTCATGAGTTTCATATGTCATTTTGTTAATAATAAACATTATATTTCTTGCATTAATTAAAACCAAGTGTTTTTGAGGAAGTTTCTGTGATTAACATGGCAGGCTGTCTTAGCTGGCAAGAGCAGTGGCAATGAGGAGAAATGCCTAGAGGATCAACTAGGTGACGCTAAGGTTGCTGTTGGGGCTGCTGAAACAGAATTGAAACAGCTGAGAACAAAAATTAACCATTGCGAAAAGGAGCTGGGAGAGAAAACACGTCAATTAATGTCAAAGCGTGAAGAAGCAGTTGATGTGGAGAATGGGCTTAATTCTAGGCGAAAAGATGTGGAAAAAGTTAAAATTGAGTTGGAATCTCTTCCATACAAAGAAGGCCAGATGGAAGCATTGCAAAAGGTTCCAGTGCTCTCCTTTCTATGTTTCTTGTCCAATGTGGACTGTCTATGAATTTTCTTTTGGCTAAATTGTTTTTAATGGACAAATTTCTCTAGGACCATGCATTTGAGTTGGAGGTCATCCAGAAGTTGAAAGAGGGAGTACAGGATCTTTCAGCACAGTTAGCAAATGTTCAGTTCACTTATCGTGATCCTGTGAAAAATTTTGATAGGTCAAAGGTGAAAGGAGTGGTTGCAAAACTAATAAAAGTGAAGGATAGCTCGGCAATGACAGCCTTAGAGGTTGGCAACATATAAATGATATATTTGTAGCCTACCATCAAATTTATATTGTAACCCTTTAAATCAATTTGTAGGTTACTGCTGGTGGGAAGTTATTTAACGTGGTTGTTGACACTGAAAATACTGGAAAACAACTGCTTCAGAATGGTGATCTACGAAGAAGAGTAACAATTATACCTTTAAACAAAATCCAACCTAATACAGTTCCCCCAAGGATTCAGCAAGCTGCTATTAGATTGGTTAGTTGTTGCTTTTGCATTTATTCTTTTTTTTTTTTTTAAAAATTTTATTATTATTATTTTTGAATCTCTGTCTCTGTCTCTTTCTGTGTTCTGATTTCTTGTTCATATTTGCAGGTTGGCAAGGAGAATGCAAAGCTGGCACTTTCTTTGGTCGGTTATGATGAGGAATTGGAGGTATGTTTTCATGAGGCTATTTCATTATGTTAAACCTCCTGCTGCATGATGCCTATTGGCAATTTCTGATGTATGCCTAATGTTATTTGTATGTGGTGCTTAAATTGGATGAGTTGGGCTACATATACATTTGGAACTTTTTAGGTAGTCAGAATGCAAATATTGGTAACTTTCATTTTATTTAATGGTACTGCAGAGTGCTATGGAATATGTATTTGGAGCTACTTTTGTTTGTAAAAATACTGATGCTGCGAAGGAGGTATGTCCATCCGAATGCGTTCATTTTGTGTTCTTTGAACAATGTGAAACACTTCACTGTTCTCTTATTTGGCACAGCTCATGTTGAAATTCTACCTTTATTTCTGGCACCTGCAAACTGCATGTACTGTCAATTCATGTATGGTTTTTTTATTTTTATTTTTTAACTCAACAAATGTTTTGTAGGTTGCTTTTAATGGGCAAATTCGCACTCCCAGTGTCACCCTTGAAGGTGATATATTTCAACCTAGTGGTCTTTTGACTGGTGGAAGCCGCAGGTAAATCACTACTCCATTTGCATTCCATGGTTATTCATTCTCGTAAAATTTATTTGTGTTATCCTTTCATTCCCTTTTTTTTTGGGACTTGAGATTTTATTTTGCTTTTGGACGGGGTTGGAGAGGTTTAATTACTTTCTCTTGGATGCTTTAAATAGTTTAACAAAGTGATTATTTTTTCTCCTTATAACTTGTCTTAAACTAATTGGCTCCGAGTAGTTGTTGTGTAATATTAGAGATGTTTGAAAATTGATACCTTTTTCACAGGGGTGGGGGTGATCTGCTAAGGCAACTTCATGATTTGGCCGAGTGTGAATCAAAACTTGCAGTGTATCAGAAGAGGTTATCTGAAATTGAAACAAAGGTAATCCTTTAGCATACTCTTCTCTTTCCCAAATATGATAGTAAGGGCTAAATGAGAAAATTTTGCTTATTGAATGGAATATCTTTTTGTATTTGGTACGTTAGTGTTGCATTTATGTGTCTATCATATTCATGTATGAGTTATCCAAATTGTTCTTGATGTATGCATATAGTAATTGATGCAAAGGGTTCAGTACTTGTATTATTCTGATTTTCAAAAACATATTTTTCTATTAATAATAATATCTGTTTTCTACTTGTTTCCAGGTTCCATTGTAAATTTTTTTTTGAACGTATATTTGCTACTTAAATGCCTGTTCCTATCTTGGAGGCTTTTAGGTGCATACATAAATCAAATTTCTACTTTTTTCAATTGTTTATTATCTTCACTTTTCTGGTCTTGTAGATTGCAGACCTTCTGCCTCTTCAGAAAAAGTTCATGGACTTTAAAGCACAGTTAGAACTTAAAATGCATGACCTTTCCTTATTCCAGAACAGGGCAGAGAAAAATGAGCATCATAAGGTTTTGCACTTCTCTCTTTTTGATTTTGCATTCAACCAATAAATTTAACTCATTTAAGCCATCATGCAGCCTCTTTTTGTACCGAACTGTTTTTTGTTTAATTTCTCATTTTTCTTATTTTGAATGCAACTAGCTTGCTGAAATGGTAAAGAGCATTGGGCAAGAACTTGAAGTAGCAAAATCAGCTGTTAAAGAAAAGCAGATTTTGTATGAAAAGCATGTTAGTACAGTTTTGGAACTTGAGAAATCAATTAGGGATCATGAAAATAATAGAGAGGGCAGACTTAAAACCTTGGAGAGAAAGATTAAGGCTACAAAAGCTCAAATGCAGTCAGCTTCAAAGGATCTCAAGGTAAATTCTGATACTGATTTTGGTAGTTCCTGTGCTATCTTTTATGAGCTCAGTGATTTTGAGGAAACAAAGAGTTAAGTTATTTGAACTTATCATGTAACGTTGCTATATTTTAGCTTGATATTTGAGATAGAAAGAGGTTATGGTGAATTTGTGTTTATAGATATTTTTGGATTTTAGTTAATGTGGTTACAGTTATTGACACTACCAATCTTTCTTTTCTCAATTTCCAATGATCACTTATTTCTAGTGCCTAAAATCTTTATTCTTTTTGGGGGCGGGGGTGGATTTTGAAGGTCTAAGTCCCCCTTAGTGTCCTTTTAGTAATAGGTTTTGGTTTACTTTTGTGTACAGATGTAGAATAAGTTTATTTTGGCTCATTCATTTCTTGGGACTTGTTGTTGCATGATTTTAGGGGCATGAAAATGAAAGAGAGAGACTTGTTATGGAACGAGAAGCAGTCATACAAGAACAATCATCTTTAGAGAGTCAACTTGCTTCTTTGAGAACACAAATTTACCATCTTAATTTGGAAGTAGAAGAACAATCGGCCAAGGTACAGGCAAATTTCCCGTCTTGTTTAATTCTATGTTATAAAAATCATTTCTTCATGCTCTGTGGTGCAGGTTGATTCTCTAAAAGAAAATCGTGACCAATTGCAATCTGAGTTAGATTCTATACGTTTAAAGATGAAGGAGTGTGATTCCCAAATTAGCAGCATTCTTAAGGAGCAGCAAAAACTTCAGCATAAGCTTAGTGACATAAAGCTTGAGAGGAAAAAGTTGGAAAATGAGGTAATTTTATTTTTCAGCTGTGTAAGGGTCCTATAACTTGAAGCAGTTAAATACAAATTTTAATTTTGTCTTTTAGGTAAAGCAAATGGAGATGGAGCAGAAGGATTGCTCCACGAAAGTTGACAAACTGATTGGGAAGCATGCCTGGATTGCTACTGAAAGGCAACTTTTTGGCAGAGGTGGAACAGATTATGATTTTGCATCCCGTGATCCTCGTAAAGCAAGGGAAGAACTTGACAAGCTTCAAGCTGAACAATCAAGGTATGCAGAGTTAAATAAATTCTGTTCGCAAATTTTCTCACATTCATATAGTCAAGAATAATATCATACTTATCATCTTCTACTAATATGAGAGGCGATTGCTCACTTTTCCTTGGCTTGATTCGATTTTTTTTTTGGCTAACCCTCTCATGAAGCCTTGAAAAAAGAGTGAACAAGAAAGTGATGGCAATGTTTGAGAAAGCAGAAGATGAGTATAATGATTTGATGTCCAGGAAAAACACTGTGGAGGTTGGATACTCTCAATCTGTCTTAACATTTTTTTTGCATGTGACTTTTCCTTATTCTATAGTTTCTCTGTCTAGAATGACAAGTCTAAAATTAAGAAGACGATTGAAGAGTTAGATGAGAAGAAGAAAGAAACACTAAAGGTCACTTGGGTCAAAGTTAACAAGTAAGCATTGCTTTCTGTTATGTTCTTTTGTTTTAAAGCATTTTACTTACTGTTTGAATCTTGTTTTTTAGATGTTATGTTCCATCTCTCTGATGGTTATTTTGGTTTTGAGGCTTCTAAAAGTTAATTTTGATTGGTCTTCAATGCATTTTTCTTTAGTGACTTTGGGTCCATCTTTTCTACCCTATTGCCCGGAGCCATGGCAAAGCTCGAACCACCAGAAGGTTGCAGCTTCTTAGATGGTCTTGAGGTCCGTGTTGCATTTGGAGGTGTTTGGAAACAGTCCTTGTCTGAACTGAGTGGAGGTCAAAGGTCTCTACTTGCACTTTCTCTAATCTTGGCTCTGCTGCTGTTTAAGCCTGCTCCACTCTATATACTTGACGAGGTATGCCATTTCTTCTTCCCACTTGCCTCAACTGCCCACCCAACACCTGCACGCATCCTAAACCAATAGAGTTTATTCTTTGATTTTCTTTTCTGTCCAGAAAGGTTCATTGTTTGATAAGCATGCTTTGGTTAAGTGGAATCTTCATAATTAACCCTCTGCAAGTCCATAGAAGGTTTTTGGTTATTATGCTATACATTTAGATCATTACAAATAGCATAGTAACAAAATGAAACGAGAGAATATGCAGTTGTGGCCCGATATTGAAAGATGATTTAGACAAGCTGGATTTCAAAATAATTTCTGAATATTTTATGTTTGATCAATGGATTCTTTAATTCTCGAATGTTTATGCATCTAAAGACACTTGCAAATATGCAAACGTGCACAATCAATTCATGGTACTCTTCCACGCCTGAGTTTTTCTTTTGGAATTGTACTTTCTGGTTTTACTTTTTCATACTGTACTTTTATTGTTTTGAGTAAATTATTTTCATGAAATGACAGTCAAAGTGATTAACTTCTCTTTGAGATGGTTGCAACAGGTTGATGCTGCTCTTGATCTAAGCCACACTCAGAATATAGGGAGAATGATTAAAGCTCACTTTCCACATTCTCAGGTTTGATGGTTCTTTTTATCCCTCTCCCCCCACTAAAATTCCAGTTTCTGGAATCATAGGAATATCAACAGTTTCAAGTAATAATATTGGACATTGCTATGTCAATTAAGAACCTCAATGGAAACATTATAGTTGCTTAGCCATGGAATTAACACAGCTCTTCAACTCATCTGGTGCCTTCTAATATATTTGCAGTTGGGTCTATTGGTATGAACTCTGAAAAGTTCAATTAATGAGAATGTGGGATATATTTATCTTTTATTTTATTGATAATTAACTTTCTCTCAGAAAGGCAATCATTTTTTGAGGTTTTGGCTGATATTTACTCTGTTTTGCCGATGGTAGTGTAGCTTTGACTAAAAGACCTACATAATAAATCCAGGAGCCTACAGTTTTTATTTATGAAACTATATCAACATGGGTGTCTGATGAATGATGCTTAGAGGTTTTCATCAGGGTCCTCCTGGATACATAAATGTGATAAGTTATAGTAGGTAACTACATAGGATCATTTACATTCTGGGTCATTAAACTTAGAATCAATTTTCATGTAGGTCACATCACTGAATTTCTATTATTAATAAATTAGATCATTTATGCTAACTTTGTACGAAAAAGCTGACTCAGCATGCATATCATTTCATCAAGATAATGTCTGACTAGCATTTTAGGTAAAAAAATTTCCAAGTTAACGAAATTAGAATAAGTGGATTTAATTTATTAATAATAAAAGTTCAGTGATGTAATTTGATGAAATTAAACGTTTGTAACTTATATGAAAGTTGATGTTAAATTCAGTGACCCATAATGTAAATGACCTTAACTACATGTAACCTCGAAGTTTGGTAATTTGACAATGGTATTGGTGAGACACAATGCTCTGCAATTCATGTAATGCTGGAAGTATGTCATATACGTTGCCTAGTTTGCATCGAGTTAATAGAGATATTCAGAACACTCTAAATCATACATCAGTTTTTGTTTATTGTGCCCTAATTTGTTATTGATCTCATCTTGCAGTTTGTTGTCGTTTCACTGAAAGAGGGCATGTTTAACAATGCTAATGTTCTTTTCCGGACAAAATTCGTGGACGGTGTTTCCACGGTCCAGAGGACTGTTGCATCTAAGCCGAGCAGGTGATCTGCATGTCATAGTGTTTGTATGTTCTCATGCACATACTTTATAATAATATAAAGTTTATTTATATCTATAACTGTAATTCCCTAATGTAAGTTGTACCTTTGTAAAACCACATTGGAGTAGAGGTGGATTGTTTGTATGGTAAATTGGATGCTCAAATGGAAAGAAAGCTTCGGTAAATCAATCTATTTTTCAGTCATGGGTGACTCCAGCTCCTGCAAATGCTACTAAAAGTCCATGCATTTGCATGCAGTCTCGATCCCTTTCTCTCTTAAAAAAGGATTATATAAAACTGTTATTTCACATTAATATATTACATGTAATGTGCAATAAATAATTGGTTTTTTTCAAAATTTTGATCATGTGATATGATTTGAATGGAAAAGATATATGCTAATTTGAAGTAATCGTTTTATACAATTATTTCTCTCTCTTAATCTCTCCGCACTTAACCATTCATGATATGGGGAAACCCATTATAAATGATATGCTCCCATAAAAATATGATGTAATTATCGAGATGAAATTATATTTTTCTATTCATCGGCATATATATCTTGTTAATTTTCTTAATATACAAGTTCTATAATGATTAATGGTATATATATTTTATTTGGATAAGTAGTGATTTCTATTATCCAAAATTGTTTTAGTCCCAGCGCAGGCACAATATTTTTCAATTGCATAGGAACAAACAAAATCCTTGATGATAAGTGAGATTAATGCTTTTATCTTCATTCTGTTCACAGCCCATTGCAAAGCTGAAGGATGTGATTTTTTGTGCATAGGAACAAACTTTGAATGTTGCAACATGTTGGTAATAGTAATAAAACTTTATTTTATTTTATGAACAAAAGTTTAAGATGAGCGGGAATAAAGATTATTTGTTCGTAAAAATAAGTGAGGTAGATGTTGGTAAAAATATCATCACATACATATTAAAGATTATTTGTTCTTTATCATTCTTTATTTTTCATTAATTCAACACTTAAAAATGTTTTAAAATATTGAGATCTCAAATTCAAATTTTATTATTAATTAATTTAATTATATATTTTTGTTTATTTAATTTAATTTATTATTTTTTATATAAAATATAATATTTGATTATTATTATAATTTTTTATTAATAATTTTCATAAAATCTATACAATTGAAAAAACAAGAACAACATACCTAAAATTATTGGGTAAATTTGAAAAACATATCATCAATAATACAATAATTGTTAAATGATATAATGAAATAAAAATTATTTGAAAAAAAAAATGAAAAATAAAAAATTGTTAAGAAATAAATTATAAAGATAAAATTACCCTTGATAAATAAACTTCTCTTATCTTCTCTTTTCTTCCCTTTTTATTTTTTAATTAAAAAATAATATTTTTTGAAAATATATATTTTTTTAATTTAAAAAAAAATTTATTATTTATTTATTTTTTAAATAATTTTTCTTTTAAAATAAAAAAAATATTTTTAAAATTAAATTAAATTTATTTTTATTTTTTAAAAAATAAATATTTAAATATTTTATTTTTTAAATTTATTTTTAATTAAAATTTTTTAAAAATAATATTTCTTTAATAAGAGAAAAAAAATCATCAAAAACAATTTTATTTTTACAATATTTTTTATAACAATTTTTATTTTTTTCAAATAATTTTTACTCATTAAATTTTTTTTATAATTATTTAACTATTTTGAGCGCGCATTTCATATTTACCCAAAATTATTTAATGCCTAACGGCCTTGATAAAAAAAATAATAAAAAATGAATGACGGTAAACCGACTTGACGTGAATATCACGCTACCAAATATACCCGTTTGAGTATCGGAGTCCAATCCTATATATATAGATATAGCTCTCGAGTCATAACTCATAACCAAGCACGATTCATCAGTAACGCCACTCTCTCTCTACTCACTTCTGCAATTCTTGTACTCCTAAACGACTCTCACTTTCCAATTCCTCCACCAAAAAAGAAAAAACCAAGAAAACAAAAGAAAAGATAAACCCTAGTTCTCGTGTTTATCAGCAGAGAAGAGTTCTTCAAAAAATAAAAAAAATGCTACCGTTCTCGTCGCTGCTTTCTAGCCATATTCAGTTCTTGCTACAGAGCCTCAACGACTCCAATTTGGATTATGTTCTTCGTGAGCTCTTTCAGGTACTCTAAAAAAATTCATCCATATTCCTCTTTTCTTTTCTTTTTTTCTTTCTTTTTGCGTTTCTTCTTGAGAGATTTGTTATGGCTTGATTCGAATATGACCACGTTTGAGTCGTAAATCGTAATAAGTTTTTGATCTCTTGCTGAAAGTTTGGTTTTCGTTTCTTTTTATCGTATACATACGTTGTTACCGGCTTTGTTTGGTTGAGGAGAAAATGAAAAAAAATAAGTGAAATGTAGAGTTATGTTTCAGTGTTTTATACATATTATATTCTACGGAAAACCAGGTTTCTTTCATATTATGATTTTTTCCAAATAATTTTATGTTTCTTTTCCGGTTTTGATTAGGGTTTGATACAAATATGACTTCTCCATGTTGTAAATTTTGATCTAATCATAAATCCCAAGTTTCCGTTTATTTACGTGCATGCTCACATTATTGTTGGTGCCTCTGTTTGGTTGTGGAGAAAATGAAAGAAAGTAAGAGCAATGAAAGCAATTTAAATATTTAGTTAGTTTTGTCTGACATGCAACGGTGTGCGAATGCAGTTCTGAGATAGTGCGTCATCTTTTGAGTCATCGATATATATCTAAATAGCTCTTATCCTTTTTCTGATTCTCTATTTGAAATCTCTTAAATATAGCGAAAAGGGTGACTAATCGTTGACTGGTTGGAATGAAGACCATAGAAAATGTTAGGCTTGAAGAGACATTCGAATAATTAATTGTGTTCTTGATTGAGCAAGAAAGGACAGAAAAGGATTGGTCGTGAAATTTCATATGTGCATGCAGTGTCATATAGATCTTTATTAGTTTTCAAATTCAATCTATCAGAGGTCATTTTCTTTTAATTTAAAATTAAGTTAACTGGTTTGTACCTAGTTGCCCTGAAATATCCAAGCATCCTACAAAAGCAAATGAATAGGAGAAAAAAATATTTGCATTTGCAGTACAATCTTTGTACCTGAAAAAAGTGAAAAGTAATTACTTAATATTCCATTTTGCTTAGGAGAGGGAGTAGGTGATGGGGGTGGGGTTAGATGTTTTTGCACTATGCTACTTTAAGTTATGAATAGCAGGTTTTATATCTTTATAATTGTATTGTTGATTTTGTCAATTATGTGATCCCTATGTTCTATTTGCAGGAGATGTAAAAAAAATTTCCCAATAATTTATAGTTGTTTAGCTTTTGAAATAAGGAATTTCATTACCTGTTTATTGCATTTCTTTATTGGTTACTTAAATGGCCTTTATCTTCTGGGAAGACTCTTGAATATGGGATCGAGGGAAGCATCTTGCTGCTACAGACATGCTTGGATCACGTGAATCTTCTGGGGGAAGATATGCAAAGAAAGCAATTTATGTCGGACCTATTTTCTGAAGTATTCAGTTATCTATTAGACCAACCAAATTTCAGTACTGTGTGTTGTGAAGCATTCAGAAACGTAATTATCAGCAAAAAATTCCTTCAGGAGTTTTGCAATGAATTGCAATTGTCAGTCTCTGAGAAAGTTGCCCTTGGTCTTGCTTTGGCAGACTCGGCACATGTTGAGGTCAGAACTACTGGTAAGCTCATAGTTCATACCTTCTCTAAGTATCTGCTCAAAATAGTCTTCCAAGAATGCTGCTTTTAGTACATGATCCATTTAATGTTTTTCAGGTCAGGGCTTTAGCATAGAGTTGATAGAGGAGTTATGTGGAAATCCAACCTCTGTTGATTCCGTTGAGAAGATTCAGAATATAATTTTGTTCTTGTATCAATCAGAGGGTCTAACCAAGTATGTGGACTCCTTTATGCAAATGGTGGCTTTGATGGAACCAAAAGAGAGGACCCCTCTTATATTAGCTCCACTGCTCAAAGGTGATGTAAAGGAGGCTAGGTTTCCAAGGTATTTATAACTCATTGAGTTTTGCTTTAGTTTTTATTCCTTAAGTGATTATATGCCTGCTAATCTAAAATTAAGGAGTCATTTTCCTTGTTATACTTTTATTTCTTGTTTTTGCTTTGAAGGAATTTGGATATGTTCCACAATTGCAATGAAAATGACTTTGATTCCCTTCTGGTGGAGATGGAGAGTGAGACTAGCATGGCTGATATTATGAGAGAAGTGGGATATAGATGTACAATTAATTCTACACATTGCAAAGAGGTGTTGTCAAATTTCTTACCGTTGAATGAAGTTAGTCTGTCTAGAATACTTAGCACTGTTGGCCGTACCTATTCTGGCCTTGAGGACAGTCAACTTTCACATTCAATATTCTGCTCTGCAATTGGTAGCAGTGCTGCATTTGATATATCATGCCCAGGATCTTGGAATGTGGACATTTTGGTGGATTCAGTTAACCAACTTGTTAGTCCCATTTAATCTTGATTCATTTTCTTTGCCTTGTCCCAAAAATTGATTAAAAAGTGAAAATATTATTATTGATTTGGAGAGTAATATTTTGATTTGCAGGCTCCTGGAATTAACTGGAAAATTGTCATGGAATATCTGGATCATGAGGGATTTTACATCCGTAACAGCCAGGCGTTTTCCTTTTTCATGTCAATTTATGCACGTGCATGTCAGGTACCATAGCTTAGCATAGATATTCGATTTAAGTTTATATAATATTTTATGAAGTAATACTTAACCATTACAAATAAAAATGCAGGATCCTTTCCCTCTTCATGCTGTATGCGGCTCGGTTTGGAAGAATGTCGATGGTCAATTATCTTTTTTAAGATATGCTGTATCAGCCCCGGTTGAGATATTTACCTTTGAACATTCTTGCAGGAAGCTAGTATGGCACATTGCTCATCAATTTTTTTTTTTTCTTTCCATTGTCCTATTACTTTTCTTTTTCCGGTTTGGCACTTTGGCTTAAATGTATATTCTTTTGCCTGAAGGCATATGTTGAAGTGTGTGATTGCCATGTGCTTTCGCCCATACAAGGAAATCACGCATGGTTATCCCTTGACCTTCTTGATGTGTTGTGTCAATTAGCTGAAAGGGGCTATGCAAATTCCATACGAGCAATGATTGAGTACCCTCTCAAACACTGCCCTGAACTATTGCTGCTTGGAATTTCTCAAATTAATGTATGGCACTAGTAGTTATCTAACTAAATTTACACAATTTTTTTTTTGGGTGCAAAGTAGCAACTTCTGACCTTAGTGCTGATGATATAATTTATGTTATTCTTGCAGACTGCTTATAACCTTCTCCAACATGATATCTCTTCCTCCATTTTCCCCATGGTTGTTGAAAATTCCATGGGAAGCTTGATTCTTCATCTTTGGCATTCTAATTCCGAGTTTGTGGCACGAGGTTTCATGGACATGATTAAAGCTGATCAAAGCAGCATACTTAGAATGTTAGCCATTTGTTATGAACAGAAGGTAATAAAAACTTAATCTATTGAAGGATCAATTGCTGTTTGTAATGCAACTTTTGTACTTTCTGTTTCATCTATGGTATAGAATTAACATGTTTATATGTCCTCTCTTTTTTGGAGCTTTTATTATCTTTTTCATTTTTTTCTCTTTCTAGTCTCTTAGTATGTACTTTCGTTTTCTCTTAATATCATTTCTCTTTGTGAATAGTTTTGATTACTGTTTTATTAGAATGCATGGGGTGACCATGCTATAAGTTGATGTGTGGCACAAAGTGGTATGCATCAAGGGAATTTTCCAATCTTTCAGAAGGAGCTTTGCTTCATCGTTGTCTGCAATAACCTATTAGAAAAGAGGGTACAAATCCTCTAATTGACGGGGATACAAAGGGCATTGAAGTCTCAGACCAAAAGATAAAACGATGAGTACTTTGTAAAAGGTTCAGCCAGGGATAAGGAAAAAAAAGTCCAACAGGGGAGGTTAAAAACTGGTTCTATTTAAGCTTTAAGATGGAATTTTTGTTCCAATAATTTTTAGTTCCCATATATCCCATAAAACATGCTAGTACTCGCATCTTAAATAGAGAATTAGCTTCATATAGATTTTCATTTAATTTCTCTTTTCAATTTTAAGTTTATTAACTGTTTATAGCTAAGTTGCTAAAACAAGAAAAATTTAACAGATTTTAAAGAATCCATCCATGACTACTCTGTGTGATTTGCAATCTTATTTTCATTATGATCAGAAGTATAATTGTATTTGTTCTTTATGGTACTGGCTCTCGTTCTGCTTTTCTATTATAGGGTTTATCAATTTCTGGTGAATTTGCTGTTATGCAATGCAGATTTTATCCGCTTTCCTGGAGCAAATTCCATTTTCTTTTAGTATTCGACTAGCTGTATTCGCTTTCCAAGAAGAATACTTATGTCTGGAGAAGTGGTTGAATGATAACCTGAATGATTATAAAGACATTTTTGTTAAGGTTAGTTTTCTTCCTTTCTTCTTCTTCTTCATGGTGATGGCGAAAGTGAAAACCATCTCTGCTGATTCAATTGAAATTCGAAGAACATAATTGCGCCTAATTTTCATATTGCTAATTTCAGGAATGCCTAAAATTTTTGAAGGAGATTTCTTTAGATGCAGCTGAAGATATGTCCCCTGATTTGTTTCAACATCCTAGCATTGTTGAGAATATATATTTCAAGACAAGTTCAACATTTCGAAAGGTTCTACTGCCTCAAAATGATATTCCTCCGTTATTTTGTTTACTTCACCTTGTAATGTTCTCTATATTGCAGGTTTTCCGAGCTAATACTGAAGATATCACTTCTGACCACATTGCTGAAGAATTGGAAAGAATGAATAGGGCTTCTACGCATGACAAGCGTCGATTTCAGAATGTTTGCAATTCAGATTCATCAATTTCTTATGGATATGCTGACGATATAGAGGCTGAAGTAGATTCTTATTTTTATCAGATGTTTTTCAGTCAGATGCCTATTAATGTTATGATTCATATGCTTTCTCAATTCAAGGAATCTTCAAAGAAAAGGTTGATTATTAACTTAAGCACTAGAAGCTTAATGGTACTATCTCATATTGAGTATGTTCTAGCTTCCAGTATACTTATTGTCAGTGCTGATAGCTTATATTGGCTGTAGTAATGGTCTATAGCTTGTGAGGGCTTGTTCATCTCTTTCCTTTTCCGTATGAGTGGATATGTTTTTTAGCTTTATTTTTGCCTAATGCTATTATTCAGTACTCTTTTCGACATTTAGCATCTGTTATGCCTCAGGATTGCTGGACCCTTTGGAAATGGTTTTAACAGTTTGCTTTGTCATTATTTTTTGAGCATCTAAATCTGCTTGTTCATGGATTAATGCCAGATTATGGAGTTATTCAGTCTAATTTAAGGTTTTCTCATACTTCCTGCAATGTGCTGTATATTCCTTGTCTGGTTACCCCAGCAAATTTGAACTAATGAATCTTTTTAATGTTAAAACTTATGCTTTTGCTGCTGAGTGAAAAGTGTTTCAAGGACCGACTGAAAGGTTGCCTCTTGTTACATTCTGCTAGCCTGAGTTGTTTGGCTTGTTTCAGTATTAGTACCAGGTGTACCTAATTTGGCATGATACTACAGGAAATTTCATATAGTTATGTTATTGTGCATTTCAATAACTGAACGGGTTAGGGTTTAGGGTTTATGGTGCATTTTCCATTACTTTTAACAGAACACTTTTTTTTTTTTTTTAATTTGGAACTAATATTCTAACTTGCTGTTGCTCCAATTAACAGGGAACAATTAATTTTTGAGCATGTGATACAGAATTTATTGGATGAGTATAGGTTCTTCCCTAGGTATCCAGAAAAGCAGCTTAAGATTTTTGCTGTCCTATTTGGTAAGCTTTTTTTTTTTTTTCTTTCTCATTTCTATTTTACAGTCATTGGGGTTTTAAGCCAGCCTATTACATCTGCTAAACTGCTTGCCATTGGTAGCTTATATATTTGTGCCAATTCCTCAAAAGGGTATCTAATTCCATTGCATTTTCGTTCAATGCAAAATGCTGTGTTCTTATAAAGTTGAGGGCCTCAATTTGACTCATCGATACAATTGAACTTCATAGGTGTAGTTTGTGTAGCCTGAGTGGACATGTGAATATGGCCTGATATTTAGTTTGTTTAACATAGCTTTGTTATGAGCTCTTTAGGGCAACAGTGACTGCCTGAAACTCTGGTTCCATATTAGCAATTGCTGATATTAAAACTAATTATAATAAGGTCAGTTCCTTTTGCTATTAGACACACAGTGCACCTCTTGGCAACCTAAAGGTCAAATGGGCACTTTAATAAATTAAGTGATTAGTGATAGGAGTTGTAAGAGGCTTTTGCTGCTCTAAATAACCTAGTGGAATAGAGTTGTAAGAGGCTTTTGCTGCTCTAAATAACCTAGTGGAATAGAGTTGTAAGAGGCTTTTGCTGCTCTAAATAACCTAGTGGAATAGGTTTTCAATATTGCCTCAGTGCTTACATTAGCTGCATAATTGTTGACACTAGGAAATAACTTGTTTGCATGAGAAAACACAGGCGTAGAACATAGCATTTGGTTAGGATTTTGAAATTATTATTCTTATGGAATTATTATTCTACGGAATTCTCCTGCAATAGACACACTGCAGAGTGCTTAACTTCTGACAAATTTGTTCCCCCTGCTCCTTTATCCCTTTTTGTCTTTAAGCTGATTCTTGAACATCATCATACGAGTGGAATGTTCAGTTTGTTCACAAATGCTTGTAGTTTAGTTTGTTATATTAAGAGCGTATCTACTCTGTTGCAGGTTCTCTAATAAGTCATCGGCTTGTAAACAATCTCAATCTTGGTATTGCTCTGCGTAGTGTGCTGGATGCATTGCGTAAACCCACAGACTCTAAGGTTAGTAGAGTGCTCTTCTGTTTTGTTTAATATGCAGTGAGGTTTTGGTTTTTGGTTTGACATTATAATTGGTCTTGGCTTGTAGCTATTTGTGTTTGGAACCAAAGCTTTAGAGCAGTTTCTGGACCGATTGGTTGAGTTGCCGCAGTATTGCACTCTTATTTTGCAAATATCTCATTTGCGTGGAACTCATCCAGAGCTTGTTAATTTTGTTGAAAGTTCACTTGCTTGGATTTCATCAAACTGCATGGAAAAAGATGAAGACGACACCTACGTTATTTATCCGCAGGATGGTTCTACTGCAGCTACTTCAGAAAATTTGGAGGTGAGTTTGGTTCTATTAAGTTTTTCTTTTAGTAACTCGTTTTATCTTTCAGTTTTATCAAACACCAGCTGCACTTATACCATTTACCTTAAAGAATGTGTGACTTCCAAATTAACACTAAATTATTGTCTTTTGTGTGTGTGTGTTTTTCCCCATTTTGGGATGATTTACTTCAATGCACTCCTTACCACATCCAATCAAATGTAGGAATAATATGAAATACGGATACTATGTTGAATGGCATGTATGTGTCTTAATACATTTTGCATCTTTCACAGAAACAGGTTTAAACCCTTTATTTTTGTCCTTTCTGCAGCCCAAGTTATTGCATTGCTGGTTAATTTATTTAGTGAGGTTAACAACCACCACCAACCCTGCCTCCCTTCTCCATGTTGTCAAGAGGGTTGGTTATGAGTGCAAAACCGAAGTTGTAAAATAAATTTCCCTCATTAAACTATCATTTTTATCAAGTATACCTTTCTAAAAGTTTAAAAAAATATTGCCTTTTTCCTGTTATTCTCCTTTTTAAGTAGGCCGGGCTTTCTTTCTAGTTGTCGTCTATAAGGTATCGTCATGCATTTTGATAATGGCAATTCTATAGAGAGGCCTAATGTGTGAATATAAGGAGACATCACAAACCCCAAAGTTAGTTGATGTTAACATTATGAATTTTGATAAACAACCTACATTAATATTTATATGTCCTGATATCTTTTATCATGTTACATTTCTAGTTGAAATTGCTTAAAAGTATGGTTACTGTAGCATATTAATGGAAACATATGCATAATTGACCAATCCCATTGGTAAAGTAATAGAAAACTAGGTTGGAGAACTAAATTCTTTAGGATATCTCATTACTTGTCTTGTTGGAATAGTTTACCCTCCCTATATGTATGCTTGCTTAAGTATTGAATTATGGTTTTGGCCTTTTAGGTTCTATAATGGTATAATTGAATTAATAGCTCCTAATTTTGAATGGAAGTTTATATGTAAATAGTTTTCTTTTGATGATATTGAGAACATGAGGATCTTTTCTATTCATTTCTGGTGTTTAGATTACTGTAACTTGTCAAGTATGTCGTCCTAATGGCCTGATTCCCCATGGCAGTTACCTGGAGTTATGACCAGACAGCCAAGCCATCAACTCTCCTCTTCACAGCAGAAGCAACAGAGACATGAAGAAGTTCTTGGTGATAGAATCAAGACATCTACGACTTCAAGCATATGCATGAAACCACTTTTACCTCAATCTGCCCATCCTTCAAATGGCATCATGAATGATGTAGCTAGCAATCAGAAGGTATTTGCTTTTCATATCAATCTACTGGTTTGTATATTAATATAATTTCCATCTGTTGCATCAATCTTCAAATTCCCTTAAAATCGTTCTTTGCTGTGGCTGATATCTTTTAGTCCTTGCAGAATGTGCCATCACAAAATACAATGGCAGTTACATCCACTGCTTCCGGTTTTCCTCATTCTTCTAGGCGAGTTATTTCAACTAGTAAGTATATATAGGCCTTTTCTAACATCTGATTGCTTGTACTTCCTGGATGAATCCAATATACCTTAAGCCACTTTATTGCATTGTATTTTTTCTAACCATTACATATACCTGTTGGGTTTCTTAAAACAACATTCATATGATACAGGGTTTGGTTCTGCTCTAAATATTGAAACACTTGTTGCAGCAGCCGAGAAAAGGAATATTCGTGTTGAGGTATCTTGCTCTTTTTATACATGTTCATGTAATGTACATCTCCATCTAAGTATACATGATGATCTTTTTTTTTTTCTTTTTTTCTTTTTCCTTTTGAGGGCAAGAGAATGATTTTAGTTTACTGGTATGATAAGGAACCTTCTTAATTGAATTTATTCCTTCAATAAAAGGGATCTTTTTGTCAGATTTCAAACTGACAAAAAATTATTTTGTATATTGTAAATTTACTTAATTGGATCTTTTCATCTACTTTCTCTCTTTACCGGAGTCATTTTCATGTGAAATAAGAAAATGCCACTTTTATTAGTTTCCCTGTTACATCATCTTTAGATTCCATGGATTTTTGAAATCTTTAATATTTTGTTTTTGACAGATTCCTGCATCCAATGTTCAGGATAAGATATTTTTCATGATTAATAATATTTCATTATCAAATGTTGATGATAAAGTGAAGGAATTTACTGAGATTCTTAATGAGCAACATTATCCATGGTTTGCCCAATACATGGTGATGAAAAGGTAAGATTGAGTTCTGCTTGAGAGCTTCTGGTACATTATAACTTATCTATTTTCTCTGTGACAATTTGTGTGGATGTATCAATCATGCATGAGTTTTCATTTTTCACTAAATAATTAATGATTTATTAACTTCCTGTCATAAAACACTTGTCAGAGCAAGCATTGAGCCAAATTTTCATGACTTGTACTTGACGTTTCTGAAGAAAGTCAATTCCAAAATACTGAATGAAGAGATTGTTAAGGCTGCATATGAGAATTGCAAGGTTTATGTGCTAGAAATCTTTAATTTTTGGATTTAGTTGTGATCTTGAGTAGTTTTGGTAGTAATACAAAGAAGTACATTTCAGGTTATTTTGAGATCTGAGCTTATCAAGTCAAGCTCAGAAGAGCGTTCCTTACTGAAAAATTTAGGTAATTGGCTTGGGAAGTTTACTATTGGCAGAAATCAAGTACTAAGGGCCCAAGAAATAGATCCCAAATCTTTAATAATACAGGTAACCATTCTAATGAATCCCTTTTTCCTCATCCTGTATGATTAATTATTCTGTCTAATATCAAGTTTCCTTTATCATTCAAGTTCATCAATATCTTGCTTTGCTTTGTCCAGGCATATGAGAGGGGCCTGATGATAGCTGTGATCCCATTTACCTCAAAGGTTAATAATTTTCAGTTAAGTAATGTGATTTTCACTATCTTTCTTTGCTACGTTGATATTTCACTAGCTCGGTTTTGCTGCAGATTTTGGAGCCATGCCAACGTAGTCTTGCTTATAGGCCTCCAAATCCTTGGACTATGGCAATTCTTGGTTTACTTGCAGAGATCTATGCATTGCCAAATCTTAAAATGAATCTCAAATTTGACATTGAGGTCTATTATTGATGCTCTTCTTTGATATATTTACTGAGACTGAGTTTGTAAATTTGATTTTTTTTACTCTTTCCCACTGTGTCTTTCCCATTTTTAGGTTTTATTTAAGAACCTTGGTGTAGATATGAAGAAAGTTAACCAAACATCTCTTCTAAAAAACCGTTTCCGCAAAATAGAAGGAAATCCTGATTTTTCCAACAAAGATGTTGGGGCATCTCAGCCACCAGTGGTTACTGAAATTAACTCTGGAATCAAGTGTATACTGAATAAAGTTGATTTACAGCCTGAAATAATCAATACATCTCATTCTGATGGCCAGTTAAAGGTATTGTCCCTTTTGTTTGTTTAATACTTTTTATTAGCTGATTACTCATGTTCTTCTGTAGTGTTTGATATTGCACTTGTCTTTTGGCATTAGTATCCTTCTTGGCTTTCATTTTCCATTTGGTCCATTAGCAGAAGAAACAATGATGACTTTAGTTTTTGATATTGCTCTCGTTTTCTGGCATTACTGTCCTGGTCAGGATCAGCTTCCTTCTAGCCAAGGCCTTTCCCAAGTTGTTTCTGAGATTTTGTATTGTTTCTTCACTCAAATAACATATTGGAAGACTTTTCGCTTATTTTGCTTTACTAAGAACATACTATGGTTTATGCAGTTGGCTTCAGGAATTGCTAAGATTAGACATCAAATTATTTTCAATAGAGAACTCAGCAGGTTGGCTTACATCATTTGCAATGATTCATTTTTGTCAACATTTTCATATCTACATTCTAATCAAAGTTTCCAGTTTGCTTAACTCCATATATTATTTTAGAGTTGTTTCCATCACTATGGAGAGCGCTATCAAAAAGCTCCTGTCTCTGGTTGTTCAACGCTGTGTTCCCATAGCAATCCGGACAACAAAGGCACTAGTTCTAAAGGTTAAGACTGTTATTTTTTTTCTTTATATGCAGTGACTTATCATCTGCACCATTGTATAGTAACTTTTTGCTCTTTTTATGTGTCAGGACTATGCTACAGAATCAGATGAAACCCTCATATATGATGCTGCCCATTCGATGGTAGCTAGTTTGGCTGGAAGTCTAGCTCATGTGACATGCAAGGTTTCATATTTGATTTTCAAATTTCTTGGTTACATTGGCATGCAGTTTATGCTCGAGTGCTTGACTATCTTGCTGTTTTCTTTTTGCAGCTAAATCTTGCTGTTGTTAATAAGCAAATTTATTCTAGTTTCTTTTAATGCGGGTCTAACCTTGATTCTTATTGCTAGGAAACTCTTCGTACCTCAATATCATGTCAGCTAAGGAATTCATTTCAGGGGTTCAATGTTCCCAATGAACATCTTGAACAAGCTATTGCTCTTGTTATCCATGATAACCTTGGTTATGGGTGTGCAGTAATTGAACGTGCTGCATCTGAGAAGGTATGTTTGATTTATTTTTATTATTATGGATTTCCTTTATGAGAATCAAAGATTGTGGAGTATGAAAGATGTACAATTTGTCTGCTTGAATTGTTAAGCAATGAGCAAAATATATGGGGGAACTCTATTGATTTTAGATTAGATTATGAGAAAACGAAGATTCTCTATTTTGTTCTTTTTTCACCTCTTGTAGTTGGTGACGACAAGCCCTTTTGCTGAAATTAATTAGAAGGGATTCTTGAAGTTTTGAAGATGTTATTTCTGTAGATTCTTGAGTATTTAGTTTTTCGAGCTCTTTTTTAATATTATTATTATTGCATTGTTCCTACATTTCTGGTTTTAAGTTTCTCTTTTATGCTTCTTGTGCACCTATGGGTTGTTATAAGTTTGACTCTTTTCTTTCAATTTTATTTTTGTACCTCCTTTACTTTCACTAACACCCAAAAATCAGTATAATGGTTCTTTGCTGAATACGTTGCTAAGCAACAGGTTGGGGAAAATTGATGTTTTATTTGGATGGTCATTGCAAAAGGAAATAAATAGCATATAACATTGCTGATTTCTTATTGTGTATTTGGTGCCATATCAGGCATTACAAACCATCGACTGTGAAATTACTCAGCAACTTTCTCTAAGAAGGAAGCCTAGAGAGAGTAATGATCCTTCATATTACGATGCAAACATTGACGCAGAAGGTCCTAAGACTGTTATATCAGAGCCCCCCCTCCCCAGACCAGGGCAGAGATCTCACTCACAACAGCAGGTATATAAGTGAAAACAAAAATGGTGAGAAAACATTGAAAACAGAAAAAAGAGAGAAAACAGGTGAGAAAAACAGAAAATAGAGTTTTTCTGTATTGAATTATTTTTTAAAAAACTCTACATACACAGCACCTATTTATAATATAACTATGGAATAAATTCTCCTAGAATTATGGAGCAAATTAAGGACCTAAATTAGGGAAACAGTAAACAGCACTAATTAGGGACAGTACTGCACTAAATCAGGGATTTCAACACTCCCCCTCAAGTTGGATCATATATGTTAATCATTTCCAACTTGTTTATGAAATCATCAAATTTTTGTCTTGTAAGCCCTTTGGTGAAGATATCTGCAGTTTGATCTTGTGTAGGAACATAGGTCATGCAAATGATTCCCTTCTCCACCTTTTCTTTAATGAAATGTCTATCCACTTCCACATGCTTGGTTCGATCATGTTGGACTGGATTGAGAGATATTTATTGCTGCTTTGTTATCACAGTAAAGTTTAATGGGAAACTTTATAGTGACTTGTAGTTCTTCTAGGAGTTTCCTTAGCCATAATGCTTCGCATATTCCTTGAGCAACTGCTCTAAACTCAGCTTCAGCACTACTCCGAGCCACTACACTTTGCTTTTTACTTCTCCAAGTTACTGGATTTCCCCATACAAAGGTACAATATCCAGAAGTGGATTTTCTATCTTCAACAGATCCTGCCCAGTCTGCATCTGTAAAGACTTCTACTCCTTTGCTGTCATTCTTCTTGAAGAATAATCCTTTACCAGGTGAACCTTTAAGATATCTAAGTATCTTAAAAACAGCCTCCAAGTGAGCTTCCTTTGGTGAATGCATGTGCTGACTTACTACACTTACTGCAAATGCAATGTCAGGTCTAGTATGAGATAAGTAAATCAACTTGCCAACTAGTCTCTGATATCTGTCTTTGTCAACCAGTTCCCCATAATCATCTGTCCTCTTCCCTGCTTCGATTGGAGTGTCACTTGGTTTGCATCCAAGCATACCAGTTTCTGTTAAGAGGTCGAGGACATATTTTCTTTGAGACACGCTGATTCCTTTCTTTGATCTTGCGACTTCCATTCCCAAGAAATACCTCATCTGCCCCAGATCTTTTACTTCGAATTCTGTGTTGAGAACACTTTTCAACCTTTCCATTTCCACTTCATTATCCCCAGTAAGAATTATATCGTCAACATACACAATCAGAATTGTCTTCTTTCCACCCTTGGCTTGTTTGAAAAACAAAGTATGATCTGATTGTCCCTGTTGATACCCTTGTTTCTTTAGAACTCTGGCAAATCTATCGAACCATGCTCTAGGGGACTGTTTGAGGCCATAAAGTGACTTTTTGAGTTTGCACACTTGGTTGTCTCGATGCCCATTACTGAAACCTGGTGGCATTTCCATATAAACTTCCTCTTCTAATTCACCATTCAAAAAGGCATTTTTTATGTCAAGTTGCTGAAGTGGCCAATCCAAATTAGATGCCAAAGATAAAAGAACTCTAACTGTATTCAGCTTTGCCACGGGAGCAAATGTCTCGGTATAGTCAATGCCATAAGTTTGTGTAAAACCTTTGGCGACAAGACGAGCTTTGTATCTTTCTATTATTCCATCTGCTTTTATTTCAGAGTAAAAAACCCACTTGCAGCCTACTTGTCTCTTCCCTCTCGGTAACTCCATCACATCCCAAGTTTCATTTTGTCTTAAAGCTTTCATTTCCTCCATTACTGCATTCTTCCATTCAGGAATAGCCAGTGCCTCCTGTATGTTCTTTGGAATTTCTGTACTATTGAGATTAGAGACAAATGCTCGAAAACAAGTAGAAAGATTATTGTGTGACACAAATTTGGAAATAGGATGGAGTGTACATGAACGAGGTTGTTTTCTGAGAGCAATAGGTAAATCAATATCAGAAGTATTACAAATACCTGTGTTTGTTGTTGACTCACTCACAATTGGAGCTATCACCGGGTTAGATTTTCTTGGTGCTTCAGGTGTGAGGTTCTCTTGATGTCTTGATTTTTTCCTTCTTGAATAGACTAGCATCTCCCTATCATTCTGTTCTTCCACATCTCCCCCTGAGTTCAAGTTTCCTTCTGTATATGGTAGATTAGTATGAGGAATAGGTGGAGAAGGAAGAAGTTCAAAGTCCAAAAAACGATCTTCACTAGAAATCTCCCCCTGTAGAGAAGTTTTTTTGAAGAAAGGAGTGTTTTCAAAGAATGAAACATCAAGACTAACAAAGACCTTTTTTGTGGAAGGATCAAAACACTTGTATCCTTTTTGAGTAGGAGAATAACCAATGAACACACACTTGATAGCTCGAGGATCTAGTTTACTTCTATTAGGGGAGTGAACATGAACAAATGTAGTACATCCAAACACCTTGAGTGGTAAATTAGAGGGTAAACGTGAAGTGGGAAATTTTTTTTTTAAGGGTATTGAGTGGAGTTTCAAAGGAAAGGACTCGACTAGGCATCCTGTTGATAAGATAGGCAGATGTTAAAATAGCATCTCCCCAGAACATTTTTGGCATATTGTTAGTAAACATCAATGCACGAGCTACTTCAAGCAAGTGTTTATTTTTTCGTTCGGCTACCCCATTTTGCTGTGGAGTGTTGACACACGAACTTTGATGAACTATTCCATTAGTTTTCAGATACTCTCCCAGAATAGAATTAAAGTATTCTGTTCCATTATCCGTACGCAAGATCTGAATGTGAGTTTGAAATTGTGTTTGAACAATGGAGTGGAAAATTTTAAACACATCACGAACATCAGTTTTGTCTTTTAAGAGATAAACCCAACAAACCCGAGTATGATCATCAATAAATGTAACAAACCAATTTGTGTGAGTGCGAGTAGAAATACGAGAGGGTCCCCATAGATCACTGTGAATCATAGTAAATGGTTTTGAAGGTTGGTATTTTGATTTTTGAAATGAAGTACGTTGATGTTTAGCCAATTGGCAGATTTCACACTGAAAAACAAAGTCTTTTTTATTGGAGCAAATAGAAGGAAACAAGTGTTTTAAGTACTGAAAACTAGGATGACCCATTCTAAAATGCCATAACATAATTTCACTTTCCCTAGAACAAGATGCAGAATTACAGTTTGTAGCTTGAAGCTGTCTACTCACATTTGCCTCATCAAAGTAGTAGAGTCCCTCACATTCCTTAGCACTGCCAATCATCTTCCCCGATGATAGGTCCTGAAAAATACAATGAGAGGGAAAAAATTTAGCAAGGCAATTAGAATCTCTTGTCAATTGGCTGACTGATAATAAATTGCAAGACAGATTTGGGACATGGAGGACAGTTTCTAGAGTTACAGAATCAGTGAGTTTTATAGTTCCTTTTCCAGCAACTGTAGAGAGTGACCCATCTGCAATTTTAACTTTAATGTTGCCAGCACAAGGTGAGTATGTAGAAAAAATGTGATAATTGCTTGTCATATGGTCAGAAGCGCCAGAGTCGACAATCCAAGGGTTTTTGGTTAGGGAAATGGTGTTTAAGGCTCTCAAAAAATTACCTCTGTGTGCTAATGAACCAGAGGACACATGATTGGAAGACTGACCCGCAGTTTGAAGGCTTGAAAACAGTTTATAAAGTTGCTCCATCTGTTCTTGGTTGAACGTATTTTTTGACTGATTATCATTGTTGGTAGCCTCCATCTTTCTCTCGGTCTGATCATCAACAGAAGCTTGATATCCACGGCCTTTGTTCATTTGCCTTGGTTTCCAGTCTGGTGGTTTTCCATGCAACTCCCAGCAAGTATCCTTGGTGTGCCCAGTTTTGTGACAGTGTTCACACCAGGGTTTTTTTTTTGCTGATTCTGACTTGACCCATTCGGTGCCCTTTTTGACATCAGTGCAGCTGTTTCTGGTTCAGTAAAGTTCTTGGGTTTTAGCATCACCTTGCGTCTATTTTCTTCTCGCCTCACTTCTGAGAAGACTTCACGGATGGAAGGTAGAGGTTTCTGACCAAGAATTCTTCCTCTGACCTCATCTAACTCCTGATTGAGTCCAGCCAGAAATTCGAAGACTCTTTCATTCTCTAGCCTTTTTTTGTACCTTACACTATCTCCAGAGCATTCCCAGTCTTCTTCATAACTCAGATCAAGTTCCTGCCATAGAGATTTCATCTCAGTGTAGTAATCAGTAACTTCTCTTTCTCCCTGTTTCATTTGCCATAGTTGGGTTTTAATCTCAAATATTTGAGAAGAGTTCTCCACATCAGAGTATGTCTCACGAACGGCATCCCAAACTTCTTTTGCTGATGGAAGAAACATATAGGTTTTTCCGATGGAAGGCTTCATGGAGTTGACCAGCCACGCAGTCACCATCGAGTTCTCTGACTTCCATTTTTGCAGAGAAGCATCAATTGAGGATGGCTTCTTTGTTTCACCGGTGAGATATCCAAGTTTGCCTTTTCCTTCGATCACAAGTTTGATTGATTGAGCCCATTCGAGAAAGTTTTTCCCATTGAGTTTCTCAATCGTGAATTGAAAACTGGAGTTGTCAGACCCATTTGAATTCATGGTGTTCATGACCTCCGTTTCTTCAGTGGTTTCAGTAGATGAAGACTCTATGCTGTCAACAGTGGTTTTCACCATTGATGGCTAAGGTTAGAAAACCCTAGGCTCTGATACCATGAAAACAAAAATGGTGAGAAAACATTGAAAACAGAAAAAGGAGAGAAAACAGGTGAGAAAAACAGAAAATAGAGTTTTTCTGTATTGAATTATTTTTTAAAAAACTCTACATACACAGCACCTATTTATAATATAACTATGGAATAAATTCTCCTAGAATTATGGAGCAAATTAAGGACCTAAATTAGGGAAACAGTAAACAGCACTAATTAGGGACAGTACTGCACTAAATCAGGGATTTCAACAATAAGGTAGTGATTTCTGGATTCATTGATGATGAGTGATTTGGATTATGTTCAATCATTGCAGATTTGTAATATTTTTTTCTCTCTATTCCTGTAGGATTTTGTTCATTTCTCCTGGAAAAATCAAGTTGGTCAGAACTCAAATGTTGTGCCTGCTTCATCTGGTGCTTCTGTCAGTTCTACAGTATCTTGTCCTCAAGTTCCCTCTGCAGGAAAGCTTAACCAAGGATCACACTTATCTGGGAATGAACCTGCTGGGTTGGACGGTGATAATTATCCCTTGGATCTCATTTCTGAGGAGATTGACTCTAACCAGCTTCTTAGGTGATTGCTAAGGCTCTGTTTGGTTGGTGCTTTTACGTTTTGCTTTTTGCTATTTTTCCATTGTTTTCATCCATATTTTATTTTATTTTTTCACTTTCTATCGAAAAAAGCAAAAAAAGAATAGCAAAAGCACCAATCAAACTGAGCCTAAACATATTTATTATGTGTATTCTGTAATTTCTTCTGCCTCTTATATTGTTTTTGAAGATTCACTTTCTTATCTATTTTATGTCACAGCAGTTCTTCCACTAGTATCGTAGCAACTGGTGACGTCAATATGGTTGATGCAAATCAAAGTTCTGTCAGTTCTTTGTCCCCCACTGCTGGTGCCCCTGAAGTGTATTCTGAGGAGGTGTCCTATGCCAGAAAAGTTAGAACTATTTCTTATTATTTAGCTATGTACTAGCCTTTTTACTAGTAATGATGATAACAGTGATACTTATTCTGATTTGTTAAAGGAATTGAGAGCTACTGCAGAATCATTGCCTACAGCTCCCGTTGATCAACTGGGAAGTGGAATCTTGGAACCCTCATTATCTATGTCAGATGTACTGGAAAAATATCAAATTATTTCCCAGAAGGTAATTAATGTCTTTACAAATTACATTTCCCCTCCAGTGTTTGCTCTTCAATTAATTGTATGAACAGCAATGCTTTGCATCAAACTAAGCATCTGCGTTTTCTGAGTGATTTATCTTCCATCTAAGGTTTGAAGTTTTATTCATCAATACCGACTTGCTTCTTATTCTTACCATGCATTATTTTGCCTCTTCACACTGTTTTTTCTGGTCTTCATTTGATGGTTCCTTTTTTTTCTTGTTTGGTTCTTGATTCCCTAAGAAAATAAGTATATGATGCTTGTATGTTTCAGTTGGATATGTTGGTGAGTAAAGAGTCTGGGGAGGCAGAGATTCATGTTAGTTTTTCTAACCTTCCCACTTTTTTTTGAACTTGTGTAGCAAAAGAATAACCTTTACAGGATTGTTTCCTAATTTCATCTAATCTGGATGGATATGCATGTTCAGAGAGTTGTTTTCCAGATTCCAAAGATCATACTTAAATGTGTTAGCCCAGATGAGGCTGCCCTTGTAATTGCTCAGAAGGTGTGCCATATTCGTTTTTTGGAATTTTTATTTTTAATTTCTTGTCCTGTTTCATTCCATGATATATTCGTGTGACAGGTTTTCAAAAGCTTATATGAGAATGCTTCAAACAGTTTGCATGTTGGTTCACATATTTCAATTCTGGCTGCTATTTGCAATGTTTGCAAGCTTGTTGTCAAGGAGGTTACAAGTTGGGTATGTTGCTATAGAATCTTTTTCCCAAGTCATTTGTTCAGATTTCCATTTAACATGCTTGGTATTGATGTATTACCATTTTGTTGTTGTTGTTTCTGTTTGATTGGTTTGACTTGGTTTCTATACCATAATTTTGGCCTTTCTTTATTGTAAATAGATTACTTTCATCCTAAAGTTAAATCTTGATTTGGACTTTTTACATAAGCAGTTATGTAGGTCTGCACTTGAAAAGAGTGCGCCAGCAGGAATCTAGTGGCAGTAAAATTAAAAGGGTCCAGGTTGATGGATGATTTGTAATAGCTGAAACAGTATGGTGTTAGTCTATAGATGCCATATAAAGTATTATCAGGGATGATGTGACAACAAAATTAAGTATTCAGGGTATAAATGAGAGTTATCTTTTTGAGATGATACTATGGCTCTGATCTTTTTCTTGATAGTCTATAGATGCCATATAAAGTATTATCAGGGATGATGTGACAACAAAATTAAGTATTCAGGGTATAAATGAGAGTTATCTTTTTGAGATGATACTATGGCTCTGATCTTTTTCTTGATAGTAGATTATCAAGTAGCTTAATATGGTGGGTTAAACAGGGAGCTTGTTTTGAGATTTGGTTATGATGAGCTCTTTGGGACTGGGAACTGGACACCATTATATGTTTCCAGGCAATGCTCTGTGGACATGTTGTTCTGATGGAAGGATGAATGATTGGATTAAATCTTACGACTTGCTGTGAAAACTTTCTGCTCAAGACTATTTAGCAACTATGGTCTCAACTAAGATTTCTTATGTAGCACTTTCACCATGAGAAAGATCTTCTGGAGTATTGAGATTTCATTAAGAAATTATGGTATTTTTTTGGATGGAGAACTGCTTCTTCAATGTTTAAGTGAGTTGATTTTATGTTGGAGTTCTCAAGAATATTTGGGTCCTCAACATTAGAGTGTTGACCTGTCCCATTCTTTTCTTTTTACCTTTGCATTGCTCTCCTTTCCTCGCTTCATTTGGAATATTTGCTTCTTGTGCACCCTTGCTGTACCCTTTTCTTTCCTTTTCCCATAAAAGTGAAAAGTGTGCTTAGCCGAAAAGGTAACAACGGAAGAGTTGTATTGATTATATCCATAAAAATGCTATGTACTCCATTTTTTTTTTGCTAAGACACATTCAATGTAGAAGATTCATGCGTATCCCTACAAGGTTGTGGTGGGAAAGGGATAAGCTATTATTGCTATTGATGAAACTCAACTTTGTTTTGAACTTTAATATAATTTCTAACTTCTCGTGATTATTTTTTTTTAAAGGTGATTTATTCAGATGAGGATAGGAAGTTCAATACAAATATAACTATTGGCCTTATGCGCAAAGGTTTGCTTAATCTTGCTGAATACAACAAGCATATGACAAAGCTTACTGATGCTGGAAAGAATAGTATGTGTTAGAGATATTGCTCTTTGAACAAAGTTGTGTCCTGATTCCTTGTCATCTTTTGATTAAGCTTACTAATTGCAAATCAACTGCAGAAAGTGCAACAGAATTTGCAATTTCTCTCCTCGAAACCTTGTTGATTCAGGAATCAAGTCTAACTTTGTCAGAACTTCCCAATCTTATTGATTCCTTGCAAAAGGTTTGGATTTGTTGTCGTTTTTTTTTCTGTTTTTTGTAATGCGTGTCAGTAAGCATTCATTCCTAACTGTAGCTTGCGACAAGACCTGGAGCTCCTGAATCATTACAAAAGTTGGTTGAGATTGCCAAGAATCCTCCAGAAAATTATGCAAGTCCTTCTGGTAATATTGTTAGCAAGAATGCTAGAGAAAAAAAGGTAGCTGGTGGCAGTTTATTCATTGTTAGAATCATGAGTGTGTTTTTTGTGGAATATTTCCACTTTTTAATTAATGAATTTACTGTAACAGAGCTCTGATCATTCTGTGACAAGTAGGGATGGCAATGTAAATGCTGAATCTATGGAAATAGGCCTTTCTGGATTCTATGATCAGGTAAGTGAATTTGATATTAATTTATATGTTAACCACGGATAAGTTTCTTTGCTCGATGCCAGAGTTTTCCAACTTGTGTCTTTTTTTAGGTCATATGAAAGAAATTTGGAAGTATCTGAAGATTCAATCTTTTATTCTATTATGTCTTATTAACTGCTTATCTGCTTCATTTACCTCCATAAAGTCATGAATTATAGCACACTAAACGCTTTTTTCAAGAGCATCTAAGAATAAGAAGAGAAAATTAGAAGTTATTTGAAAGTTGCATTTTTTTTTTTTTAATATAAAAAATAGCAGAATCAAGAGTTGCAGATTACAATTATGAGGTCAACTGATTTGTTGATAATTCAATAAGTTCCTTTTCTGTTAATTAATTATAGTTTTCTGTGAATATGTAGCCAAGTGTTTTCACCAACTCTGCTAGTGATTTCATATGTTAGTATAGCTGTAATCTAGTATGTGCTTTTCTTGAGATATATTTACTTGATGTCTCTTCCCTCTGTTTACTTTTATGCTGTTTTGGACTTATTATCTTTCTAATGTTGTTTTATGATATTTGGGATGGATATACCTCTATTTTGATGTGTTCCTTCAATTGTCTTCTCTTTGCTCCAATCAAGTATTTTCTTGTCTATTAACATTCAATTACATAATCCCACTTTTGATTTCCCATCTCATTCAAATTACATCCTCTTAGTTTCCTCCTCTTTATGAATAATTGATCATAAATACTGGAAAAAAAAAATTCATTCTTGAAAGCTGCTTGACCTGTAATCTTCACTGCATCCTCTCTCCCCCTCCCTCTTCAACCACTTTCAATTTTACTGAAGTGATTGCAAGCTTAGCAGGTAGGACCTTGATAAAGTACATCTTAGAGTTAATAAATATAGGAGAATGAAAAGAGGATGCAATAGCCAAAATAATCTCAAAGACCAGTGAAAAATCCTATTATTTATTTGTCAAAGCTTCTAAATATTATTTGGATAATATCACATAATATCTTTAACATAATTTATTTTGCTCTTCTTTTTTTTTTGGATAATTGAAATTTTTAATACCCAAGGAAAAACAGGAAAACCTGTTACAAGTTCAACAGGCAGTAATAGCAGCAACGCAGAGAAAACAAATATAATGATTGACATTCAAAAATCTGTTCACTTATGCTCCATTTTGTGCGTAGACCTGTTGATTGGATCTCCAGAAAATTTTCTAATGCCTGCTATCCCCATTTATTTTTCTTCATTCTATGAGCTATCTTTATAATTTGGATTGTTTTTGTTAGTGTTACATTCTGTGCTTGTCCTTTTCTACAATATCTGATCTCAACATCCATCAAACCTCATTCATCACAGTCCCTGTTTGGGACAGGTCTAGAGAAATCAATGCCATTGTGAGGGTGTGCTAGAAATGGGCAACATTGAGTCCATGTTGTAAGTTGGCCCACCCCAGAAAAAAACAGAAGGTGAAATCTTTGTGCTTATTCTGTTATGTCAATATGCTACAGGTTTCTGTGCTGTTCAGTGAATGGTACGACACATACATACATGGTGCAAATGATGGTGCAAATGATGCAGCTTGTGCGTATTTTGTCTCAAAGTTGCAGCAAAGGGGATTCCTGAATGGTGATGATACGTCAGATAATTTTTTTCGTTTTCTCATGGTAACATCTCTTTATTTTTGGAAACCTTTTCCCACCAAAAAAAAAAAAAAACGAACTTTAGAAATTATTAATGGAGGTTATATTAATTAGTTTCTTTATATCTTTCAGGAACGCTCGGTTTCCTATTTTCCCTCTTCTGAGATAATTTGTTCTAGTTTGACATTGCAGTCACCTCAGATTTCACAGGACCTCTCACTTTTAGTTGATGTGTATGCAAAGTTTGTCGTTGTGATTCTGAAGGTATTGTCATGTTTTAAGAAAATTTCTTTGAAGTGATTTATCTGGTTAGTTTGTTCATCCATCCACCAACCTATTTTAAGGGTTTGTTTTCCTACTGCAGTGTCCTGCAACAGAGCATCTTTTATCAAAGGTTTGCCTTGGATTTTTCTGTGTTTTTTTGTTCTGTTTTCTGGGGACATCAATTTAATGAATTTAGTTTTATGACAATGTGGCAGGTTTTTCAATCGACTGTTAGAGTGATTCAGAGGAATGCTGAGGAGAAGAAGGCATCTTTTAACCCAAGGCCATATTTCAGGCTGTTTGTTTACTGGCTTTTGGACCTTGTTTCACCACATGCTGTCTTAGATGGTGCCAACTTTCAGGTCTGATTTATTTCTTTATTTATCTTATTGATCTATTCTTGTGTCTTTACACAGACTGACATAGGATATTTTCAGGTGTTGATTGCTTTTGCAGACAATTTCCATGCATTGCAGCCTCTTAAAGTTCCTGCTTTCAGGTTAGCATGCCAAGCATTGTGTTCCATGACATTTGCGATGCACAAAGGCTAATTTTTGTTCCATATAGATTAAGATGGGAATACGTGGTTTCACCTCTGAATCACCTCGACTTTTAGCAATGATGAGGATATTTTTATCTGAACTGTTCATATTTATCTGGATTTAGTGCATCGTAAATAATGGGTTTCCCTTTTTCGTGAAATATTAGGGAAAACTAATTTATAAGTATACCTCGTCCAACAGCTATATATTAAATGTTTATTTTGTTATATTTTTTATGAAGAGACATCATTCATGGTTAGGTACAGAGAATTGTGATAGAGTGGAGATTACCTAGAAAGAATACTATCATTCTCCAAAAGATGAAAAGCATATTATTGTCCTGAATTTTTAACTAAAATATTCCAATTTTCTGATGCTTTCATTTAAAAGTATACTATTGTTCTGCATTTATAGCTAACAATAGGAAGCTATTACAGCTTTGCATGGCTTGAGTTGATTAGTCATAAGAACTTCATGCCAAAATTGCTCTCAGTCAATGCTCCAGAAGGATGGGTTTATGCTCAGCTTCTACTGGTTGATTTGCTCAAATTCATGGAACCGTATTTGAGGAATGCTAAACTTGAAATTCCGGTTTGCTTCTTTTAACTTTGTGCAATGCTCAATTTGGGAGTTTTTTTCACTTTTCAGTTTCTATCTTCTTGCTTCATTGTTTTGTGTGATCCATGCAGATCGGTCTTCTATATAAAGGCACTTTGAGGGTGTTGCTTGTGTTGCACCATGATTTCCCAGAGTTTCTGTGTAGTTATCACTTCAGCTTCTGTGATGTAATTCCATCCAGCTGCATTCAGTTGCGAAATATTATCCTTAGTGCCCATCCAAGCAACATGCAGCTGCCTAACCCTTCTACACCAAACTTAAAGGTATTTATTTTCCTATTTTCTTTCTTAATAATTAGATTTCTCTTTGCATTGACTTGATAAACTTTGCTATATACTTTTCTCTTTGCAGATTGATTTATTGCCGGATATTCTCATAGAACCACTTGTATTCTCTGAGGTTGATGCTGCTCTAGGAGCTAAGCAGATGAAATATGATGTAGATGAGTATCTTAAGGTGATGTGGATGTAGGACGTGTTCATTCCACCTTTATTTCGAAACCCCTGTTGAATTAATAGAAAGGGGCGTAAAACCATTTCCCTTGCACTTTCCCTTATAAGAAAAGTTGCCCCTGAAATATAAAATGTTTTTTCTTTTTCTTTTGCCTTCTTGTACCCCTCCCCCCTGCTCTTTGAATTTTTGCATTCTTTTTGTGTTTCTAAAACAATCAAGCCTTTTGATTATTCTACAGACAAGACGGCAGGCATCTCCATTCTTATCTGAGCTGAAGGAGAAATTATTACTGCCACAAAATGAGGCAGCAGCACAAGCTGAGACGCGATACAATGTGCCGTTAATAAACTCCCTCGTCCTGTATGTTGGAATGCAGGTGATGTAGATGTTATTCCCTGTAGTTTGTGGACTTTCAATTGAACGTTTATGATGGATAGATTGGTTGGAGTTATGTGGGACTTTTTTCTATTTTGTTGTGTCTAGTTTTTGTGGTAGCATATACATTATGTGATTGGATTTCCTTTTTATGTTCTCTAATTCTTCAGTTACCTATAATTTTTCATTCAAGTCTCTCATCATTTGTGTCTATTTTACAGACCATCCAGCAATTACCGAAAAAGAACACGCCTGCCTTTGCACAACAGATGACTTGCAACGGTCCCATGGATTTGTATGTAATGGATCCTGTGTTATCCCTTTTCCAAAGGTTGATTATGGAGCTCGATACCGAAGGCCGCTACCTTGTCCTTAATGCGATTGCAAATCAGCTCCGCTACCCAAGCAGCCACACACATCTCTATTCCTATGCCATGCTATACTTATTCAATGAAGCAAAACAGGTACACTTGAAGATTTCATTTCATTTTCAGTCTTTGATTGCAAGGTATTGGTTGGAACACAAGTTTCAATAGCATCCAAGATATATTCGCTTCATTGGACACAAGCTCTGCTGCCTCTTAACTTTGTTAATATATAATAATAATAATAATAATAATATTGTTGCATGCAGGAAATCATTCAGGAGCAAATAACAAGAGTGTTGGTCGAACGCTTGATGGGTAATAAACCTCATCCTTGGGGTCTTCGGATCACGTTTGTTGAGCTCCTCAGGGTAAGTATATGAAAGCCACTGCCTACCCTCCCACCCCCTTTTCATCAAGCATTTGGTTTTTTTTTTTGGGAAGGAAAAATGGATATAATGAATTGGAATGTAGTGTACATTTTCTATTCAAAATGTGCTCTCTTTTTTGTTTCCTGCAGAATCCTCAGTACAAGTTTTGGAGCCATGGATTCATCAAGTGGTCGCCAGAGATTGAGAAAATTGTCAAAACAATTTCAAGGAGCCTTGGATTTATCAAGTGTTCGCCAGAGATTGAGAAAATTGTCAAAACAATTTCAAGCTAAAGTGGATTCATGTGTGCTGCTTGCTTGTTTCTTCTGAGGACGTGCATTTACAGAGACGGGTTTCCCCACTGAAATTAGTATATAACTACAAGTTTAAAATGAACTTTTAATTTTGAACTTAATCAAATTTAGTTAGTATCTTACTTTAAATCTGATTGGTAGTAATATTACGTAGCTAGCAACTTTTTAAGAAAATTTTATTTTCTATTTTTAAATTTTGGAAAACTTGTTTGGTAAATGAAAAAATGTTCTCAAAAATGAAAATAGTGAAATTGTGTTTGGTATTTTCTATTTTCAAAATAAAAATATGAAAAGTAATTCTTGACAAAAAAAAAGGTAAAATGTTAGCTAAAATAATAAAAGCAAAATTTAATTAAAATAAATGAAGGAGTTCAAAAAAAAAAAAAAAAAACAATTGTTCATAATGTTAATAATAAATAATAATCAAGAAAGCACAAATATTCTTCTCCTAATCAAATATGTAATAACCGTAATAAAAAACACCAAACTAGATGTCAGAGAAAGAAATAATGCCGTGTTTTCAAAGTAAAAGTGAATTAAATGTCAAACAATAAGAGAGGAAGATATGACTTTAGTGTTTTTTTTTTTTTTTTTATAAGTGTCAATTTATATATTCAAAAAGCAAAGAATATCTCTGCTACATCAAAACTGAAGAACAAGCTACTCAGGTAGCTTTACATCAATGAAAGAAAAATAGAGTTGCTTAAGCCCCAATCAGTACAAAGGTTAGCATTTACATTATCAAGTTCTAAGTTTTTTAAGCCTACCAACTTGAATCTAATCTCCTCTTTAATGGTTTCAAAAACCTGCACTGGAGACTTGCATGGACTTCCATGTATCCTTCTATTCCTTTCTTTCCAGACATGGTAAATGGTTGCATTCCAAGCAAGCTTGAGAATAGTTGTAAGCAATGATCTACCTTTGAGCTTCTACACAGCCCATTCAAGCACATTGTTCCAACTACAACTTCGTACTTGCAACTGACATGACTGCATTACCTGCAACCAAACAGATTTGGAGAAGCTACATTCAAAAAACAAGTGATCCCGGGTCTCTTGTTCAGAGAGGCAAAGCTTGCAATTCACATCTACCTCGAACCCCCAGTTCAGAAGTCTCATGCTTGTAGGCAATCTGTTCAAAATGATCATCCAGAAAATAAGGGAATGTTTAGGGATATGATGAGAATACCACAAAAGTCGATCCCATTTAACCTTTTGCTTCTTTGGTCTAATATCCTGCCACACTTTTGCAACTGAGAATGTGGTTCCAGGGAATTTCCAAATCCATCTTCCATCTTGATGGCTAATGAACTGGTTGGCCAAGTGCCTCAATTTTAAGAGTTTTTTCCAGGTCCAACTATTACCCTGAGCTTCAGTAAGCTCCCAAAATGACTTTTCCTTGACTTTAGTGTGCTTTCAGATTCAGTTTTTGCTCAATTTTTTTTTTTAATTTATAAAAAATAGCAATCATTGTGTATTTGTGAAGTCCGTGTTTTCACGTTTTCAATTATTTTCACTTGTTTTCTTTGAAATCATTGAAAGATTTTTTTTTTCCGCTCATTTTCTAAAACACGTTTTCTTTTTTTCTAACCAAACATGTTTTCCCTTTTATTCTTTATTTTTTATAAAAATAAAAAAATTTATTTTCTCAAACCAAACCCTAATTATTTTCATTTCTAGCATGTATTGTACCAGCAGCGCCTTTAGATTACTTAGATCTGTTCTATATATGTATATATGTATATATGCTATTAATTTTCTCATTTCAAGCAGGTTTTGAGTTTTGAGACATGGTGGAGTGCTGTCTACGAATATCAAAATAAATAATGTTATGTTGCTGAATACATATTACAGATTTAATTCAGGAATAATAATAATATGTGAGCAAAAAGAGAGATGATGGATATGGAAAAAGAAAAGGGGAGAGGGGAGAGGGGCCCCCAACTACTCTGAAAGAGGACAAAATCTACAAAACATAGACTGACCCATCACCAATTCTTAGCGGAAATATTATTGGCTAAAATATTAAAAAGGATTATATACTTTCTCACACAATTCTTAGCGGAAATATTATTGGCTAAAATATTAAAAAGGATTATATACTTTCTCAAATTTTGTAAATAAATCTTAATATTTTTTTACCTAAAGAATAAAAAAAATCGGACAAAAAATCAAATTGATAGGATTTTTAGTCATCAGTTAAGTCGGTCTAATCATTGGATCGATCGATTTAATTAAAAAAAATTTAAACATTAAATATATAATTTTGATATTAAAAATTATTCAATATAATAAATATTCAATATTCAATATATTTAATTTAATTATATAATTTTTAATATATAACTAAAATATTAAAAATTCAAATATAACCACTTAAAAAAATGAATAAAAAAACTTTAAAAATAAACATAAACAAGTTTTTTATTGGTTTAATATGATTTTTACCAATTTTTATCGAAACACATTAGGTCGAACAAACCTCTAATTCTCGATTAAACAGATTCGACCGGTTGATCCAATAAATTTTTTTCCATCATACTTTTATCCGATTAAACTCTTAAAATATTATTTTTATTTTATTTTACATGAAAATTACTAAAACTAAAACGACCATTAGATTACCCGTCATTAGAATTTTCAGAAGGAAAGTATTATATAAACTTCTTAAAAACAGTTCTTAAGAAAACATAAATTTTACATCAACTAAAAAAAATAGGATCCTAAAATTTTAAAATATCCTTTAATTTTTATTATGTATTTTAAATAATATTTTTTTAAAATATACTAATCATTTTCTTTTTCAAAATACAAATATGATTCACATATCCATATCATCCACTAGTTAAGAGTCAGTTATCTATACACAAATAAAGTAAGTAAATTCTCTATGATCCGTGCGTATCCAGTTTTCTAATTATCAATGGTCAAAACTTAAACACTTATGATGTAAGTCGTAAATGAAAATTGAAAATTTTCATTCTATTTTCAAGATCAATGTCTAAAATGAAAAAAATATAAAAATACACATGAGACACCCAAATATTAATCACTTTATTTTTTATAATTAATTTTCTTTTAGGTAAATTTCTAAAATAAAAAAAAAATGTTTGTTAATTGGTTGAATCCATTCATGTTTACATTAACATATAGATATAATCACATGGTTTTTTTTATTAGTATAACATTTTTTAATTTTAGGAGACATCTAAATAGGAGTGACTACTACACATTAATTTTCCTTTTTTTTTTTTTTAACATTTAGTATTTAAAAATTAAATATAACTTAGAAAAATAAGTAGAGATAATTTATAATTTTGGCAACATCTAAGCCGCTCTGGACCTTCTGCTTTTGTTCCCATTTGCCAAAGGAAGGCTAAGGCTTGTTACCTACTCTCCCTTTTTAAGTTCCCTTACTTACTCACACTCTTCCAAGTTCCCTCAAATATATATATATTTTAGCCCTCTCTTTTGCCCTATTTGTTTTTGTGATTCGTTAGAGTTTCATTCCTTCTCCTTCTTTCGCTTACTATATATTTTGTCGTAGTTAGTCGTCGTCTTGGCTGCTGCTGGCCATGGAGAAAAAGCACAGAATATGTAAGATCTGCAACAGAAGGTTCGCCAATGGCAAAGCCATGGGTGGGCATATGAGATCTCACTTAGCTAAACTCCCCATTCCTCTTAAACTCACTATTCCATCTTCTTCTTCAAATCCACAAGCACCCAACTCTCTTTCTGTACTTAGTTGTCCTTCTAGTGAGGTTAATCACATGCAGCTTTATGGATCTGTAAATCATGAACTTTCTAGCGAGGCTGAGTCTCCCAAGAACCCAACTGGGAAAAGATCTAAACGACTTCGTAAGTTTTCGTTGAACATGTTGGTTGGCTCACCGTCTGACTCGGTAAGTTCGGTTGTCCTTCCTCCTACAGTCGAAACTAGATCTTTATCTAGTGAAGATGCTGCGATGTGTCTTTTAATGCTTTCAAGGGATCAATGGAGTACTCCAAAACAAAACCAGAACGAAGTTGATTATGAGTTGTATGATAGTGGTGGAGAGGATATGGATTTTGATAAAGAAGAAGATGATGATAATGATGACTTGTTTTGCGTCACTAAATCTGATGTCAAAGCTCACCCAAAATACAAGTGTGAGACATGCAATAAGTTTTTCAAATCTCATCAGGCTTTGGGTGGGCATAGAGCTAGTCATAAAAACAAGCAGATTATTAGGGTTTCTACTATGGGAGAAGGATCAGATGAAAGAGAAGAGAGTTGTGGTGCTGATGGTGATCTTCAGATTCATCGACAAAGAATCTTTGAGTGCCCGTTTTGTGACAAAGTGTTTCAGTCGGGTCAAGCACTTGGTGGGCATAAGAAAGTTCATTTTTCTTACTTACCTGTCGCTCATAATAAGATTTCTATGACATCGTCTTCTACTGTTCAATTGTTCGATCTTAATTTACCAGCTTCTGAAGATGATGATGAAGTTAGCCTGGTTGAGAATACGACGGCCTCGATCAATGGAGAAATGTGATCTCTTCCAAGGAAGTTCTGACGCATATATATGGTAAAACAACTTAAGATCAAATGTTATGAGTTATTGTTCATGAAAATTTGAGAAAGTGAACTTTTTCATTTTTTTGTGTATACTAATGCTGTTTGGGTACTTATTTTACATTAGTTTGAGAAATTGACATAGTGGGTTTTTTAAAAACAAATCGTTTTTTTTTAGACACACTGGTTAATTTATTTGAAGTCCCTTAGCCTTGGGTAACTTTATTTAATTTCTACAGTGTATTTCTTTCTTTTTCTTGTTAGTGTGGTTGAATGACATTCATGAATTAGTAATGTTCTTAGCACCGCAAACTACTTCATTCTAGTAAGAAGAAAAAACATATATATATATATATTCAAAGTTTATTTTTATATATATGGTTGTTAAAGTTAAAAAAATGATATTTAACAGTTAAAAAAAAAGTATATTTGGAGCAAGCATATATGAATTCAATTACTACGATCCAAATTAACTGTAAAATTTAATGTGACATTGTTTTTTTGTTGAAGATTATGAGTTTTCTTTGTTTTTATGGGAGAGCTTTCGTGAAAATAAGTTTTAGTACAATCATGAATTAGTTGTTTTGTTCTGTGAACAACATTACAGCTGTTTTAGCTCAAACATCTTTCCCTAATTTTTCTTATTAAAAAATTAGAAAGAGAATTCCTCAAAACTCAAAACCCTTTTTTTCCCCTTTATTTGTGGTTGGATACTCAAAGATTAGCTTATATCAGTCATTGCTGCTGCCTTGTTTTGTACAGTTGGTGAAGAAGTCAATATATATATATATATATATATATATATATATATATATATATATATATATGTTTCCTTCTTAGCTTGGGTCAGTTTATCTTTATAGGATTTGGTTCCCTGTAAAGTGAAAACAGGGTTTAGTAAATTCACCACCATTAAATTAGGTAATGCCATGTCACAATCAGAAAAAGAAATTCATAGACTCTCTCTCTCTCTTTCCCACAAGTTTAAAGTTTAAACCAAAAAGAATGGGCAGATTTTAAGTGGAAAAGGGATAGCTAGTTTGAAGGGGATTAGATACTAGGTTTCTGATTCCTCATGAATCAATGATCTCGTATCAGAATGAAATGACAAGATGGCTCCAAACCCATAATTCCATCTGAACTGTCTAGTCTTAGCTATGTACGTTTCTCCTTATGTCTGCTTACTCAGATTTTGTCTTCAGCTTAACTCATAAAAATCTGCCAATCTATTCTATAGCTTGGTTCAAGATTTCAAGTCTACTACTTGAAATTTGTCAATTTCCTTTCCTTGATCTTGAAAATTTTACTGTGTATAAAATGGTTAACGTTAGCTACAGTGAATAAAAATTCTCTACCTTTTTTTTTTTTTTTATCCGTGCTTTTATTTTATTTTCGTAATGAGTTACGGATTTATTTATTTTTTGTGTCGGTTTTCTCATTTGTTTTTAATTTTTTTAACAAAGGTTATGAAATACAAATATGACCTATTGGTATTTTATTAGTGATCGAATAGGTAAATTTCACAATATCATTTTTTTTATTTGTATTATTTTTGTATTCGTTTGTTTTTTCAAGTGAAATCAGTTTTTTTAATATTAAAAACGAATATGTATGAAGAAAATAAAAAAAATGAACGCATAATTCGTTAAGAGAGTGAAGACACGAATAGAGTAAAAAAAACGGGAGCAGAAGATTTGAATTCAGCTACAATATCTTAGGATTTAATTTGCTCCATAATCAGAAAGAAATACAAGTAAATAGTAAAAAGTTGCTCTATCTTTGATGTTTAAAGCTATAATAATATCTCTATGCTACAATATTCAACTACTTAATCAAAAAAATTTGGGTTTATATATGCTCGCTATTTAAGGTTGTGAGTTTGACACTTGAATAATTTGTTTCAAGTCTTTTATATATGTTTTCATCACCTTAATTCATCTTCTGCTATGGACGATATGCTTATTGCTTAACATATATAAGCTTCAAACCTTTACTCTCAAAATTCTTATTTTGGGATTCAAAACGTAATACTAGATTTTACATCTAAATTTGATTCCAAGTGGATTTAAATAAGGGAGTGAACCAGATAGGAAGAATATAAAATTTAGTACGTGCCCTTGAATAATGATTATATATATACATGTGGGTTATTTTATTTTATTTTTTTGCTTAAATTTAAAGTCACTTTCGAAAACAAATGAATTCTCATTAACTACCTTAATTTTCAAGGTTAAATAAAAATTTTATCACCATGAAAAAAAAAAGAAAAAAAAAGAACTCCTCAGTCCTTACTATATAGGTTCATTTGGTTACCTCGATTTGAATATTCCCAATGGTTCAATTAGGCACGGCACCATGCATTGTCCATCAGGACCATCACTTTGTAAAATTGATGGTTTCAAAAACCTTTTTAGCCTAGCAAAAGTTTCATGGCAAAAGCTTTTTATTTTTAACCTTAATATATATCAAACCGACTCTTAACTAACTAAAATTGGTTGGTGGGTAAAAACAGATATAGTCAATATTTCTCTTTTTTTTTTTTTACCTTCAAATCTCACATTAATGACTATAGGATTTCTTGCCAAACTCTTCTAAAATTGCAGGTTTCTTCTTCAGTCCCTCATCAGAATTTATGAATATTAATTCTTTGGTGCATTGAATATAATCCAAATTAAATTAGCAAGTAAAAAACAGAACCCATGTTGTTCTGTTCAGTAGATATTAAATTTTGTTTTGCAGTGAAAGGCAGACAAAATGATGAATAAAGATATATATGTAGAATGCATATGGCCAGAATTGGGTTTGTTCTTCACCATACGTTTAACTTTAATTAATTGCCAACCCTCATTCATATTCAATATTCCTCCTCTAAATTAAAGAAATTAATTAATCTCATTAAATTCATACAACACTAGATGATATATATGTTGTGCGGAAGCGAATTGATATTACTAAAACCGATTTAAACACACTGAAAAAACACCGATATTTTACGTGGTTCGGCAACTGTGCCTACATCCACGGGAGGAGGAGCTTGAAGCTTTGTATTAATGGAGTTTAGAGTACAAACATATACCGAATTCAAGGTGCTACACAAGCACTGAACTCACAACTCAACACAATACCGAATTACTCTATAAACACAGAGTATTTGCTTCAACAATTTAGCTCTAACACATACTCAACTCTTCTCTTCTCTACTCATCTCTACATGGCTATTTATAGCCAAAATATCAAGGTGTGAACATGCATCAAGTGGCAGCCACCATAGCCTACCATAGCCACCATCCACCACCTATCTTTGGTGTGAACACATGCAAGTGGTAGCCACCATAGCCACCATCCATTTGCAAGTGGTAACTTCCATTATTGGTGGTGCAAGTGGTGCAAGTGGTAGCTCCATTATTGGTGCTAAGCCACCTATGGTGAATGAGCCATATTCAAGCTATATTCAAGCCATATTCTAAGCCATATTCTAACAATCTCCACCTTGGCGAGAATCCACTGAGAGAATTCACAGATCAGAGCTTCCTCTTTTCTCCTTCAAATGTACACACCATTACTCACATATCAGGGCACCTACTGCATTGGCATGATTCATCAATGCACTGAGCCTGAGTCAATTTTTCTGTCTACTTCCCAGGAATTTTCTTAGCTTCTCCAAGATCATCTCGAACTCTGAGCTCAGTTGAGCCTTCAGCCTGTCGATCTCCACCTTGCCTTTTTCAGCAGATAGACAAATGATCCATCTTGAAGTTTCCGGAAATAAACACAGTGATCAAATTGACTGTGTGTGTACTTTTCATCCTGTCATGAAACAGTCCAACCGTTTGTACAGCTGTCACGGGATTGTTTCAGACCATACAGTGATCAGTTCAGCTTGCTTTTGTAATCTCTGCGACCGGGGACTCCAGAACCATCTGGTTGAGTCATACAAATTTCCTCCTCTACGGAACCATGGAGGAATGCAGTTTTTACATCAAGTTGAACTATCTCTAGGTTATACAGTGCTACTAAAGCCAATAAGATCCGAATAGATGCATGCTTAACAACAGGTGAAAATACCTCATTGTAGTCTATTCCCTTCTTTTTGAGCCTAACCTTTGGCTACCAATCTGGCTTTGTATCTGATGCTGTCTTTGCCTGTAGCACTCTCCTTTTTGGCAAAGACCCATTTGCACCCAATTGATCTCTTGAGTGTTGGAAGTGGAACTAACTTCCAAGTCTGATCGCCTCCTTCCACTGGGCATGCTCAGGGCTGTTTACAGCTTCTTTGTAATTGATCAGAACATCATCATCAATTACTGGAAGGGCGTATGTCACCACGTCTGTGTATCGAGCAGGTTTCCGAATATGTCTATTCGGTCTACTGGTGACAACTGATTCAAGTTGCTGAAAGATTTCCGGTGATGACTCCTCCACTTCAGTTAAGGTGTCATCAGATTCTGGTTCAAACTCCACCTGCTTTAGAGAATCTTGGTTCACATTCTCTGGAGTTGACAGTTTCAGCATTACAGATTCGTCAAAGGCAACATCTCGGCTTACGATGACTCTCTTTGACTCAAGGTTCCACAATCGGACTGCTTTTACTCCTTCACTAAAGCCCAAAGAAGACAGCTTTCTTGGCTCTAGGATCCAGTTTTGCATCCGTTACTACGAAGCCGATCATATTCATTGGCAGAATATCCGGACTACACCTCTATGGGAGTCTTCCCATCAGTGGAGGTTAGTCTGTTGATAATGTGGGAGGCGAACACTAAAGCCTCCGCCCAAAATGCTTTGCTCAAGCTCGACTGGGATAACATGCAGCGAACTTTATCAACCAAAGTTCGGTTCATCCTTTCTGCAACTCCATTCTGCTGGGGAGTGCTAGGAACAGTGAAGTGTCGATTTATCCCATCATTCTGTGAGAGGCTGCTGCTCTGCCTGTCACGGTTTCTCTGTCAAGGAGATACAGATTTCCCTTCATATAACCCTTCATTTCTAAGAATGCTCCACGTACAACTCTCAGGACTCCATTCTGAATGGTCACCTTGTAACCATTTGAGTCTAAGACCCCCAGTGATATGAGGTTCTTCTTGAGATCAGGGACATACCTTACGTCTGTAAGTTGTCTGATTGTACCGTCATGCATTTTCAGTCGGATCGTTCCGATGCCTCTAGTGTGACAAGTATTGTCATTGCCCATATGGACAATCCCTCCATCAAACTCTTTGAAGTTTGAGAACCACTTCCGGTTCGGACACATATGGTAGGAACATCCGGAATCCAGAATCCATTGATCTGAAGAGTGTGTTGTTGTGGAAATCGTAAATGCAGAGTCTTCTTCTCCCTCAGATTCTTGAGCTACACTCACAATCGACCTCTCCATGTTGGGACAGTTATTCCTCCAGTGCCCTTTCTCATGGCAAAAGGCACACTCGTCCCTCGAGAGTCGTGTTCTCGATAATCCCCTCCTTGAGCGGGATTTACCTCGCTTGTTTTCTCCGGCTCCTTGGTTGCTCGTCCTGCCTCTGTACACAGTTAAAGCTTCTGGTGTAGTATTCTGGTGATCATGCTGATCCTTTTTCCGATACTCATTATTCACCAGAGCATTACAAACATTAACATATTCTATATCATTTTTACCATACAACAGTGTAGTGGTTAAATGATCATAGCTATCAGGCAAGGAATTTAACAGAGTAAGAGCCTTATCTTCATCAGAGATATTTGCATCTAGATTTTCAAGATCAGCGAGGATTTTGTTAAAACTTACTAGATGCTCCTGCATGGTGATACCTTGCATATACTGGAAGCGGAACAGCTTCTTCTTCAGATAAAGTATGTTCTCCATGCTTTTTGTCATGTACTTGTCCTCAAGTTGTTTCCAGAGAGTTTTTGCATTATTCTCTCTCATGACAAAGTACTTCTGGTCCTTGGCTAGGCATAACCGGATTGTGCCACAAGCCTGACGGTTGACAAACTTCCAGTCATCTTCCGAAATATCTCTGGGCCTGTCTTCCAGAGCGATATATGAACCCTCTCGGAATAACAGATCCTGAACTTCGCACTGCCACATGCCAAAGTTGGTGGTGCCATCATATTTCTCCACCTCGAACTTTGCAGTGGTCATCGAGTTCTTTCTGATATAAGAACTTGATCGTGCGCTGCTGGTTGTTTCATGTGTCTCTAATGATTCTGCCATGGTAATAAATCAAAATTACCAACAAAGTGTTTTTCCGGTACCTGTATGGAAAAACGGATGCCGCGGTTGAGTCCGGAATAGTCGAAATAGCCAGGAACGGGTCCAACTGTGTAATTTTTGGACACACGGTGAATATTCTGCAAATATTCTGCTACAAGTGGCACGAAATGGACTCGGATTAGCTCAACCGGCTCGGAAAAGTCTCGGAATAGTGTTCTGAAACGGCTCAAAAAATAGCCCGAAAAAGTTGGTCGGAGTCACGGCGGCGCGTGGGGCGCGTACGGCGGCGCGTGGGGCGGCGCGTGGGGCGCGTGCAAGCTTCTGGTCACCGGCGCGTGCGGCGCGTGGGGCGCGTGGGGATCACTCGCCTTCAACCTCTGGGAGGCGCGTGCGGCGCGTGCTGCGCGTGGGTGTCACGCGCCTGCAACCTCTGGTGGCGCGTGCGGCGCGTGGCGCGTGAGGCTCACTCTCAGCCCCTTCTGGCGGCGCGTGCGGGCGCGTGCGGCGTCTTCTTGGCCTCCGGTTGATTCTGTTGCACTCCTCTCAACGACCTCTTCAACCTGGTATTTTCAAAACACAATTTGGAGCACTTTTGAAAAACGGACAGAATCGAACAAACTCGGTTTTACGTAAAAATTGGCTCTGATACCAATTTGTTGTGCGGAAGCGAATTGATATTACTAAAACCGATTTAAACACACTGAAAAAACACCGATATTTTACGTGGTTCGGCAACTGTGCCTACATCCACGGGAGGAGGAGCTTGAAGCTTTGTATTAATGGAGTTTAGAGTACAAACATATACCGAATTCAAGGTGCTACACAAGCACTGAACTCACAACTCAACACAATACCGAATTACTCTATAAACACAGAGTATTTGCTTCAACAATTTAGCTCTAACACATACTCAACTCTTCTCTTCTCTACTCATCTCTACATGGCTATTTATAGCCAAAATATCAAGGTGTGAACATGCATCAAGTGGCAGCCACCATAGCCTACCATAGCCACCATCCACCACCTATCTTTGGTGTGAACACATGCAAGTGGTAGCCACCATAGCCACCATCCATTTGCAAGTGGTAACTTCCATTATTGGTGGTGCAAGTGGTGCAAGTGGTAGCTCCATTATTGGTGCTAAGCCACCTATGGTGAATGAGCCATATTCAAGCTATATTCAAGCCATATTCTAAGCCATATTCTAACAATATATAATTATAATATTGTCTCAAAATGACAACAAGGAGTATATATTTTATAATTTATTTTTACCCAAAATTATTATGTCATTAATTAGGATACGGAGCCCTCTTTAGTCTTTTCTTTCTTTCTTTCTTTTTTTTTTATTATTATAATTAGGAGGGTTGTTGCCCTAAAAAACACCTAACTCCGGCATGCATCAGCCATTAACTGGTTGGGGATTTCTTCAAAATAGAAGAGCCAAGAGTTTTATTTCTAATATAAATATATATTTAAAAACAATATATGGATTAATCCAAGAATATTGCTCCAAAATAATCCATATTAATAATGAAATGGATGTTCATCTTAATATAATCAAATTTTGAAGTAATATGTTGAAAATAATTCCTCAATCTTTCAATAAAAATTGAATTGTATATATAATGCTAATTAATAAAGTTGATTTGAAATAGCCATGTAAGTAGTATATATTATTTAATCCAGTTCAATAATAATTATATTATTATTATAAACTAATACAGTATACTGATTATTGAATATTGTAGATAACAAAATTACTTCAATGGGAAAACTTCGCAGGTCGTAAATATTCCTTCTTCGTGGAAGCCTTGACGTGAGGGAAAAATAGTCTTCTCTTCACCTACCTTGCTGCAGTACTGTCATGCACTTCTTCTTCATTATTTATTAATTCCTCTCATCAACGTGCTCTCAACTTATACTTCTAACTAACGTAAACTACTACTTTAAACCTTGGATTTGCACCTTTCTCTATAAAACCCTATTCATTCTTCAATATCATCTCATCTGGATATAAAGTTTAAGAGAAAAATAACATATGGAAACCGCTTTGACGTCACGCCGGCAATATCACTCTGAGGCAAGATCCATATCGCCAAAGTTACTGCGGAGTAGAAGTGGAACCTCAGCCCTAACTCTACCAGAGAATAAGGCGCCGTCGGTGATCAACTCTAGCCAAAGATTCGCTAACAGGTCAAAGTCGAGCACGAGGTCAAGAACCCAAAGAAATGGAGAGAATGTCAATCCAACAACAATCATATCAAGCATGCAAAAGAAGCTGCCTAATCATCAAGAGAGTAGAGATGGGTTTGTTAGGTTCTTGCATCGTGGCAGTACTCCGCGCAATTCTAGTGCAACAAAGGGATCAAAATCAGTCACGAGTACTTCTCCATCCGCATGGGCATTGTCTCCGGGTAGGACGTCTTCGCCATTGATGGTGGCAGTACCGGAGCCACAAGGATCTTGTGGGACTGGGGTGAGGTCTAAGCCTAAGTCCAAAGGTGGTGGTGTAAGTGGGGTTTTAAAGTATTTTAGGCAGAAGAAGGTTTCACCTGTTCAAGAAGAAGAGTATCACCAATTTCGAGTTTTTTATAATAGGATGTTACAGTGGAGGTTTGTGAACGCTAAAGCTGAGGTTGCCATGACCGCTGTGAATATAGATGCACAGGTATTATGAACTGTACAATTCGCCCTGGCGAGGCTGGCTTAGAGCAAAGTTCTTAAGGATTTGCTTTATATACTAATTGACTATATATGTTCTTAAATGTTAATTGTTTTTAATATTTTCTTTTCAGGATAAATTGTTTGGTGTGTGGCTAAGAATCTTAAAAATAAGAAACTCCACTTTAGAAAAGAGAATTCTACTTCAAAAGCTCATACATGAGATCAAACTACATCAAATTGTAGGCCCACAATTATGTCTACTCAATGAATGGGCGAAGTTGGAGGGGAAAAATTATGAAGCAGTTAGCAGGGTGATACGAAAACTCTCAGCAGTAATGGTTAGAGTCCCTTTGATCGAAGATGCCAAGGTATATATATATTATATACATATATCTTATTAGCCGCCATTGTTCTTTTTTCAAGCATTTAACTTTAGCCAACAATGAGAAACTATTCCCTAAACATATCTAATATATAGCATATCCTTTACAACTTTAATACAAGAAAATTTCACTTTATGGAGAAATTGGATTGCAAGCTTAATCATAAGAAGGAAAATGGTTTTACCACTTGACAGGCAGATGTGGAGTGTATCTATGAAGCCATAAGTGCAGCCATTGAAGTCATGGATGGCATAGAAGCGACTAATATAAAGATCTTCTCACAGGTTAATTAAATTGTTTTATAAATTGTGGGTACTAATTGGCACTTTTATATATTGACATTTCCATCTTTAATTAATTCTGTTGTTATGTGAGCAGCCGGTGGAGAAAATGCTTTATCTGGTTACTGAGCTTAGAAGCATGGTGGAACAAGAAAAAGAGTGTTTGGAAGAAATGGAGAAAGTTATGACGTTGGTTCCTCCACAAGTACTGGTGCGTTAATTAGTAATTACCAGACTCATTACCCAAGATTTGGCCATTATATTACATTCGAAATTAACAAATAATGATTAAATAAAGCACAAATAGATAAAAACCTAGAAACAAATACATTTTTAGGAAGTTCCCTATCCAAAAAAAAGTTGGTAAAAAGGAAAAGAGTTTAATAAAGTTAGACGAGCTTTTTCAATTTCAGCCCTTAATTGATAATAGGAAATTGGACTATACGAACGTTAGCTAGTGTCTAAGAGAAAAGCCCAATTTCAGATTACCAGACGTGCTTAATGGTTGCAATTAAATGGGCCTGCGCCCATATCTACATCTATTTTGAACTAGGTAGATAAAATATAATTGGCCTTGTTGGAGTTGGTGGCAGGTCAATAACCCACAAACCAATTCAGGAAGCATTATCCAATCCAATGTGCACGAGAGAGAAAGAGATTAAATTCAAACAATTTAGAAATAAATCTGATCTTATTATCGAAAAAAAAATTTGAGACCAAAACTAGGAACAAATTTCTTCTGCCCTTTTTTGATGTCTCTTTCGATGTCCCTCAAATAATTTTTTATCACATGTTTATAAACTATTAATTAACTGAACACATAACAAGATTATAATGAAGGAACATCAAAGGGACAAGAAATAGGGCTGAAGATATCTATTCACAAAAGTAATGCAACATTGAATCTTAAGTTGAATGTTTACTCATACATTCCTAAATTTTGATTTGTGTATTTACAAAAATCTTTCCTAATCAGGTGTCTGAGCAGAGTTTACGTGTACATCTCATCCAAACAGCTAAGGAGAGGTCAAACTGACTGAAATGATCATATTTTTTTGTAAAAGAAAATCGAAAAGCAAAGATGTAGTAAAGCAAATCTGTGTTGAAATGTTCTAGGAAGTTGAAAGGAAAGCAGCTGCTACATTTACTAGGCCTGGAAGAATCATCTTCAGCCACAGACGTAGAGGCTTTCTTTGTTTTACAATTTTACCATAGCCGTAGGGATTTGCTGTTTTCCAATCTAATATCCAGAAATCATAGGCATAGGACAAATTTTGAGTTACATTCTTGAAATGCATTTCCTTCAGGTAACATAAAACGTGCCAGATATTTAGAAGCTATATATTATTTATTTATGTCTCTTCTCTAAAATTTTCACTTTCTTTAATTTACATGTATGATTATCAATTAACTCAAACTCCCATTTTTTATGGGACTTAACCATGTATCACAAAGAGAAAAAAAATTCAAGTAATGGCCAAAAAAGGGATTAAGTTTAAGATTTTTCACCAAAATCTTTTGCCTTCTTCTCAAAATATAAATGGTCCCAATATTTCAATCAATTCTTTAGCATATAGAGATTTTTTCTTCCTTTTTTTTGTTGTTGCATGACTTGGATTATTTTCGTTATGCTCGATGTCAAATTGTCAATCAAACCAGAAACCACGAGTCTAAGCTTAAGTGGACTTAGCCCACGATTCGCTGATTACGCACGTTTTTTTAAATCTAGAAATGCAAGCAGGAGCAGCAATCAACTAATTGGTATGGGCCTTCAAACAGGAAGCTCCTCCAACAAACATGGTCTGCGGGCCAATGCCTATAATTTAATGGGGATCTGAAATTTTAGAGTTCAGCCTGCAGTCATTTTCATGCCTCCGGTTATTTATCTTCCCTTGGGAGTTGGGACTTGGGAGGGTTAAACTAAAAGGACTTAGCCTTTGCTATGCATGAAATATTGAAAACTGAATGGCTCTCTCATGGGCCATGGCCTATGACTAAATTCATTTTATGGGTCCTTGGTTAGTGGTAAACATCATTAAAAACTCTTCAAACATAAGTTGCAATATCAATGTCATAATAATTCAAATATAATCATCAGAGAAATTAGAGCAAGAACACTTGAAAATTCCATTGAAAGGAAAAAAAAAAAAACAAGAAAAAGAAAAAGAAAATCACTTTCCTATACCAATTCCCCCACCATTTTAAATATAACCAAAAAATAAAAAGAGAAAAGAAAACCCGTAAAATTAATCATATATTAATATTAACATTCCACCGTAGCCTTTTGTGCCATAGAATCGTCAGTAACATCATCACCAACACGAACCACATTGCTTATTATATTAACTACACTCTCCGGTAGTTTCCTTTTGGGCTTGGCTTCTTGCAGCATCAACACAACATCCCTCATCGACGGCCGGTCCGCCGGGTTCCGGCTGGTGCATAATAATGCAATTCTAAGCATTTGCATCATTTCTTCCCTCACTGATGCACATGATGCCCCAGCATTTTTATCCAAAATGTCAATAATTCCCTCTTTACTCTTAATTTTAAACCTTACCCAATCTACAATGCTGTTCCCATCACCAAATTCCGAATCCACGGATCTTTTTCCACTTAAAATCTCCATTAAAACCACCCCAAAGCTATAGATATCACTCTTTTCATCAACTTGCAGAGTATAAGCATATTCTGCAAAAACCAAACATACAGCGTTAATGGTTACTGCAACAGAGAAACAAATCTGAGCATAAACCAGAAAAATCCAAATGAACGCTAAAAGTCAAACATGTAATGAATCAAAGGCTTTGACAAAATTCTCTCTGGGGCCCATTATTATAAATCTTACAAGGATTTAAAAGGAAAGAGTCTTCACGCGCAATACTAGTGCGCCATCAGCCATGCAACAGTTACAAAAACCGCGCGGTGCCAAAAGAAGCAAAGCCGAAAAGGGCTTTAGGTTGGTTGCTGCGCGCACTGCAGGCGCACCACAAAAAGTTCTGGAGGAGTATTCTACTATTAATTAAGCCTATGTCTTAAATGGAAAACTGGCAATGAATTGTTTTTCCAGGACAAGTTTAAAGCATCTGTTTTTGTTCTTGAATTGCAAAAGGAAGTGTGCTCTCAAGTGTTCACACAACAAGAAAGCAAATCAAAGTTAGATTAAAACTCTGATTATGGTTTAAATTAAAGTCATTGTTATTTGTTAGTTAGCTAAATAAGTGTGATGGGATGGACCCATTTTTGTGGTAAATCAACAAAAGGGAAGAAGAATACAATAGATTCACCAACCTAGCTGAAAAGTTGGGATTGTCCTTAAAGGCTTAAACAAATAAAAACCTTATTCCAGAATTTTTAATGCACACACAAAACAAAACTTTACCAAACTAACAAACAAATTTCATATATACCATAATCCCAAACTAAAATGAACCAAAAACGAATGGAAAACGCACCTGGAGCAATGTAGCCATAGGACCCAGCAATCACCGACATGGACTCATCACTCTGGATCAACTTTGCCACCCCAAAATCCGCCACTCTGGCCTCCATCTCACCGTCCAATAAAATATTACTGGGCTTGAGATCACGGTGGACGATGACTGGATCACAGTCATGGTGAAGATAACAAATGCCTTGAGCCACGCCAAGAGCAATTTTGTACCTAGTTACCCAATCAGCCACCAAATTCTCCCCTTTGTTCTTGCGATGCAATAAGTCATCCAAGTTCCCGTTTGGCATGTACTCATAGAGCAGCATCGTGCACTCCCTGTTGCTGCAACACCCTAACAATCTCACTATATTACGATGCCTGACGTTCCCCAACACGTCCACCTCCGCCAACACCCCTCTCCTCCGTCTGATGTGCTCTTTATGCTTACCCCACAACTTCTTCACCGCTATGATCTCGCCACCTGGCATCTCAGCTTTGTACACTGTGCCCGTGGACCCCATCCCTATAATCTTATCCGTCATCATCGACAGGCACTCTAGCACATCATCAGCCGTGAAATTCAACCGCTGGAAGGCGGTCAATTTCCACGGTCCAATCTCACGATCATCACTGAATCTACGGCTGTAATTCGCGTGGAAACAACGAGTCCCAGCCACGAGAACAAACAAACCAATACCAAAAGCAGCTGCCACAATCCAAACGATAGCTCCAGCCGTTTTCTTAGGCTGCTGCTGATTGTTACGAACTTTAACGTCACCTGCAGCCAACGCCTCAGCTGGGCACGGTTTCGCTAAAATTCTGCCGCAAAGTCCGTCGTTGCCAGAAAATGAGGAAGGATGTAAATTAGGAAATATTAGACCGGACGATGGGATTGGCCCGGTTAGCAAATTGTAGGAAACATTGAAATTTTCCAAAGTGCTACAATTTTCGAAGTTTGAAGGGATGGTTCCAGTGAGCAAATTGTGGGAAAGATCAACCGCAGTTATTGAAGGAAGCGTCGATATTTCCCATGGAATTATTCCCGTAAGCAAATTTTGGCTTAAATTCAAAGACAAGAGCCTTTGACAATGATCAATGTCCCAGGGGATGCTTCCGTTTAGAAAATTACCTTGGAGTTCGATTTTGTACACGTTATTACAGCTAATGAAACCTGGGATTTTGCCCGTGAGCTTGGATGAACTGGCTGAGAAAATTTGCAAGCTTGGTGCACCCCATATGTTGCTTGGCAATGCGTTGTTGAAAGAGTTTTCGGAGATGTTAAGGAACTGCAACATTGGTGCATAGCCAAGATCCTGAGGAATCTCGCCTGTGAAGTTGTTCTTACTCACGTCCACAAATGTTAAGTTTGTTAGGAGCCCGAAGCCGTATGGGATGGTACCGTTGAGAAGATTGTTTTGGATTCGGAATCTTGAAAGCGATGTGCAGTTTATAAGGCTTCCTGGAAGCTCAAGCGTGAACATGTTGTTAAAAAGGATGAGTTTGAAAAGCTTGTTTCCATAGCAAAGATTTGGAGGGATTGGACCAGTTAGAGAGTTTGATGAGACATCAAGAGACAGTAACTTCCCATTTGAACCTAGTTTCTGTGGGAGAATGCCGCTGAGATTGTTGTTCCAGAGAAGTAAAGTGTTGAGATTTGGCAACTCAGCGATTCCTTCTGGGATAGTACCAGAAAGGTTGTTGCCAATTAAGCTCAACCAGGTTAGCTCAGTTAAAGAAGCTAACCCTTCTGGGATTGTGCCAGTGAGTAGGTTATCGGATAAATCAAGAAACTTCAGAGCTTTCAGCTTTGTGTAACTGACCGGGATTTCACCTATAAAGCTGTTCTTGAAAAAGTACAAAGCTTCTAGCTTGGTTAAATTGCCAAGTTCTTCCGGAAGTGGACCTGAAAGAGTACAATTTGAGATGTCCAAATACTTGAGATTGGATAACAAGGCATATTCTACTGGTATTGTGCCTGTGAAAGCATTGTAGCCAATCTCTATGCGCTCAAGCTGGGTCAAGAATCCTAATTGAGGTGGTAAAGTGCCTTCCAGTGCATTTCCTGCCAAGTCAAGCAACTTTAATCTGGTAAAGCTTCCATAACCAACTGGTATTTCACCTTCAAAGTAGCTGCCCCCAAGATTGAGCTGCTCCAAGAACCGTAAGTGTATGAACTCTTGCGGTAATGGGCCCCTGAAATCATTGCTGTATGCATTGAAGATTTTCAAAAACTTAAGCTTGGAAACCCCTGGTGGGAATGTTGAATTGAAGGAGTTGTGGCTTATATCTAGAGTTATAAGCTGACTAAATTCAAAAATGGCTGGTTGGAGAGGCCCATCAAAGTAATTTCCGCTCAAATTCAAGTTGACTAAGCTTGACAAATATCTGATTTCCGGTGGAATAATCCCAGAGAGATTGCGACGAGATAGATCAAGAGATGTGACTTGAGCTGTTTTAGGATTGCACTTGATGCCTGACCATGCACACCAAACCGGGTCATCAAAATTAGGCTTGGAAAACGTTGGAGTAGGGTCCCAATCTTTGAAAGTGGAGAGAGGGTCTTTGAAGGAGGATTTTAAGGAGAGAAGAGAGATCAGAGGGAGAGGATGAGGTGCAGAAGCCGAGAAGACTAAGAGAGATGATTTTAGTAGATAGAAGGAGAATGTGAGAAAGAGAAGAAGAAAATGAGGTATCATGGTTAGGTTATGAGGAAGTGGGGCATTTGGATGAGAGAAGCTTGGTCTTTACAGAGGTAAATTTAAGGGAAGAGAGGTTTGGATGGAGAGAGATGCTTTTTGAGAGTGCTGGGTGGAGAGGGTGTTTCATCATTATGATTATTTTTTTTTTGCTTCAGTATGTTGTTTTTTTCTTGTTTGGTAATGGAAAAGAAAATAAGAAAGAAAGAGAGAAAGAGAAAGAAACTACTACTATTACTACTACTTCCTTTCCTTGAATATTCTACTGCTACTGCTCAGTATTTGCAATAACTTCAATATCTGATCTTGAAGTATAATACATATATGATCAGATATTATTTATACTACTGCTATTGCTATAAATCGTTAAAGTGTCCTTTTACATGATATCTTCCTAACATAACTGATCTTAAACATGGAAGGAACTCTATCAGCGGGTTGTCTTGTCTGTCATACTATTATGCTTTTTTCCAGGGCATTTGGCGCCCGCTGTTTGAAATCTTGTTAATAATTAAATCGAATTAAAATTAAATAAATTAATTGAATATTTTTTTTTATTAATTGTTAATTTAATTGAATAATTAAAACGATAAATTAATCAAATCGAAATTATTTTGAGTAATTCGTCGGTTTATTAATTAATTGAGATAAATATTTAATTTAATTTATTAATTTATTTTTAATACATGATTTTATATCTAAATAATCTATCCAAATCCAACCAATCAAATCCAAAAACAAAACATATTATAAAATCCAAATATCAAACAAGCACAACTAAAAAAGCATGATAAAGCATAAACATTACATAGTTTCGATTAATTTGTGTAATATGATTATTTTTGTTTAACCTAATTAAATTAACAGATAACTGAATTTTTTAAAAATCATTAACCGTTAACCAACAGAACTTTATTCAGTTAATCGATTAACTGAATTAAATTTCGATCGATTAATTCGATTAAAATCGAATAATGAACACCACTACTTACTCAAGCTTTAATATACTCAAGTACGTAAGGCAGCTATTTTGATTGGTTTTTTATATTATTATTAAAAAATAAATAAAATTTAATTAAATATTTTAATAAAAAATAAAAAATTCATTAATTAACGTCGAATTTTACTAATAAATATCTTTAATATTTTTTTAACATTAATTAATATAATATTATTATATATAATAATTTTAAAACACTCGTAATTAAATCCATTAACGTTAATGTACATACGATACTAAATACTAGTACTTTTCTTTTTATTATTCTCTGCTGAGTTTGACTTTAGTAAAGCTTTTCAAATTCCATGATGGTCATTTACTTTGTATCATTAATGTTGGTAAAGTATTTCTTAAGATTAGGAACACAATCATGAACATCCCCTCTCTCTTTTTTTTTTTTTTTTTTAATTATTATTATTCAGTTAATCAGGATTTTTGCAAAACTCCATTAAACATCTTTTTCTTCAATATCGATGCAATATATGTTAGGTACCAGAGTGACGGAATAGTGTCTCACAATTAAAATAAGAGATAAGAAAATAGAAACTGAACACACAAAATTTAACGTGAAAAACCCTCAATGAATAAAGGGAAAAACCACGGGGCAAGACTAGAAGAATTTCACTATGAGAAAATATTACAACACCTCTCTCTAAATACTAGGAGAGAATAACCTCACAAAGAATATAAGAAAGTATACAAGAGAGGAAGAGATAATTCTTGGGATGGATTTAATACTTCTCCTTAAGGCTCTTTATATAGCCTTCAAGGAAGAACTCCTTCGTTGCTCCCACCGATGTGGGACTTTCTTATATAAGTTCTAACAATTCTCCCACTTGAAGATTTGATTAAACCAATCATATCTTCACACCACTCTTTCTGTCTTGCCATTCCATGTTGCTTACGTTTCTGATAGACCATAGGAGGATCGACACCAAATAAACTTGTCAGTGTTGATTGGCTTTGTCATAACATCTGCTAGGTTGTCTTTGGTGTGAATCTTTTGCATATCCACACTTCTTTCTTCTACTACTTCTCGAACAAAGTGATACTGTATACCTATATGCTTTGTCCTGGAATGAAAGGCTGGATTCCTTGCAATGTGCAAGGCACTCTGACTGTCACAATACACAATAATCTTCTGCTGCTTGTGCCCGAGTTCTTCCATTAACCTTTGTATCCATATTGCTTCCTTGCATGCTTGGGTAGCTGCCATGTACTCAGCTTCTGTAGTAGACAAAGCTACAACAGTCTGTAACTTAGATAACCAGCTTACCGCTCCTCCTGCAAGTGTGAACACATAGCCAGTAGTGGATTTCCTTTTATTAAGATCACCTGCAAAATCTGAATCAACATAACCCCTGACAACAAGTTCTGATCCTCCAAAACATAATGCAACATCTGAGGTTCCTTTAATGTATCTAAGGATCCTCTTAACAACATTCCAATGCTCTCTACCAGGATCTGCCATAAATCGACTGACCGCTCCCACTGCTTGTGCAATGTCTGGTCTTGTACATATCATAGCATACATAAGGCTTCCCACCGCTGATGCATACGGTACTCGAGACATTTCCATCCTCTCTGCTTCATTGCTAGGACTCATACCTGAGGATAATTTACAATTGACAGGAAGTGGGGTAGATATTGGCTTACAGTCTTGCATGTTGAAGCGTCGCAAGACCTTCCTCAGATAATTCTTTTGAGAAAGCCAAATTTTCCTGTCTTTTCTGTCTCGGTGAATTTGCATCCCTAAAATCTTGTTTGCGGGTCCCAAGTCCTTCATATCGAACTCCCTAGCCAACTGTGCCTTCAAATCTTGGATTCGATCTTTGTTGGGGCCTACCACCAACATGTCATCCACATACAACAGCAAAATAATGAAATCATTATCATCAAACCTCTTGTAGTACGTACAATGGTCTGAACTCAGTCTGTTGTATTCAAGGCTAATTATGAAAGAATCAAATCTCTTGTACCAACATCTGGGCGCCTGCTTTAGACCGTACAGAGATTTGGTCAACCTGCAAACCAAGTTCTCTTTGCCTGTTTCAACAAAACCTTCTGGTTGGAGCATATAAATTTCTTCTTCAAGCTCTCCATGTAGAAAAGCCGTCTTTACATCTAGTTGTTCAAGATGTAAATCAAATGCAGCACACATAGCCAACACTACTCTGATAGTAGTAAGTCTGACAACTGGAGAAAATATCTCGTTGAAGTCAATACCTTCTTTCTGAGCATATCCTTTTACAACCAATCTAGCACGATATCGTTCTACTTGATCATTGCTATCCCGCTTGATCTTGTAGACCCATTTGTTACCAATGGCTTTTCTGCCACGTGGTAATTCCACCAGTTCCCATGTCTCGTTCTTGTGAAGAGCTTCAATTTCTTCCTGCATTGCTGTCATCCACAGAGAAGCATCTGGGCTACTAGTAGCTTCATGAAAAGTTGATGGCTCTCCATCCTCTGTTAAAAGACAGTATGCAACATTGCTCTCCGTAACATACTCCGTGTGCCAATTTGGAGGCCTTCTCTCACGAGTTGACCGTCGAACTTCTACAGCCTCGGACTCAACTGGTTCTGGTACCTCATGCTCTGGTTCTGCTTCAGAAGAATCATCTTCTTGAGAATTTCTATCCATCTGCACTGTAGCAGTCTCTTTTGAAGTGTTGTCATTTGTTTGCTCACTTTGCAGTTCATTTTCTGCAAAAACTATATCTCTGCTGACAACAACCTTGCGGGCAGTGGGATCCCACAGGCGATACCCCTTAACACCGTCAGCATAACCCAAGAATATACATTTTCTGGATTTTGGATCCAGCATTGTTCTTTCTTGGGAGTTGTACATCACGTACACAGGACATCCAAACACATGTAGAGAAGAATAATCAGCTGGCTTTCCTTTCCACATCTCCATAGGCGTCTTCAAACCAATCGCCGTTGATGGTGATCGATTTATCACATAACAGGTGGTTTTGACTGCTTCTGCCCAGAAAGATTTGGCCAATCCCGCTGTTCTCAGCATGGCTCTTGTTCTATCTAGGAGAGTTCTGTTCATCCGCTCTGCTACACCATTCTGTTGAGGCGTATGTGCAACCGTGAATTGTCTCATAATACCCTCTTTCTTACAGAATGCTAGAAAGTTACCGTCTACATATTCTCCTCCATTGTCTGTCCTCAAGCACTTGATTCTTTTCCCAGTTTCAAGCTCTACTTGTGCTTTGAACTCCTTGAATACTGGAAACACATCAGACTTCTTCTTGATTGGGTACACCCATAATCTCCTGGAATAGTCATCAATGAATGATACAAAATACTTTGCTCCACCCAGGGATATTTCTGGTGACTCCCACACATCAGAATGGATTAAGTCCAGTATGTGTTTGCTTCTTGTAGTTACTTTAGCAAACTTCAATCTATGCTGCTTGCTTATCACACAGTGCTCACAGAAAGGTAAATTGACCATCTTGAGCCCGGGCAGGAGATTGCGTTCTGCAAGGACTTTCAAGCCTCGCTCTGACATATGGCCTAATCTGCGATGCCACATCATCGTCGTTTCTTCTTGGCTGGCTGCTGCAACTGATGCATCTGCCTCTTGCAACGTCTCTCCCAAAAGCATGTATAGATTGCTTGTGATCTTCTCTGCTTTCATCACCACAAGGTTTCCTTTCACTACTTTCAATATTCCACATTCAGTGTGGATCTTGCACCCGAGGTCATCCAATTGTCCAATTGACAATAAGTTATTCTTTAAGCCCTTCACATGTCGTACCCCTTGAATTTTGCGAACAGTACCATCATGCATTTTTAATCTGACGGTACCGACTCCAGCAATATCTAAGGCGTGATCATTTCCCATGAACACAGATCCTTCCGAAATAGGTTCATAAGTGCAAAACCAATCTCGGTGTGGAGTCATGTGCCATGTCGCACCTGAATCCATTATCCAGACATCATTGAGTTTCTTTCCGCCTTTAGAACTAGTCGCTGCTTCACTATACAAGATTTCTCCATCATCTGAGGTACTTGCAACACAACCTTGGGAGGTTGATGTTTCAGAATTCTTTTCTCCACCCTTCTTATTATGCCAACACTCCTTCTTCGAGTGCCCTCTCATGCCACAATTGTAGCATTTAAGATTCTTCCTTCTTCGAGATTTTGATCTACCATGATTCTGACTCCCACTGGAGCCACGTTCTGTTGATCTGCCTCTCATCACCGTTAAAGCCTCTGCTTGCTTTGAATTTTCTGACCTTTCCTCCTTATTCTTGCGCCTGGATTCTTCTTCAAGAATAGCACCGGCAACATCATCAAAGTGAAGAGAGTCACTAACATTGTTATTTGTGATGTTGATGATGAGTTGATCATACGAATCTGGTAAACTCTGAAGTAGAAGTTCCGCACGTTCATTTTCCGCTATTTTGAAATCTGATGCTGTGAGTTGAGCAAATAGCGTATTCAGAGTGTTGATGTGATCCGTTACCGACGTGGATTCACTCATTCGAAGAGTGTAGAGTTTCCTCTTCAAGAATATTCTGGTGTGAAGTGACTTCACCTCGTACAATTTGTTTAGAACATCCCAAATCTCCTTTGCAGTCTTCTTCTCTGCAACACTTGACAAAACTGAATCCGCCATTGCTAGGTGCAGATTGGCAACAGCATTGTCATCCTTCTCTTTCCACTTTTCATCAGTCATTTCTGTGGGTCTACTCTCAATTGCTTCTAGACAATTATCCTTCCTCAAAATTGCTCTTATCTTCAATTTCCACAAGGAGAAATTTCTCCCACTGAACTTCTCTATCTCGAATTTTGCTGCCATGGTTGTACACGAACTGAAGCGAGTTACACTATTTCACCGTGAATAGTACCATATACGTGAACAGCATTGTACGTATGTCGTACACTAGAACAAATCCAATATACGTTAACAATTACTGCAAAAGTATACAACCACACGTATGAATAATAACCGTATCTGTGAATAGTACAGTACAATTGAATAGCCCGTATACTGGAACAGTGACCGTAGCCCGTGAATAGTGCACCAGGTAGGTTCCCAGGAAAGAGAGGTGGGTCACTGATAGACACACTTAAATACCAAGTCTTTCCTAGCCAGAACTTCCCTAGACACTTTCACACTACCACACTTTATTTCCAGCAACAAGAATAATTCTTTTCTGATGTGGAAGATCAGACAATACTGCAACCACAGAGCATACTAAGAACCAACACTTTCACTGCAGCGGAATAAGGACCACGAACCAATGGCTCTGATACCACTGTTAGGTACCAGAGTGACGGAATAGTGTCTCACAACTAAAATAAGAGATGAGAAAATAGGAACTGAACACACAAAATTTAACGTGGAAAACCCTCAATGAATAAAGGGAAAAACCACGGGGCAAGACTAGAAGAATTTCACTATGAGAAAATATTACAACACCTCTCTCTAAATACTAGGAGAGAATAACCTCACAAAGAATATAAGAAAATATACAAGAGAGGAAGAGATAATTCTTGGGATGGATTTAATACTTCTCCTTAAGGCTCTTTATATAGCCTTCAAGGAGGAACTCCTTCGTTGCTCCCACCGATGTGGGACTTTCTTATATAAGTTCTAACAATATATTTACTAGTCATCAGAATCAGATATCTAGGCTTAATATAGTTTAAATCTACTTAATTATACATGATTAATTAAGGTAAGGCGAGGATTGTGGGAATATAAAGACATTATCATGTTCAGAATTATTAATTACAGCTATGATTTGGGATTTTAACAGTGCTCGTTTCTTTACTTTTTTGTTAATTAATGAACAAAAATAAGTTAGTTTCAAATTTGAGAATGATTAAGATAAAGTTAATGTTAAATTATAATAAAGTGTTCTAATTAAAATAATGAGAGCAAGCATCACATAGATTTTGCAACACAACAAAAACGAAAACGACAATTATATAAATATAAATATAACATAAATTATTAAATGTGGAAATTTTAAATACGATTATGATACATATATTAAACGTGTTGTATTAATCGTGTTTAAATTATTATATCATATTTATTATACTAATTATTAAATGTGAAAATTTTAAATACGATTATGATATGATATAATATATAATTTAAAATTTAATTTTTTATTTATTAATGAGATGTTGTCGTATGATTTACTATCAGTGTATAAATTTTTTTAAAATAAATACAGGTAATTATCTCTTTTATTAAGTGACATCACATGGTTTACTGTCAGTGTATAAATCTATATACTGAAAATGCATCGAATATAAATTCATTCAAAATTATCATATCTAATTTCACATGGTTTCGACAACTATTATAAGCAAAAGCAAAGGCTTGTTCACCCAATTACACCAACAGCCACCATAAAAACCAGGATCTTCTTAAGCTTTCCAACAGAATGTTCAGTATAAAATTAAATACAAATTTTTAAATGAGAAAAAGAAACCAAAGACAACAAAAACAAAAGAGAAAAAAAAAAAAAAAAAAAGAGGGAAGCAATAACAGAAATAAAGTGGTATAGTGGGATTTGTTTCCAATATTGGAATAGGAGTAGTCGCCTTCTCTTCCGTAAAGGACGTTACGGGATTTTATGATTTTCCTTCTTTGCGCATGCCTTCCTCCTCCCAATTGCTTTGCCTTTTATGCTCCACGCTTTCTCTCACTTTTTTTTTTTTTCTAAAAAGAAAAGAAAAAAAAATGAATTTCACCCTTTGTTAAATTGTTTTTTTTTTAAATGAAATTTTAATTATTGGTAATATAGCTTCATTTTATTCTCACAAGATTTAATTCAATTGGTAAGAAAAAAATCAAGTACATAAAAGATAACGTGCCCTTAAAAAAAGATTATTCTCAAATAAAACCTAGATATATCTCTAATTGCATTATAAATATATATACCCTCATTTAGAAATAGATTCTAAAATGTTGGTGCAACTTTATAAGACTAGCAAGCTGATGATACAATATTCTATTTTTATATATTAAAAAGTTATAACGGAAAAAATGACATAGTGCAGAATTTGTCTCTAAATTCGGACAAAATTAAGACACAATGCTTTAGACTTTAGAGGAAACCTAATTGGTAGTATTCAATCAGTTTATATTTTATACAAATTGCAATTTATGATTTTTTTTTTCTTTATTTCTATCTAGTGATATAGCAGGTTATATGAACTTTAATATTGAAACACATATAGCAATGAAGAGATTAATTGACAACAATACTTTGAAACTATGTAGAAATGTTAAAGCTCCAATACTATTCATCTTTAATTATTCATAAAGACATAATTGGTGGTGATTTTTGAAGGAAAAAAAAAAAAATCATGAACTGCAACCAAAAAAAAAAAGGTCAATTGATAAGTCAAAAGTATAAAAATACCCATTAGAAGACCGTGCAAGAATACGGAACAAAGGTACATAGAAATAAAAATAGTCCCTTCTTGGTTCTCACTTCTCAGCTGTTCTCTTTTGATTCATTTTGTTTTACAAAACCGCAGAGCTGAGGCCTGAGCCAGGCCAGGGAATGGTGGGTGGGGTCCAAAACTCTTTTCCTCTTTGTCCCCCTCATACCCTTCACTTGCAAAAGGAAAGGCTATGGATGGCATTAAGCCATCAACTGATTAACATTATCTAGGGTCACGTGCCTGTCATGTGCAGAGGTGGGCGGGGAAGGGTTTGAGAAATTTGGGGGGTTTGGCGTAGACATGTTCACGGGCCGGACAGTTCGTCCGATTCGGCCAGTATTGAACCAAGTCTAAGTAGGGATATTTGTGATCTGGATCGACCCGACTCGAATCATTATTCATATATTAAAAAATAATATTTTTTAAAAATTTAATATAAAAATAAAAAATATTTTTTTATTAAAAGATGAACAGTAATTCAGATTCGCAGGCCAACCCGAACCCATTTAAAACCGAATCTGAACAAAAAAAATAAAAATGTTTCGGACCGCGATCCGATCCAACCATAAACACCTCTAGTTTGGCGTGAAGGGCAGGACCCTACCAGCAAAGGGTGCAATATATTTGTGGCATGATGATGATGATGAGGATTGGGCATACCTTGCCTTCCCTGCCCCCACGCCAAGCCAACGCGTGATATTTGTCGTCTCAATTTCCGCCCCAACGGTTGCTCAAAAAATCCTTATGCCTTTTTCTAGACGGTTTTCTCCCTTTTCTTTTGTACTAAAGACAATATCATACTCTCTGCTTTTTTTTTTTTCTTTTCTTCTTCTTCTAACATTCATTATTAGACCTTAGGGCACGCATGAAGGATGTTAGTGGAATGCTACCTTTTCCAAGCACTGCTTTCTGTTTAACATGCAGATTGGGTTCTACTGGCTCGCTAGGCATCTACTCTGATTCAAACCATTGTTGTTTTTCTTTTTAATCAGATTTTCATTTCTCTATATATTGTTTATTAATTGGACCAATTTGCCTAGCAAAAGCCTTAATATATATAGGGTTTGAGTAGATATTCAGAGCTATAGCTAGTCGTCTTGATGAAAACTGAACTTAATTTAATCTGTATGCATTTCTTTTTTTTTCTTTTTTTTTTCTTTTCTTTTTTAGCAATGTGTATGCATAGTATTTCTTTTGTTATAGGCAAAAAAGAAGAAGAAAATTTTGAAAAGAAAAAAGAGGAAAAGAATTATGTTGGTATATATAAATGAGGTCAGAAATCATTTCATCTGCTTTAAAGTAGTCAGCAACAGCTGCATGCTGATGAAAAAATGTTGCATGTCGACACTATCACAATGTTTTATATATATATATATATTACATTGAATATTATTGAGAGTTTATATTTGATGTATTGACAATAATAATTCTATTTTTAACTAAGATATGAGAAAGCAGCCATCGGATAAAAAAGAAGAAGTTGAACTTGAACAACCCCCCTAGTTAGCTCGTATCAATGTTAATTTGAGCAAGTTAAACGTGTACTTATCCCTGTTAAAAGAATATGACAAGTACTCCCATACATAACTGGCCTAGCTCCTGATCATAGCTCAATGTTTGAAAATTTTTGGATAATTCAACACTATTCTCCATTTTCCACTTTATGCACACTTTAACCAACATTTGCAGCGGATTGGCACATGAGAAAGTTTGAAAGCTCTCCTAAAATTTAATTTTTTTTTTCCACAAACAAAAAGAGAACTAGAAGCAAAGCAGAACATTCAGCATCACTAGGTCACTACTGTATTAAACACCTTATGTCTGACCTAAAAATTGCCAAATTGTTCCTCCTTTAATTGGATGATAAAACTTAGTGCTTAAGTCCCATTTTCATCTAAAGTTTTGACAATGAAATTGCGTCTCTGATCATCAAAGTCAAGTAATTTCATACTTTGTGTGATTCTGTGAACCGCTAGTGCGTGTGGAAAACGTATATGGGGTCACATTCTCACATTAAAACTCGAATAATGCACTTGATGAACTTGTTGTATTATCTTCATTTTATTTTTTGCTTTACATTGAAAATGATTTGTAATAGTTAAATTTATGCAATTATTCGAGCTTTTGATCAGCCTTATCTTTCTTTTTTTTTTTTTTTTTTTCTTTCCTCTTCGTCCCTTTCAACATTGGCTGGCATTTTCAGCAAAGTTGTGCTGATTCCTCAATCGAACATATGTTTTGGGCAAAGAAAAGAAGGGCATTAAGTTCAAATTAAAGCCAATTCAGGAGAGGAGTTCGACTTCGAATATCTGTCGGTTGCTTATTAGATAAGAACACAGCAATGTCAAATCTTGCAAAGTTCGATATATACATATTGCATTATATCTTTTTTGCTTTCAAATCTACAAGCTAATTAAAAGGTTTTCTTTAAAAAGAAAAGGCTTTGATTTTGATATGCAATTCATTTTTTATTTATAAGACAAGTCTATGCAACAAAAGCATATGTTTTCCTTGAGTTTAGATGAAATAATAACGGAGATGCATGCCCCAAAACGCATACATATATTAAAAAAAAAAATGATTCATACACTTCTTAAAAATACATAATAAGAATTAAAGTATATTTTGAAAATTTAAGATCATATGATGAGTTTTTTTTTTTTTTTTTTTAAAAATTATTGCAAAGCTTGTGTGTTGGTAAAAAGTATGTAGCACTTTCCTATATTAAATCTTAAGGGAATTGTAAAAAGTATGTAGCACTTTAGTTTTAAATAATAAAATTGAACCTCTATGTAGAAGTAAATAAAGTGCTACTCTATTTAAGTAACTTTAATTTACTTTTTCACTACACGAATAGTGTAATTAAGTGCAATTTCGTCGATATAATTAATTACTAGTAAGTAGTAGTAATAAGTTTGGTGTTTGTAGCTTGATGTAGTAGTGAACATCGTTTTCACAAAACAGTGAGTTGAAAAGCAAGAGTGAGTCCCACAAGCGAGTGAAGGGTCTTAATTTGATCATCACAATAACAAGTAAGAAGGATTTTTTTTTGTTCGATTGGTGACTCTTATTCCATGGGGTTGGAGATAGATACATTACATAAAAAATTTGGTACCGATTAAAGTACTAATCCATCAATCTTCCAAGAAAAAACCTTGCAATCATTCAATCAAACTAATATTCTGGGCCACTCACTAATTTCATGCCGCGTGGTTTGAGATAATTATTAAAAATTTAAATTTTGGTTATTAATTAATATTGTTTGGGTTTAATTTTCACTTTCAAACTTATCCAATTGCCTCTTAATTTGTTTTATGATCAATTATAGTTTTTTTTCTTTTTTATTTCATTGGTTTTATAGTGGCTGCCGACTGCTTGCTTTGAAGTAACGCATGAGGGCAATAATAATAAGTTAAATGAGTTCAGTGGATTGACTATTCTTTAGAATATTTTAAGAGAGCTTCATTATTATACAAAGGAAAACTACTTAATGAAGCTCTAGGTGTAGGTGGTAAGTGAGGCCAAATTTTATTCAAGTATCCAAAATAAAGACACGTTTGATTTCATAGAGGCCTACCTTGATAGGAATGCAAATTATTTGCTAGCTTGAGTTAAGATAAAGAAAAGTTATAATTAATAATGGTGAGATTGCTTCGCAAAAATTTAATTGAACTATCATTCCTGTTTATGAATAATACTCCTAGAATATGCAAAAACATTTTGTTTAACATCTAATTTAAACAATTTACAAGTTCAGGGTTTAGGTCTCCTCTTTAAAAAGAGGTTTTACTTATTCATCATTATAGACATTGCATGACCTTTTCTTTTTTTTTTTTACAATATTAATATTGTAAGACCATTTTAAACAATTTCATTTGTAAGTTTTTATCTGATAGAAACAATTTAACATAAGGAAAAAAAAAGGGTAGTTTTTTTCATTTAATGAAAATAATTATTTTGCACACGAGAGAAAGAATTATGCACACATCCGCACATGCTTGACCTAAGTTTTTGTGCTCTCGCAACCCCATCCTCCATTCCCCACCCCCCCAAATGAAAACAAACATTGTTAAATATATATATATATATATATATATATGGATTTTGCGGACAAGTGTTTTAAGGACACTTTTTAAAGTTACTATTTATAAAATTATCAAATACTGTATTTAATATATTGAAAATGATAAATAAAATTATCAAATATTGTATTTAATACAATGTTCTTTTTATAAATAATATATTAATTAATCTTATAAAGTGTCATCAAAATACTCGTTAACAAAACCCTATATATTAGTGTCGTATCAATGGTATACAAAGGTTATAGTTGTGAAGCAATTTAGTCAGATTGTAAACTAATCAAGGCCTTAATGCAAAGGCAATTAGGACAAAGATAAGCAGAGAGATCCAAAATGCTGTAATGGAAAGACAAAGAAAAAAAAAAGGGGGGGGGGGGGGTAAGAGCCAAGAGGTTTCCACGAGAGAATGATGAAAGAATTGAACATGCTCGAGAAAATAAGATTGGGTGACCAAAAAAGGAGAAAAGAGAAAGGACCCACTAATTCTCATTTTTTTCTGCAAAAAAAAAAAAAAAAAACCACACACACTGGGCTTTGGCACTCTTTTGCATTTGACTTCAAACAGTTCCCTTTGCTTGGATTAGTTCCTTTATTTTCCATCCCAACATTATAACAAGATTTCTCATATCCCTAAGTGGAGAACAAAATTATGAGGGTTTGAAGGTTGAGTGAACTTGGCATGTGAGAGCCTCTCTCTAAGTCAAGACTTTACTTACACTTAAATCTCTCCTTCATTAAGCTAATACATTTTTCCTCACTCTCCATTAAGAGAGACTGTGACACACCTGCTTACCTGTAGATGCTATATATTTTGCTGAAGTAGTGGTAGAAGCCAGCAAAACCAAAATTCTGGAATGTGATAAAGGGTGCAAATAATTCTCACCTGCTTTGCAGGCGTGTGGGGAAAGGAAATTTGATTAATTATCTACAGTTTGTGTATGATAGACTGACCAAATTCAACTTCTCTGATTCTTAGTGCAATGGACATGAATGAATAATGTTCCATTTGGGAAGAAATCTCATGGGTTTCAATTGCATTAGCAAATTAATGTTGCTGCCAATAATGCCTTCATATATATATAAGGCACCAGAAGGATAAAAGGTGAGAAAAAATGATCAGCAAAATGCATGCATGATATATATATATATATATATATATATATATATATATACCATGCATGCATTTTGCTGATCATTTTTTCTCACCTTTTATTCTTCTGGTGCCTTATATATATATATATATATATCATGCATGCATTTTGCTGATCATTTTTTCTCACCTTTTATCCTTCTGGTGCCTTAATTAATCTTGCTGCAAGTTTTTTACAGGGTTAATATTAGGCATCTCTTTACAATTTGTGAAAGAAATGAATAAGCCCTGAAAATTTGCTTCAGTCATGGGTTTTAGATTACTACAGACAAAAAACAAAATCCAAAATTTTTCTGTGGCAAATGGGCCACAATTTTGTTGTTTATCATGAAACCACACAAAATTAACCAAGCTTTTAAGGGGAAATTAATTAGAAAGTTAATTAAAGAAGATAATTGAGATCCCAAAAATATTTTCAATAATCACACATTTGAAAGCTTTTGGGTGGATATCTTTGAGACCAAAGAGATTTTAGCAAAGAGGATTTTAAAAGGGGGAGGGGTCCCATAAATTATCATTACATGTCATGTTATCTCATTTGGTTTTTGTTTAAAATAAATAAAAAGAAAAGATGCTTTAATAATTAATATGAAGAAATGTGTGAGACTGAGAGGGCACCGCCACTTATTTTGAGAACAAGTGAACAACCTTATGATTTAGACCTTCCAAAGGAATAAGAAAAAAGGTTGTATAAGATTAACTAAAGAGATTTTGGAATTTTGAGAAACTTGCCCTCCAATTACTACATTATATTTAGGAAAAATTTTAAAAAAAAATTATATCCAAAAAGAAATAAAAAAAAGTCATGTGATCCACCTGAAGTATATATATATATATAAATTATATAATAATTTGAGCCTTAAATAGAGAATTCTTTTAGTACATTTCCTTTTAACAAAGTTAGAAATTTCCAAAAAAAAAATGCTTAATTCAGTTAATTCATATAATTATTTTTAAAAAATAGTATCTAACGAAAATGAAATTAGAATTTCAATATCTACAACCCCTTTTCATTTTCTTATACCGTGATTTTTTTAAAAAAAAATTAAAAAAAAAAAGGATAGCTTGTTAATCCAGTCCCACCTATCATGTGGTTAGGTTAGATTATGATTTAAAAAGAAAATAAAAATTCAGCTTCTTCTTTTACTAAAATTAGGTAACACGATTTTAGGAACACAAGTGATTGAGTCATGAAGTTGCTGTAGCCCATAATTTACAGTTTCTTTGGAGCTTTGGGGGTAGTTAAAAATGTGTGTTCCTTTGAAAACCCATTTGACAAATTAATTAGACAATTCTCAAGAGCTCACTTTTTCCCCTTTCTCAATAATTAAAAATATTAATGATAGAAAGTTTTAGACCAAACTAGAATTAAACTAAAATGTTAATGCTAGTTTTTTCCCCCAATGAATATTATTAATGGAAAAGCTTTGGTAGTCAGTCAAAATTGGCTGTAGATTATTTTATTAACTAGGGGACTATAGGAGCTTAATTAACTGTAGAGGAATTTTGCTTCTACCCTTCCAATTTTAGCACCTATCTAGACAAAGGGCATCTGATATTTGTCACACACCAAGTCCAAGATGGCTATGGGATAATGTTGCTTTTTTTATCATTATTTTTTTCCAACCGAGATTCACTCTTGGATTTTGATTTTATTAGTTTAGTTAATGTCATACTAAATATTTTTGTTAAAGAATTATAAAATATATATATAGATAGATATTTGTTAAGGAAGTGAAGGAAATGTAAACATCAGTGTCCTTGATTTATAATAACAAAAAAAAAAAACTCAAGTTTTCCTAAATTTTGAGAAAAATCGATTTTGGTGTCAAGTTAGGAGTTAGGTATATATAATGAATATAATTTGTTTTTATTAAACTATTAAGCACTTATTATTCTGTTTGAGGCAGCATGCATGCATGCATGCTGAAGAACAGAAGCAAAGGGAGTTTTAGCATGAAATGAAATCCAACCTCCAAAAGCAAAATTCAAAACAATGATCATCATTTTGTTTTAGAAGATTGGAATGGAAAGCCAACAAAACAACTACTTAATTATTATGTTGATTTTGTTAGTTGGAATTGAATTGGATACTTTTACTCTATACTCTAAAATCATAGTCTATTTCTTAATCATTTCTACTTTTATTTTTTTGTTTGTTTGTTTGGCTCAAGCTTTCAAACCTTATAATTACAATTTACAAGGTGCTAGCTAAGCTAGCTCATGTTGTTGGTTGCTAAACCATAAACAATGACATTGCAGGACAGCCTATGAATATGACAACAAGTAAAGACTAAAGATATTTATAAAAAAGAAAATTTGTCTTTTTTATTTTTAATAATTATGTAAAATATTATATGACATAAGCATTGTAGAAATATTTGAATCAACATCATTAAAACATAGTTGTTATAAAATTTACGTTTTGCTTTTGCTTACAACACTAGCTGGGGCCATTGGCTCATGCATGTTATGATAATGGTTATTATGGGTTTTTAAACGTTTATCACCTTTTCCTATTACTATCATAATAATCATATTTTAGTTGTATATTTTACGTAATTTGATGATGTTAAAGGAAAGAGAAATGGTAGTAAATCCCTTTGCTAGTATTTAAAAAGAAAACGAGAAATGATGAAATTAACAAAGAAACAAAAGTGAAAGAATAAACGGGGGCAGTAAAAAATCATTTTTGAACACATTATAATGTCCCCATTGATATGGTAAAACCATTGGCGTCACAGTCCATCAGAAAAATTGAATGATCAAGTTTTAAAGTACTTTGCTGAAATGAATCAGAATGTGTTATAATAGCTTCGGTGATTCCCTCCCTGTAAGAGGAAAAAGAGAGTTTTTTAATCTGCAGAAATTTCTAATCTATCATTTTTCTTCTCTTCTCTTCTCTTCGAATCGAAATGAATAGGAAATGTCAGGAAAATAATGGCTTCAAAGTTTAAACCTTTTTCAGGAGGAAGGAAGAGATCAATGGACCAAGAAAAAGTGTCAAAAGCCAAGCCAATTCTAGAATATCCTGGCCCGGAGTCTATCCTGTAATGCTAAGAAGAAACTCCGTTTGCATTCTTCAATTGAATGAATTTCAATACTCCCACCTTAAAAACACCCATCTTCAATTATTTTTATAAAATAGCATTTAAGAAAATGATCATAGTAACAATTTCTTTGACGTTTTCCTTCTCCATCCAAACAAAGTAAGAAACTTTTACAAAAATGGCCCAAAGTTATTTGTTCATTTGGGTAAACAAAACCAAGATTTACCTTCAATTGGTGGCCTAAAGATGTAGGGCAGAAGCATTCACTCAGAACATGACAATGCATTTAGACATGTTTAGCCAGCACAAATCTCAGTAACCTCAACATAGACGATTTAAAGTTGTCCAACTCCAAACACAATATAACTGTCTCAAAATTCTCAACCTTAAAATAGAAATGAAGGTTAAGACAGTAACAAAAACACCAAATATGGTTCCAGAGGATCAGCGGTAGCGGCGAAGAGAGAGTGTGTTGTTTCTCTTCCAGTTTGCCCTTCTTGAAGGTCGGGCTTTGTGGTGCAAGTGTCCCTTGCCACGAAGACCCCTATATTTCTTTCCGGCCGAGGTGAGTCCTCGGAGTTCCCTGTGTTTGTGCACTGGATTGCAGATCCAGTTGATTCTTGGGTCATTGCGGATGGCATTGTGGGCAGCATCAACCAAGATGACCTCAAAGTATTTGTATGTTGAATCCTGCAAAGAAAAAAAAAAGAAAAAAAAACTCGGAACATTAAACACCCAACTAAACTAAAGCCTTGTTTAGTACAACTTTTGAGATCAAAAGGCCTTGTTTAGCATTGCTTCTGACACAACTTTTGAGGTCAAAAGCTATATTTCACCGCAAACGCAATACTAAACAGATAAAAAATTGACTTTTGCTGTTGAAACCATGGTTTGAAAAGCCAAACCAAAAAGCTAAAAAATATAGCTTTTGGGTTTTAAAAGCTAGCTTTTGGATAAAATGACTTTATTATCCTCACATCTCTACACTTTTATTATTTTAAACATTTTTTTTTTAAATTTCAATTTCCTACAACAACTTTTCACAATAATGCTAAACATTTAAAAGTTTTTAAACCACACTTTTTTCAACCCAAGCTTTTTCAAACAGCAATGCTAAACTAACCTTAAGTAATCCCACAAAAGAGTTGGGCATCAATTTCCATATTAAAATAGATATAATCTACAAAAATGTAAAAGATACACAATTGATTGGTTGTGCATCAATTTCCATATAAATATAGATAAAATCTACAAAGATGGACGATATACAAATGATTGGTGTTAATTCTTATGCTATGAGCACAAAATGTTTGGTCGCAATTACTCAATCAAATCTTTCTTCAGAAGAATAACTAATATGTTAAAGTAATTGTGCTTTGCAGTAGAACTCACCTCATTGATCCAATACGAGTTCACAACCCTAAGACCACCGAGCTTCCGGCCAGCTCGTTCCTCTGCAACTGATCTTTTGCTGCGCTGGAATTTCAGCTGGGTAACACCCTGGTTTGTGGGTTTCCCATACACAATACCTTTAGGAACTGGTCTCTTCCTTCCACCACGTCTTACACGGACACGATAGACAACATAACCCTGTTAAAAAGTAGACTTAGTCACTAGATATAACACAGGCAGAGAAAGCATTAACAGATACAAAATGTCCTTCATGCACAAATGACACCAAATTATAACAGTAAATTTTTTTACCGTAACCATGCCAACTACATATGTAGGGGGAAAAAATTAGAGGATTAATGAGGTATCCAATAATAATCAGTCGGAAACATGATTCCCCAGTTTTATCCAGAAGCAGAAAATGCTTAGATGAAATAAGTAATAACAAATAAAACAAGCAAAATATTGTCCTTGCATACATCAACATTGAACTAGACACTTGATTAAAGTAAAAATATTTAATACTAAGCATAATCTAGAACTCCAGTCACTATGCACTCTGGTTTTCAAATCTCAGGAAATAAAAACTTTACTACCCGAAGTCTCCATTTCCAGTCGAATTCCTTCTCATGTAAATTTTAAGTGGATAATCATTCCAAATTGAGACAACAGAAAACACAGAGTAAAGACATTAGCAGGATGAGAGCAATTCTTAACCAAGTAGCGGATTGAACTAATACCGGACAATAGACTGAAAGTTTTTATCAACATTACTGCTATGCAGTTTTGAGAACAAAGGATAATCCTATAACTAAAATATGTTACAACTATGACAAAACAAACATAATAAACCGAAAATTACAAGATCAAAAACCAAACCTCATAAAAATGCAGTGGCAGAAAGCAATATTAAAGAAACAATGAATCAGTTTACCTGCTTGGCTTTGTATCCCAAGCGACGAGCCTTGTCAGGGCGAGTTGGGTGGTTAACTCGCACAATTGAAGGGTGCTGACGGTACTCCCAGCACCTGACCCTCTGCAAGAACCTCATCACATCGGATTGCTTCTTCCTCCATAGCTCTGACACGTACTTGTAAGCCCCTAGTTTCACAAAATCCCAACAAAAATAAAATCATCACAAATCATAACCCAAAATACCAAAACAGAGATTAATACATACATATATATATATATATATATATAACAATCAAATATAACCCTTTTCATCTTAAGAGATCTCCATTCAACTAAAAGCCCATTTCTACTATTTAGCATCTACTCTTTGAGTCTAAAAAATATAATAAAAAGAAAAGAAAAGCTGAGAAACTAATCAGTCAAAATCAAACCTTCAACAAGTTTCTAGATTTAATTAAAGGACAATAAATCAAGCTGGGAAAAACCCATCACTCTACATAAACAAATAAACAAACCCAAGATTTCAATCATCATATTAACGACAAACGAGAAAGCAAATGAGAAACTAACTAGTTGTTAAATCATGATTATTAGATGCGAAATACTAAGGAAAAATGGCGTACCCATGGCAGATTCAGCTCCTGTGGTCTCTGGTTTCGACTAAGGAGCTGCCAAACTCGAGATATATGAACTCGGACTCTCATTAGGGTTTTAGAAGGCATAAAGGTAATTTGAATTGACAATTTTACACCTTTGCTGGGTCCGGTTCAAGTGGGCTGTTGGGTCGATCCTATACTGGACCAAGTTTGAAATGGGGTCCAGGAGAAATCGGTCGGGCGCCGCCTGACCCAAAATCCAACTTGGATTTGAAATATTTTGTGCCAACCCCATTTCCCCTTTCCATGAAACACAACTCAAAAAATATATATAGATATATTAACCTTTTTTTTTTTTCCACAAATAAATAAATAATTTTAGATATTTGAATTTCCTTGTCTGAAATTTTCAAAATTTCTTAGTAATAATATTTAGTGAAAAATTTAAAATTATTTCGGAACCATTTACATTTTTAAGTAATTTAAAATTATAATTCAATTTTAGTAATAGATCATTTTAAGACTTAAGATTGATTTACTTGATAAACTTTTTAATAATAAGAATTACTTGTCAATATTCAAACCTGTCCATAAGCATAAAATTTTTCATATTTTACAAATCGAATTCGGATATCTAAAAGTTGCTATCCATCCAAATCCGACACGAATAGTAAATCTCCTATTCAAATCCTAAAATTACCCGATTACAAGATATTCAAATTTTACTATACACTACCATCCTAGAGAGAGCTAATATCCGGAATGACAACTACCCGTTTACCAAGCTCACCGATGACACAACACTGTTTCTCTATGGTATTGAGCGCAGCAACATCCTGGGCGAACACACAATCTGAACCAGGCGATACCTGCATATAATTTTTTAACTTATAACTTCAATAACCAAATGCTATGCTGCTAGTCATTAGTCAATAAAGCTTCCATAAAAATAGAATTATTACTGTATTATTTACAATATATTTTGACTTACGTTATCCGGACTCGGAATTGAGTGTTAGATACGAATATGTGTCTGATATAAGTATGTTTAATTTTTTTCTAAGCTTTTTTCATATATTTGGAAGATCATACCCTCGTACTCATGTACGAACATGTGTTGGACACGTGTTGAACACGGGAACTTTAAGAAAAAAAATGAAGAGTCCGGATAACATAGATTTTGGTCATTATTCATTCATGGTTTATTAAGAAAGTGTTTTAGTGCACTTTCTTTTTCCAGTTTCAGTTACTGGAGTGCATTTCCATTTTCGAGAAAAGCTCTAACTGTGTATATAAATCAACCAATCAATCATGAAATCAAAGCCTTTGAACGAACAAAGTTACCAAAATGGTAAAGGTTCAGTGGTATAACACGAGATGAACTAATAGTACGATAATTTTATGAATTCCTTTATAGCAAAACTACTACTATGTTGTTTTAAATATTTTATTGACTTAAAATTCAAGAAAACATAAATTTAAAAACCTTTTGATGTAGATGTATTGCAGATAAATGGCTATGCATGCTGCTAAGTGGTTTATTACAAGCTCTAAGTAATGGAGAATAAATACCCAGCTAACACCCTTTTGGAAAGTTTGGGATGTCTTGGAGGAAAATATTAGTTCGATTCAAAGGAGAAAAAAAAAAAAAGAGAGAAAAAGAAAAGGATAGATCAATTAGCTCCATAGCACCAATGGGTTGTACTTGGAAGCCATAGCCATAGCCATAGACCAAGTTTCAGTGCAATCCATGGAGATAATGCACAAAAAGATGCTGCAGATTAGGAATGTTACCATGATGTTTGCAGTATTCTAGAGGCGGTTTTGATCCATTGGATGAGTTTATGGGTACTAATGGATTCATGATTTTGCAGTCGTTCACTGAACAGAATATATCCCTTTCTGAGATCTCAAATGAGTAAGTCCAAGAAGTTTGAAATGGAGAAAGGAGGAGGTAATTTAAATTCAGAATGGTAGCGAAAGAAATGCGAACAAATGTCCATGTGCATGACCTACAAATATGCATCTGACAATGAATGCATGTATAGGTATGCTTCTGCAAGTATCAAGCAAGGTTGATGTATGACTTACATCATAGAGTGTTTCTCCCAGTTTCAACTTGACTGCTCCACTCTTGTAAACCAGCATTTTCCCCATATATCCCCCCGGCAACTCTTCTAACTGGCACCCTTTCTTTAAAGCACCAAACCTTTCGGATGATACCGAGTTCTCAGCTTTCTCTTTCCCCTTTTTGCTAGCCGATCGCTTAAGTATGGGAAGATTATTGGGAAGCTGAAAGAAAAACATCTTTTCTTTCTCACCTTCCTCCTGTCACCAATGATCGTTATTTTAGATACTTTTCTCAAATATGTCGAATTTAGGAGACTGAAACATTAATATGATCACCAACCAGTAGCCCAAGATCTGAAGCAGGATTAATAGTTTTCTCATCATATTCCTTTCTAGCAGCCTCTACAAACTCTGCCTGATCAAGAAGTTCTACAAGCAAAACAAGAAAACATGCTCAACAAATATAGATCAAAACGAGCAAAAGGGTATTGACTAATGAGTGCATACAGTCTATACAAATTTTGCACCTTACAGTTAGAGACAGTGAATCAAACACCAAGCACAGGTTTCATTCATGTAAAGAATAATATCATCTCAAATTTCAAGAGTAATCTCAGCCATTTTTATCATTATTACTATTATTATTTTTGCACGGATAATTTTTCAATAATTAATCCTTTTGTCCTTATAAGTTTGCTTTTCAGCATCACTTATAAGAAGTAACATTGCCACCAGGAAAGTTAAGAAGACACTTTTAGAGTTCATTTGAATCAATTTGTTATTGTTGATGTAGGTCAAAATTTGACTCATAAGAGTCCTGAAAGCATTCAAAGAGAGACTAGTAATCTTTTTGTATGGGAGAAAAGTAATAGATATCCCTCTAATCTAGGAATCACTCATTTTAGATGCAGAAAGCTTACCAGGGTCACCAGAGTAAGGTCTCCTCAGAGGAAGGGTAATAGGATAGTAAGTGTGGTGGTAATCCTGCAATGTCATGGAACCGAACAGTGTCAGTCTGTCAGAGGCAAACGCAGGCACGAGTTTGCCCTCATTCCCAGACACATGAACAAAGAGCAAGATTTTACCCATGGTTCACTGTATTCTCTCTTGATTTTTGGTGCTAGTGCTTCAATAGCATCTGAAGGACATATATCAGTCCTATCTTCTTTGGAAGTTGAAGGCAAAGAACCTATGATTTGCCCACAGTTATCATCACGACTCCTCTGCCTCGAGTCAGTTCTTTTATCAGAGGTCTCACCCCTTTGAGTGCCATATGTCCTCAATAAAGTGGATGACGGTGCTCCAGGACCAAATGCAATTTGCACTGAAGCTGCAGGTTTAAAATTTGAAAATTAGCAGTAGAAAATTCTGTGTAAATAATTGATTTAAAGGTGGAGCCATTGATAATCCTTCAGAATGTAAATTTATCTAAACCACAACAATAAAGTCAAGCATTTCCCACCACATAGGATTGGTTTTATAAATCATACCTAAACTACATTTCTTTTAAGTTAGCATATCAAGGATCTTCCCAGAATGCATTCTTCTAACCTCACAATTGTAGTCCTTTTCGCTCATCTTCTATGAAGAGCTTGTTAATGTTCTGCTGAAATTTTGGGGACCATCTTTTTGGAGGATAGACCTAGCCACCAATTAGACTATACCTTGACTAACTAGCAAAAAATACCTAGAGAAATTATAGAACACTTGATACGTATATAAGAAGACATGCAGGGTAATCACTGGTAGTTTATATGGTATATAAGCCCCACTATCATCAAACTGTACTATGATTCTGGTATAAATAACATCACGATAGGATGAACGATATGCGAAAGAAATGAAAGAAAAGCTAATGAGGGATTACATTTCTTTTCAACTTTAGGCCTTTGTCGTGTTTGATTCTCCTGCAAAATGCAACAACAAACAAAAGAGTTTTTGGTTGAAGAATATGTACAAGTTGGGTTCAAATGGCACACAGATTTATATACTTCTAATTGAATAAAAGAGAAAATCAAAAGCCTGGAATCCAATTCATGTCTTAACTTTTGTTGTTAAAATGAACAAGGGAAATTGTTCAAACTAGGGAAGTCATATCCTGGCCACTATTTGATAGTGTAGGCACAAATGTTTGTAATGAATAAAAAATCAGGGGTACTGAAACTGAATGAAAATTTCCAGTATAACCATTTGCGTCATTAATCTATGGTCCATATTGGTATTAGGCCATGGGTTATTGGTACTACTTCACTTTTGGCATATTTCTAAAACAAAATTTTTTTTTAAGGAAAATGTTAATCGGTGTATAATAGCACTGGTTTATAAAAAATATATATATAATTAATACATAACGTTTTTTTAAATTCAATAAAAGTAATGTATTAAATGTAAAATTTATTTTTAAAATGGTAATTAAATATTCTATAACTGGTGACTACACATCCGTTAACCGGATCCTTTTTTTTTTAATAATTATTTTGTTTTTAAAAATAAAAAAATCCGTAAATCCAGGATCATATTTTTGAGTAAAAAATCATGCATCAATCATAAAAATCACTGAACTAAATGTCTGGTGCTCAAAACCAAACCTTTTAATTTGCCATTCAAATTTCTTTTTAAAAAAAAAGTTTGAGAAATTTGCTGTCCAAACTAAATTTAAAATAAAAAAACCCTAAAGATTTATCCCATTTTCTGACCCCATATTAATATCATAGATTTATTTCTCCCCCTACCCTTCCCCACTTTACAATTACAGAGGCAGTAGTAACAATTAACAAACAAGTACTAAAATAAAACAAGGGAAAAGAACGGTAAAAAAAAATATGCGCTCTTGGAAGGAAAGATCCAAACACTCCCTAGTATCGAAAATATTACGGGGAAATGAACCAAACAAGGCCAAAATAAGCATAATTTAAAGGAAAAAAAAAAAAAATATATATATATATATATATATATATATATATATATATCAAGATACATAGATTAGCAGTACTATTAGAAAGAACTGCGTCTAAAAAGATTCAAGAAGGTATTAGTAAAAATTTATACGTACGTTGAAACGTCCAAGAAGATACTGCGCCTGAGCAGCTTCTCCATCTTCATCGCTCGCATCACTGCAATTTTAACGATAAAATTTATTTTTACTTGGTTTGAAAAACGCATTAATAATAATAATAATAATAATTTATTAAAAAAAGGGAAAATAAGAAGTAGTAAAGCAGAAAAGGGGAGAAAGTAAAAGCGGGAATAATACGATTTGGCAAGAGTGAGTTTGGGTTTTCTTGAAGATTGAGGAGCTTTAGGAGCGAATCGAACCTGCACAAGAAGGTTAAACCATCACAAAGATAATTAAATCAAAAATATATAAGAGGACTAACATCTGAAGATCTCGAAATTCGACGAAACCAAAAATCGTGAAAGAAATTCAATCAACTGAGAAAATAATTTCAGTATTGTTACCTTTCGCCGGCCAGAAGAAGGCCCGTCCTCATCCATGGCGGGTTACAGAGTTTCAGGTTGAAGACGAAGCAGGTTACAGAGTTTCAGGTTGAAGACGAAGCAGGAAAGCCAAAAAAGTTGATCAGAAATTTGAAAAAGAGAAGTTTCGAACCCTAGACCTCGAACTGAGAAGGTAATGAGTTTACCAACCAGGATATAATAATTATTAGAATAAGCGCTGCAATTTTATATATATTACCGTTTGAAAAACACTTAGTAACTGAAAACTCTTATCCTCCTAGATCCTACTAAAACTGGGTAGAGCCAATTGATAGGGTTACTTCTTTATTAGGAATATTAGTGTAAGATAAAATATTTGTTCAAAGTACCTGAAAAGTTCTAGTATTATATTATTTAATGAAAATTAGTTTTTTTATTATAAAGTTGAGTAATTTAATTCCTGTGCTTTTAAAATTGAAGCAAAAAAGTAAAATCACTAACTAGTGTAACGAAAACTGTTAAAAAAGTTGACATGACATTTAACCTTGTGTTTATTTAATGATGTGGCACCAATAAAATATATTATTTTAAGCTGACGTAGACAAAATAACAAACTAAGTTGGTAAAAAATAATTTGATGTGATATTTTTGCCAACTTAATTTGTTATTTTATCCACGTCAGCTTAAAATAATATATTTTATTGCTACCATGTTAGCATTTGACATTCACGTCATCAAATAAACACAATGTTAAATACTAAGTCAGCTTTTTTATCAGTTTCTGTTACACTAGTCAGTAATTTTACCTTTTTGCTTCAATTTTAAAAATACAAGGATTAAATTATCCAATTTTATAATAAAAAGATTAATTTACACTAAATGATATAGTACAAAAACTTTCTAAGTACTTAATCTTTATCTAAATAAGATAAATTTGTCACTATATTTAAGCTTTACTTTTTATTAATTAATTTAATTAAAAAAAGAGAGAAAAAATTATGCTTTATTTTTATAAAAAAAATTGTCAACTTTTTTTTTTATTTAATATTTTTATCAATTAAATAAATATTCTGAAAGAATATATTATTTTATCCATAAATCATCCAAAACCAAAGTTTAATGGCAGAATTCTATAAAAATCAAAATTTAATGATAAATTAAAATAAAATGATAAAATTCAACATTGAGATTACATATAATAATAAATTTGCCTTTAATCTCAATCTTAAACTAATCTTTTAATCGACTCTTGACATTTTCCGGCATCTTTTAAGGCGATTGGCTCCAACTTTTTTGGATCTCCACCTTGCCTGCTTTTATATTTTAGCATATGTAGCAAATATTATATATTTTAGCATATGTAGCTGCTGATTATTCGTGAGCTTTGATGGTAAACATGGTTTAACAGTAAGCTATTTGAAAGCGGAGGCCACAAACCAGATTAGATAAACAGAAGGTTGAAGGGTGCAACTGAATAAAGTATGTGAATCCAAAGACGTAAAGATTATTTATGGTTAGTTTCAAATTGGAGTGAAATTGAGCCGAATACATACACTGTTAGATTGGAGATTCGAGCTCGTAATTTACTCGAATCTTAAGCTCGTCTAAAGACTAAATAAACTCGGTTAAGTTCAATAAAATTATAAATATAAATATAAAAATTAAATATTATATTATCATCATTTATTTATATACATATTATTAAGATACTAAAAATTAAAGTTCATTAATTTCTCAAGTCGTGTATTAAGGTAGTTGAACTTGTCTTGATTTGTTACTCGAATAGCTCAAGCTCAAGTATTGATAGTCGAATTCAAGTAGCTTGACTCATTTACATCTTAGGTCAAACTCAAAATATGTAATATAAAAAATTTGGTTAAACATATAATTTGTATTTTGTGTTATTATCTTGTTAAAAATTATAAAAAATCATATATAAGATATAGCAATTCAATTCAAAAAGAAAAGAAAAAAATAGCATTTCCATAACAATCAAACAACAAATAAGTGAAGACAATATTTTCATAACAACAAACAAGTACTAATTTAATTTCTTAATATATATATATATTTATATATATATATATATTATGCAGAAAGTTTAAATCAATCAATAAAATATATATAAAGTATTTTAAAGTGACAAACTTACATAATGAAAAAAATAAAATCAAACAAATACTTACAATATTTAAAACAATAAGAATTTTTAACTTCTATGCGAAAAAAATCCAAGTAATTTGTCACTCTCATGACAAAAAAAATAAAAATAACACCCCTCCCTCCCCTTATGTACAATGGGATAAAAAACCAATATCAGCCAAAGAACTTTTCGTGAGCTACAAAGATGCAATACTGAATAAGATTTTTTTCACAAATTTATCACTCTTATTATACACAGATTTGATGTCTAACCAATGCACTTCAGTATAACTTAAGTTTGGTGCCAATTTGCATTGCCATACACTCGTATACATGAAAAAACAAAAACAAAAGGACTTCCATATTTCTTGACAGCATGCAATCAAGAGTAAAAGTTAGTATAGTACTAATGTTACTTGGACTCGGGTGTGAGTGTTAGATATGGGTATGTATCCGATATGGTTCAGTTTTACTAGGTTTTTCCATATATTTGTAAGGCTTTTGGAAGGTCATATCTCCATACCCATCCCATGTCCGAATATGCATCGGACACGGTTACTTGAAGAAAAATGTAGAGTAAGAGCAACATAGGTAAAGTATTAGTTCTTGCTGAACCTGCCTCATAGAGCAGGCTATTGAACTAGTACAAAAGTCTATCGGAAAGAGAGTTAAGAGGAAGGGGGTATTGACAAGAAAAAAGAAGAAAAGAAAACTGTACATTTCACGAGGATGAGAAACCAGAATTGAGTGGAAAGACAAAGAAAGCTACCTAAGAAGCAAACGATGGCATCTCACGCTTGCGGAATGACACGTTCTGCACCTTAATGGCCTGCAAAATTTACGTTAGCCAAGTCTATCAGGTTAAAACACATTAGTTCTTAGTTTTACATCCAAATTTGGGCATCCTGCAATAGTCGAGTTTAAAGACTACAAACAAAAAGACAAATGAAAAGGTTCAAAATAGAAAAGATGGATTTTCACTGACCTAATAGAAAGTACTGAATAAATTAAAATGTCACATACAATACAAAAGGTAATTTTGACCGTTGAACAAAACTATGATCAAATAACAACCATCTAATCAGCAAAAGATTGTTATGCTTTGAGCTCAATAATCCTCAAACCAGCAAAAGCCCACTTCCAAATACCCACTCTGTCCCAATGGAAAAAGCCTTTCTGACTCATTCCTTCGACTCACAAAACGAGAGCAAGGCCATTCTATTAGGAGGCTAGTAGCTGATACACCAAAAATCTTTGATTGGAGTCCACAAAATATTGTGACAGCAACACATACTTTGCAAAACATATGATTATCTCAAAAGAGTAACCGCCCTGATCAACTTGTACAAAATAAGGTCAGATAAGGTTGAAAAGTTACGAAAAAAGAAAGCCACACCATGGCTGAGTCTGCCTTAGCATTTAACCTACCAGATATTCCTTGGATTACAGAGTGAGAAGTCCATGACAAGGGACAGCCATGGTATGGTGGTTTCAGCATTAGTTAAAGACTTAGCAAAATATACAGATTAATATTTGTTTACAAGAATCACAAGCCTTACAAATGCCAAGCTCAAAACAAACAAGCAAAAGAAGAAAGCCAAATAAGTGGTCAATCAGTTTAGGCACAGAAAATAAATACACCAACATGTTCTGTTTTGAAATTCATGATAAAACCTGCAAATGTCAGCCACCTGCTCAATAGTTTTTATCATCGGTTCTTCAGAAAAGCAAACTTTATCAGACAACAATTTTCATCTTTTCATAAAATGACACACCAAAAATTCATTTTTTAAAACCAGGCTCCTATTCTAAAATTTTTGACAAATAAGAGAAAGAGAGAGAGACAATAAGATCAATAAAGCATCACGGCATCACCAACAAAATTTAAATTATTAAAAGCTGGGAAAGGAGCTTAGCAATTCTCTGCCCCAGTAGAAAAAGATGCAGCACGAACATATAACTGTTTTATTCTTAGGCAATGCATGATTTTAAAAGCAACGTTGGCCCTTGGGTTAGATTGCGCCAAACACAGTTTAAACCATATCTATATAGCACAATAATTGACATGATTTGATATGTGAACAATAGTTGCCACGGAGCTTGTATACAGTTCAAAAAGAGTTAAAACCAAAACTTACACAAGGAAAAAAAAAAAGAATATGAAATGAATTCTGCCATCTAATAGTCCAAATAAATGATCTAAGAAATACCATAGGACAAACTTGTATCATTTGTAGTCCTATTGATTCAAAACAAACCTGACAAACAAGAGGTTATAAACCAAGAAGAATTGTTTCCAACTATGTTACTCGGACTCGGATGTGAGATACGGGTATATGTCCGATATGGTTCAGTTTTTCTAGGTTTTTCCATATATTTGGAAGGCCCTTGGAGGGTCATATCCCCGTAACTATTTCCGTATACGCGTCGGACAAGGATGTCGAACACGAGTACTTAAAAAAAAATGAAGAGTAGGAGGAACATAGGTTTCCAGCATCAAAGGTCTAAATAAACATATTAAGGGATCATATAATGGGTAACCAACCCTTCAGTTCAACAAAGCTTTATAATCATCATGTCAGTTCTTTACGAAATATCAAACTAAGTTATACCAAACATCAATTTGCTATGACTAAAGCCCTAATAGCTATTGAGAGTGTACAATTTCTAACTAAAGCAGGCAAGTAGAACAACCACAACCTATTAAAGAAGTATTAACAGCTAAAATTATTGCTCTGTTTCTAACGAGCCCAGTTATACATAATTGAATGAATGCCCCGCCATAATCAAATATATACTCTTTCTCATGGCCTAAAGCAAACTTCACTCTAATTTACAACTATCCTATCAATTTTAAGTATTACCTCAGATTCATTTCCCGTAATAACTGCAATCATGGGAGCTATTTTCTCAGTTCATGACCCAGAAAAACAATATAGAAAACCCAGTGGTTACAAAGACATGTATGTTTCTTTCACCTGCCAAATCTGAACTTGGAAAATATATTAGTGTAACATTACGACAAGGGGAATCACAGAAAACATTCAAACAGATATATAATTGAGAGAGAATCCACATACCCCAGTGGCCTTCGTTTTAAAGGAATTACCTTCAACAAATGGAAATGAGAAACGGATGCCAGGGAAGCTTGAGGCAAGGCAACTTGGCAAATTTAAAATCCTTACAAATAAAGGGGCATTATAACCAGGAAATAGCATAGTATGCTAGGCTAATTAAAAAAGCCGTTAAACAATACCCCAGAGAAATAAAATGTAATAACAAAAATTGTCAGGAAGCAGTTGCTGACAAAATGAACCATAGTAGAACATTAGCAATCAGACAAAAAACAGAAGCCAATAAGAATTCATAGAAAATAAAATCAAGTCCTACATGTGCATTAATATTAATAAAATTTGAACAGCCTTTCCAGAATGCAACTTCATAAACTGAAGTTCAGCCAAGTCTCTGCAAATTTCATAACAGTACAGGAAGGTTAAAGATGTGAGTCCCAAACTTCCAACAAAGTCATGGCAAGAGGTAAGAAATCAGGTTCACAAGAGCTCCAAGAAACATCAGTCCTGTAAAATTATACAATAATAACAAGGGAAAGGGTTAAGAAATGTAAACATAAAATAACAGCAAACTCGGAAGATAAAGTCCGTAGCATTCATATGAGAAACCCAAAAACAGAAGGCATTTTCTCATAGGAAAATATGTGGATACCGTGAGATCCAAGCATCGTCAAATCCATCACTGCACTATAATGTTAAATTATAATCTTAATCATGAAAAATATGGTGACAAATTTGAGAGATTATATCAGAATTTTTTTAATGGCAAAGTGAAGCATTAAAAAAAATAAACACTTGAAACCCTTTCATACTTAAGAATTCGAACAATTGTAAGTCATTAGAAGAGGACTGTCTTGAACACTTCTTTCCTTCTCAAATATAGAAAACGTCAAATGAGATTACCAACATAAAACGGTAAAGATGGTAAAAAAAACAAAGTTAAATGGTGAAAGATATAAAGTTAAGAAACAATCAAGTTGAAAAACTCCTACCATCTATGTTACTCGGACTCGGGTATGAGTATTGGATAAGGGTATGTGTCTGACACGGGTATGTTCAATTTTTTCTAAGTTTTTCCATGTATTTGGAGGATCCTTGGAGGGTCATATGCCCAAACCCATGTCCAGATATGTGTTGGACATGGATACTTCAAGAAAAATGAAAAGTCGGAACAACATAACTTATCATTAACCCTGATCATGAATCGATAGAATGTCCTTCTTTTAGATCAGTTTCTTCTTTAATACAAACAATATAAAACATAGAAAGTACTCTCAATCATAACTTGAACTTCCACCCTTTTCAAGGTCTTGATCATACGTAAGATATATGTGCATTTGTATTCCTTCACATAAAGAACAAGATTAGAAATGGCAGTGGGTCTCTAACTTTTTTAATAGTAACCAAAATCTCACAACTGGCAGTAACTTAAAAAATAACTGCATGTACAAATAAGCAGTTGGCTTATATGTTCATGACCAGAACCATATGTAGCACTGTTAAGGATCTTCAGATGGTTAAGTGGTGATTTATCAAAAATGAAACCAAAAATTAGAAAACAACACATGGCTATAAAAGAAGCAAACAGGTTTAACTCATTACCTCTCCAAATATAACTATAAATGGAGTATATCTGCATCACTTCATATCTGCCATGAACTTCTCATACTCAGCAGCTGCACCATAGGTTGTTTTCTCTGCAGAGGAGACTGTGGGAGGCAAAGGAGGATTTGGTGCCCAAGGCTTGTTACTATTACCTTGGGAATGGTCTGCCGAAGATGTAGGTGCTGGAGGAAGGGGGGGAGGAGGAACTGCATTGTAGTAAGAAGAGTAACCTAACGAAGATGTTGGGTATGCAGTTTGTGAATTTGGCGGCATTCCAGTCATTGAGTTCCCATAGATATTTGTAGGAACAGCTGGGGCAGAGGTACTGTTTTCAGATTGCACTCCAGGTGGGAAATTATGTGGCATTTCACTAGAAGTCACAGGTGGAGGTGGAACACCAGGGGGAACTGTCTGCATTTGTGGGGGATATTGCAAGCCATAAGGAGGCATAGGCTGACCAGGAACAGGAGGATACATGGTTGATCCAGGAGGAGGAGGAGGGGCATAAGGAGCATAAGGAGGAGGAACTGGTGGTCCCCACGGAACTGGATTCCCTGCATAACTAGCAGGAGCAGCATTACTAAGGGGACCTCCAGTTGTAAATTGCTGTGATGGATAGGCACCAACTGGCTGACTAGAAACAGGGTAAGTGAGCAATGTTGATGTGGGAGGACCAGGAGGCACAGATGGTTGCGGTGGCTTGCCAGCAACTCTCACAGCAATGGTTCTTCCCTCTAGACGATAACCATTCATTCCCTTAATAGCATTGTTTGCCATGTCAATATTGGCATATTTCACAAAACCATACCCTTTAGTCAGTCCAGTAACCCGGTCCTTAATTACCTTTGCCATCACAATATCACCATAAGATGAAAACAAACTGATCAAACCATCATCATCAAGATTGGGAGGCAAGTATCCAATGTACAAATTAGTATCATCATATTCCTTGGGGGGCTTAACAGCATTGAACCCTAAGCCTGGGTGTGCACTTCCAGCACTGCCACTGTTGCTAGCCCAAGGAGGACGGCTTCCAGAACTGACAGATGAAGAGTTTTGCTTGCTTTCTGAATCAGGAACAGTACCTCCTAACTCAGCCAAGAAATTCTGATATTCGTCATCCATTTTCTTCCCTGTTGTTCCCTTCATTGGACAATCAATTGTTGGATGCCCACCATCACCGCAAATCTTACATAAAACATCACTCTTAAAAGTTGAAGTGCGAGAAGGACATGCATACTGACGGTGCCCCGGCTCACCACACAACCTACAATACTCTTCATCTCTTATCGTTCCATTCAAGGCAGCAAGTTCCCTCAACTGTTGCCTCTTATGCTCATTCAATACTTCATCAACAGGCTGCAAGAGCTTTTCCACCATTGCTGCAGCAGCATCAAGTGATTCTTGTGTGTCAGCCTCAACCAAAACATGCAAGTCCTCATTCTCTGAAGGATCAGGTTTCAAGTCCCTCTTCTGCTGCAACCTACCTTCCTTCACTGAACCTTTACCCCGAATTACAATTTTTGCACCTGTATCCTTCTCCATCCTCTTTTGGGTATTCCCTCTTGGCCCAATAATCAACCCGATAAAATTGTAACCTGGGTATTCTTTCATCGGTATGTAAAGCTTCTTATAAAGCTTTGGTGGCCTATAGTCTGCTGGTGGCTTAAATGTCGGATTCTTCTTAAGAATCTGAGATATAATTTCTTGTCTCTCTTTGGTCAATCTCTCTCTTGCCCTATATTCTCTGGTATTAATCCTAATTCCCATATTATCATATATAGGTTCTGGAGAAGGAGACCTAGCACCCTCAGGTCTATCATCCAAAGGCAATCCAGATTGCAACATTCTACTAATCTCTAGCAACCTACTGTTCAGAGCTTGAATCTCAGGGTCAAATTGGATACCTCCAGTGAAATCTTTCATGAAATCAGGGAGCTGAATCACCGGCTTCGGCTCATCATCTGCCCACCGGGACTTCCTCTTCTTGGTCCCACTGCCCGTCTCATCATTCCCGCTCTGGTTGTTGTTCGAGTCCGACGGTGGGTCCCAACGGCTCCTCCTTCGCCTTCGGCTGCTGGTTTCCTCTTCTCCACCAGAATAATCCTTGTCGGTGGTGCCGCTATGAGTGTTAGTTAACCCATTTTCCGACAGTAGAGGCCTATGGATCTCGGGTTTCGATGAAGAATTGTTGTTAATAGTATTGGAATCGACATCGTGATTAACCTGGCTACTGTTGTTGTTGTTATAGCCATAGTCATAAGCGTATCCTAGGGCTTTGGAAGGATCGGAAGAGAAGGTCTGCGACGGCGGTGGTGGGGGCGGGTAACCGGTGGGTAGGGTTTGGGGAGGCAGATGAGGGTTTTGGTCGTATGAATTTAGGGTTTGCGCAGAAAACGATTGGGGATCGTTAAGGTTCGTTTCGACAGAATCCATTGGCAAACCAAGCAGAGAGCTAGGGTTTGAGTTCGAGAAAGAAAGAGCGGGAGGGAGGATTATAGAGAGAGAATGTTGTGGAGATGTTTTCGCCAAATGGAAAATCCGAGTTGGAGTTGGTATTTATTTATGGAGCAGAAATTAGGCGGTGCAATCGACCGACGTCTTGGATTCGGATCTTTAATCTTGATTTGAGCCTATGAATCATATAATTTGGGCTGTTTCTTCATTCTTTCCTTTTTACATACAAAAGCCCAATGCCTTTAACCCATAACAAAAAGAAATTTCACATAAACTAAACTAATCATCCATTTAAATTCAGGTTTGAAATTTTCCATATTATTAATTATTTTTTTAACAAAATAAACCATATGTTAATTTTTCATAAAATAAATGAGAAATAAAAGTCATCTTGGTATAAAAACATGCTTCTTGTTTGTGCAAACAATACTAGCTCCTATTATAAAAATAAAAATTATATTTAAAATTTGAGCTATTTTAAAAACTATAAACCCTTTGAAAGTATTTAACAATTATATTCTAATCCACTTTATATTCATGAATCTCATTTAAAAGTGTATGTTATTATTATGTTTGTGATTTTGCTTTTTGTCCTTTAATTAAGAGATTTGATTGTTTTGGGGATATAATAGAAGATTATCATTAGGTTTTACCCTTGACAAGACAATGCATAAAATAAATTTCCAATATTAATATAATGTTATTCTATTATTTTCAAGCAATAAAAAGAAACATATTACATATACTAGCTTTTAATTAATTTATTAACGGTACTATAAATGAGTCATAAATAAATTTATTTGTAAATTTAAATGAATTAAACACATTTTATTCAAGATCAATTCGTTTATACAATGAATTCTAAAATTGTTTAAAATTATTTTTTAATTTAAATAAATTAATATAAACGAAACAAAAACCGAGTCTTTCACGAGTTATTAGCTGAAGATTTATTTTCAACCCCAAATATAATCTCAACTCTCAAACAGATCTTTTGGGATTTCCCACAACAAAACGTCCATTTATCCCATGCTTCGGAGTCCCATCCCGCATACTGCACCCATCAAGAACAACCGTCAACTGAAAAGGCGGAGCATCACTAGCCAGCCACTGATCGACATTAAACACAGTTTGGGTGCAAGCCTTGTGAGGTCCCGTGGACGTGACCTCAACATAGTCACAGTACCAGCCATGGTGCGACCCTGAGCCGTCCGAGGTCAAGTTGAGGCGGCAAATGGGTGAGCCAATATTGCAGGGCCCGATCCCACTGAAGATGTCACGGTTGCCACGCTCGTAGTAGTGGTGGGAAGATGACATTAAGCCCCATGACTCGAGATCTGAAACACAAACTGAGCGGCCCAATGAATCACCTAGAGTTACGCTGATCTTCGAGTCTGTCCCTGCTTTGATGATCGAACCCGTCTTCACGTACAGAGTGTAAACACAATCATTCTGCATTGAAAAACAAAATGAGATTCTAAATTCAGACTCAGAATGAGTTTCGGATACGGATATATTTATGTTTTTAAATTTTTTTTATATATTTAAAAGATCATAGTTGAACCGAAGATCATGTAACTGAGTATTGAACGTAACTAGATCATCTATATTTGGTGAATTTGGAAAGAAATAGATGTATATATTAAAGGGTTGAGGAGAATTTTTAAGTATACTTACGCTGGAGTCTCCGGCAACTACTAAGAAAAGTAGAACAATGAAGATTACTGAGAGCCGATGGTCTTTCATTTCTTTCTCTGTTGGAATGACTGAATTGCAAAACTTAGGATTTGATAAAGTATGAAAGCAGGCAGATGGTATTTATAAATCCGAGTAGGAGAATATATATATATATATATATATATATATATATATATTAATTTTTCTTTTTGGCTGGCGTGACCTAAAATCACCAATATTCCGGAAAGAAATGGCTATAAAATTAAAAGAAATACTATATATACTTTTAGTACATTTCCCTTTGAAATTAAATTAAAGCATATATATCTTTTCAAAAAAATTAAAGCATACATATATATATTATATATATTTTATGTATATATGCTTGCCAAACAATCAGGCAGTCCATTTTTTTTTAACTTGAAAATGTCAGATAATAATATATTAACTACTAATACTTACTGATCTGCATGACTCATTTGTTTTGGTACATTAATTAATATATATTTTTAATAGTACTATATTTTGGTATGCGAATGAAAATAAAAAATAGAAATTATTAAAAAAAAAATGTGACGAGTGGATAGTTTTTTAAGAAATACTTGTGAAATAAAAACTGTTTTTAAAATAAAAAATAAAAAAAAATTGTAATTTTATAGTTTTGTTATTATTTTATTTTTTTAATAATTTTTTTAACTGGATTGATGTCACTTTAGTCATGACACCAATTCATACACTTTAATAATAGTATACATCATGCATGAAAATTTATTAACATGAATATATTTATATATATAGTCACTATGTGATTGAAATAATAAATTATTTTTATTTAAATAAAAGGTTAAAAGAAAGACAAAAAAAATTATGGTTATATGAAAACATGAAGGAGAAAAAGGTATAGACTATAGATTATGTTATTTAGAAAGGAAAAAAAAAGACACAAAAGTTTTAATTTTAAACTGTGTAAATTCAAATCTTACTTTTAAGTAAAAGAAAAAAAAATACTAATATATTCTTACTGATGCATAAGTTTTTATGTAAGTTTTTAAATTCTTTATCAATTCATCCAATAAATCATGTCAAATTAATTTGTGACATCAACTCAGTCAAATATTTTAAGAATAATATAGATGTAGATTATTTAATATGTATAAAACACTAGTTAATTAAAAGATAATTGTTTCATATGCTAGTAAAATCATACTACATTTTATTCTTCATTAGAGTTAAATATATATATATTTTTAAAGTGAAAACATGACTATATAATTAAGTTTGTATTAAAATTTTAAAATACTTTTTCTGTTATTTTTACTTTATGAAAAAGGAAAAAAAAAAAAAAAAACTACATAGCAAAACCAGACAAATCTAGTTTCATTTGGGCCAAAACGGCGGCCCAATATATTCTTATTTAAATAATAAGAAGAATATTGAATATTGATAGGAAAACCAATAACAAGGCAAGTATTACATAATTCATTCGTAATGGATAGGGTTGCGGTGTTGTGATAGCGGGTGTTAGTATCGTGATTTTTGTGAACTTTAATTTTATATTTTAAAAAATTTGATAATACCGTAAACATTACGTAACGAATAAAATATAATATAAAAATTTTAATTTTCGTATCGACGTTCGTAATTTAGAACTATGGTATTAGTACATGGAATTTTTTTAGTAGGGGAAGGTTTGCACTTTGCAGTAGTGAAAAGTTATAGAAATGGAAAAATCCTTATTGAGGAATGAAGGAAATTTAGAATGATAAACAAAGCAAGCAATTTTGGATAGGAAATGGAAATTCTCTACAGTACTAGGTTGTCTTGTAGTATTTTCTTCCCTTTTATTATTATCTAAGTTTTTATTTATCATAAAGAATTAAAATTAGTGGCGGCCCGCTGATATGCCGCATCCATCAACATGGGAGTTTGATGAGTTGATAATAGCAGCAGAAATATAATATATATTTTCTGGGCAAACTTTCTCGGAAAACCTTGGATCCATGTGTTTATAAATAGGGCTGTAAATGAACCGAGCTTGAACGAACAAGCCTTTGTTCGTGTTCGTTTATTTATTTTTGAGCTTGTTCATGTTCGGTTCGTGTTCGTTAAGGATTTTCAAATTGAGTGTGTTCGTGTTCGTTCATTTAATGTTCACGAACAAGTTCGTGAACATTAAATGAACATGTTCATGAACATATAATTGAACATGTTCGCGAACAATAAAAAAAATGTTCATGAACAATAAATAAACAAACAAATATAAAACAAGTCAATTTTATATTATTATTAAATATAAAATAATAAAATACAAACATAATTAAATTAAATTTTTACTAAATTATTAAATTTAAGTTATTAAATAATATTAATTATATTATAAATAAAATACAAATAATAATAATATTAATTATATTATAAACGAACAATAAACGAACATAAACGAGCTTTAAACAAACTAATAAACGAGCTTGAAACGAACCATAAACGAGCTTGTTCGTGAACATAAACGAACCAAACACACATCTGTTCGAACTCGGTCATTTAATAAACGAACATTAAAATTGTGTTCATAATCGTTTATTTAGCTTAATAAACGAACATAAACGAACAGAAATCGAACGGTTCACGAACGGTTCGTCGAACGCTCTGTTCGTTTACAGCCCTATTTATATAAAGCATGGTACCATTTGGTTATTATTTGGGGAGTGATTGGCTTCATGATCAAATGCATTACATAGACATGATGAACTGGAAAATTACTTTTCTCTTGTGCCCAGTTTTTGCGTATAAGAAGAAATGTTGCAACCTGCAGGCAATATCTTACCTTTGGTAATTCATTGCACACTCGATACCATTTGTATATTGGAATTGTAGATTTTTTTAACTTCACAAACGGATTGAAAAGTTATCACATGTATCACTTTTTTTTTAATTAGTTTTTATTTATTTTTTAACTCTACAAACGGGTTAAAAGGTTATCACACACTTTTTTTTTAATTATTTTTTATTTATTTTTTTACTATACCCTATCACTATGTGTTACACTGTTAACTCTGCTTGTGAAGTCTAAATATTTCACTGACAATATACCAGATAATAATCATATATATATATATATTATATTATATATATATAAGCACCAACTCTAAAATTACAAATAGTGAATGACATATATAAGCTTATTAAATTTTAGAATTAACTATTTTATCCTTAATGCTGAAATTTAATTATTTTGACATATACCGTTCCTAATTTTTAAAATTAATTATTTATCCTTTATACTGAAATTTAATTATTTTATCCTTAATAATATTTAATAATTTGTTAACTATTTTATCTTTGATAATTATTTATTAATTCTTTTAATAAAAAATCTAATTTTCTTATAGATTACTACAAATCATTAATTATTCTTAATTATTTTAAGTTTAATTATTATTTGAATCTTTTCATTTTAGACTTAATTCTTATCCTTGAATAGGATTCATTAGCCATGCCTAAAGCCTTCTCCAGTCACAATAGCTAGTATTTGTCAATGCTTTCTTCCATATCAAACACCTCTCAAACAGCCGCCGCCTCCGGATTAGTTTTAAACAATTATATACACTTACACTAATTCTATGAATGAAAAATTATATATAGAATCAAAAGTTTTAATTAATTCCTAAAATAGCTTTGACAGTAAAACACCCAAAACGACCTTTTTGTTTTTCATATAAGGCAGTTTTGAAAAAGGTTATCACTTGGTTAAGAAATGATTTTACGATTGAAATTTTTTGTGTTGAGACTTGAGATGACTTTAATTGGTTTGGTTTTTTTTGGTACAAAGAAAGTCGTAATCTGAGATTAAAAAAAAAGATTGCAAATGCTGTAATTCGAACCATGAGATAATCGAATATTGATGTTATATTATTAGGATGATAGCGGGTCGGATATCTGTTTTTTTGTTTTTTGTAATATCCGAATTTGAATCCGCAAAACTGCTTTAAAATCATAATTCGTTTATTATCCGCATTAAATTCGAATATTTTATCCAAATCCGAATCTGAATTAAATAACATTATCCGTCAGATATCCGAATTCGCTAAATATTTGAATACAGTAAGTAAAAAAAATTAAATAAAAATATAAGATCAAACAAAAAATAATTTTAAATTCAAATAAACTGATAATGAATTCGGATAGCGAATTCGGATATCCGAATCCATTATCCGTATAAGTAATATGGATTCGGATAATTGATATCCGAAGTTGCATATTAGCATCTGCTTCGAATCCGCTGCGGATAGTAATTATAATATCCAAATCCGAATTTTATTTGAATCCGCAATATCCAGAACTGCAAAAAAAAAAAAACAGATCGGATAATTGCAAATATCTGAATTTGCACTATCCATTGTCATCCCTATGTATTATTTGTTTGTTTAAATTTACAATCGTCGTTATAGATCCATTTTTTATTTGTGGGTCCTGAATTTGAATTTGTTCTCTCTATTTTCAAATATAAAAATTAAATAAATAATATTACAATAACTTGCTAATTTTTAAAATTAATTATTTTATCCTTAATGCTAAAATTTAATTATTTTATCCTTAATAATGATTTATTAATTCTTTTTGCTATTTTATCTTTGATAATGATTTATTAAATTTTTCTTACAAAAATATTTTTTCTTTTAAGGCTACTACAAATCATTAATGAATCCTAATTCATTTAGGCCTAATTATTATTTGCATCTTCCGTTTTAGGCCTAATTATTTTATTAGTTATTATTATTATTTGCATCCTAATCAAAGTAGAGAAAGCTCTTAATAGAAAAAACCCTAATTAAGTCTCTGTATATAAAGATGGAAGTCATGATTAATTTATTTTATGAACTTTTGTCTACATTAGCATTCTAATATTGCGCTATTGCTTTTTTTTACTGAGTAAGCTCATTCAATTGATTTTATGATCTATATCTAAGTTTTAATTTCTACTGATTTTTTAACCTTATTAACATGCTTATTTTACACAGTAAGTTGATTCTATTGATTTTATGATCTATCTAAATTTTAATTTATATTGATTTTCTAACCTTATTTGTAACAACCTATTATACTTTGCTTTTTATGGAGTCCTACTAAAGATATATATGTGTTTTCTTTTGTTGGCAAGTACATAGAGTGTGCAAAACAAATAGTGAGACATTATTTTTCTTTTTTGACATGTTGCTTTAGCCAATTTGCACTACTTGGATGGATAATTTATGGGTTTATATATTGATCACAGATATAAAAAGAAAAGTTGATTTTCAAATCACACGAAACTTGAAAACTTAGACTTTGTTTTGTGGTTAACATTTACAAATTAGCTGAAAGTGTGCAGAAATCCCAAACGTATAATTGATGCAAAAATTTTAAGAAACTAATATATATATATATATATATATATATATATATAATTGTTTGTTTTTGTTATCGGGTGGAAACAATTCCTTATGCTTTCCCTAATTTAATTTCATTAAATATAAGTTAATTTATAAGTTGAATTAATCTAATTATAAGCACAAGATTTCTAACGAGTTTTATTATGCTTTGCTGCATGTATTGGAAAAGCATATTTGCTATAAATTGTAATATCAATATATTACGTCTCTAAAATATATAATTTGCATATTTTGCTATCTGACTTGCATCAACTTATAAATTAGCTAATTGTGGGTGCATATACATTGGTTGGTGCTTTTCTAAGAGCAATTTTTTCTCGATTAATACATGCTCAGCAAAGTTTCGATTGAGGAATTAGGCAAGATTTAAATTTAGTGTTATTATAAAAAAAATATTATCGATTATCAATTTCACTGTGAAAATTGGATCTTAACTCTTAAGGTAGTAGTTAATTATTACATGAATAGTTTTATAAAAAAAAGGTGTGGAATAAGCACAATCATGAATTATTGTTGAGCATTCTTCAAGCTATTCAATAGAAGAAATTCAAAAAATAAGATTGCTGCATCTACCATTGCATGATTAATTTGATTATATAAACCATTGCTTATGCTGTCAACTTCCTCCTATGCATAGTTATATGCCAATTGCTAAAGCTAATTGAGTTAATTCTTTTACTTTGATACTTATTAAATCTTAGATTTCTTTAAAAATAGTTATGACTGTTGTTTTTAACATTTTATATACTTATTAATTCTCATTATTGTTAAATTTAGTTATGATCATTTATATTTGAAACTCCAGTTTATTGAATCAAAGATCACATCCATAATTTTGGAAAAAAATGCCAACAAACCAAGGTTTGAGTCTTATTATATTTATCTAATTATTTAATATTCAAAATTCTATATATATTTGTTACATATCTAAATTGTGTATTACAAATATTTTTCAGAAGATATAAGAATTCGTCGTACAATTCATAGAACTTGCAATTATATTTAGTCTATAGAGACATCAAACAACCAAGCTACAAAGAGAAGGAAAAGAAAAAAAAAGAACAATTGAGTGGTTATGTGCAGCTTTATCTACTCCATATGAAAAAGAATGTTACTGATGTATAAAAACTGATAAAACTTTAGCAAATATTTAAAAATTTTGCTTATTAAAATTGAAATAAAAAATAACTTATTTTTATTTATAGAGGAGAAATATTAAATAACCCATAATTCTCTTCAACACATTAGCTACATAGGGTTCCTTTTTATATCCATTGTGGTGCTAAAATATTTTAATATGAGACATCGTATTTTTTTTGTCACAATGGAAAACTTAAGTTAGTTACAACTCAAATTGCAGATGAATTGTATAATCTTTTTACATCTCAATCTGAGGAAGCTTTATTATTTCAAAAGCAAATAAGAGCGTACAATAGTATATTCTCATTCACATCTTTTGGTGTTCATCTAGATAAGGAATATTCATCTTAAAGAAACAATACTTATACGTTTCGAGCACAATGATAAATATATCATGATCTTCCATCATTGATACCTGAAGCAGGTAATCCATGCTATTTCCAACTATACTTCTATGATACTAACAATGAACTTCAAAATAGGATGAGAATACTACAAGATGCCAACTTAAGTGCAGAAATTGTAAAGGTGTTAATGAAAGTTCTAGAAGGAAATCCATATGTCCAATTTTTTGCGCAGATTAAAAGATTTTTCTTCATTCGTAGATTTTAAAATTCATATTGCAACAAATGCTAATCTTGATAAAAAAATTTACAATGGACCATCAACAGATCAAGTTGCTGTTGTATGGGTTGAAGTAAACAATCCAAAATTTTCATTTGAACAAGATATTGTAGTTCATGCACATTCAGGAACTCAACATAGAGTGAAACATTATTTTGGCCCATCAAAATTAGGAAAACTATCGAAGGTGATTTAATAGATGAAGATATAAGATTTCATTATTACTTTTTAGTTTGACATAATGTTTGGATCTAAAATTTTGTTTTAAATTATTTTTTACAGGGGACTAAAATCTGAGCAGTATTGTTTACTGAAGCAAAATTGAAATTTAAAGATATTTTGTTGAAAAATAAGACTTATATCATATCAAATGGTAAAGTCCAAAGAATAAACAGTGCATTCTCAAATGTCAACAAAAAATTGAATTGATTTTGACGGTGTACACTAATATCAAAAAAGAAAAAATACTATCGATTTGAAATTTTAATTTAATTTAAATATTTTTTAAAGAGATAACAATCATATTACTATTAACCTTAATTATATATTATTATTTTGATATATATATATATATATATAAACCTGTTGCATATGGTTTCAGAGGACCTGACAGATTTATATATGTAATAATTTTTATGAGATTATTGTCGGCATCCTATAATGAAAACTGCAGCAACATGAAGGGACCTAGCTAGGAAGGAAAGAAGGATAGTACTAATTAAAGAGGGTTAATTATTATATAAGGTTTTGCTAATTAGTGCCCTTAAGGCACTCTCAATAACGGATGGTTATGGGAGCCAGGGGGTGCCCTGGCCCTCCCAAATTTTTTGCAATCCTTTAATATAAATATATATTTATATTAAATATATTAAAATTGGCCCCTCTAAATTAAAATTATTATTTTTTTAATTTATCCTAATTTTATGCATTGACAAAATAAGCTAAATAAAATTGTTGTTTATCTATTTATTTAATTCATCAGTCATTATGTATAAACACTTAAGATCAATAAGCTTATCACAAATATTAAGTCACAAGCATGTAAACTTAAGAAAAATCAAATTAACTTTCTAGTTTTCTCAAAATAACTTTTCTTATATATTTCAGTTCTATTCTATATCTTTGTAACTGTTTTCAATTTGTTTTGCTTAATCATTTGAGTAACCACTTCTCAACCGTCTTTAAAAAACTAAAATTGTTGTTAAGAATTTTAAAAATATATATATATGTACATATATTCTTGTCTTCATGTGAATAATCTTAAATCTTTTGTATTTTTCCAAAATTTCAGGATAATTCTTTTTTAATTTATGTTATAATGTTATATAAATTGATTTGTCTTAATCTCTTATGAAAAAATATTCTTTTACAAAGTTTGATACTTTCATTTGTTGAGATTTTATGAAAATTAAATTGATAATAGATTTATAAATTTATGAATCTCTAAAATTTATATATTTTACTAGTTTTTTATTTTTTATTGTTATATTATTTACATATATATTTTATATTAAAAAATTTTGTGAAATACCTCAAATGAAAATAAAAAATATAAGTTTAATTGGCCCCCTCAAAATTAAATGTCAAGATCCGTCAGTGGGCACTCTTTAAGGTTAGTTAATATACTATTTATAGTAAAAATATTGTATTAAATACAAAAACTGACAATTTTATTCATCATTTTTAATGCATTGAATGAAAATATTGTTATACATAATAATCTTAAAAAGTGTCCTTAGGACACTTGTTAGCAAAATCCTATTATATATTATTACTATTTCTTTTGTCTAAGACCTTTTCTCATAATTCATAGGTACCAACTTTAACCATTGAAAAAGAAATCACCAAAAACATAGACAATCTCATTTTTCAAATCTTACTGATCTCCTATTCCTATATATCGATAATGAAACCTTCCACAGCTCCTTCCAGATTTGAGCTCAATAATAGGATAATAATAATCCATGGAACAAAAACTAATACTTAACAATATATAAAATATTATATATAATCAAAATCACAAGCCAATATTCCAATTGCACATAAAAATTTTATACAACGTCAGCATGAGACATTACTTACCTCATGTCATGCCTTATTTCTTAAGTTTTTGTTTGTAACCCTCAGTTTTTTTATTATTATCTAACTTAGGGTATTTTTTATTTTATTTTATGATTGATGGAAGATTAATCTCTATTCGGATTAGGAAGTGTGATGGTAAAATCCTCCCAACATTGATAACTCTCAAGACTCGAATATTTGTCCTCATTTTGGGGCTGAAGTAATTTACCACTCCTATCAACCAAACGTTAATTGTAACCCTCAACTTTTGGCTAGGCTTCCGATTGACATGGGCATGAGGCATGATTGATCTCAACTGGTGACTCTCAAGACTCGAATATTTGTCCTCATCTTGAAGGTTGAAATACGTTTATCACTCAAACCAATTAAATGTTGGTTGTAGCCCTCAGCTTTTGATTAGGTTTCCAATTGACATGGGCATGAAGCATGACTGATCTCAGCTGGTGATTTTCAAGATTCAAATATTTGTCTTTATCTTGAAAGCTGAAATACGTTTATCACTCTAACCAATCAAATGTTGATTGTAACCTCAGCTTTTGGCTAGGCTTCCGATTGACATGGGCATGAGGCATGACTGATCTCAACTGGTAACTCTCAAGATTCGAATATTTATCCTCATCTTGAAGGTTGAAATACGTTTACCACTCCAACCAATTAAATGTTGATTGTAGCCCTCAGCTTTTGATTAGGCTTTCGATTAACATGGGCATGAAGCATGACTGACCTCAGCTGATGATTTTCAAGATTTGAATATTTGTCCTCATCTTGAAAGCTGAAATACGTTTATCACTCTAACCAATCAAATGTTGATTGTAACCTTCAACTTTTGGCTAGGCTTCCGATTGACATGGGCATGAGGCATGACTGATCTCAGCTGGTAACTCTCAAGATTCGAATATTTATCCTCATCTTGAAGGTTGAAATACGTTTATCGCTCCAACCAATTAAATGTTGGTTGTAGCCCTCAGCTTTTGATTAGGCTTCCGATTGACATGAGCATGAAGCATGACTGATCTCAGCTGGTGATTTTCAAGATTCGAATATTTATCCTCATCTTGAAATCTGAAATACGTTTATCACTCTAACCAATCAAATGTTGATTGTAACCCTCAGCTTTTGACTAGGTTTTCGATTGACATGGGCATGGGGCATGAGTGACCTCAGCTCAGCTCAGTTCCAATACCCCCTAGCATTAAATGCATTGGCTCTGTTTGTATGCATTGGTTCGTCTGAGGCTTCAAATTTGATGGTGGCCCCGGAGGGATGTACTGTTCTTCCGACTTAAATTGGAGTTGGGACCAAATCTGGTCCGACCAGTGTAGTCTCTCTCTATAGCTATCATAGATCGTGTTAGATGAAGTTTATGTATGATTTTAATAATATATATATATTTATTTAAATTTGTTTGGCTTGATAATATAGATTTTAAATTTTGTCTAATCCATTCAAATTTATAAATGACTAATTAAGACACGTTCAAATCATTACTATTTTATTTAATATTTTTATTAAATTTTAAAACATTAATAATTTAATATATTTTTTAATGTTTATATTATAATATTATATTATTATTATTTATAGGATATAAATTACACAATATATAAATAAAAATAATATATTATATAATTGAAAACAAGTTGGATCAATCACAAAATCACACTTTTGAAATCCAAATAGACCTAAATGTAGGTAACAAAGACAAATCGAAAAGAGTAGATAAACGAAGAAGTCATTCAATTTGAACTATAAGGGAACGTAAACTATAGCTAAAGTAATTGCTTGAAGCGATGTTCTCGCATTATCGACTAGGATATTTCAGCTTCATACATACATATATATATATATATATATATATGTCTATACCAAAAAAAAAAAAAAGCATGATAGAAACAACTTTACTCATTAAAATTAACAGTTGAGCATTTTACTAATAACCGCATAAACAAATTAACTGCCACACACTCATAAGTCATAATTAGGGATGACAATGGAGCGGATGGAGGCGGGGATTGTCTTATTCATTTCCGCCTTACTCTTGCACGAATGTTGGAAACATTCACCTCTATAGATGTCGGTTACATCCATAATCGCTTCATGATAATCCATTTCGCTACACCCTAATTTTTATTAATTATTTTTAACTTAATATTATAAAAAAATTATATTGTAATTTATTCATAAACATTATTTAGTATATAAAATTCTTTAATATATATAATATATATATATACTAAAAGTATATGTATAAAATATTAATATCTATATGATTTTAGTATATATATAAGATATATACACTAAAAATATAAGAAAAAATATTAAAATATTTTAAGGGGTAAGATAATAATAATTTCAAAAGTCGGAGCGAGACGGAGTGGAGTAAGCATTTACCAAAACCATCCCGCTCCACCCCTCCCCCGCTTTTCAAAAAAAAAAAAACTCTCTGTTCGGAACGGATCGATACGAAATCCATCAATCAGATCGGATTTTGCCGTCCATAATCATAAGTCACCTATAATTCATATATCAAAGTAGAATTCTAACTGAAATTACTCTGCAGGTAGGGGTGTGTGTATGTTTTTCTGCTCCAATTATGATAATTTGACTTTTTTTTTTTTTTTCTAGAGGAATTAAAGCACAAAAGATCTATGAATGAAATTCAAAAGAGAAATGTACTCAACAATTGGCCCTTTATTTGCAACAAAACCCAGATTAAAAAAAATGAAAAAGAAAAAAAGGAAAAAAGGAAAGGCAAAGAATGAATGCATCAAAAGCATACAATAAGTATATCTCTCACAAGTCACAACTGGATGAAAAGAATTTGATGCATTTGTTTGAATCTGACCAACTTGAGAGGCAGAGAAGGTAGAGTCCTTAATTATCAGCACCTCTCTTTGCCTCTCCTTGTAAACACAAGCACATGCATCCCATTCTCTTCTACCATCTTTGCATATGACTTTTCAGGTTATATATATTATAATCTCATACACTTCTGGCATGCCAGATCTTACTCATTTGTAAGGTAAATTCCTTGCCGTTGAATCCGAAATTTAGTTTAGTTAATTCATGCAACCACTTTTAAAAAATAACATCTAACATGTATGGAGATCAAATTATAATATCTGTAATATTTTCTTTTTATTTATCCCAAACTACATATTAGAGGATATAGTAACATGCAAATATTTTCTTTTTCTTTAATAAGACAATCATGATATTCTCAAACTTTATTTGAGCTTAATCTCATCTTTGAGTAATTTTAAGATGCATTTTCCACTTTGGCTGATATGTTTAGAATTTTAATCTCAAAATATTTTTTACAAATTTTGAATTTTGATTGAAAAAAAAAAAAAAAGTCTTTCCTTACCAACTGAACTAATCTCTGTTAGGGTTGTCATCATTGTTATAATGGTTATTCTCATCAATGTAAGAGTCCACATAAGTCAACATGCATATAATTCTTACGGATGCTTTAAATAGAGAAAGAAAATGAAGAAGAAAAAAAAGAGAGGAGAAAAGAAAAGAATTAAGAGAAATATTACTCAGTGTTTAGTGGTATTAGTTAAGGTGATATATATATATAAAAAAAGTGTATTTAATACATTATTTTTTTAATTCAATAAAAATAATATATTAAATGTAAAAATAAAAAAATAAATACTATTTAACTAATGTTTATGGGGATAAAAAAAACTAATTCTAACTACTTCTAACTTTGTAATACCAACAATAAAATTATCCAATCAAAGAAATGATAGTGACGAATTTGCAGTGATGTTCGAAATTTGCTTGCATTTAATGTGGCATTCATTTGTCAAAAGATGGATTGGCTGTGGTCCTTTTTAGGCACCAAGGTCCATGGCAATTTAAAGCTTGCTAAAATAATTGGTGTAAAAAGTAAATAGAGATAGAGACAGTAAAGTCACCTGTACGGATAACGATTAGGCGAGTCTAGACCTACTCATCGGACATTTCGTTCGGCCCGATAAATCGATTCCGTATTGGATCAAGTTTAGATATGATATTTTTGATCCGAATCGGTTCGGTCCGGTCCTGCCGAAACATTTTTTTATTTAATTTTAATTATAAAATATATATATATATTTTAATTTGATAAACAGTGAATTCGAATCTATCGACTTGGCTCGGCCCAACCCAAAATCGAACTTGAATAAAAAATTTAAAAAAATCATATCGCGATCCGACCCGACTCGGGCCATGGGAAAATCTAGGCGAGTCTCTTATGGCTGTAATCGCTTCTTCTTCCTTTCTTTAGCCTTGTCAAATTATAACTTTATTATTATTGTCCAGGGCCAAGGGGGAAAAGACGTGTGAAATTTCCATGTAGTTTTATCAAAGATCATGTCTTTTTTGTTGTAGGCTAAATTATTAAAGCCCGAATCCTTCTTTAGATAAAGGAAGGATTTGACTCTCGTCTTTATGAAATAGCATAAAGAAATGAAGATTTAACTTTTAGCATGAATGAAATTACTTTAGCCAATTACAACTATTGAGGAAAGCATAAAGAGTAGACTTGACGAATTAGAGTTTAATTTATCAATTAATTCATACAATTATTTTTAAAAATTGATATTTACGGTTTCTTTTATACAAACTTGAGTGAATTTTATAATTTCAAGTACCAAGCTATTGCTATTTTATTTCATATAGCATTTCGATTATCAAGTTCGCTTTTTGAGAGGAGATTAAGTATAATTAAAAGATATTTCTGATCTTATTATAAAAAAGTACATATATATTAACATATATTTTCGAATGGACTTGCAAAATATTAATTAGTGTGAGTAATCTATGTTTAGAGTAATCACATATTTTAATAACAGCTTGATCTGGCCAATAGAGAACTTTTTATTGTAGGCTATATCTGCGCCCCCTGAAAACGAGATTCTTTGAACTGCCAGCTCTGACTGTCAATCATGAGTTTTTTTTTTTTTTTTTCTTTCTTTTGGAAGTTTCATAGCATTATCAAATCTAGCAAAGTGGGTTCAAAATCTAGAGCCAGATGCACTGGAACCCATTAGACCCTGAGCAAAAGGAAATCTTCATATTACAATATTCTATATTCCATTAATACACAGAATGTGTTTCTGGCGATATAGATTAAGTTCTTTATACAGTTAAAGTTGGTCAAGAAGGATATCCATAGCCCTAATTCTTGAAAACAAACCACGGGCTAGCTAGCTAGCTAGAGATCACAATTTCAAGCCCGAATGATTAATTTCTCCAGAGGAAGATCGATCGATCAGCTATTTATCCCAGCGCATTGTTTCCTCAAATTGGAATTCAATGTCAATTAATCCAGCTTGTTGCCACCAGGAAGTGTAATCAAATCGATGGCTTGAATTTGCTTCCAGGGAGAGATCAGGAAGATCAAACCACATACTCTGATCACTATCCACTGATTGAGAAGATGGGGTCGACGCCTGAGTTTCGGATGACATTGTGGTGGAACTTGGGGACTGAGGAACTGCCATCTCATCATCCTGACTTATTGGTTCCGTTTTGATCACTTCAAAGCTTTCTTGTTGATCATCAATCATGGCGTAGGCTGCTTTATTAGCAGCTTTTTGAATGTCTCTACGACAAGAAGTAGCAGGACGAGGAAGTTGATGAGCTGAGTCAGGAAAATTAAGGTAAGCTGAGTGACCTTTTATTGCTATCGAAGCTACATCATGGGCTCGAGCTGCCATTTCTGCTGTAGGGAATGTTCCAAGCCAAATCCTTGAATTCTTCCTAGGCTCGCGTATTTCAGACACCCATTTCCCCCAGCTTCGCATCCTGACACCACGATAAGTTGGGTTCTTAAAACTCTTGATCTGATCATCACTGTTGTCATTATTGGCTTCCATCATCAATAACCCTTTTGCTCGATTTGATCTTTTCTTCCTGAGGGATTTCTTTATGTACTTCAAACCCATAAATAAATGCTAATGAAGAAGGGGGACGCAAAGGTGGTGGTGAAGCAAGAATCTGAAGGAGCAAAAAAAATTAAGCTTGAAGCTAGCAGACTAGAACAACATAATTACTGTCTTCTATGATCGAAATTTTTTTGTACTAGTTGGTGTAAAGCAATGAACAAAACTGGGAGAGTCTGAGTGCTTTTAATAGTCTTCAATGGGCCCTTGAAGGTTTAAAGAATACAAGATATATATAAAGTATAATATAATATAATACAATACAACAGCCACACAGGCACATAGTACAGTCCATGAATTCTTCTTCAGCCATGTTGGCAACTGACACCTTCTGGATTATATAGAAATAGAATAGAATCCTATGAAGAAAATCGAGAACTCTTACGTCCTAAAAAGAAAGAAAGAAGTTAATAGCTTTGTGATTAATTCATTGTTAGAGTCTTAGTTCCTAACTTCCCATAACCATAATTCAATCTCTGAGAAACAATTAATTAATTTTTCAAATTTTACCCATAAGTCATATGGCTTTCTTTTCCTGTTTATGTGGGAAAAGGGAAAAAACAAATGGGCCCATTGAAACCATGCATTTCACATGCAATTGCTAACCTTTTTTTTTTTACAAAAAAAATCACAGTTTCGGACAGTGAAAAAGATAATAGCTTTGTGATTCATTTTTAGAGTCTTAGTTCCCAACTTCCCATAACCATAATTCAATCTCTAAGAAACAATTAATTATAATTTCTCTAAATTTACCCATTATTGACGTCAGATATGGCTTTCTTTTCCTGTTTATGTGGAAAAAAAGCCAAATGGGCCCATTGAAACCATGCATTTCACATGCAATTGCTAAACTTTTTTTTTTTTTTTTTAAGTCACAGATTCGGAGTATTTCGAACAGTGAAAAGGATCGTAAATGTTATATTATCAACTGAGTTAAATTTTGGATTCTAACTTTTGGAGTCGTATACTTGTATTTATTCCCTCTGTTATCCTCACTTGCAAAAACCAAAGCCACAAAAAAACTATTCTGTCTTTTAAAGTAAGTGTTTCCAGGCAAAGCTTAAGTTTCATCAACCGTCCGTCCCGGTTGGTAATAAGGTGGTGGTGGTGGAGGTTAGGTAATGGAGTAACGAAGAAAAATCTTTTTCCAGGCAAAGCTTAAGAAAAATCATATTTTAATTATTTTTTTTGTATCTTATAATCATATTGTGTCTAATATAATCGGGTGTAATTCACGTACAAAGCGTTGATATATTGATTAAAAGCGCAATAACCTGTCATTGCCCTACTTTTGTTTTTGCATGCAGGCAGCTTCAGGAACTTCACAAATTTCGTGGGCCTAAAATGTGTAGAGCCCATCGCAACTTATTCCCCAATCTGAACCCAAGCCGAGAGGGTTACACCACGTCTTCAATTGCTCACCATATTCAGATTTCAGATGTTATTTCAATTTCAATTCAACTTGTATATCAACAAGTTGAGTTCTAATCAGTGTCGTTCTAATCTGAGTTGGTCAAGTTATAATAGACGTATATAAAATATATTTATTTTATATGAATAACTATTGAAACTAAAGTTGAAGCTTACTTACAGATAAAACTATTTATAGACTAAACCTGATTGAATTTAGATCGAGTTTAATTAAAATAATTATATTATATATTTTTTCAAATTTAATCTAGTCCAAATTTCGGGGTTTTAATATTAAAATCTGGCCCTAGCTTAAAATATGGAGACCAAACTCGCCCATGAAAGCCCGATTCTAAGTATATATTAAAAAAAAAAAAAAATCTAATCTTCAGTTCTTCATTTTCTTGTTGTAAAAAAAAAATTGAATTTTATAAGTAATATCCATCAAAAGTATAAAAAAATGGAGAGATTTGCTTGATTGCAGTTGAAAAACAAAAGAAAAACATTAAACTTCTAGGACTAGGTGATGATGCAAGTAAAATAAGAAATCTGGAAAAATGTTTAAGATATTGATAGTAATAGCCTCAACATTAATCAACATTTATGCTAAGTAAGCTATAGGATAGGATCTGATTATTTCGAAGGATTATGAAATGTTTAAATATGGGTCTTTACTTGATATATATATATATATATATATATATATATTTCATATTTCAACCAAAGGCATTCAATCAATCACCTATTCTCTTATAGTCGTACTTGTATTATGCTTTACGTAGACATAAGAGGAGACTAAATTACCTTGTACCAAAAAAGATTCTTTGACTACAAGTTAAAACTAATAATAGTTCCCCAAATTCCAGTATAATTTTTTTTTTTTCCTATGAAAATTTCCAGTATAAATTTTATTTTAGATGATAATAATAGTACTGTTCTTCTAGACTCACCTAGGATTATTGTCCATAGAATAGCTAGGAGTAGATAGAGCCAACCAAGTTCCTGGAGAAGAGCGTGAGGAGTATCCCCTCTGCTGCTGGCGATTGCCTCCGTCCCGCTCATCATTCTCTTTCTTAGCAGGTATCATTATCATCTGTACAAGAATGCGGAAATTACAATTCACAAAAACAAAATAATCGAATTAATGAAACGGATATTGTGGGAACATACTCGTGGCATGGAAGTAGTCGTAGAGGTTGTCAAATGATGATGTCTTCTCTGGTAGGTGAGTGGACAAGGTGAGTTATGACTTTGACTGTGAGACCCACAGTATCCATGGTCATGGGGGTTGCCAGGGACCTCGTTGAGGTTGATGAGAGTAGTTTTGGTGGTGATACTACTATTTGCATATTGGGCGGTGGTGGCCTCCGGAGGCAGAGGAGGAGAGTGTCTGCTGACAGGCGCCTTGGGTGAGAAATTGACAGCAACAGTACTTCGCCTCTCAGCCAGTGGTTTGACAGTGGAAGTTGGCCGCTGGGGACTATGTTCTTGAGAGTTAGGGAAGAGTCGGGGCGCTGTGGTAGTGGAAGAGCAGACAGAGGGAGGAGTGGGGATCGCAAGTAGATCATCAATTGGGACAACAACCTGACGGGTCGAGGCCATGTTTGGCCATAGGAAGGTCCCTTGTGGTTTGCATATCCTGAACCCACTCTTCAGCCTTTCAATTTTTGCTGCCTTGTCCTCTGTTGTTGTTGCCACTACGTTTCTTCTTTTTCTTGTAACTGCTTGGGTCTTTCCTTCTGGGTCACCATCTTTTTCTTCATCTGATATTACCAGTACAGTTTTGTTACTTTTCTCCATTTCTTTTGTCTCTCTTTCAGTGCCTAATGGTGGTGTTGTTGATCCCATTATTAGTAGTGCATCTTCCACTGTAGATTTTAGCTTCCCCATCTCTTCCTGCATGATTCATCCATGTCATTTCATCATCAGATACTGTAAAAAGCTAGTTCAAGTAACATTATATAAACTTCAACGAGGGGGAATTGACTACCGAGTGACTGCCTGATAAATACCTCCATTCCACACAAAGATTGTGCAATTTCCGCCAGCTTCCCCTCAAGTTTAGCTTTCAATTTCATCAAGTTTACGTACTTTTCCTGTGCAACAATCCAAGGAATTGTTAAGAGAAGAGTATATGGGATGGTAAACAAAATAAGGCAAGTTTTAATATCTACCTTCAATGGAAGTAACATGGTAGTATCATGAACAAAGTTTTGGCTTGCAACAGAAGAATTTGGGGTGGTGACAAGAGCTAGATTTTCTTCAGTCTTCTTGGTCTCCAGCATGCCCCTTTTTAAACATTCAAAAATGAAAGCAATTCGAATCATATAGCACATATAAAGACCAATACCAGCAGAGAATAAGTCACTTCTAAGGGAAAAGTACATAAGCGCTACTGAATGACAAAATAGTAAAAGGAAGGGAAGGTCCATACTTTTTCAGTTTGGCTATCTCTTCCCTAAGCTCCTTGAGCTCTCTAGCACAAACAGGATCCTGGGTGGGGTTATCACCAAGCTTCCAACCAGGAGGTGGGGTCCAATAAGGATCCTGCACCCCAGCCTCCTTCCTGATGTCCATTAAATCAGTACTCTCCAACCAATACTCCATTGCCCCATCGGCATTATGCCGCCTCATGAATCTTTCTTCACCTCCAGGAGCTACCTTCCCAGCCATGTGCTTCAACAAATGATCCAACAAACCAGTGTCCCCAATCAGCTTCCTAGCTTCTGCTCTCAATGCTGGCCTGAGTATTGAGTTCCCAAACACTGCTCCCTTCTCCTTCATAATCTTCAGCATGTTTTTCTCAGCTAAATTATACCTTTGTAACATTCATTCATCAATCTCAGAAATTTATTGCTTTATAAAAAATTAATACAAGCTATACGAAATAAATAAACATTAAATAAATAACTATAGCTCACCTCTGAACAGACCATCTTTCAATGGAGTTCTTGACTTCTCTTCTCTTACTTGGCTTGTAAACAGTAATTTTTTTATTCTCATGCTTTAGTTTCTTTGCCGTCTGGGTTCTGAAGCTTGCTCCATGGAGCTTCCTCTTACAGCTCTTCCTATCTGTCTCCATGATCTCTTCATCACTCACCGTTATTTCTTTCTCTTCTTCCTCCTCTTCATCGTCTTCATTTTCCTTCTCTTCCTCTTCTCCTTTAACACTTCTTGAAAAACTCTGTTCCCGCCTATCCTCCACTTGGCGACCCAAGAATTTAACCTGCCTACGCCGACCCCATCGGACCATCCCTGTGGATATCAGCTCAGACCAGCACAAGCCTTTCTTAGAGACCACGTTGACATAGCTGGTAATGATAGCTGGTCTTGGGCTTGGGCTTGGGCTTGGACTTGGGATTGGGCTCGGATTCTTCCCTATTTCTTGTTCCTTGGAAGAAACGGCCACTACCCAAAAGCTCCATTGATTCCTTTGCACTGCAATTTCATGTGGTGGGATCCTACGATATAAAACATCTCCAGCAAGCTCCGATCCCATTGCGTACTGTTCATCCAGTGTGGGTAACATCTTTGCATCCACTTTCCTGCGATTCCGCTCGCTGAAGTGTGCTCGGAGAGAATACATGCTTGGATACCTTAATGACACGCTGCACTTAGACTTTTTGCACACCTGGCAAACAACAAGTCAACAACAACAACAATCGTTAGAACACCAGTTACCACATTCCAGGATTGAAAAAGTAAACTGAAAACAAACGTGTTCTTTCTTTTTCTTTTTAATTTGTTTGGGGGAGGGTTTGTTACCATGATAACTCGAATTAACTTGAGTTGGTCTGGGGTTTTAGTGGGAAGCTTGGAGTGATCAATTTCGTAGTAAGACCCAACTCTAATATGAGCTGCAGCATCTGAAGTAAAAAAAAAAAAAAAGATCAGACATGTGATGTGAGAGACAAGACGGGACAATACAATGTGAATTTGAAGTAAAAAGGAGGGCATGAATGGAACATATAATGAAAACAGAGAAAGGAAGTAAGGGAAGATAATCAGATATGGTGCATAAAACAGAAGGTTGATGAGTTTACCAAGGGTAGAATCGGGTGGAGAAGGCAGCAGCAGTTGTCTGCCCAAACAAAGCCTCATTGCGGCGTTCTCAGAGCACTGTTCTGATCCTTGCCTTTTCAAGTAGATCATTTCCTGCCATTCCAAACAGTATATATCCACCTCACCCATGTCACAACTTTCGCTCTTAACATCATAATCAAAATACGATCTGGATATTAGTTTTTGTACGTGAAAAATGAAAAGAGGCTTTTTTTTCTTTTCTTTAGCTACGACATAATAATCTGAATTAAAACCAGAAAAAACATGAAAAAAACGACGGAGGTAAGGTAGAGTATACGCGCGCGTTTTTTGGTGCGCGCGTAGGAGACAAAAGGATTTTGCTTGTTCGCGGCAAAAAGAAAACGTCCCTTTTGGTATATGACGCGTGCAGTTGGTGGTGTGTGAAGAAGGGCGCGTGAGTATGGGTGCTCGTGTGGAAGGGAAGAGAGAATCAAGAGAATCGGAGTGTAACAGAAAAAAGAAGGAAAACGAATTATTGAAAGCGGATGAAAAACCGTGCAATTAACAAAATAAGAGAGAGAGAGAGATTACAGTGAGGTTCTTAGCAACTGCTGCTTCATCGTCATGTTTATGCCACCTTTTCTCCATTGATTTGCAATGCTTTCAGATCTGCAAATTACAAAAACAACTTTTTGAGCAGTTCATAAAAACATGAATTTAAAATAAAATAAAAAGAATTTGAATGAAAATGTAAGATTAATATACTTATATATATATATATATTCTAAATATAGTAATGAAATTAATATTGCGGCTGTGTTGTAAGAAAAAGATTCCAAGTAAGAATAGTACTAATTTAGCAAATTTTGCAGATCTCAACTTCTTTATATATACATATTAAAAGAAAAAGACAAAAAAGCTTGAGAAATTCTTAAATGAGATAGTGGATGTTTGACCAAAGGACGTACACCGATCAAAGCTCAAAAGAAGTAAAGCAAAATAAAAATTAATGGAGCTGAATCTGAAACATGCAGAGATGAGTACTTGGATATATAATCAGAAGAAAAAAAAAACTGAAAAGATGAAAATCAAACAAGAGAGATAATGGAACTTCATAGTACGAAAAACTCTAGTTACTAAATTTTCTTTCTCTTAAAATTTTCTCCCCCGCGGTTTCTTGGGAACCAAGCAGCAAAGCAAAGTAATACAAATCAAAATGGAAATATACATATATAGATAGATAGATAGATAGATATAGATATAGTCGAGGGTGGGGGAAAAAGATATACATTGGGTTTGTTCAATTAATCTCAGCTCAAAAGCCTGGAATGAACTGTTTGGATTGAAATGGGGGTTTGGAAACAATAAAAAACAATGGAAACGTGAGAGATGAAAAAGGAAAATAAATGAAGCAGAGATGAAATGGAGGCAGAATATATATATATATAAGGGAAGTTGCTGTTTGGTTCTGAAATTATGTAGTGGAAGGAAGCGAAGGAGCAAGCAAAAGCAACGCAGCATTTGAGAATTCACAGAGAGAGAGAGAGAGGTAATGATTATGGATTACCCACTCGGACGTGTTAGTATCTCACGTCAGCTTTGCCCTCCATGAATCTGTTCTCAATAAGTTGTTTAGGTCCAATTTACTATTTTAGCCTCTTTGCCGCATTGTATTGTAAAAGGCCCGTAAGCGGGCCGAGTTACCCGCTCGGCCCGATTCATCATATTTTTTTTTTTGATAATTGGGTAAGGGGAGGGGTTGCTTGGGTTTGAACCCAAGACTTCACTAATCATATTGGATTATTCATTCAGTTCAATTTAGAGCTGCTCATGGGCCGGGCCGGGCCGCGGGTCGGTTTTTTATTTTCTCTGCCCAGGCTCGGCCCTGTGTCGGCCCGGCCCGCCCGTTTAGTCCCGAAACACTGTTCATTGGAATAAAAAATAATTTTTTTAAATTTTTTTATAATTAAAATTAAATAAAATAATATTATTATAATAAAAATTACTGTTCCGGACCGGGTCGGAACACAAAATATCCTGCCCAGGCCCGGCCCAATATGGGCCTGCCGGGCCGGCCGGGCTGCCCGGCCGGCCCGTGAGCAGGTCTAGTTCAATTCGAGTCGTGCTTGAATAAGGTTTTAAAGTTTGAAATCGGTTTGATCGGCTCTAATTATTATTTGATCAATATAATTTTTTTATTTAATTTTAAAAATACATAGATATTAATATAAAATAATTTTTTATTTTATTTTTAAATATTTATAAACAGTAAAAAAAATACGTTTTTATTCAACGGATTAGGTCAAGCCTTGAATAAAAATTTTCAAAAATCAATGAGGTTTGATCCGATCTGATTTGATCTATGAACATGTCTAAAAAAATAATTGTTAAAGTTTTAATTTTGAAATATTTAAATATTAAATTTATGATATAAAAATTATTTAATATGATACTTAAAAATTAAATAGTAAATTTTTATAAAAAAGAGATACGATTTTATAATTATTACTAAATATGATCACCATAAAACGTATTCTTTTTTTTTTTCCTTTTTGAGTCTAAATTCATGGTGTTCTCCATCCTCATTTTATGATTGATAAAAGACTAATCTTTGTCGGGTCGGGAGTGTAATGATAAAACCCTCCCAACATTAGTGACTCCCAAAATGTTTATGAATGATGGAAGATTAATCCTTGTCGGGTCTCCCAAGATGTTTATGATTGATGGAAGACTAATCCTTGTCGGGTCGGAAGTGTAATGATAAAGCCCTCCTAACATTTTATTGACTCCCAAGATGAGAACCATTTTATGATTGATGAAAAACTAATCCCTATCGAGCTGGGAATGTAATGATAAAGCCCTCCCAACATTAATGACTCCTAAAAACAACTTACCACTCCAACCAAGTCATAAAACGTATTCTAACTCTTTCTCTTTCTCTTTCTCTTTATCCACATTTATCATATATACTTGCTTATTTTAATGTAATTATATATACTTGCTTATTTTAATGTAATTACTCGATCATAAATAATATACAAGTTGTGCATAAAAGTGTTCATGAATTAAGTCTCGTCAAGTCTAAAAATATATTTTTTTCCCCAATCCTGATCTATTTCAATATTTAAAAATATTTAAAAATATATTTTTATTTTTATATTAATATTTTTATATTTTTATAATAAAATTTAAATAAAATATTTTTTATTAAATAAATAATAATTCAAATCAAATTGATCGAGATTACAACAATCTTTGTTCAAACCCAAACCAAAATTATATCGTACGTGCACAAAGTTCTGAAAATATCCTTTAACTGTATTATATTAAAAACAAATTATATGGTACGCGCACAAAATTCTCTTTTAAAATTCTTAAATCATCCAAAGTCAACATTAAGGGGCACAGAAAATAAAATTCTCTTTCAATTCTATGTGAAACAAGGTAAATACAAATGTGTATATTTGCATAATCAGAGAGAGCCTTCTCTTTAGCTCAACTTGCTGAATCTATTAATTTCCCTACTGAAAATTGGAGATTTTTCTATCTTAAGCAGGAATGAAAGCTCTCTTCTTCAAACAATCTGTGCTTTGCTTACCAAAGAAAGGGCTTTTTGAAGGTTATTAAAAGCTTTCTCATACCGTAAAAACCCCATGAACCAAAACTCAAAACCATCCCTTGTCACTATTTCTATGTACTTTTGTGCTGGATTCTTCATGTTCTCACTTCGGTTGGCTCTTCTCATCTTCTTTAATGGTATCAAAACCTGAAACACATGTTTAAATTTACATTAATTCCCTGTTCTAACTTTTAAATTTCTATGTTGTTTTCAAATTACGATCTCTTTTATAATAAAAAAAAAAAACTAGTGAGAAAATGGAAAATGTTTTAACCTTGTAAGGTACTGTTCCAAGTAATTGTCCAGTAGGAGAAGTAACGTTGATTGATCTTTCACTGGAGAAGGCAACCTTTTCAGTAGAAATAAACAAGAGTCCTGGAATTGGACCGGCTGTTGTTGACAGATAGCATTGGGAAGCCTTTAGCAGCTCCTCTCCTTCGTTCACATGAAATATTTGTTTGAAAACATTATCCCTTCCTCCTTCTTGAATTATTCTTGCCCCCAAACTCAACTTTCCCTTCACTGTTTCAGAAAAATTCGACCCCATGTTCACTGTCATTTTAAAACATAATCAGTACAATCCTTATACTTCTAGCAGTAAAGTTATTCAATCAAAATCCGGGATTTAATCCGATTCATACAATCGCTCTTAAAAACTGACATTCAATAAGTTTGAATTTTGATACCAATTTTTTTTATTCAATCATATAATAAAGAGGGTTACCATGGTCGCGGATCTTGAATGCAAAGTTGGTGCTTTTCTTTCTCAACTTTTCGGTATAAACCTTCTTGGAATCATCTTCTCCTGCTTATATATATATATATATATATATATATATATATATATATATATATATAGTTCAAGCTTTTAGATAAAGTATAGACAGAAAGAGAAACAGGGGGCAAGGGAAAATTAAGCAGGAATTGAAGGAAAGGATTTACAAAAAAAGATTCAGTTGATAGAACTTACTGGATTTGAAGGAGGAAGAGGCATTATCTGAAGAAGAGGGATATTGGGTTAAACTAAGAGGTTTAGAATTAGATTGAAATAAATGTTTCCATGGAGTTTTCCAATATGATTTTTTAGATGGAGTTTCCATGAACCTATTTGCCAACTCCAAAAGAAGAAACCTACTTCTTCTCTCAAAAACCTGACACAGATTTTTGACTTTGCTATACATAAACATAAGCCTTATCTCTGGGGATGAACATTGGGAAGAAAGAGCAAAGGCTACTTAATCTGGTCTCTGCTAATAATCACTGTTTCAGGTATACACTTATCTAATAAAACTAGTCTTTTTACCAGGGAATTTGAAGTTATTAATATTTGTTTGAAGATAAAATATTGTGATTATTATCCTTAATTTTATTTATCATCTCTGAGAATAATTATCTTTAAAACTATTCTATCATTGACCGTATAAATTTATCCTTTAAATATTTTTATCCAACAAGAAAGTTGTTTATAAAGTATTGTACATTTCCCATTGTTTTGAATTCAGTCCTACTTACTAAATAAACATAATAATTCAGAGCCCAGAGCTTTCATTATCTGCAATCCTTTTTCTTATTATCAAACTAAGACCTCCTTTGTTCAAAAAGAACATATAGTAATTCTAAGAGTGGCATCCAACTTTCTGGTTGTTTCAGTTTTTAATTAGGTTTAGAAGGCAAATATACTATAAAAGTTTACTTTTTCTCCATCTCGAGAAGTTCTAAGTCGATAAAACCGGCGAAACTAGGCCACATTTTCTTCAAAGAAACCAATACTTTACCAAAGCAACAAACTGAAAATGAGGGATTTTGCTCTAAAGTATGAAACCTTTTCTTAGTTTTTTTTTTTTTTACAATAAAATATTACATTTCCATGCTTTAGCCTTAAGATTTTAAGTATTTAATCCAACTGCTCCAAAATGGCCGCTAAACCCATGCCGCACAAACTACCACCTAGATCAGTTCCAAACGAGGAATACAGCAACTAAAATAAGTTGGAAGTATAGTGACACTTCTTCAAAGAGGACAGCAGTTTCAAACTTTCAACATACACTTTCATATATAGAGTTCAAGTTCTCACATAATCCCACAACTTACTCAGATTTTAATCACACTTTCATATGTTACAGCATAACTTATTTTTCATGCAAATGGAGTTCAAAGACAAATCAAAACACAACGAAGGGGGATTTTCTTTTGATTATGCCTCATGGAATCAGCACAACTGATCCAGATGTTCTACGATTCTCAAGGTCTTCATGTGCCCTTGCTGCTTGAGACAAAGGGTACTTATGATTCACACGTGCCCGCAAAACGCCTGACGCGACATTAGCAAACACCTCCCCAGCAGTTTCGAGCAGCTCGTCCCGAGTTGATGTGTATTGCATCAAGGATGGCCTAGTCAAGAACAAAGATTTTGCTCCAAGTGCAGGCAATGGAACTGGATCTGGTGTACCAGAAGACTGCCCAAAACTCACCATATACCCTCTAGGCTTTAAACATGCCAAGGAGCCCTAAAAAAAAACTTTTAGTAGGGAATGCTTTCACAACAAAATTTAAGAGTGCAAACAAGAGACTTGGATCTGCTCAAAATAAACTAAAATTACTCATGTCATTTGGCCTTTGCATGATATCCTAAATCCTTTAATGGCTTAAGTTAAGCATAAATTCATCCTAAAATAAGGTGTATTGGCTGCAATAGAAAAGAACATAAAGAGCAAAGAACAAATTAGACGTTATGATATCGAAATCGATGTTCAATTATGAGTAGATTTAGGAAACAGAACCGCCATTACCTGAAAGGTATCTTTCCCTACAGAATCATAGACCACTTCCACCCCCTTGCCTGATGTTATCTCATTGACATGGGCAACAAAATCCTCTTCCTTGTAAATTATGACATGGTGACATCCATCTTCTTTTGCTTGAGCTGCCTTCTCGTTGGTTGAGACAGTTCCGATGACAGTGGCACCAAGGGCATTTGCCCACTGGCATAATAAAGAGCCAACCCCACCAGCTGCAGCATGAACAAGAACTGTGTGTCCAGATTCAACCTGTATTACATGATATTGTATTACAGCTTTTGTTAATGTAATTAAGACTGTTTCTACATTAAAATAAGATTAATGGATGAGGACTAATGTCAGGATAAAGAGAAAACAACCTAGGCACCAAACCTATACTATGACTATAACTATGAACAACTTGTATATATGCAACCTACCTTGAAGCAACGACGTACTAGAAACTGGGCAGTCATACCCTTCAGCATGATGGATGCGGCGATAATAGGGTCAACAGAAGGAGGAACTGGCACAACTTTGTTCGCTGGAAGAACCTGCTCCTCAGCATATGAACCCATAGGATTACCGGCATAAGCTACAATATCTCCAACTTTCCTGCCGGTCAGTCCAGGTCCCACAGCTGTCACCTCTCCAACAGCTTCCATACCTGTAATTAAAGAAGGAAAGCAAATGATTTCCGTAATAACTAGTACTGGAAAAGATTCATATTAACATAGTAAACACATCCTTTTCCCAATCCATGTGGTTGGCTACTATGTGATCAAAAGGAAAAAAAAAATACCAAATTAAATTCAGGGGTCAATTAAAACCCACCACATTCAATTGCCACCAAAGAGCATCCTTTGCATCCAATAGACGCAGAAAACTTACATACTAATGGAAGTTGACAACTAAAACTAATGCATAATGACTTTTCATCCCCTTTGAATTCAGTGTGCTACATACTTCAGGAAAGTCATTCAAGGAAAAGCAGATACAGAATATTTGTTGAAAGAAACCTGAAAGAATTACCTCATTCAGATTTTAATGTCAAGTTGTATATAGATTGCTTTGGATATCTAAAGTTCCATTGGTTAAAATAGTCATAAGACCTTCTTGATCCATAAAAGAGAGAGAGAGTCCAGGTTTACAGATTGAATATATTTGATTGTGTTGATCTTTATCTTGAAGACCTAAAATATAAATCTTTGACAACTATGGTAAAGTAAGATGAGTAAATGAAATTATGATACAGAAATAAGCGTTAACAATCGACCATAAGAGTAATTTACTAGAATTTACAAACTTTTATGCTACTCTCTTGTTAAATTTTAACTCAGCTATTTTTATCATAACTTCTATGCATTCACATAATTTGTTCAATGAAAGTACCCCTAAAACTCAAGATGACGAAAGAGTCAAAGTAGTAGCAATTAGATAATAATCAATGAGAACAGACTACAAAGATTTTCTGTATATTAACTAATCTGCAAAACCCATTACATATCATATCAGCCTGGAAAGTTTTGCATTTCCCATAATGTAAAACTTGTTCTACTTTTCAACTTCGATACTATTCAAACAAACCTGGCGTGAAGGGCATGTTAGCAGCCTTATACACTCCTTTTCGAAAATAGACATCGATGAAATTAAGTCCAATAGCTTTGTTTTTAATACGTATCTCACCCTCTTTGGGTTCCCCAAGTTCCACATCCTCCCATTTAAGGACCTATCATCGACGCCAATTGAGTATAAGTAAAAATGGCAAACAAATAAGTGGCTATGCAAAACAAATCAAGCAAAGCATAGCCGTAAACACTCCAATCTAAACAGCTGCAATGTAAATTCTCAGGATATAAAGAACATGCACAATAAGATTATGATCCTTCTTTATCAAAAAGTTAACTTTCTAAAAACCCAGAATAATTCAACAAAAATTAAATAAAAAGAAGGGCAAAACATGTAAGGGGCTAAGCATGAGAATATCAAAATCATAGATTTTTATTTTCCCAAAGAACTATTCGATCAAACTTATACAAATTCTAAGAGCAAAGTAATGAAGATTAGATAGGGGGAAAAAAATACCTCAGGTCCACCAAGTTCATAAACCCTGATAGCTTTGACCATTTTTGTCGGTTTTGCTGTAGCTACTGCTTCTGTACTCAGTGCCTTGGCTATTACCGGTTTACTCCTGAGAGTACAAGATAAAGCTGAGTGTTTGGTGATCTTATTGTTAGTCAGATTTTGTACCCAAAATCTTGATGTTGAGACATTGAAAGACTCTGGAGTAAAGTGGAGCAAACGCAAGCGTTGATTCTGGAACCCAAGTTTTAAAAGGCCCATTCAGTTTACGTGTCTGAGTCTGACTTGTTCGGCTTACTAAATATCTGTCTGTCTTCTTCAAAGCGGCGTAGCAAAAATCAGATGCGCCATGTCTTCTCCCCGCACAACAGAATCATGGGCGAGGATTGACATTGCTAAAGGGGCGTTGGGCTGCAGCAACCATTTGTAGAAGTTGGGTCCAGATTCACATTTAAGTCATGGGCTATGCCCCTCGGCCTAGTTATCGCCTCCCGTAGTCCGTTGGCTTATGGGATGGATGCCCATGACTCATCTAATGAATAATGATCCCCTAGAGTGGCCCGCTTCTAAACATCTTTTTCACTTGATAAGATCAAATTTTAATCTATCAAATCAAATCAGATTCTGTTGGCATCTTTAAATGTTAAGTTTAAACTTCACCTACCAAATCCGTCCATTTAAGCGTTCTATTATTTTAAAAATTATTTTTATATAAATATTTTAATTTTTTAATATATATTTTATTAATTAAATAATATTTTAGATCAAGTTAGATTAGATATGAATTTAAAAATTCCTATCCAAAATCCGACCCTGACGGAAAGCTAAATCCATCGACAAGTCTAATTTCAATCATTTGATTTAGTTTAAATTATATATATATTTTTAAATTTATGTGAGTGATTAGTAACACATGAGTGCATGACCTTAATCTAGTATGAAATCGCATATAGACACTGTATGTTTTTTTTTTTTTTTTTTATGTTCATATTTTACTCGTTTCTTCATTTGTAGCTTCCCATATTAAAGAAAATCCATAAAGTAAAAGTTGATGGAGAGATTTTGTTTCCTGTTAAATTTGGAGTCCTGTAATTTAGACAGACAGCTATAACAATTAATTAGTTAGGACCAAAGTTGAACTGCCAATCAACATACTTGTAATTAAGTGACCATAAACTTCACAATTCCAGGGTATAAATATCTGTTTAATGCATGGTCCTTGTGAGCACAGCACAGCCCAAGCTTACAGGGAATTGACCAAGGATCTATAGGCGGCTCCAGGCTTCCAAGTCCAACCTTGTGGGATCACATTTTTGGCTACCAGCATAATCGGATTGAAAAATGGAGGTTGTAATCCTTACCTATGTTGTTTTGACTTTTTATTTTTTTAAAATATTCGTGTTCGATATTTGTGTCCGACACATATTCAGACATGGATATAAAGATATGACCCTCCAAATACCGTTCAAATACATGAAAAAAATATTTAAAAAATTAAACATACCTGTATCAAAAATACATACTCATATTCAACACTCAAACTCGAATTCGAATAACATATATTCTGATCCAGCATCAAGCTTCCACACTGAACCCCATGATTGTTGCATGGCTCGCCAGTCACCGCCCCCCCTTAAATTGAAATAGCATAACATTCCGGGGCCGTCTCTGTCTCATGAAGTTTTCTATATAATGAACTTTCTTAAATTGTCTGCCAGATAAGAAGGAAAGTTAACACAACAAAAGCCAATTAAAACTACAAGTTCGACTTTTCAACCTACACATGCCCCGACAAAAGTCAAAGAAAGCGGTATATTTCAAAAGGTACTTGATTTCTCTTTCTAATTAGCTAGCTAGCTATCTAGCTGCGCTCTACTAGTCAAGGAAGACTTATCATTTTAAGTCTTTCCGTTAGCTACAATCTTCAAAATAAACTATATCCCTCACTTCTGTTCCTGAGTGAGCTTGGTGGGATTGAGCTATGGCAGTTGGGTTGGCTATAACAAGTGAAGGTGGGCAATACAATGGCAGGATGACTTTGCTTGTTGTTCTTTCATGTATGATGGCTGCCACAGGAGGAATTATCTTTGGTTATGATCTTGGAATTTCAGGTTATTATCTTCTTCTTTTCTATCTAACATCAAATATAATATATATTTTTTCTCATCTGCAGTATTAATCTTACAAATTATAAACTTCCAATAAATTTTGATTGGAGCATCCAAAAATAGTTTAGCTTTTTGTAGTAAGATTCGGATACTGTTTTTGTTCTTGACTTCTTGTATATTGGCTCTGTTGTCTTAAAAAGAAAAAGTTGGATCCTTTTCTAGTTGATGTAGTGGCCTACTGGGTAGTGGGTACTGAAACACTGTCAATAGGCTCTATATCCTTGTATATATAGAAACTTTTTTTTCTTCTTGAAAATTGAAATAGAATGTTTTGAACAACTTCATTATTGGCTGAAATCTTTAGGAAAAATAATGGCAATTATATGAATTTTTAAGGCCAGTGAAACTTAAGAGTTTGAGAAATAAATTGATACTTTCAGCTAGAGAAAATTCAAATTATCTTCATTAAGTACTTAAAGTGTTGTAAAGGTGGAGTAACGTCTATGGAGCCATTTCTCAAGAAGTTCTTTCCAAAAGTTTACACAAAGATGAAAGAAGACACCAAGATTAGCAATTACTGCAAATTTGACAGCCAACTGTTGACTTCATTTACATCTTCACTCTACATAGCTGGCCTTATTTCTTCTTTCTTCGCATCACCTGTGACCCAAGCCTTTGGACGAAAGCCATCGATACTTATAGGAGGAGCTGCATTCCTTGCTGGTTCAGCCCTCGGTGGTGTAGCTCTTAACGTCTACATGTTGATATTCGGTCGTGTCTTGCTAGGTGTTGGGGTTGGGTTTGCAAACCAGGTATGCACAATTTATGTTGCTCCGACTCTTATTTTTGTTGAAGTATCCGTGTCCGACACCCGCGTCCGACACATATTCGGATATGGGTATGAGGATATGATCCCCCAAGGACCCTCTAAATACATGGAAAAACTTAGAAGAAATCAAACATTGCCATGTCCGACACTCCCACCTGAGTCCGAGTAACATAGTGGACAATAATTCTCCCTCTTTTCATGTGCAAAATCTTACGCTTATTTTTTGGGGACCAAAATTTGTTTTTGCTCTAATGCATTTGCTTTACAGTCAGTCCCATTATATATCTCTGAAATGGCACTTCCCAAACACAGAGGAGCAATGAACATTGGCTTCCAATGCGGTGTTGGCATTGGAGTGCTTTCAGCTAACCTTATAAATTTTGGCACTGAAAAGATTGAAGGTGGATGGGGTTGGCGTATCTCCCTAGCACTTGCAGCTATACCGGCCTCAATCCTGACAATAGGAGCACTTTTTCTCCCTGAAACACCCAATAGCTTAATCCAAAACAGCAATAATCACCAAAAGGCCAAAAACGTGCTGCAACGTATACGAGGCACAAGTGATGTACAAGCAGAACTAGATGATCTCATCAAAGCAAGCTCAATTTCGAAAACCATTAACAACCCATTTCAGAAAATTATACAAAGAAAATATAGGCCTCAATTGGTAATGGCAATAGCTATACCATTTTTCCAACAAGTAACAGGCATAAATGTCATTACATTTTATGCTCCAATACTATTCAGAACAATTGGGCAAGGCGAAAGTGCTTCACTCATGTCTGCAGTCTTGACTGGCCTTGTTGGTACTACTGCTACATTCATATCAATGCTTGTAGTTGATAAGATTGGGCGAAAGGCCTTGTTTATGATTGGGGGAATTCAAATGTTAGTGACACAAATAATTATTGGTGGAATTATGGCTGCTTTGCTAGGGGATCATGGTGGAGTAAGCAAAGGGTATGGTTACTTAGTTTTAGCTTTAATTTGTGTATATGTAGCTGGTTTTGCATGGTCATGGGGTCCATTGGGATGGTTAGTTCCTAGTGAGATTTTTCCATTGGAGATTAGATCAGCAGGGCAAAGTATTACAGTTGCAGTAGGCTTTCTCTTCACATTCATTATTGCACAAAATTTTCTAGCTATGCTCTGCCATTTAAAGTCTGGGATTTTCTTCTTTTTCGGAGGATGGGTGGTTTTGATGACTGCATTTGTCTACTTTTTCTTGCCGGAGACTAAGAATGTGCCAATTGAGCAAATGGAGAAAGTTTGGAGGGAGCATTGGTTCTGGAAAAGAATTGTTGGAGAGGTGGATGATGATGACAACAAGGTTTACACACAAGGACAAGGGGCATAAATTGCTAAATCAGAATGAAATTGCTTTCTCATTATTATATTTTTGCAAAGAAAATAAGTTTCTTTCATGAAATTTTCTTGGTTTTCTAAAATCTATTTCTAGGAATCTTAAATAAAAACAAAAGTTCTACTCAAGATTGATTAAATGCTTTGCATAGATGTATATATAAAGTATGATGAAATTCGATAAAAGGGTTATCTTTTTTTCCTTTTTCCCTCTCTGATTCAAGAAGATTTATTGGATCTTAAGAAAAAAGATAGTATATAAAATGAAATTATTTTTTTTTCCAATTTTGGTATTCTTCCATACACAAAGTTTATTATTATTATTAGCATTCAAATCAAACTGATTTGAAATTTCATCTATGCATGCTAACTTCTTGCAAAAGATAGCAGTATGATAAAGAAGCAAGCACCTGCTTGAGAAGACTTGGAACTTTCTTAAAACCAATGTGAAGACAGTCAAAAGTCTTCGGAAGTGGTTTACAATTTCTTAAATGTTGTCACTATAAAAGCTATAAATGAACAGTAAAAGATGGACTATTCCAGTTCTAGCCTGAAATCTCATATGAATTACCTCTTCCTTGTGGTCATCTGGAAATATTCCCAGATATTACACTCTTCAGAATTACTGTTGTATAATATGACAAGTGAACTACTCAGTGAACTCTAACCTTTCAGAATAACTAGTGATAAATTGGGTGTTTCGGCCCTAAACTTTTGTCTCAATTTCACCAGGGATTATATTACAAAATTAATCTGAATAACATAACAAATTGTATCTTTTGTGGATCAATGGTAACTTCTGTCTGCTGTTCTGGGAAAGCTCAACTAACTATTCTTCGAATGAATTAAAAACTCAAATAATTTTGTGCTATATTTTCTTTTTGCTACCAAAGTTCCTCGTTATTTGGTGAAATCCACACAATTTAACTACAATAATAAAAAGCAATTTTGAGATTCGAATTTCAATTGCAACTTCTTTTGTAAAAAAAAAAAAAAATAGATGCATAGAGCACATTTTAATAGTAGCAAAATAATGCAAAGCAGCTTTTGATAATCAATCGTTTTAGCCTGGAAAAAGAAATTAAAATATTAGATGCATACTTGTTGTTATTGAGCTGTTCAATCAAGGTTGTTTTTAGGGTCGTACCAGAAAAGAGATTATTGTTATGAACAAAAGAAAAAAAAAAACCTAAAATCTCTCTAACCCATTTCAAGTAAATAGATTCATGGGGGGTTGGTTGATTTTTTTTTTTTTTATATATATATTTTTTGGTGTTCATGAATCATGACGATGAGAAAGTTTTTTGAACACACGATAACCTTTTAAAAGTAAGTCTACAATTTAATTTAGGGTTTTTCTTTCTAGGATAATTGTTCATAAATCTTGTATCTGATGAAATGTTTGATGTTTCATGAGATGATCAATTTCACCATATATCCTTATCAAATATCAACATCTTTTTGTTGTGTCTTGCCATGATGTCCATGTGTTTCACATTATGGTCAATGCTTACTTATAGAAAGGAATATCCCTATATATATTCCAACTTAAATAAAACTTTTATGTAAATGTGAATTTAAATTGAATATTGAGGGATATTATCTCTTTTATATAACTTACACCATCAGCATAGGTCAAAAGAATAGTAAAATTTAATAGCAAGTCACCTTCAAAGGTTTACACACAAGGATAAGGGGCATAAATTGTTAAATCAGAATGAAATTGCTTTCTCATTATATATTTTGCAAAGAAAATAAGTTTCTTTCATGATATTTTCTTGTTTTGTAAAATCTATTTCTAAGACTCTTATATAAAACCAAAAATTCTACTCAAGATTGATTAAATGCTTTGCACATATGTATATATGAACTATGAAGTATGATGAAATTCGATGAAAGAGTTACCTTTTTTCCCTCTCTGATTCAAGAAGATTTATTGGATCTTAAAAAAAATATAGTATATAGAATGAAATTATTTTCTTTTCCAATTTTGGCATTCTTCTATACACAGTTTTTTTTTTTTATTATTAGCTTTAATTTCTCAGCTCTATCTCAAGGAGGTTACACCAAGCAATAATGTTCTTTTTCCAAATAATCCACTACTTTTATCTATAAAGTATAAACTAATTTTCTCGATTGTATAATTGAGATGAGTGATCGGTTGGGAGGTAGCTATGGGCGGTTGCAGCAGGAATAACAGGTGAAGGAGGACAATACAATGGCAGTATAACCCTGCCCATTGTGCTGTCATGCACTGCCCTGCCTCTGGAGGACTTATTTTTGGCTATGATCTTGGAGTTTCGGATGAATTAAAAACTCAAGTAATTTTTTGTTAGGTTTTCTTTTTGCCACCAAAGTTCATCATTATTTGGTGCAAATACACATAATTAAACGAGTTGATTCATGCATTCATCTTTTCAACAATTTTGGAATTCGAATTTGAACATATGCAATCTATTTCTGAGATCTCAAATTACAGCCTCCTTTGTCAAAAAAAATAATAAATTAGATATACAGAGCACATTTTAATAGTAGCAAAATAATGCAAAGTAGCTTTTGATAGTCAATCGTTTTAGCCTGGAAAAAGAAATTAAAATATTAGTTGCATACTTGTTATTGAACTGTTCAATCAAGATTGTTTTTAGGTCGTACCAAAAAAAAGATTATTGTTATGAAAAAAAAAAAAAAAAACCCTAAGATCTCTCTAACCCATTTCAAGTAAATAGATTCCTTGAGGGTTGGTTGATTTTTTTTTTATATATATATTTTTTTGGTGTTCATGAATCATGATGATGAGGAAGCTTCTTGGAAACACGACAACCTTTTAAAAGTAAATCTATAATTTAATTTAGGGTTTTTCTTTTCAGGATAATTGTTCATAAATCTTGTGTACGATGACATGTTTGATGTTTCATGAGACGAATAATTTCACCGTATATCCTTCTCAAACATCAACATCTTTGTGTTTTGTCTTGCCATGATGTCCATGTGTCTCACATTATGGTCAAATGCTTACTTATACGAGGGAATATCCCTCACTATATTCCAACTTATAAATAAAGCTTTTACGTAAATGTGAATTTAAATTGAATATTAAGGGATATTATCTCTTATATATAACTTATACCATCAACATAGGTCAAAAGAACAGTAAAATTTAATAGCAAGTCACCTTCAAAGGTTTACACACAAGGACAAGGGGCATAAATTGCTAAATCAGAATGAAATTGCTTTCTCATTATATGTTTTGCAAATAAAATAAGTTTCTTTCATGAAATTTTCTTGCTTTTCTAAAATCTATTTCTAGGACTCTTATATAAAACCAAAAGTCTACTCAAGATTGATTAAATGCTTTGCACAGATGTATATATGAACTATGAAGTATGATGAAATTCGATAAAAGGTTTATCTTTTTTCCCTCTCTGATTCAAGAAGATTTATTGGATCTTAAGAAAAATATAGTATATAAAATGAAATTATTTTTTTTCTTCCAATTTTGGTATTCTTCCATACACGGTTTTTTTATTATTATTATTATTAGCTTCAATTTCTCAGCTCTATCTCAAGGAGGTTACACCAAGCAATAATGTTCTTTTTCCAAATAATCCACTACTGTTATTTATAAAGTATAAACTAATTTTCTCGATTGTATAATTGAGATGAGTGATCGGCTGGGAGGTAGCTATGGGGGGTTGCAGTAGGAATAACAGGTGAAGGAGGGCAGTACAATGGCAGGATTACCCTGCCCGTTGTGCTGTCATGCGTGGCTGCCCTGCCTCTGGAGGACTTATTTTTGGCTATGATCTTGGAGTTTCGGATGAATTAAAAACTCAAGTAATTTTGTGCTAGGTTTTCTTTTTGCCACCAAAGTTCATCATTATTTGGTGCAAATACACATAATTAAACGAGTTGATTCATGCACTTATCTTTTCAGCAATTTTGGAATTCGAATTTGAACATATGCAATCCATTTCTGAGATCTCAAATTATAGCCTCGTAAAAAAAATAATAAATTAGATACACAGAGCACATTTGAATAGTAGCAAAATAATGCAAAGCAGCTTTTGATAGTCAATCGTCTTAGCCTGGAAAAAGAAATAAAAATATTAGTTGCATACTTGTTGTTATTGAACTGTTCAATCAAAATTATTTTTAAGGCCGTACCATAAAAGAGATTATTGTTATGAAAAAAAAAAAAAAGCCTAAGATCTTTCTAACCTATTTCAAGTAAATAGATTCCTGGGGGGTTGGTTGGTTTTTTTTTTTTGTTGGTGTTCATCAATTCATGAATCATGATGATAAGAAAGTTTCTTGGATACACGACAACCTTTTAAAATTAAGTCTCCAATTTAATTTAGGATTTTTCTTTTCAGGATAATTGTTCATAAATCTTGTGTTTGATGACATGTTTGATGTTTCATGAGACGATCAATTTCACCATATATTTTCTCAAACATCAACATCTTTGTGTTGTGTCTTGCCATGATGTACATGTGTCTCACATTATAGTCAAATGCTTACTCATACAAGGGAATATCCCTCTCTATATTCCAACTTAAATAAAGCTTTTTATGTAAACATGAATTTAAATTGAATATTGAGAGATATAATCTTTTATATATAACTTACACTATCAACATAGGTTAAAAAAACAGTAAAATGGAATATCCCTCTCTATATTCCAACTAACGTAAAGCTTTTACGTAAACGTGAATTTAAATTGAATATTGAGGGATATTATCTTTTATATATAACTTACACCATCAACATAAGTTAAAAAACAGTAAAATTTAATAGAAAATCACCTTCAAAGTCAAGCATATATATATATATTATGCCAAAGTTTTATTAAGAATCCAAATAGAAACAAAACCTAACATTACTGCAATAAGTTATTTACAAATTTAATCTTCTCCAGGTTAAGTGTCAATGATAATATTTCTGAACAAGTTAAAGTTAGTTTTTGGGTTTTATTTACATTTTTATTCCACAAAAGTTGAGCAAAGTCTCTCCGTAATTAAAAAAAAAAAAAGAATTACAAAGAAATTTTAAAAGGTTGGTTAATTTGTATTAAAATTTTATTTTTGATATAACGAGAATGATTTTTTTTTTAATTTCACAAACAGGTGAAAATATTATAACATGTCTTACTTTTTTTTTATTATTATTATTATAACTTAAAGGGTATGTATGAATATGTTAATTTTATTTGTGAAATTTAATAATTATATTATTAATGAATATAATAATTTTTCTTTATATTGATAAAAAAAATTTGGTGCATGTACTAATTAAAATTTGTTAATAATGGTTTGACTAGCAAATAGGATTAAAAAAAAACCGCAATTTGTAGCTTAAGAATTCATAATTCATATGTCATCTACACCTTTACTAGGTCGACTATTTAAAAAAAATAATTAAAGTTATTTATTTAAAACAAAGAAAAATAAAAAATAGTATAGTACTATGGCATAATTGTGGCAATCTTCTTGCCTCCTAAATTTCTTTCAAGTCAATGAAAACGAAATTTAATCCAAAATTGTTAACATAATCTTTTTTTTTTTTGTTTCAAGTAAACAATTGCCATTGCATCAAGACAGGATTACCTTAAATAAGATTTCAATAAAATACGGGATGGTAATGGAGTAGGACAGAATGAAAATAGTTTTATCCACTTGCGTTTCATTATTGTATGGATGTTGAAACATCTACTTTTATGGATGTTGATTACATTCGTAATCGCTCCGCGACGCTCTATTCCACTACAATTCAATTTTTATTAATTATTTTTAATTTAATATTGTAAAAAATTATATTATAATTTATTCATGAACATAATTTTAATATGTATATATATACTAAAAGTATATCTATAAAATATTAGTATATATATAATTTTAGTATACATATCTAAAAATATAAAATATTTTAAGAAATAAAATAGTAATTTAAAAAAACGGATAGGACGGAGCGGATCAAGCAGTTATCAAAATCACCCGTTTTTACTTTTAAAAAAAAAACCTCTTCATTCAAAATAAATCAATACAAAATCTATCAATGGGATCGAATTTTACTACAGGCCAAAGCTGTTTTGAACGGTTCTTCTTCTAGAAATTAAAGATTTTGTATTTTAGTAAGTTTAGAATTACAAAATCTTTTGGGTGAATTTTAGAAAGGACCAATCTATTATAAATTTTTAGTAGCTAATACTATAGAAAAAAATATTTATTAAAAAAGAAATCTTAAATTTTAAATTTAATGTTTGAACAATTGCTTTTACTCTTTTAACCTTATGAATATAGGTTTTCTATTTTCAAAACTGAAGAAAGTTCTAACTCTTTCCAATTTCCCTTTTTCCATGTGCTATGAACATGCAACAATGCGGTGGGTAACCTTCAGATTTGATTCCAAGAATGGAATAACGTTGTAATGGTTATGAATAATGAAATGAAAGAAGTTTTTCATGTCAATATTTATGTTCAAAGATTCGATTTAACCGTCGTTTTCAGTAATGTTGACGCTGACCAACTCACCCTCTCGTTTTAAAGTTAAGTTTGAAACTGAAAGAAAAGGAAAACTAGAAAAGAGTAAGGGTAGATTGATCTTTATATATCCTTTTTTATAATTTTGGTTTATGCAATTTTTTTTTCATGAATTGTTTTTTTATCATTAGACTATTACAAGTTTATTATGATTAAAAGGTATGTTTTTTAAATTTAGCCAAATCTTTTTTTTGAGGAAAAACGCGTTTGATGAGATTTCTTGCCTTTTGTCCTTTGTTTTGGTAGCATTATATTCGGAGAGTTATAAGGTAATTTTTGAGTTTAAAATAAGATTTATTATATATATAAATATGATAAATTATATAAAATTATTATATTTATATGTAATTTTTTTATAAATTTAAATATGATAAATTATATATAAACATGATAAATTATATATAAATATGATAAATATATCATATATTTATATAATTTTTTACATATAAATATAACATAAATTATATATAAATATAATAAATTATATATATATATATATAATGAAGTCTACGAAAAATTTATTTTAAAAAGCTTTACTTATAATTTTCCATTATATTCACATGTCTTCTCTTACATGACAAAGCTTTAACTCACTGTAAAGGAAACAGATTCATATGAACTTGTATTGACCATTTGACACTGAAAATGGGAAAATTCTAAAGAATTTTTTTTAAAAAATGAGCTTATTCTAAAATTTATATAATTTATCATATTTATATATTAAAAAAATTATATAAACATATGACAACTTTCAATTTATATAAATATATTACATATTTATCATATTTATATGTAATTTATCATATTTATATATAATTTTTTATATTTATATATAATTTATCATATATATATAAATAAATTATATAAATACATGATAATTTTTTATAATTTTTCATATTTATATATAATAAAATTTATTTTAAGTCCACGAGCCTACCCTATTAACTCCCCTACTTTAAAGGAAGAGCTCCAAGAAAGTGTCAATTTCCTTCCATCAACCCTTTTATCATAGTTGGAAAACTTTCTGGTTAATGCCGAAAAAAACCATCTCAGCTTCAGCTACAACTCAAACTCTTTGAAGCCTTACCAAATTTCATCAATCTTACTACCGTATCCGAAAACAAGTGGGTTCTTTTTGATGATTTTCTAGGAAGGAATAAACTAATTTGCAACTTGTTTTAGTCAGAAGCAACCAATAATTGGCGTCTGCTTTAACAAGCACAAAAAACAATCTCTTTGAAAAGTATACAGAAAGAGCCCCCGAGATAAACCGATAGTTTTAGCAATAAATAATCAAAACCCAAACCCTGTAGCAGTGCGGAAAAAAGAAAAGCCAATTAAAAAAAAAAAGAAATTGTTGTTATCAAAGAATGGTAAACGCTGCAAGGCACACTTTCCTTTGAAATCTGAAATAATATATTACTAATAGTAAGCAAAAGAACAAGCTTGGTGGGGACTGGGGACACTATGCTTTGCGTCATCTTCATCTGTTACGGTTGAACTAACACCAAAGTTACATTCATGTTATATAGTTTGGTATCTTGGTTAACTAAAAATGGTGAGTTTCGAACTAGAGGGAGCTTGAAGGTTTCGAGTTACAGAGGAAGCTGGTACGTTTTTTTCTTTTTTTTTTCCAGGTCACCTTTGGATTTGATATTTATATTCCTTTTATGAGGTTTTACAAGTTCAGAGTTGTCTGAATTTTGTGTTCAGTTTTTCATGTATGTCTGGTTTTTTGACAGTTCCACAATCCACATTCTGGTTCTTTTAAGCTTAAGCACCTTTGGTTTCAAAGTTTATGTTTCAGGTTGAGAAATTTTTTGTCCTGGAATCCAGAAATTGGTTTCCAATGTAATAATACTCCATGAAAATCTTTGCTCATTTATTATTATCTTATCTTTTTGATTGCCTTAATGAGTTTTTTTTGGTCTTCTAGATTTATTTTCATAATTTTGTTTCTTTAAACTGCCTTGATTCATTGTATCTTTAATCTCTATGGATTCATGTACCATCAAATCTGATGTTAAGCAATCTTATCAGTGTTTGTAAAACATGTTTTTTATAAGACATGGCATTAAATTCTAAGCCAAGGGGGCAGTATCTTTCTCTATCCATGACATGCCAAAAGAATCCTAAATTTGCAGGTTCTTTCCTTATATTCCAGTCAGGTGCAGTTACTAATGAACAATTGATCAGTCCATCTATTCATAAAATATTCTAACATGGTATTTTTCTGTAAAGCTGCAGATAATTTGATCTTATAAGAAAGTGGCAGAATAATGGAGAAGAAAGAAATAGAAGAAGATGAACTGGTGTTGCCACCTCCTCCAACTTTAACTATTGGAATAGCTATCAATGGAAATAGGAAAAGCAAGTATGTGGTCAAATGGGCATTGGAGAAATTCATTCCTGAGGAAAACGTCGTGTTTAAGTTATTACATGTGCGGGCAAAGATTACTGCTGTTCCTACACCAAGTAAGTCAAGGTTCCTAGAGATAGTTAACTTGTTTGTATCTCAAAGAAAATTTTCTTTATCCATGTTGAATTTTTGGTTCGGTATCTAATGTTTTCAAATTTGCCAATATGTTGACAAACATATGGAAAAATGGCTTATACAAAGTAGACTAATATTTAAGGGTTGATTTCTGGGTAAACAATTTAAGAATGACTCTAAAATCATTTTTGTTCTAGTGGGAAACTCTCTTCCTATTTCACAAGTACGAGATGATTTAGCTGCTGCTTATAAGAAGAAAGTGGAGTGGCAGACAAATGAAATGCTTCTTCCTTATAAGAAAATGTGTGCTCAAAGAAAGGTACCTTGTTTTTCTTACTGAATCTTATCGTGCATGTATCCTGAAAAAAGTGAACTGAATTTGCTTAAATTCTGAATTTAGGTGGAAGTTGATGTTTTAGTCGTTGAATCGGATGAAGTGGCAAATGCAATAGCAGAGGAGGTTGCCAACAACACTATCACTAAGCTTGTTATAGGAGCTTCATCTCGTGGGATGTTTACAAGGTATTTACACAACATTGTGGTGAAAAAAGGCAATTCTAAAATTTTGTAATCCTGACCATCACTGATCTAGTAGTCTGAGTGTCTGACAGATGGTTCTTATATAAATAACAGATTTTTCCTTGTAGGATACATTGATTTTCGTATTTTTAGAAACGATGTTATTTCAGCTTTTTCATTTCTTCATTATTGAGCAAGCCGGGCCTTGGTGCTCAAGTTCGTCTTAGGAAAAAGGAGAGTGAACATCGAAGAGCTGGTCTTGCATATCTGTTTATGCTCTCTATTTGCAGTTTTGCACTAGCTCCACCAATAATCTTGTTAAAATGATGATATTTGTAGGAAGCTTAAGAAAAATAATTTGTCCTCAAGAATCTCAGTCTGCATTCCAAGCTTTTGTACAGTCTATGCTGTTTCAAAAGGAAAATTGTCATCTATTCGACCATCTGATTTGGAGACAAATGCGAGCACTAAAGATGACAGTAGCGAAACAAGTTTTTCTTCCAAGATCTCAGCAAGTTACAATTTCAGTTCACAGACAGGTACTTATACTTCACTAAAATATTGACACACAGCTGCTCATTGGCAAATGATGGAACAATAAGCATTGCTTAATCTTTCTTGTGAAAAACAAGGACTGTTTTCTTTGTTGAGTTGTTGCAGAAGATGAATAATTGATGAAAGTTTGAAAAAAAAAAAATATATATATATATATATTTAACTCTTAGTTTCCAGGCAGATATAATTATCCTATACTTTGTGAGTTGGTTCAGTCAGTAAAACTCATACCCAACTTTCATTTCTCTTTTTTGTAACTGTAGAATTTGGCTCAGTGGCATCCAATGCTACTTTCCATTCTCTTTCCCTACAAATGCAGAGATTTGAAGCACTTTCAACTATAAATAAGACATTTTTACATACAAGAACAACTTCTCTTGCTAGTAACCAATCCAGATCGCTTGAGTCCACCCAGTGTAGATTTCCTAATATCAACCATTCTAGATGCCGTTCTCTGGACATTGTGGTAGGGAAGGATGATATGAGCTCTTGTCCTAGCAGTTCAGAAACTAGAGAAGCAGTCAGTCGAAATTCTAGTTGCAGAAGCTTGTCAGATCAAATTTCTACCTCAGATGCGCTGATAGACTATTCTTCATCTGAATGTCAGGTAGGTTTTGTCTTTATTGTTAAAAAATAGTATACACCGATGCATTTGAGTGTTAAAGCCAATGAGATCATAATTGGCATAGGTTAGCTTGATACCTCAATTGTGCTTTTTCTTCCTTCAGGTAATAGATCTTGCATTAAAAATATTTTTCAACGTTTGTGAAACTATGCATCATGATAGCCTTAAGAATTAGGTATTTCATTATTTTGTGTGATCTTTTGTTCAGTTATTAAATATGCATAGGTGAACTCCTGAATTTGCACAGTGCTTAAATGATTTCTGCTTAAGGTTTTTAGTCTTCTAGAATAGGATGTAGTAACTCATTTGTTCAGCAACTTGTCATGACGAATTTCAGATTTATTGAAATGTGTTTATATTGATCTTTAAGAAGCAACTTAGCTTCAAGCAGATGTTTCAGCAAAGACAAATGTGATTTTACTAAAACTGCATAGTGCCTTTTGGTTTAATTTTGGAGGTCAATATGACACTTACACATATTAAGTTTGGGTTTTCAATCATATACGCAGGTAAATATTAACTTTGAGCTAGAAAAGCTGAGAACTGAACTCAGACACATTCAAGAAATGTATGCAGTAGCTCAAAATGAGACAATTGATGCATCTCAGAAGGTTAGTTGCATAATATCAACTTTGCCTTCTTCCTGAAACTATTTATGTAGTAAATTCATCTCTCATTTTTTCCCTTTATGGTTGAAGTTTCAATGCATCTAAGACTTCAAACAAAATCACATCTTTGTTTCCATTTAGCATCAATGGTTACTGAGCTTCTTTAATTTATGCCAGTAAAAATATTATCAAGTTATAATGAATTCATTGACTGATAGAATGGTCAGTATATTCTAATTCGGTTGAATTTCACATTATGGTCCAATACTTGTTAAGAGTTAAGTACTAACCCTCTACTAATGGGCTCCATCACTATGTTTTCTCAGTTGAATACTCTAAGTAAACGTCGGGTAGAGGAAGCAATGAAGCTTAAGGAGACAAGTTTTAAGGAGGAGAAAGCTAAAGAATTAGCTCGACAAGAGAAGGAGAAGTATAAAGCTGCAAGAAGAGAAGTTGAGCATGTGAAGGAATGTGCTGACAGAGAAGCTTCACTGAGGCAAGAGGCAGAGATGAAAGCGTCTCACGAGGCTAAAGAAAAAGAAAAGTTCGAGAATTTTCTCACAGGTCCCCTCCAGCAATACCAAAAGTTCACATGGGAAGAGATTGTGTCAGCTACATCCTCATTCTCAGAAGATCTTAGAGTTGGGATGGGAGCTTATGGAACTGTCTATAAATGCATATTCCATCATACAGCTGCTGCAGTGAAAGTTCTCCACTCAAAAGCAAACAGTAGAACTAAGCAATTCCAGCAGGAGGTACAAAATTTCTTGGATAAAACCAAACCAATATAGTTCATATATTTTGCTCTTTCAATAATCAAGTGAAAATTGTGTTTCCACTTTCTGAAAATGGACAGCGTGCAAACTATTATGGTTTAGTGTGTAATGCTATTGTTTTAGAACAATATGTTGATTATGAGGTGATCTGACATTGCAACCTATATTACTCGAACTCGGGGGTGAGTGTAGGATACGGGTATGTGTCCGACATGGGTATGCTCAATTTTTTCTAAGTTTTTCCATATATTTGGAGGATCATACCCCCATACCCTTGTCCGAATGTGTCGGACATGAGTGTCGGACACGAGCACTTCAGGGAAAATGAAGAGTTGGAGTAACATAGATTGCAACTAAATATTTTTCTTTGTTTTCTGTTTCAGCTTGAAATCTTGAGCAAAATTCGTCATCCACATTTACTTCTCCTTCTCGGTGCATGTCCTGACCATGGTTGCCTAGTTTATGAGTACATGGAGAATGGTAGCTTAGAGGAGAGATTGCTTCGGAAGAACAATACCCCACCTATCCCTTGGTTTGAGAGATACAGAATTGCTTGGGAAGTAGCCTCAGCTCTTGTTTTCCTCCATAACTCAAAGCCCGAACCAATCATTCATCGAGACCTCAAGCCGGCAAACATATTGCTTGATCATAACTTTGTGAGCAAGATTGGTGATGTCGGACTTTCCATGGTGCTAACTGCAGATTCTTCCTCTACATCCGTCATGTACAAGGACACCGGACCTGTTGGAACACTTTGCTATATAGATCCTGAGTATCAAAGAAGCGGATTGATATCTCCGAAATCCGATGTTTATGCTTTTGGGATGGTAATATTGCAGTTGCTGACTGCAAAACCAGCTATAGCACTAACTCATGTGGTGGAAACAGCAATCGATGATGATAACTTAGCAGGAATTTTAGACTCAGAGGCTGGGAATTGGCCAGTTGAAGAAACAAAGGAATTAGCTATATTGGGATTGAGCTGTGCAGAGCTTCGGCGTAAAGACAGACCTGGGTTGAAAGATGGAGTACTTCCTGTACTAGAGAGAATGAAAGAGGTGGCAAATAAGGCCCGCAGTTCAATTTCTAATCTGCAATCTGCAACTCCTAACCACTTCATTTGCCCAATATTGAAGGTATGCCAATATATAATCTCTACCACTCTAGAATGCCCAAATAAATAGCAAAATGAAAGAGTAGAAATCAGAGTATAACAATTTGGCAAAAGAAAACATATAGATGGAGGAAGCAGTTTGTAGTTTCTTCCTTCTTACTTGTCTATAACAAGGATTTATAGTTGTTGCACGTCAAACTGCTACGAGAAGTCATGTTACTCGGACTCGGGTGTGTAGTATCCGACACGGGTATATTTAATTTTTTCCAAGATTTTCATGTATTTGGAGGGTCCTCGGAGGATCATATCTCCATACCAATGTCCGGATATGCGTCGGACATAGGTGTCGGACACGGATAATGAAGAGTCAGAGCAACATAGACTCGAAGAACTTGTGTACATTGGTAGATTGCTAATCTAAAGAGTATATCAGCTTCAGCATATGCACTGATCTTTCTTAGTTTATGTTCTAGATAATGGTTTTTTCACTGTCTTATAGATATGCTGCAATTCCTTTGTCTAATTGAAAATTGGTGTATTTTACAGGATGTAATGGATGAACCATGTGTTGCTGCAGATGGCTACACTTATGACCGCAAAGCAATTGAGAAATGGATTGAAAATAATGATAAATCACCAATGACAAATTTGGCTTTGTCAAATAAGAATCTGCTACCAAATTACTCTCTTCTTTCGGCAATTATGGAGTGGAGGTCCAGAAAACAATGATATCTTTACTCTCCATCCATTATTTGGCCTAATCCCATTAATGAAAATATGCTTTCTTTCTGGAAATTCAAGTACAGTTAAGTTTTTGGTAGTATTTTACAGTCTCCTATGAAGTCTTTCAGCTTTATTTTAGATGGAAAAGATGGGTTTGACTCAAGGTAGTCATACCTTACGTACCCTTTTTTTCTGATATTGATACGTACTAATATCGGTATCGATATGTTTCGGTGTATTATTTTGAATTTATCGATATTTTTCAAATATTTTTTTTATGTATAATTTATTTTCAAATTTTTTAATAAAATATATTATATATATATATATGCAAATATATACTAATTGCATGTATATATATTTTTATACAAATATAAATTTTAAATATTTAATATTTAATATTTAAAATTTTTAAATATTAAATAAATAAAATAAATAAAATAAATATTAAAAAATATAATAAATTATTATTAAATATTGACCCGTTCTTCTTCTTATAATTAAAGATTTTGTATTTTAGTAAGTTTAGAAGTACACAATCCTTTTCCAGGAAAAACGCGTTTGATGGGATTTCTTGCCATTTGTCCTTTGTTAGATAGCATTATATTCACATGTCTTCTCCTACACGACAAAGCTTTGACTCACTGTAAAGGAAACAGATTCATATGAACTTGTATTGACCATTTAATACTGAAAATGACTTTGAAAGGAAGAGATCCAAGAAAGTGCCAATTTCCTTCCATCAACCCTTTTATCATAGTTGGAAAACTTTCTGGTTAATGCCTAAAAAAACCATGTTCAGCTACAAATCAAACTCTTTGAAGCCTTACCAAATTTCATCATTCTTACTATAGTATCCGAAAACAAGTGGGTTCCTTTGATGATTTTCTAGGAAGGAATAAACTAATTTGCAACTTGTTTTAGTCAGAAGCAACCAATAATTGGCGTCTGCTTTAACAAGCACAAAAAACAATCTCTTTGAAAAGTATACAGAAAGAGCCCCCGAGATAAACCGATAGTTTTAGCAATAAATAATCAAAACCCAAGCCCTGTAGCAGTGTGGAAAAAAGAAAAGCCAATTAAAAATTAAAGAAATTGTTGTTATCAAAGCATGGTAAACGCTGCACGGCACAGTTGCCTTTCAAATCTGAATATTATATTAGTAATAGTTAGCAAAAGAACAAGCTCGGTGGGGACTGGGGACACTCTGCTTTGCGTTATCTTCATCTGTTACGGTTAAACTAACACCAAAGTTACATTCATGTGATATCGTTTGGTATCTTGGTTAAGTAAAAATGGTGGGTTTCGATCTAGAAGGAGCTTGAAGGTTTCGAGTTGCAGAGGAAGCTGGTACGTTTTTATTACTCTCTTTTTTCCCCTTTGGATTTGATATCTATATTCCTTTTATGAGGTTTTACAAGTTTAGAGTTGTCTGAATTTTGGGTTCAGTTTTTCATGTATGTCTGGTTTTTTGACAGTTTCATACTCGGGTTCTTTTAAGCTTAAGCACCTTTGGTTTCAAAGTTTATGTTTCAGGTTGAGAAATTTTTTTTCTTTCCTGGAATCCAAAAATTGGTTTCCAATGGAAAACAGACCGTTGATAATAATTCTCCATGAAAATCTTTGCTCATTTATTATTATCATATCTTTTTTGATTGCCTTAATGAGTTTTTTTGCTCTTCTAGATTTATTTTCATAAATTTGTTTCTTTAAACTGCCTTGATTCATTGTATCTTTAATCTCGATGGATTGCTGGCAAGCCATGTACCATAAAATCTGATATTAAGCAATCGTATCTGTGTTTGTAAAACATGTTTTTTTCTCTATCCATGACATGCCAAAAGAATCCTAAATTTGCAGATTCTTTCCTTATATTCCAGCCAGGTGCAGTTACTAATGAACAATTGATGAATCCATCTATTCATAATATTTTCTAACATAATATTTTTCTGTAAAGCTGCAGATAATTTGATCTTATAAGAAAGTGGCAGAATAATGGAGAAGAAAGAAATAGAAGAAGCAGAAGAAGATGAACTGGTGTTGCCATCTCCTTCAACTTTAACTATTGGAATAGCTATCAATGGAAATAGAAAAAGTAAGTATGTTGTCAAATGGGCATTGGAGAAATTCATTCCTGAGGAAAACATCGTGTTTAAATTGTTATATGTGCGGGCAAAGATTACTGCTGTTCCTACACCAAGTAAGTCAAGGTTACTTACTTCCTAGAGATTATTATATCTGTTCATGGATGATAGTTAACTTGTTTGTATCTCAAAGAAAATGTTTTCAATTTGCCAATATGTTGACAAACATATGGAAAAATGTCTTATACAAAGTAGACTAATATTTAAGGGTTGATTTCTGGGTAAACAATTTAAGAATGACTAGTCAAGCCAATAAAATACTAAGAATTTGATGTTAATTGACTAAAATCATATAAATTCTAGTGGGAAATTCTCTTCCTATTTCACAAGTACGAGATGATGTAGCTGCAGCTTACAAAAAGGAAGTGGAGTGGCAGACAAATGAAATGCTTCTTCCTTATAAGAAAATGTGTGCTCAAAGAAAGGTACTTTCATTTTCTTACTGAATCTTATCGTGCATGTAATCCTGAAAAAGTGAACTAAATTTTCTTAAATTCTTAATTTAGGTGGAAGTTGATGTTTTAGTCATTGAATCGGATGAAGTGGCAAAGGCAATAGCAGAGGAGGTTGCCAACAGCACTATCACTAAGCTTGTTATAGGAGCTTCATCTCGTGGGATGTTTACAAGGTATTTACTATACAACATTATGTTGTTCCGATTCTTCATTTTTCTTGAAGTACCCGTATTCGACATCCGTGTCCATCGCATATTTGGACATGGGTATGGGGATATGACCTTCCAAAGACCATCCAAATACATGGAAAAACTTAGAAAAAATTGAACATGCCGTATCGGACACATACCCGTATTAGATACTCACACCCGAGTCCGAGTAACATAGATACAACATAGTGGTGAAAAAGGCAATTCTAAAATTTTGTAATCCTGACCATCACTGATCTAGTAGTCTGACAGATGGTTCTTATATAAATATCAGATTTTTCCTTGTAGGATACATTGATTTTCATATATTTAGAAACGATGTTATTTCAGCTTTTTCATTTCTTCATTATTGAGCAAGCCGGGCCATGGTGCTCGAGTTCATCTTAGAAAAAAAGGAGAGTGAACATCGAAGAGCTGGTCTTGCATATCTGTTTACATTTGTGCTCTCTATTTGCAGTTTTGCACTTGCTCCACCAATAATCCTGTTAACATGATGATATTTGTAGGAAGCTTAAGAAAAATAATTTGTCCTCAAGAATCTCAGTCTGCACTCCAAGCTTTTGTACAGTCTATGCTGTTTCAAATGGAAAGTTGTCATCTATTCGACCATCTGATTTGGAGACAAATGCGAGCACTAAAGAAGGAAAGTTGTCATATATTCGACCATCTGATTTGGAGACAAATGCGAGCACTAAAGATGACTGTAGCGAAACAATTTTTTCTTCCAATATCTCATCAAGTTACACTTTCAGTTCACAAACAGGTATTTATACTTCACTATAATATTGACACACAACTGCTCATTGGCAAATGATGGAACAATAAGCATGCTTAATCTTTCTTGTGAAAAACAAGGACTGTTTTCTTTGTTGAGTTGTTGCAGAAGATGAATAATTGATCAAAGTTTGAAAAAAATAAAATATTTGACTCTTAGTTTCCAGGCAGATATAATTATCCAATACTTTGTGAGTTGGTTCAGTCAGTAAAACTCATAACCCAACCTTCATTTCTTTTCTTTTTTTGTTATTGTAGAATTTGGCTCAGTGGCATCCTATGCTACTTTCCATTCTCCTTCCCTACCAATGCAGAGATTTCAAGCACTTTCAACTATAAATCAGACATTTTTACATACAAGAACAAGTTCTCTTGCTAGTAACCAGTCCAGATCGATTGAGTCCACCCAGTATAGATCTCCTAATATCAACCATTCTAGATGCCATTCTCTGGACATTGTGGCAGAGAAGGATGATATGAGCTCTTGTCCTAGCAGTTCAGAAACTAGAGAAGCAGTCAGTCGAAATTCTAGTTGCAGAAGCTTGCCAACAGATACACAATCATGGTTATCAGATCAAGTTTCTACCTCAGATGTGCTGACAGACTATTCTTCATCTGAATGTCAGGTAGGTTTTGCGGCCTTTATTGTTCAAAAATAGTATACACCGATGCATTTGAGTGTTAAAGCCAATGAGATCATAATTGGCATAGGTTTGATTGATACCTCGATTCTGCTTTTTCTTCCTTCAGGTAATAGATCTTGCATTAAAAATAATTTTCAGCGTTTGTGAAACTATGCATCATGATAGCCTTAAGAATTAGGTATTTCATTATTTTGTGTGATCATTTGTTCAGTTATTAAATATGCATAGGTGAACTCCTGAATTTGCACAGTGCTTAAGTGATTCCTGTTTAAGGTTTTTAGTCTTCTAGAATAGGATGTAGTAACTCATTTGTTCAGCAACTTGTCATGACGAATTTCAGATTTGTCGAAATGCGTTTATATTGATCTTTAAGAAGCAACTTAGCTTCAAGCAGATGTTTCAGCGAAGACAAATGTGATTTTACTAAACCTGCATAGTGCCTTGTGGTTTAATTTTGGAGGTCAATATGACACTTACACATATTAAGTTTGGGTTTTCAATCATATACGCAGGTAAATATTAACTTTGAGCTAGAAAAGCTGAGAACTGAACTCAGACACATTCAAGAAATGTATGCAGTAGCTCAAAGCGAGACCATTGATGCATCTCGGAAGGTTAGTTGCATAATATCAACTTTGCCTTCTTCCTGAAACTATTTATGTAGTAAATTAATCTCTTTTTTTTCCCTTAATGGTTGAAGTTTCAATGCATCTAAGACTTCAAACAAAATCACATCTTTGCTTCCATTTAGCATCAATGGTTACTGAGCTTCTTTACTTTCTAAGTTGTTCTATCCATCTTCTTTTTCTAATCTGAATGCATAAACTTTATGGCAGTAAAAATATTATCAAGTTATAATGAATTCATTGACTGATAGTATGGTCAGTATATTCTAATTGGGGTGAATTTCAAATTATGGTCCAATACTTGGGTATTTGGGTTTACAGACTGATTCAATTCTTTCTCTGTCAACACTAATGGGCTCCATCACTATGTTTTCTCAGTTGAATACTCTAAGTAAACGTCGGGTAGAGGAAGCAATGAAGCTTAAGGAGACAAGTTTTAAGGAGGAGAAAGCTAAAGAATTAGCTAGACAAGAGAAGGAGAAGTATGAAGCTGCAAGAAGAGAAGTTGAGCATGTGAAGGAATGTGCTGACAGAGAAACTTCACTGAGGCAAGAGGCAGAGATGACAGCCTCTCGCGAGGCTAAAGAAAAAGAAAAGCTCGAGAATTTTCTCACAGGTCCCCTCCAGCAATACCAAAAGTTCACATGGGAAGAGATTGTGTCAGCTACATCCTCATTCTCAGAAGATCTTAGAATTGGGATGGGAGCTTATGGAACTGTCTATAAATGCATATTCCATCATACAGCTGCTGCAGTGAAAGTTCTTCACTCCAAAGAAAATGGTAGAACTAAGCAATTCCAGCAGGAGGTACAAAATTTCTTGGATAAAACCAAACCATATAGTTCATAGAATATTTAAGAAAATCGAAAGTGGAATTTCGTATGCCTTATATTTTGCTCTTTCAGTATAATCAATTCTTTGTTTTCTGTTTCAGCTTGAAATCTTGAGCAAAATTCGTCATCCAAATTTACTTCTCCTCCTCGGTGCATGTCCTGACCATGGTTGCCTAGTTTATGAGTACATGGAGAATGGTAGCTTAGAGGAGAGATTGCTCCGAAAGAACAATACCCCACCTATCCCTTGGTTTGAAAGATACAGAATTGCTTGGGAAATAGCCTCAGCTCTTGTTTTCCTCCATAACTCAAAGCCCGAACCAATCATTCATCGTGACCTCAAGCCGGCAAACATATTGCTTGATCATAACTTTGTGAGCAAGATTGGTGATGTCGGACTTTCAATGGTTCTAACTGCAAATTCTTCCTCTACATCCATCATGTTCAAGGACACAGGACCTGTTGGAACACTTTGCTATATAGATCCTGAGTATCAAAGAAGCGGTTTGATATCTCCGAAATCCGATGTTTATGCTTTTGGGATGATAATATTGCAGTTGCTAACTGCAAAACCAGCAATAGCACTAACTCATGTGGTGGAAACAGCAATCGATGATGATAACTTAGCAGGAATTTTAGACTCAGAGGCTGGGAATTGGCCAGTTGTAGAAACAAAAGAATTAGCTATATTGGGATTGAGCTGTGCAGAGCTTCGGCGTAAAGACAGACCTGGGTTGAAAGATGGAGTACTTCCTGTACTAGAGAGAATGAAAGAGGTGGCAAATAAGGCCCGCAGTTCAATTTCTAATGCGCAATCTGCGACTCCTAACCACTTCATTTGCCCAATATTGAAGGTATGCCAATATAATCTCTACCACTCTATGTTGCTCCGACTCTTCATTTTTCTTGAGGTATCCGTGTTCGACACTCGTGTCCGACGCATATCCGGATATGGGTACGGGAATATGATCTCCCAAGGATCCTTCAAATACATGGAAAAATTTAGAATAAATCAAACATACCCGTTTCGGGCACATACCCGTATCCGACACTCACACCCGAGTCCGAGTAACATAGCTACCACTGATCTACAAGGCCCAATAAATAGCAAAATGAAGAGTATAAATCAGAGTATAACAATTTGGCAAAAGAAAACATATAGATGGAGGAAGCAGTTTGTAGTTTCTTACTTGTCTATAACAAGGATTTATAGTTGTTGCATGTCAAGCTGCTACTCAAAGTTATGTTACTCGGACTCGGATGTGAGTGTCCGACACGGGCATGTTTAATTTTTTTTCAAGATTTTCATGTATTTGGAGGGTATTCAGAGGATCATATCCCTATACTCATGTCCGGATATGCGTCAGACATGCGTGTCGGACACAGATACTTCAAGAAAAATGAAGAGTCGAAGCAACATAAACTCGAAAAACTCGAAAAACTTGTGTACATTGGTAGATTGGTAATCTAAGAGGATATCAGCTTTTCAGCATATGCACTGATCTTTCTTAGTTTATGTTCTAGATAATGCTTTTTTTTCACTTTCTTATATATCCTGCAATTCGTTTGTCTAATTGAAAATTGGTGTATTTTACAGGATGTAATGGTTGAACCATGTGTTGCTGCAGATGGCTACAGTTATGACCGCAAAGCAATTGAGAATTGGATTGAAAAGAATGATAAATCACCAATGACAAATTTGGTTTTGTCAAATAAGAATCTGCTACCAAATAACTCTCTTCTTTCTGCAATTATGGAGTGGAAGTCCAGAAAACAATGATATCTTTACTCTCCATCCATTCTTTGGCCTAATCCCATTACTGGAAATATGCTTTTTTTCTGGAACTTCAAGTACAGTTGAGTTTTTGGTGGTATTTTACAGTCTCCTATGAAGTCTTTCAGCTTTATTTTAGATGGAAAAGATGGGGTTGTCTCAAGGTGTTGTGTACCATTTTTGTTCTGGTAGTGATACATATCGGTATTTGTATGTTTCGGCGTACCGTTTCGGATTTATCGATATTTTTTAAATATTTTTTTCATATATTTATATGTATAATATATTTTTAAGTTTCTTAATAAAATGTATATAATATACGAATGCAAATATACATCAATTATATTCATATATATATATTTATTCAAATATAAATTTAAAATATTTAATATTTAAAATTTAAAATTTTTAACCATAAAATAGGTAAAATAAATGTTAAAAAATATAGTAAATTATTATCTATTATGTTCAATAGCATAATTTAATAAATATATTTTATTTTTAAATATAATTATGAAAAAAATAAAAATGATCATGACACAAAAAATATTGAAAATGATTTAAAAAATCAAATAAATGAATTTAAAAAAAAAATTAAAATAGTCAAAATCTTGTATCAATCGATAGATAACGATACTGATCGATATTTGTAGGTACGGACAACCATGATTTGTCTTCAAGAAGAAATGCAATTATATATTTTACATGTAATGTTGCAGGCTTTTTTATTGGAATATAGCCAAAAAAAAAAATTATCAAATTACCGTTACTTTTTGATTATTTCCCAAAGTACGCCTTTTTTTTTTTCAGCTGGGAAATCGCCATCCCCCATGGCGATTTCCCAGCGTGTTTTTTTGCAAATTTGCAAAAAAATACCAAGGGAAATCGCCACCCCCCATGGCGATTTCCCTTGGTAATTTTAGCCAATTTTGCTAAAACCATGAAGGGAAATCGCCATGGGGGGTGGCGATTTCCCTTCATGTATATTTTTTTTGTTTTAATTAATAAACAAAAATTATATTAAAACAATATTTTATTTTAATTTGATAAATTTATTTTTAAAAATTATAAATTAAATTAAAATATTTTTTTTATAGGTTTGGTTATTTATTTTTTTAAAATATATATTAAAAATGTAATTTAATTTATTATTACAATTTTATAAAAAATAAAAATATATTTCTTATTAAAATTTAAAAAGAAGATTATATAATTTGGATTAAAACTGGATATTTGATAAAAAAAATTTAATTTAATTTCTGATTAAATTTTTTTTTCTTATTATAATTTAAAAAGAAAATTAAATTAAAATGAAAAAAAGAAAAGCAACTTATCATGTAATTTGGATTATTATATTAAAATTAAATAACAACATTAAGATATAAATTAAAATAAAATATAACAATGAATTTCCGAACAAATTACATGAAATGCAAAACATATAAATTTATATTAGAAATTTAAAACACATTACAATTATTCTAATTATTGCGTGGTGTAGAGCAACAGTGTCGAGTTCTTCTAGTGCGTGGTGGTTGCACCCGTCGTTCAACCTCGTCAGTGGCACGTATTCGCGGTCCACCACGACCTCTTGCTATAACCGCCACTGGTTCCGGTTGTATGTCATCAGTCGTTTCATCCGTATCAAAAATTTGAAACCCACTGCTGGATGAGCCAACACCTAGTTCACCCATAACGGGAACCTGACTACTATATGCACCCATAAATGATGTAGCATCAAATGCTGACGAAGGGGTTCCAAACTGATACATGGATGTTAAATATGCTGAACTTGGACTTAGGACGGGGAGCTGGTCATCTAACCTCGTTCTTGGCGGTGATGGTCGGTAACACTCATCAACGTCATATCCGGGGTGACTTACGGAATAACGATGGCTGGATGGTACTCCATGATCCCGTTCAGGTTCAGGATGATCAAATGACATCCTCGGTGCTGTGAGCTCCGATGAGGTCGGTTGACGCCTTCGCCCACGTTGTCGGCGAGGTCTAGGAGCATCCATATCCTGTGTAGGAGGGACTGGAGCTGAAGTTTGTCCGGTAAATGGCATACTCCTAACATCCTCGTGCATCGACGGTGGACAAACGAAAGGCCGACCTTCATTTCTATACCATCTTATGTAATCAGCAGACGGGTTGAAATTATTACCAACAATCGGGTAACCTGTCGGAATTCGTTCAAAACGTATGTTCCACCATTGGATCCAACGTTCATGCTTCGCAGGCCAGAATTCATCATTACGACCACGCATGTCGACCTTGTGAAGCTTATCAAGGTTCATCGGGGCTGCAGGAATTGGTTGTTGCATCCCAAATTGTCGCAACACCCGGTCAGTTTGGTGCCACTCTACATATGAAAAGCATATCAATGCTGTGTTTGCTTTCCATATATTGAAATTATTGTAGGCATCCGATGGGAGGCATGCCATAATTTCACTCGAGGAATATGGCATCCACAGAAACTGCGAATAATTATTACAAATTATTAGTTTCATAAGGATTAAATAAAAAAAAAAACTTCAATGTAACAATCGAAATATTTACCTTATCATATCCTAGTCGATCTAGTCGTAGTCTTATACTTGCAAGATCGCTCGGAGTCTCTGTAAAATCTCTACCCGTACTCCTACTCCACCTATTAAAATGCATATAATATCTTAATGACCTATAAAAATACAATTTCGTACAAAATTAATAAAATAGTAAAGATTATTACCTGCTTGCAAGGGGGTATACAGCCGAAATATCCACGCGCGGAGCAAGAAATGGTAGCCGATACCAAGCCCATGATTGTAGAAGCACTAGACATCCACCTATGTCATGGTTTTTTGGAACTGTAGCTCGGCAAAGTTCTCTATACAAAACTGCCAAACACGCAGAACCCCAACTATAATTTGCTGCTTCCTCTAAATCACGTAACAATGGAAGATACATTAAATGTACCCGACTGCTCGATTTGTCAGGCATCAGTAATCCTCCAATCAAACGTAAAATATATGCTCTAGCAGCATATTGTATTTGTTGTTCGGTTGCATGTAATGGCAGATTTTGAAACGTTTTCAACCAAGTCAGTCTCACCGTTGAGCCAGATACGACGTCTTCTGGAGGTACCTCACCCAATAGATCTTCACACAGTTCATTCCAATCTAGCAGGCTTCCGCCTGTAACTGCATCGCCATGGATCGGAAGTCCAAGTTGCAGCGCAACATCTTCGAGACTGACCGTGCATTCACCACATGGAAAATGAAAAGTGTGCGTCTCGGGTCTCCATCGTTCGACCAACGCAGAGATTAAATCGGGTTGTATCACAAGTCGTCGAATTTGACTTGCGTGATAAAATCCGGCTCTTCTTAAGTGGTCGATAATATAAGGATGCGGGTCCTCCAATGTAAATTTCCTCGAACGTAATACGCGACGAGTTTCCTGTTATAATAATAAAAATTAATATATTATAAAACTATAACAATTAAAAAGTAATAAATAAAACTATAAAATAACAAAATAATAATATAATATAATATAAACAATAATAATATAATATAATATAAAACAATAATAATATAATATAATATAATATAAACAATAATAATATAATATAATATAAAACAATAATAATATAATATAAAACAATAATTTCGTATAAAAAACAATAATAATATAATATAAAAAAAATAATAATATAATATAAAAAAACAATAATAATATAATATAATATAAAGAATAATAATATAATATAATATAAAACAATAATAATATAAAAAACTATAATAATATAATATAAAACAATAATAATATAAAAAACAATAATAAAATAATATAAAACAATAATAATATATAAAACAATAATAATATAATATAATATAAAACAATAATAATATAAAAAACAATAATAATATAATATAAAACAATAATAATATAATATAATATAAAACAATAATAATATATAAAACAATAATAATATAATATAATATAAAACAATAATAATATAAAAAACTATAATAATATAATATAAAACAATAATAATATAAAAAACAATAATAATATAATATAAAACAATAATAATATAAAAAACAATAATAATATAATATAACACAATAATAATATAATATAATATAACACAATAATAATATAAAAAACAATAATAATATAAAAAACAATAATAATATAATAATATAAAAAACAATAATAATATAAAAAACAATAATAATATAAAAAATAATAATAATATAAAAAACAATAATAATATAACAATTTACTTACCTCGTTAAATATAACCTCCGAGATGTGATTTTCTTGTAACCTCAATAGTGAAGCCATTTCAAAATATTGTTGTAGAAAAAAAAAAATTTGTAGAAAGAAATTTTTTTTGGTAGAAAAATGAAAATTTTTTGAAAGAAAATGAAAATTTGAATGAGAGGAATGAAAATTTGAAGAAGAGGAGGGGGGTATTTATAGAAGGTGGGGGTGTGGGGGGAGGGGGGACGTGGGGGGTGGGGGGAGGGGGATGGGGGCAACGGTCATATGACCGTTGCCCCTTTGAATTTTTTTTTTTTTTTTATTTTTTTTTTTTCATTTGAAATTTAAAATTTAAAAAAAAAATTCAAAATATTAAATTATAAAAAAATCTAAAATATATTTTACGAATTTTTAAATTTTTTTAAATTATAAAAAAAATATTTTAATTTAATTTATAATTTTTAAAAATAAATTTATCAAATTAAAATAAAATATTGTATTAATATAATTTTTTTTTATTAATTAAAAAAAATATATACATGAAGGGAAATCGCCACCCCCCATGGCGATTTCCCTTCATGGTTTTAGCAAATTTTGCTAAAATTACCAAGGGAAATCGCCATGGGGGGTGGCGATTTCCCTTGGTGTTTTTTGCAAATTTGCAAAAAAACACGCTGGGAAATCGCCATGGGGGATGGCGATTTCCCAGCTGAAAAAAAAAAAGCGTATTTTGGAAAATAATAAAAAAGTAACGGTAATTTGATAATTTTTTTTTTTTTTGCTATATTGCAATAAAAAAGCCTAATGTTGCAACCTTGCATTTGTTTATACTTATGCACTAAAAACATGTACTAACTTTTAGTATCGATTAAAACAAATAAGCCAATAATCTATACTATCTTTTATAAGATTATTGAGCCAAAATTATATGTCAAGTTATCACCATTCAAATCATTTAATTTATTTACAGAAATTAATTGAAATATAATAAAATAATTATTTGAAAAAGCAACCCACAATAAACTTTGATAAAAACTCGTTTAAAATTCAAAAAGAAAATATTTAATGAACCACATAAAATCTCAGTGATTCCTTTACTTTTTTTAGACATCATCTGATAATTAATGATTTTACTTTTTATTTTTTTGTTTAAAAGTTAATGAAAGGAGAAAACAAAAAAAAAAATCTTATTTTTCAAACTTAAAATTTGTATTTCTTATGCTTTACAAATTTTTAGCATTATCATCCATTAAAAACTTCGTTTATCTTGTAATAATTTAATAAATTTTTATTCTTAATAATTAAAATTTATTGTTTAATCTTTCAATTTTATTCATTTTCATTTGTATTAATTCATATTTATGTGTTTTTTTTTTAATTTTAATAATTTTTTATCTGATAATAAATTTTAGAATGTTTAATATTTGTATATCAATTTAATTAAAATATCAAGTCAGCATCTGACAACCAGAAAAAAAAAATTCAACATGATCCACGTCATCTTCACACCACATCACGATTTGCAATCAAACAACGCCACGTTATCATCTGATTCCACCGACCAAAATGGGTCCCACTTAACTTCCACTTTGATCCATTCCTTTTCTTTCCCTCCATTTCCATGCTCTTTAAGAGGGGGGGGGGGGGGGGGAAGTAAAGCCGACGAAACCTTAAGTCGTTATAAAAAAGAACTTGCCTTTTTCTGCCTTCCAACAACACGTTACTGTTTTCCTCTTCAGACCAGCAAACGTTACTGTTACAAAAAGGTTTTTCTTTTCTCTCTCCCAACTCCAAAGAAACGCCCTTTTTTTTTCCTTATCTCCTTATCCACGAGCAAAAAAGGAAGCAGCTTTATCATTTCTTTGATTTCCCCATCTCTCTTGATTCTCTTCTATACAATCTCTATTCAATACCCAGATTTTCTTTTCCTCAATTCCCGATCAAAATTCACTAATACCCAGAAAAAAATTCTTTTTTTTTTTTATCATGCTCTTCTTAAAACTTTTTCTTCTCTTTTCCTTCTTTTCCTCCACATTCTCTCACGATACCTTCAACTCCCACCTTCTCCCGAGACCATTAATCATACAATACCCAGAAGACATCGAGACCCAGTTCGAGAAATTCGATGAAGAGCTCAAGTTACAGTGTACGAGCTGGAGATTTGCTGTGGAAACAAACAATTTGAGTCCCTGGAAGACAATTCCGGAGGAATGTCTGGGCTATGTTAAAGATTATATGACTGGTCGAGGTTATAAGGTGGATCTCGAAAGGGTTTCGAATGAGGCTGGGGTTTACGCCAAGAGCGTGGAGCTGAGTGGAGATGGAAAAGATGTTTGGGTTTTTGATATTGATGAGACTTTGTTGTCCAATCTTCCTTATTACGTTGAGCATGATTATGGGTAAGTTATTAATTTGATTGGTTCCCTTTTTTTTCATTTTTCATAAAGTTGTTTGGTTGCTAAGAAAATGCAGAAAAATAGAAGAAATATGGAATTTGGATATCCTTTTATGAGATGCTAGGAATTAGAATATTGACACGTATCCTTTACCTTTAGGAAACTCAGTAAGGAATTAATAAAAAGAGGTTGGAATTTTTGGTATTATTCTCTTGTTGTTAAGCAGTTTGGTTGCTGATGTGGGAAGGAAGAAGGGAATGGGGATGACATTATTTAAATTATGATGAGTCAAGCACAAGCCACATTTCACACGACACACATGGTTGTGCTATTTTTAGATCTCAGTAAAGAAAATTGCTTGAAATTTTATGTTTTTGTGTGTATAAATGTTGAGCTGTTTTGTTATTAGAAGCTGTAGATTATAGAGGCAAGGAAAAAAAATATTTTTGGGGATATGAGAAATATAGGCATGTACTAGATTGGTAATTTGGTGCAAAAAGTAAGCAAAAACGAATTTTGGTGCTTGTTTTCTCATAATTCCATCAATTTCTCAGCAATCTTCAGTAAGATCAGCATTCGAATTATTAGGACTTTGGGATTTTTAATGACTTTTTCCCTTAAAATGTGTGTGCCTTGTTGTGTTTGTGAGGCTGAATGCTTAATTTCTAATTTGGGTTTCATTGAGAATTTGCAGCTTGGAGATTTTTGATCCTGTTGAGTTTGGTAAGTGGGTTCAGAGGGGGGTGGCACCAGCAATAGAACCCAGCCTGAAACTTTATGAGAAGGTTTTAGATTTGGGCTTCAAAGTTTTCTTACTAACTGGGCGAAGTGAAAAGCAAAGGTTTGTTACAATTGAAAATTTGACCAAAGCAGGGTTTCTGAGCTGGGACAAGCTTATTTTAAGGTGAGCATCATAACTCTTTTGATTGACATATGTGAATCTGGTTACTTATAGATCCTATTATGCGACGTGTTGGACTGCAATGGTATTTTTATCGGGGTTTTCATTTCATAGAGTTCTAATTGTTGGTACTGTCTATATGTAGTAGTCAAATTTAATAGTTTCTATGCTATGATTTGCTTTAAATTTTTCTTGCTAGACAGCTTCCTTGATCTAGATGTTGGTCTCAGACTTTCCTAATTTTCTGTTCAATCTAAACTCATCTTCCCAAGAGGGCAGTATTTATGCTCAGGGTGTAGACATTTACTTTAGATGTTCTGATTGTGTGGTCTGCTGCATATCTGTGTTTTGCCTGGGAGATCTCAAACTTTATGTCGACCTCCTTTATTTAAAAAAAAAATTTCTTGTTCATGCCTTCCTGCATGGAGTGAAATCATGAGAGACATTTGGTTTTGTGGTGGTGCTCCAACTTCGACTTTGTTGAATGAGATAATAGGAAGAATAATTTGAGGAAATAATGAAGATATTCTTTTACATGGGAGAATATTTAAGTTTATCTATCACAGACTTGGAACAGGTTGCAATTTCATATATTAACTTGGGATTTGTGAGCCATGCTAAGTAGAGGCCAATTTTGCTAGCTTCCTGGTTCATATATAATATGCAAGGAACAGTGGGCTTTTTTTCTAACGGGAATGATCGTTTCCTAAACCACGTTTCTGATGGGAAACTTTTGAAATCATGATTTAGAAGAGGGAGTAGATATTGTTTATTAAATCACTTTTTAAGAGAACAGTTTTCCATAGAATACATATTCACACTATTATTAACTTCTTGCAAGTTGCAACCTTTTTGCAAATGGAACTTAAAATGCAATTGCTCTTCCATATCTCTGCTTTGGTGCTTGGGGACATGGTTTTTCCTGGCTCACACCTCCTTAGAAGGGACATCATTAGTAATGAGTATACAAAAAGTTGTTTCGAAACATAGTCTGAACTCTGTCTGTAATTATTTTTATATTGCATTAATTAGGTAATAACCCTTATTAACTGAAAACATTTAGCTTTAAATCACATAGTTTTGAAAGTTTAAACACAAAGGTGTAAAATCATTCCCTGGATTCTTTTATTACCTCCAGACTTGCTCTTAAAATTTTGGCTGATGGCTAGTCAAATTTTCAATACCCATAATAAAACCAATAATGAGTTCCAACCCCCCATCCCACCATCTTTTTTTTTTTTTTTTTTTAGTTCTTGTAGGTAGATAATGTGCACTTCATTGGCTTTCCCATATGGCCTAAGATGTTGGTATTTTAGTCCAATTGATTTGCAAATCTGACACTAGTTTACTGTTACTGATTTTTTTCTTTCTTTTTTCTAGTTAAAGTTAAGATGTTGCTCTTAATTGTTAAAGTTAAATGGTTGACATTTCATTCTTACCTTAGTTTTCACTTCTTCAATGTTTTTCTTTGTTTACTGTTGTCTACCATAAACAAAGACATGGAAACTTGTATCATGAACCAGTGTCTTCTATATTTGCTTCAAGAAATGTTTTATTTAGCCTTTAGGGCTCGTAATTACCGATGTAGTAATCACAAACTGATCCCTGTATTTTTCGTTCCACGCAGAGACTCCGAAGACCACGGCAAACTAGCAACAGTATTTAAGTCAGAGAAGAGGAGTAAGATGGTAGAAGAAGGATATAGGATTCTGGGTAACTCTGGGGATCAATGGAGCGATTTATTGGGCTCCTTCCCATCCAGTCGTTCATTCAAGTTACCAAATCCTATGTACTACATTCCCTAAGAGACCCCCTTTGTTTTCAGTTACCAAGTCTGAATAATTCTCTTGTCTATCCAAAACAGGAATCGTATTCTTCTAGCTTGTAAATACATTCAAATCTGCAATTGTTATCATATCCATTAACTGTACTATAATACCACTCAAGTTGACAATTGATTAATAAAAAGAAATTGTGATTGATAGTATGTTATTATACTTTTAATTATGGTTTGTCTTAATCTTGAAAGTTTGTGAAAGCAAGTTATGCAAGATAGTGATTTAGCTATGAAATTTCTGTCCCAAGGCCTGGCTTGGGTCGGGTCAAGCTTGTGGGTCTGATAGGTTGTCAAACTCATGAACAAATCTAATCACTCGGGCCGGTCAAGCCTGTGAGTCTAACATATTGTCAAGCTCATGAACAGGTTTAATCGCTCCGGTCTGTCATTTTATATCTGAAATTCTGAACTATAAGCTATTACTCGATCTACCCCTGAAGTACCAGTACGTGATAATTTGTTTTTATTCTTTCTTTTTGTTGTCAATTCTTCCATTATTGTTTCCAGAACAAGCTTTTTCTGAAATCATAAACAATAGTAGATAACACAGGACAAGGCAGCTGCTGTTTTATGTACAACAAAACTCTTACACTTTCTTTGGTTTGGAATCTATTTTCCTTTCATTCAATCAATTTCCTCGACCTGTTTTGCTTTTGGGTAATGGTGATCTCCATTTTCATCCTCAGACTTCATTTACGTCAAATGTAAAATTTCCCATGAAGAAAGTGACCTAAACCAAAAGCTACAGTTTCCTAACCCTTCTTCCCATGAAAATGATCGATGTTTGGCATGGCCAAGAAGTCTCTGTTAATCTCTGCAGATTCTTGCGTCAACCACTCCATTATTACCATGACGATCAGCTTCACTTCACCAATCACCAAAGCTTTGCATGATTGTCTGTGGGGTCCCTAAACAACTCATCAATCTGCGCCGTTAATTTACATCCTGATTTCTGTCTCAAGACTCTCAACCACCACAATACATATCACATCTTCAAAGTCTAACCATTCCATCACTTTTACACGTGTTACTTTTCAATTTATACATATATATATATATAATTTCCAAAATTCTAACTATTTTTATTTTATTTTTAAATTAAAATAACTTTATAAAATCAAACTTTATATATTTAATAAGCTCAATTACTGTTTGATAACATTCACATATGAAATATATGAAATATATGAAACAATATTTTTTTGATAATATGGTCAAAATGTCTCCAAAATTTATTTATGATTATTTCTTTTCGAACGATCTTAAAATTACATTATTAAATAAAAAGAAACAAGTATTTGATAAATAAATAAAAATTGAAAAAAAAATTTGTAAAAAATGGAAAACATTTATGGAATTTTTTGTTTATATTTTAATAAAATTGGAAAATAAAAAATAAATTATTTTTTCAAAAAAATAAAGTATAAATTATGAAATCAAGACATTCAACTTTTTTAGCATATGAATCAAAGTACATGAAGAAAAGTGGCACTAGGTAAGGTATGGTAATGCATCTTAAACCTTTTTGTTTCTTTTTTTTCTTTTCTTTACAATAAAAGTCACATCTTTTGCTTTTTAATTTTTAGAAAGAAATACTAATTTTTTTTTATTATTATTTTAAAGAAAGCCCCATTTGTAAGCAACAAGTGCAGGGTCCCTATGCCCCCCCCCCCCCCCCCCCCCCCCCCCAAAAAGAAAAGTCAGTGACTAAGCCCTACCACCTTTGAAAAAGGGGTAAAGGGCCACTTGAAAAGGTTTAGGCTTATGTTAGGCATCTTTTCTTCTAGTATTTTGCTGCTTTTAAGTTTATCAAGAAGCTTGGAGGTAAGTAATCCAAAAGATGTTTATTATTTTAACCTCTAATTTGAATTATTTACCAAGTTATTAACAATATTTAAAAAATTAGATCATAGATTAAACTGATGAGACTTTCAATTATCAATTTGATCGGTCTGATCTATTGTATTAAAAAAATTTAAATACTAAATAAGTATTAAATATAGTAAATACTTAATAAATTATGTATTTAGTTAAATAATATGATCCTTAATATAAATTCAAGAGGTTAAAGTTTCATACAAGAAAACTTTTTTAAATAAATAAAAAGGTTTAAAATATATTTTTTTCGGTTTTTACCGATTTTTTACCGGTTCAACCGATTTTTCATCGATTTAAATAATCCTTAATTTTATGATATTTACCAGATCGGATAGATCATCGATTCAATCAATTCGACTAATTGATCCGAATTTTTTAACACTGGTAATTAATATTGACTATTATCTTAGGCCTCGTTCCATGATTTTCAATACGGTGGAAGTCGTACCGCATCAAAACCTTGATGTGGCCTAAACGGCACGCATCGGTAACAAAGCTCTTTAATCATCTAATTGTATTGTAACTCAAGTGCACATTGATTAGAATTGTTGCGTTTTTAATGTTATTACTAAAAGCATATTCATAGTACATTATTAGTATGAATAAAGTGTTTACAGAAAATGTAAAAAAAAAAAGTATTAAAAAGAAAAAGTTTGAGTTGAAAAGTTGGATTATTTCATAACAAAATTAGTTTAGAATGTGCTATTTATGAACACAAAGATCAATCTATTAGAGTTATGTGTATTCTAATAAATTATGTCACGAAAATAGTAATTATTATAATGGTCTACCAACAATTTATTAAATGATAAAAAAGGGATAAAATTAATAAACAAAATTGAGGTTAGACCATAATTATGATAATAATCTTGAAAAATGTGCATTTTATCTCTTTAAAGTTTAAATCTTTTCCAAAAAAAATATTTTCCTAACGAGATTTTAAAATTATTATACATAATAATATCTTTATTTAATATATTAAAAATAATAAATAAAATTATTAATTATTAATTATTATATTTAATATAATATTATTATTATAAATAATATATTAACTTTAAAAAATTGTTTCAAAAACATTCATTATCAAAATCCAAAAAAATAATAATAATCATTTGGTACTCATTAGACATCCATCAAACTTTGTGTAAAGTTATAAATGTAATTAATACTAATAATTTTAAGGATAATATTGCTACATAAGGAGATAAGTTTTTTTGGTACAAAGGTTTCAAGGAAAATGGGTCATTTGAGCCAATTTTACAACAACAGAGCTAAGAGAATGGCTCAAACAAGATAATAAAGCTCTTCACATGGCAGTTTTTTTTGGATAAGCAAAGTTTTTATTTATCCAAAAGCAGCATGCACTGCTACATCAATACAACCAGCATAGCTAGCAAACAAATGTACTATTTTACAATGTCTTCTTTACATAGCTAAGAACCAATTTATGCTATCAGTAAGCTTTTTAACCCCCATGCAACATGCAAATCTCTATTAACAGTATCATCCTTTATGGTTTTCATCCCCCCTAGTCTATAGCTAACCTCCTCCTTGATTTTCTCAAGCATTTGCATACATTGCTGAGATTGTTTACCAAACCTGCGGTTATTCCTCTCCCTCCATACATGATATATGAGAGCATTCCAAGCAATTCGAAGCACTGTAGCAATAAGAGATTTACCCTTTAGCTTCCTCTTTGCCCATTGAACTTCAAAGTTCCAGCTTCTGATGACTCTATGAAGCTTACATAGGTGCAGAATCTCCCTCCATACTGCCTTAGAATACTCACACTCAAAGAATAAATGGTCTCGAGTCTCCATTTGTTGATTGCACATATCACAAGTTCCATTAAGTTCCATTCCCCATTCCTTCAATCGATCTTTTGTAGGGAGCTTGTTCTGAATTGCCATCCATGATATTTGGGAATGCCTTGGAATATGGTAGGCATACCATACCAATCTATCCCAATCCACCTTTGGCTGCCTTGGCCTGATTTGCTGCCACACTTTAGCCACTGAAAACCTGTCCCCAGGAAATTTCCAAACTAATCTTCCATTATTCTGATAGGTAAATTGAGCTGCTAATGGTCTCAATTGTAGGAGTTTCCTCCAAATCCAGCTACTTCCCTGGGTGATTGGGAACTGCCAGAATGAGGTGCCTTTTAGAACATAGTTGTGGATCCAAGCAATCCACCATGAACCTGCCTTAAAAAGCAATGTCCATATTATCTGCATTATGCTTGCCCTGTTCCAAGAACCTAGATCCTTCAGGCCAAGTCCCCCATCTGATCTTGGACAACAAATTTTCTGCCAGCTCACCCTTGCTCCTCTGGCTTCTGCATCTTTCCCTAACCAATAGAATCGAGAACAGAGTTGATTAATTCTGGAGAGCACTGCCTTAGGTAGAATAAAGATTCTACACCAATAGTTTTGTATATTGAACAAAACTGATTGAATAAGCTGAAATCTTCCAGCATAGGACAGAAACTTTGATGTCCAGTGAGTGATCCTAGCAGTAATCTTTGAGATAAGTGGGACACAGTATTTTTCTGTCAGCTTCTTTGTTACTAAAGGAACCCCCAAATACCTCACTGGCAGCTTTCCTAGCTTGAAGCCTGTCATCCCCTGGATTTCCTGAAGCTGAGTTCTACTGATTTCAGAAGAATAAAGTTCACTTTTGGCACAGTTGAACTGCAAACCAGAAAGTTTATAAAAACTTTCCAGGATATCCTGCACTCCTTGGATGGATTTCAGGTGCCCTTTAGTGAAAATCATCAAGTCATCAGCAAAACATAGGTGAGTGAGCCCAATCCTTTTGCACTTAGGATGGAAATCAAAGATTTTATGCTGTGCAGCAGCATCCAAAAGCTTAGAAAGTGCATTCATAGCAAGCACAAACAGATAGGGGGAGATAGGATCTCCTTGCCTTATACCCCTTTCTCCCTTAAAGTAGCCCACCAAGCCTCCATTAATTGATAGAGAGAACCTAGGACCAGTGATGCAACTCTTGATCCATGTTATAAATTCTGTTGGAAAATTCAAAGCTGCAAGAACCAGCAACATGAAGTCCCAGTCAAGTGTATCAAAAGCCTTTTGAAGGTCAACCTTTATAGCACTTCTAGGTGACAGAGTTTTCCTGGCATAGCCTCTTACTAACTCCTGTGCCATTAGGACATTATCTGAGATATTCCTTCCTTCCACAAAGGCACTTTGACTTTTGCTGATGATTGTTGGCAGGAATTTTTTGAGTCTTCTTGCCATCACAGATGTAATACTTTTGTAGACTACTGAACAACAGGAAATAGGCATGTAGTCTTTAATACAAGTAGGATTTTGGTTTTTTGGCACTAGAGCTACAATTGTGGAATTAAATCCTGCCAGCAAATCTCCTGTCTGGAAGAAATAAAGAATAGCATCAATGTACTCTTCCCCTACTACTGACCAAGCTTCCTTAAAGAAGTGAGATGTGAAACCATCTGGCCCTGGAGCCTTGTCCCCCTTGATGGCAAAAATGGACTCCTTGACTTCCTCCCTGGATATTGGCTTTGAGAGTTCAAACTTCTCTGCATCCGAGAAGGAGAACTGCAAAAGTTCTCGTAGAAACTCCCTTGTACATCCCTCAACATTATAGTCCTTAGTGCCAATAATTTTCTGGAAATGAGAGACTGCTGCCTGAGATATCTGTGAAAAGGTTTCAAGTCTATTTCCACTATCATCATACAGGACTCTCATTGTGCCCCTATTCTGCCTAGCTGCAACCATCTTGTGAAAGAATCCAGTATTCTGATCTCCTTCTTGAAGCCATTGAACCCTTGACTTCTGCCTGAAGTGACTCTCTTCAGCTTTCCTCAATTCATTATACTCTTGAGCTAACATCCTTTCCTTTTCTACCAATTCATCAGAAGGATGGCTGAGTAGATCTACTTGGACATCCTCTAACTCCTTTCTCTTAGTTATAACCTTCTCAGATATGCTACCATAATAAGCATGATTAAAGTTCTTCAATACTGACTTTAATCTCTTCATTTTGGTATGCAACCTGACCATGGGATTACCACCAGTAGGTACCCTCCAAGAGTTCTCAACAATGTGCATAAACTCTGGATGTCTGGTCCAATAGTTAAAAAACTTGAAAGGTTTAGGTGGAGAGGCACTCACCATATCAAGCTTTATGAATGCTGGGCTGTGATCAGAAATTTCTGGAGCAAGGAATTGTACATGAGACTCTGGAAATGCTGTGAACCATTCTGCATTAATAAGCACTCTATCTAACTTCCTTGCCAGGAAACCTTCAATTTGCTTGTTAGACCATGTGAATCTAGGCCCTATGAATGTGTGATCAAAACAAGATAGAACTTGTAAGCAATCAGTAAAATCCCTTATATCAGTGCTAGGTGCTTGAGATCCATTATAACTTGAGCTTTCAGAGGGGTTTATGATAGTGTTGAAGTCTCCAGCTAGCATCCATGGAAGGTTAGACAGTGTGCTATTTAGATGAACTAAATGGCTCCATAACCTTCTCCTTTCAATGCCCTCATTAGAAGCATAAATGGCAGAGAATAAGAACTTCTTGCCTGTGTAAGATATGCTACATGTAAGGCTTTGGTCCATTGAAGCAACCAGACTCAGCTGCACATGGCTTTGGTAAAGAAACCAGATTCTTCCATTATTGGCCTCAGAATAGTTATGGAACATGCTCCATCCTGGAAAACTTTTATCTAAAATCTGCTGCATATTCTGAAGCTTGACATGAGTCTCAATCAGACAGACAATGTCAGCTCTTAGCTTTCTTATTCTACTAACTACATCTTTTTGTTTAAGGGAATGATTGAATCCCCTTACATTCCATATGAATAGATTCATTAGGATTGGTTAGGCAAGGAACTTCCTGAGGTAGTGGGATTTACCTTTGCACTGGTCTTTTTTCCTTTGTCAATAGGCCCTCTCCTCTTTGTCTTCAGATTCTTCATAAGATCTGCTACTCCAGCAGAAGCTGCTCTTGGTTTCCTAGGAGAGTGCTCTGTCCTGTTTTCATCTTCAGTAACTGCCCTTGTATCATTCCTGATCTCAGGCTCAATTTCTTCCCTATCCTCTTCCTCAACTACTTCTTCCAAAATGGCATATCGATTGAGTGAACTTTCCTTCCTGGTTTCAATATTTGTTTTCTGGTTTGGCATCATAACTTCCTTATTGATGAAGCTTGACATCATATTTTGATTCTTGGGTCTTACTAATGAAATTCCAGCATCACATTCAACTCTTTTGCCATTCTCCTCAATAATTTCCTCTGCTATACATTCCTTCTTTTTCTTTGGCCTCCAAACCTTTGCTACAGCATTAACAGGCTTAGATGGGCAAGCTTTATCCAAATGGCCAAAAATCTTACAGTTTGAGCACCTTTGTGGCAGCCAAGGAGCTTCAACTGTTATGGACGCAATGGATCCATTCTCCAACACAACATCTATAGTGCTTGGAATGACAGTTGTGGCTGCAACTTCAATACACACTTTGGCATAGGCCAATCTCTGCTGGCTGGATGTTATTCTGTCCATGTAGAGAGGAGTGCCCAGCGCACTTGCTATATAGCTCAATCTTGTTCTTGTATAAAGCTCCAATGGAACTCGACCTAAATGAATCCAAATAGGGAGCTTTTCCATACTGAAATCCAGTGTTTCCATCCCTGGCTCCCATTTCCTGACAATAAGTGGCTTATTGTGGATATGCCAAGGGCCAGCTTCAAGAACTCGATCTCTTGCCTCTGAGTTAGAGAATTGAATCACAAAAAGATTTAGCCCAGCTGGCTTAATCTCCACAGTGCTATCTTTCCCCCATAGCAGTGTGACCATTCTCTGAAATTGACTGAAGTTTGGAATTCTTCCAATGAACTGAGCCACCACAGAGTTCTTCCAATGCTGAATTCCTTCTGCAAAAACCTCACCTGGAGGCTTTACTGTCACAGCTCCATTGCAGATCTGAGGCGGAAAAAACTGCAAAGTCTGATCAGTAGAGGCTGAGAAAAGTTTCCTCCAATCAGCTTTTGCCACCTCACCAGAAGTTGTTGTAACTGCCTCTGTCCTTTCCCCCCTTCAAGCTCCCCTCTGCTCTTGATTTGATTGTGTAATGTCACCATGAACAATCGCGTGATCTGAAAATTCTATCCATGTCCGCGCCTGATCTGAAGCCATTGAAGAAACAAGGATTCCAAAACGATCCAAAAAACCAAAAACAACTTCAAGATGCAGATTTGCAAAAAACCAAGAAAATCCAAAAAATTCCATCCATCTTCACATGGCAGTTGCCCTCTCTTCTTCCACCAATTTTTGACTCTGCAAATGCATTAGCAGCCCCTCTCTATCTGTTTCTCAATCCAAATGATGTCTTTGAGTTAAAAAATTTGTCCTAAAAGATAGTTCCCTAGAATCTTGGGTTCCACAATCCCCAACAAAACACAAAGTTCAAATCTATCTTATACCATCTTGTCTTCTATATCCACCTTGCCCCTAACAAAAGAAATTTCCACTGAAAACCCAACTTTCTATTTTCAATATCTAAACACACTACCCGGATCTTCCATTCTCTAACAAGCTGCAAACTTTCTTTGTGAAAACCATAAAAGAATCGAAATTTTGATGAAATGAAAAACACCCACATGTTAAAACTAGTTCTTGCATTATCTTCAACAGCTTTCTTGTTCATTTTGGTACTTGTCATCTTCTTTTACCGCAAAAGGACATCAAGAAATGTCCAGCTTGGTGACATAGAAAGCAAAGAGCAGAAGCATGAAGTTGAGTCAGAAATGGAGGACTTGGTCAGTTTTAGCGGTGGACAAGACCTCACCATATTTGACATTCTCGATGCTCCTGGTGAAGTGATTGGGAAGTCCAACTATGGAACCTTGTACAAGGCCTTGTTGCAGAGGAGCAACTTGGTCAGATTGCTTCGTTTTTTGAGGCCAGTTTGTACCTTGAGAGGAGAAGAGTTTGGTAATGTGGTTCAGCTCTTGGGGTCCATTAGACATCCCAATTTGGTGCCTCTTTTGGGATTTTATGCTGGGCCTAGAGGAGAGAAGCTTCTTGTTCATCCTTTTTATAGGCATGGCAATCTGGCTCAGTTAATCAGAGGTGAGTTCTTTTCTTTTCTTTTTTTTCTTTCTACCGTTTCTCTTTCATTTTATTTTGTGCTTGGTTGGGAAGAAAAGGCAGAAAAAAGTACAGGCATTGATTGAACATCTGAAGCGAAATTCAGTTACTTGAGCTTCATATCTTTTGAAGCTCAAGATTCACTTATTTCTCTATTCAGTATTCTCCCCTCAATCAAACCATTTTTTTTTTTTTGAATTTATTTGTTTCTTTGGTCCAGTTTTCTCAGGAAGAAAAGGAAGATAGATTCTCCTTTTGATTCCCCCAAAACAGAAAATCCCAAAGGAAAAATTGATATAATAGCAAATCAGTCATGGGAGCGTAATGAAATGCAGGATTTAACTTGCATAATAATTAACTAAATTTTGCAAAGTAAGTGTAGATTTGCAGTTAAGTTAATGATTATCATTTAAGGAGTATTGAAAGTTTTTTTTTTTTCCAGTTCCTTTTTGCAACTTTTTTCTATCTCATGGAAATATTTAAGGCTTTCCAGTTTAAACTCTGGGTCATTTCACATTTTGTTTATTTGCTTTTGTACTGATTTTCCAATTTTAGATTGATATTTTAGTTTTTTGTTTCTATCAGGCTATGAAATCGAAAATGGTCGGTTGAGGGGTTAATTATATATGTTTTGACATTTTCAAAAATGATAAAAGAATGACTAAGTTCCAAACTCTTGTCCACAAGTTTTTGTCGTTCAGCTTCATTTTACAATTTTGAGATATGGGTTTTTGTAAAGAAAAGGTACATTTTTGTTATTCTTTTAATTGAAGGGAAGCAGGGTGGTTTACCGAGAAGTCCTAACCTGGATTCAGATTGTGGATTAACTTTGTTTTGTATGTAGTTATGTTGCTCCGACTCTTAAGTGTTCGTGTCCGACATATATCTGGACATAGGTATGGAGATATAATCTTTCAAGAATTCTCCAAATACATGGAAATCTTAAAAAAAAAAAAAAAAAAAAAATTAAACATACTCGTATCGAACACATACCCTTATCCGACACTCGAACTCAAATTCGAGTAACATAGGTTTGTAGAATATACATTTCTTTTATTCTCATTGCCTATCATAATTACTTTCTTTGCTGTTTTATCTGTCGGCACCTACCTCTGTCCTTTTCCTTTACCTTTACCTTTTTATTATTCTATGTGATGAGAATGATGGTTTGAGTTTACTTTGCTATGTTTCCCTCTTGCAAATAATAACTTCCTGTTTTAGCTTCACATTGGAATAACAAAGTTAAAATCTTCTTTCTGCATGATGACTTTTAGTTAGAATGTGTAGATTTTGAAATAGACTGTTTCTTTGGGCAGATGGGAATGGGGAATCTCGTAGATGGACTGTAATTTTTAGGATTTCCATTGGTATGGCCAGAGGATTAGATCATCTGCACACAGGATTGCAAAAGCCAATAGTCCATGGAAATCTTAAGTCTAAGAACATACTTTTGGATCGCAATTACCAGCCCTATCTCTCGGATTTTGGCCTATATCTACTCTTGAATCCTACCTCTGGCCAAGAAATGCTTGAAGCTTCAGCGGCTGAGGGCTACAAAGCTCCTGAGCTCATCAAAATGAGGGATGCAAGCGAAGAGACTGATATATACAGCCTTGGGGTGATTTTTCTTGAACTACTTTCAGGAAAGGAACCAATAAATGAAAAGCCAACACCTGATGAGGATTTTTATCTGCCAAATTTTATGCGAAATGCAGTTCTTGATCATAGAATTAGCGATCTATACCATCCAGACATACTTCTGAGGAACAGCAATGATCAGGGAAATCCGGTTACTGAAGAATCCATTCTTAAATTCTCTCAGCTTGCCATGGCTTGTTGTTCTCCTTCTCCTTCTCTTAGACCCAATAGCAGACAAGTACTCCTGAAGCTTGAAGAAATTGGACAGTAGGAACTGGTGCATTTTGCAGAAATATGATCAGTGGCATTGGTTTTAGTTCATTATTCTACTGGTGTCGGGCTAAATTTCTGAATTTAGATTTTGTTAATCGCCTTCGATGGTCATGGTAATAGTGGTGACAATGACGATATTGATGTGTATGAGAGTAGCAAAAATGGGTAATCTCTCGAAGCAAAAAGGTTGAATATTTGCTGCACGACAAGGGTTTTATAATTGGCGATGTCAACATTTGTGGAGAAAGTTTCTTATCAGGGTGCTCCCCTGAAGCAAGTATACATTTCAGCCATCCAACAAGGATCGTAGAATTTGTGATTAGGTTTGTCGGATTGCTGGATTTCTTTATCGTCAAATTAACTCTATGACAAAATAAATGATCCAATCTGGTCCCAGTTAGAGACACAAAGGCATGTAAACTTGAAAGAAGAAAAAATGTTATGTCACTCCTAACATCACAATGGTTGGATCTCTATGGGTTTTGGATAATTGCCTTAACCATCAAGTGAAGATATTTCAGCTTGTTGAAGTGGTTCCAAGAGCAACAGAAACATTGGAATGATGCTAGGTGCTCGTCCCCATGCTATTCAGGTCAGTTTCCAACCTTTCGAGTTCCGAAGAATGATATAGTGGACATAAAATTTTAATCCCATGTTTGGTGGCTTGTTAATTCTTTGGCTCCTTCCTTGGACAGCAACAGCATTGTCATTGTGATAGTTGACTAGATTTTCCTTTGTTTAAAAAATAAATAAATAAATTCTTATTGATAAACTCATATCATAGCAAATCCTTAATTGTATATTCATTTACATTCAATCAAATCTTTTTGCGTATTTGTGTGCTGTAGTGTTCCAATCCTTTAGCTGACCAATAGGTGCTGGGTAGGTGAGAATGAATCTGATTGGAAAAGCTGAATACATAGTTGAGCTGTGATGGTAACTCATTCAACTTTTTAGATTGTCACTTTTGGTCAAAAACCCCTTTGGATTCTGCACTGAGTTGTCATCTGGATATAAAATTTTGTTGAACCCTTCTTTTCTTGCCAAACAATGAGACAATCTGTTAATGGCCTTAGCTCAAATGGTTAGTGCCTATGAACAAAACCCATTGTTCTGTTCAAGAAGTCTTTGGCTGTTCCAACATATTAGGAATATATATATTGCATTAGATTCAGATTTGTCAGATTTTTTTTTAGTTTGGTTGTGTTTTGAAGAACTCAAGTTTGACTTCTTTTTTAATGTTTTGCCAGTTTGCATTCACAGCTTTAATGGTATCAACTTTAACAATTTTGCTCTCAGCTTTTTCCCTTCCAATAATTTTCTTTTTTGGAACTCCCACTTTTTCATTTTGCATCCAAGCTTTGATCCTTGAGTACTATAGCAAAATAAGTGTTTCTTAATTCTAATCTATCCATTTAAAGGGAACATGTTCTTCACTCTGAATTTCATATAGCTTGTGAAACTGATTTTAAAGTTGTAGTTTGACATATTTGCTAGTCAAAACTGATTTAATCATGGATTGATGATACGTAAAACACTTATATTGTTGAAGATAATTAAACTGTCAGACATATCATCCAGCCCTGAAATTCAGCCATATTTACATATCAGCTTGCTAAAAAGCCTAACTTCATACAATGGCGAAAGTTCCCACGTAGGGATAAGCATCATCACATTCGAACGTTGTACAACCTTCAATGTCTGTGCAACCAGGAGCAAAATCATGGAGCAAAGTTGAAGTTTTATCTTTGAAATTATAGCAGATAGCCTTACCAGGTATATGCAACACCATGAATGACCCTTCATTTTCTTTACAAACAACAGCTAGTACTCTAAATGCATGATAATCCCAATCTGACGGCTGAGAATTGCTACGAGTCATCTCCGGGTATGCCGATATAAGTGCATTGAGATCGACTTGATACTTCACAAACCACCTAGAACAGTTTTTTTCCATCTCATAAACATCAAATTGCCTGGTACTATGCCTGCCATTTGTCAAGATAAGATGCAGGCGCCCTCCGAATTCCTTAAAGTATCTGCAATTGGCCTGTTGGTTCCAATCATCTGGCATTGGAATCTCTTCAAATCTTTCTTGATCAACATCAAAACATAGCAAAGCCCCAGAGTTGCTCATCCAATAAATGGCACCAGAACAATAGACCCCTTGACTGTATTTAACCTTGGGAATTTCATTAGAGAAACTCCAAAGGCGAGTTTCAGATGAGTATATCTCCAACTGATAAAGATGATTAAATAATGTATTTGAACTTCGAACAAAAACAACTTTGTAGTGGGGCGATTTTGAAGGATCAAAAGCTAAAATAACACGAAAAATTGTGTTTATAATTCTGTTACCAGGCTTAGGAAGTGTAGTGTATTGGTTGGTTGTAGGATTGTAAATGTAGTAATTCCGGTTGTTTTCTCCGATCCGGTGATTGCTGCAGCACAACAACAAGCCATTGCAAGATTGTAAAATCTTGATGCCTGCAGAGTCATCAACAAAAGTGAGAGATCTAAACGGATTACGAACTGGCTTTCCATCTAGCGAAAGGAAATGGTATTTGGGTTTGTTTGAAGAAGGCTGCATCCGCAAGAAGAGACCAGAGGGAAATATTGAGCTCTGATTAAGGCAATGATAGAAATAGGGGCTAGAAATCAGAGAAAGCCATTGTTTTGACACGTTTCTGAATCTCAGGAGAGATTTTTCTGGGAGATGAGCAAGAATGTTAATTTGAATATCGTCGTTGTTGCCTATCATTTGTGCTGATTTGGTACTTGAGTTAGAAACTTCTTGTCTTTCCATGGAAATCATTTCTTATACAGCTTCAGATGTTGTTCTAGACCCTGAAAAATCTCGCAAGTTCTTTTGGTTTTTATGCTCTCTAGCTTTAGAAGATTAATACGAGAAAAAGTAATTGGAAGTTGTTCTACAATTGCCAAGCAATTATTGGAAGATTTCTTAGCAACTTGGTATGCCTTTTTTTTATAAAAAAAAAAAAAAAAAAAAAAAAAAAAAACCTCAGCATTCACGGAATCAGCAACGTTGATCCTTTTGACCAGGTGATTCTTCCATGAAAACCGGCATAATTTCAGCAGGCGAGTTAATATGAAAATGGGGTCTTAGAATCTGCTAAATTTTTTTTTATTTTTATCAGAAATGATAATAATACAAAGAATCGAGTATTAGCTAACTAGAATCTCGTAAAGGTTAAACTTCCATGAGTTTATTTGGCTCAATAGAGGCAGTTTTGATTCAACAAGTTTCCTTTGATGACAAGGCACCCATCTGCCTCATTACCAGTGTTTTCTTTGGCCAGAAAGTTTGGACTCAAATGAAATCTTCTGTAATATTTGTTTGACCAATTAAACTATTGCTTTGCAATATTCAAGGGAAACCAAACCTTGCTAAATTGGCTCTGAAATTGTTGAGCACTTTCATATCAAGCAACTCAGAAATTTCTTACGGGCCCTGTTTCAATTGAACAAGAAATTTGTCAATAGTCCTGAGCAGCATTAAGAATAAAATTATCATATTTTACTAATCAAACGCTAATTACTAGTAGAAAACAATAATGAATACTTTTTTTGGATTGGAATCCTAGCTAATCTCCAGCTTTAGTTATTAAGTTTCATGTTCCTTGTAAATTAAACTTCTGGTTGCAACTTTTTTTAATACAAAAAAAGTCGTAGCTTGGATATTTTTTTAATACGAAAGAGGTCATATAAAAAAGATTGCAAATATTAATATTTTAAATCCCAAACCTATTAAATGCTATGGCTTAAAAGGGCTGCATGAACCAACTGGTTAAATCTCAGATTCTTTGACTTCAAATTTTTTTTTTTTAATGGATTCTCCAGTTTTTTAAATCAGCAACCTACCAATTTCTACCCTTCATCATAATCCTTGCAACAAGTCAAATGATTCCTGGCGTACCGAGAAATCTTCAAAATAATTTTCTTTTCGCCACTTCTTTATCATATTTGTACATGTATTTATATATTGCTAGAAATTGCTGATACAGGAAGCAATCAATTTTTCTTTTCAATTCTATTGAGTACTCGGATTTTCTCTAAAATATGCTCTCCTGTAAGAGGCCCCGAATACGAATTGTCCGAAGATCCAACAGATATACTCAGACTCAGCCTGGAAATGCTGAGGCCATTGCCAATAACTATGATCTCCTAACACAGATTCTAGTTCGTTTACCTGTTAAATCTCTTCTCCGATTCAAATCCGTTTCCAAATTCTGGCAATCTCTCATCTCCTCCGATTCCGAATTCTATCGCCGCCTTTTTCCAGCCATATCAGGCCTTATCATGCGGAAAATTAGTTCTTCACTCATCAATCCTGAACATGAATTCATTCCTCTTAGCGACAAATCATCAACTGATGCTCCATTCAAGTTTCTCAATTTCTTTAATCACCCATCTTCAGGCTTGAAAGTTGTGCAATCATGCAATGGATTACTGTTATGTAGTAGCTCCCGTGATTATAATTTCAATTATGACTATTACATTTACAATCCTACGACCAGACAATTTGTTATGCTTCCTCTACCTGCACCTAACCAGAATACTGGAAGAATTGTATATCGTTTTAGTTTGGCATTTGATCCTACCAAATCACCTCATTATAAAGTTATTTCTGTCCGAGATCCTGACCCATGGCTAGACTTTTGGAACGAGCCAGACTCGAGCTATGTGAGCAAACAGATTGAAATATACTCATCTCATACTCGTTCCTGGAGACTCTCTGGTAAGCCTTTCATTGCCCAAATCAACACAGGATTTAACGGTGGGGTGTTTTGTAATGGTGCCATTCACTGGCTTAATGGATGGGGTAATACTTCTCCATATTTTAATGTGGAGGAAGAGGAACTAAGAGAATTGCCGATGCCACCAATTCCTGACGATTGGGAAGACTTCAGGAGGTGTAGATACTTTGGGGAGTCTCGAAGCCATTTGCATTTGATTGAAATATATGGACCTCGCACTACCCATTTCAGTGTTTATGAGATTGAGAGTGATTACTCTGGGTGGTTTGTGAAGTATAATATTGATCTTGATCCATTAACAGTTTCATTTCCAGAGATGATAAGGACTTATTGTGATCCTTCAGATTTGAATTATTATGTGTTTTCTGTTCTTTGTATTGTTAGGGAAACAAATGATGAAGAGTCTTACATGGTGTTGCACATTCCTGATAAGGCTATTCAGTATAATCTCAAGGATGGAAGTTTCAAGAAGATTTATGATTTTGGTCCAGATGAAAATGATGATAGGGGCAGTCCTACTTTGATTTCATTGAGATTTTTCTGGGCTGATCAGTTCATTCAAACTCTCTCTCCTGTCTGAGTTCAATCTGAGGATTAGTTATAACATGTTTGATGAGTTTTAGATGTGGCACTCAAATCTGTTCAATAAACAAGGAGAAATCAGTTGCATTCTCATTAACTTCGGCTTTAAGCAGCCCGGCCCCCTTCATTCCCTCTTTTCTCGAAGGGGGCTTTCCTTGGTGGAAGAATTGTATGTTTTATTTATGTACACTTGTTTTCCATGGCGAATTTCTTGTATAAGGCTTGTTCTCCTCCTAAATATAAAAAAACTATCTTTTCTTATGAAAGCTGAAGCAAAACAACAAAAATAATTGATCTCTTTAAGTATAAAGATCGGTTTTATAGAAGCTAAAGCAAAGCAAAATGAATCAAACCTTTGATTCTCTAAATATAAGAATCGATCATTTTTTATATTAATACAAATTTTTCAACAAAAAAAAAAACAAACAATAAAAAATATTTTTCACGAATCATCCAAATAATAAAAAAATATCAATTTTTTCAAAAAATAAATCTATATTCTAGAAATCATTTTTAAAAAGCTAATTTTCGCAAAACAAAAGGAGCCTTAAAGATATTAAAGGTATCACAATTATACTTTGTTGCATAATTAGCAATTAATGCTATAAGAATACATCAATTTCTGGTTCCATCAGCCCTCTTGCTGTATGAAATAAATAAAAGCTGGCAAAAAGTTACTTTAGCCTTTACAAGCATAGATTAGCTTGGAAACTTGAATTTACCATTATTTCTTTCTTTAAATTTTTTTCCCTCTTTTCCCTCATTTTGCCTAAGAAGCAACTCTTGGAAACTTGAATCCTCGCATCAGCTTCTTCCCTCTTTCTTCCTTCTCACTGGATCAGGTGAGCTATTCTCCAATGGGGTGAACATGAAGTTCCCAGAAAACATGGCTTCTTTATCTGCAAATCAAATGCCAAGATTAGGTTAGCTTAAGACATTGGATTCAACATTAGAAACTCCAAATCCCCAATAAATAACCAAAACAATCACAGTCAATGAGTTAATTGGATTGACGAAACATAACCTACCAGTTAATGAGAGGCAACTGACTTCACGACGAACATACCTTGCCATTGCCTGCAGACAAAAGCGTAAAGGCTCATTCATGCTATGCCTTCAACTCAACACAAACTTATAAGCACAATAACTCTTCTCCAACAGGTCAAAAAATGGATATATTGGCATTTCAAAATGGAACAAAATAAAATACTTCAGAAGTAAAATGAACCAACCCCACATCCTACATGTCTGTTAATTACAATGGCAAAAGGAAAGATGAGAACATGCCTGGACTGTACGTAATGCAGCAGCGTCTGGCTTGGATGTACCATCATCAGAGAAGATATTCCTGCAAAATGTCAAACCAATGTTGAATATGAGGAGCAAATGCATTGCCCAAGATGTCTCCCAAATGGTGATGCAAGTAAGATTGGGTTTGATTAAGCTTTGGCAGGGGTGAAAACAGCTACAACTTTATAGCACCAGCTAAACTGACCCAGGAGGCCAAGTTTAATTCTTACATCACAATTTCATGGCCATCAAACAAAGTTTTAGCTACAGGCAAATCACCAAGTTTTAATATAACAAATTACATCCAACTAGTATAATTCTAAATAGTAGGCATATCAATTATTAAATAAAACTGATCTTCCTTGCATCATATGGACATAGAATTAATAAGAGAAGTTGCATTGAGGACTACCATGAGGTGCCTGGACCAAGTTCTGATGAAGATCTTACCTCCATATAACCTCTGTTAGCTCCTCCTGTTTAGCCTCCGGAAGCAAGGCAGCATCATAGGCAACAATATTTCCATAGAATATCTTCTCCAATTCTTTCATCCATTTCGTCAAAAGTAAGTTAACCTGCCATTTCAATGAAAATAAACTAGCTTTAAAGGATTATTCAAACCAAAAAAATACATTTGCATTCTCATTGACAAACTAATAAAGCTTCAAATGGCATCATTAATCATCATCATTCATCATAGCAGCATATGTAAATTGAAATAACTCCTATTCTGACGACATACCCCAGCTTTAGATACTCTGAGCTCAACATCATGATTGTAGATCTCATAGACGTATTGTCCTAATTCAACACCGTCTTTTCCTTCAGCTTTCAAGCGGCATAAGCAGAGCCACATATGAAGTACAAGCAGAGAAAATGTCATCTTGAAGGTCTTTTCCAAGTTAAATACTGCACAACAAAGACATGGGTTTTAATTTACATCAATCATGAAGCCAATGCTACTGTCAATAAAGCAAAATAATGAATTTTTACAAAAGCTTATACATATAAAGCAGACAGACCTTCATATATAGTAGGTTTATCAACTTGTGAAAGGAGACGCCTATATATCACATTTGCCCCTCGAATGGACTTGCTTTGTTTACTATAGAAAAGCATCATCTTGAGAACAATACGCTTGATGCCTTCATACTTTGGGTCTTCCACTCTGAGAGGAGAGTCGGGGGCCAAAGCCAATGAACAAGGCTTAGACCAAAACATTTTATCCAAATTTACCTATTCAAAATTAACAACCCGTATCATCAGCAACCCAAAAACGAGATCTTGCAGAGTTATATTCGTATAAACTCTTATTGGGTAGTTTTGGAAGAAAAGAAATTACCGACGATTTGGTAGGGGAAGATTTCTCGAGAGAATCAGCAGCAACAGGTGCCACAGCTGCATAGCTTTGGCGATGAATCAGACTAAAATCTTTCCCCAATTCAATGGAGTTGAATGAGCGTAGCTTTGAGAGATGCGTTAAAGCTCTGCTCCATCGAGGTAGCATTTCTTTCTTTTTCTTTTGAAAAACGAAATTAGATTTTTTTTTTTCTCACTATCCAAAGGAGCGTTGCTTCAGCTTTCAAAGCCCTAAACCTTTCCTCCTAACTCAACCACCCTCGAAAACGACGGAGTGGAAAGTCAGTAAATCATGCGGTGCATATTACCTGATCAAAAAATCTCAATGCCAACACCAGATTTATCCCCGTTTGACTGAGGTTTTTCTATTTTTTTATTAATTAACAATAAAAAACTATTTTAAAATTTTAATAATATTAATATTATTATAATTATATATTTTTAATTATAAAATTTAATTTTATGATAATTATTTATCTATAATATTTAATACAAATATATTTTCAATTGTTATTTATATATATATTTTTTAAACATATTTAAATTTTATTTTTTAAACATATTTAAATTTTATTGTATAATGTAAATTTTTATATAAAAATTAATAAATGAAAAGCTTATTGGTTCTCGATTGAAGGTTCGACGATTGAACGATCCGATCCAAATCATAAATCCAAGAACTGCTACTTATTTGTTTATTGATTTTAAGAGTTGCAAGAACCAAGAACCCAGAATCTGCATTCCGCATTGCATTGCATCTAAAGAAGAAAAAGAGATGATCAAAATTTTGTTCATTATGATAACTAATATTCCGTAAATACGATCTTGTTTATATACCTTATAATTAAAAATAATAAGAGTATAGTATAAACTTTTCTCTCTTAAAAATTATCTAAAAACATTGCATCTGCATTATTCATATGAAATTACAAACAGCGGCTCAACGCTAATAGCAATATTTTAAAAAAAATTTGTATTACATTGCGAAAATCTTTAAAACTGGAAATATATATATATATATATATATATATATATATATAGAAAGCTGACCAAGGCAAACAACAAAAATTTGGCAGCCCTTTCTCAAAAGTCAAAATATCGAAGAAGCTTAGATAGACCCATTGTTTTCACCTAAACCTCCTATATAACTCTTTTAAACCTAAAATTTACAAACTTCCTGTTGGAAGAAACTCACTGGCTTTGCATCAACCTTTTCACAACTAATATAGCATTAACACATCAGATCAGATCAGAGGTATTCACGAATATTTTCGCCACTCATGCTCTCCATCTCCTTGAGGATATCTTGTGCCAAAGATTTAACAGGTAACTCCACATCCTCCAGCAATTCCGCAATGAAGGGGATGGTTTCCGCCAGGAGTACCAAATATTCTTCTTTTAGATTATCCAGTAACTGCTTAACTATCCTCAGCCCTAAAACTCGAGCACGTATATTCTCACTCCGGGTTTGCATCAACACCTGCAATATTTTTTAAAATACACGAGAAATAATTATACGGCAAAAAAAGAGAAAGAAATGCAATATGAAAACTTCGCAGTTATTTTCAAGAAAAAAAGGATAACGAGACAATCTATTAAAAGTGAAGGATATGTTGAATAAGCTTTAATTATCCAAGTTTTGAAATGATAAGTTCTTGAACAGATAAGATGGATCATATAGCATGTTTGGCAAATTAGGGTCAATGCTTTGCAATGGATTTAAATATCGAAAAGACGGAAATTCCAAGCTCAAAAGGTAAAAACTTGTAACCCCAAACACCATAGTTAGAAAATCACCTCGTGGTTCAGGGGCTTCCACAAGAGGTCAGTTCCAGCAGTAACAGCCATCTGACCTATGCAAACAACTAACAAGTCATCTACTTCCTTCACTGATGGTACATCTGGATGTTCTTCAATAGAAGTTGGTGGCTCAATGACAAGCTGAGAAACAATGGGTTTTAATAAAACCTGCATATGCATTCAAAAAGTTTCATCAATTAAAGCAAAATCAGAAACAGGACAAACTACCCTAACCGAATGAACTATAATTAGTCCATTTAACAGCCATTTATTGCCCATAGTTTCTAGGTAAGATGTTAAACAAAATAAGACACTTGATAACAAGTAGAGAGCCATTTCATGGTTTCTAGTAACACATCGAGTGCTCAATAAATAGATGAAAAGGCAACATATACAAGACAAAGGAACTGCGGGCATCCGAACAGTGATTCTTAAGATTATCATAAACCACTTCACCCACGTGAGGTACTTAATTAAAATTTCAAGGAAGCATTGCCTAGATGTGAGATTGAAAATATATATATATCTTGGGTTCCATTCCAGTTTAAGGAATAATTTAATAGCTACAATGTACACTTAACTAGAACCGAGTCCATGAACTAGAAAATCTGCAATTCAGAAAATAAGATTTCACTAACCTGAAAATTTGATGAGTCGAGAAACTTCTGCCTCCCAGTGTCATGGAGAAAACATTTGTGTAGTGATGATAAGATCAATGCCCTAAGATGCCAGCTTTTAAGTGATAAGCTGCTGTTTCCAAAATTACCATCCTCCTCAACCTTGGCTTTTTTTTTCTTCCGAACTAAATTAGAAGCTTTAAAATCTCCAGAATCACTAAGCAGCTGTACACAACCCTTGACCAAGTACTTGAAGTAGGGGACAAACAGCGACCTGCATTTTGGAAGAACAGCATACAATCATAGCTAAACCAACTGATAAATAAATAATAAGCAAATCCATGAAAACAACGAATCATCTAAAGCAACAAAAGAACTACTATTGCAGCATTTTTATGATAAAAAGTTCCATGTATGATATGGCAATAACTCCAGCAAAGAATAGCTCCTCAATAAAATTTGTAAATCTGATTAATTCATGCATCACTTTTCATAGTGAAAATGTTGGACTCATCTAGGACCACAAACCTTCAATAGAAAAAGTATAAGATGAATAGGTAGACGACAAAAAGAATTTGAAGGGCAAATCTTTGGAGACTGGAATTGAGGAAGATAAAGGTGAACCACACACCACTTAGAAAAAAATCAAAAGCTAAACATAACTCTGCACCAAATATAACTAAGAAACTTAAGAAAGAATTACTCACCTATGATTCTCCACAAGTTTATTTACCAGGCTATAGAATGATATAGCCCTATCAATATTTGTGCTTCCACTACCAGCAACATCTTGAAGCTCTGTCTCAGCCCACTCAATACTCTTGGCAAAAAGAGGTTTAAACATATTCTCTGTAAGTTTCATTGTAAGCGAAAGTATTGCATTGATGACACTTTTTTCTACAACATCAATAGTTTGAACTGTAACAGGGTGCTGCCGGCGAAGATCGAGAGCAACCATGCACTGGTCAAAAATCTTTCCATAGTAACCACTAACTGATGCCCTATCCATTTTACTAACTAGGTCTGCTAACATTTCAAAAGCAATCAACAAGTTTAAATCTCCAGATTTAACAGCACCCGAGTATATCTTTAGCAAAGGCTGCAGTGTAAGTCGAACCTAGCAACAAAATCACATTAAATATAATAAGGATTAGCTGACAGAATAAGTGGAAGGCTTTCCAGACAGATAAAGGGAGGAAAACAAAAACTGAATAAAATAACAACTAATTAGAAGACTTACAGGGATCTTATCAGTCAAGAGCTTTCGCACTAAATCAGCTCTTGTTTTTAGCTTTATATCTGATCCTGACACATATGCAGGATGAAGTACCATAAGTTCTATGACATCTCCAAGATATGGGTTTAAAAAGCCCCCAAGCTTCTCAACGACTGCCTCCAAAGTGACAAGAATAGACAGCAAAATGGAAGTATTTTCATCACTTCTGCTTTTTAAATTGGAACCCACAGAAATTTCACGAGACTTCTTTATAACATTTTCCATTATACAAGGAAGCTCAGCCAGTGCCCTTGGTCCAAGAACATTAACAAAAGCACCAGTTGTCTTAAGGCAGCTGCAAGAGACAGCCAAGTTCTCTGAACTAATGCCTTTTGTAACTGATGCAAGGCACATGCCAAAGACTGAATGATTTGAAGAAAACCTCTGTGCCAGGATTTCCAGTGTTGAAAGTGCAGCCAGTTTCAATGAAGCATTTGATTCTTCAACCGAATCATCAACTATCTGAACAATTTCTGCACACATCTTCTGAAAAGATTCCAGAGCAGTATCATCCAAATGGAGCTCATAGCTATTTGAATTCGGATCCAGTTCTCTTTTTTCCTTGCGCTTTGATTTAACAGAGTCATGGTCCTTCACTGTTTCACATAATATCCCAAGAGCCTGTTTGCAAGTACAACTTTATTTGTTAGATAATAAGCTCATCATTAAGAATCTAGAACTGAATAAAGATGACCCACAACAACCAACATTTTTTGTGATAGACTGTAACATTGCAACATTCTAATTTTACAAAATTTTAGGTATAAAACACAAATTTGTACCTCATTATGAAAGAAATCTCAGCCCAAAATCCCAATCCCCAAATTTAATGGAAACAAAGAGATAATATGACATAGGACATCAGCATAAAAGATATATACTGGAGTGAGTAACCATATACCTTCTTTCTCGCACTGCTATCCGCATTGCCAAGTAATTTAGTGATGCAGTCAAAGCATGTGGAAGGCATCATACTCATTGTAATAGCCTTCAATATAGCGTGCACACATGCCTTAAATTCTTTCCAAATAGCAACTGGAATTCCTATTTGCTTTCTTCTTGCATCAACAACTTGTAAGAGAGAGACAACCTGCTCCATAAGTTCTCCTAGTTTTCTCTGCAATAAGTAAAAACAATATTCATATAATGCTTCTGACTACTGTAAGAATAAAATGAGAAATCAAAAAACCAATACAGTCAGCCAATTGGTCAGGCAAAAAACAATTTACCAGAAAAGCTTAAAAAAACAATAGTTTTGAAGTTCTGCTATATAAGACTAAAGAAAATAAATAGATCAGGAATGGTTACAACCAAACTAAATAAAATGAAGTATCTTAGAGTAAGTCACTCCAATTTCAATAGGCTACCATCATATTACATGGACTCTAAGTTGTGAAGAGAAAAATGCGTGCAAAATCTAACCTACCATAACGTGTGTAAAAGGAGCAGGGCTAGCAAGCCTATATTCTATCATTGAATGGTTGAAAAGTGGTTCATAAAAAAATGATCTTCACTCAAGGGTATAAAAAGTAAAAACCAACCAACTTATGAGCTAATTGGCCAATGATCTCAACTGGGTTAATACTTGAGCTCAACTTTTTCATAATTGACCCAAGCTTGAGGAAAAGTAGATCAATTAACAAGTATTTTAATACTCGACTCAAAGTTGAATGTTAGTGTGATAGATATATATATATTTAATAATAATCAAACTAAACAGAGCCGAGCTCAAATGCAAAAATAAAGCTTGAGCCTAGCACTGTATCAGTTCAGCCCATATGCCCCTACTTCAGTCTGTCCACAACTCATATGCAATTAGATACATAGAATTGTTGCACTTATAGCATATTGAGTCATGCAATTTTTGTCAAAAATAAATAAATAAATAATCCTAATATTTTCCAGAGTACAAAACGAATAAAGTTAGGTATTATAAATGCACATACATAAAAACCTGTTGCAACACACTACATTCGACCTGCCATATATTTTCTAACTATAAAGCATGAGAAATTCTAACAAGCATATGGATTTATACCTGGATGCTATCTGAACTCTCCCTTGATTCAAGCTTCAATGCAAATTCTGGGTCTTGCAATTTGTGTAAAACAAAATCCATGGCAAACAGCAATTGCATAAACAGTTCTGGAGAGAGATTATCCTGTCTCATTAATTGAAGAACCATTAGTAGAGAAGGAAGCCAAATCAGGCATGAGTACTGCCCACATATTTGCACTGCAAAGGCATACTCCCAGTCTTTCCGTGCAGAATACAAAAAACTATCTGAAGTGTATGTATGTTTAAGACAAGATAGTCCTTTGCTTGAAACTAATGAACGGAAAAGGAGGACAAGCAATGAAGCCAAACTATCACTCTCCCCCAAAATCCTGCAGAAAACAAAGTTAATTCAAGCAAACAGTGAAACAACCAACTAGAATAATCAAGTTCCAAGTCTAGATGATACCTCAATAGGAATACAACAATTGACAGCCTTCTATGGTCAGCAATTTCAGGCAAAATATTTATAAATATCTGAACAAGCCAAATTGGAGTACTCAGTTAGAAACAACCACATCTAGAAATATATAAGAATGAAAATGTTTAAGATAAAATTACCTGAAGCAATTTTTCTGTATTGTTGGTCTTAGATAGCCAACCTGGAACAATAGCAGATATAAGATCTTCAAACACATGTTGAGAATGGCTATCAATCTGTAGACAGATGTTCAAAATCAGAGTAATTAGTAAATAGAAAATGAATAATCATTTCAGAATGCAAAACAGGTTTTGAAAGCTTTGTAATAATTCATATTCAAAACAAGGTGAGTTTTAAATTGATGTAGGGGAATAACAACTAATTGCTTTCAAGACATTGTCCATGATTTCTCCTAAAAAATTAATAATATATACCATTTTTACAAAGATATAATCGACTAATTGAGTACATTCTAATACATATAAAGCCAACAGATAGTTTAATAAACCTGTGAGACTGCTGATTCTCCAATGACAGTAAGTATATCCAGTATGTGCTCCAATATTATATTTGGAACTAACTTCGCCACTGAGGATAACAGTGTAAAAACATGGTTACGGGTTACTCCATCCTTTGTCAAACGAGCACAATCAACCAGCATTTTGATATCAATTTTATTTGTTATGCCATCCTGCCATGACAGAGGTGTTATCTAAAATCAATAAAGAAAAAAGAAAGGGGCACCAGATGCAGTGTTGTACACCATTTTCGACTCCACAACAGGATGCATACCTTTAGGGAAGTATTTTCATTCATGAATGAAGCAAAAATATCTTCCAGAATTAACAATAATGTCTGCTGAATGTAAAACATTGCGGTAGACATCGACTGAGGAACACCAGAAGTTTGTATCCACCTTTCATCTTGAGTGAGAGCACCACGTCTCCATTCATCAGAGAAAACTTTCCCAAGAAGCTTAAATAAGGGTCCCACAAGAGACTGCCTAAAACAATTAACAAAATACAGTTATTTCGTGGGGGATATCTAGACTTGATTGGAAATGGCAAGGCTACACAAATTTCCCAGAAATTTATTAAGAACCAGAAACACATTGATGTAAATATATAAAGAAGTATCACTTATATATGCAGACCTGTTTGCTATGTCTTTCTTCAGAAGCAACACATCAAGAAGGGAGCTAAGAAAATAGAGAGCCTGTTCTCCTTTAGAAACTACATCATAATAATAACCAGGCTTTGGATTCTCAGCTGATTTCTTTTTCTTCTTTCCATGAGCTGAACCAATTACGAGTGGATCCTCTTTCAATACAAGATCAAGCATCTGACCTACCGTAGAGGATGCAATCTATGACATCCAGAAGAGTGCAGTTGATTATTACAGTTGCCTTTATGCAACAAATAGAAATCCAAGAGGAACTTCATGTCTAACATAGAAGCTAAGACATGAAGGAAATATAACAAATTTATCTCACACTTACCTTGGGTCATAAAAAGTTTCAAATTACCTAATATTTTAACCAAAACCTCTCAAACAATTAAAAATACACATTCAGATTTGTTTTGGGCCCTTTACCACTGTAGTAGAAAATCATTGGTTACCATGCAAAACCAAGAACTTATTGCCCGAAATCTAACTGCCTTATGCACAGCACAAAACTGTAGAAAACTTCTAAAAATCTCTTTCATATATAATTTTAACAAACATGCAGAATTTATTACTAGTTAGTCCTATTTCTTTCAACACCTTCAAAATCAACAAAACATGAACTATGAGCTCAGCAAAGCAAAGCAAATACGCTAGCCCTAACTATACATAAGATTCAAACAAGTATATGATTCATCACAACAAAAGTGAAACTGTGGAGAGGAGAGAGAGAGAGAGAGAGAGAGAGAGAAACAAACATTTAAACGCAGCAAAGCATCTCTGGTTGCACTCTGAATATCACCATTACTGTTCCGAAACAAAAGTACTAGATGTCGAAACAGATGACCCTGATAGAACAAATAAAAGAAAATTAATGAAAAACCGTTCACTCATGATGAACTTTGCATTTTAGGTTCATATTAAATTGAATTGATTAATAACAACCGTCACCCATTATGTAAACAGATTGACCTACCCTATGTAAGTTAGACTGATGACAACCGCCGATCAAAATATAAATAGATCAAACACAACCATCCACCCTAGGTAGACACAAAGAACTCAGAGAACAACAGAAGGGGCAAAAATCGACAGGGTTAACACGTAGAAGAGTATCATTTTCAAATCAGAGAAAAAGACCCAAAACAGAATACTGTATATGGCATACTGGATTATCTGTAATTAACTGCACCAAAAAGATGGAAAATGGTTTTTGGATGAAAAAACTTTTCCCAACAAGAATCTTCATACAATCTAGCTTTATCCAACGATGATCAGAATGCTAAGCACCCACTGTATTTCCCTATCTCAGCTTGTCAATCTAACATCTGCTGAAACACTTCCACTTGACACATAATACAATCCTTGAGGCTCGTCTTGTCATGGCATGTAGGTTTAAGAATACGTATGTTTGTCTTTTTCCTTTTAAACATACTATTTCGATTCGTCAATTAGGTAAAACATTGAAATTTAAAGTAAAGCATTCCAGAAGATATACTAGAAGTTGATAACAATAACCTGTGCCTCATTTGTCAAGCCACTGTAGAATTTACTGTTTAGCTTTTGTAAAACTGTAACACAGGGTTCTATAATGGCAGGGTCTTCCGGAGACTTAGAATCCAACTGAAACGTAAAAACAGAAAAATAAAAGCTTAGAGTTGAAGTCCCAATATCCTAGTACATAGATACATGTTGCAAGGAGGTTCTTACTTGCAATGCCTTGAACACATGATCTTCAGAAATTTGTCCACCGAGAGACGATGAGGGCATAATACACATCTAGGACAAGCAGAGGATAAAATCATCATCAAACAGCTATAATCATGAAACCATACATAAATTTAATGCTAAAAGAGAGAGAGAAGCATGCTTATTTTAAAGCCACATAAAACAAAAGCAACTATAAACCCTTACCTCCAAAAGCAAGCACAGGATCCTAATTTCAATTTCTGACAATTTCTGGGATGACTTTTCCAGGTCAAAATAGCATTGACTGCGTTTTCTCAGAAGCAGAGACAACAATGACTCAACCTCTTTAACATGCAGAATTGCATTGCCTAATCCTTTAAGCAAAGATAGAACCTTTAGCTGCCAACAAGATCAAGCCAATCAACAATTTTTTTCAAGTCATTATCACTTCTTCGCACATGAAAATAACAAGAATCCCCAGGATAATAAATTCTCTTAAAAGGGAATGGAAAATAAGAAAACAGATGAAAAGGGCAAACCTTCCCAGATCCAGAAAGATTTAGGGCAGAACTCAATATGAATGCAAGAATCTTCTCCTTTGTAGATTGATTAAATCTGAAATTGAATGTTGGAAGGGAGAAAAGAGGTTATATCCTCGTTAAAAACAACACTGCATGAATATAGAATTTCACAAACCAATATCAATGGAAACGATCATATCTTAAGAATAGCACACCCCAAACACAGATTAAGAAAAATATATGATGCCGGAAAACACTTTAGCTAAAGACAACAGAAAACTCAATTTCATAAATCACAATATTATCCTATCTTCCAGATTTATTAAAAAGCTAGGTGCAATTACATCTGGCAATTGAAAATTACACTTACAATGGCAAACTGTTCACTCCATCGGAAAAAAAAAATTAAAGGAATATCATTTTTAGCAAACAAGTGAAGCTATTTTAAGTGATTACAAAGAATCGGCACTAATTATGGTGAATGGGCAGTGAAATTATATTAGAGAAGAAATAAAACATGTCGATACCTCTGCTCAATGTTCGGAGACACTAAAATGCTATCACAGGACGAGCTAAGCAAACATGTCAAAAAAGAAGGGAGGAAATTTTTGTCTGATAATATAAGCCTCTTTTGTTGAACCATCAAGCCCAAAAGTTCATCAAGAAAATTGCACCAAATTGCAGTGTTTCCTGTTAATAAGCCAATTCCAGTTATAGTTATATACAAAAGCGAACAAACATAACCATAGGAAACAAAAATATCAGCCATCATACCATTTTTCTTCCTGGAGAAGTCAACTTGACACCACAATTTGCATAGCTTTTCGATACAGTCCATGGCAGCAATCCTAGTAGCCTGAAAACAGAATCTCACATATTTATACACATTAACAAAGGAAGAGCTCAAAAAGGATACAATCATGAACACCTAAAACAAATTAAAAAAAAAAAAAAAAAAACTGCTAATACAGCACTTAAAAAATTGAAAGATGGTGAAACCTGATTGTCACTGGTGAGTGGAAGAAGAAGTGAGGGAAATTCAGCCAAAAGTTCAAATGGTAGTCTATCATCTAGCTGAGAACAAAGAAATGAGAAACAATGAAGGCTCTCTACTTGAACTGCAGCAGGAACATCTGCAAAATCAAATGTCTGGCATAAGCATAAGCAACTACTAATCAATCCCTCAGCAAGTTGGCCATCATTGAGTTAGGCACAATTGATAGATAAGCAGCTTTTGAAACTAGAATCATGGCGGATTAATCAGAGGTTCACGTCTTTTTAAATTCATTTTATATCGTAACTTTGAATGGTTAGATTCTACTATTTAAATGTTAAGAACTTGATTATCATGACAGTTTTAGGAATGTAGCTTTTAAAGTATTAACTGTAACAACATTATAACGAAACCTCTCATCACTTGATTATCAATAAAACTAGCTTATTGCTTTTTGAGTCTTAACTTAAAGGGAGGCTGCTTCATTTAGCAGCCAAACCAGATTACTTGGTCTCCGGTATGAAACCTGGGCTTTGATAGAAAACTAAAGCATACTCATCTTGATCCAATCCCATTGATCAACATCCCAACTGAGGCCGGTATAATGCATATGTCAAATTTAAAATTGAAGAAAAAGGGGAAGCCAGAAAGGCACCTTCTGCTGTAAAAAAGCTAGACAGAAATCGAACTGGTGAAATCTTGCACTTTGTAAGAAAGTCAGGAAGATGCTTCTCAACAAGTTCTTGAAGGTGTTTCTTGAATGCATCCTTCAAACTAGAGACCGCAACAAAGATGAAGAAATCCTTAACTCGGTTAATACCCTTCTCACTATCATCCTAAAAGGGGGGAAAAAAAAGGTAAGGATGATGCAACTCAACCAGCAAATCAGCAACAGAAAGCAAGAAAAAGGAATAGTATCACTAACCAAAAAGACCTCAGCAGAGGGTGCTGAAATAAATGCCTCATGTAACCTCCAGAATATGCATATAAGAATAAACATATTTAGTGCATCAATATCATCAATAAACAGTTGATCCAGGAACTTCCTGCAATCCCAACCAAGCATCTCTTCATTGAACTGTCAAAACAAAAGATGACAACACTGAATAATGCGAACAAGAAAATAAGAGCAATTTAACACAACAATAAAAGCCAAATAGATTTTTAACCTCTTGTAGAGAAACGTCAACTACAGACCCAAAAGCTTCCCACTCGGACTTCAGAACTGGAAAGCAAGCATCGAAAAGCACCAAGAAATTGCCATCTAATAGAAAAACATACATAACAAACTCTCATTATAGTGCAAAAATCAAAAGCAGGGCAGAAGAAAACTTCAGGCAAATTAGGATGAGATATATAAAGCAAATAGTTCAACAAAATTGACAAACAAAATTTCTTCCCTACGAAATCAATTTTAGGTTAAATCAACCACAAAAAGCCGACATATTCCTTATAACATAGAATTAGTATCAAATGAAAGAGAGAAAAAAACCAGCAACAGCCAACAATGGACCAGTGAGTCAATAAATATGATAAACAATTTATTTTGCCACAGGATGAGGGGATCATTTAACCTGCTGCTCAAGACCATGCAAATCAGAGAACAATCGCCATGGTCCTCTTACAATTTTCAAAAATAATTCCTTACAAAGAATCCTAATCCCAGGCTTGGGATTGCATAAAAATGAAAGGCAATATGAAAAGAGAAAAATAGCACATTAAATTATCCATAATATGTTATAATTGAAATGTTAGGCTATGTTGCTACGACTCTTCATTTTTCTTGAAGTACCCGTGTCCAACGCATATCCGGACATGGGTATGGGGATATGATCCTCCAAGGACCCTCCACATACATGAAAATCTTGAAAAAAGCCAAGTCTGAGTAACATAGATGTTAGGCAGAACAGCAGAAATCACAAGACTGCATTCCATGAAACAGTAAAGAAACGTACTGTTTTTCGACATAGAAAATGACTGCATCAGAACCAAAAAGAAAAGAGTCTTTGACGACTTAAAACCACTGCAACTTCTCGTAAGCCATGGCATATACTCATTAGGCTGCATCAAGAATTCTTCTGATAAACTTCTAACAATTTCCATATTAACTGTAGACACACTTCCACGCTTCTGCATTTTCTTTTCAAATCTGCTGACAGCCTCCACATCAACTGAAGATCCAGACAGCAATTTCTGCAACTTTTCCAATTTCAAAGTTATTCAACTCACATAAAACTAACCAGTGAACAGCTATAATTAATAATTAAAATTTAAAGGCAAGAACAAGAAAACTAGGATCAATAATAGTCTACCACCTTAGGCTTTCACCTAAATCAAATGTCACTAATCCCTCTGATATTTTGACAGCAGTTATTGACCCCCTAAGGCCAAAATATATAGTGATTTCAAATAGTATGAGAAGATCTTTACAGGCTACTAGAGGGCAATTGCTCCAGTTTTGAAATTCACATTTAAGTCAAAAGTGATGATATGACCAAATATAAAAACAAATCCAAGACTCAATACTCAACTTCATCAGCCAATCTGTATTTGTTTTTTCTCCTCAACAAACTTAAAAGGAATCTTGCATACCATATCAAGCTACTATACAGATAACTTCAAGATTAAAAAAAAAATTATACACAATGGTAACCTTTTAGCAACTCTTTTATATCCGCAAAATCCTGAATTCCACAGATTGAACCAGAAACGCCTCAATCACTTAAAGAAAGTGGGACGGGAGATCTGTGCTCTTGAAGAAGTGAGCTGCATTTAGGAACCCCAACAAGAATTCATAAATTGACAGACACACAACATAATCAATTGAGACTCCTTCAAAGTAGATGAAACTTCTTGCTTCCTAGCAAAGCAATATGTTCCCACAGAGTCCTCTCCCTTATAGTCTATCTGGAATAATATCCTCTTAAGTAATCTGCAATTATGCCTCTTTTCTCCCAGAAGAAACCAACAGACAGATCAGATAGGCAGAGAACCAGCACCATTGCAGATGACTCCTATATCTACATCTTTCGTAACTCTCATTGGCATCTCGTTATTTCATCCTTCTCCACCCGCCAAAGAACAATCAAAACTAGACCCTCACAATTGGCAACACTTAACTCACTTCTGTATTTGTTTTTTCTCCTCAACAAACTTAAAAGGAATCTTGCATACCATATCAAGCTACTAGACAGATAACTTCAAGATAAAAAAAAAAAAAAAAAAAATTTATACACAATGGTAACCTTTTAGCAACTCTTTTATATCCGCAAAATCCTGAATTCCACAGATTGAACCAGAAACGCCTCAATCACTTAAAGAAAGAGGGAGGGGAGATCTGTGCTCTGGAAGAAGGAGCTGCATTTAGGAACCCCAACAAGAATTCATAAATTGTTAGACACACAACATAATCAATTGAGACTCCTTCAAAGTAGATGAAACTTCTTGCTTCCTAGCAAAGCAATATGTTCCCACAGAGTCCTCTCCCTTAGTCTATCTGGAATAATATCCTCTTAAGTCATCTGCAATTATGCCTCTTTTCTCCCAGAAGAAACCAATAGACAGATCAGATAGGCATAGAACTAGCACTATTGCAGATGACTCCTATATCTACATCTTTCGTAACTCTCATTGGCATCTCGTTATTTCATCCTTCTCCACCCGTTGCTTTTTCTCCTGAACAAACTTAAAAGGAATCTTGCATACCATATCAAGCTACTAGACAGATAACTTCAAGATAAAAAAAAAAAAAATTATACACAATGGTAACCTTTTAGCAACTCTTTTATATCCGCAAAATCCTGAATTCCACAGATTGAACCAGAAACGCCTCAATCACTTAAAGAAAGAGGGAAGGGAGATCTGTGCTCTGGAAGAAGTGAGCTGCATTTAGGAACCCCAACAAGAATTCATAAATTGACAGACACACAACATAATCAATTGAGACTCCTTCAAAGTAGATGAAACTTCTTGCTTCCTAGCAAAGCAATATGTTCCCACAGAGTCCTCTCCCTTATAGTCTATCTGGAATAATATCCTCTTAAGTCATCTGTGCAATTATGCCCATTTTCTCCCAGAAGAAACCAATAGACAGATCAGATAGGCATAGAACTAGCACCATTGCAGATGACTCCTATATCTACATCTTTCGTAACTCTCATTGGCATCTCGTTATTTCATCCTTCTCCACCCGCCAAAGAACAATCAAACTAGACCCTCACAATTGGCAACACTTAACTCATTTCAATAGACATCCAAGTAAAGAACAGCAGCCCCATGAATATTTTATAAATTACAAAGACACAAAAAACATGGGAGCCAAGAATACTCTTACAGTCAAAAGGCCCGTGTTTTTCATGTCTATCAGAAATCCAAGCATTCATCCTACCATTTCATGTAATCATTAACCTTTTATTATATACTATTATTATTATTATTATTATTATTATTAACAATAGAAAGCCTGAATATCAAAACATCTAACCAGCTCCTAAAAGAGAAGAAAAGAAAGGGAGATCTCACCACTTCATCCCCAGACGCAGCTGCAAGAGTCTGGAAAAATGGCCATTTTATTTCCTTGGCCAAATCCAAAACCTTTAAGTTCAACCTATGAGTCTGTACACAGATAAAATAATGACACATCAATTAAAAACAGAAGTATAGCTTAATTGGTGCCCATATGGCACCTTAAGAAATGAAGTAATATAAGCACCTTTGGCAGAATTAGTAGTAGTGGGAATATCATGGAAGCAACTTCTTTCAAATAATCTATCTGATCATGGAAGCTGGACACAGCAATCTTCAGGAATGAAACAGCAACGTCACAAGATAAAGTAGAATTAACTGATGAACCTGAAAATGAAGAGCATAATAAGAAATGAAGCCCATGCAAGTCTGGTGTGCTAAACTCTCGGTATGTTATAAATTTAACTGAACAATTTCACACCAGTAGGCAAAAACTATTAGCAAAATGTTCTGGCACTGCTTTTTATTTAACATGACTTCTCATTTAATTCAATAGCAAGATTGATAAACCTCAGGGACTTCTATTGCAGGATTTTACTCAAGAACTTCCATTACAAGAGTTTCCTCCAATTTTGAACACCTGAGAATCTGCTTAGGTCAACCATATATACCAATATCGGCATATCTAAAACAAATGAACTCTTGAATCAAATACAACAATATCATTGAGTCAATGCTAATTAAGTCCACTACAGAATCAGAACGTTGCTCAGAACAAGCATCTAGGTATCTATTTTCTCCTTTGAACCATTATGTAAATTGGAAAAATAGAAATCAATCAATAGAGAACCTATACTTTTTCTGTTTCTTTTGGAGGTTTAGAGGCAATAGTGGCGGCAGTTAAGATTTCAAAATTCTTCATACTGACCTGATGTCAGAAAGCTTAGACATCTCTTAAGCACATCACGTAATGCTTCAAGAAGATCTAAAGGACTTATCATTTCAGTCAACCCATCTAAAGAAAGAGCAGCTCGAACTACAGTTAAATCATCATCATGAAGTTGGCGCAATACGGCATCTTTAATGGTTACAAGCCTCTGACAACAGAAGAATGGAACAAACATATCAGTCAAGAAATGAGATACTCTGATGTGCACGTAACTTGCATGGGGAAAAAATGTAAAACACAATATCTTCCTGCAAAAGAGACAATTCACTTTCCAGCCAATCAATCTAATAAGACTGCAACAATAATTAGACACCAAAGTCATTATAGATTGGTAGCATGGATACAAGGAAAAGAACAGTTGGGCAATGCCATTTTACTTGAGAAAAAGCACAAAAAGGAGAAGAAAACGTCATTTGAGGAAATCGAATGAAGAACAAAACATAAATAAAGCGAAGAATCAAAGTCATTTACTTCAAGAAGGTATAAAAAACACCAAAAAACACCAGATCCAGATACATTCAGGTAGAGTACGGCAACCCCGAAGTAACTTAAAAATATTAGAAATACCATCCTCAAATACAGGAGAAAGAGTGAATTATACAAGCACCAAACACAACATCGTCAAATCAAACTAAAGGCATGAAGAAGTAAATAAGTACAATGCAGAAACCAAAAAAAAATTTGCAACAATGTTAAAATGTATATATATAAATGCACATGAATTACCTGTGCATCAAGAGACTTTATTTTCAGAATAGCAGATCGGTGTAGCCCAGAAAATGTAGCACGTCGAACCTCGGGCTATGTCACAGCACCAAAGCATAAGAAGTCTTGAACATATTGAAAAGGAAGAAGTGACAAAAAATGATTCCTAATAATGTGGTACTACATAGTACCTTAGGATGGTGTGATGCAAACCATATTTTGGACTCTGAGAAGGATAAATCCAAATTCCCATCCAATATTTTACTCAAGAACTCACACACGGTGTCCTCTTTCTTGGATTGAACTTTGGTATCCTAGTAGAAGAAATAAGGATAAAAACCGTAAGACCAGAAGCATGAAAAAGATAGAGACAAGCCAAGATAGTGATGGAGTAATAGTTAAACGGACCTCTAGGAACTTGTGAACTGCTCCATGAAATTGAGATGGATAATTCTTATTAATAGCAGCTAAAACCCTCTTGGCCCAGGTTACTGCAAAAAATAATTTAAAGATGATTAAGAAATATAACATAATTAGCATTGGTAATCAAAGTAAAAGTAGTTGTACAGTTTTCTATTTAAAATGATATGCAGAATTTTTAAGGAAAAAAGTGTGCCTGCAATAGTCAGTAAAATAACAATGTTCAAAAGTAAAAAAAAAAAAAGATATCAAAGTAAAAAAAATAGTACCATGTGCACCTCTTAAGCAAATTTGAAATTGAAACAAAAAAGTTAATAAATTACAAGACATACCTGATTCAGAAGATGCCGAATTGTCATCCCTCTCGGATAATTTCATGCAGGTTAGTAGAATCTTTGAGACAATATGATCCACTAAATTCCTCAGCGGAACTGTATCTATTACCGATATTAATGCAAGATGATATGAGTCATCAGAAGAACTGCAATAGACAACAATCAGTTTAGAAGCAGTAAGTATGCAAAAAAAGTATGACATGTAGAAAAAACTAATCAGCTTCACACCTTTGATCAACCAAAGCTTCCAACAGTATGGCAAGGAACCTATCAATATTAAATTCTTTAGATAGTTCCAGAAGAATCGCAGCAATATCCCTTTCAAAGCATGCAAAAAAGATCAGTTAGAAAATAAACGGGTGAAAATAGACTTACAGTATTGCATTAAATAGTTCCGAACAATGTTTAGAGAAATAAGGAGTTACCTGATATCCCTTAAAATTTCCAAAGCCTTCTTCGGGAATATATCAACAGACTGTGACTACAAAATTTACACAAACTACAATAAGAAAAATAGAAACAAGACAAAGATTATAACATAGAACCTAACATTTATTGCAAGGATAACTAAATTCTTCAAATGGAGTGACTCTGACTTGGAATTGTTTTATAAGAAAGGCGCATCAAGCACCTATACAAAGCAACCCTTTAATCATATGAGCTAATCCATAGAAAGAAAAGAAGAAGTATTAAGTCCCGTTCTCAAATTAGTAATTTAGCAGAGAGAATATGGCTATAACACCCACCGAATGAGAATTTGGATCAAACTAATATAATTTTAACAACACGTGCATCGTGAGAAAAGCAACACGGACTGTTGATGATATGCATCAACATTTGAAACACACAAAATGATGGAGAGTGACACAAAGCCTCTCTTGTAAAACATGTAATCATAGTAGAAACCTATGGAAATCAAATTCACAAGTGATATGCATGTAAACCTCAAATGAGAAGTGCCAAAACCACATCAATAGAGAATGATCAAAATTATAAATTCATAAACGATAGGATTTTAGAATGAAATTGCTTTTCGCAAATTACAACAATTGGCAGGGGTAGGATGCTAGTACCTGAACAAGATTTATTAATGCCATAAGAGACAACCGAAACCATTGCAAATCAGTTGACTCTTTTACATCTTCCCTAGCAACCTCAGCAACTGATCGAATCAAACTACTTACAAGTTTGGGAGACAATGCCACTTTATTTGCTAGTAAGCCAACAATCATCAAAGCACCAGCCTACATAAAAAATATATATTTCATACTAACTGCATCTTGAAATCAGCAACCTAAATGCTGTGGAAAGAATCCATAAAACAAAATAATACAAGCAATAGTAAAAACAATTTTCAAATAATCACACTTATGCCTTTAAAATACCTTGTGATCAGAACCTCCTTTTACACCAGTTTGAAGACCAGAAGCTACAAACGGATGGATTCTCTTCACAATGTCACTGTCAATAGTTGCAATACAGCCCAAAACCTCGACAATAACTGCCGTGCAAAAGCTAATCACAGGTCTTGAAGCCTGAAATTTCTTTGTTGCAGATGCCTGCAGCAGATAGTAATTCATATGAGAATCACCGGGAAATAGCAACCAAATTACCCATAAGATATAGAGCAATGACTCACATAGTTGCACAAGGCCTCCAAAACTCCCATATCTCGAATGCATTGTTGCACTATAACAGACCTAGGAGGTGGTGCACCAGATACTTTAACACCATCCAAAAATTTCCATTTACTATTCCTGTACCAGTCAAGAACAATAAACCAGCATTACAAACAACTACGCATGAAAACCAAGGGGAAAAAAGAAACTTCATGCTTTCCTTACCCTGTGTTGATTAACTGAACTATACGAACAAAAGCATGCGTGTCATGGTATGGCAGCACACATAAAACCAAATCCTCAATATTGTAAACATGAATCCTGAAAATACAAACCCCAATTACATAAACACTATCACAAAGAAAAAAAATCAAAATTCCAATAACAAACATTAAGGCATCAAGAGGAAAATAACTAAATACTTACTTGTATCGACGTATCAAGTACTCAAGTGTTTTAAGAGATGCAGGAAGTTGAAGATGCCCTGATAGTAAACGCAAATACGAACTTACTGAAGCATTAATTTGATTATTATCATCTACTCCCATTAATTCTCTATCCAATTCTTTACTCTTGCGACTGAACAAATCATTCTTGTAGTTTCTAAATCTTTCGTCCACGCCTACTAGAACCTCAAGCCCTAAAAACAACATGAAACAATTTTTTAATAAAATAATGAACAAACCAAACAGAAATTTTCTCTGAAAAAAAATGAGGATTATAAAACGGGAACTAACCTGACAATCCAATGTTTAGAATAGTTTCGATATCGATGTCAGCGGCTTCTTTAGGGTTAAACAAAATGGAAGGGCGAGTGAAAGGTCGCTTTTGAGGTTCAGAGTCGGCTTGAATAAACGATTTAATCGCCTGTAACTGCGAAGCTATTGAACTCGCCATTCCTTCCTTTACCTATCAAAAGAGAAGGAAATAGATTTTGGGGATTCTTAAAATTCAAGAAAAAAAAAAGTGAAGAGAAAGAAACGATCTTCAACCCTAGCTGGGTTTGTTTTTTCTCTCGACGCTTCAACGGTAAGAAAAATGAAAGAGCAGTGGCCAGCTTAAAGCCTTAAAGCCTCAAAAACCCTAGCGCTTCTTTTTTTTTTTCTTTTTAGGAGTTTCACCGACTTTCTTAAATTCGTGGGGTTAAATTTGTCATTTTATAAGAGGGAAGAGGTGCGTTCGGCTTTGTCTACACTTTCACCGACTGAGAAATAAATTGGGCCCAACCCAAAGTTTTCGACTTTTAGGCCTATTTCCCGAAAAGCCCATTAAACCTGAAAGGCGGTAAAGGCCCATATATAGTAAATGGTATAACCCAGGCCCAGATAATTTTTTGTTCTAAAAAAAATAAAAACATGATATTTTTAATCTAATTTTTAGTATTGTTTGCTTTTTCTTTTATTAAATTTTTAAACACAGATAACTTGACATATTTTTTAAAGTTTTCACTATAATATTATATATTTATCCTTCATATAATATATATAACTACGAAAATAATATATTCTATAATTTGGATCGGACTGAACCGGATTCAATCTTGGGATATTTTGGATAAGTCTTTGTTTCTATTACTCAAAGAAGCAGCAGGGCTGTTACAATAATACAACATTTTACAATGTCACAAAATCAATCTTATTGACTAAACAAAGCAGAATTAAGACCCTAAGCATTTAACAAATCCAAGTTTACGGAATCAAAAGCAATATTCTTAAGACCCTGTAACCGCATACAAATAATACTCGCCGTACTTGGTTCATCAGTTGCTCTTCAATTTTCATGTTGGTGCTGTAAACTATAATAATCTTGGAATATTGGAGTCAAGACCGATTCATTAAAAAATGAGCTTTTTTTTTATCCAAACTCATTTATCGAACATAATATTTTTATCAAAAAAAAAAAATTAAAGTATCATATAAACTTTTGAATTTGAATGGACAATCCAAACTTTGAACAGTCTAGTCCCAAATAAAATTTACTATGCAGCAAGTTGACAAGCTTTTTAATTTTGGAAAATGGAGACCAATTATAAAATGTTGAAATTTATGATATCATCTGAATAAAGGGTGGATGACGATGATGATAGTAATATATCTCTCTTGGCTTTAAAGTCCTATTTGCAAGTTGCTTTGGGGGGGCATTTTTTTTTTTTTATAATTGGGTAAGGGAAGGGGTTGCTTGGGTTTTGCCTTCTCCCTGATTTGTCAAAGGCAGCTTTTTGGGTGAATCCGAGATTAGTCCAATTAATTTATACAATTATTTTTAAAAAAATATATCCAATAAATTTTAAATTTTAATATTTACAACTCATTTTTCTATTTCATTGCGACATTCTTTATATATATATATATATATCATTTTGCATTTAAGTCAACCTTTTTGATGGAAAACTCAGGTGCATAATCTCTTTGGGTAACAAATACAAGAAACCTAACATTAGGGATCATGCCCCCCTACTCTTAGTAATCATCTCTTATTAAATCAGTTTAGAAGATAAGTAATTCAGATTGGATTTATCTAAGTAGTGTTTTTAAAATATTTTTTAAGATTAGTTTATATATTATTTATAATAAAAATATTATATTAAATGCAATAATTTATTATTTTATTTATTATTTATTATTTTTAATGCATTATATGAAAATATTATTATATATAATAATCTTAAAAAATATTCTTAATACACTCGTTAGCAAAAATCTATTTCGATTTTAATCTTCCCTCTTAAAAAAATGATATTATTAATTATTAGATCAAACTTGAACTGCTATAAACTCTTAGAAGTTGGGTTTAATTTATATATATATATATATATATATGAATATTAAATCTTTTGAAAATCATGAAGAAAAAATTGTTTTTGATCTCTAAACTTTGTTAAACTATTGAGTTTTTTACCACTAACATCCTTGGAGCAAATATACATCTATTATTTTTGTATATATATTTTTAAATATATGAAAATCCATTGGTGAAATTAGACATTTTCATTCAGATATTTAATTGGATATATAGAAAATTGAAATTTTGGTTTAAGTAACAAAAAAAAAAACCCATTTATGAGCTTGATTTAAGTCTTTTATATAAGCAAAATATATAGCCCATAAAATATCTAAACTTCAACCATTCTTTTCCAAATTTGAATAGAATTTAATTTGGAAATGAATTTGCATTGAAATTCCTGCATATCCTCACATCATGTTGTATTCATTGATGGCACTATCAGTCATTGACAATATTCCAACAAATAAAAATAAAAACAAATTTCTTCACCCACAGTCCCACCCTCCCAAAATCAAAACAATCAAAGAAAAAACAAAACAGGAATAAGTCAGGAGACTCAAGAACAACATTATACCATATTCTTATCCAGAAAATTTTAACTGCCATTTTACATACAATTCATGTACAACAGGCTCTTGTTCTTTACATCATTTCATCCTAAAAACATATGGGTTTCTTTTTTCCTTAGCCTAAACCATTGTAATTTATCATTTTTTCTAACAAAAAGGAAAAAAAAAATACAACTTAACTTCACTTGAATTTTCAGTCTTGGTCATAACTAATCAAAACTCAAAATGGACTTGCAAGAACCAATAATTAGATGCATAATAATAATAATAATATATAAAATTATCTTATTCACCGTCAGCAAAATTTTAAAATTTCGAATTAACAGATGACACATATCCCTTAAGAGTATATTTAAAAATAAAATAAGACTTATGTTAATCTCTTAATCCTAATTATAGAGTTAAAAAATATGAATGTCAATATATTAAAAACGAATTTATATATATTTTATAATGCATTTATATTCTATTAGATTTGGACATTAATGATAGAGCTCACATTACAACTTATCCTTATTCACATTGTCTAACATGTCACCATAACATGTTTTCTAGTTAATGGTGACAGTTGATTCTGATCATCATCAAGCTGATCACCCTCTTCTTCCTTCACCTCCCAAGCCAGATCACTACTTTCCGGCGACGTGACGTCACTTTCCGGCAACTGAATTCTCTTCTGATCTCTTCTCCTTTTCCGACCCGTAGTAGCTGGTGGGCTAGCCTCTCCAGCTTGTAGTGGAAAATTTAATATCGCTTTGTGACCCCTCATTTTAAATGCTGCAAAATCATAAGCCTTGGCCGCATCAACATCGCTACCAAAAGTACCCTATGAAGCACGGGTACGTGTTTTTTGAAGGTGTATCCGTACCTGGTACGTACCTGGTACGGGTACGCCTGGGTACGTACCAGGTACGTACCCAATTTTTTAAAAAAAAAAAAAATTTTGGGTACACCTGGGTACGCCTGGGTACGGCGTACCCAGCCAAAGAAAACCCAACGAAGATTTTCTTGTAGAAATGAGACGGGCAGGTGCCACTGCACCCCAGTTTTGCTTGTATCCCACATCTTTCATCATCTCTAAAATCGATAAAAAAGCTTATCAAGATTGGGTTTTTTCTTCTTTCTATTGAAATTTGCGTGGTTTTTGATGATGGGTTAAGGGGCTCTAGAGGGAGAGATTGATATTCGACGGCATACCCAGCCAAAGAAAACACAACGAAGATTTTCTTTTGGTTATGGTTAGAAATTATTACATGGAATTATTAGATTTTATAAATAGATTAATAAAATTTCAGTTATATATATATATAATATTAACGTACCCGTACCCTAGTTTTTTAGAATTTGTCGTATCTCGTACCCGTACCGGTACCGGGTACCGGTACCGTACCCGTATCCATGCAACATAGAAAGTACCTAACCAGACCCGACTCCCATTCCTGTTCGGGTCTCGGATCTCCGCAGCAAACTTGCCCCATGGCCTTCTCCGGACCCCTCTGTAATGCCTTCTGATCTCTTCACAAAGTGTCACCTTTGGCTCCAGTTTTGACCCTGAAATTACGGATCTTGGAGATTCTAAATCAAGAACTTCAGGTTTTATGTCATAGCTGAATATTTCAGGGATTTGGTAATTTGGGTCCGATTTGGGAGAGTCAAGTTCTAGTTCAGGAATTTGATTTTCGGGTTGTAGTTGAGATAGACCAAAATCAAGGCCAGTCATAAAAGCATCTGCTGAGGCAAAGTCTCCGAGAAGGTGTTGTCGAATGAACTCAAGTGTTGCTGATTCTTCCAGGGTAGCCATTTTTTTTAAGTCTTCAGGAATTTATGAAAGTGGATATGAAGTTGGAAGTGGGAGTTAGGATATTTATACTAGGAGAAAACATCCAAGTTTACCCCTTTGCCAATGGCTCCGGAAATTGACACCTATGTTACTCGGACTCGAGATGAGTCTTTTGAATATGTATGGGAGATAAATATCGAACGCGAATACTGAAGAATCGGGTATAACCTTTCTAGTGTGGGACTCACCTGAAATTTATTGTTGTTTTGGTTTGTCCACAGTGCTTGGAGAGAGGATCTTTTTATCTTTTTCTGCACTAGGTTTTCACCCAAAGACCAAAGTTAATGCGCTGGAAATGGATGATCTTATCCTTCGACATTAACAAGGCAAAAATGGGGACCTTTTAATGGGGGTTCAAGTTGGTACTAGGCAGAACAGAAGTGAAAAAGATATATTGTCCATGTTTTATCTTGTGTCCTAAGCCTGGGACCTTCCAACTTGTGCAAGGCATCCATAGGGGTGCGTATGGGTGTTGACATGCAAGAAATTCGAAGACAAACTCTTTGCAACTGGATTACTTGGAGGGCTCCATAGGCAACCAACTCATAATTAAAGATTCTTGTCATTTTATTTGGCAGCTTCATCATGAATTTTAAGTGTAAAATGACCAGATGCAAAGCAATGTAGTGAAGCTGTTCTGCTTCATCCCAAGAAAAAAAAGTTGCTCTGCCACTTGCTAAGGACCCCTGCCCAAATAATCGCACATGCATGCATGCATCTTCATTTTTTTTTTTGGTTTCCCAAAGTATCCAAAGGTTTCGCCTAGGACTAATCTTCCGAGGTACTGTCGGGCGCCAAGGCGGAGATCTCTCCCAATAAAATTTGTTGCATCCACAAGGGCTCGAAATCAAAACCTCTTGCTTAAGCGACCAGAGCCCCTTCTATTCAGACCAACTTTCGTTGGTCATGTATGCATCTTCTTGCGAGTTTAAGATTGGATATATATTTGACATATCTTAAATGTTATTTGTTGCCATATTTATCCATAGTAATCAATTAAACTTGCCCCTATATATCCATCACTAGACTAGTAAATTATGAGCTTCAATGCTCAAAGACAATAAAAAGAAAAACCTACATCTCACATTCTAAATGGCTAGAAGAAAACTACAATATGTTATGTTGTTAAGAAACTCCGACTCACTTAGATATTTAATTGATTATAAATTGAATTTTTTTTATTTAGTTTTATTTTTCAAATGACATAGAATAAGCAGTGGATATCCAAAGAACCCAATTAAGAAAGATGAGATTAATTTCCCTTTTTTGTGGTACATAATTGTATATATCATTTATTTTTTTGGGTACAATTTTGTTCTATTTAATTTTCCATGGGATGCTTAAATAAAAAGTGAACTCTTTTCATCAAGAAAAAGAAAAGCTATCTATATAGTTTAAGACCTAGTAAATCATTTTTATGTAAAGAAAAAATTAACATATGATTTTTTTAGTTTATGTTAAAGATTTCTCTAATCCTAATAAAATGAAATTGTATAATTAATTTGTTTGAAATTTGATAGAGTTATATATATATATATATAATTTTGCTAACAAGTATCTTAAAAGCACTCTTTAAGATTACTATATATAATAATATCTTTATTTAATATATTAAAAATAATGTAAACAATTGTCAATTAATACATTTAATTAATACAATATTATTAATTTAATATATTAACTAATTTTAAAAAGTATCATAAAAATATTCGTTAGCAAAAATCCATATATATATATATATATCTTAATTCAAGCCATATATGTATAAAGAAAGAGTTTTCAATGATAGCAAAGGTAATTAAGCTGAACTTGCGGCTTACTCATTCATCTACATCTTTTAAGAGCTAGATTCTCAAAAAATTGGAATTGATTTATAATACTTGTTAATTCACTTTCTTTAATTTTTCTTAGATTTTGATTTCTTTTATATATAAAAAATAATTTCATTGAATAAACAAATCAAAAAATAAATAATACAATTTTAATTCAACATAAAGCATAGGCCTTGGCATTCCTTTTGAATGCTATACTCTACTTTATGTACACTAATAATTCAACACTTCATTTTTTTTTTTCTTTTCCCATTGTTTTCTCTTTGTTAACAGTTAACTGTTAACTTTCCCTTTGCGGTGGATAATTCAACCAGCCACGTCAGCAAAATTTTCCTAATTTAGTAAACGGTGGCTGGAACACCGTCAAAACCCTTTACCCCTTACATCTTACATAACCGCAAGCCTAGAAATAGAATACCCAAAGGAAGGATATGGAGATAAAGGAGATAACGGGGGGATGCTGAATATTCCCTTCATATCTTCGCTATCCCAAAACCCCGTCCAATTTGACGGCGTTAAACATACCCCCGGCGTTACACTTTCCGTCACCGTTACCGTCTTCTCCGCCGCCATCACCACCACCTTTTCCTCCGTAACCTCTTCCCTTTTCACTACTTTACTCTCCAGGCTCTTTTTTTCTTCTTCTTCCTCTCTTCTCCTTTTCCTTGAAAATGAATCATCAATTAATTCAGACTCTGCGGAGTTTGATTTGCCAGCTTCAAGAGGGAAATTTAATATGGCTTTGCTTCCACGTAGCTTAAAAGCAGCTCTATCATAAGCTTTTGCAGCTTCTATGGCGGTTTCAAAGGTTCCAAGCCAAATCCTTGCACCTTTTCTGTTAGGGTCTCTGATTTCAGCTGCGAATTTGCCCCATGGTCGTCTCCTGACACCCCTGTAATGCTTTTTCTCGTTAGGGTCTGACGAATATTCAACGACTGCTGCCGCAGCTGGCTTTGAGGCGCTGATCTTATTAACTTGTGCTGGTGGAATTGTCACGTTTATAGAAGGACGACGTTGGCTTAAGGTAGATTGTTTCAGCTGGTTTGGGCTATAAACTTGAGTTGGCTTGGATAGTACTTGAGGGAATTGTGGGATTTGAGCAATGGAGACCCTGGAAGTACAGTGATCGAGATTGGAAAGAAGGGTTTCCATGGAAGCAAAATCAGTAAGGAGGTTTTGGCTGATGAGTTCCAAGGCTGTTTTTTCTTCAGAAGATGCCATTAATTTGGGAAGGAAATTAATGTTTTCGAGATAGAAATTGAAGTGAAAATTAGAAGCTGGAGAGACTTGATCAGGAAGCTGATTTGAGTGGAAAGGAGGGAGTGTGGTGGTTAGTATATAAAGGGAAAGAAGAAGGGGGAGATTTCACACAAGCTTCCAGGATAGACACTGGAAGTATCCTATCCTTGGCCATGGCTATGGGTCCAAACTGGAGGTTAAAGAATTGCGTCTAAATTCATCTCTTTTGTCATTCTTGTTGGAAATTTAATTAAATTTTAATATATAATTTCCTGGAGGGTCCCTTAAATTTTTACAGACTCTGCTTCCAGGCTGCTTCTGTCCGAAACCCGTAATTAAAGAAACAACAAAGATTTAATACGTTAGATTCTGGGCTATGATTGCAATACTTTAAAAAAAAAAAAAAATTCCCAAGACTAATCCAAATTCAAAAGTAATCATGTCTTGTTAGTTGGGGATGTTTTAGCTTTAGCTTTAAGGCTTGAGAGATTAGTATTAACTTGAAACGTGCAATTAATGCAAAAATTCTGTGGTCAGTGTTTGCACGTGCCGTGGACTTCAAAGATTTAGATTTTTTTTGTTGAGGAATTTAGATTTTTAAACTGTCGTTGGATTTAATTAACATAGATTAGTTCTTCAATTTCAATTTCAATTTCAATAGTAAATATGAAATTAAAAAACTCAATATCAAGCATTTAATTAACTTTAAAAGACTATTAAATGTTCTACAATATTTCGTACAATGCATAGATTAGTTCTTCAATTTCAATTTCAATAGTAAATATGAAATTAAAAAACTCAATTCAAGCATTTAATTAACTTTAAAAGACTATTAAATGTTCTACAATATTTCGTACAATGCATCCCCTCAATATTAATTATAGTCTAATCATCTTCAAGAAGTCAGCTTATTGACATTTCGTACCAGCTGTTCATGGCAGCATGATCCCATTAAATCTTTATATAATTAAATATATATAAAGGATCAACATTATGTTAAATTTCAAAATGTATTCTATTGCTTTTTTAGGCTTATTTTTGTTAATTTTTTTTCTATTTTGTTTGTATGTATTACTATTGTTGTTAAAATTGAAAAGCTTGGTTTCAATGTGATTAGACCTGCTCACGGGCCAGGCAGCCCGCCCGGCCCGTATCGGGCCGGACCTGGGTATGAGATTTTATGTTCCGGGCCGGTCCGGTCCGGAACAGTGATTTTTATTATAATAATTTTATTTTATTTTAATTATAAAAAAATAAAAAAAATTATTTTTTTATTCCAATGAACAGAGATTCGGGCCTAAACGGGCGGGTTGGACAACCCAGGGCCGGGCCTGGGCAGAGAAAAAAAAAACCGAGCCGCGGCCCGACCCATGACCACCTCTAAATGTGATCATTTATAAAATATTACAACTATATATTTACGATATCTTCTACATTTTTTTTTTATCATCAACATTAGCATTTTCTCAAAGGAGAGAACAAAGTCGTAGAATTAATATTATTAGTTTTTTTTAGTATTTGAGGCTGTTAATAAAGATTGAAATCTGATTTTTAAAATTAAGTATTCAGTATTCTATTAATAGACTACACATAATTGTAAGCAATTAATATTTATAATTGATACATATCCTTTTTTTTTCTTAATTTCAACAATATTTTACAATTTTGAATTTTCACTAGGATGATTATATTATATACTGTATAATTTTTGAAAAAGTATTTTCTTTAATTTAATTTTCGTGTAGTGGCTTGATTTGAGAAAAATATTGGGTAAATTTGAAAAATATGCCTTTTAAAGGAGAATTATTGTTCAATGATTTAATGTGTAAAAATAATTTAAAATTTTAAAATTCTTAATAAAAAAATAGAAAAGACTTATTTACCCTTAATGAAAGAAACAAAATTTTCTTTGCCTTTGATTATTTTACTGTTTTTATTTTAAGGAATTTTTTAATCTATATATTAAAAAAATTTATTTGTAAATAAATTTGAAGGAAATTTATTTGTAAATAAATTTGAAGGAAATTTATTTGTCAAAAAAATTTATTAAAAAAAAGATAAAAAAGATAGAATGAAAAATGGAAAGAGATGAGATAAATAAAAAAATATATATTATTAAAAATATTTAAGTTTTTATAATTTTTTTAAATAATTTTTTCATTTTTCATTTTTTTTTTTCATATTACTTTGCGGTGGGCAGTGGCATAATCAAAGCCATGAGGGTCGTCGAAGACTCGAAGGTACGTAAGGCAAAGGCATGGCCGTGACCGCACGCCACCTAAACCAATAAACAAACTTATCGGCGACTCAATCCTTGACCAAACTATTTATTCGAATTTCAATGGCTCAACTTTCAACGGTTGAATGTTGACGACCTTGAATCTTCTCCCCGGTTATACTTTTTTGTTTTTAATGCCTTAAATCTTTTAATTGAGACTGTTTACTATTTTATTATTTGAATTTTCATGATATATCTTAAAAGTAGAAATAAAAATGTAAACCTTTTGTTATCTCGAACAAATAATTGGATCCATAAATAAATCTTTCTCCCTAAACCATAAAAAAACTTCAACAAGGCCGATCTCATTTTTCTACAAGGCTTGAAAAAAAATGATTATTGAGTATAGAGGAAAACAATCTTCTGATCAACATCATATATATATATATTTTTTATCAATTGGGATTGGGTCATAGACCTATTTAAAAGTCGAATTACCTTTTCTACTTGTATTGGGTCATTTTGAACATAAATTTTATTTATTCGGATTGGATCGGACCGGTCCAGTCCGATTCGAATTATTTTTTAATAATAATATACATATTTTTTAAATTATATATTAATATTAATATAAAATAATTTTTTAATATTTTAAAAAAATTTAAATAGTGAAACTAACTTTCGAATCAACTCAAACTCAACTCAAATCGAATTTGGATAAAAAAAATTCAAAAAATTCAAGCTATGACCTAGCCCTATCCGGCCATGAACCCTTTTATGGCCACAACCATGGCTTGATAACTGAGAATTGGAAACTATACAGCATTTTCCCTCCTAGTGGAAATGTGGAATTAATGATTGTGGAAAGAAAAAAAAAAGGAAAAAGTACTTCCATTTCTTCTTCTTTTTCCAAAAAGAAAAATTCATACAAAGAGTTATAAACGTTTAAATGATCATCCATTCTACTATATATTATAATAGGAAAAGATATATATCAGTTCATTACAAATCTATATTTGATAAAAAATTATGGAACTTAATTAAACGAATATATGACATATTATTGATACTAATATACAGGATCGATAATACTTGACTGTCTTCTGTAATTTTTTTTTTTTATTTGGTTGGACATGGACTTGGAGACTAAAATTATGATTTTTTTTTCTAAGTCAGAATATATATTAATGAAGCAAACATTATTAACTAATGTTATAATTATCAATTGAGAAAAATTTTATATTTTTTATACTACGATTAGAAACATTTCAGATTTTGTCTGAGTTTAATTTTCTTTTTCAACGATTTTAAAATTGCGTTTCTTTTTATCGAATTTTATTCTCGAACTGGTTCTCATAAGAATCGATTTCGGGTTAACAATAAAAAAAAAAGATTCTTCTCTTTATCCACTAGATTGATTTTGTGGATGAGAAGAATTTTACATATGTACAAGAATGGAAAATTTTCTAATTAATGTTAAAAAGTATGCAAAATTGCTCTACTATATTATATAAAAAACAAGTTGCACCCAAATGTAATGAGTATTGAAAGATTTTTTTTTTCTTTATAAAAAATTCTTCAATATCTTCTTCTTTTCTTCATAATGGGAAACACGCACGTTTTTAGGAGCTCATCAAAAACATGATTGAGAAAAAAAATTAAAAAAAAAAAAGATAATTGTGGAAAGAAATTCCAATTAATTACCATGTAGAAAAACAATAGAGAAAAAGGCCATCAAACAGTAATAAAGTGGGCAAATATTTATATTTATATATAATAAAGTAGTGGAAGCAAAGAGTCAAGACATTGGGCAAGGGCTGATGAATCTGATTGTAATTATTGTAATCGCCCTCCGTCCTATCATAATCATAAAATAAAATTAATTAAAGCAATTACCTATTATTTATTCCATTTGACAAGTTGCATTTTATAACGTAGAAAGAAAAAAAGCATGAAAATGACTTCCATCTATGGAAATATTGAAAAGCTCCTACACCTACTACTTGTCACAATTTATATATATATATATATATATCAGATGCATTTTTTTTATTTTTATAATTGGTTTTTGCTTTCATATTTCAATCATATATTGTTTCTTTTTTGTGGCTTTTCTATATCTTAATTAGAGATCAATTAGGTTTACTAGACTTCTTATGCTTGATTTGGTTGCACGGTAAAAAAAAAAAAAAATCATCACATTGAAAGTCGTTTTATTATTGAATTTATAAAAATTTAATGTTTTATTGCGCATCCAAATGACGTACTAAAATCTTTAAATTTTGTTGGTCAATTGAGGAAAACAATTCCCAATGGTTGGGCAAATAAAGATGCAAAAGCAAATATAAAATAAGGTTGATATGCCTTTGCAGGAGGCAGAATTGTTCCTAACACCATTCATATACAGTTTGCAATTAAGAGAGAATCAAACTAAAAATATTATAATATTATCTAACACTAATTATAATTATTACATTAACAGAAAATATTTTTTCAATATTAGAACTCCTTTGATTAGTGTTTTGGAATTTAATTTTTTTTTTTTTAAATCGAATATTTCAATAAGATATCCTAATCTAACATTTTCTATCTCTTGTTTGTGTTTCCATAATTTTTCTTATCATTTCTATATATGATGATAGCAGCTTTTGGCCAAACTTTGTCTTTATATAACGAAACTGACGAAAGCATTAACTTAAATAAATAAATAAAAGAGGGGCATACACTATTAATTAAAGGAATTAATAAACCCCATTAATTAAATAGAAAAAAAAAAAAAACTTTTCTCTTTTGGAGCATGTTGCTAAAGCATTTTTTGTGGCCAAATTCAATATTGTTTAATATTGGAAGATGATTCCCTTCCATGATTTATGCAATAAGAAATAAATTGGACCTTTATAATTATGTAATATATATAATATAAAATAATCCAAATAGATAATAGTAATATTAATAGTTAATTCTCTCTATACTAATGAAGAAAAAAAAACAATTTTTTTTTTTGTTGAAGTATTTTCATATTTTAGCTTCCCCTTGGACTTTGGCTATATTTTATCTATCACCATATTACTTTATTTTATTGGATAAATTTTAAATTCAAGTATATTTGGCTCAATGTTTTTTGTCTTATCCTAAGATGAAAGAAAATGTTAACTTCCTTTGTTTCAAATTAAAATGTCTTTAATTTTTTTAATGCCAAAAAATGCCCATTTCCCATGTTTGAATATCAAGCCATTTGTAATTATAATTTTCTATTTCTAATTAAATTTTATTTATTTATTTAACATAAAAGCATAAATTTCAAAGGAGAATTCAATTCATTTTACTTTTTTTTTTTTTACATAAAAGCATAAATTAGAAAACATGTGAATCTCTGTTATAAACCTTTTATAATTTAATTAGTACATTTTTTAAAAAGGGAATTTAAATTTAATTTCTGGAGGAAAAAATAAATATACAATTTTGATTGAACCAAATGCTTGAATGTAAATATCTTTAAGAAAATTTGTTAAAATCGATTGATTTTATTTAAAATTTGACTCCTGAAATATCTTCACAATGATTGAACTTGAATTAATAAGCAAATTAATTCCTACCAATAACAGTATGATCTATTGATAAAATACTAAATTTTTAATTTCAATAATCAAAATTAAAACTCTAATAATTTCAAATACCAAAAAGAAAATGAGTTAAATTAATCGATTTTATTAAATTATAATGAAATTAATAATATCTCTATTATTGACATATAAAAAAAAAACAAAAATTAAAATAACAACCTTATCCACATTGCTTCCTATGCCATTAGGTAGGGCTGAGAAAAAAATCGACAAAATCGAAAATCGATTCGAACCGTAGTGTTCGGTTCGGTTTTTTTAGTTAAGTTAAAATTCGGTTCGGTTATTAGTTCGATTTGGTTCGGTTTTCGGTTCATAAGTTAAAAATCGTAATTAACCTAAACCGAACTTAATTCTATTTTTTAATTGATTTTTTATTTTTATAATATAAAAATAAATATTTTATTTCTAAATTAATGAAAAAAAATTAAAAAACTATAAAAAGAAGATAATTTTTAAAAATTTTAAAAACTAAGATACTTTGATTGTGGAAATAGTATGTTAAGCATAAATCACCTATTCAAATAGCATGTAATAAAGCCCAAAAGTTCAAAAGCTCAAAAAAAATAAAAAATTGATAACCGAATCGAACCAAACCGAAATATTACGGTTCGGTTATAACCTATATTTTAATTATTACGGTTTGATTTTGATTACCCATTTAAAAAAACCGAATTTCTCAATTCGATTTATAAAATTCGAAATAATCGATCCAAACCGAACTCACCTACCCTTAGGCTAGGCTTCAACTCTGTGGCTAAATTAATGCTACTATGAAATTCCAATTGTATAGGTGTAAGCCATTGAGCACGTTACCTACACCACCCGTAGGTAACATAAAACTTGTCTTGTCCTTTAATAGACATTAGCTGATGTAATGTTCTTACATCACCCAAAACCCTCGAGCCCTCATCCAATATCTATTTGCCCACTTGCATTTTAGAAATAAACCCCAAAACAACCCAATTTTTAGTTATCAATTTATCATTAATTAATCTCTCTATTTTTTTTCTTCTTTTCTTTTTCCTCTATAAATATCCTCTATCTCTTTCTAAATTTTGTCCATTAATAATCTCTTTCTTCTTCATTTTTTTTTTCTTTCTGTTTGATCAATCAAACCTAAACCATAAGTTGCAAATGATGAATGAGGTTAGTATGTGTGAGTTTAGCTTTTCTCATCAATATCCTCGAACTTCAAGCTTTAGTTGTCTTAACTCTTGCTTGACAGAACACTGGGGTGATTTGCCCTTGAAAGTTGATGATTCTGAGGACATGATCATCTACAACTCTCTTCACGAAGCTCTTAACTTTGGTTGGTCTCCGTCGGATTCAACGGTGGCAGCTTCAGTTAAAGCCGAGCCTGAAGATGAGCCTGAGTTGATGATGACGACACCGGTTATGGAAGTGAATCCCATGGGGTTGACTCAACCTATAGCTGCCGCTGCAACTCAGATATTATTTGGAAGTGCTTTCATGCGAATAAGTAACGAAAATGGAAGCTCTTTTTTGATGGGAAAACAAGAAAAGTGCTTTCGAATTAATGGAAATCAAAAATTGGTTAAAGGGAGACATTACCGGGGAGTTAGGCAAAGGCCGTGGGGGAAATTTGCGGCAGAGATTAGAGACTCGGCTAAGAATGGAGCAAGAGTTTGGCTAGGCACCTACGAGACTGCCGAGGAAGCTGCTTTGGCTTATGATCGAGCGGCTTATAAAATGCGTGGGTCCAAGGCGTTGCTTAATTTCCCACATAGGATTGGCAACAATGAGCCTGAGCCTGTCAGAGTCACGGCCAAACGTCGGGAAAATGAGTCAGCTTTGTACAATAGTTCCTCTACTAAGAGAAGGAGAAACTTGGCAGCTAACCAGGCCGAGTTGGAGAAAGGCAGAGGGTTGACGACTCTGTTTCAATTGGGGCTAATGCCAGTTGTGGAACAGTTATTGGTGAATTAAAAGTCTTCATTTTTTTTTTCTCTGTTTGTTTGTTGTACGATGAAGGTGTGAAATGTGAATAGAAAAAAACTAGACTCAGCTTTAACTTTTTGAGTATAACTTTTAGTTTTTTCTTTGCTTTTTGGTGTGAGAGGACTTGTTGGGGCTTGAACCCAAGGCGATACTGACTCCCAAAGGGGGTTGACCTGACCACTTGGGCTTAGAGCCTGTGGTCAAGTGTAATCTTTATGAGAAAAAGGATGAAATATATGAAGGGTTACATACATTTAGTTTGGGTGGATAAAAGTGGAGCATTACCATAATATTGGAGCCACTTTGAACTAACTTTTTGATTTATCAAAATATGTGAATGAATTTGGATTTAATCCAATTGCTTCATACAATTATCTTTAAATGTGAAATTAAAATCCCAACACTTATTATATCTTTTTTAAAAGTAAGACTTGAGGTTGAACCTATAGAAAATTATTTTTCTTTAAATAAGATGTATGTTGTACATGACATAAGTTAAAATAATTGATAAAGAACTTGTTATAAAGTGATTTAGTGGCATAATGGCCAGTATTAAACCGATATATTTTTTTTATTGGGGCTAATATAGGCATGTTAATTGGTGGTTGAAAATGTATTTCTTAATTGCTAATAAACCAATTTTCTAAATGTATAATCATTGGATCTCATGTTGTCATCAATTAAGAAGGGGTCGGGAGAGGAGAAATTCTTCAAAGCCATGATGAATTTGATATTTTGAAGAATTTTTTTTTTTTTTTTTAAATCACTTAAAACGTGACTCAGAGTCTTGAGAAATTATTCAAGAGGAGAAATAATATCGTTTGCCTTATAACATCAATTTAGTTAATTAATATTTCATACGACTAGGCTGCTCCTTATGATAAAATTTCCACAATATTCACCAATAGTCTACTTCAGCTACAAGTAACTAAGGATAGACAAATTTATCTGGGGAAAAACATATCTATAATGAAGATCAGGACAATGTTAAGAAAGCTTGCTTTATTCAAAATATTTATGACAACAATCACTCTGTCGCATTACAAACATTGAATCACTTCGAGAGTTCATAGAGTAATTTATGTGATTTTAACTTCTTTACTTGTTTTTTTTTTTAATTGATTTTAAGTTAAATACTTAACATATTTGTTGATATTATGAATAACACGCAAAATCTTGTACTTGACAGGAATTAATGTTTGTTTACTAGACTTTACTTTGAGATACGATGAAAGACCGACAACACTGACTTGTTAATTATCAATGAATCCTAGCTAGCTAATGAAATGTTTAATTTTTTCTCATCCGGACTTAAAGACTGTTAAAAAGTAGCAAAGAATCAAGAGACCTTGAAATTTGGATTTTGATGTATATTTTGATGGTTTAGTAAAGTGAATATTCAAGGAGGAAATGAAAAAACTCAAAAAAAAAAAGTTGTTAAAAGATGAAAAATATGACATAGGATTCAATGCTTTAATCTCATACTTTTATATTTAAAATTATATACAGCTAATAATTATTGATGCAAAGATTGTTAGATTGTGCCCGTTATGAGGTATTGTTCATTTTGAAGATTTAAAGACCGTTCTCACGATTTTGTCCTTTGAAAAAATGCGCCTCATAAGGGAAGAATAACACTTACTTTATAAAACCACAATTCAATCCTTAATTAATCGATATGAGATATTTTTTCCTTCAACAATAATAATTATCTTCCCCATATCAATGATTCTCGTCTGCTTGACAGCCGGATATTGGGCATAACAAAGACAATGCTGTGTTTTTTTTTTCTTACAATAAGAATTAAACGTAAGTTGTATTGCTTAGGATGTAAAACTTCAATTCAAAAAGTTAAATTTCCTTAAGAAAAGTCCTTTGTAGATATATTTTCCGGTGAATAGATCGAACTCCGTTTAATTTCTTGCCTTTAAAGAAAATGTCATTGTTACCGAATTAATGTATAGGTAGAAAGGATACCCAATGTTTCTTCATTGCTTTAGGAAAAATGGGGTGATTTGGAAATAGTAGGACTTCGAAAAAAAAAAAAAAACTATATTAAATTGCAGTCAATCATGAAATTAGGCATATGGAAGGAATAAAATATGAAAAAAAAAAAACATAATTCAGCATAAAAAAATAAATCACTTGTCAATTAAACGTTTCTCTGTCTCTGGATTTTCAACAAAATCAGTTGACATTTTCCAAAACTAGATAAGAAATCTGTTTAAAATTATTCAAATATTTTAATTTTGAAAGTTCATTTATTTCGTGAAAAATAATTTTAAAAAATAATTTATATATATATATATATTTATTTTTGTTTCGTAAAAAAAAACTTGATCAATTTTAAATAAATTTCTGGTTAATAAAAAATTAATTCATTTAAAAAAAAATCTTATGCTTTTGAAAATAATAAAATATTTTTCAAAAATTAAAAAAAATAAAAATAAAAAGAATCGATCTCTTAAATATATATGAATTCATCATTCTTGAAGTAAAAAAAAAAAGAAATGATCGATCTCTTAAATGTAGGGATCGATTATTATTTTTATATCAATAAAGATTTTTTTGAAAAAAAAGCAAAAAATTATAAATATTTTACACAAAATTATTTAAACAACAAAAAATATCAATTTTTCTAAAAAAATATTTTTTTTTTGCAAAATAAAGAAATCCTGAGTTTACATCTTTTTCATCTTCTCTTTTTCTAGTCTACCTGCCCCGTTAAAGGTTAAAAAAAAAAAACATTATTAAGGCCCGTCATTCCCTATAATTAGTTGAATTTCCAAATAGACTTTTGCTTTTTTAATATAAAAAACCAAAAATATTTTGATATATTTGACCTGAATAAGAATAATGATGGCTGCGATTAGTCTTCATTATATTTTTCGAATCTTTCCTCTAATTATTTCTTTTTCTGGTACGACGAGACAAATAATCGACGGCTAGGCGAGACCAAGCCACCGGCCTATATATATCCATACGCCATACCGTACATAATTAAGTCGAGAAAGAGAGGCCTTAAATCAAAAGGTTGATTGAAAATTAAAGCATATGTAAACCAACTTGCAAAAATATTGAATCTTAGCACATAAGAAGAGTAGCCTTTCGAGAATAAAAATTTAATCAATTAGGATTTGATTTTGATGAATATAATATTTAGAAAGTAAAATTTTGAATGTATTAATTAAAAAAATTTAAGTTTTAAATTTATTTTAAAAAAAATTAAATTCAAACAAAATGTCGTATTAGTGGCTTTTTGGTGAACTTGATTCAATGAACACTTCTCATTATCTCTTTTGACAAAAAGTTAAATGAAGAAAAAACTAAAAGGGGAAGACCCATTTCTTATTCTGCCACCTAACGTCAAGACTAACCTAATGGAATTATGATTTCTAATGTTTGGCAAATTTAACCAGCTGAGACCACAGTAGTGAGTGAGTTCATCCCAACCAATGAGAAAGCTTAATGACTATATATATATATATATATATATATATATTAGAGGTGATCATGGCCGGATCAGGCTCAAACTATATACTAAAAGATTTTATGTCTGTCCAGATTCGGCCCGGTCCGAAATATAGGCTATTTTTTTTTTGTCAAGGCCTAGCTCATATTATTACTACAATATCCAGGCCCGGCTCAACCCGTCAATTATTTTTTTTTGTTATTCCAATTTTTAAGTTTCTGTCTTTTTCTACTGAACATAATATACATAACCAAAATTCAAATTATAAATTATTTAATTATTAAATATAAAATATATATTTTTTATAATACTATTCGGGCCGGGGCCGGGCCTAGGTTTTTCTATCCAAGGCCCGGCCCGTTTAGAAAACGGACCTAAAATTTTATCCAGACCCATTTTTCGGGCCTAATATTTTTGTTCAAGCCCTCCCAAATATCGGGCGGGCTTCGGGTTTGGGCGGGTAACCCGGCCATGAGCAGGTGTAATATATATATATATATATATATATATCCTGCTAGTAGTTGGGTGACACATGCATTTTGAGCTATTATATGATTGCCCAATTAAAAAATCCCAATTTAAATTCGAGATCTAATCCAGTTGGTTCATATACGTACTCACTTTTAAAAGATGATATTAATAAATCTGAAATTCGAATCTCAAAATCTACGACTCTTTTTTACTATCTATAAACTGCGACCTTTTTTATATATATAAAAAGAAAAAACCATAGCTTTCATTAATTTGTTTTTGCTTGGTTCAGAGTTAGTGAATACTGCAATATTTTTTCACTCTTTGCCTAACCCTAGGGCCAGGGGCAGGGACAACACTGCATCAAACCTAATTGCACCTAATCAGAAAAGGTTATTATTTGCAATGATTCTTGACCTAACTTTTTTGTAATTTTTTTATGAGTTTGAAATTGTTAAAAGTAAGCAACATTTTCTTCATCTTTTTAAACAATTTATCTGAAGGTTTTAAATCAAGATTTTGAATCACCTTTTGTTTATTATCCTTCAATCTATAGTAATGTGAAATCACTGATTTAAAATGCAGGTGTATTGATGACCTGAAACATTGATGGATCTATTTTATTTTATTGATTGGAAAATATAAACTGAGTTAAGGTGATATTTATAGTAAATTTATTTTATAATAAATACATTGTTTTTTTTATTGAATTTGATGAGTGGGTTAATTAAATGAAAAGTTATTTTGTAAAATATAAATTTAATGAATCTTAACAAGTGTAAGTATAATTAATCTTAAATAGACCCTAATTAATTTATATAATGACAAAATAAATAAAATAAAAATACATAATACAACAAAATTGAATTAAATGGTTTAACCCAAGAAAATAGTGACAAAGAAATATGCGTTGAGTTGAGATTTTTTTTTGCTACTTTCACACATTCAAAATCCTTAGATTTTTTTTTTTTATTTTATCAAAGTCGATAAGGTAATTAGTGTATACATGTCACGTCTTGTATTGTTTTATATCAGTGATGAAAATATAAATTATTAAATATTTTAAAATTTTAAATACGAATACGATATGTGTATCATATATGTCATGTTAATCGTGTTTATTACATTATTTTCGTATTTATTAAATATGTCGTGTTCGTATTTTATTTTTATATCATGTTCAAAATTATCAAATCAATCCAAAAGCCAAAAAAAAAAAAATCCATTCATGCAATGTTTTTCACAATGATTTTCTTTTTCCTAATTTCTAGGCATATATAACCTTTTCTTCATTTGTGCAACATGAAGCTGGATTCCAACCTTTAACATAAAATCAAAGACGAGAATAAATTGCATAAATGTAAGTAAACTTAACTTTTCTTTTACAAAGTCAAAATAGGCTGGAACTGGTAAAGTAAATATGAAAGGAATAAACTACAATAAATCATGGTTTCACACATCTCAAACAAATAACATTCAGTTCTATATATAATGAATTGTCTCTTTTCACATTTCCAAATTGACCTCTCTTTATCCCGAAATAGTGATTTCAAAATGCCAAAAAAAATAAATAAATAAAGAAAAGTTGAATGAAATTTTTCCAATGAAGGCTCCCTAATCTATCAGCGATATACTGATATGACATCCACAAAATTGAAAGTCTCCTTTGTCACTATATATTATAACAAATTCAGTAATATTTATTATATTTCTGTTTTACTTAGAAATTATAGATACCTGGAGTTTGAAGAAGTTAAAGATTTGAAATCTGAGATTTAGTCCAAATGATTTATTAATTTTTTTAAGAGGTGAATTCTTGCAAAGTTAGGTTTAATTTTCCTTATAAGTTATATTAGTTTCTTTATTATTTTGAATATACTCTAAAAATATGTGCACTACTAATTTGGCTGATCGAATTGACGATAAATGTAATGATTTCTAACTATAAGTAGTGTTTAATATATACTCAATAACAACAAAAATTAAATAAAAAAAAAAGTTTAACTAATAGATAGCTCAATTTAACTATAAACTGTTGATTAAGCAGACCCAACTTCACTTTGGGCAATTTAAAGGGTTTAATAGAATCGAGCTGAGCTGGGTCAGGCTTGAGAGCCATGTTGGATTCTTCGCCCAATTCACGCTTGACCCAGCACGGCACAAGCGTATGAGCCGTGTTTGGTACGGTCCATAATTATAGCAATGGTTCATGCCTGACACAGCCATACCGTGCCGAACCGAGCTGTGGCACGGGCTGTCTAGCCCATTTGACACCTTAGCAGCATGGAGAGGAAATGTCCGAAGGCAGACAATGACATTGATCATCCTCGAATTCTTACAAACTTTTGTCTTTTTCTCTCAACACTCTCTTTTTCAACAAACCTCAAATCCGACAAAAATCTACGTGTCCTAAAACTAAGCCACTTTCTTTACATGCAGCCCCTGCATGAAAGCATCCTCAACACGTGCATTTCCTTCTTCTAACACGTGCCCCTCTTTTCCCTCTATATATTATAACAAGCTCCCTCTCTCTCAAGCTCATAGCTGCACTATATAATATATATCCATCAATTAATTTGAAGTAACCAAAATTCTTTTTCTTCAATTTCTTGAAGTTTGATTTTTGCATCAATGGCTGAGCACCAGCAGCAGCAACAACCAAGGTCTCAACAGATGGTGAAAACGGCTACTGCTGTCACCGCTGGGGGCTCCCTCCTAGTCCTCTCTGGTTTGGCCCTGGCTGGCACGGTTATTGCACTCACCATAGCCACTCCACTTTTCGTCATATTCAGTCCGGTTCTTGTCCCTGCTGTCATTGCAGCAGCTGTCCTAGTGACAGGTTTCGTAGCTTCTGGCGGTTTCGGTGTTGCAGCTCTTACTGTGCTGTCGTGGATTTATAGGTGCATGCATTGACAAATTAATTTAAAACTAGTTATTCTTTTTCTAATGATCTTCTTTTATTAAAAACGAAATTGGAAATTTTTGTTTTTCAATGATTATAGGTATGTTACCGGGAGGCACCCACCAGCAGCGGATCAGTTGGACCAGGCGGGTATGAAGCTGGCTAGCAAGGCTCGGGAGATGAAGGATAGGGCTGCGCAGCTCACCGGTGCAGCGGCTTCTTAATTAATTTCTGCTGTTTCTAAACTGATCTCTGCCTAGCTAGGATCAAGAGGCCATTATACCAATGTTCCTGTTATTTCTATGACAATGTTCTAAATTTAAAAGCACCATAAAAACTTGGGTTCTGGCCGTCTGTGATCTGTTGAAAACTTAAGTAATTGACTGTCATAAGCAGTTGATGCTGTTGTTGTCAGTCTTGTAATGTGGGTTTCATTTCAATCTTTTTTTCTGCGTGGTTCACTTCGAACTTCGAAGCCTTAACAATAGGCTGATATTTTATTTTAGATTGATAAAGTCTCTTATGGCATCATCATCATCATCATGTTTAAATTGCATGAAACTCAAAACAGTATGATATTATATTTCAATGTATAAACGCTTTTAAAGCTAATTCAAGAAACGTGAGAAAAAGGGTTTCAAGGCTTTCCAAAACAAGATCACGCGTTTAATGCAAATTTGCAATGGAACAACAACCCCTTTATTGATATTTTACTTCAGTTTGGAAGCTGATGAAAAAGACCAAGGCTTCAGCCTTCAAGGTTACCAACTTTTTTCTTTAGCCCCTTCTCTCTTGTAGTTGTGGACATTTTCTTTTCGGATAATTGAAATTCTCTAAATAAGCAGGAACACTCAAAAGTCAAATATTACAATATAGGCGCGCAGAGCCTAAATATACCAGTATCAAGGATTACACATAAACAATGCCCCAGCTCTTCAAAGTTCCACATCTAAAGGATTGGTAATACAAATAGTCTAATAGCTCGATCGCTCGAATAGTAGCAGCTGTTTGATTTATGGCATCAGGAGATATTGTTCTGGAAGAATGCTTCCATGAATTCATCTCCTCCGAAATATGATAGATATAGGCAGTCGAAGCCAGACGCATGCAGAAAAGATGAAATAGTGTTCCCTTTCAGTGTCTCAATCTCCAGAAGGTCTTTAGGTCTTTGATGTTTGCAGCACCCTGCTCGACAGATACAAGTGAAAAAAACATGCGGTCTCGAGACTCTCCTCTTCTGAGTTGCAAAAAACGCAAGCAAATCTCCCATGACTCAATTCTGGATAAAGCACTAATTAAATATGTTATGTTTAATTTTTTGATATTTCCATTTTACAAATTGTAAATGAAATGTAATCTTTTATAGGGTTTTAGGGTTCTAGTTCATAAATAGTTTTAGGGGCAGATTAGATTATTGAGATTTGGATTAAAAGAGATATTTGTTTCTTCTGGTTTCTCTAATTGTTCTCGTCTCTTCTCTCTATTTGTTCTACGTCAATTGCTTACTGCTCTTCGAGTTACTGATCGTCCCTTACCAGCAGATTGTTGGACTAAGCTGAATTGCTTTGAAAGGCAGCCGGAAGACAATTAAAAGGAAAAAATGAGTTTGGTTAATAGAATTTGATTAAAGATTATTTAATTATTAATTATTTTTAAAAAAATTTACATTTATGCACCTTTTACTAAATTAAAAAAAAAAAATCATTTTTTTCCTTAAGCATAACCGGTTAACATTTTTCAATTATTTTATTGACTTTGAATTAAGAAAAAAAAATTGCCAACCCTAAACCCTATTCTGCTGTACTAATCTTCCAATCAAATGCTTGATTATAACCTTAATTGCAAATTAAATTACTAATTATGCCCATACAAGGGTGAAAAGACAAAGCAAAAGTGGATTGGGGGATAAACCGTCAAGGAAGAATTAGGTAATGAGTCTTTTCTATTGACAGAAAATACTTATGAACATCATTAGTCATGTTAACAGAAAATACTTATGAACATCATGAGTCATCATGTTACACAAATTTTGTCTTAAACATAGTCTTTTCTATTGGTTTCTTTAGTTGACTCAAACTTTAAAAATTTCTCATCATTCAATATTCTTGAGTGAAGAACCCGCTCGCAATGTTTATGAACTGTACGTGCTACGTGGCATTTCATGAAGTTAAAACCCCAGCATTTCTTAATAAATTAATAAATTGACCAAGAAATTTAAAGTCAAAACAAGTAGATTTTTTTTTTTTCCATGGCGTAAATTGAACTCTAGTTTGGACCCGTTATCAGTTTGTGTTATATAACAGCATCCATCACACTGCTATGTTCCATATCCTTGTTCATCAACTCCTCTCTTTCATTTTCATCAGTTATAGATTTTGGGCTAATACATTTTCTGCATCTTTGTTGCACCGATCATGGCTGGTTCCATGAGAGTTTTCACATCGGTTTTCTTAGTTCTGCTAATCCTAGCAACTACAATCGAAAACTTTTGTGCTGCAAAAATGACGAATGTGACCTGCCACGAAATTGAGAGACAAGCTCTTCTCAAATTCAAGCAAGACCTTACAGATCCTATAGGTCGACTTGCATCTTGGGACAATAACCTGAACTGTTGCGATTGGACTGGAGTTATCTGTGATAACTTAACTGGCCATGTTCTTAAGCTTCGCCTTCGAAATGCTTTGGATCCTTATACAGGATTTTACATTCCAAGTGAGGCTTATGCAAAGGTATGGTTTGGTGGCACGATCAATCCTTCTTTGCTGGATTTAAAGCATTTGAGGTACTTGGACCTCAGTGGCAGTAATTTTGGAGGAATACAAATTCCCAAGTTCCTTTGTTCCATGCAGACACTAAGATATCTCAATCTCTCTGCAGCAGGATTTGGGGGATTGGTTCCACCTCAACTTGGAAATCTTACAAATCTCCTTTTTCTTGATCTCCATGATTTTTCATCTCGTCTCTATGCTGAAAATCTTCAATGGCTTTCCTATCTTGTGAAGCTGCAACACCTTGATCTTAGCCGTGTAGATCTCAGCAAAGCCTCAGATTGGTTTCAGGTGACAAATGTCCTCCCTTCTTTGGTAGAAATACACTTATCAGGTTGCCAACTTGATCATCTTCCTTCACAAGCTAATGTTAATTTCTCATCTCTCTCCATACTTGATCTTTCTTCCAATTCATTTATCAAGCCTTTGATTCCTCTGTGGATTTTTAGGCTTAACTCTTTGATATCCCTTGATCTCAGTCATAATAATTTTGAAGGCCCACTTCCCGATGGTCTCCGAAACTTCAGTTCTCTTAGATATCTCAATCTATATTGGAACAATTTTAATTCTTCAATACCCACTTGGTTGTATGGTTTCAGAATTCTTGAATTCCTAAAACTTGGCTCCAATTCCTTGCGTGGTTCCATCTCAAATGACTTTGAGAACTTGACCTCTCTCACTACACTTGACCTGTCAGACAATGAACTTGCAGGAGTCGTTCCAAGGTCCATGGGAAGTCTTTGCAGTTTGCAGAAGATCAAACTCTCAGGTCTCAAATTGAGCCAAGACTTATCAGAAGTCTTAGAAGCTTTATCTTCAGGTTGCCTATCAGATAGACTAGAGTCATTATATTTGGATAGTTGTGAGCTTTCTGGCCATTTGACTGATCAGCTTTTACTATTCAAAAATTTGGCAGACTTGTCTCTGTCCAGGAATTCAATTTCTGGTCCAATGCCAGTATCACTAGGATTACTTGCATCATTGAGGACACTGGACCTGTCTCGAAATCGATTGAATGGAACTTTACCTGAATCAGTAGGAGAACTTAGGAAATTGGAAAAATTATGGTTGAGTCACAATCTGTTAGAGGGAGTGGTTTCTGAAGTTCACTTCGCTAATCTCTCCAGATTGTGCATATTTCAGGCATCTGGAAACCCTTTAGTTTTGAAAGTAAGTCCTCAATGGGTTCCCCCTTTTCATCTAGGGGTTATGGCTTTCTCATCATGGCATTTAGGACCAAAATTTCCTTCCTGGCTTAGATCGCAAAAGGATTTTGTTTATTTGGACATTTCTGTTACAGGAATCATAGATACCATTCCCAACTGGTTTTGGAATTTGTCTACCATGTTTTTTTCTTTGAATCTCTCCCACAATCAAATCTATGGGAAAGTTCCTGAATACTTTGCTTCTTCTCCTCTTTTTGATGTTCCTGTATATATTGATCTTAATTCTAATTACTTTGATGGTCCCTTACCCTGTTTGTCCTCCAAGGTAGACACACTAGATCTTTCAAACAACTCATTTTCAGGATCCATTTCTAACTTGTTGTGTTGCAAAATGAACGAATCAAAGTGGTTGGAAATTCTTCACTTGGCAGACAACAATCTATCAGGAGAAATCCCTGATTGCTGGATGAATTGGCCAAACTTGGTTTCAATAGATTTGAAAAACAATTATCTATCTGGTACTATTCCAAGCTCCATGGGATCATTGAGCCTTCTACAGTCATTGCACCTTGGCAAGAATAACCTTTCAGGAGTTTTGCCCTCATCACTGCAAAACTGCACAATGTTATTGGCTATTAACATTGGTGAAAATCATTTTGTGGGAAATATTCCTGGTTGGATTGGTGAGCGGCTCTCAGATATCATTATTATCAGCCTTCGTTCAAATAGTTTTGAAGGTCAGATTCCTGATAAATTGTGTTCTTTGAGTTACTTGGCAATCCTGGACCTCGCACATAACAATCTCTCAGGAATAATACCAAAATGTTTCATGAACTTGAGCGCCATGGCCGCAAATCAGAACTCAAGTGACCCTATTTCTTATGCTTTTGGTCATTTTGGAACCTCCTTGGAGACCTTGTTATTGATGATCAAAGGAATATTGCTTGAATATAGTAGCACTCTTCAACTAGTAACAAGCATGGACCTTTCAGACAACAACTTATCTGGTGAGATCCCAGCAGAAATAGCCAATCTTTTGGGCTTGCGGTTCTTGAACTTCTCCTACAACCATTTGACAGGAATAATTTCCAGGGATATAGGCAATATGAAGTTGCTAGAATCTATTGACTTATCTTGCAACCAAATTAGCGGTGAAATCCCTCCAAGCATGTCAGCTTTAACATTCCTGAGTTACTTGAACTTGTCGCATAACAACCTGACCGGAAAAATTCCATCAGGCACTCAACTCCAAAGCTTCAATATTTCCAGCTATGATGGAAATGATCTCTGCGGGCCTCCATTGTTGAAGATTTGCAACCCAGATGCCTCAATACCCATTGATAATAATACAGGGAGTAAAGCTGATGGATTTGAAATGGATTGGTTTTGGTTTTATGTAAGTATTCCATTCGGATTTGTTGTGGGCTTTTGGATTGTCATGGGTCCTTTGCTGTTCAATAAGTCATGGCGATTTGCTTATTTTCGGATGCTGGACAGAGTGAAGCACAAAATCAGGGCGGTTACTATCAATGGTCGCTAGATAAATTCATATATTCAGTAGGTAATATGGTTAAGCATCTTCCTTTTGTAAAACAGTAAACTATGTTACATTATATGTAATAAAAGTTCAGATAGAAAGATCAATAAAGTTTCATAAACAATTGAGTTCAAACTTTAAAGGTATCAGAACTTAATAGTTCAATCAAAATGTCTAGTTTTTTTCATCTAAATAAATTTTTTATTAAAAAAAACTCTTAGTAATTTGTTGACAGTATATCCTCAAAAAAGAAAAAAAAAAGATGATGAGAATTAAGAATTAGAAGGCATATTTCCATATTTGAAGGGGCATGCTGCTTAGACTCTTTGGTCTATTGATATTTTTACCTTCTAATACGTCGTCCCATTGGATTATACATTTTTTGAGGATAGATGATGAAGCATTAAGACTTTAATTAATTTCAAATCAATAATATTTGTAAACTTTTGGTTCAAAAATGATGATTATTAAAAAAAAAAAAAAAATTGGAGCCAGCCAATTGACCAAAAGTCAATTAGGTTATGTTAGTCAAAAATTTTATTTTTTTAAAAATATTTGTGTTCGATATTTATATTCGATATATATTTTAATATAATTTTTAAATATATAAAATTTTTAAATATATCTAAATCGAATATATATATATATATATATATATATATATATATATGTGGCCAATTCGCATAGGATAGGTAGGGATTGAGATTTGAGAGTGATTTGCAATATGTCTTTTGTCTCGTTGACTGGCTCTCAATAAAACCAGCAGCACCGATCACCAACCAAATCTCCCATTTTCGGACAAATGGGACCATAATGACGATGACCAAAAAAAAAAGTCTTTCTAGAAAAAAGAATTATTAAAAAAAGACTCGATTAGCATTTAGACTTTGGTTTAGTCAACTTTAGGACTTACTATATTAAATAATCAAATCTTGTATACGTCCCAGATTGAAACGAGGATGCTCTTCATGAATGTTATTTTATATTTTTTTCCATGTCATATGTATTAGCATTTCCAAGCTTAGTTTTGGCTTATTCTATTGTTTATTTAAACATTAATGGCCTTGAAAGTTGAGCCAGGAAGAAATTTTTTCTAAGGGATTAAGTAACACCAATCGAAATATATATGCATATTTGAAATGATTTTAATTTGGAAATTAAAAAAAAAAATTGATCTTAAAAAATCCTACATGTTTTTTTTTTTTTTTTTTTTATTTTTTTATTTTATAATTTGAATATATTTAACTATTTAATAAATAGTATCTTATAATCAAGATATCCCAAGTTATCTCAAGTTAAAATCTTCAAATTTAGTTCAATTAATTTATGTGATTGTAATTTTTTTTTTTATCTTTAAATTACTATATCTTTTCTATTAAAAAAATTTTTGATTGATAAAGACGCCAGGAAAACTGGAGCTGTGACTGGGTCTTGCTCCCCCTAAGAACATTTTTTATAAAAGTATCCATGGAAAAGAAAAAGGTTTGCAAGGAAATATGTGAAGGTGCATCAATCTGTTAAAGATGAAAATTACATTCTATTAAATGAATCTCTCCACTTTGAAAATTTGACACAAGTGTTGACTAAGAAGGTGTTCAAAGATATACTATTTTACACATTTTGTTTTTAATAGGAAAAACTAGCTACTACTATATATTTTTTTATTTGGGAAAAAGAGTATTTCTCCCATTAAAGAATTGATAAACAGAATTGTCAATGACTAAAGTACTTACTTGTATAAAAAGCAACACAAGGAAAGTCAAAGGTATGATTTTTTTTTTTTTTTGAGGAAAAAGCTATGAAAGTATTGACCATATAAGATTTTATAGGTTAAAAGAAAAGAAAAAAACCCCAGAAAGACTCTTCCATACTGCACCTCTAATGCAGGTTGGATCCAGCACCTAATACTTCTATATAAACAGCTTCAAGAAGACAAAATCCACCAACTCCACTTTCTTCATTTTGTATCAGTGTTGCATGATCATGGACGGTTCCAAGAAAGTTGGAATTATTGTTTTCTTAGAGTTGCTCTGTCTCAGTTTTCTAGTTATTTTTTGCAATGCAATCTCGGATGCTGCTTGTCTTGAAAGTGAGAGACAAGCTCTTCTGAAGTTCAAACAAGACCTGACAGATTCTTCAGACCGGCTTGCTTCTTGGAGCAATGGGGGCAATTGTTGTGACTGGACAGGAGTCGTATGTGACAACTTAACTGGTCTTGTCGTTGAGCTTCATCTTGGAAATCTCCATGATCCAAACAATGATGTCGTCGTTCCAGGCAAGGCTTTCGAGCGATCTAGATTGAGTGGTAAGGTAAATTCTTCTTTGCTTGATCTGAAGCATTTGCAGTACCTGGACTTGAGTGGCAACAATTTTGGAGGACAAATTCCTGGATTCCTAGGTTCCTTGCAGAATCTCAGATATCTAAACCTCTCTACAGCTGGATTTGAGGGACCAATTCCCTCTCAACTTGGAAACCTTACAAATCTGCAGTATCTTGATCTCCATGATCTTTTATCTGTATATCTGTATGCACAGAATCTCCAATGGCTTACCAGTCTTGCAAAGCTGCAACTCCTTGATTTGAGTGGCATAACTCTCAGCAAAGCCTTGGATTGGTTACAGGTGACAAATGCTCTCCCTTCCTTGATTGTCTTAAGCCTATCAAATTGCGATCTTGATCCAGTTCCTCCACTAAGAAATGTTAATTTTTCATCTCTGGGCACTCTCGACCTTTCCTATAATAAATTTAGTAACTCCATTTTTAGCTGGGTTTTTGCCCTTAATTCCCTGGTTTCAGTTGATCTCAGTCATAATAGTTTTCAGGGTAATTTCCCTGATGGTCTAAGAAACATGAGCTCTCTTACATATCTCAGCTTAGCAAGTAACCAATTCAATTCATCAATTCCCAATTGGTTGTACGGTTTGAACCATCTTCAGCATCTCAATCTTGGATTCAATAACTTGCAAGGCACAATCTCAGAGGATGTTGGAAACTTGACATCGGCCATAAGCCTCGACTTTGCATACAGCAATCTTGAAGGAGCAGCGTTAAGATCCTTGGGAAACCTTTGCAGCTTGAAAACTCTCGTTCTATCTGGTGTCAGATTGAGTCAAAACATATCAGAAGTCTTAGAATCTCTGTCAGGATGCCTCTCTGATAGACTTGAGTCCTTGTATATGGCTAAGTGTCAACTTTCCGGTCAGCTGAGCAATCAACTTGGTCTATTCAAAAATCTAAGTGATCTTTACATCCCAAGAAATTCTATTTCTGGTCCAATTCCAGACTCATTAAGATCACTTACATCCTTGAGAGCTGTAGATCTATCTGAAAATCTCTTGAATGGGTCTTTTCCTGAATGGCTTGGACAGCTTAGGGAATTGGAAGTTTTATGGATTGGTAAAAATTTGTTAGAGGGTGTCGTTTCTGAGGTTCATTTCTCTAATGTCACGAGATTGAGGTTACTTCAGGCTTCAGGAAATCGATTGAGTTTGAAAGTGAATCCTGGTTGGGTTCCCCCTTTCCATCTTGGGGTTATAGCTTTGTCATCATGGAATTTAGGGCCGAGATTTCCCCATTGGCTGAGCTCCCAAAAGGATTTTGTGTTTTTAGACATATCTCTTGCCAGGATCGTAGATACAATTCCTGTCTGGTTTTGGAATTTGTCTTCCCAGTTCTTTTATATGAATCTTTCTCACAATCAAATCGAAGGCAAAGTTCCTGGGATACTCAACACAAATCCTCCACTTAATTATCCTTCATCTATTGATCTGAATTCTAATTACTTCGAAGGTTCATTACCCTGTTTGCCATCGAATGTAGATACATTAGATCTTTCAAACAATTCTTTTTCAGGGCCCATTTCTCCCTTCTTGTGTTGCAAGATGGAGGAATCAAAGAACTTGGGAACTCTTCGTTTAGCCGACAATCATCTATCCGGACCAATTCCTGACTGTTGGATGAGTTGGCCAAACGTAATTTCCATAGATTTAAAGAACAATAATCTGAGTGGTAGCCTTCCCAGCTCCATGGGTTCTTTAAGCTTTCTTCAATCTTTGCACCTACGCAAGAACAACCTTTCTGGAGTTTTGCCACTGTCGCTGCAAAATTATTAGTCGCTGTTGGCTCTTGACCTCAGTGAAAATAAATTTGAAGGGAACATACCAAGCTGGATTGGTGAAAAGCTGTCAAATGTCATGATTATTGGTCTTCGTTCAAATAATTTTCAAGGTGATATTCCTCATGAGCTCTGTGCTCTTAGTTATCTTACAATTTTAGACCTGGCACATAACAATCTGTCAGGAAAGATACCAAAATGTGTCACTAATTTTAGTGCCATGGCCAGTAAAAGGAACTCAAGTGACCCAATTTCTTATGCTTTTGGTCATTTTAAAAACTCCATTGAGACAACGTTAGTGGTGATCAAAGGAATATTGCTTGAATACAGTAACACCCTTCGACTTGTGACAAGCATGGACCTTTCAGACAACAATTTATCTGGTGAAATTCCTGCAGAAATTACTAATCTTTTCGGATTGAGGTCACTCAACCTGTCGATAAATCGTCTGTCAGGAAGGATTCCTGAGACCATAGGCAATATGTGGACATTAGAATCTCTGGACTTTTCTTTCCACCAACTCTCAGGTGAAATTCCTCCAAGCTTATCAAATTTGACATTCCTGAGTGACTTGAATGTGGCTTACAACAATTTGACGGGAAAAATTCCATTAAGCACTCAACTTCAAAGTTTTAATGCATCAAAATTTGCCGGTAACAACCTTTGTGGACCTCCACTCACAGATAACTGCAGCATAAATGCTGTTAAACCTGATGATGGAAATACAGAGGGATCAGGAGATGGATTTGAAGTGGATTGGTTTTGGTTCTATGTGAGTATGGCACTGGGATTTATTGTTGCATTTTGGAGTTTTGCAGGTCCTTTGCTGTATAAGAGATCATGGAGATTAGCCTATTTCCAAATGCTGGATAACATGGGGAAGAAGACTCGCAGTGTTTTTTGCAAATAATTTCTGAATTCAAACAAGCTGATGATCTAATTATGTTTATGTTTATAGTTATGATTGTTGCAATGTGTTTCTGCTAGTTGTATGAATAAGTTTTTCGTGGAAAAACAAAAATCGCACCAACAACTTTTATGTTCATCATCCGTTTCTTCATTTCCTTTTTTCAAAACCTGTATGATTTTATTGAAACTTCTTTTGCATATTAAACAGGTTGGTTTCAAGCTGATTCGTCCATAAATTTTAATGCTTTGTTGATCATACTTAGTAATCACCATGTTAATAACAGAGCCGGTTTGGTTGAATTTCTGGGCAGTATAAAATTTTGTTTTCTGAAGCAGAAACTGCTTAAAGTTTGAAGATTTTGCCTACATTTTTGACTTCATACTGATTGATCTGTTCCACATATTAATCATTAATTCCCATTGCCCAATTTCCTGAAAACTGCTTAAAGGATCCCACTAAATTGGACTTCATGAATGGCAAGCATGAGAATTAAGATGTGAAAGGATTTGGTACAAAAATGAATGGTAGAGAATAGTTTGAAACTCAAATCACATATTTGCTCGACTTTCTTCCCATAGAAAGCAACAGGGTGGGGTGGTAGAAGACAATTGTAGTGCATGCCTGATCAGTCATCCAGGATAAGGGTGTAATCGAGCCGAGCCGAGCTCAAGCTGTAAGAAACTCGACTCGAAATTCGAAGCTCGGCTCGAGCTCGATTGAGTTTCACCTTTTAAAGTTCGAGCTCGACTCGAGATAAATATTGAACTACTCGGTTAGGCTTGTTTATTTAGTAAAGAATGAGCTCGATTCTCATGCTCGACTTCAAACTCGATTATTCGTGTTCGAGCTCGAGTTCGATTTGAATTGAAAATTTTCAAAACTAATTAAAAATAAAAAAGCTCGATTAGGTTCGCGAGCTACTCGGTCAAGCATTATGATACTCGAATTCGGCTCGCTCGATAGCTCGAACTGCTCGAGCTCGACTTGACAGACCGAGCTGAATTCGAGTTTTTTTTTTAGTTGAACCCGAGTAGCTTGCGAGCAAGGTGTCTCGTTTACACCCCTACTCCAAGGATATAATTAACCATGAATTCTTTCTCTAAAATTCTTCTCTTGCAGAAAATGTTGTGGGACAAAAACTTAATTACAAATTTTCTATTGGAAGAAAAGAAAATGGTCTTACAGAAAAACTTTCACAGTTTGGCAGAACCAGCATGCATGTTGCAATTTGGTGTTTGCAATTTTACCTTGTTCAAAACTAATTACCCAAAACCATTTCCCAGACCTTTTCTTTAATAAAAAAGAAGGGACATCAATATGCAAAATATGAATTTTAAGTTAGTGTTGTAGGCTTTGGTTTAGTGGAAAGGAATCTTCGAAATTTTGAGGTACTAAGTTCAAATCCACCATTTGGGTTTGGTCTAACTCTATGTATTTACTTCTAATATTATTTTACTTATTTCATTTTGGACCCAAAGCCGACCTCGATCGATCAATCCAAACGGAAGACATTGTCAAATAGAGAGATTAGTTGAAACGGTACATCTGTTAAAAGATAACGCACGTGTTATTTTTTATATGATATAATACTTATTTATGATTATAATTTCTCTTGTAGTTAGAACTTTATTATAAAAAAATAGTGTAGGATCGTCTTTGAATAAGAATCCATCATTGGGGAAAGAATATTGCAATGCCAAAAGGAATTTCGTTTTTTCAAATAAGAACTTTCCAACCATTCAATTTCTGAAGCCATTTCTCAATTTCTTGCCTACTCACTAGATTCGCAAAAGAAAGCATTGCATATACTATCGATAAAAACTTTGAGGATATAAATATATAACACAAGATCAAAACAACATAAATATTTGCCATAAATATGGGGGTAGTACGGGAGTAAATAGGGGAACATCAAATTCAAAACCAGGAAAGAAAAACAAAAATAAGTGACAAAATCAAACAAAGAGATTGGAGAAACATTGCTTTCTGTAAAAGAGTTAAAAATAGAAAGAAATATATGAATATTATACCAGTTGATTGTACAAAATAACTATAGCAGACAGTTGGCTTAATGGCATGTAAGAGCTTAGTGTCACCCACCGTTTTGCAAATTGGGGTTGAGTGGTGACTACCGAGCAGCATTTCTGCATCATGATTGTTTACCAACTGCCTATTTTAACCAAAAATGAAGAAAAAAATTACATCTCTTTAGCCTTTTATAGGATCCGAATCCTGCTTTTCAAACTGTTGCATAGCGATATTACAATTATTCATGGTTCGCGCATCAAGGAGACCGCGATTCCACAACTTAATCATGAATAATCTCCAACACCTGCCAATACAAACAAATGGTTAGTTATGACTTGCATTAACTCATACATTCAGTGTCCGTCTATGTTGCTCCGACTCTTTATTTTTTTTGAAATATCCGTGTTCGACACCCGTGTCCAACGCATATCTGAACATGAGTATAAGGATATGATCCTCCAAAGACCCTCTAAATACATGAAAATCTAGGAAAAATTGAATATACCCGTATCGACACAAACCCATGTCCAACACTCGTACCCGAGTCCGAGTAACATAGGTGTACATCGAAAAGGGGGCAGCAAAACTGCAATCTCATGCAGAAGAGACATTATTATGGACATGATTTTATACATCAACCAATCAGAAATACTCAGAAGACAAAGTATAATATAATCAGACAAAGCATATATGTGTACAAAAAGAAGAGAATGAAACTACCAATTATGATGAAATAAACAAGTACAAGCACAAGGCTCGAATGTAGATAGCAATAATTTTAATCAGAAACAAAAGAGAGACGATTTACCAGATGAGAGCTGGGGCTTTGACAAGGTCACGCCCATGTAATTTTGAAAATGCTTCACACGCCCATGGAATATGACCATCTGCCAACACCCTGCCATCGTGAAAACAAATTATTAGAAACAGAAACAGCAAATAAAGATCTAATTAATCACTCAATGCAACTATGTGTGAAATGAAGAAACTGCAGAACAAACTGCCAAAGGAACACAAAAAAAACAACATCCAGGGTATCATATAGGTCGGGTTCAAATGTGTTAAAACAAACTCTTTGTGCAATAGTTAGAGAGAGAGGAGGGAAGAAAACCATGTATCTCGCAGATTTAGTTAAAATGCAATTGTTACAGGAAACCATTTAGGGCTAGTTTAACATTACTCTTGGAAAAAATTTGGGTTAGAAAAAGTTTGAGTTGAAAAAAGTGTGGTTTAAAAACTTTTAAGTATTTGACATTGCTGTGAAAAAGTGTTGTGAGGAATTGAAATGTCAAAAAAATATATGTTTAGAATAATAAAAGTGTAGAGATGTGAAGATAATAAAGTCATTTAATCCAAAAGCCAGCTTTTAAAGCCCAAAAGCTATATTTTTTGGCGTTTTGGTTTGGGTTGCCAAACCATGATTTTAACCGCAAAAGCCAATTTTTTTTACCCGTTTAGCATTGCGTTTGCGTTGAAACGCAGCTTTTGACCTCAAAAGTTATGCTAATAGCAATGCTAAACGAGGCCTTAGAGGAACATCCAAGCAAGAAGGACATGGGTAGAGGAGAATGCCTGAAACATAGCTTATATTAGAATGGCAAAACCTATGTCCTTACATCCTTTACGCCCCCTTTCTCTAGAGAACTTATAATGGCGTGGATTATATGATTTCAATAACCAGTTTCAAGTGAGAAAGGTAAAAAGAAATAGAGAAAAGCAAAAACCCAAAGAAAAACAGAAAGACAAGATTACCTTTGCTTCCTCACAAACGAGTTCCACAAATGCATTATTTGCTTCTCGTCTTTGGTTACATCGACGAAATCATCAAGCATCTGCAACATACTAGAGCATCTTAATGCAATCTTATAAATGCAAAAACAGCTTCACCAAGATGAAATCCATTCAAGAGCCCTACCTACCAACCCAGGCATTGCAGATGTTCAGAGCGTCATGATTTCAAATTTGTAATGATTTGTAAACATTAGTAATTACTGATTTATATCTTATTATTATGCATGCATTCACTGATTTCAGTTCCTAGCTTGTCCACATTGCAGGTAGTTCAGTCATACCAATTCAATTTACGTCCCCAAAAGCATTTTAATGAGATTAAAATCTACACAAATCTTTTCATAAATTCCCCTTTATATATACCTAGGAAACAAATCTACTAATATCAAAATGGTTACTATGCTTCTGATTTTGCTGTAAATTAGTGTAAATACTCCCATTAAACTTGTTATAACTACATCACCCTTCAATTCTTAGCTAGCCACTGACCAAAATCCAAAACAATATGTCCTTCCAAACAAGCATCCGAATTGCAAGACTATGAAAGAATAAACAAATAAAATAAAAAACATACCCTTCGATCTTCAAAATCTGCAACATCGTCATCAACCTCATCCTCACTGTCTCTGTCAGATATTACTTGATCTATCGCCATTGGCTTCAAGCAGAGACATACAGTTTCAGAGATTTTGATGTATAAATTGTAAGTGTAATTGGTCATGAATTTCATAGTTGACTATTACTAAGCTTCTTAATATCTCTTGACAAAAACCAATGCAAAGGCATATTAAGTGTACCACGCAACAAATTTCAAGGGGAAAACCAGAACCATAGTCCCCAGTCCATTTCATATGCCCTCCACAGACAGCTAGCTAAGCCACATATAAAAAATTAGATCCACTCTCTTAACAGTGCTAATGTGAGTGTGAGAGATAAGTGTAAGCAACAGCAGGCAATATTTTCTTTTTCCTTTCTCTCTCCTCTTCTTTTCACACTGTACAATTATGGATATCATTGCATTTTCATAACAAACACAAATTACAAAGTTTCAGTCACCTGTGATCTATGGGAGTGAAAAAACTGTCGCTTCTGAAGGAGAGTACGGCTGAAAAGACAGAAAAAGGATTAAATCAAACCCATATTCATGGTTCAACAATAAACCCCTTGTCATTGGGGAAAAAAAGGGCAGGGTGGAGAGGGAAGCAAATTATCTAAACAAGAGACAAGTCCAAATGAGCACATCAATTTTATAAGAACACACTTCCATCTTTTAACTAGTTGGTTGCAACTGTTCTTTGTCAGTTCTATTACTAAACTGGGAGGGAGATGATGGTATAGGATTTAGAACATTTATGCCTGAATCAGGAACGGCAGTGGCCGCTTGACACATAAGGAAGTAGATAAAGTGCCTTCCACCCCCTACAGTTCTGAAAGCAACATTTTCTAGAAAAACAATCATCCAACAGTAGCTATTACCATTTGCACCAAAAAATACCTAATGTAGAAAGGTACAAAAAATTGACAAGGCAATGCCTTTAAATTGCCTTTAAATTCACAGAACAAGCTCCATCAGCAATGCTCTAATGAAAATAAGTAATGCATTTTACCATTGCACAATTTTGGAATGAACTAGAACACACTGAATTTAAATTAAAAAAAAAAAGAAGACATACTTCCTTGGATCAGAACGTTCCATCGATATTTTTCTTGTCTTTGCAAATTGCAACAAGGGCGGGGGCGCAAGGTTGTTTCCAGACACTGATTGAACACGTTCAGAATCAGAATATGATTGTCCTGCAGCGCCTGCAACCCCTGCAACACTGAAACTGGACGGAAAATGTTGCGCACACTCCAGAGCACCAATTCTACCATTTTGTAAAATGTTTCCACCTGAGACAAGAGCCCTTTCGTCAGTATTTGAATGAGCTAAAGTGACAAACATGATTCCGACAGCTGATCAGCTCAATCTAGAGAGTTTCAGATTAGACTTATGCACATAGGTTATGAAAGGTCAGTTGACAACAATATACTCGTAAAATTTTTTGGCCATATGATCCATTGGTAGTTGTAGGGCATCTCTTGCATTTCCAAGAACTTGAGTCAAGCACCATAGAGTTCCATTACATGCATTAGATTGTTAGCCCCAGAACATGCTGCTTAAAAGCTTTTAGCTTGGAATATTTGGGAAAAGATGATTGGGGATACCAGAAACCAGTATCTCAACTTCAAACTCCTATGCTCAACCTATTTAGAGGGATTACGAGGTGGAACTTAATTTTAGCCAAAGCTGGGCTTCTTCTATTTCATTTTTAATCCCATAACCTTAGTTTAACTTTTCCTCATCTGAGAGTGCCTAGACAACCTTCCATTTCTAAAGAATATACAAAATAATTTTTTTTTTAATAAAAAACTAATGAGTATGCAATCATATATAAAATGCCATACCATGAGCCTTGTCAAGAAGCTCACAGCCTCCTGCCGGCAGATTTGAATCTAAGAAAACAGGATGTACATGCCTTGCATTTTGAACTAGGCTCTTTGGTCGTCTTCGCCTTAATTGCTTTGAGCTGTGCATACATATGAGCTACCAACTTCAGTTCATGGAAATAAGATGCAAGAAACTCACTAGCACATAAAATGGCAAATTAAACAACTTACCAAAAGAAAAAAGTCTGTTGTTTAGGATCAACACCATCTGCAACAATCTGAATAGAAAACATACACATGTAAATTACAAGAGCAACAAAGGACAATATGGAAACTAGTTATATGCGCATGGTTCCAATTCTCCTATCTGAAGATGAAGCTAGCACCTTTATTCACCATATACTAAATGAAAGTACAGTGGCAAATTCAATATTGAGTCATACTATACTAGCAAATTTCACCTTAATCCCTTCGCAAAATAAAATTAAACTTTGAAGTATTTCAGTATCCTTTTCCCTACGAATTTGTAAGAATCAGTTTTAAAAAAGGTCAGGCTTGACACATTAACATTGGTCCAAATCAGTTCATTTAATCGCTCGTTTTAATTCAGTTACGAGAAGAAAAAAATCAGAAACCAGTTAACATATACAGTATTGCAAGCCTTGGCAAGAAACTGCTCTGACCTCAGATCTCCAACTATCAGTTTTGACTGACACATTAACAGCTTGATACTCTTCAGTTACCTACAAAGTACCTATGCATTAGAAATTTTGATATGCAAGAATCAATTATCAGAATACCACAACAGATCCTGAAGTTTACCAACCCAAAATTCAAAATTGAAGAGATCATGGGATGCAGGCAAGTGATGCCTCAGACCCTATATAAAAAAATTTAAGCATCAACCTTAAATGTCAAAGTAATATGGATTCAAGTTCATTTGAATCAAAATGATATAGAAGAAGGAAAAATAGAAGCAAAAGGAACAACCTTAAAGCTAGCACATTTTACCAAGCAGAAAGGGCAAGAGAAGTCTTCAGTTACTGCAAATAAATGGAATTTATGACATTAAATCAATAAGATCAGTACAATGCATAATTATATAAAACTCCAAACCAAATGCTAATGGTTAACTAGTTAACAAAAAGTGTCTACCACACCAGGTCCAGGAGAGAAGAACCAAAAAGTTTGAAGAAAAATAATCCTTAGCTTGAGGGTACAGGCAGCTAAAGAAAAGGATCCAACATCAAGAAAAAAATTGAGTCCAATTCTAATTAATGCCAACAGCTTTACCAACCAAAAATAATATCTTTAATTCCAGACTGCAATTTCCTAGTCACATCCTCTCCCACACTTCAAATACTTACAAGGTAAGTAAAGCACAACATGTATATTATTCATCCCCCCACCCCAGTAAAAAAGATGTAAAAACTAAGTAACAATACCTTCAGTCCTCTGTAACTTGTTGTTGTAATATCTGTAATTAAAGATGACATTCCCTGCTCTCAACCTAGAACCAAAAGCAGCACAATTTCAATCTTAGAAAGAGGCATAGAGACCATGGTTCAAGAGAAATCACATCACGCACAATCCTTGTTTCTTTCAATTGTATTTTTTTTTTAAGTCCAATTCTAATTAAGGCAGTCTGGGCAAAAATAATTGTCATGATTTCATCACAAACAAACAATCATCAATGATAGACTTAGGTTCAGACTGTCTAGTTCTGCCAGGTCACCACTTTCTAGTAAAATAACTTTCCTTGGAGTACCAAAGGCTTACGAGAATAAATGAATCTCCAATATTATAATCTTTAAGTTCAATTGAGAGAGAACATAGACTGAACGATGGAAAGTGAGGAGCTGGTTAAAGAAAGGACAAGGTTATTTCCATACACATATTGACAACAGGAAAAATTGGGTAATATCAAATTTTCAGGACATAGGAAGGGGAATAGGTTTGATCAGAGCAGCAAAACTACATTTAATAATTATTTTAACAAGGATTACCGAATAATCTGAGACAGCAATGAAGAAGAAACGCCACTGCATGTGTATGAATTATAGGGAGATTTTTCTTTTACCCCAACCTCCTTGGCAGAAATGATGACCTGCAGCTGCAGTGATTGGTTCTTTTGGAGAGCAAACAGTCAAATTAAATACCATAAGTAAAATATTTCTAGAAGACAAATCAGAAATGTCTATTTTAAATATAAAAAAAAAAAAAAAAAAAAAAAAAAAAGGCAAGGACATACCATTGACAAAGAATTGCTGGAACTTTGGATTAAGATGCATTTGTCCTCATTCAAACAATCCAACTGCAGCAGGAAGAAAAAAAAAAGTAACTGCAATTCAGATATTTATATAAGTTTCAATCATCACTGCTTGAAAATTCATTGCCATTTTCTATACTGGTTACAGTGAGGCATCTAAAGAAAGTCGTACACATGGCTAAAGTGTCATTTCACAAGCAGACAGCAACAATAAAAGCAGCAAAACTGCTCATGACAAAGTGCCCTGGCCAGTTCAGTTCTTTATTTATCACTTATGAAAAACCCAGATAAGCACAGGGAAACCTGATTGAACTAACGAATGGTATAGCAAAACTACCAACATCCCAAATACATGGAGCACTATGCTACTTGCATACCATTTGTGTCAACCACTATACCCATTTGATACAGTTGTACAAATATTTCTCTGTTTCTACCAACTTCTCAACTGCAGTCAAACTTTTCTTTGAAGCACTCATAGATGTAGATGGGAGGAGTTCAAGATATCCCTTCAACTCAAGCTGAGCTTAGGATGAATTCTCAAGCTCAGAATGAGAGATGGCATGGTTGAATAATATTACAGGCATATGCCCAATAAAAACACCAAAGAGAGAATCAGAGACCAAGGACTCGATTCCAGAGTCATTCCTTAATAATATTATTTTATGTTTGAGAAAAATATATAAAATTGAGCACTGCCCTAGAAGCGATACATTAATGACTCGGCCATAAATACAAAAATAACCAAGAAAGCTTTCACTGAATCTTAGACAACTCTTTTTTGCAATGATATTGACTGAAATAGTAGCTAAGCAATTAGTAGAACAGTACTCCAGAATAAAAAGAAAAATTTATAACCAGAAAGCTTTGATGCCACACCTTCAATAAGCAAGAATGCATGTCAACAGGTAATATCATCTCAGTTCTTTGTCCCAAACTCAAGTTTGGGGATTTTTCCCATGACAAATATAGTGATTCTAATGGTATCCTACCCCATAGGCAGCATCCTCCATTTGCTGTCAGAATAAATTGAAAGTGAATTAAAGAAACAGAAAGAAAAAGTGACATTCAATAAATTTTCTACAATTCATACTAAAATTAAGCTATTATAAAGGATCTAATGGATGCACCTGCATGTAAAGGATCTATGAAATACATACCAAAGCTGACAAGCAAAATGGCAAGCGAGCCAGATTTAGCCTCCATTGCTAGCTTATTAATCTCAGGGAGAATAAAATTTGCTTGAGCTTGATTACTGCCCTCAATGCCAGTGAAGCTAGTCAAGATACATGCCCGACGAAAACGGTAAACTGCAGAATACTTCATTGTGGGATTCAAAAAGTAAATATATCATAAATGAAGTACAAAAAAGAGTACAACAATACCCAAAAAGAAGATACATTGACTAATGTATTTAGCTTTGAATGTACACACATGATACACCCTACCTCTGCAACCGCAGTATCAGAAACTACCCTTGCCAACAAGATGTATAAAGGAAAAAGGTTTTGAGTTAGTACACCTTCATTCTCAATCCCTGGTACAGACACTGTCATTTGTATTCTACGTATCAACCAAATAAAATGCAGTTAATAACTCAAATTTACCTGTATATAGCAAATTTTGATCAAAGCAAACAAGATAGCACACCATCAACAAAAAACAATAACCAACAAATGATCATCTTCAAAACTTTACTTAATAAATCCATTTATAATCACACAAAAAAATAAGAATTAATCCTATTATAAAGAAACTTGTCGTTGCTCCCTAACTGATGCGAGTTCCAACAAGCATATTTATTGTCAAACATAAGAATACATATAACAGATTTGCCTATCCTGAAAGCCATCAATATTTATCTCTAAAATCCCTATACTTCTTCCACCAAAAAGCACTAATGAAGATCTGTATGCACTTTAAGTTTTCCCATCGGTCCACTATAATGGGAAATAAAAGGGAAATGCTACAATAAGCACTTGCAACCATAACCTTTAGGAATATATAGTACATCCAATTACCAGATTGAAATATTACCTCATTTTGTGTTTTGCCTGAATTTTGTAATGCAAACATCTTTGAAGAAATGATGGCTACAAATAAGAAGAAAAAAAAATCATTGAAAGATGACCACAAATAATAGGTATAAAATCAACAAATATACATGTAAAAGATAAAAGGAAAATCTCTTCCAATGAAAATAAAACAAAGATGGTTCAAAGCAGCATGCAGAATTAACCGTCTGCACTGCCAAATGTCATCATATCTGGAAGAGAACACAAGATAATCAATCTACATAAAAAAATAAAATGGCTGATGCAACAAGAAGCAGAAATATTACATTTCTTGCAGTGCGTCTTTGAAGAATGTTATAGAGTTCTACAGGCTTGCAATAAATAGATAGACTCTCTTCAGCAGCAATTTCCTCTTCTGCAGATAAATGCAGGCGGGAATCTTCTCGGCACATCTGATCTGTGCTTCTTGTATAGCTGGAGAAAAGATAACGCAAACGAGAACCCCTACTTATGAACTTATCCAAATAGCCATACTCCAAATCACACTTCATTACAACACAACAACAAACTAAAACTCTATAATAAATCAACGATAATCAAACATAAGACTGGGAACAAGACACTCTCACAATGCCCTTGAAAAGAACAATGTTTGCATTATCATATAGCAAATGAAAAATTTAGCATGACACGGTTAGAAATTACGCGAAACTCGAATACCAAACATAAAAACTAGCATAACATATTGGCATGATGAATAGAAAAGGAAAAAAAAAATCAAATATGTGTTTAATCAGAGAGAACATACGAGGAGGTTTCACGAGCCACTAAAGGAATGCCCGGCATTCTTATTAGATAATGCTTAATTTTAGTATCATAGCTTTCTCTCAACTTTTTTCCACCAAAAAGTATCTTTAAAATTAACCACCTCAAACCTGCAAAGCAGAAACCAACCTTGTAAAAACTCTAATTAATTTTAAAAATTGATGTTTATATTAAAAAAAAAAAATCAACAATTCACAAAATATAAATCAGTTTAAATTATTTCTATTAAAGATTAAACCTCGAATAAAATTTTCTTCTAAAGACATTCATCAATCTCTCCAAAAGAATTAAAAAAAAAAAATACGAGAGTAAATGGAGAAGAGTAGTAGATGACAAGACTTGAAAGTTGAAACGGAAAATTTTATAAAATAGAGCGACAAAAAAAATGTGATGGAAAGTGAATTGAGAGAAGAAGATAAACTGACCTTTGAGAAAGGAAGAACCCTAATTGGGAGCTTGGAAATTGGAAGAGAAACTTTTTAATTTGGGAATCGGAATTGAACCCTTTTTGAATGAGTAATCGAGTAAAAGGACAGTAGTCTGCAAGTTTTTGTGCGTTTTGATAATGGCTTTACGTTGTCGAAGCTTTTTATTTATTTATTTATTTTCTACGAGCAGTTTCGATTCTATGTGGTTAGGTGTAGCCTATTACGTTGTCTCTGCACAAATATGAACTACAACTCGAGAATTATCAAAATTCACAAAGAATAGTACTCATGGATATATTTTTTAGCTAGGCTTATTGAAGATATATTTGTTACTATATATATTAAAATGAAAAATTCATATTATTAAATAATGATTTCTTTATATTAATTTTTTTCTTTTTTTAATTTATGTTATTTAAATTCGAGTGTGAGTGTCAAATTTAAATATATATTTGATACGTATATAGTTAATTTTTTTTTTAAAATTATTTATTTAAAAAAAAATTTAAAAATTATATTTCGATATTTATATCCGAGTAGACATCAAATATAAATAGTTAAAGAAAACAAAAAAAAAATAATCAAAACAACGTAACTTTTAATTATTCGGTTATTCATGACACTTTAAAAGTGTTTTTTTTTTTTTTTTTCATTTCTTTCTTTTCTACTAAACAGAATGTTAATTTACTCTTAATAACTAATTATAGCCAAACTCGGATTTTTTTTATCAATATTTTGTTAGGGAAAACAAATATACGATAACTGTTAATTATTTATTTATAGCTTTAAGGGACGCGTACCGAGCTTTTAGCAAAGGTTATTTGATAAAATAAAACAATCCAAGTAAGCTAATTTTAATCCAAAATTAGCTTGAAAACCAAGGTATTTCCCCTGTATTAATAGAATATTCCAAAAGAAAATGGTTAATGGATAAATTTGTCACGATACTGTAGGTTGATATTGAAATTTGTCATCATATTATATTGTTGATATTTGTCATTATACTTTTGAAATTAAAGTAAATTTGCCACTATACTTTTATTTCATTAAATTTTGTTTTTTATTTAATTTTGTCATTCAACTTTAATTTTGGAAGATTTTAAAATAAAATTAATTTATAAAAAAAAAAAATCAAAATTAACAAAAAAAAATTATTTTATGAAAAACTAAAACTTTTTTTTTATCATTCTTTATTAATTAATTTATTAACCTTCATTATTAAAATAAATATTTGAAATAAATTTTATCTTAAAATCATCTAAGATCAAAGTTGAGTGACAAAATTCAATAAAAAATCAAAATCTAATAGTAAAATTCAATCAAACAAAAGTGGAGTGGCAAAATTCAATATTGAGTTAAAAGTATAATGACAATTTGAATTTAATCTCAAAATAAAGTACAATGACAAATTTCAATATCCACCGTAACAAATTTGCCCACTAACCCAAAAGAAAATAATTGGATATCTTTGACTGTTTTATACAGAAAAAAAAAAAAAAAAATTCTTACCTTTGTTCAGGATTTTGGAAAAATCAAGCCGCTATATGTGCTTGTAGGAAGAGAAAAAACAAGGGTTTTCTTCAGTTTTCAATATTATATATATATATATATATACATATATTATTTATAAAAACCAAACTATGAGGTTTTTGTGCCCCCAGGAGAGAAAATTTTGAAGGCAAAAGGAAGAGATTATGGTGAAAGAAACAGGGAGAAAGTGTTCTCATTGTGGACATAATGGCCATAATTCGAGAACTTGTAATGGGAAGGAAGGCTGTGTCAAGCTTGTTTGCAATTCAACCAATGGTAAGAACTTGTTTCCAATTCAATATATTTCTTCTGAAAATCCCAAACCAAATATAGAAAATTTCACCAATAGTTAAATGATTTAACAGGCAGGAGCTCCCAATGGACAAGGCTTTCAAGCAGCTAGCTACCATGATGCCATCTCTTCTGCCATTTCTGCACACAATGAATTCTGCAGTGCGGAAGTATAGTTATATGGCTAAAGCCCTCGGGAATTTAGCTATCTGTGCACCAGCTGCTCACCCCTCGGGTATACCTTCGCCAAGCTTAGTTCAGCACAGCATGTTTCGAGCAGGCCCTGATGCTTCATCAACAGAAAAAGATCTTTTGGAGCTTAGGATCGATCCCCCTCAATCATCAAAAAATACAAGTCTGCCATCTTCTCAGGCATCCATTAGTGTGATTTAAAAAGAAGGATTATTTGCTTTCTTTAGATGAAATCAAAGTAATGCTAATTGAATCTGCGTCTTCAGCAGTCACTTTTAACAAGTCCAATAATGAAATACTACATAGTTTCATATTCCTGACTAGCAGTCAGGACATTTAATATAAAATTTTTATAATGAATCACAATTTTAGAGGCAAAAGAAGCTATGTTACTGAAATTCGAGTGTAAGTGTCGGATATGGGTATGTGTCCGACATGGGTATGTTCACTTTTTTCTAAGTTTTTTCACGTATTTGGCAGATACTTGAAGGATCATATCTCCATACCCATGTTCGGATATGCATCTGAAAAAAATGAAACGTCTGAACAACATAGAAAATAAGTACCTGTTCTTAATATCAGCTGCCATTGCCATAAAAGCCTGCTCAACATTAGTAGGCATTTTTTGCACTAGTCTCCATAAAAGGAATGCCTAGTTCATCTGCAAATGCCTATTAACATAACATTATCAATGTGACTGTTTTAGTTTTCAATAGCATTTTTTTTTCTTCATTTTTCTCTTTAAGGAAAAAGAGAAATGGTTATTACTAGATTTCATAATTTTGAACACGACACAAGAAAAATAATTAAAACACGATACGAAAAAATAATTAGAATAGACACAAATTATTAACTAATCAAAATTTATATAAATATATAATACCTTAAATATAATTATAACATAAAAATTACATAAACACGGTACAAATATACGGATTAACAGATCTAGCAATAATTTCCTTTTCTTCTATGTCCTTAAAGAAAGTTGGCATTGGGATTTGAGGCTGCCTTTTTCTTCATTTCAATGATCTCTTAAGGAAAATAAGAAGGGGAGAATCAACCATTTGAGAATTGAGATCGTAGTTCTGCATTTTCCTTGAAGCTTTTTGAGCTTTAGGCTGATTAGGTCTGTCAATGTCCCTCGAATCTGCAAGTGGCAAAAACCCTGTTTGAGTGCCATCACTATCATTATCAATGTCTCCATCGATAGTCAATCCTTCGATTCTTGCTGCTACTGTATCCATTTTTGTTCCCACTTCTACATCTGCATTTTAAAACAAAAACAAAAAAAAAAAAAGGTTTAGAATATCACTTTACAAAAACTTTTACTACAAAATGTTATTATGTATATATAATTCCTGTCGCTTGTCAATTCTGAGATGTTTTGAGTTTTTTTTTTTTTTTTTTAATATCATTAAGTAGAGATGTCATGAATCGAATCGGATTTGGGTTGGGTTGGGTTTAGGTCCCATATTAAAAAATATTTCCTCTGCTTTGGCTCGAAATATAGATAAAAAATTCTGTCCAACCTCGATATGATCATGTAAAATCATTATCCAAGTTCACACAAATCAGTCCAAATTTATACATAGAACAGAAGGATCAATTTCTATGTAAAATGGATCGATATCTATGTAAAAAGGATTAATCACTCCTAAAATCTATATTAATAATAGTAAAACGGATAAAGCTGGGCCTGAGAAAAAAATGTCATATCCAAGGCTCGGTCCGTTTCTTAAACGATTCTTAATTTTTTGTCCAAACCTATCTTTCGGGCTCAATATTTTTATTCAAGTCCTTCCAAATATCGAACAGACCTTCGAACTTAAACGTGTAAGCATTTAGCAAAAGTATCGTTAATTTTGCCAGAATCTAATCCCCTCATAGTTAAATAGTGGAAAACAATATACAATCCCAATATGGCATTTATCAGTGAATCAATTTTGCCATGCATGCAAAAGAATTCATCAAACAATCTTGTTGCTGCTAAATACAAAACAAAAACAAACAAAAAAAAAAAGTTTACCTGGATTGGAAAAGAACCAGAGAATCAAGGCACAAAGAAGCAGCACCAAAGGAATTAAATGCACAGCATTCTCAGCAAACTTAGCCCGTGACTTTTGATCTTTCTTAGCCAACTCTATCGTTGGATCATACATGGGCAGTACTTCATTATTGTCTTCCACCGATGATGACATTCTCATCAGCCCCGTCCCTGCTTTGGGCGACGAATAATAGTCATCCGAAACTCGGCTCCAGCTTGCTGATCTATACATTTTTTTTTCTTTCTAATCCGTATCAAAATTAAAGCGAATGAACAGAGAAGAAAAACAAGAATGTTTTATGTAATTTTCGGGAGAGTAATTGGCCCTTTGTTTTCTTTACAGAACATTAAGAAGTTTCTTAATTAGGTTGTGGGATTTGGCAAGTCTTTTTAATTGTAGACTACATATATAGGATCTTCACTCTATGCCTTGAATCTGAACTTTGACATTGTCATCGGATTTAAGACCGAATATTTTGGCTTCTTGCTCGTTTAGACTTTGTCACATTTTTTACTTTACACTCTTCTCTTACATATTTTTGCAATATATATTTGAATATATTATACTCTCTAGTCTCTACGTTATCCGGATTTTTATTTCTTTTTTAAAGTATTTGTGTGCCACACACATTCGGATATGAATATGAGAATATGATCTCCAAATATATGAAAAACGTAAAAAAAATAATAATAATATATTCATGTCAGACACATACTCATATCCGACACTCACCCAGAATTAAACCGAGCACGTAATAATACTGACGATTGCAAAAAAGTTAACAATAGAAAAATAATAGACCTGTTCAAAGGCCGGGTAGCGGACCTGACCAAGTCTTTTAGTAATCCAGGCCGGCTCGACCCGGATCACTGTTTATACAATAAAAAATAATATTTTTTAAAATTTAATTATAAAAATATGTTTTTTTAATATTGCGAACAGTAAATATAGACCGACGAGCCAAACTTGAGTAAAAAAAATAAAAAAATCCAGGCCGCGGCCCGACCATGAGCAGGTCGGAGCTTCATAGATGTAAGTATTTCTTTAGGTATAACGACAAGGGTAACACACAGTCAGAAACCTTGTAACTTGTTTGGCTTCAGACAATACGGTTAAATTTTTATTGTTAAAATTAACTCTATCATAAACACATGTCAAATAATTATTAGAGAGACACCAATAAAAACATAAAAAACAAAAAAAAAAACAAAAGATATCTATTTATTGTTTAAAAGTTACACTTTAAACTATTACAAGCAAAGAGGATGTCTAGGATAGGAGTAAATTACAATCATACACCTATGATTTTTGTACATTATTTTATTTGTATCTATGGTTTTTTTTTTTTTTTAAATCAAATTTATTCATTTCATCACCGGTCAATAAAATTTACCATATCAAAATCACATATAAGTTCATCTCTATATTCAGGTTGCAGAAAAGATAAAACTCTTTGATTTTTTTTTAGCTAAATTTTACGTCATATAACATTCACGTGACATATATATTTTGATAAATTTTTAACAATGATTAATAGAATGAATAAATTTAAAATATTTTAAAAGATCATAAATAAATAAAAAATTTGAATTTTAAAAATTATAATGAACATAAAATATTATATAAAGATTATGATTATTTGATGCATTTTACTCCTAGGGTCGGGTCAGGAATATAGAGAGTATACAAGCCTTTGCTCTCATTGATTTTACTTTTCCTCATGAAAGATGAAAACAATCTTGAGTAAATTAAGAAAAATTTTCTTTTAAAGCCATTGGAGAAAATTCCTATTCTTGATGGGCTTCGGCCGACAAAGTTGGTGAGGGTGAAGTTTACTGGTCAGGCAGATAAAGTAACTCCTCCCATGATCTCCGAAGCCCCTTCCTTTATGTTGTCGGGAGACTCTTCGTTTTTTATTTTTATTTTTTTATATTCTGTATCCGACACATATTTAAATATATGTATGAGATATGATCTTTCAAAATTTAAAAAAAAAAATATTAAATATATTTATATCGAATACATATTCATATTCGTCCTGAATTCGGATAACATAACCCTCCCTATTGACTTGGGCAACGAGTATCTGCAGTCATACGAGAAAGATCAGGCTTGCTTGTATTAGCTTAAAATTCGTTTGAACCAAATCAAGAGTAAAATCCAAAGCTCCCAATAACAACAAATTGCAACAGATGTTAATCAAGGGGCATCAAGTTTTATGGTGGGTGAGGATGTACAGAAATTAGATTAGACCGCGAACTGTCGAGCCAGACTAGGTCGGATAATTAATTTTTTACTGTCTAACCGATATATTTATTCGGTCCAAACCGAATTAGTTCAGCATTCTCCAACCAAGTGACTTGTCTATTTAAGAAGTTTCTTTTCGGATCGAACCTTTTTGTTTATTAAAAATTTTGTTTATTCGATTTAAACTAAGAACCTTTATTTTCAAAAAGCTGCCTGTTTGGCCAAACAGATTTTGTTCCAAATGGTTTATCGGTTTCGAAAAATCATATGTTTTTCTATAAAAACCTGAGCAGTGCCTGTCATTTTTTTACCGAAAATTACTCTTAATTTTTCTATATTGCCTTTGTTTTTTCTTGTGTCTTTTGTGAGAGAGACCGACATTTTTTTGATTCGCCGTGTTGTTAAGAGTGTGCTCTCAACTGCAACGTAATCGAAGAGGTCTGAGAGACGAATTGCAAAATACTGTAAGCACCTGTGAGACAAGAAATAATCGTATTAAGGTCATAGGTGAAACCTTGACTAGATTATCCTTTTCTGTATTCGGATTAACCTATAAATGTTCGTGTTTTCAAATATTCTATTTGTATATTTCAATATGCAGTAATAAAATTTGTTAAATACTTAGAAGATTGTCAACAGATTAACAGCAGATCAGTAGCCATATTAGAAACCAGACTTGATAAAATCAAGAGAAATAGTTCAGTTTTTGGAAATTCACCTTCTATGGTCTCCATTAGTCCATTTTAATGTAGCTCAACAAATTTTAACCACTAGTTTACAATTACGACAAAAACAATGGAAAAGGGACCAGGTTATTAATTAGATATCTTACTTCTTCATTCAATGTCAACCAATAAAAATAACAAATTAATTTACAATATGACACATTTGTTATCCGGATTCAGGTAATAAGAGTCGGATACGAGTATGCTCAATTTTTTAACAAAAATTTCTTTATATTAGGATGATCATATATTTTCATACCTATATTCAAATATGCGTCGAATACGAATATTTTTAAAAAAATAAAAATAAAAAATTCGAATAATATAACAACAAACAGAAAGTCATTCACAGTTCTGAAGTTTGGGTCATCTAATAATAAGCAACCCTGAGGTATATATACAATGCGAAATTTACATCCTCTAAAAAATATCAGTTAATCTCTCATTCACTGCCAAGCTGATGATTCTGCTTTGTTTTTCTTGCGAATTTCTGCTTTGCATTAACAAGTAATGCCGCGACATATGTTGTTGGGGACACTTCTGGTTGGGACATAAGCACTGATATTGATTCATGGGCTAGTGACAAGAGATTCAATGTCGGTGACGTTCTATGCAAGTGTTTTCTAATTGCCAAATTAACATTCTTATATTTTTTAGCAATAAATCGACAAAAATGGTATAATTTATAAGGCAAATTACACATTAATAAATAATAAAAAAACGTCCATGGATAATTTAGAATGCCCAATCTTAACAATTTATATTTTAAAAAAAAGGGAAAGAAGTAAGAAAGAGAAGATTAAATCAGAACATGCAACAACATAAGCTAGACCTGTTATGGGTCGGGCAGCCCGTCCGGCTCAGTAGGCCCGGTCCGTATTGGGCCGGGCTTGGACAGAATGTTTTTAATTCGGGTCGGCCCGAAATAATATTTTTTATTATAATAATATTATTTTATTTAATTTTAATTATAAAAAATTAAAAAATATATATATATATTTTTAATATGATAAAAAGTGAATTTTTAATCCGACGCAGAAGGACGTCTAAGCTTAACACACTAACGTGGGTAGCATGAAACCATGAAACCAAGATGCTGTTGCTGTCTGACTTATTCACGACCACTGGAGACACTGTCGTGTCCTAATTCTACTGGATCAATCTTCAATCTTGTCTTTAAAAAAAAAAAACTCTTTTTATTTTTTATATATAAGTATATTAAGTGTTGTTCATGTTAAAGGCACGTGGAACATTTAATTTCCAGTAGATATTTCTTTTGAATCACGATTCTCAAAATTTCAAAATTGCAGCAGGACCACACCACACTGCTTGGCCCCTTGCTTGCTACTTGCTATACTCAACACTTAATTGTTCAGGAAATTATATGTTTCTTTCACTCATGCTTTTCAATTTTTTTTTTTTGATAAGTAAATTTCCATTTATCAAAAAAAGCAGCAGTGCTGCTACATGTTACAAAGCTAGTATAGTCTAGCTAAACAAATCAGAAAATCAATGTCTTTAGACAAACATGTCTGCATTTAATCCCCAAGAATTACATAAGAACGTATTAACTGAATCTCTTTTAATCTTCCTAAGGTCACTTAACCTGGTCGAAATCATGTCTCTCACTTGCTCAGTGAGGTGCTCCTCCTTTTGCTCAGTTGAGTTGAGCAAACGATTGTTTCTTTCCTTCCAAACTAGGTAGATAACTGCGTTCCAAGCTAGCCTCAATATCGTTGTGATTAGAGCTTTACCTTTGAGGTTGACAGTGGCCCATTGAAGCTCTACATTCCAACTTGCAACCTGCCTTTTTAACCTACAAAGTACCATCACTCTCTGCCATATCTGTTTCGAGTAGGAGCAAGTGAAGAATAGATGATCCCTGGTTTCCCTCTCTTGTTTGCACAGCAAACATTTGTCATCCATTGCCATTCCCCAGGAGATAAGCCTATCCTTTGTGGCCAATCTATTTAGGATTGCCATCCAGGAGAGCATAGAATGCCGAGGAATATTAAAATTACACCATACCAACTTATACCAAGCCACTTTCCCAGCTGAAGGTCTGATCTTGTTCCACACTGCTGACACTTGGTACTTTCCCTCAGGGAAAGGCCATTTGCAGCTTCCATCAGCAGTTGTGAGAACTATTCTGGCAGCCACCTCTCTCAATTGCATGATCTTCCTCCAATTCCAACTGCTCCCACTCTGGATAGAGATGTGCCATGGATCTCTATCCTTCAACACATAAGTCTTGATCCAGGCTATCCATAGGGAGCCTGCTTCAATCAGTACAGCCCAAAAATTCCTTAGAATACATGCCTGATTCCAAGTGACAATGTCCTTTACACCAAGTCCCCCTTCTGATTTTGGCAGGCAAATAGACTTCCAGCTAACTTTAGCTCCCTTAGCATGGCCTTCCTTCCCTTTCCATAAGAAACTTGAGCATATCTGCATCAACTTCCTTATGCACTGCGTGGGCAGAACAAAATGTCTGCACCAGAAGTTTTGCAGGTGAAACAGAACTGATTGGATAAGCTGAATCCTTCCAGCATAAGACAAGAACTTTGTTGCCCATCCTCTAACCCTTGCTGTCACCTTCTCCAAAAGTGGCTCACAGTCCTTCATGGTTAATCTTCTAGTGACTAATGGTACCCCCAGGTATCTGACAGGCAGTGTGTCTGTTTTGAACCCTGTGGACTCTCTGATGAGCCTTAATTCTTCTCTGTCAATTCCTGTGGAGAAGAACTCACTTTTGGTGCTATTTAGTTGGAGCCCTGAGTAGATGTAGAATTGACTTAGCACTAGCTTAATACCCTTCACTGAATCAAGATTGCCCTTGGCAAAGATTAGCAGATCATCAGCAAAACTCAGGTGAGTTAAATGAAGCTTTTTGCACTTTGGATGATAAGAGAAGACCCCATACTGTGCTGCTGAGTCCAGCAACTTGGACAGGACATTGATAGCAATCACAAAGAGGTAGGGGGAAAGGGGATCACCTTGCCTGACTCCTCTTGCCCCCTTAAAGAAGCCCATAAGTCCTCCATTAACAGATATAGAGAAGTAGCTGGTGGATAGGCAACTTTCAATCCAATCTAGGAACTGCTGAGGGACCTGCATTGCCTTCAATACTGCAGTGATGAATTCCCAGCTGATAGTATCAAATGCCTTCTGCAAATCCACTTTTATGGTACATCTTGGGGACAGAGTATTCCTACCATAGCCTCTGACTAACTCTTGAGCAAGTAGGATATTGTCTGTGATACTCCTGCCTGGAATGAAGGCACTCTGATTGGGACAGATCACCAATGGAAGACTGCTCTTTAGTCTGTTAGTCAGAATCTTGCTGATGCATTTGTAAAAGACTATGCAACAGGAAATTGGTCTGAAATCTCTCATTGTGCTTGGATTAGGGCATTTTGGAATGAGAGCCACACTAGTTGAATTGAAGGCTTTGTGCATCACTCCTGTCCTGAAAAAGAACATTGCAGCCTCTGTGACATCCTCACCAACAACTTGCCAAGCTGTTTTGAAGAAGTGAGCTGTGAATCCATCTGGCCCTGGACTCTTGTCACTATGAATCGAAAACATTGCTTCTTTTATCTCTGCAGGAGTTACCCTTTTAACCAGTTCAGCTTGATGCTCTTCAGTGATGGAAGTCTGAAGAAGTTCAGCAAGCAAATCCTGATTACAGCCCTTGACCATATGGTCTTTGGATCCCAACAAGTTCTGGAAGTAGGAGACAGCTTCTGCAGCAATCTGATCAAAGTTTTCAAGTCTGTTTCCTTGTGCATCCGTCAAAGAATGAATGGTATTTTTGCTCAACTTTGCCCTTACCATCCTATGGAAGAAGCCTGTGTTTTGGTCTCCTTCCTTTAGCCATTGAATTCTAGATTTCTGCTTGTAAAAGCTTTCCTCATCTTTGAGAAGATTATTGAAATCCCTGGAAAGGATATCTTTCTTTGCTGCTAGTTCAACATCTGCAGGCTTCCTTAGTAGTTGGAGCTGCATTTCTGCTAATTCCCTTCTTTTGGCTTGTACCTTCTCAGTAATAGCTCCATACTTCTTGAAATTGAAATTCTTTAGCTTCTGCTTCACTCTCTTCAATTTGATATGCAAATTGGACATAGGATCGCCTCTGGTAGGTTCCTGCCATGAGCTCTCAACTATATCCATGAACTCTGCATCCCTAGTCCAGTAATTGAAAAACTTGAATGGTTTGGGAGGGGAGTGATTCTCCAAGCTGGTTTTGATTAGTGCAGCACAGTGATCAGAGGTTTCAGGTGCAATAAATTCCACATAGGAATGTGGGAAAGAGAGGAGCCATTGATCATTGATCATGACCCTATCAAGCTTCTTGGCAATATGAATTTTAATTATTATGCTTAGTTTAGATTATTATTGAAAAAAGTGCTCTCAAAAATTGCTTTAAAATTTGTGGTTTGAGTAAAATTATTCATAGACCATGTCATATTCGAATAATAAAAAATTTGTTTGTTCAAAATTTAGTTGGATGAACCTTTAAGACCCTTTTTTTATATATATTTTATGTATTATAATTAAATATTAAATAAAAAAAATTAATTAAAAAAATTTGTTCAAAATTCAACCTAAATCAGATCAAATCTATTAAGTCGAAATCCGTACCTTAAACAAGTCTAATTTATAGGAAGAGTATAGCTACAACAAAACTGTGGATTGCCAACAAGTTGAGGAGCATGAATAATTTGACTTCTCGCAGTAGAGTTGGCGTGTTTAGTCTTTACTTGATTTGCTTGCATTTTACTTTCCCTTTAAGTACGTATCTCTCCCAAATTATCTAATCAAATTGATAAACTTTTGGTATAAAATACATACACGTTGGGGTAGTCTACAAGAAAGAAAGAAAATATGGGTGCAATTATTAGTTTGGTGTGGTTAATCAATTTGATCTTAACAAAAACCAACTAATTAAAACAATATTTCATCATCATCCATTATAATCCAACTTGAACTTCTTCTTTTTTTTTCTTTTTTTTTTTTTCTCATTGGCAAAATTAGCTGTTGAGAGCATTATTCCCTTTGATTCAGGGTATTTTATTTGTTTTTACCAAGCAACTTGCATGTTTTCTCTGCACATTAATCAATATATTATGGACTTAAATCTCTTAATTAATTAATCTTTGGCTGTGGGCAATGGCATTATTCGTAGATGAATTGCTTTTTGAAATGCACATCTGGTTTGAGATTCGGGCAATTTACGTGCCCAGATTTTAGTTTTTTTAATAAAAAATTATGATTATAATGAACATATATGCATTATTCCGTATTAGGTCGGGTTTGGGTGAGCATTTTTATGATCCGGGTCGGCCCGATTCGGCCCAAATCATTGTTCACATAATAAAAAAATATTTAAAAAAATTTATATATGTGAACAATATATTCGGACCCACAGGCCGGTTCGGGTCTGTCTAGGGCCAACCCTGAACAAAAAATTTCAAAAAATTTATAGTCGTGGCTCCGCCATGAGCAAATCTGATTGAAACATCTGTATAAATAATGGAAATCGTCATGTTGATATGTTTTTGAAGTGTTAACGGAGAGTTTGGAGAAAGCAACAAAAAAGAGAGTTAGCAAGATCTGTGAAGTACAAAATACAATAAATAAAGTGTCGGAATTGGGATTCCTAATCGCTCTCCGATAAATCAGAAAAAATCCAAAGGAGTAAGAGGAGACAAAGAATAATAAAAACAAATAGAATGTTAGAGAATATGATATATAATTTTGTACCCTTATTTCATACTTTTTACATTTTGAAATTGGCAATAATTCGGATTATTCTTTATCGATCTATGGATCATACTTGTTTAGCTTCTGAACCTATTCTTGAGTCTCTGGTCAGGTGTAGATCTGCTTATGGGTCGGATTGGACCGCGATTCGATTTTTTTTAATTTTTTTATCTAGGCCCGGCCCTGGGTCGGGTCAGACAGGTCCAGTAAGCTCGAATTTACTGTTCATCAGATTAAAAAATTATTTTTTTATATTTTTATAATTAAAATTAAATAAAATAATATTATTATAATAAAAAATACTGTTCCAGACCAGACCAACTCGAAACAAAAAAATCTTACTCAGATTTGATCCAATACGAATCGAATCTGTCGGACCGGGTGAGCTGTCCTGCCCAAGAGCAGGTCTAGTCAGGTGAGCAAGGCAAAAAGTCTACCATATATACCTGATAGCATTATATGCACACGAGTGTGTATAGTAATGGCCTATGGGGTCACAAAGGAAGAAGAATATTATTGTAATCAATAGTCTACATTTCACTGAAAATAAAAGAACCAAATCAAACATTTTTTTTTTTAAATTCACTTTAAATCACATCATATCTTCATTTTTCACTTCTTTAATCAGAAAGTCAAAAATATTACACCATAAATTGAAGTAAATTGATCTTTAGATCAGATCTGAAAGTGTGTTTTAGGTCAATATTCAGATAATTCCAGCTAATATTCCAAAGTGTATGACTAGGGATGGCAATTTAAAATGCGAATTCGGATATCCACGGATATCCGATTTTTTTTGCGGATTTAGATTTGCGAATTTCGATAAAAGTCAGATTCGGATAAAAGTTGGATTCGGATATTATTATTAATATCCGCAGCGGATTCGGATCGGATGTGAATATGAAACTTCAGATATCTATTATCCGAATCCGCATTACTTTTGAGGATTCAGATAGCGGATTCGGATAGCTCATTCGGATATTCGAATCCGAATCCATTTATTTGTAAAACACATAAATTTTGTTTCATTTTATATATATATTTTTAAAAAATTGATTTATTGAATTCGGATTTTTAACAGATTCGGATATCCGACGGATAATGTTATTTAATTCGGATTCGGATAGTAATATGTGGATAATTTATGGATTCAAATTTTAAAACAGTTTTACGAATTCAAATTTAGAGAGTACAAAAAATACAGATATCCGATCCACTACTATTCCTAATCACGACTCACACGTTGGTCTAAGTTTATGTATGTCCAGAGCTTGAATCTCGACGGGTGACAAAAGCATGAGACTAAATTCAAATCATGAATATTAATATTCTTTTGATTTGTAAAAATATTGAAGTACTAAGAAAAGGATTAAAAAAAAATGGTCAATGCATACCCTACCAAAAGGCACTGTCCATTTTTCATTCCATCTCTTTTACCTTTTTTTTAAGTTGTTAGATAGAAATATTGCAGCATAAAGGCACTTAAAATCATGCTAGGTAAATATCAAACATAAAAAAAAAAAAAAAAAAAATTCTCCCTAAAGTTGCCTTGATGAGAATACAAAAGATCACATCTTTTCTTCTTTTAGAAGTCAAGTTATTGCCTCACTGTTGAACAAAAAAAAAAAAGTTATTGCCTCACTAAATGCCCACCTGTACTTTTGACTCATGAGTCATGACTCATTGGGATTGAGAAGCTAAATTCTTTCATAAGAAAAAGAAACCTCTCATTATGGCTTTAACCAAGCTTACTTAAGTCACCTAGTTTCCCCAAAATATACTTTTCATGAAAGAAAACCAATCAAAAAGACAAAATTGATATTATATATATTACTCAGACTCTTTATTTTTTTTTTAATATTCGTATTCAATATTTTTTTTAAATATATTTGGATATAGGTATGAGAATATAATTTTTCAAGGATCCGATTAATTGATGTCTATAGGCACCAGTTAAGGATTATTTATTTAACATTTCAAGAAAGTTTTTTGTATTTAATACATTATTTTTATTGAATTCAAAAAAAAATAATACATTTATTACACTTTTTTTCTTCTAAAAATATCATCTTAACCAGTGCTTTAACATTTCTCATTTTCCAAATATATAAAAAAAAAAAATTAAACTTATATCAAATATATACTCATACTCGATACTTTAAATCTAAATAACATAGAATACAATTTCAATCGAAATCTAGATGGAGAATGCCAACTTAAGGGACAGGTTTATTTATATGCACGTTTTATATTGCATAAGAAATTATTTCCATTTTTTATAATCCCTTATTACATTTGGATGAGACAATTTGTTCAATTTCAAGTTTTTGATATCACTATTGTAAAAATTTATGAATTGATATTCTGTTTTTATTCTCCTTTATTGTCAAATGATGTAAATTACAGGTTTTAGCAATTTGATTTATAGAGCTTAAACAACTAAATGGATGTTAAAGTCATTTGATTTCATTTTAGCCAAATAAAATTATTAGGAAAATAAAGAGATTAAAATAAAATTTACCACTATACCATATATTCAACATTAAATTTTATTATTGTGCTTTCGAATTGATCAATTTGTAGATAAAATAATGAAATTAAAATATTTCATAAATACAAGTAATAAAATTAAATAATATTAAAATTTAATGACAAAATTTAATATTTACTTATAATATATAAATATTAGGATAAATTTAACAATAATCCTAAAAATAAAAATCATGGAAGGACATGTCAGACATTATTTAGAAAGCAAAGACAAACATGTCAATTAGTTCCAACTCATTAACGACCTAAGTTTTCCTAATAAAATATACGATATATACGCAACACGTTTAATAAATATATAAATAATATAATAAATACGATATTACATATTATTAAACATATTGTATTTATATTTATAATTTTAATATATTTAATAATATGCGTTGTTATTATATTTACATGATTAACATTAAATAAAAAAAAAAAAAAAAAACATGAAACACAGGTTTTACAACGAGTGAATGAAACAGCAAAAACCATTGAAATTATGGGAACTCTCTCCAAACAAGCAAAAAAGCAAAACTAAACAAAGCTGTCTTATAAGACACAGCTAAGCAAACACAAAAGAGCAACAAACTCAACAGACAAAAAAAAAAAAAAAAACCCAACAAACAAAAAATATGGCAGAACCAGAGACAAAGTACAACCTCGAGCAAGAAACTGTTCCGAAGGTCATAACTTTCCTGTCTTCTTTGCTGCAAAGAGTCGCTGAGTCTAATGATCACAGCCGCCGGTTTCAGTCCCAAAAGATCTCAGTTTTTCATGGCCTTATCAAGCCAACTATATCCATTCGAAGCTATCTCGAGAGGATCTTTAAGTATGCAAATTGCAGCCCATCCTGCTTTGTTGTAGCCTATGTTTATCTTGATAGATTTGTGCAGTTGCAGCCATCTTTGCCTATCAATTCTTTCAATGTGCATAGGCTACTTATAACCAGTGTTTTGGTTTCTGCCAAGTTCATGGATGACATGTAAGTTTTAAGGTTTTTTTTTTTTTGTGCTTAGATTTATGATTCTTGGATATAACTATCTGGGTTTTTTCTTAGCTCAACTGGATTTGATCTGGGTTTCAAAGGTGGCACCTTCATCTGTTGTTCTTTAGTTGAATTTAGTGTCTCTCAAAATTGGGTTTTGACCCTTTTTTTTAATAATCTCTTCAACCAGTTGAGTTCTCTCAGATTCTTGATTGAGAGTTGAATAATTTTTAGGATAAAAATGCTTTCTATATGTCATGATCTTCAGTTTTCAAATTAAAAATTCATCTGAATTTCAATGTTTGATGGAAATATTTAACTTTGATTTAAGCTGATATTTTCTTTTTCCCACTTTCCTTTCCCTGGAAGATTTTGAAAAAAATCTCCTTCCAACACAAATCAAGCAAATCGACACTGTTTTCCAAACAAGTACAGCCATGTGAAAAAACCAGACAACCCTACCTTAGATGTGCTAGTGTTGTCTCTGTCTATCAAGATCACGCCTGTAAATTCCTATAAAACTGAAATAATAAAACTGTAAGAATGGGATGTCATCATTATTAGATCTAATGACAGCTCAATCAGGACCGTGCATTCTGTTAAAAAAGCAAAAATATCTATTGGCTCAAAAACCCTCCTAATTTTACAAGCAATCATAGCAGTTGTTTGCTGTCATTTCCTTGACAATTACCTCATTAACTACAAACTAACTTTCTAACTTTACAAATATTGCAAATTTCCCTTTTTATGAGCAACAAAATATAAATGCAAATTTCCCTTTTTATGATTCTTCCTTGTTCCTGCACATCTTTCTTTTTCTTTACCTATATATGCTTCGACTTGATAAAACACCTTTAAATTTTCACCATTCAGATTAATAGTTTTTTTTTTTTTTAATCTTTGATTGGGGTTTTCAGGTATTACAACAATGCTTACTATGCCAAAGTTGGAGGAATCAGCAGAGTAGAGATGAACCTTCTTGAGTTGGACTTTTTATTTGGTTTGGGCTTCAAATTGAATGTTACACCTTCCACCTTCCACACCTACGGTTCTTTTCTTCAAAGAGAAATGTGGATGCAAATGCAAATGCAATCATCCCCTCTACAACATTTGGCTGAACCTTCTTTAAACATTGGGAGACCTTTGAAAACCCATTGCTGTTTCAATGAAGATGAATCCACCCATAAGCAGCAACTTGCTGTTTAAGACCAGTAATTTTGTGATTAAACCCTTAAAGAAGATGTTGGCTCAAGTTCAAATGGGCCTGACATGGTGTAAAGCAGCACATAATTGGTTTCAGACCTGGAAGTCAAAATTCTCATTTGGCAAGCTTTTCATTGTTTTCTGTCAATGTGCTGTAAGAACATGTCCAAAGCTCATTTATCTTGTCTTAGTCATAGTTACTCATCCAACATATGAGCATTTTCTCTTTACATACAGTCTGGGCTAACATGTTCTTGCTATAGATTGTTTTAAGTGGGTCACTAAGTTTACTCTGATCTGGTGCCAACCATGCAAAGAATAACTATAAATTATTTACTTAAAAAAGCATCATTATCAGTTGAAAGAAACCAGATAATAGTTGCCCTCTTTGGGTTCAATGTTGCATTGCAAAAATATCCACTTAGAAAGTAAAAAGTATGATTTGTAATGGGGCCAGTGCATCAGCTATAGATTCATGCTCTGTTGGAACATAAGAACTCAGTTTGAAACTTGAATGTTTCATGTTTCATGTCTGAATCCCATTATTGGAAGGAATGCAATAGCATGTTATACATGAAACAATGCATTTGCAACCCCCCATCCTGGGCCGAGGTTGCTTATTATTTCAGCAGGGCTGCTGCCTGCTGTTTTGGTGGACTGGATTGTTTCAAGATCAGTTGAATTCAACCTATATATATTTGATCTGGGTTCAGGGCCTTCAGGTCTAGGTCAGGCCGGATTTCTCATACATGAATTGTTTTTTGGGCCAAAATAAATGGATTAACTAGCAGTCCAGCACTTTTGGTTTCAGACTCAGTTTTCCAAATATAAAACTTCTTTTCGGATTGGACTTTAAGTTTAAATTGTTTTTGAGAGACATTCTACAATATTAAAAAGTAAAATCTGGGTCCTCTTGTAAGTGCAATTCATTTCTTGCATTAATAGAGTAAATCAACATGGAATTCGTTTTCCTTCAGAAGTTTCAATACTAAAACAAAAGGATGGGGTGTTAGATCTCAATCTTTTATCCCATGTGAAAGTTTTATTTGTGAGTATAGATTATAGAAGCGAAACCATTCGAGAAAATGAAGGTGAAGAAAGGATAGGTAATGACGAGTATTTGTTGGATATATATATATAGGAAATAACTATGGTGATCATTCATTGCGAGATACAAATACTCTCTCGGCTCATCGATCAGAGGTAAATGAATGTTTCACCATCGATGCTGCTCAATTTGGGAATCTGGGACGATTCATCAATCATAGTTTGCTTGCTCTCTTAATCTTTTTGCTCAAAATGTTTTAAGAATATGGGAGGATCAGGATGGTTTCGACAATATATTTTTAGCATCATGTTTTTGTATTATCCGCATGCAGGCTGATCTATGTTTCATATCATCAGGAAATAGACATTGGAGTATGCATATTCCCTGCTCATATATATATATATATGTACAGAATAAAATAAACTATTAATTGACTCATTTCATTGCCCAGTCCAGAATCCAGATGCTTTACTTTTCCTTCACTCAAGACTCCTACAGGTATTCGAATATCAAGTGAAACTATCTTAATTTTGCCATGTATGCAATGTCCTGTATATATCATCTTACACACCATGTATTTTATATCAGTACATAAAGATAGTTTTAACTTATAAAACTAACGTAGACTCAAACTATATATATCATCTTACACACCATGTATTTTATATCACATACTAACCATACTCTCCTGCCAAGCAAGCCTTCAGAACTTCCTTTAACCATGATGGTTGCCGTTGCCGTTGTCGCTTGAACCACCACTTCCTCCACCAGAATTGCCGCTGCCACTTCCAGCCCCGTAGCCGCCACCATGAGCACCACCACCTCCAGTCCCATAACCATACCCTGAACCTGAGCCAGTCCCAGTACCAGTCCCAGTCCCAGTCCCAGACCCATATCCATAACCCTTCCCAAACCCACTAGGTGACCTGCCAGAGCCTGAACCATAACCCCATCCACTTCCAGGGGTTGAACCCCATCCCCAACTATAGTCCCAGTTAGGCCCATGGCCTGAACCACTAGCACCATTGGAGCCCCCACTTGGGGCATTAGACTCCATAGACATTTGGGAAGAGGTCAGTGTTTTCCTATCACCACGAGCACCAGCAATATTAAATGCAAACAATAAGAATAGAAGAAAGAAGGTGAAATGGAGAAAATTAAGTTGCATTTTCTTCTCCATTGTTGATGAGTATTTGAAGTTTTAAAAGCAAATTTGGAGTTGTGAATTGTTGATGTGTGCATGTAAGTGGGTATTTATAATGGGTAGGGAGGGTTGATTTTGACATAAGGCCACTTATGACAATATTTACTTTTTATAAGGGTGCACTTAGGTATGATAATACTGGGCACGATATGATTATACGATACGAACACGACACAATACAAAAAAATAACATAAACACGACACGAGTACACAAATGTCTCAAAATCTATTTAATACGAATTATTAACATATCAAAACTTATATAAATATAAAATACTTTAAACGCGATTATGATATAATAAAATGCACGAACACGAACAAATACACAGGTATAGTGTGCACATGTTTCCAAGGGATTGAATTTGCCCACAAAGAAAGAAAGAAGCACTACCACGCGTGAATCGCACCACCGCCCTTAATTTCAACTAAATATTAAACATGACTGATTGTATATCTGTTTGACTCATGCTTTGTTTCATTGTCTTCATGCCTAGCTACCAAAGAGAGGAAACTATAAATAAATTTTAACCCACAAACTATGTTCGAAATTAATGGCTATCCTGTCAAGAAATCTTAAGAAATTTCATGATTATGTCAGTGTTTTGACTGCTAATTAGCTTGAGTAATAAACTTTCAACCTAGCTATATTCATTTTTGAACTTGAAAAGTACAAAAAGAGGTTTTAGTCTTTTCGATATTTACTTTTTCATTCTTATGCAATTCTTTTGGAGACAATACATCTTCCAAGCTCCAATATAACATAAACAAAGGAGTTTATGAACTTCAAAGTTCAAAACAAATGCAATCTCTGATCCACTTTAGTTACACCAAAGAAAAGATTAAGATAGAAGCTGTTAATTATAAGTAATTATCAATACTGTTGATACCCTCATGGCCTCATTGCAAAAGCAATAGTAAGAAGATATTTCAGGCAATTGAACAGATATTTTAGGTTTTTTTTATTTCATGGATGTATATCAACTAAGGAATTAGGGAGGCATGGGCTGGCTGATAGAAGGCAAAGATGGTGGTGTTGCAGGCAATTTGAGTGGTAGTAGCTTTAGTCGGCCAAGCCACCTCTAGGACACATGGAGACGTAAGCAATGCATGCCAAACAATAGCAACCAATCCGATCGAGCTCTCTCTTTTCTACCCCATGATAATTAGGAATTATAAAATCCGATTCGATCGATAGATTTCGTATCGATCCGTTCCGAGTTAAGAGGTTCTTTTATTTTTTAAAGAGCGGTGGCGGGTTTGTTTTGGTAAATACTTACTCCGCTCCATCCCGTCCCGATTTTTAAAGTTATTATTTTACCTCTTAAAATATTTTATATTTTTCTTTATATATATATACTAATATTTTATATATACTTTTAGTATATATATATGTATATTATATATATTAAAGAAATTTATATATTAAAATTATGTTTATAAATAAATTATAATATAAAATTTTAAAATATTAAATTAAAAATAATTAATAAAAATTAAAGTGTTATAAAATGAAACATATTATAAATATCACCGATATTCATAAAAATAAAATTTTCCAACTTTTATACAAAATTGGACACAAATAAATAGGACAATCTCACTTCCACCTCGCTCTATTATCCTCTCTAATAATAATAATAATAATAATAATAATAATGGGTATTACTTGCAGTAGTTGTTAGTTGCAAAAAAGCTCCTTTTTGCTTGTGCTGTGCTTTAATTAGTGGGAGGATATATAACAACTTTTGACTTTCACATTTTTGGATTTTATGGGATTTGGATTTTAATCCATTTCACAAAAATGAAATGATCTTAACACGTGAGATCTCTTCTTTTCATGATCTTCGATTATTCCTTGTTTTTTCTTTTGGGACTGTTTGCTTCCTGAGAAAAGAAAAAAAAAAATCTGAGGGGCTTGTGTATTTGGACCACATTTCAGTTCACGGATAACTTTGAATAAGCACTCAAAGAATGTGCCAGAAACATACATGATGTCGGCTTTAAGTTTTTGTGCCCTTTTAACTCATGAAAGTTATAGCTCAATAACTGCAACTTTTGCTAGGTAAGATTTTTTTGGCCAAAGTTGCATATAACCACACATCAAGGTAGTATTATAATTAGATCATGTAATTTTAAAAAAAAAATACGATTATATTATATAAATATGACATAAAAAATAATTAAAATATAATATAAAATAATACGAATACACAAATATATTAAAATTTAAAAATTTATATAATACGAATTATTAACGTGTCATAATTTATATAAATATAAAACATTTTAAACATGATGACATAAAAATTTATATGAACATGACACGAATACATGAATTGTCTAAATCTAATTATATTTATAAACTTTTACCTTGTAAATTAGCGCATCCTAAAGTAATTGTCATATGGTAACTTTTTATTATCTCATAGGTAAATATAAATATTAGATATTTGTTCATAAACGATTGCTTATCCAGTTATCCTAAAAGGAAAACGCGTTGGGGTGGAAAAGAAAGCTTGATTTTCAGGTTTTCAGATTGCAGTAGACAAATTGGCAAATCCTTTGTAGTGGAACTCTCATGATTAACCAGGGTCCAGGGACCTGACTTAATTTCGACCTGTCTAGAATCTAGGGCACAAAGCTGGTTCCACAAACAGGATATTTTTCCTTTTTCTGGGCCATTCAGTGAAGGAAAACTCTTGTTTAATCTAGGAGGAAAGGTAACCAAATCCCATATTCAATTGAGCCCAGATCTACTACAAGTTCTAACTTGTAAACTGAATCTTCTTCAACCGGCTCAATCCGTGTTAGGGATAGTAAAACTCGAATCGTTCAATGGATTTCGAATCGATTCGTTTCGAATAGAGTGTTTTTCTTTTTTTGAATAATGAAAGCGGAATGGGTCGAGACGATTTTTTTTTTTTGTTTGAAAGGCGAAGATGGAGCAGCTAATTGCCTGCTCCGTCCCGCCCAGTCCGAATACTAAAATTATTATTTTACCCTTAAATATTTAATTTTTAAAAAAATAATAAAATAATATAACTAAACTTATTCTTTTTATTTTTAAAAACCTAAACCTAATACTTTTTTTTCTCTTCCTAAATTAAAAATCCGTTTATGTTGAATTTATATTTAATTTTTTTAAAAATACTTTATTATTTGAAAAAAATAAAAATAAAAATAATTAATAAATATTAAATGAGATAGAGCGGGGTGTGACGGTTATAGATGTAACTGACATCTATGGAGGTGATAGTAGTATTGAAATTTCAATATCCACTACGAAGCGGGGCGGGGCAGAGCAATCCAATAACTGAGCGAAAGTAAATACTGCAAAATCCGTTCCTGTCCGGTTCCAATCCCTAATCTGTGTGGGCACAGTGCTCGGCTCATGCTCGGAAGTCGGACCACCTCACATGCGACCCGACACCCCATTTCCCAATCCAAGTTGCCTCTCAAATTGGACCCAACTCCCATCAATTCAACGCGAAATTTCAAATTTGAGTACCCTTTTGGCCCAACTCTTCTGCTATATTGTATTCAATAATTTTCTTTCATGTCAAATACTATATTCTCTCCCTCTCGAGGTGCTGCAGAATTGACCCACAATCACTGAAACAATCCTTTATAAATGTATTTGGTTCGATTTGATATTAGATATTTTCACAGGATATCAATATTAGGCCGTCTTTTGATGATATATGAAAGGACAAGAGCCCGCCCTTCCCTATTGGGACGTGGAAAACAGATTTCAATGAGTGCGAGCGAAGAGGAAAAAAAGTTTTATTATATCTTTTTCAATTTAAAGGATGATGTAGTGTTGGGTATTAGAATATATACACTAATATATAGTATAGTGTTATAGGTAATGGAGTTGATGTTGGTGCTGAGATTTTTTTGGTAAATCCCACTCAGGTTTTAAACGAAATAGAGTAAGGCCTCGTTTACGCAAACGCAATGTTATTTTAAACATATTTGAAAAGCCAAACCAAAAAACCAAAATATATAACTTTTGGATTTTAAAAGCTGGCTTTTGGATAAAATGACTTTATTATACTCATATGTCTACACTTTTATTATTTTAAACATATTTTTTTTTTGACATTTCAATTTCCTACAATACTTTTTCACAGCAATGCTAAACAGAAAGTTTTTAAACCATACTTTTTCACCACACTTTATAAACACACTTTTTCCAACTCAAGCTTTTTTCAACCCAAGCTTTTTCCAACAACAATGCTAAACTAACCCTAAATCAGATTGCAAAAAGCCAAAGGCCAAAGCTGAAAAGCTAGAAGCAGGAATGACAAAAACAAAATTTATTCCGATGCCGGGACTTGAACCCGGGTCTTTCGGGTGAGAACCGAATATCCTGACCAACTAGACTACAACGGAGTATTTATTTTGTGATTGAGCTTTTTATATATAGCATTGAAAACTGATAAATGCAAAATAAATTAAAACACGCGTCCAAGAAAGTAAATAAACGGAATATTCGTGAATAGATCGATTTCTATTTGTTTATGTATATTTATCAAGCTAAATAAACGATTATAAATATAGTTTTAAAATTCGTTTATTAAATAAACCGAACAAAATATGTTCAGTTCATTTATGAATTGATGTTTGATTATAATATAATTAATTTTATTATTATTTATATTTTGTTTTATTTATTTATAATATAATTAATATTATGTGTTTTATTATTTAAATTTAATTATATTTGTGTTTTATTATTTTATATTTAAATTTAATTATATTTGTGTTTTATTATTTTATATTTAATAATAAAATTAATCAATTTTTTTATTTGTTTGTTAAATTTATTTAAATCTGTTTATTTATTATTTATGAATATATTTTTAATTATTCACGAAAATATTCGATTATATATTAATGAACATATTCATTTAATATTCATGAATATATTTATCTAATTTAAATGAACTAACACAAATAAATTCAATTTTAAATTAACAAAATTAAGCACAACCATAACCAAAACGAATCAAATACAAACATATTCAAAAATAAAAAAACGACCACGAACAGAATTTCTGATCGTTCAAACCCGATTCAAATTAATATATTTATTCATGGATTACACTAAATCAGAGTAGAATTTAGTAAGCGTCGACTGATCCTTTGAAATCTTTATCGATTTGAATCGTAAGAGCCGGACGAGCAAGATCAGATTGTAAATTTTCTTGTATTTTTTTTTTCTTAATAAGAATCGCACAATGAGATTGCATATATGACTGAATTCTGGAGCTAACTTCTGTTTGTGATTTTTTTTTTTCTTAATAAGTGATTTTTTTTTTCTTAATAAGAATCCCACAATGAGATTGCATATATGACTGAATTCTGGAGCTAACTTCTGTTTGTATTTGGGAGATTCTAATAAAAAAAACGAAATCCATAGCTTTAAGATTAATAAAAAAGTTATTCTCATCCATAGCTTTAAGATTAATAAAAAAGCTATGTAAGAAGGTGTCCTAAGATTTGTTCCAATTTCATCACTTGATGACTCTGACTTTTGGATTTGTCTAAGCCAACAACTAGTAGATTCTTAATTGCAAATCATCATCTACCCTAAGCAGATTCAGAACAAAAAAAAAAGAGATTTTTTTTTTCAAGATTTCTAAAATTAAGCGAAAATGAAGAGATTGCTCAGTGGCGGCGATAAAGTCATAGGTTCGATTCTGCCAGCTGATTTCTTCAACGACATTAATCGGAAGAGGGAGCTGTGAATCCTCATCGCAACCTCTAATTTCTCACATAAAAAATCTCTTTTTTATATATATAGAAAAACAGATTTTAAGTTTTTTTTTTAAGAAGCAGAAAGATCGCTCAGTTCAGCGGGGTGGTCGACACGCAAAGTTCTAAAAAAAAAAAGAAACCTGCATTCCGGTCTGTTGAGCTTGAATTTCATGAGGTCATCACTGCGATCTTCTTTCAGATTAACTTCTCCGATGAACCCCAGAAAAAATTTAAAATTGAAAATTTGAAAAATTCTACGAAGATGAAACAATCAAGTAATAATCGAAGTGAACAGAATGAGACGAAACCAGCTGTGAGGAAAAACTATGGTGGCGGCTATATATTTATAAGAGTGAAAATTAGGGTTTTAGTTGAAGAACCTAAACCTAAATGTGATGGGTCGAGTGAAGCCCATGTAAATCATTCGGGTCTTGTTTCGGCCCGAAATCTCTTTTTATTTCTTTGGGCTTAATAAATAAACTAGGCCCAATATTCATAGGCCTTTTTGAAAAACATTGTGCCACTAACAATCTAATCTGGTAAGAGGGTTGTAAATGAATTAAGAATTCGACCAACAATTCAAAAACAAATGAACAATTTTGAACAAATTTTATTATTAGTTTAATAAATTAATTTATTTTTGAACAAAGTGTGTTCAGTTCGTTTATATTTATAAATAAATTTGTTTATGACTAATTTATAAGCTCGTTTATTTTTTGACAATAATAAATTAATAATATTTTTATTATTATTTCATTTATTTATTTGTATTTTAATTATATTTTCAATTTGTAATTCTTTTTAAAAGGTTTTATTTAAGAAATGATTAGCTCATTTAATTAATTAATTTGTTTAAATTTATTTATTATTTATGAATAATTTTTTAATTATTCACAAATATATTTAATTATATGTTCATAAATATGTTTGTTTAATATTCACAAACAAACTCGTTTAACTTAAATGAGTTGAACTCAAAGTCTTAAACAGAACTCGATTACATCATATTTTTAAACAAGTCAAAACTCAAATATCATGCAAAAAATCTTTAACTAATACAAATCGATCACAAACAATTTTAAAAATTAACTAACGATTACTAACAAATCCAAACTCGTTTATAACTCTAACTAGTAGCTTTTATTAACTATCGTGATTCACTGGATGATTTTTTTTTTTGCCTGAATCTATTTTAATTTATCTTTTTTTGGCCAAAAAAGAAATATATTTATTTTATTTAATCATTTTTAACACACACTTGATAATAAATTATCCTAAATCTTTCCTTATTATATTATATTATTAGTATTATATAGTACTCACCGTCCCATTTTTTATTAAAAAAAAACTACTACAAATATTACTAAAAGCATTTGTTATTTATTTCTTTTAGAAAAAAGCACAAGTTTTTTTTTTTGGCCAATAAAAAAAAGCATAAGTTCATTAATCAAGGAAAGCTAATTGTCAAGTCGAAGATCTAAATATTTGATTTAATGATAAATATAAATATATATATATATATATATTTCGTTTCAAACAAATTCCTTTTATATTAATTTTTTTTTTTGTAAAAATGGATAATTTGAACAAACCTCTTTGGATAAAGTTTTTTGTTTTCTTATCCTTCTGTTTGAGAATTTTGCATAATTTGAACAAACTTACAAAAATGGAAGTCACTTTCATGGAAAATAAAAAACTCCATTAAAATATAGGCAGGTAACATTATGGTTCCACGTAATTGGCAGCATTAGCCGCTTAAAAAGATCCTCGCCATTCATGTTTGCATCAAAATTTAATGCTTCCATCTTGTCTTCACTATCACCCCCCAGTCCCCTCCCACCCTCTGTTCCTAAAACAAGTAGAAAAAATGATTGGTTAAGTAATTTGTTTCAGAGATTTGATTGACAGAAAAGGGGAAATTAAGGTTGAAGATTTTGTTGTGGATGATGGTTTGTTTAAATCGAGTCTTGGCGGTTTCCTATACGGTAAACCCGTTGCCTCCTTACAAGCCTTGTTCTTTAAGCTCTAGATTTATTCACGCCAAACCCAAATTGAATTCGAAATGGCGATCCATGGCCACTGAACCCGACTCGTTTTCCTTCGCACCTTCTATTGATTCCGATTCTCCTGCAGATAAAACTGCTGCCGGGTAATTTCTCTACATAAATTTAAGGTTTTCATGTTGTTTTAGTTGCTAAAAAAATAGAGCTTTGTGATAGAAAGCTTGGAAATTTATGATTAAAAAAAAGTGCAGATTTTGCATCATAGAAGGGCCTGAAACAGTCCAGGATTTTGCCAAGATGGAACTGCAAGAAATTCAGGATAATATTCGAAGTCGACGGAACAAAATGTTTCTCCAAATGGAAGAGGTGAACCCACTGATTTTCTTTTGCTTGTTTTGATTTCCATTGAGTTTTCGATATCAATAGGTGCCCATCAAGTAGAAAAGGCTTATACTGGAAAGAAGAAAAAAAACCCATATGTCAGCTTAAACAAATACCGCCCCAATATTTTGTAGGTTCGGAGGCTAAGGATACAACAGAGAATAAAAAGTGTCGAACTTGGTATTTTAAAGGAAGAACAAGAAAGTGAACTTCCTAATTTTCCATCATTCATCCCATTCCTGCCTCCACTGGTGAGATATACATTTTTTCCCTCAACTTATTGTTTTACTTGTTATTAGTTGGACTGCTTTGTTCTCATTAAACTAAAGTTAATCAATGTACAAGTTACAACCAACAAGTCATTTTTCTCCAAATTAATAAAGAGACTCTTGCTCACCTTTGAGAGATTAATCCAGCATTGTTAATCTTCAAGCCTGATTTCTCCAATTCTCCAGCCCTTTTTCTCTTTGTAAGAAGAGGAAAATAAGTTTCTCTTTTAACCCTTGGTTCTTGTCTGTTTGGTAAAAATAATCCTTAACATGTGGGATTATTCTTGTAATAGACCCCTCCATTTATGAAAGTTTTTAATAAAGTCCTTTTATATATGTATATATTTGACCGGGTATTATACTTGCAGACTCCAGCAAATCTCAAGGTTTATTATGCGACTTGTTATTCACTTATTGCTGGGATTATTATTTTTGGTGGACTTCTAGCACCCGCTGTAAGTCACTCATGCTCTCAACTGTCGTAATCTAGTATCTTGTTGTGCTTTTAGGAATAAAATGAATGGAATGTGTTCTTTTGAGAGGATAAAGCATTTGAAGGGAAATAATCAATTATATATAGGAAAACTGGCAAGGAGATGACAATGTTTGCCTCGTTAATGCTGAAGCAACAAGTTCCCTTTTAGTTAAAGAATCTTGTTTGGAATTTGCAATGGAAAGGCTACGTGATTTTAATATGAAAATACACATAATAGAATTAGATATGGTTCTTGGACTCATATTCTTTTGCCTTACGCGTCCTATTTCTTTTTCTTCCCATATCCTAGCTGGAGCTTAAGCTAGGACTAGGTGGCACATCATATGCAGATTTTATCGGTAGTGTACATCTGCCAAAGCAGTTGAGGTATGATCAATCCTTTTGGTTTGTAATGGATGTTTATTATTAGGCATAGCTTGAGTTCAGTTGCTTGATTGCTACCATTTTTACCATGATGAAGTTGATGTGCTTTTGGTTTCCTTATAACACTTACTTCTATCAGACATACTACTAGATAATGGCATATTCTTCTCAGATAGTTGCTGAGTAAGAATGACAACTGCAGTCGTTGCAAGCCAGCTTATACATTTACGATATTTACTTAGAAATATTAATGGGGAATTAATTGCTTGGACAAGTTTGCTTCTGGAAAGAAGAGGCATCTGTTATTTGTTATCAGTTTGGTATACTGTGCATGCACTTTTGTTTCAATGTAGCATTAAACGCAGTTGCTTTGGTGGTAAATGCAGTCAGGTTGATCCTATAGTGGCATCATTCTCTGGAGGAGCAGTCGGGGTTATCTCAGCCTTGATGGTAGTTGAAATAAACAATGTTAAACAGCAGGAGCATAAAAGATGCAAGTATTGTCTTGGAACTGGTATATTCCTCAAACTTTCCTGTTTTTTTCCGCCCTGCTATATTCCAGATACTGTATTTTATCCACCGATAAATGCAGGATATCTTGCTTGTGCTCGCTGCTCAAATACTGGATCTCTTGTTCTTATCGAACCAGTCTCGATAGTAAAGGGTGGAGACCAGCCTTTATCAGCCCCAAAAACAGAAAGATGTTCAAACTGTTCAGGATCTGGAAAGGTGTGGCATCTAAAAATATGTAGTCTGAATGGTTTGTTGTTTACTTGTGTATATCAACTGAGAAATTTTATGCATGGAATAATATTTTGCTTATGCAACTTCTTTATGCAAATGGGGAATTTTAGGGTTAGAGTTATGGTTTTCATCTATGTTACTCCGACTCTTCGTTTTTCTTGAAGTACCCGTGTCCGACACCCATGTCCGACTCATATCCGGACATGGGTATGGGATATGATCCTCTAAAGACTCCTCAAATAAATGGAAATCTTAGAAAAAATTGAACATATCCGTGTCGGACACATACCCGTGTCCGACGCTCACACCCGAGTCCAAATAACATAGGTTTTCATTATTTACCTTTCTTTGCGAGATATAGAATTAGTTCACATCATCCGAATGTTCTCTCATAAGCCTTTTTTTTTTTTGTAACTTTGGCAGGTCATGTGCCCCACATGTCTTTGCACTGGAATGGCAATGGCAAGCGAACACGATCCACGAATTGACCCATTTGATTAGAGGTGCATTCTCACCCTCTCATTCTTAGATTCAAATGTAGAGCTCGTTTATATATGTTTATCACAAGATAACCAATCTTTGTATATACAAACATCACAAGCAAATAATAGGCTTGCCTTGCTGCAAATGAATTGTATTTGTGCTATTTACTGAGACAATCCCTGCTTTTGAAATGAAAAAACTTGTCATACCAATGATTGGCGATTCACTGCTTCCAATCATTGTTCTTTGAAGTTTATGATATGGGACTTCCCCCGGGTGTTCGATAATCGTTAATGCCGAATGAATCCATCTTTGGTCAATTATGGTGCAAATAATGGGAGTTGAGAAGTACTTCAGATCATGTATTTTCATCTTTCAGCTATATTTAAGCATTACATATTTTCTACTCATGCTGAAATTTATAGTTCACATAAACAACAAATATAACACATGATAAATGCTTGGTGGCTCTGAAATTCTGAGAAATCCGAGGGGTTTGTAGCTGCGGAGTCTGGTCGGTGGCGTGCGAGAGAGGCGTCAAAATGAACGTTGTCTTTTGACATTTGTTTCGGATTAGGTTTGAGATCGTTGAGAGTAGACCTGCTCATGGTCGGGCAGCCCGTCCGGCCCGTATTAAGCCGAGCTTGAGCAATATATATTTAATCCGGCTCGGAACAGTGTATTTTTAATTAAAATAATATTATTTAATTTAATTTTAATTATAAATATATATATATATATATATATATTTGTAATATTGTGAACAGTAAATTCGGGCTTATCGGGTCTGGCCTGGGTAAAGATTCTGAAAAAAATTGGGTCGCGATCCAGCCCATGAACAGGTCTAGTTGAGAGTTCAGTTCAGAGCATATTGATATTGGTGATTTTGATTGTAGAAAGAAGGTGAAAACATGGAGACTTTGGTTTTTTCTATACCTGTACACATGGGTTGGATTAGGTTAATCTCGATTCGATCCAAAATATGAATAGAAAATAATGTTCAAATCTAACCCGACATATTAAAAGTATTATCTAGACTCGCACAAATTTATAAACTGAGGGATCAATTTATTGATCTTTTAAAAGAATGATTGATTTCTCTTAAAGGCTAGTTTAGCATTATTGTTGAAAAAAGTTTGAGTTGAAAAAAGTGTGGTGAAAAACTGTGGTTTAAATTTTTTTAAGTGTTTAGCATTGCTGTGAAAAAATGTTGTAGGAAATTAAAACAAGATATGTTCAAAATAATAGAAGTGTCAAAACAAGATATGTTCAAAATAAGATAAGTGTTTAGCATTGCTGTTAAAACAAGATATGTTCAAAATAATAAAACTGTAGAGATATGAGAATAATAAAGTCATTTTATTTAAAAGTCAAGTTTTAAAGCTCAAAAGCTATATTTTTTGGCTTTTCAAATCATAGTTTCAATAGCAAAAGTCATTTTTTTTTTATTATCTATTTAGCAAGTTTACGGTAAAAAGCAGCTTTCGACCTCAAAAGCTGTGCCAAAAGTAATGCTAAACAAGGTCTAAGAATATCGATCCTTTTTAAAAATAACAACAAAACAGATTCGATCAGGTCTGGAAAAAAAATGACATGTCTAAGGATCAATCTATTTTTTAAACGAGCCTTATTTTTTTTTTATTCAAGTCCATTTTTGAGATTTAATATTTTTGTCCAAATCTTTCAAAGTATCAAACAAATTTTCGAGTTTGGACGAATAATTTGATATTGGACAAATTTAGGTCTTGTTTAGCATTATTTCTGGCATAACTTTTGAGGTCAAAAGTTGATTTTTACCGCAAACGTAATGCTAAACAGATAAAAAAAATTGGTTTATGCTGTTGAAACCATAATTTGAAAAACCAAACAAAAAAGTTAAAAAATATAGCTTTTGAGCTTTAAAAGCTGGTTTTTGGATAAAATAACTTTATTATCCTCACATCTATACACTTTTATTATTTTAAACATATATCTTTTTGACATTTCAATTTCCCATAGTATTTTTTTACAACGATACTAAATACTTAAAAGTTTTTAAACCATAATTTTTATTACACTTTTTAAACACATTTTTTTCAATCAAAATTTTTTGAACTCAAAATTTTTTCAACAACAATACTAAATTAACTTTTAGACTTTGTTTGAAAACAAATGAAATCTCAATGCGACCTGATTATAATGCTTTTTGATCTCAATCGGGTCGCACTTTCCATTTGGAAAACAACTTGTCAATGGAATGAGAGCCTTTCTCCTGTACTAGGGTTTCGAGTCTTAAGGGTCCAATGAAAAATTTCCCTCCGACTAAAGGTTAGGATTCATTTGTACCCATGTTTTTTTTTTTTTCTTTCTTTCTTATCCTTATTGTTATAGTACACGGACGAAAATATTTTTATCATTTATAGGTTTTTTTAATTATTAATTATTTATATTTAAATTTTTTAAAATAATCTTAATAAATTTTTTATATAATTATTATTATTATTTTTTATTATTATTATAATTCACTTTATCATCATTATTGCTAGAGGTGGCAATTGGGCGGGTTCGGGCGGGTTCGGGCGGGTTCGGGTTCATTCGGGTTCGGGTTCATTCGGGTTCGGGTCCATCCGGGTTCGGGCTCATTCGGGTTCGGGTTCATTCGGGTTCGGGCTCATTCGGGTTCGGGCTCATTCGGGTTCGGGCCCATTCGGGTTCGGGCTCATTCGGGTTCGGGCCCATTCGGGTTCGGGTTCGGTCTGGGTTCGGGTTCAGTCTGGGTTCGGGTATGTTTTACATCATTTTATTTTATATTAGATGTAATCATTTTTACGTAATTTAAATATTTATATCTAAAAACAAATTATTAATTTATTATTATTTTTATACTTTTGCTATTATATGATATTTTTAATTATATTTATTTTTTAAAATTAATATTTGTTAGCACCAAAAGAATAAGAAATTAATTTGTTAAATAAAATCAAATTTTGAAATAATTTATTATAAAAAATATGATATATTATAAATTAATCATATTGATATTTAAAATAATTGATTTGATGAACTCGAATTTCAAATATAAATACATTATAATTTATATTCACTATAAAATAAAAAACTTTTAAAAATAAATTCTAGCCTTCATCTATTCGTTTATATACTTATAAAATGCAAAAAATTTATGCTTATAGTCAAGATATATATATATATATATCTATCGAGTACTTATATTTTTTTCATCAGTATAAAGTATAAATTATAAAGTAGTACTAAAAAAATATAATTTATATTTAAATTATACGTAATAAATATATAATTAATATGATTATTTATTAATATATAATAAATATACCAAAAACCAAAAGGCCATAAAATCCAAAACCCCATTAAACCCACCCGCTAAAATAAAAAGCCATAATCCAATTAAACCCACACTAACCTAACCGTATAAGTATAACCCAAAAGGCCAAAATAATTGAATTATTGTCAAATTTTTTTACCCTTAAAGAATAATTGAATTTTTGCCAAAGTTTTTTTCACATCTCTAAAATTTTCAAGAATTTAAAATATTTAGATTGTAAATTCATCATGATATGAGACGTTAAAGTTATAACTTATAAGTACAAAATATAATTTACTTTTTGATAAAATTATTATTTCATCATCATATATATATAATATATTAAATTTTAATTAAATTATTAAAAAAAAATTAGAATAAAATTAATAATTAAAGTTATTGCTTTGTAAAAAAAAAAATTAATTGCAATTTGATTATTTTCATTTTTAGTATTAAATTCGGGTTCGGGTTCGGGCCGGTCTCGGGTTCGGGTCCATTCGGGTTCGGGCTCATTCAGGTTCGGGCCCATTCGGGTTCGGGTCCATTCGGGTTCGGGTCCATTCGGGTTCGGGCCCATTCGGGTTCGGGTCTATTCGGGTTCGGGCCCATTCGGGTTCGGGTATTTTCGGGTTCGGGTTTTTGACTTTTTGGTCAAATCGGATTTGGGCGGGTTCGGGTTTTTCTGGATGAATTTTCGAGTTCGAATTAATTTTACCACCTCTAATTATTGCTTTTAAATAAAAAACGATTTTAATTTCATTGTTACGATATTCAATCTTATAATCACAATAATTGTGGGCCCTCACAGACACACATTCCCGCGATGTTTTCTGTTTTCCCGCTTATCCCATTATTTCAAAATTTTCATTCCCCCCTTTTATTTTGGAAATCAACGACTCCTCAAAATATTAAAACCCTTCTTTTCCCCTTTCTTTTTAATTTCCTCCTCGCTACCAAAACCTGCCCAATAATTCGCGCTGTTGAAATTAGAGCAGCTCGTCTTTAAGCATAAGACGACGAACCAAACTCTCCAGCGAAATCCGCAATCCGACGCCAGTCCGCCGGAAGATTGACAATCGTCTCACTGAGGCTCGGACTGGCCGTCGGACTAGTTATCCAGCAGACAGAATAGTCACCGTAGACTGGTCAGGACCTATAAAAATACCAATCTGTCTTGGGTTGAGAATTCTTCTCTCTAGAGTACCAGTCTATAAGCTCGGAATCCCTCGTCCAAATTGTCATGTCGAGCGCGCGGAAACCTTCTCATATGAAGGAGGCTGGTTCGTCCAAGAATCCGACTCGGTCGAGCCAGAGAAATCGAAAGCCGATTTCAAAGCCGGAAAATGATGAAGTCATCGATGTCCATGAAGAAGAGAGCAGTGAAGTCTCTCGTGGGGGTAAGCGCAAGGAAAGCTATGCCTCTGGAGCTGCTAATACCTCCAAGAAGTCAAAACAAAGTCTATCAAAACTAGGCGCAAAAACGACCCCGTTGAAATCAGAAAATGAAGACCCCGTTGAAATCGGCAATGAGAGCGGCAGCAAAACGACACTAAAAATGTCGAAAAAGACTAAAAAAGCTATCGTTGTTGATGAAGAGGAGGAGCAGGACGCCAAGTTTATTGGCAAACCCGTAGCTGATAAGGAAGCAAGACGGCGCTGGCCGAAACGCTATCAAGGAAAGGTATACATATCCTTTATTTTCTTTTCTTTTTAGATAAAAGTCAAATCTTTTGAAAATTTTCTTTAAGTTCTAAATTTTCATAAGTAGAATGTAAAATATGCAGTATATTTTATTTAAAATTTTCCTTTTTTGTTTATTGGATTATGTTTTCCATTTCGATTGAACTTCTCTTTTCTCATTAGGAGCAAAAACGAGTTGTTTCAAGGAGTTCCAAAGAGTAAGTAAATACATTTATCTATAAATCAATTTCATTTCATTTTTTTTGTTTATTTATAATGCATTTATCATGTAATTCAATTGGATGCTGTTTGTTATTGTTTTAATTTTTTGTGGTGTTTTCAAGATTTTTTATTTTTGTTTTCTTTTCAATTTATAACATGAAACATGTTTTGTTAATAACATGTGGTTGCAAAATTTGTGTTAAAATGACTAAGGGATAGTAATAATTAGATTTGAACAATTAAGTAGCTTGCTTGACTCCTATGGGATGAAGTCTGCACAAGGTTTTTTGTGATTTGAATTGTCTTGGTTTGAATTATTATTTATTAAATAAAAAATATTTTTTATTTATATTTAATTATGAAAAATATAAAAATAATTTTAATAATTTATATATAATAAAATAGATTTACGGGCCAACTTGAAATATGCTTGGGCAAGGTAAATTTTTTCGGGTCACGGTTTGACTCAATCCATGAACAAGTCTAGTAATAACGAATAACTATAAGGGGTTGGAGGTCTGAGTTGAACATTACAGAAAACTTAGATTTGATAATTTTGAACATGACATGAATACATGACACAAATACAATACGAACAAATAACATGAATGTTACACGAAAATATGAATTTGTTAACATTTATATAAAATAATTATTAAGATGATAAAATTTATATAAATATATAATATCTCAAACACTATTATGACAGGTAAAAGTGAACATGATATGAATTTCCAAATCTAATAAAACCAAAATAAAAGTATTTGGCTTTTTTGAGTGAAAGAGGTCATGAATAGTGAATAAATTACATTTTGAGAAAACATAAATGTGAATAATTTTTTCAACATTTTAGATTTTTTTTTGAAGAATATATATGGCACCAAATAAACTTTTTGTTGTAGTTTTCAAAATATATATCCTTAGTTTTTCAATTTATTTGGTACAGTGAATCTGATTCAGAGGTTATTCAAGCTCGACGGCACTACACACAGGCAAAACTGGATGGTTGTGTGGTGTTTAATCTTTATGATGATGCTTATGTCAAAGTCAGTATAGTTTTATCATTTATTATTGTGATTTTTTAATGCGTTTACCATATTTAAAATCATATCAATCTGGTGCATTTGTTGGATTGATTCTTAGATCTTCTTTCATTATATTTTTATTCATTTGATTGTTGACAAATCTTCTCAAGATTATATCAACCCTTGATCTGGCTATTGTTTAGGTTATATTAGGCATAAAATTATTTTTTTTGTTCTATATCATTGTACAAGATGCTAGATGATATTCCATCACTGGTAGTCATCACATGTTTTGGCTATGTTATTCGGATTCGGGTGTGAGTGTCGGACAGGGTATGTGTTCGACATTGGTATGTTCAATTTTTTTCAAGATTTTTTCATGTATTTAAATGGTCCTTGGATGATCATATTCTCCTATTTATGTCCGGATATGCGTTGGACACAGATAATTCAAATAAAATGAAGAGTCGGAGCAATTTAGTGTTTAGGATTTTTAGTACTTGTTATTATGGATTCTTTTTTATAAATGGTTAGTAATTCAGTAATTTGAGTAAAAACTCTATGGATTAATTCATAGAGATCATTGATTAATCATTTTATAACAAAATGGGCTATGTAGAAAGAAAATTGTTCAAGACTTGAGCTAAGACGATACCTTTTTTGTATATGCAAATATTTTGTGATTGTTTCATTAAGGTTTGAATGTGTTATTTATGTTGGTGCGAGGTTCACTTTATCTCTAAGTTTTATAAATATGTTTACTAGTTTAATTCTTAAAAGTAATTATATTACTTGTTTATATATGTATAGGCTGAAGAAGGGAAAGATTACTACATATGTAAAATTGTTGAGATGTTTGAGGCAGTTGATGGAGCTTTGTATTTTACAGCTCAATGGTTTTACAGAGCTCAAGACACTGTAAGATAATTCTTTTATTTTGTTTCTATTATTTTTCTAACTTTTATTTTAACGTTACATATGATTCTTTTTCCAGGTATTGAAAACGTTAGGCCACCTTATTGATAAGAAGCGTGTATTCTTTTCACAAATTCAAGATGATAATCCATTGGATTGTCTTGTAGAAAAGCTTAATATTGCAAAAGTCTCATTGAACGTATGCTTCTTAATTTCTTGTACTTTTTCTTTCTTTTTGTTCTTCATCATGTCTTTCACTGTTTCATTATGCTGTATAATTATTTTTTTAGGTTGATTTGGAGGCAAAGAAGAAAATGATTCCAAGTTGTGATTATTATTGTGACATGTTATATCTTTTGCCATATTCGTCTTTCACTAACTTACCTCCAGGTAGTTGTTTTTTCCTTGATTCCCCTATCTTTGTTTGTCAAGCGTATGTTAATGAACATTTAAAAATTACTAATTTGCTTCAACTTCTAATGTTTTCTTTTCTTTCAAAATCATAGAAGAGAAAACAAATGTTAGTGAAGAAGCTTCGTCAACAATTTCCAGTGACGATACAAATAATGTTATTGGAGCAAACACTAGTTATGAGGATGCTTCATTGTTAGACTTGTATTCTGGTTGTGGTGCAATGTCAACTGGTTTGTGTCTTGGAGCAAATATGGCTGGATTAAAACTTGTGACTGTGAGTTATTTTACAAATTTTAAATAATTATGCATTTTATGTTATTCATACATGTTTATCAAGATTTAGTAATTTTTTGAGTTTTTGTTGAATGATTTTAGAGATGGGCTGTGGATATAAATAAATATGCATGTGAAAGTCTCCAATGGAATCATCCAGAAACAGCGGTAAAATTTATTTATAATTTATTGTTTTATTTATTGTTGTTATATATAACATGTAATAACTTTTGGTGAAATACTTGGTATATCAGGTTAGGAATGAAGCTGCCGAAGATTTTTTAGCATTATTAAAAGAGTGGGAAGGCTTATGTGTTTCATTTTCATTGTCAAAATCTGAGAATTTGGAGAAGCAATCTTTCAAATCTTTTGGCATTGAAGATGATGAGAATGATGAAGTTGAAAATGAAAATGATGATATTGATGGTGAAGTGTTTGAAGTTGAAAAATTTCTAGCCATATGTTATGGTGATCCGAAGGAGAAAGGTGAACGAGGGTTATATTTTAAGGTATATGAGCTTTATAACTATGATTGCTTTTAATAGAGTTGTCATCATTGTGAAGTGTTTAGTGGTCAACATGAATGCATTACTTGTCATGTTTGTGTATAGTTGTGGACTTTGACAATGTAGATGATAAGATTATGTTTTTATTTGGTACTAGAGATATTGATTATTGGTCCTGTAAAGCATGCAACTAAATTTTCTTGCTTAATGGATGTTGGCCGAGAATGGACATTTCCTGCTCGTACCAGTGTTGTCAAGGCGTGCGCCTAGGTGCGCCTACACCTTGCGCCTTAGAGTTAGATAACAAAAGCGCCTCAAACCCTTTCGGGCGAGGCTCATTTGATCAGGCGCACGCCTGGTGCGCCTAGGCGCGCTTTTTTGTAAGGGATAGGCATAAAAAAAGCCCGTCTGATTGAAGTTCTCTTTAATTTCTTTTCTTTCAACTTTTTTCATTAGATGTACCTTTACTAGTAAGAAAGAGGATAATATCAAACTCTCCACTTCTCAATATTTGAGTATTCAACAACAGATATGGGATCATAAGGAAATCATGCATATTGGGCACACAAAAAAATTGCATGTTTTGTAGATAAACTGGATCACTTTTTAAAGTTTATTATCATAATTATATATCTTAAGCTTATTATATATATACACACACAAACACATACAAAAACACACACATACACATATTGTGCATTGCTTCACTCAGGTAAGTGTTTTTTTTGCGCCTTGCGCCTAAGGCAATATAAGGGTTCTAGCGCCTAGAGTGCGCCTTGCGCCCTTGACAACACTGGCTCGTACATCTAGTTGTTATTGTGTCATCAGTTCATGGGCCTATGGTTAGCTCTGACTTTAGCTCGTGTGGCCAAGTCTTTTTTCTTTTATTTATTTTGTTTAGAATGTTGTTCTCAAATCCCTTGTTTTGGAACTACTTTTAAAACTTTAGTTCTATCATCCATAACCATTATTTAGCTTTATGTTTTGTACATCTATGTTGCTCAGACTCAAGTGTGAGTGTTGAATATGAGTATGTATCCGACATGAGTATGTTCATTTTTTTCTAAGTTTTCATGTATTTGGAGGCTTCTTGAAGGATCATATCCTTACCCATATTCGGATATGTGTCGGATACAAATGTCGGACATGGATACTTAAAAGAAAAAAGAAGAGTCGAAGCAAGATAGCTGTACATTAGTTGTGTCCATATACTTTGGGGTACTCCACCATGACTTCCTCTATCTCTTCTTGTAGGTTCGTTGGAAGAATTATGGGCCGGAAGAAGATACATGGGAGCCTCTAGAAGGATTGGGGTACGTAGTCAGTATTTATGATCGTATAATTTATACTTACATATGCAAACTTGTCTCTAACATTTAACCTCTTTTTAACAGTGATTGTCGAGAATGCTTGAAGGACTTTGTTACACGTGGCTTTAACTCAAAAATTCTACCCTTACCTGTAAGCTTATTTTATCCTTTCCTATGCTACTTTTTTCTTGAATGAATTTCGTCAAAAGGAACTTACCTGTAACATTAGCCCTTGCTTTCTCTAACAACAAACTAGCCTCTCTAGGGAATGACAAGGATGTAATAAAACATAATCCTCTAAACATTTATACCACCTAGAACCACTTTCTACTGAGGATTTTTACTATTCATGGTGCTATCACTAGGTGCTTAGTATTTGGCAAGCTTCAATCTCATCCTCATGGCTTTTAACTTACGGAATAACACCTAACTGGTTCACTAGCCATTGGTTCTAATAATCTCGCCACATCCATCAATAATTCAGTAACGAGTATTCAATTTATACCGTATACATTTGGAGGTTTATCCTATTTGCATACTCTAGAATGGTAATTCAAGTTCAGGTCCGTCAAACTTCCAGCTTAGCTCATTAGAATCTACACTAGAAATCATTTGTTCTTTTAGTAACTTTTTTGTTAATGAATTCAGTTTTTCAAGAATGAAAAACAGTGCATGACTAGTTATGTTGCTCCGTTTTTTCATTTTTTCTTGAAATGCCCGTGTTGGACATCCATATTCAACGCATATACGAGCATGGGTATGGGATATGATTCTCCAAGGATCTTTCAAATACATGGAAAAATTAAATATATCCATATTCAACACCTACACCCGAGTCAGTAACAAAGAGACCATACCATACAACCATGTAAAACCTAAGGAAGAAAAAGAGCAAAAACTCGAAAGTTTATATAGCGTGAGAATCTACTATAGCATATCTTCTACATAGTGTAAGTCAAAGAAATAATCAAGTCAGTACTGGATGCACTTTTCTAAACTAGCTATCCTTTGCATTCAAACCCTTATTTGGACTTGGAATTTAGTGTCTAACTGGGTCATGTTTTTGGTAATTTTCTTCACATTAATTTTGAGGACTCAAGCCCCCTGCCTGCATTAATTTAAAGTGTTCAAGAAATGTCTGACACAGGTATGATAGGGTAACAGAGACTATTATATGTACATATTCAGTAATTGGCTCAAAAAGTGAACTCCAATCCTTTCTTTTTCCCTGAATAGACAGTTGCTTTCATTAGGAATAGTTGCAAAAGTCGCTTAGAATGCTCTACCAAATCTGTTTCTTCTAGTTTACTTTAGCATACAGTACTTCAATACAGCATTGTTGCCTTACCATAGTATGGCTAAAAGCAAATGTGGAGTATTTTTCTGAATTCACAGCATAAATTTGCCTTTTGTTACTATCACAAATTTTGAGTCTGTTCTGTATTTTTTTTTTCTTCTGGTCCTATAGGGTGATGTTGATGTGATTTGTGGAGGGCCCCCATGCCAAGGCATCAGTGGCTTTAATAGGTTTAGAAATAAGGATAATCCTTTGCAAGATGAAAAGAACAAACAACTTCAGGTTTTCATGTATATAGTGGAGTACTTGAAGCCAAAGTATGTTTTGATGGAGAATGTTGTTGACATTATAAAGTTTTCTGAGGGATTTCTTGGACGATATGCCTTGAGTCAACTAATTCATTTAAACTACCAAGTCCGAATGGGAATGATGGCAGCTGGTGCTTATGGTCTTCCCCAATTTCGTATGCGTGTTTTCTTCTGGGGCGCTCGTCCTAATGAAGTGAGTTTTTTTTTTTATCAGTATAAAATACAAAAAAGTTGAAACTGTGTTTAATTGGATGTTCACTGTTCTCAGAAATTGCCGCAATATCCACTTCCAACACATGATCTTGTCATAAGAGGTTTCATACCTCTTGAGTTTGAGGTACAAAGATCCTTTGTCTTTGATTTTAATTTTTAAATGCTTCAATTTTCTTACAACACTTAATAAAATGCAGATGAACACTGTAGCCTGGGATGAAGGGCAAAAAGTAGAGTTGGAAAAAAAACTACTACTAAAAGATGCCATTTCTGACCTTCCTGCTGTATGTTTTATGATTTCTTGATGTTTTCCCTTTTTCTTTCCCCTGATTTGCTAGTTCATTGATTAGTTTACATGTGATACGTGTATTTGACTCAATTATGCATTTAGGTTGGAAATTATGTGGATCAAGATGAAATGGAGTATAAAAAGGATCCTCAAACAGAGTTTCAGCGATTCATTAGATTAAGAAGGGAGGGTAAGTAGGTTTTTCATAGTTGCTATTTATTTATTTACATTTTCTGAATTCCATATGCAAAGTGCTTAGCGAGGAGAAGTGGTATCTACTTATGTTATTCGAATTCGGGTGTGAGTGTCGTACACGGGTATTTTTTTATTTATTTTCAATTTTTTTATATATTTAGATGATTCTTGGGGGATCATATTCTCATATCCATATCCGAATATGTGTCGGACATGGATATTTTAAGAAAAATGAAGAGTCGGGTTCTATAACTTTTCTCTCAGCAACTTCTGAACATTATTCTTTCAAAACTTTGGCAATCAATTTTTTGAATACATTGTATCTTTCCTTCTTTTTTTAATTTCTTGTACAATGGTGTTACTTCGTTATGTAAAAAAAGGCTTGTGTTGTTTCATTGTGACCTATTGCAGGCTCATTTCTTTATTTGTCTTGTAGAGATGCCTGGTTCTTCATCAAAGGCAAAACCAGCCAAACATTTGCTCTACGATCATCGGCCACTTCAACTGAATACGGATGACTATCAGCGTGTTTGCCAGATTCCCAAAAGGAAGGTATCACCTTTCCATCTCAATCTAATTGGCCCATGCATAACTTTTTCTTCTTTTTTTTATCAATAATTCAATATTAGGTATTCTCTTCTTCAATTGCTAACTTTATTTGTCTCTTTCTCATTCTATTGATTTAGGGAGCAAATTTCAGAGACTTACCAGGTGTTCAAGTTAATGGTAAAAAGGTCGAATGGGATCCTAATGTGGAGAGGGTTTATTTGGAGTCAGGGAAACCTTTGGTAATCTTTTCATTTTAATTCTTGTTGATACTCTACTTAATCTCTCTCTTCTGTTGCACTGTATAATATTTTGCATAAACAATGACAGGTCCCAGATTATGCCATGACTTTTGTTCGTGGAATATCTTGCAAGTTAGTGTTTTTGTTTGTCATGTATTTCTTTGATAAAACTTTATTTGAATCAAATAACCTCACTATTATGAAATTTTGTAGACCATTTGCTCGTCTATGGTGGGATGAAACTGTACCAACAGTGGTTACTAGGGCAGAACCTCATAATCAGGTTATTATTTATGCACATATATATTTTATATTTGAGAGTGTGTGGGTTTCATTTTTAATTATTGAAATTAAGAATCTAGCATTTTACCAATAGATTACATAGGTGTTGGTTATATATATATATATTTATAGTTATAGTTATATTGTGTTAAAAGCACATTTACATCACAAACATTTCCTGAGTTGCAATGATTTGTATTTCTTAACAGGCGATTTTACACCCTGAACAAGACCGTGTCCTCTCAATTCGAGAAAATGCGAGGCTGCAAGGCTTCCCTGATTACTACAAGCTTTTTGGCCCTGTTAAGGAAAGGTACTTGTTTTAGGCATGCCTTGTGCAATTGTTTGGTTTTAAGCATGAAAACATAATGAATTTTTATCAACATTTTCGTTCTCTTTTGTTTTTGTTTTATATAATTTTTGTACGTGTGTCATGTTTGTATTTTTTTTTATGTCATAATCGTATTAAAATATTATGAATTTTTAACATGTTAATAATTTATACTATATGAATTTTGATATGTTTGTATATTTGTGTTATGTTTAGTTATTTTTTTTTTGGGTATGTTTGTGTTCAAAAACCATTAATCATATTGAGTCGTATGATGATTTTTTTTTCCTTTTTGAATTCTATGTTATTTTAGGTACATTCAAGTTGGAAATGCGGTAGCTGTGCCTGTTTCTCGGGCTTTAGGATATGCATTGGGTTTAGCTTACCAAGGTGTTTCAAGTGATGAACCGCTAATGAAACTTCCCCCAAGATTTCCAAACATTGTGGACAAATTTTCTTCTGAATCATCTCAAGATAATTCTTAAGCTCCATTTTTAATCTTATCTATTTTTGTTGCTCTTTTTGTTATTGAGTTATTTCATCATGGAATTATTGTATCATTCTTCGGATTTTAAAAACATTTCTTTTGTTAGTCAGAGTATTTAAAAGTAATTTAGTCTCCTACTTATTCTTTTTCTCCCCTGGATTACTATTATTATTTGTTGATTCAAGTATTATTTTATTATTTTTAAATGATAAAATCATGAGGTTCAGAGAAATAATAAAAAATAATATTTCATAACTGATATAATAATTTAATAATTTTTGCATTGGTTTGTTATTTTGATGTTATTGATTTGGAATATAATTACAATTTGCTTCTAGTAAAATGTAAAAATATTTGTAATATTGTTTTTTAATAAATTATTAACATATAAAATGAATGTGCTCGTAAAATGAGTTTTGGGAGTCTTATTAAATTGATAAATATGATTATTAATTAAACATAGTCTTATATAAATTAAAGTTCATGGTTCGTAAATAATGTTAAAAGTTTATCACATTTAAAAAAAAAATAATTATTATTTTTTTACTTTAAATATATCTTAAGCGATATCTATTATTTGAATAATTCTGATTATATTTAGCTCATTTTTCATTTTTTCTTACAAGGAAATCAAAATGAAAATATACAATCTTGAAACTTTTTTTATTTTATTTTATTTTATTTTTGAAAATAAAAACCAAACACAACGCATAGAAAGAACTGACGGTAGCGCGCAGAAGAGGAAGGCCTCGAGAATCAGAACAGAGAGCCACGTTTTCGCCTTGTCGGGGCAGCTTAATCACCTTTGCGACCGTGCAGCAAAAGTAGCGATCTTATCTCGTTCGAAAATGGAAGCGCTAAGAGCTACATATGGAGACGCCGCCTCCTCGGACTCCGACTCCGAAGACTGCTCTCCGCCGACTCTTCCCACCAAAACGAAATCCCAAACAGAGGAGACACTCTTTTCCCCTCTGCCTCCACCTCCTATTTCTCTCCTCCACCCTCCTAATTCCCTTGGTAATTCAAACTACAATCAATTTCCCATCATTTTCTATTAGTAATTTTTACTTTTTTTTTTCCCATCAACTATTTGTTTTTCTTGACAATGAAAAAGGGTCGCTGGATTACTTGCAATCTGGTCAGTCCAGTAGAGTCAGAAGCTTCCCTCACATCGAAGGCAACTATGCTTTGCACATCTACATTCCAGGTGCCTTTGGTTTGTCCAAATGAATTGTTACATTTCTTCATCAAATTATAATGAATGTCTTGAGTTGGTAGTCTTAAAAGAGCGGTTTTTTTTTTACTCTGTTATTTCAGTTTTTATACCGTCTACTTCAAAGAAAGAGATGGGTCAATTCTTGAAGAGGGTTTCATCCTTTGTTCCCGATCTTCATGTTGTGGATATTGATGTTCCATTAAATATACTGTGTAAAGAGGAACATAAACTTGAACAAGTTGCATTGGGAAGGGAATTCCACATAAGTTTAGGAAGGACAGTTCCTATTAGAGTTCACCAGATTGACTCTATAGTAACAATGCTTCGCCAGAAGCTTCAGTTTCAAAAGCGGTTAGATGTTATTCTTTATTTTATGCTAGTTCAATTCTTAAAATCCGAGTATGGGTTTTTTTTTTTTTTTTTTCTTTCTGATTTCCAGGATATGTTTTTGACCTATTCTCTTATTGCAAATAGGTATTGGATTGATTTTAACAAATGGGAGGTTTTTGTCAATGATGATCAAACACGCTCCTTTCTTTCACTAGAAGTGGTTACGGGAGGATTAGTTGAGGTAAGTGTGCTGGATTTCCTTTCTTCTTTAACTGAAATGGTAATTCCTTCGCATATTGAGCATGCTTTTTCTGTTTGATTATTCATTGTTTAGATATGTGGACATCTCAAGTGAAAAAGAAAAGATAAAGAAAGAGGAGAAGATATCATAGCTTTATTGCCTATTTCATTTTGGATATAGATATGCTTAGATTTCCAAGTAATGCATCCTAACTGGATACATAAAAAATATTCCTTTCCGCTTTTTCTTTAGAGAAGTGCAAGTTTAAGTTTGATATTAGACTATACATTCTAATATTATCATTCATATGATAAGAAATTACTTGCTAGTATAAATATATGTTTTTATGTTTGAGGAGATAACAGGTTAATATAACTGTTTTTGTGTATTTGTTGCCCTTCAAGATGTTATATACTACTGTTAGTTTATCATGTATCATGTTGTTGAACATGAGGATTGATGAGCTTGCACCGGGGAGCATGGTTGCAACTTGCAACTATTATTTTTTATCTAAATGTGCAGTATAACTTATTTATAAATTTCTGTAAGTATAACATATTAAAGTGAGAAGTGGTTGTCTAAAAATGGCATAAAAACTTAGAGATCAATGCTTCAATTGGAGTAAAAAATTCTACATCATGTTTGGTTGCACTGGTTTGTCATACTAGTCGGATGTTTGTTCTATTCTCACTTCCAGACAATTAAGTATTTGAGTTTTATCTGCTTGAGTAGGATGGCTGTTTTATGTAGACCAAATCGCATGCTCATCTTGCAGTTATGTTTCGTTTCCCTCTATATTCCATTGTTCTTTAATTTCCAAAAATATGGCATTTACTTGGTTGCAATTAATTCTCAGATAACTAAGCAAATTCAGGCTGTTAATGAGGTTTACAAGCTTCACAATCTTCCTGAGTTCTATAAGGTTTGGCTGTTATGATTAATTGCCAAGTCTAATCAATGTTTTGTAAAATTTAGAGCAATGATCATGTGTCATATTGTTTGTCAATCTACAGGATCCACGGCCTCATATATCCTTGGCTTGGGCACTAGGAGACCTTAGTGGTTCCCTTAAGAGAGTGGTCGAGGAAGAAACAAAGTCATCCAGCTTTACAGGTTCCTTACAGAATCGTATTTGTACTAGTAAATTTGGTGGCATTGAGTGTAAAATTGGTAATAAAACATATAAAATATGTAAATCTCCGGATCAATGATAAAAATCTCTTCAACCTCTTGTGTTATAGTCATCTTAGTTTGTTTATGTTACATTATCTGTTATTTATGATAGTCCAGATAGGGAACTTGCTGTTAGGTCCTCATAGACCATCATAAACATTTTCCCTTTGTATGTTGCTAACAGGTGAGTTCCTTGTGACCTTGGCACTGTAGTCATTACTCTTTGCTTACAAATTATCTTCCTTTTTGATTTTGGTCACATTGGTTATACTTTATTTTTTCTAGTGGAGAAAGCATTACAAACACTCTTGATAGGTTGGCCTCCTTATTTGTGTGGTTATCTCCTGCGGTCATGGTCTATGGCACTCGGACTCGAGTGTGAGTGTCGGATACGGGTATGTTCAATTTTTTTTTAAGTTTTCCATGTATTTGGAGGGTCCTTGAAGGGTCATATCCCCATATCCAGATATGTGTCAGACACGAATACTTAAAGAAAAATGAAAAATCAGAGCAACATAGGTCATGATCCTACCTAGAGCTACAATGTGGAACATAAGGGAACCATTTTGTTATAACATCACGAGTAGACAAGCATAAAAAGAAAGCTGACAAGCTTCTGCAACAGCAATGGAAGATGCGTATGTCGATCAGGATCTTCCACAACACAGTTAATTCTTGTTTATACATACTATTGATGAAGTTTGGAGAGAATCTATATGTAAATATGGGCATGGCTCAACAAATTATTTAGATAAAAGATATGATCTAATCTACCTGAAACCTATATAATAGGAATAGAACATGTCTGTATGATGTGTTTTTATATGAGAAATAATGGAAAATACAACCACCAAAACTGGTCATTTAGTACTGAAGAGTAGAACTTGTTATTTTAGACACGACATAAATATATACGATTATAACACAAGAAAATAACATGAACACGACACAAATACACGGATTGATAGGTATATTGAAGAGTGATATAATACCATAAATAAAATCATCCCAAGTTCCAAATTAGCACGTCATTTTGGCTCCCACCCACTTCTCAAGTGACTTTGAGGATAATGTCCACGACAAGTTTTCTGAACAGATTTAGTACTTGTTTCACCAACTTGGTTAGTAATGGTGTGATTGATGAAAACACTGACGTAATTATGATGGTGAAGAGCCTTACACTACTCGGTGCAATGCTAGTCATAGCAGTGTTGTATGTGAAAAACAATGCAACCATACAAATTTGAAGCTCAAATTGCAGCGGAAATTGGCTTGTAAGGATATTGATCATGAAAAGCGACATCGAAAAACCTATCGAATTGAAAACCACAAATAGTGCAAAAGCAACTCCATTGCTGGTACCCAAGATGGAGTTCCCCGCTGAGTGTGCTCCTTGGAGGCTGCTGCCATTGTTGTTCTGGTTTGAAGAATAATTATCTTGCCAAGTTCCCCCTGGAGGGCTGAGTCCAACCTGGAAAGTGGCAGTTGCTACCAAAACAGCTATAACTAATAAAGCACTGCGAGCTTCACTGGGAGAATCTCTGCCTTTCTTAAACTTGAAATACTCCACCAAGTTATCTGTCTGCCATTGACATCTCTGTTGTGTTCTAAGCTGGTTTATTTCTTGATCATGAGATTCATAGGAAGGATCTTGAGAGATTATAATATCTCTAGCACTCACAGCTCCAGCTCTTTGAAGAATCTCTGCAATTTCTCTGTCACCGGCTTCACTAGGAAACATCTGTAGGACATCAAGGGCAGTAAGACCACTTTGGTTTATAGCATTTATTTCCAACAAGGCTGAAGTAGTTGTTCCACTGCCAAGTACTAATTCTATCACCTGAAACGATATTACACATTAACAGAAACATCATCTCATTGTTTGGTATTACATTAGTACCAGATAGATAACATAATGACACAAAAATATATTGTTGGCTAATTTTGGTATGCAAAAGGAAGGAATCAATGAACCCAGAGCTTAATCCAATAGGTTCATGTAGTCACCCTTAAAAGTGGCATCCAGTAGGTTTGAAGTTCGAATCCCAGCAACTGCAACACCTTCCCCTATTCTCAGGCTGCGATCTTCTTTGTACCCAAAAAAAGAAAGAAAAAGAAAGGGATCGATATAATATTATTTGTTCTAATAGAATCCACTAACATAGCCTAGAAACATTTCCCATTTTATGAACAGATGGATGTTAAAATAAGATATTCAACTTTGTGTTTCTTATAAAAAATAACACCACCATAAGGATAAAAATCTGTGGCATTTGCAGAAAAATTTCATCAGTAATTAGGGGACCAACCAACTCCAGAAAATTTTAGTGGCCTTAGTCAAAAATGCCTATCGTAATCTGTAAAGAAGCAATTGTTTAGGAAGAGATATCATAATAGCAAATATTGAAGTAAAAGAAAAATACTTGCCTGTCGTTGTTTTTTCCAAGTTGCTAGGTGCAGAACTGTATTGCCTTGCTCATCCTTGAGATTTAAGATGTCTTCTTTCTTCATTTCTACAATCCAATCAACCATAACCTTAATTGCCTCAAACTGGCTGTTCTTAATGGCAAGATGCAAAGCAGTCTCCCTTTGAACTGTCACACCTTCAATACACTCTGCACAACTCAAAAGCATTTCATTGATTACATCAACCCTTCCTTTCATAGCTGCAAAATGGAGAGGAGTTTTATTCTCTCTTCCCTTTAGGCAGCATAATTTCTGGTCAACATTCAGAAGCTCTCTTACAACCTCAATATGGCCATTGGCAGCAGCCATGTGAAGAGGGCTAAATCCATCTTTATTTACTTCTTTGGCATAGTCAGGCCTTAGTCTCAAAATCTCTCGAACGAAATCAACATGCCTTGCAGCTGAAGCAATATGTAAGGGATTTTCGGTAGAATAAAATGAGATGGTGTGCAGGATTAAAGGATTTTCTCTTAGTAACTTGTGAAAGTCATCAATGTTTCCAGTCCAAGCAGACTCAAATAACCTTGCATCCATTTTTGATATGACAAAGCTTGTTTTCTTGGGAGGAAAACAAGTTTTATTGGCAGAAAGAGTGCTTTTTTTTTCTCTTCTTTTTATTGATGAATGATGAAGAATCTTGGTGGAAGAATGAATGTTAATCTTCTTTAGTGAATATCATAACTTATCTTCAAAAGTTCTTCATGTGAACAAGCAATTAAGAGTTGAAATATGCAGGCCAAATGTAATAGTTTGACCTTACTTGGTTTAAAATAACAACTTAATTTATTGAAAAATAAAGCTAAAATAATATTTTCTTGGTTGTCTAATGAACCAACTCTAATATCAGATGCCTTGTGAGATAGGCCATTATTAGTGTTCATGACTTGCATATATATATATATATATATATATATATCTTTTATTAGGTTGACTTTAGCATACATCATAGTAATAAACTTAAATAATTTCAAAGAACTAAGATGATCTAACAAAACAGAAACATGAACGAAGATCATTCAGATTTCTGGCTGGTATTAAGACACTGGATTAATGTTATCAAAACCAGCAACGAACTTCAACAACTATATTCTACATATGACAAGTCTGGTGATGTTTTATCTTCGCTTATGTATTAGGACCCTCCAAATATATGAAAATTTTAGAAAAAAAATTGAAATACCTGTATCGGACACATACCTGTGCCCGACACTCACACCCGAATCCAAGTAACATAGGTTTGTAGTTGAAAACCAGAACTGATAAGAAGTGCTCTTTTACAAGGCAATGAAGGCATACTAATACTGTCAATATTTCCAGTCTGAGCAGCATCAAACAATCTTATGTCCATTTTGATTTGATAGAATTATGTTATATCTGATTCTGATCTTTGGAAGTAGAAGAGCTACACATGCATATAAATGATTGCAGAAGTAACTTTTCCTGGAAGTAATCATTCTCTTTCAGCCACATCTCCCAACCAAATAAAAATTCCTGGAACTAGTAAATATATTATGCTCCCTAAGATCTGCCTCAGAAGAAAAACTAAAATAATGGACAGATGTAGCCAGTGTGATGTAAGTAACCTTAGCCATACAAATCTAAGGATTATTTTTGCTGCTGTGGACTTGTTGACCAGTGCTAAACTATAAGTTCATTAATATATCTAGCACTTGGACTTCAAAACAGGATGAATTTTTCAATTAATTTTCAAGAATTTGGAAGTACCACCATTTGTTGCCTTTCAAACTCCCTAAGAAGCTGTCAAAGGCCAACGGTATCTCATTATTCTTAGATGCACCGCCAATTACTGATATGAAACTCTGATAGCAACTTCGTTCCTAGACAGATATACATATTCAAATTATTGAGCAATTAGTATTTGACAAAGCATTACAATGTTTATGTCATAAGAATGTAGTTTAATGTCGTAATTGATTGAAAAACCGTGTTCAGAAAACTGTGGAAAAACAATTATTTATCAAAGAGAGTTGGAATTAAAAACTTTTAATCCGTTTGAAACTGCACTTACCATTCAAACCAGCTTTTAAAAACTTAAAAACTCCAGTCAATTGATGATCATAGACTTCACCATGATTTGAGAAACTCACCAATACAATCAGCCTTCTTATAAATCAGGTATATGGAATAAAAAAATAAAAAAACTTGGTTGTTAACAAAGATGAACCATGGAATAGACTGCAACTGATATTATTTACAAAGGGCAAAGGCCCATCCTTCTGCACAATCTTTTACATTTATCATCAATATCAATTCTTCCCGTTCATCATCTCTTGAATAACAATGACTGTTCCCGTGGCGGACTACCGAGTAGTACACATGATGTTTCGTGAGATCCTACACTGAAATCCCTCTATTTTAGTTATTTGCCTTAAAGAGGCATTGGATCATTTCCAATCCCCTTGTGTAATGGTCTACTAATATATTTAGCAACAAAAGTGAATATAAATTGCAAAGAATGGGTGGTTGACTGAAATTTCAAGGGTGATATAATAAGCAACAAAAACGTACTTAGAGCCCTGGTATAGATTCAAGGTTGTATTGTTCAGGAGTTGAAGTTTCAACCTCCCGGTTGTCCGGAAGTTTTGGCTGGTTCATGGCATCAAGAGTCTGCAAGTAGGTGTAGGAAGCTGTCCGATTAGATGAAGGGCCGGGATTGCTTATTCTGCTAGTCAGGAAGCGACGGATTAGACCCCTAAGGAATGGGGCCATGGTATCGGGCTCATGTTCTAGGTAGTACATGATTCCTCCCATGCATGCACAAAATAAGGCCACCTGTGACAGTTTGGAAGCATCAATTCAGGAGCCAAATTTATAAGAAAAATAATCGACTCAGTTAATAGTGTAATGATGCAGTAGTAGATATATTAAGAACAAAGTTGGTTATCTATCTCTAACTATGGGCACGATTTTTAACTTAGATTGTGCTTGGTAGAGTGAAAAAGTGGAAGGATGGAAAAAGGAGTGTGGAAAAGTGGAAAGAAAATAAATTGAGTGTACTTGGTAGGAAAGAAAAATGAGAGGAAAGAAAATAAGAAAGATTATCATTTTCCACACCTATTAACAAAAACAAATCACTCCAAATTGGAAAGAAAAGAGGAAAGAAAATGAGAGTGGTGTGAGTTATCTTAATTTACAATGAGTATATTGCTAAAACGATATACTTTTCATTTTCTTTTCTTTCATTTTTCAACTCTACCAAGCAATGGATAAAAAGAAAATTACATTTTCTTTCCACTTTTCTATCTTTCCTACCAAGCACACCAATAGAAAGAAAAAATATGTTTTCCATCTTTTCACTTTTCTCCTCCTCAATTTTCCATATTTCCAATTTTCTTTCCACCTTACCAAGTAAAATCATAGACCAACAAAGAAGTTCTCATGAGAAGGAAAATTAAAAGCAAGATTTCTAACACTGTAACATACCTCAGCATTTTTAACATCAGGAAGCAGGTGCCGGTTTACTAAAATATACCACCATGATTCTCCGGCTCGTGGAAGAACATATAGAGCAAGTTCACTGCGTCTAGCTTTTTTCTCAAGTAATACAGAAAGACCTGATAAAGCACCGGCAACCCAATATACCAGCTTGTGGTCTATTGATGCAATCTTTCTATGCATGCATATAACCGCCTTGAATTGCACAAGCAAAATATTCAAGAACATATTAATACTGATTTTAACAGTAGAAAAAAAGTGAACGAGAAATGAGAAACCAGCTACCTGAAAAATTCCAACAAATGCAGACAAGAAAGATGTTGATCGAACAGCACCTTTAACAGCAAGCCAACAGGTACGAGCAGGGGTATCCATAAACTAGAAGTGTATCATGATAATGCACAATAAACAAAAAAAAGGATCAATTCCAAAATGAAATTTCCTTGTAATGGCATCTACAGGTAGCCAGAAAAAAAAAAAAATATAATTGCTGCCCAAAGTGGATCAAAGAAACCTGCAAAATCAGCTAATAGAAGTTGTCTCAGTTACAAAAGGACAAAACTGTCAATTGGTTCTTTCGCTTTACCAGGCATAACTGGTTTTACTCAACTATAGGAAGATTAAGCGATAATAAAACCCATCATTCCCACTCCACTCACCCAACATTACTAATGAAACATTCACTAAACCAGATTGACTATTTTGGTAAAGCACACGCAAAAAGGTAAGCCCGTTATTGTCTTGTTTTGTTTGCTTGTTTGCTTCTTTGTTATAGAGCTCAAAATGCATTAAGACCATTATTTTCTTGTTTGCTTCTTTGTTATAAGCAGAAGCATATGAAGGAAAGCTCGAAAGCAAAACCAACTCCAAGGTCCCTCTACATTCACAGATGCAGAAAGGAAAACCAATATGCTATGAAAGATATACCTTTTGTAGGTGCAGAACAACAAATGGCACAAAAGTCAAAGAGAAGTATAGCGGAAATGTTTTCCTGAATGTAGCTGATGCTGCCTTAGTGTTGTGGGCTAGACAAGAATTTGTGTCTGGATGAATAACAGAACAAGGAATAATTGACGGGAACTCTTCCAACTTCACATTATTGGACTTCCCTCGGCTATATAAGTAGGCTGATATAGATGCAACATTCACTGAACCACCTCTACAGTTCTCCCTTACAGCCTTATATACAGGAGCTGCAACAGGACCAGTCTTCTGAATAAAATCTTGATATGATTTTGGCAAGCTTTCGGGACGCATCACAAAGGCATACATAACCTGGTATGAGCATCAATCAGTAAAATGGGATGAAGTAAAAAAATGCGGATGATTAAAAATACATCAACCTAACCCTAGTAAGTGAAAAGCAGATACGAAACCACAAGATATTTTCCAATCATTTGTCAACCTAACAAGCAAACTCCAATTTGTTAGACAATAGCAACCTTCACCAAATATTAACTTTTAAAATGAAAAAAGTAGTCAGAAGCGAATCAATTGGAGGAAAATTTCACAATCTCACCGGAACAGAATAGAATTAGTTACATTTCCAGAACATCACATAAAAAAGAGTCATGTCTTGTAGTATTTCTCTAAAATTTAGCCTAAGCTTCTCTTTGGAACCTTTTACTCACCAAACTAAGCAATTCCTAGTGTTATGAATGTTTTATTATCATCAATTGACGTACAGAGATAGAATATCTAGTCCAAATGTATAACGTGAACATCTAGCCACAAAAATAAATATGAGTTTTATATTACCTGGGCACATGCTAAAGAAAAGAGCAGAGAGTCGCCATGCCTCCAATGGCTTCCCCATAAGTGAAACTTATTTTTCGACTTTGCAGAATTATAAGCACACTGAAGAGTAAAGCAAAATATTAGACAGTAAATCAGAGAACTGGTATCTACGATTTCAAATAGCTTTGCAAATTTACTATTTAAAAATGCATTCATGTACCTGGGCTACTCTAGCCAAAAGATACAATGCAAGTGTACGCCTTCGATTTGAATCATCTAAAGCTAAAATAGACAACCCCGCAATTGAACCTGCTAAAATTCTGTTCATCACCACCTTAAACAATGTCAAAGATAAGATAAGGAAAAGGCTCTAGCATGCATCAAAAGTTTTCAACTATTCAACTAATCATTTACCATAAAGGCACAAACCGGAATGAGATACTCATCTAATTCAAATCAACCATTTATAGCAAACTTACGCGTTCACGGGTGTCTCTTTCTTTCTCAGCTTTCTTAGTAAACATCGAATCGCATGGTATGAACCTGTGAAGCCACCAAAAAGTAAACCAATGCGGCATGCTTCCTCTCTCACAATCAAATCTTTCTCTGAGACAAGTTGCTGAAAAACAAAATCCAGACATTCAAACATTGGTTAATATCACATATCTGCATATTCTTAATGATAATTCCTAGCAAAGCCAAATAATAAAACCCAAAATCCCACCAAATCATCTAATCTCATTTTACAATAAATAGCCTCAAAATTTGATCCCAAAAGAGAGAGTTCATTTTTATCTACTCACAGTAACAAAGTCCGAACCTTCAAACAAGACAGTTTATATAATCATACATTAAAACCATCTAATCAATCATTTTATAAGAAAATAGATTAAAAGAATACAAATTCAGTTCCAATAAACATTTCAGAATTTACAAAACAACCAAGTCAAAGCAAAACCTTTTAGAAACTGCCATAAAACCCCTAACCTTGAGATCAAGAAGCGAAGAATAAGACTGTCCTCTGGCGAGCTTGAAAGCGCGAAGAAGAATCCCAATACCTACTCTAACACCATAAGAAAGGAGAAAGCTTTGGCAAAGATTTCCAATGGCGTTGGCCACGCAGGAGTCATCAGCGTGATCACACGGCGGCAAGTCGCCACTCGCCGCCGTCCTCTGACGTCTCTGGAGCTCCTCTATGGTTTCCCTCAATCGCTCCTCCGCCTCACGCAGCCGTCGCTCCGCCTCGGCGCTGTCCGCCAATAACCGCGCTGAGGAATTCGGGTTTTTGGAGAGAGCCGGCATTTTGGATTCGATGTCGCCGTTGTTTCTTTTGGCATCTGAAAGTTAAGAGAAGAAAGAAGAAAAGAGAAATAAACTTTAAGTACTATACTTTCACTTTTTTCGGTTTCAAGTTATTGTTTTTTTTTTCTTTTTTAAATATTAAAAAGTTTCTAAATTATTTTATCTTTTAAGTAAATTTTTATATTTTTATTATATTTAAATAAATTTTTATTTCAAATAAAATATTAATTTATGTTAGAATTTATTTAAGTATATATTAAAATTAAGATTTATTTAAAGACAAATTAAAAGTTAAGATTTATTTAGATATATAAATTAAAAATTATTTAAATATAATAAAAAATTATTTAAATAAAATAATAAAATATATTTTATTTTATCAATTTTTATTTTTAGTTGGTTTTGTTGCTTTGAATTGTGGGAATTTTGTTGGCCAGTTGGGCTAAAGTGTGATTTACTCTCTTTGCTTTGCCAGCCTTACCAGTTACCACAATTAGAAATAAAAAGAAAAAATCCAAAAAAAATAATTATGAAAATAGTAAAAAAAAGAAAAAAAAAAAAAAAAGAAATCATCAAAATTGGATGAGTTTCCTAGATATAGAAGTCTTGATTTAACCGTTTAAGGGTATTTAATTCTTAACTGTCATGTAGCTGATGCTTCCCAATTTTGTAAGTAAAACATTGCCTTTCTAAATATGGAAACTATGGCAAACTTGGGAATTGAGACCATAAAATAAAACATTTTTTTATGTAACCATGGACCATCAGTCCATCACCAGATTTTATTAGTATTTTAGATAGATCTAGTAATATTAAATACGACACAATTACACAACATAAATATGATACGAAAAAATAACATGAACACGATACCGATACACGAATGTTTCAAAATCTATATAATATAAATTATTAACGTATCAAAATTTATATAAATATAAAATACCTTAAACATGATTATGACACGACAAAATATACGAATACAGATTTAATTTTAAGCATCCTCTTCAAAAATACACTTTTTTTTTTTTAAATTAGCAAAAAATCATGCACTGACCAATTGATCAAAATATCGGTGATTATAGTGGATGTACACATTTAAATGGTGCTTATGAATATAAAAAAAAGTAATCAACAAGAACTTAACCCAAATTAACTTTTAATCATTACAAGTAAGAATCCAAAAGTAAAAGATTTGTACTTCCACAGTTCCATTGATCTGAAATAAGCAACTGTTAAAAATCATATATAGTTTTAATGAGCAAATAAACATGAACCTAGTTATAAAATTTCTAAGAATTTTCAATTTTCTCTGAAGTTGCAGAACTTTCATTTTGATCTTTCCAGGAAGCTTGCCATTGTTTGTCATAGTAGGTGGCTTCATCAGCAAGCTTTCTCAGGTTATCAAAATCTTGGGTTTTCCTGAACAGTATGATACCGATGACTGTCACAAACAATCCTGATTTGCAAATGAAATTGCCTGTTTGGCCGACTACATCCAGCCCTGTTAAAGCATCCACAACATATGCCATGAAGAATCCTATCATTGCAGCTCGACCTGCAAAGATTGATATATATTGCAATGCAGCTGAGAGATTATAAGTTTTGAAAGTAACACAAATTAGAAATTGTTTTTGCATGGAATGAGATCTATGTTACTCGGATTCGGGTGTGAGTGTCGGATACGGGTATGTTCATTTTTTTTTTCAAGATTTACATGTATTTGGAGGGTCTTTAGAGGATCATATTCCTACCCATATCCAGATATACGTCGGGGTGTCGGACACGGATATTTCAAGAAAAATGAAGAATCGGAGTAACATAGAATGAGATAGGTATTAACCATTGAGCAGTTCAGCCTCCGGAAGATATGTTCTCATGAGCCATGCCCACCAGGGTATGATTGAGCTTCTAAATCGAACTGGTTCTTGGTTTGTAGAAGCTTCTGGGTGCATCTCCAGGCATTTTCTCCTCCTTGCTTCTACAAGACAAGCAATTATTTGCCAATTTAGCAGGAAATATGTAGATTATCATTAGATATTCAAGAAATTTATTTGCTTTTTTCAGATGCTAGAAGGATGAATTTCAGTTTATGAATGTACTATGGATTCCTAGAGAGCCTCACCTGCAACAATCACCCCATCCCAATCCATCTTACCATTTCTAACAAACATATTCAAATCCCAAGTTCCATTCTTCCAGCGTTCGTCCCTGAACTTTGGAGCAGAAGATTCTGTCTCGAAGTTGTCTGTCAATTTATCTTCAGGATCCTTTGATTTATTAATTTGTGAAGCTGGTTTCTCTTTTTCATCTATCTTAAAGCCTTTTTGGCCTTCCACTTGCTTTGTCCCCAGAGAATAAGCTGGTTTGGCTTGTGCCTGTTGCTTCTTCCTGGTGACATTATGTGAGCTGCAGGCTCTTTGCAAGGAGGCAGATATGGCAATGGAAGCCATTGTTTTTCAAAGGGAGTATTCTTTCTTTGGTTCTTTGCTCTTCTCAAAAGCTCTTCTGGGGGAAGGGAAGTAGACAATTTGCTTTGCCCATACTTTTCAATAAACAAGATTATCTTTGCATAACTTTCTGGCAGAGATTTATGGGCAGGGTTTTGGTTTTTATTTGTTCTTTTTGTCTATTTTTTCCTTTTATAGAGTACAGAATTATCCAGTATTCACTGTGCTCACCGAGGCTGATTCTGTAGATTTACAAGAATGTCTTTTTTCAGAAATATAGAATATATCTTATTATAGAATTTACTGGTTTGTGCCAAAAGATTAAGGTTGAAATGATCTTCAAAACTTGCAATGAATTCAATCTCAAAGCCTGAAAGAATATTTCAACACATTGACTGCATAATTCCAATACAAAGCTGGTAATTCCAATAAGTATATTTGAAGTTTGTATTAAATTTCAGGTACATTTAAACAGCAATACTTGTTTTTAAAGGCAAACCAAAGATCACTAAAAATTCAATCTAGCGTCATGGTTCACATCCTACTAGTAGAAAAGAAGTTCTAGGATTTAAGTCCAAATAGCTGCCCCCATTGTAAATCCGTCTTTGGGGTATAATGTTCTCATAATAATGCCACGATAATAAGATGATTCCACCCTTTCCCATGTCTTATTGTTCAGCCGCTAATGGCCCTCAGACAATGGCCAACAAACCTGCAAAATAATTCTATGTTATCACATGTTTGATGTAATAATACCGTTGATCAGTATCAACATGTCACAGAAATCATACATAGTGAACCAGATAGGTGAAGTATACTCAAGAAGCGAAGCAAAAGTGTCTTTATAGTATTTTCATTTTGGGGGCTTAAACCTATATTACTTGGACTCAGATGTGAGTGTCGAATACGGATATGTTCAATTTTTTAAAAAGTTTTCCCATGCATTTAGAAGGTCCTTGAAGGGTCATATCCCCATGGCCCATACCCATGTCCAATATGCATCGGATACGGGTGTCGAACACGGGTACTTCAAGAAAAATAAAGAGTCGGAACAACATAGGCTTAAACTCCTTTATTACTTGCGTAACTGTTCACCACCCACAAGCACCACCATTCATTAAGAGGTCTATGCTCCAATCATCCAAAAGAACAAAAGCAGAATATATTCTTGAAGAGAAAACAGCTACTACCGTTATCCAACAGACAAGAAGTGATACGAATCCAGTTAAAAGAGCAAAAAGAACCCTCACAACCAGAGATAATGTAAGAATTATTCCAAGGGAATTGGAGGCAACTATAAGAAAAACTGTGATCTTTGAGCAGACTCAAACAAAATTTGCTAACAACTGAAGCATGACAAAAGTGATTTGGGTGTTTAGCTGAAAAAAAAGGGTAAAAGATATGGAATCACAGATGGAAAAACTGAACCTGGCTCACTAAGCCTAGATCCAGACTTGTCCCAATCAAAAACACAGTTGGCTCTTCCAAGAAATCTTATGCACCTAACAACAGAAGACCATTGAAGACTTGTTTCCCCTTTGAATCAAATATGAGTTCTGTTATAAGATCAAATAATTTTTCAAGCTTTATTCATTTCTTCTACTGGGAAAAGAAAAATAGCTAATTCAAACCCCCTCCCCCCTCTCCCAAGTCAGATTATTTGCTTCATCTACTCAATACAGTCAGGAGAAGCAGTTCTCTTGTAAGAGGTGTTATAAGTCAACATAGCATCCACGGGATCCCATTTGTTTTCTTTATGTCTTTTAAAACATTTGAGGGTGTCTCTGGGGTCTCAGGTCTGGTTTGCTACCACATACTGAACAGATATAGATGGAAAGACTTAAATTAGAATAACTACCAAAAAAGAAAAGAAAGAAAAAAAGCCCCTTAAATCAGCAAGATCAAGCAGGGGATTAACATACTGTATGATTTAAAGATTCTACTTCTGTTAGCTACGATCTAATCTGATTTCAGGAGAAAAATGAAACTAGTTCGCTCAAACAATGGCTTGAAGCGATAAACTTATATTTTTACAATCCTTATCCTTATCATTATCAACAATCAAATCTTTTATCCTTCAAAGAGACAGAGAGAAAAATGCCCAAGTGACGAGATATTTTGATGCAAAATGAATAAGTCCTTGGTGTAAAAGTTCATAAAAACTGATGCGAATGCTATAAGTCACTAAAACATAATTTAGATATTAATCAGCATAGTAGGGCTTTGACTTTATGGCTTCAATGCTATTAAAAAGCAATATTTAAGAACATAGGATTAGTGGCTACTCAATTTCATTACAAAAGATGTTACCTCATGAAATACACATCCTGCTACATTCAAAATAGATGGTTGGTCAAGTTAAACTTCTTTCCTGTGATGATCAAAGTGATATTCATCAGAATCATGGTTTAAGGTCCTTCATGAAAGAATAGCAATATATATACATATATATATATATAATAAAGTTATCGAACTGAAAGTTTTGTGGGGTAGAAATTTACATGCTTCCTTTTTCTTCGATCAATTCCACTATTCCTCATATCATTTTTTGCAAGAGCAGATCCAGAGGGGAGACCATATGGCATTGGAGAAAGCACTGAAGCAGGAGCCGGAGGAGCAGTTGTCATAGCAATAGTGCTAGCTGGCAAAGGCGGCTGAGGTGGAACAGCCACAGGAGGCGGGAGTGCAGGCGTAGCAACTTGTTCAGGAGGAGGCTTAGGCAAAATGAACTTCAACCGATTGTTTCGATAGTTCTTCCAGAAGAAGAATTGCTGTCTATGTGTCAATTCCTATAAGTTTCAGGTAACAAAAAATGAAAAAGACATCCCAAAAGTAAACATCAAATTATATTGATATCAAATAATAATACATATTTCATTTAGTGACCATGAAGATATTTTACTTGACAATATCCAGACAATCAAGTGATATTGTTGTGTTATGCCTGAAAACGTCCTCTTAACATATGCTACTTGTTTTGATGCTACAGGGAAATTGTCAATTAGCAAAGCATCTAAAAACAGCTAACTTTAGAACCTTTTAAAAACAACTGCATCACTTTCTGATTATCACTGTCACCATCAGGCCAATACAAAAAATTTTGCATGAGCTCATGGTCACAACTAGGGGATCCCTAAGACCTTTGTTACAAAGGAGACCTAAAGAACCAAGAATTTCAATGAGTGATAACATTTATCAGGACAACAGGGACAGCAAGAAACATTAGAGCCAAACCTTGTTGGCAGGATGTGCCATTGCATTTCGGAAATTTGCATTTTGAAGAAGTTCAAGGAAATATAGGCAATGAGGATACCTGCAATCATCTTTTTACTTAAGTTCATATGTCACACATAACAAACCCCAAACAAGGGAGCTATAAATTAATTATGGAAGCTATTACTCTTCATTTGTCATGTAGTAAAATATTTGCTAGTTTTAAGGAATTCAAGCCTAAAGTATCAGATTGCAAGCTTTGAAGTTGCTGACATGATAAATTTTATGTACTCTGGCCGTTGCCAGTATTGAAGATATTTCAAGTATCCAATAAATGCCTCATCTTCGAAATAGCGATTTTGAGCCAAATCTGCATCACAAATTTAATGAGCAAGTATCAATGAAAAATATGTCCATTTTGCAAATTCAACAAATGAATACAAATCAAGTAAAAAAGAATGAAACATAAAAAAACAAGACAACTAATGAATAAGATAAGCAAATTTTGATACAATGAACAGCTAAATCTATCCAATATGCGAGTGTGTTCGAGCATTAATTCAGGTTGGGTTGATAAATTCTTCTCCTTTCAGGAATTTAACAGCATAAACAGCCAAAGAAATTCATTTGACAAAATTGCAGTTTAACCCTAAGTCATGAGGAATTGAGCACTTACAGTGGATGTAAGTAGGGTTGGCGAGGCACTGCACGAATTCCAATTCGAGTAAGAATCGTTGCCGCCCATCATCTGGATCCTTGTACACGTTTTTTGGCCTAAAATTCATTTATTTATTAAAAAAAAAAACTGGTATTCTTATATATTCCTTTCAGAAATGTTTTCAAGAAAGAAGAGGAAATGAAAGCAAAAGAGATCGAAGCTTACGAGGAAGGAGTATTAGAAGCGTTGTCACTTTCTTTAGCAGAAGCCATTGAAACGTTCACTCAAATATAAAAATGGATAAAAGGGTTGATTCAAATTTTAGTTGCAATTGATCAGTTGATCACAACCATGGTTAAATCCAAGGAATCTCTAACTGCTCCAAAACCCAAACCCTAACCCTAGATATAACAAAACAATGAAATCCTACAAATTCAAGAGAGTTAAAAAAACTGGCTCAGAAAATGGATTAAAAGGGCAAGCTGTGAGCCAGGCTTCGGAGGGAATTGGAGATTGGGGAAGAGGAAGGAAGCTAAGGGAGAAACAATGGGTTCTTTTTAAGAAATTGTTAAGTGGAGCAATTCTAGAAAACATAAATGCATGTGAGCAGAGGCGTTATTCGCAATTGAGATCGCGAAGGCCTAATCGCCCAAAGCGGGTGTTTGTCTACGAATTTCAGCTGGAGCTGGGCAAAGCCTTGCTGATCCGATCCACGCCCATTACGACCCAAGCTGCAGCATTACTTCAGACGCAGGCATCGGACTGGGCCGGATAATTCTTTTATTTGTTCAGATCCGGTTGCAGCTTTAGTTCAGATGTAGAAGTGTCTATAGACTAGACCAGACCCAAGCTTGAATAATTTATTTTGCTTGTCTAAGGTCGGGTTGAATCCGACTTGAAAACTTTTTTTACTATTTAAAATATTAAAAAAATATTTTTTTATTACATAAATAATAATCTAAATCAGACTCAAATTATTAAAAACTTATTCATTCTTTCTTCATTCGAAAACCTATCATACCGAGCAAATAACTTTTTCTATGAACAAGTCTAATGACTAATGGTGTCAATAGGTCCAAGTTGTTTGCAGCTGTTTGCCATCTGCGACAAGACAAGTTTTGCTTTAATGCTTTGAAACTCATCCATGGCGCTGTTTCCGTACTCAAGCAGCTGGCTAAACAGTTTGGTTATCATCACTTTAAATCCCCAACAAAAGCTTTTATCCCATAAAATCCTCATCTTGCAGTAATTCATTTGGAAACTAAAGCAACTGCAAAGCTAACCTGCTATGCATTACGAATTTATGAATTTAAAATACCCAACATTTTAAACTCATCCACTGTGAGAAAATTAAATTATCAATCTACGACCAGGAATTCTTAAATAACATTTCACTACAACATTTGCATCTCTGCCTCATTTATCCCCGTTGAAGCAAAGCATAAGCAAAGGTCAAATGAATGGATCCCATCACACTCCTGCAAGCTCACAATTTGCGAAAAAGCCGGCCTGCCCTTCGGCAAGCAAATTGCAGTTCAGCTTTTTCTCCCTCCATGTTATAATATGACCATTATAAATTATAAGTAATGGTCTTCTCAAAATTGAAGCTTCTTCCAACGTGAGATCCATCTTAATATGGCCTGTATCTCATCGGCCGCCTGAATCTTGGAACCCTCCTGCAAACGAGGTCAACCAAGTTAATACATACAATAACAAGGTTAGTAAGCAGAAAAAAATCATATTCAATTCTCTTAAGTCTCAAGCATGTGGGTAACAGAACTATGTTTGACATCAACAGATTACAAAAATCAGATCAAAGATTCTTATGTAATAGACACCAGTGTTATCAAAGACATAAGGCGGACTCTAGGCGCTAGAACCCTTATATTGCCTTAGGCTCAAGGAGCAAAAAAAACGCTCGCCTGAGTGAAGTAAGATGCAATATGTATATGTGTTTTTGTATGTGTGTCTCTATGTGTGCATAATATATATATAAATAAAATAAGATTAAGATATATAATTATGATAATAAACTCTAAAGAGTGATCCAATTTATCTACAAAACATGCAATTTTTTTTGTTGCCCAATATGCATGATTTTCTTATGATCCCATGTCTGTTGTTGAATACTCAAATATTGAGAAGTAGAGAGTTTGATACTATCTCATTTCTTACTAGTAATGGTACATCTAATGAAAAAAGTTAAAATTAAAGAAATTAAAGAGAACTTCAATCAGGCGGGCTTTTTTTACGCTATCGCCTTACAAAAAGCGCACCTAGGCACACCAAGCGTGCGCCTGATCAAATGCGCCCGCTTGAAAGGGTTTGAAGCACTTTCGTTATCTAACACTAAGACGTAGGCACGCCTAGGCGCACGCCTTGATAACACTGATAGACACCATGCAAATCAAATTCCTGTCAGGACCATGGTTTGGAGCCATGATTGCAAAAAAGCTTAAACGATATAGGCATAGCAAATGCTGGATAGCAGAGATCATAATAGGTATAATTTCTGAGCACCACGAGATCTTTTCCACTTCCATGTATCTAATGCGGAAGAAACAGATAGCATTATAGAAAAACCAACACTGGCTCAAAAAACATGCAGCGATACCAAACATATCAAGTTATCCTTTTTCCTATCCAACAGCCAAACAAAGAAAACATATTTCCATGCTTACCCATAGCCATATGGAGAATAGAAAGCAGGAGCAGGCATAAAAGGCCTTCGGGAGCGGAAATATGGGTTGGGTCGCCTTCCTCGATACTGTTTCATTCCAGGAACATTTGTTCTTTTTGCAGAGACCTGTGAGTAAACCAAACACACTTTTATCAGCATGCAGTTTACATTAATGAAGTAATAATCCACATATAAATCAAGTTATAAACCTTCAATTGACGACCATGCAATTCTGATTCATTTAAGAGTAGAGCATTTTGAATAGCATCAATTTCAACAAATTCAACATAGGCAAATCCTTTAGGTTGACCAAACTTGTCAGTCAAAATTGTCACTCTGTTCACTGTTCCACAGGATTGGAAATGCTGCTGAACTTCCTCAGGTGTACATGCGTAGTCTACCTGTTGTTACAATGATATATAAAGTAAAAAAGAGTTAGCCCACATCTAGTAGATCATTTGCACACAAGCACAGGAGAATCATTTAGTTACACTACACTACATTGAGATCATTTATTAATTGTACACCTCAACATTCTAGAAGTTACCTAAAGAAGCCAAACAACGTAAAACAGCATACGACAAACTACATTGATATTTCCTCTGAATAAGTTCTTATGGGTCAAATTTGTTTGAATCGCATTGAACTTGCATCTGTACAAACTAAGATTTGATCGTCTATGCACATGCACATAACAAGGCATTTTCAAGCCATACAATATGCACAAGCATAAAACCAAATTGGGTTAAAGGGATCAAAATGGTAAAACTCAAAACTCTTCCTACATCCTTATTGGCCAAACTAAAAGAAGAATCATAATTTTAGCTTTTATTTAATATGTGAATTTTATCATCAAGGTATTAATTGGAGAGCAGATAAGGTAAATGTGATGATTTAGCCAAATAAACAAATAAAGAAGGTTCAGAAAAAAAGAAAGGCATATGAAAGGGTTGATAAACCTCACATTACCAACATAAATCGAGCGGGAATCCACTTCCTCCTTTTCAGCTTGGGTTGCAGAAGCACTTGAGGAATCTTCACATACATCCAGGAAAAGAAAGTTAAACCAAATCAGTTTACTAGAAATAACAATTCACAAACACAACATTCCATAATTCAAAAATAAATATTCAAATCGATAATAAAGAAGTTTAATTTCTTTTTCAAAATTAACAAGATACTTTCTTTCTCAATTTAAGACACAAGTAAATCCGAATTAAAGTCAAAATTGTTCAAAAATATAGCCAAAAACTCAGATCAAATACAAACTCAAAAAAAAAAAAAAAAAAAAGAGAAAAAAACCCTGGACAGCGCCCATCTCCTTCTCGACTTTAGCCTGCATTTCACGTAAAGCTCCGGCCTCTTCCTCGATCTCCTTAAGTCTCTTTTTCATGTCCTCCAAGTCCTAATTTTTTTTTTTATTAAAAAAAGCCGTTTTTTATCAGACAAAAAGCAAAGCTACTAAAGCTAAGGGAAGAAAAAAACGCTAAAAATAAAAAGGGGCAACCTTGGAGTTGGAATTAGGATCTTGTTCAAGCTCATGCTCGTTGCCTTCGTAATCTTCAGCTCCACCAGACATGTCCACGTCAGCATCCATCTCTCCTTCCTCGTCAGGGATCTCCCCTCCGTACACCTCGTGCTCTTGCTCTTCGTGTTGCTCCATTCTCTCTCTTTTTTTGGGGTGTTGAGAGTGAAATTTGTAAAATTAGGGTTTTAGATTTAGGTTTTGTTTGTTTATGGAATTGGGGGAAGGAAAGAAAAGAACAGTGAGTGAGTGAGTGAGTGAGTGAGTGAGAGATTGGGACTTGGGATATTGGGGAGGTCGATGGATGATATTGGCGGAAGAAGGTGAAATTTGTAGTTATTACTAATCGTTGGGGGTAGTTTTGGGTTTTCGCTATCTGCCCAAAAATGGCCCAATTTAAGATTCTGGTTGAGTACATGATTGAGGGCCTCAAGGCCCATAATGTTGATTTTTTTTTCTTTTATTTTGTGAAGAGTTAAAATCCGGTTCTTTAAACATCCATACATACATCAAGCATTAAATCAAATATTCGAATATAAATGAATGAAAGTCTTAATATTTCTTCTTCTACTGTAAATTATATATTTTTTTGGAGCATTAAATTTCCAATAATCACAAATAATTTTGATAGGTCACTCACAACCATTGTCTATTCTAAATCTAATAATTTTGGACACGATACGACGATATAAACATGACACTTAAAAATAATTAAAACACACAAAAAAATACAATACGATACGAAAAATAATTCGAACACGATACGAATATATTAATATCTCAAAATCTATATCATACAAATTATTAATTAATTAAAATTTATATAAATATAAAATATCTTAAACACGATTATAATATAATAAAATACACTGTCCTCTTAATCCCCTAATATAGAATTAATGGTCCTTACTCCTTAGCTTTTAAATCCCCATATATCTTTCAAGTTGCAACCTTCAGATAAGCTTGCAAAGACAAACTCCTTGTTCTTAGCTCCCAACAAGCAACAGGTAAACACAAAACAACCATACAGGCTGCAGCCAACTTCCCATGGCCTCCACCGCCACCCACCTTTCCCTTTATCTTCTTCTTCATCCCATCTCTTTTCCTCGTCACCACCTAGTCACGAGTTTTTCCTATCCAACAACTCAGAGTCGACTCTCCCTCACAACTCGGGCTATGGGCACTGACTTGTTGGGTGATTTTGGGGCACGAGACCCTTTCCCAGAAGAATTAGAGAGTGGGTTTGCTGAGAAAGTGTTGGGAAATGTTGACACAGAGCACAAGATTCTTATTCCCAAAGCCTCAGCTTTCTCTCTTGCTCAGCAAGATTGCTCTCCTCTTTCTCCTTTGCAGCCTCCCATGTCAGTGGATGATGTTAAGGCTCTAATGAAGAAGGTGATTTTGCAAATACCCTTTTTTTGTTCGTTGTTCCCCAATATATTTAGACATAAAAACTTGTTATGATTATGTTTCTGAATTGAGGTTAATGGAATTGAATTAGTTTGCTCTAGTTTCTAGAAAATGGAGCTTCACTGCGCTTATTTTGGTGTATCATTGTACCTGGCAAATTGGCGGTAATAGCACTGTCAAAATTTCCAACTTTCTATGCCCAAGTTTATGTCTTTAAACTGTGGAAAGGTGGAACTTTGGGAGTTATTTTTGTTACTCTATTGGAAGTTGATGTTGTCAACCTGTTTCTGTTATCAGCTTGATGATGTTTTAGCCCCCACCTTCCAAATTAGATGTTCTTGTTTTCTTCATTATTAGCAGAGGAAGACATTTTAGGCAATCTGTTTTAGAAATTCAAATTTAGACTGGAAAATATCATAATTGATGGGCCATTGTGGTTGAAAGATTGATGTTGCTTTTATGTTTTAGAACTATGTTACTCGGATTCTTCTTTTTTCCTTAAGTACGCGTGTCCGACACCTGTATCCGACCTATTTCAGACATAGGTATGGGGTATGACCCTCCAAATATATGAAAAAACTTAGAAAAAATTGGATATACCCGTGTCGGACACTCACCTCCGAGTCTGAGTAACATAGTTTTAGAAGGTTATATTCCTGACATGGCAAAATGTTTCCCTGTTTGTCAAGCTTTGTGTTTCCATGTACTAGAAGCTTAGAAGGTTTATATAGTTTTAATTATTGATGTTTCTTCTTGTCCATGTTTCATGATGTCAAGAAAAGGTTCTGCTGTGCAATTTTATGATCCTAGAACTTTTAGAAAAACCTAATTCATGTCTTATATTAGCAGCTTGAAGGCTCCGATTTAGTGAAAGGAAATTCGTGGCTTATAAAAAGTTTTTCAGGGCTGCAAATCTCCTGCTAGTGTTTAATAATTCAATTAAAGAATTTTCTCACCGAGATGGATCATGCATCCTTTTATAGCAAGTTTAAGCCAGAGGACAAAGGAAAGATGTTACTGATAAGTATAACATCTTGTAGAAGTATTTGTGGTTATTGTGATGTAACGGTTATTCTTAGATAGCTATATGCAAATCTGCTTTGAAAAGTGAAAACCTTTGTGTGATAAAGTCATATAATTCTGAGTATTCATGTTGAAAATGAGAATTTTTTGCTTGCAGGTTGTTGGCTGGAGGCTGTTGGATGAAGAAGGTGGACTTAAACTGCGGTGTTTGTGGAAATTGAGAGATTTCAAATGCGGAATTGAACTGATCAATAGGATTTATAAGGTTACAGAAGCCACTGGGCATTTTCCAAATCTCCACTTGGAAGAGCCAAATCAAGTGAGAGCTGAACTGTGGACTTCTTCCATCGGTAAACTTTCCAACTTACCATTTCTCCTTTAGTCTATGTTACTTGGATTGGGTGTGAGGGTCGGATATGGGTATATGTCCGACAAGGATATGTGATTTATTCTAAGTTTTTCCATGTATTTGGAGGTTCCTTGGGGGATCATATCCCCATACCCATGTCCTGATATGTGTCGGACTCGGATAGTTCAAGAAAAATGAAGAGTCGGAGCAACATAGCCTTTAGTTACCTACAAAAATCATCCCCTTCCTGCAATTGCAGTATTCATTTTATCCTGCAGCTAAATAGCCGAGTGCCCGCCCTATGCAATGATCATTTATCAGGCTTGGTCTCAACACAACCCTTGTTTGTTTGAATTGCAGGAGGCTTGAGTATGAATGATTTCATTGTGGCTGCCAAGATAGATGAGATAAAAACATCAGATCTTGCTTCACGTAAAAGAATTTGGGCGTAATTGAAGCACCGTTTTTTCGATCTTCCGGAAATATTGGGAGCATATCTGATGACCATGAAGTCAAGTCGTCATTACAAGTCAATCAGTAGAAAGACTCATGATACTGCAATTGCAGTTGATGAGAAATTCAAACATTTTTGTTATATACTTTTTTATCCATCTTTAAGCTTATGTATATGAATCATTTGTTGATTTTATTGCTGATTAGTAAAGATCATTTTTAACGATTACTCCAGTGAGTTTGAGAGGAAAAAAAATGTTTAAGCATCCTCTGAATATATCTATACAATTACCATGTAAGTTACAAAGAAGGATAGCATGCTATTATCTTATTACAGACGACCTCAAAGAGAAAAAACCTTGAAGATCTGAAACCATTGATGTTCCAGTCGTAGGTGGTCCGAAAACATCCCAAAACCGAAGAGTCTCATCTTCCCCAGCAGATATCACAGTTACTCCATCAGGGCTCTACAACACACAAATACCAGAAACTTCAAAAAAATTTCATGTATTTATGCAAATATTCTACTGGGTTTTGAACTAAAGTTTGAATCTATGTTGTTCCAACTTTTTATTTTTTTTGAAGTATCCGTGTCCGATGCATAATCGGACATGGGTATGGGAATATGATCCTCCAAGGACCCTCAAAATACATGGAAAAACTTAGAGTAAATCAAACATACCCGTATCGGACACATACCCGTGTTCAACACTCACACTCGAGTCCAGTAACATAGGTTTGAATAGTTAAACCTAAACCTGGCATAGGTTAATAATTCTGGATTCGTGATTCCCTAACTCCCCCACTTTGGCCATGGAAGGGTATCTCCAGAGGCATAGTTTGTTTTGATCCTCAATTGTGCTATAGCCATGGCCACTCAATATCTCCTTATGATGTCTGTTCCATTCCAGCCCACAAATCTGCTCATTTATTTACATCAAATTACTAATAGTAATAGTTAAAACCGAAAAAACCAAATAATTAATGCAGATTTAATTTACCTCTGCATTGGTTTCAATGCTGTTAATGCAGATTCCTTTTTGTGTATTCCATATCTTAATACATCCATCATTCAAGCCTCCTCCAGAGGCAAGAACATTATGCTGATAGGGGCACCAAGCAAGGGCCTTGACTGCATCGCAATGATCACTGAGTCGATGTAGAAATTTGGATGAACTCATTTTGGAAGCTTCCCATATGTATAACAGGTTTTCATTGCCTCCACTTGCCAATCTATTTCCTTCATTCGACCATTTCAAACCGCATACTTCATCAGCATGTTTTTTTATGCAGGAAGCCAAATTATTTCCTGCTCTAACTGCAGTTGTTAAAATATCAAACTCAATTAGTGCTCAATGGTTAGAAACTTAGAATATATTTAGAAGTGAAAGAATATGATTTGAATACCATCGTGATTGATAATGGATTTGTCACGGCTTCCTGATGTTAAAATGTGACCATTCCATGCAGTGGATGCTATCCTTCCACTATGACCTTGAAGGTTTCTAATCTGTATGTAAACAGATAAACAATTAATGTTTCTAAGCTATATTGCTCCGACTCTTTATTTTTTTTAAAATACTCGTGTCCGATGCATATCCAGACATGGGTATGGAGATATGATCCTCCAAGAACCCTCCAAATACATGAAAATCTTGGAAAAATTGATCATACCCATGTCGAACACATATCCGTATCCGACACTCACATCCGAGTCCGAGTAACATAGCTTCTAAGAGCTTTGAAACAATAAATTGAACCCAAAGAGAGAAAGAGAGACAAGTTTGGAAGACTCAGCATCCCAGAGCTGAAGTTTGGAGCACATATATCCAACAGCTAGAGTTGTGGCTTCCTCGGACCAGGTTACACTTGTAGGCCAATCATTCCCACCAAGAACTTGCAACAATTTGTGTACACTTTGGTCGTCTGAGTTCCAAAAGTACAGTTCCGGACCCAAAGCAACAGCAAGAATGTTGTTTTTACCCCAACTCATGATGTTCAAATAGTAGTCATTTATAAGCCCTGGTGCATCCAAAACCCTCTTTTCTCCCTGCACCCACATTTCCACATCGAACAACTAAGTAACTTACAGTATAATTAAGCACAGTCCTGTCATTTCATGAATAGTACTAGCTGAGTTTATTGGTGTTAATTTGATTCTTTTTCTGCTTCATTGTTTAAAGGATAAATTTTTCATGGAGAATCTATGCAACCTTTAACTTGAAATTAAATTCATGAAAATCAGTCCAACCAGCAGCTTTTATAAATCCCAATGTTGGAACTTATTGCATTCTACTATTATCCATCAGGGAAACAAAAAGATAAAATAGGGGTTAACTAATAATAGCTCCTAAAGTTTAAAATGGGTCAGAGATGAACCCAGAGCTTAACTTAATTGGTTCACATAGTTATCTTTAAAAAATGGCATCCAGTATGCTTGGGGATCGAATCCCAACGTCTGCAATCAATTATCTTATTCTCCAGGCTGAGGCCTCCTTTGAAACCAAAATAGGCCATAAATTGAAGAAAATATGAACCTGATTGTTCCAAACTACTGTCAATGGCTGGCTGCAAAACTTTATTGGTACACGATAACTGAAAAAACTAGATGACTTCTAATCTCGAAACTGGTATATAACCTATGTTACCCGAATTCGAAAGTATCAGATACAAGGTATGCTCAAACTTTTTAAAGTTTTTTCATATATTAGATCATAATTTTATCTAAATATGTGTAGGACATGTCGCGTATTAGTACTTTAAGAAAAATGAAGAGTGCAGAAAACATAGGGATAACTAGAAACATGGTGGTGGAATAGAAATCATGTGTACTAACTAGAATCCAAAATACAAAACAGGGAGGATTAAAACTGGAATTGAGTACCTTGGGGATGAACCGATATTGAGTCTGTTTGCTCTGGTTATCAAATATGGCTGCCTCTTCTTCTTGTCTCATCTCATCAACAAAACGAATGGACTTTCTACTCGATTTTGGGCTTCCTCTGAAAACCATAATCCTTCTCCCTTCAGAATCTAAAGAAAGATTCTCAATCAGTTTCTGTTGATAAACTTGCTGCCAGCAATCAAGAGAAAAAATTAGAAACCGTCTCAGTTCTCATCTCAAGATTTTCACCATATCCAAATCAATATATAACCAAATAACAAGATATCAGGATGCAGATTTTAAACAAAAAGAAATGGTGAAACTTACATTGCATTTTGAAGTGTTGAATTCTCTGGTCCTGTTGGTCAACAGACTGTGGGCTTTATCAAGATCCATCAAACTTCTGTTGGGTAAAAAGCGATCCCCCTATGCATTTGCATATACACACAAAATGAAGAACAAATATAAATTCAGGAAAGTAGTAACTAACTAATACTTACAAAACATTCATCAATGGAAAAAACAGAAAAGAACATTGCAAAAGTGGGTGTTTCTTCATAGAAGAAGAGAAAGAAAAAAAAAAAAAAAGATCATTAATTGGTACCGGAAAATCGTATCGAGTGGGACTGTCATGGAGTCGTCTTGGAGAATACCAATCCGATTCAAGGAGTCTCAACGTATCGCTTTGATCCATTTTGAGGTTCCAAAACCACCGTTGAGTCTTTGCTTTCTTTGTGCAGAAAGTAAAAGAAAGAAAGAAAGGAGGAAAATGAAATTACAACAAACTATTGGGGAGGCTTTGATCTCTCTTTCTCTCTCCCGCCAAAAGGACCAACCGTTGTTATCGTTCAAAGAGTTGGGTCAAGTAATAAGCTGGCTAATTGAAAAAATGGGTTGGATTACTAGCCCAGATTGTTGAAAACTGTAAAAGAAGGGTATTTGTTTTGGGTTCAGGGCCCAAGTTATTGGCTTTCCCTGGCCTCCCCTTCTAATGATAAGAGAAAGTAAAGTCTAATAAGTCTCGGGACTGGCAGTAATCATGAATAGATCCGATAATTCATGTATTTATATTGTATTTGTGTTATTTTTTGTGTAATAATCGTGTTTAAGGTGTATATTTATATAAATTTTCACATATTAATAATTCGTGTTATATAAATTTTAATGCATTTATATATTCGTATCGTGTGTTTATGTCGTATAATCATGTCGTAATCAAAATTATCTAATCTAGTAGCAGACTAGGAATGGGTAGCCTAACCTGAAAAATATTGGCTTGTTTATGATGCTTATCTGAATCAAATTGGTTTCATTATTGATATGTGACAACTAGACTGAACCCCAGGGCTTGATATTTCAGAATATGACCTCATATTTAAAAACATGCCCCTTAAAAGTGATGACCCCAAAATGGTTCATTTGCGGGCTCTGTTGTCAGGATAATGCAGTAGAAAAGGAAAAGGGAAGTAACTCTTTTAACTTGAGAGAATAGCTTTTAAACTGAAAAAAAGTGCCTTCATTGCAATTCATATTATCAACAGGTAAAATCTGATGAAGCACCTAAACTTTTGCAGATGCCATAAAGTTACCCTCCTGGGTAAAAAGAAAAACAAAGAAGGCTTTCAACTTCTCCCTATCAGAAACTATCTATGAAGTAAAATGAAAGATACAACTAGGTATTATTAATTCATTAATACATATAGGAAGGACTCTACTGCTATAAGACTCATTTTACCCTAAAGAATCAGCAAACCGATATAGATCTGCTGATGTCCTATCAGTAGTATCCGGCAGACCAATAAAGCCTTGTATAGATGGTGATGACCCAAATAAACCACCAAACCTCATGGATGCAGCAGATTGCCCAACAGAGCCTTGTTGTCGCCATCCATAAGGCAGACCACTGCTACTCATCATTTGCCTAGCCTTATCAACTCCAATCTCCCCATGAGCCCCAGAATAAGAACTTGCTGAGATGACACCTATGCTTGTCGCCATACCGATGCTTCCAACACCAGTGATTCCTCCCATCTGGCCAATCCCATTTCCAGGAAAAGAACCTACAGTTGATCCATGTGGTATAGCTGAGGCAGCAGGATAATTGTTGGCATGACCAGAAATAGCATTGTCGTAAGAGTTAGGCACCAAACCATCATAGAACCTCACGCCTTCAGCGAGAAAAGCAGTCCGCTGCTCATGCAACCTATTTAGATGAGAAGATTTTGGCAAAGGGGACTCGTTGGCTGCAAACCGTGAACGCTTCATTTCTTGACTCTTAACCCTACTTGAGGAGGATCCCATTTCATCCAGTTTTCTCTTCGGGTTCATTTTCTTCTCCTCAATCCTTTTATCTAGCTCAGCGATTTCTTCTTCCAACTTGACTATCTTCTCTTTAATTTGCCATGAACCAAGAAGTTTTGTTACATCACAACTACGATCTTCCAAATACTGGACTATGGATTTCAGAGCATCTAATTGCTTTTCATTAGCCTTTCTCTGCAAAAAAGCCATAATAAAATAAATGCAATATTGAAGAATGAAAAAAAGCATATAAGATAATTTGTGTGACAGCAGATTAAAAAGGACCGTACCAGTGCCACGGGGGAATTATGTGCTTCCTCTTTTGCCCTCTTGAATGCTTTTGTAGACTCTTGCAAGAATGAAGTCAAAATTGTCTTAGGAGAGAATTTATCCTCAAGCCCAAAGATAGAAGCAACATCAACAGCTTCAACATGCATTCCATTCTTCGCCATACTCTCTATGATATCTGTAGCAGACAAAAGAGTCATACATAAGTCTCAAGAATTACATCAATAAAAGAAAATCTAAATATAACCACCCATCCTCCTCCTCCCTCAATGAAAAAAAAAATAATAATAACAATAATAAATCAGATGCAGCCAAATTTAGTTCACTGTGGCCTTTATATGGTATGGATGTCCGATTTCTGTAAGAATTCTCATTATGGACACTTAAAAAGTGAGGCAGAGCACAACTTTTTTCAAAAGGTTGATTACAGTCTTTGAGACTCTTTTCTCTACTTTCGCAAAGACCATAATGCTACTAGAAACAGCCATTGGGCACACAACCCTGCGCCTCCCTCAATATCATGAAACTCTCTTAAAATCAAGGAGATTCAAATAAGGAAGTTTTCCCAATAACAACAGAGTTCATGAGCACAGAGAAGTCTACAAAAGCTAATCTACATGCACCAAGAAAGCCTCTTTCTCTGGACAATATGTCTTGGTAAAATCCACCATTTCTGCCATGCTCATCCTTTTGATCTCAATATTTATGAATGTAACTTCTAGTATCAACTATTAACAAAGAATCCCAAAATAGCAGCTAACTTCCTCCAAACATTTAATATTCTCCATCCATTAAAATAGTTGCCCAGTTTGCTATGAAGCCATTGCAGTTAATTTACAGACCAAATATTTACCTAAATTTCCTCTTCCTACACTGGGTTCAGCAATTAATCTTCTAGCTATACGAATTAAGGCCAAAGACCATCTCAATGCTTCAGTAGTTTACTTATCACTAGGCAGGAATATAACAAAATCCCATGGTAACTAAGAGCTGCCTAACAGCCAAAAATGGATTCTAAAGCACATCAAGAAAGGCTATTCTTCATTTTCCCACTGTTCTTGTTACTAGAAAGACAGAATAAACAACCCTCTCTCAGGCCTTCCACTTTTTCAGCTAGAGGCTGAGTTACATGGTAAGTAAACAATCAATATTGATTTCCTTATTTATAGTTACAATGGTAGCATATGAACTCTTTTGTGAAGTTTTTAAGCTCCACTCCACAACTAATCTATAGGATTATAATCTTACCTGTAAACTGAACAAAAATTTTAACCACAAAGAAAATAATGTTAATTATCATGAATTGGATAGTTAAAATTTGGAACTAGGATACACAATTAAGAGGAAGCATGAAAACTATGGCAAATTTCAAATTCCTCAAACAGATCTAGGCCTTTATACTTAGAAACTAAATGGCAGAAGTCGAAACACTGGTTTAACAACTATATAAGAATAATGACATTGGTAACATAAAAAAAATCACAAATTTATAAGTAATTCATATGATTTAAGGAACCCAAAATGCAATTACCTGGCATTTTACCAGGAAGCACAGGAGAGAACTTTACCGCATCCGAAATACCCCTGAGATTACACAACCGCAGCAAATTCCCCAAATCCTCACTACGGAACACTTTCGGAATCCCAAAACAAGCAACGAAAAGCAACAAACCCCTAGCATCAACTTCATCGGCCTTGGCCAAACCACCCTCGCTAATCAACCTCTTTCGCCATGCAACGGCTCCTTTCTCCGCTTCTACCTTAAGGTCTGCGGCAATCTTAACCCCACCTTCACCGCGAAAACCTCCCATCATCAAAAGGAAAAACTCCAACACCAAAACGGAAGCTTGCCTTACCGGAATCATGCGACAGTCTTTCGTATAAGCCTTTATTCCTTGTAGAAAGAACCTCCCAATGCAATCTAAAACCAATTTGGCTGGTTGTGGGGCAAGCTTTAGAGCTGCAGGGACTTCATCTCGAAGCTTCGGGACGTTTGATAAATGGGTTATAATGAATCTACGGAGTCCTTTGCCGCGCATCTTCTCGCAGAGGCTTTGAATTTCGGAACGCGAGGATTTCGGAGGAGAAGCCGTCTCGGGTCCTTTTTTAACCGTTCCACTATCAGTTTCCGTTGATTTGAGAGGAGGTTGGGTTTCAATTTGTGTGCGTTGTTGTTCTTGTTGCGGTTCATTGAATTTGGAGTCGATGGCTTGGTTGATGAAATCGAGGTGTTTCGTTAATTCGTCGAATCTGCATTTGAAAGCGTGGATTACGGAGGAGAGGGAGGCGAGGTCGTTGATGGATTTTAAAAATTGGGGTTGTCGTTCTTCTTCTTCTTCTTCTTGTAGTTGTTGTAGTTGCTCATGCTGTGGTTGTGGTGGTGGTGGTTGCTGTTGTTCGGGTTCGGTTTTGACAACCGCTAACGGTTGCAGAATGGGCTCCGGGGTAGGTAAGGACAGCGGCGATTGAAGTGGTTCTTGCTTGATGGAGGCAAGAATGGTGGCGGGGGAATTGAGTTTGATCAAAGGCAAGGAAGGCTTGGCCATGACAAATGAGATGAGAAGCAGACTTTGATGGAGAATTAAGCCAATAGGCTAGCCTCTGAAATCCCAGTAAAGAGAGGGCTCCGTACTCGCAATTGAACGAAGCCGGAGGTGGATAGGCATTGATATTTTTTCCTTCTATATGTATTGTGATACTATATATAAAAATAATAGAATATTAATAGAATTACATCAATCATTTCTTTTTGTAAAAAATAAAAAACCGTTTTATTTTTTTTCATTTGAAAGTTTTATCTATTTTACTTACATTTTTTTTTCACTTACAAAATGTGTCATAATCTAGTAATAATTATAGATTAATTTAATTTTACATTCTTTTATAATTTGTTATACTATTTATATTTATTTAATTTAATTATTGTATTTCATAGATTATACACTTCAAATTTTGAGTTAATTAAATATGTTTAATTATTTATTTAATATAAAAAATTTCAACCATTAGCAAAATATAATATTTTCAAATTTCGAATCGATTTAAAATTTTATCGTATATGAAAAATATAATTATATTATTAAATCATACAATCAATTTATTAAAATTTTAATTATATGTGAAATTATAAGATGTAAGAAATAATTAATGTTTTACATCAATGTAACTTGATTTCCTCTGATAATTATATTAATTTTCTAACTTTTTTAGAATTAAAAGACCTTTTCATTTTAAGTATCAATGGTTGAAAGACTTTCAAGAAAGAAAAAAAATCAATTTGATGGTTCATATATCATTTATAGAAGAATATTTTTTTACAATTACAAAAATTTAGAAATTTATCAATATAAAATAATACAATACTTGTTATGTGACCTGTAATGATACAATGAATGCAAATTTATTATTTATAAATAATTAAAAAATTAAAGAAATTCAGCATAGGAGAGATGAGAAAATGAAATATATACTCCTTATTGTGTAGTTTGATAACTTAAAAGCTCTACTTATATACAATTAAAGAAATTAATATATACTCTAAACTACACCAAAAAAAATATTCCTATACTATTTACATGTATAAGTTTACATCATGAAATAATATATATTTTTGGTATAAATGAAGCCGTAACTTGAGAATAAAAAAAAAATTACAGTTATTGAGATTCGAACCCAAACCTGTTGAATGTTACTTCTATCTCTTGAAAGTGGCCGCATGAACTCCCAGCTTCACATCATGAAATTATATGCTACTAGGCTATGTTGCTCCGACTCTTCATTTTTCTTGAAGTACTCATGTCCGACACTCGTGTCCGACGCATATCTGGACATGAGTATATGATCTTCCAAGGACCCTCCAAATACATGAAAATCTTGAAAAAGAATTGAACATACCCGTGTCGGACACATACCCGTATCTGACACTCACACCCGAGTCCGAGTAACATAGCTACTAGGAATAAGTGACTAGAAGATAGATGGTGTATCAGACAAGCTGATGTTCCGGTCTGATCGACTTGTAACAATGGGGTTTCCTGAAGCATCTAGATTGATAACAGCCGTTTCACCAGGCTTGTAATCTCCAGCCAAGAGGGCTTCACTCAAGGGATCTTCAACTATTGAGGTAACTGCCCTTCTAAGGGGCCGTGCACCATAGGTTTGGTCATAGCCTTGTTGACAGATGAGGTCCTTGATTGATTCAGACACCTCCAAACCAATTCCTAGAGACATGAGTCTTGCCTTCACCTCTTGCAACATCAGGTTTACAATCTCAAGCATCTGAATAGAAACCAGATAGATGTGACCGACCGCGTTTCGGTATAACATAAAACTAGATGAACAGACTTTACAGCCTTGTATTACCTCTAATTATTCTAAATCTCAGTAAATTTCAGACATAGATTCCAGGGACAAACAGAATATGGCTATTATTCTTTAATGAATCAACAGAAAGTTACAAACCTGAGCTTTCTCAAGAGACCGGAATACAACTACTTCATCGATCCTGTTGAGTAACTCCGGACGGAAATATGCCTTCAATTCTTCCATTACTAGAGCCTTCATTCCAGCATATGAAGTTGATTCATCATCATCCTGGAGCAAGAAACCGATGGAGCCACGTCTACCCTTTGCAATGGCAGAAGAACCCACATTCGAAGTCATCACCACCAATGCATTCTTGAACGATACTCTTCGACCCTGATAAACAGGATCTCGAATAAGAGACGCGGATAATCAACTAATATCAATCAAAGTTATCGAATGTTAAGACTATGTATAGATGATGATTATTTATCTTTGAAAGTTTCATAGTGAAAAGCACCATTATTTTCCTCAATGCCAGCAATCTTAGACAAGTGCACTTCACAACAAACAAACCTGTGAATCTGTGAGGTGACCGTCTTCAAACAGTTGGAGAAGGATGTTGAAAATATCTGGATGAGCTTTCTCTATTTCATCGAGCAATAACAACGTGAACGGTCGTCTTCTAATAGCTTCTGTAAGCATACCCCCTTCTTCATAACCAACATAACCTGGGGGTGATCCTATTAATTTACTCACTGTATGTCGCTCCATATATTCACTCATGTCCAACCTAAGCATGGCATCCTCCTGCAATAATGGCATTAAAGGACAGAAAAAAGATAGAAAAATTAAACAGGTGTTACAGGCCAAGTGATATATTACCAAAAAACAAACCTTACATATGTGGCTGCTCAAGTATTACTTTTTCAAATAAACAGGTTTCTTTCGTGCCACAAGTAAAATATTCTCACCTTAAATAAATCATATCTTGGATATATCAAAACTACACAACAGACCAACAAATAAATGGCCATATTTTGTGGTGTAAAATTGTATAATATATATTATGCATGATTATTTGTTTGGGGGAAAATATGTTAATCCCCCCCCCCCCAAACACACGAAAAAAAATAACAGAAAAGTGATATAGTGGTCCTCATTAAGGACCCACAGAAGTAAAATATTGCAAAAAATAAAGTTTAAGTATTTTCTAATAAGTCTTATCATATAAAATGTTAACTACTGAAAGGCTATACTTTAAAACTGATTTCAAAGAGAGAAAAAGCATGAATAATAGCATGAAGCCTTACCGACCCAAAATAGCATGCTGCTAAAGCTTTTGTTAATTCAGTTTTGCCAACCCCGGTTGGACCACAAAAGATCATTGCGGCAATTGGTCTATCTGGATCATTCAGGCCAACGCGTGATCTCTTAACAGCTCGAGAAATGGCAGAAACAGCCTCATCCTGACCAACAACCCTTTTCTTAAGCTGCTCATCAAGGCCAACTAGAAGCATTCTTTCATCTGCAGTGATCTGCTGCAATGGGATCCCTGACCAAACTGAAGCAACTGTTGCAATTTCTTCAGGTCCCACCATTATAGGTCTGAAAGAATCACTTCAAAAAAAAATTAGTTAGAAACCAGACAGAGCCTAGAGGACCAAGAAGCTAATGGATGTAACCTTCAACATGACCCCAGCAACAACAAAAAAAAAAAAAAAAAAAAAAAAAACATACTCATCCTTATCTGAAGTGGAAGGCAAAGGGGATTCTAAAAGGAGTTCACTGGAATCGTCCACATTGGATGCACTGGCATCATGTTTCAACCTACTGGCCATGACCTAATCATGACAGAAGTGACAAAAGGAGGTTACAGGCTTACAGCAAATAAAAAACTAATGTACACACAGGAGAAAAGATATTACCACTTCATGCATGGCCAGAACAGTTCTGATTTCTTCCCAATAATCATCAGGTGCCTTTGAGAGAATACCAGTTTCTTGCTCTCTTTTCCTCCTAAATGCCTCAATACGAGCTCGACTTCCAGCCTCATCAATGAGATCAATCGCTTTATCCGGAAGATACCTGTCAGGAATGTACCTTGCTGACAGGTACACAGCAGCATTTATTGCTTGCAGAGTGTATCTGCAGTGGTGATGAGACTCATACTTTTCACGCAGACCAAGCAGTATCCCAACTGCATCATCCTATAAGGTATCACATCAAATCCAAATAAGAAAAGAGGGAAATAGACAATAATTTAAATATAGAATCGATTGTATTAAAAACAACCTGGCTTGGCTCATTAATCCACACTGGCTGGAATCTTCGTGCTAAAGCTTTATCCTTTTCAAATTGGGTCCTATATTCCCCTATAGTTGTTGATGCGATACACTGCAAACGATGGAATATTAATGCCCGATAAAAAATGCTCAATAAGAGCTTGGTCAATGAGCAGCCTTAGTCCTCAAAAGTGCAAATATGAGAGTATGACAATAACAAGAAGAAGAAACGCAACATCCATACTAAAATATTAAGGCATGCCCTGAATTGTCCCTCTACAGATGAGGAATCTTTGAAAAAAAATTCAATGAGCTGGACTTTCCCCAGCTTAGACTTCTACTTTTTCTCTCTTTGCTCCCTCACTTCAAACAAAATTTTCCCATTAAAGACTGGACTCCTACTTCCTCTCTGTTTCAACACTATTTTTTATCTTCCACTAGTAAAATCTCCTTTTCCTTTCCTCCTTACAAGTAGGTGGAACAGTGGAAGAATATTAAAAGTGCACTAAAGGTGCCAAACTTCAACCCATTTAAAAAAGCTTTGTAAGAGAAAAAAGAATTGGACTCCATTAGAAGGAACAAGGGTGCCACCTTTTCATTTCAAGAGGTAATTCAGATGTATAAATGCTGCATGCCTATGTTTTTGGCATTTCAGGTTCTCTGTAAAATTACCATATGATAAACAGTTACCTGTAATTCACCCCTTCCAAGTGCAGGCTTCAATAGATTCGCAATGTCGAGACCAGATCCCCTGTTTCCTCGGCCAACCGTACCAGATCCAATAAGTGTATGGACTTCATCAATAAAAAGAATGATATCACCTGCAGAACAGGTACGTCAAGTATGAGAAACAATAAACTAGACTTCAGCTCCCAAAAAAGCAACTCCTTATTGTAGGCACCTGATTTTATTGTCTCGCTTAGTAAAGCAGTAACACGTGCCTCTAATTCTCCCCTCTCCTTTGCTCCAGCCATGAGCAGTCCTATGTCCAAGGACATTATTTTTTTATTCTGTGCACAGAAAGAGCAATAAATCAATTAAATTTGGAGATACAACCTCATGAAAAGTATGACAATAGGCATTTAGATGGATTAAAAAGGAACTAGCTATACTATCTAGAACATCAATGACTTGTGAAGAGACAGACCAAGAGAAATGCTGGGATTTCTGCCTGTGCAATACTAATCGCAAGTCCTTCAGCAATGGCTGTTTTACCAACCCCACTTTCACCAAGAAGAATAGGGTTATTCTTGGTCCTGCGACAAAGTATCTGAACCATTCTTTGAACTTCGGTCTCTCTGCCAATAACAGGATCAATGAGTCCCTCACTTGCACGAGCTGTAAGATCCACGCAGAATTGAGCCAAAGCACTTTTCCCTAAGAATCAGATACGAGATACAAAGCATTATCCTCTGTTATTCTAAAAAAGAAATATAGAGAAAGAGAAGGAACATATCAAATTTCTACCTCTTGCCTTGTCAGGGGATCTCAAAACAGCAGCATTACCAGAAAGAGATTTTTCACGCATCTTTTTTGATGACACTGAAGGTTCCCTACCATCTTTTGCAAGCTCTCCTTGCAGTCTGGTGACTGCTGCAGCTGCCAAGTGATTTACATTTGCTCCCAATCTGAGGTTTTCAGGACAAAAATTAATGACAGGAAACTTGCATGGTATGTGCTTCAGACCAAGATGCTCATGCAAATGTGAATCACTTGGCAGAGAGACCAAGTGAATCACTTGTCTGTTGTCTCTAATGTCAAATGTTAAATTTATATTGTTATTTGGTCCCTATACAAAATTAATGACATAAAAAATCTAACATAAATTCAAATGTTAAATTCCTTTAAATTGTAAGAACTCCATAGTGCATTATTTCCTCCTGTTTCTGCCCCTCTTTGCATGACTAGATGCAATGCAAAGTAAAAGCACTTACTATCACCGTAAAGAATCATAACGAAACAACAAAAATCATGCTTCTTCATGAGATTCTGAATTAACTATCTATAACAACTATATCAGATAATTCAAAATAAAAGACAGCCCATGTTAATGATCTACAAAAATGTTCCACCAGCAAAAAGGAAACAAATTTGCTCTTTTTAAAAATAAAAAAAAAAGTTACCTTTTAAGGACCCGACTAGCACTTCCATCATCAACGGTGAACAAACCAATAGCAATATGCTCCGGTGCAATAAAATTATAACCCATAGTTCTCGAATACTCGACAGCAGCCTCAAAAACCCGTTTCGTGCTTATCGAAAACGGCACATCCGTTGAAGAAACTATAGACCCTTCTTGTTTACCCGACCCAGAACCCGAATCCTCACCTGAATCATAATTACTACTTTGCCAAATGCTACGAACAGCCTCACGAGCCTTATCAATTGTTAAGCCCGAACCCAAAAAACCATTGGGGTCGCGATCTTCACCTACCAAACCCAGCAAAAGATGTTGGGTAAACACCATATCTTTGCCAAGAGATTTGGCTTCTCTTTGAGAAAGGATCACGGCTTTGATTGCTCGCTCTGTAAAACGCTCGAAAACTGCAGAAATTTGAATGGGTTTTCTTCTTTTACGAGAATGGGAGTGTTTAACATGAATAAAGTTATTGTAACGAGAGATTGAGAGGCCAAAACAAGAAGAATTTGAAGAAGAAATTGAATTATTATTTTTATTTCGGTGGAAATGAAAAGGGAAACGTGGAGGTGATGAAGGATGGGAAAATATGCAACGTGAATGGAAACGAATTGGTAGAGAAGAAGAAGAAGAAGAACATAAAACTTCCATTTTTTTCAGATAAAAATTTGTGGGTAGTTTTTTTCAGTTACGAGTTTCATTAAGGATGTAAGGAAAAGAAGAAGGATAAAATATAGTTTGATGTCCAATCGAATTTGATCGGGTGAAGGAAGAAAAGAGTGGAAGAAGAAAGGGATGGAGTAGAAGTGTAGGATTGACACGTCAAGCCACCATTTTTTTTTTTTTTGTGACCAAAAAAAAAATGAGGGGAAAAAAAACTAAAAAAGTCTTACTTTTTGCTAAAAGCCTTTGGTTTTGAACAAGTTGCGCGCGGAAGTGAAACAAGCAAAGAATAATCTTCCAAGGTTGTTTTTGGAGCCAAAAGTGCCAAGTTCCTGCCTGATACAGCCAAAAGTGCCGTGGTTGTTCGGGGCTCAGAATCTTCCTTCGAGGTTAATTTTACATGAGCCTTTGCATTCCGAGCAATGATCAATGAGGGCATTTATGAAAGTGTTTTCTTCAAAATAATGCTGTCTCAATCTCACAAGTTTGTCAACAAGTTAGAGTACCAGACTCTTAGATCGAGGTTCAATCCCTAACAATGTCAATTATATTAAAAAAAAAAGAGAGAATGGTAAACAATTATGGAAAATCAATGCATATGAAGTGCAAAGTCAAGACCCCATTAATCTCAACTCCAGTGTCTTCAAATTAGACTAGGACTTTGTTAGCCTATCTAAGATCAATGACTATGAGTGCAAAAATGTGGAAAAATGCATGCATGCATGCTCATGGAAATTTTACAATGTGAAAGTTGCATAACCAAATAGTTATATTTAGAATATATTACATTCTTTTATTAGTTTTATGCTGACATGACAAATTTTATATTTTTCAAGAAGTTATCAACTGAATAAATTATGGCATGATCTTGTACCTAAAACTTTCATGAACCCCTAGAAATTGCCATGCTCTTAAGCATAAAGATAGACATACCAGGAAAAGGAGCATAATTGCCTATCACCAATTAAACAGGCCAGGTCTTTGTGGACTACTTATCATTAGCACCAAATTGTGTTTCTAAATGTGGCATTGTTGGCAAAGTTAGTAGTGATGAATTCAGCTCCACCAGTTCATCCTCTCCAAGATTCAGCTTTTCTAGGAAGGTAAGGGGTTTAATTGCCTGATCAAGTTCACTCAAAAGCACCTTATAAAAGAACATTGAAAATCAAAATTTGCCTGACATAATTTATCTTCCAAACATCCTACAGAAAAGCTGAGATACAGGGTTCAGCTTTGGCGGCTACCAATAATCATTGCATGAGCAAGTTCCATCTTGAAAGTGATGGAACCGATTTGCATCTCTAACAACAACCTTCCGCCCATAAACATAAGAGACAAACTTGAATGCTGAGTGGCAATCATTGCAGATGCGCAGATTATTTGTAACCTGAATTGATATTTCTGGATCAATCTTCATAATTCCGAAGGCCAAAGCAAGCTTTTCACTGTGATAGTTTAAAATGTGCTCCTTGTCTTCCTCTTCCACATCGTGCAGGACGCATGAAAGGTTTGGCACATGCCCTACCATCTTAATCTCAACTACCAAGCTCTCTACCTTCCTATAAACTTCCTGCCAGTATGGGTTCACTCGATCAGCTGTATGGAAGCCATGAACCTCTTTACCAAACTCAATCACACTGAATGCTGAAGGCTTTCTCAATCCCCTATCCTTCATATTTTGCCTCAACTTCCCAACTTCTTGCCATCTATTAGAAGCTGCATATATGTTTGACATTAGTACATAGTATCCAGCATGCTCTGGTTCAAGTTGGAACAAGCTTCTTGCTGCAATTTCCCCTAATTCAGTATCCCCATGGATTCTGCAAGCCAAAAGCAAAGCCCCCCAAACAGCATCATTTTGTGGTATTGGCATCTGTTGAACCATATCAAAAGCTTGGTTGAGGAATCCAGCTCTGCCTAGCATGTCAACCATGCAAGCATAGTGTTTCGCCTGGGGTGTCACAGAGTGCTTTTTCATATCTGCAAAACATTTCCTACCCTCGTCAATAAGACCTGCATGGCTACAGGCAGAGAGGAGAGAGGTAAAAGTAATATGGTCTGGCTTAATGCCTGCCTGTTGCATTTGTGAGAAGAGATTCAATGCTTCTTTCCCATATCCATGCATGCCATACCCAGAAATCAGCACATTCCATGAAGTGGTATTCCGTTCCCTCGGATGAATATCATTAAACATCCTGGTAGCAGTGTCTAAATCCCCACATTTAGCATACATATCCACTAGTGCATTATGAAGAGTTGCATCAATTTTCATCCTTTTATCAATAACAAAATCGTGGAGTTTCCTTCCTAGATGTTGAGAGCCCAAATAAGCACAGGCAGATACCATGATCAACATTGTCACTGGATTAGGCTTACACCCCGAATCCAGCATCTTCTCAAAAAGTAACAAGGCTTCACTAGCTTGACCATTTTGACAGTAACCCGAAAGCATAGAATTCCATGAAATACCATCTCTTTCCTCTATCAAATCAAAAACCAGACGAGCCTTGCTCACATTCCCACATTTTGCATACATGGCAATAATTGCATTCCCAACAGAGAGATCCTCAAAAAAACCATTACAAATTGCATAAGCATGAACTATTTTAGCTCTAATGGTATGCCCCAACTGACCAACAGCAGAGGCAACACTCACAATGGCCACTGCATCTGCCAAAACACCGTCAAGTTGCATTTTTTGGAACAATAGAAGCGCCTTATGGGGCTGTTCAGCCTGTTCATAGGCCGTGATCATGGCAGTCCAGCAAACAAGATCCCTCATTGGCATTTTATCAAATATCTTAAAAGCCTCATCAGTTAGGCCACATTTTGCATACATGTCTACTAAAGCGGCCTCAACATACAAATCAAAATCAAACCCAGTTCTTATAGCATCCCCATGAACAACTTTCCCTTCAATAATCAAGGATTTTGAAGCGCATGCTTTGAGAACAAACGGGAAAGTGTAGTTATTGGGGGAAATACCAGTTTTACGCATAAAATAATATAACTCCAATGTTTCAACGTGGCAACCACCATTTGCATATGCCCGAATCATTGTATTCCAAAGAAAAGAATCGGGTTTATCACCGTGGGTAATATCGAACACTGAGCGAGCACTGTTGTGTTCTCCAAATTTGGCATATTTGATGATAATTCGAGCACCCAAATGAGAGTTACGATTGATAATGCCTGAAGAAGTAAGAGCAGAGTGTATCTGTTTGAGTGAGGCCAAGCCATTGCAGAAATCAAGGAGTCTATTGTAAACGTTGTCTGTTAAATCAAGAAATGAACTAAAGGCATATTTGGAGTTGAATGAATATAGAGAAGAAGGGTTTGGGAGAGATTTACAGGAGACACGAAAGTGGAAATGCCAGGAACAGAGACGATGCATAACTTCGGGTTTAACCCGGATCCAGTCGCATGTTTCTTGCTTACTTTTGTTACTGAAGGAAAGATAACATTGAACTGAGACGCCTGGAGCTGCTTTCTCTTTCAAAGTGAAGAGGAAAGGAAATCTTCTACCATGGGATTGGAGCAAATTGGACAACGTGTATGAACAATCAAATAAAAAATGGATCTTAATAATCCATGTAATTCATATTCCTCACAATAATTGCACTAGGCTAAGGTCTTTTTTTTTTTTCCATTTTCTTTTTACAGCATATTTGATACATTTCGAATTAAACAAAGGGATCTCTTGGCCAAAAGAAGAAGAAAAAAACTAAAGGGATCTCATAGCAGGATGTCTCCATCTCAGGCTTCAAGTTACATTCATCCATCAAAGAAAACGCACCATACAGCTATGTTGCTCTAACTCTTCATTTTTCTTAAAATACTCATATCCGACACCCGTGTCCGACACATATTCGAACATAGGTATGATGATATGATTTCCCAAAGACCCTCCAAATACATGAAAAAGCTTAGAACAAATCAAACGTACCTGTGTCGGACATATACTCATATTCAACACTCACACCTGAGTCCGAGTAACATAGCTGTACAGTATATTACAGGCTACAAATTAGGTGCATAGGCCAGATCAACAACTCTGAGATGAGTCAACCTGGCTCCAGAGCTTCTCAGCGTAAGTTTTATCCTCTTCTTTCTCCTCTACAACATAATTAGTTGCCTCACTTGCTTCTTCATCTTCATCTGGGACCTCTTCCATCATATTTTCTGTAATTTCTACTTCTACAAGGCTCTTCGTCTCTCGTTCTGAAATTTCAGCTAATGCCTCCCTCATAGCCTGTGCTGTTGCTGGTCTGTCCCTTGGCCCATATTTTGGAGCAGGCACAACAAATGGCAAGGCAACATCATCCAAATTTGTTCTATTTTGATTAGCAATGCACTTGGTCTCCATTGGAGGAAACACAAAAATGATCCCAAGTTCATAGTTACAGATTTGAAGCCTCGAAGTCATAAAAGAGTTGGTTTTAACAAGTCCACTTGTTTTTATCCCAACTGAACTGGAAATAGGCCTTCCCCAGGCAGCTGCACTAAAATTATGAGACCCACAGTAAACCCAACCAAATGAAGATGAGCTTGTCTTGGACCAGAAGCGCCTCCGTGCCACCTGCTTGGCATTTGCATTTTGTTCATTTAGTTTTCTTTCTAAAAACATTGAACTCTATAAGCATTTGGCAATATGAAAAAAACAATTTTCAAAGTTACAGAAACAACAATATGAGCACAAATAAGACATACACCCACAGATTTAGGAGGTAAGTCAAGCTAGACTTAACTGTCATATCCTGAAAACACAACTGATAACAGCTTAAACAGGTTCATAGCTCACGAACAAATCCACTAGGCTTATCATTCTTTAGGCAATTTACTTGACACTATAAATAATGACTAACCAGATATCTTAATTTAAACAGACTCAAATATATGAATTGTTTGTTCAAGATCATTTAAAAAGCAGGTACATTACCTTTACATGCATTGGATGCCCTACTCTATTTGAGGGAGAAGGAATTGCATCGTGAAGTATGCCCACATTTCTCAACCTTTGCCATGTTTTCTGAACAAAGAAATGTATGATTAACAAAAGTGTGAAAAAAATAATACAGGAAATTACAACCATTACGCATAGGTACAAGATGTGACAGACCATAAGTGTGTTGTTACAACTTGACACAAATTACCTTCTTGAAAACTAACATATTCCTATTTGTAGGACCATCAGTTTGTAGTCCAAAGGTTTACAGACTTTTCCCAACCATTTAGCTTTTAGATCAGTTGTCTATCTAGTATTGAGTTCTAATCCAGAGTTTTGGTAGACCTTTGCACTCTAGGAAGGCACATATGTTTTACCACAAGCAACTCATGCTTTTCACATAAAGTTGGGAGATGAATAATGGTTCTTTTGTTCAACTTATTATTTATACACGTGTCAAAAAAATTGCACATTATGAAGGTCACAGTAACAGAGACCTACCTCTGAAAAGCAAAGCATTCGCCTTGAAGGAGAGATGCCAGAACATGCATTTTTCACCCGCTCAATAGTAGGAAAAACAATTCTAACGGATGGATTTCTCAATTCTTGACTAGCAGTCCAGCAGCCCCACTGTCAAGTAACACCATATTACTTTGTGTGTGTGTGTATATATATATATATATATATATATATATATATATATATATATATATACATATATATATATATATTTAAGAGCATGATGTTCAACATTTCATACATAATGCCAAATCAAAGCACGTATGTTACCTCTGGATCAGACTCCTCTGAATCAAAATTTTGTGATGACTTCTTTCCAACAGATGCTGCAAAAGCAGCTAGAAACTGTGCACTGACAGATGAGCCAATTGAGGATGCACCTTGAAAACAGAAGATATATCAGACAAAACTAATAAGAAAAGTAGGTAGCTACAATTTGAAGGGAAAAAGAAAACTCACCATAAATGAAATCAGATTCTTGTGATTCAGGCCAATTGTATTGGCCTAAAACCTATAAAAAAATGATTTTCAGATAATTATCGGATCTTTACAAGTAATGTAACATGATAGAGATACACCATATGATTAATTATTTCATTTCCGTATCAACCAGAATGCATGAAAGTTTTTTATTTCAGACACTAACAAAAAATGCAGATTCAACAATTCAATAAAATCATGTTGCTAGCTTGAAGATTGTTGAGAAACAAGAAACTCTAAACATGCTAGCAGCCATTGTCGTGATTTTAACATACAACTACAGCATGAAACCAAATTTTTGATAAACAGACTTTGCAATAATAAGACATTATGACATATAATTAACACCAGCAGTCTAGTATTAAAATAATGCACAAAATGAAATTCATAGAAACATGACAAACATTTGGAATGAAGCCACTAAGTTCCTTACCTCTTGAAGTCGCCAGAGGCCTGTACACCTCTGAACTGAAGCAATGAGAGAGCATAATGCAGCAATATTTTGAGCTTGCATCATTTTTGACATATCTAAAAAAGTTGGTCCCTGTACAAATCAACACATGATATGCTTTAAACAGGTTCATTAGAAATCTGAACAGATAGCATCTAATGATTACCACAAGCGGTATAACATGATAGCATCTCAAATAACTAGCAGAAATACCATGCCTGTGACACATGCAGTATCAACTGTACTTTCTTGTTGTTTCCTCCAAAAGTAGCTGTAAGGGCTTCTTCACGATATACATAGCCATGGAATTCAAAAAATCCCATATCCCATAATGGAGAAACCCATTTTGCTATATTTCTAGGCAGAAAACCAAGTTGAATGCAATCTATGCTAGTCAAAAAAGAAAACATAATAAGGGGAAAAAGGCATTAGGAACAAATGACCTCCTTAACCTTAAACTATAACAACAATTATACAAATCCATGATGGTGGTAACTATGAAGAAATTCAAAGTCAACAACAATACCAAATCTCAGTAAACAAGGGAAATGAATGCAACATAACTTCCAAATCCACAAGGTTTCTGATAAATAAAGATGATCCCACATATGGAGCAGTCAAGTTTGCTATTTTTAGTTCTTTTTCCAGTGACTAGATGATGGAACTACTGATACATCCATACTATTTTAAACAATATCTAATGCACATATCCCAACTTTTAAAATTGTCTAAATTCTAAATCAAGTTATCAGAATTTTACCTCCTGCAGAGAGCTTATCAGGGTTAGGAACAAGAATGCTCACAGCATTCTCATCCACAGGGATATTTGTGTTTCTTCTCAGAACAACATTCAACATCCCATTTGCATTTTCACAAGTTTTGCCAAGAAATAGAGCCAGTTTCTTCAGTTGTGCACCATTTCTGTCTGCTGCAGTGCGAAAAAGGTGGCTTAAACCAACCACAGATGCTTCAACCAGACCAAGGAACTTCACATCAAATGATGAGGGCGTAAACTGATTAGCCTGAAATGATAGAAAACTTATTAAGGTTCCTTCCTATCATCGAACCTAATATAAAACACATGTAAAACACCAAGGCCTAGTTCCCCACATAGACACCAAAAACCTACCTCCATCTTAAGATTGTGACAATACTTTTTGAATGCTACATATTTCAATTCATTTGCTATATGAGGAAGTGGTCAGAACAATAATAAAAATAGTAGCCAGCATATCATTCAAGAGTCCATTTCATAGAGCAACATAAGAACCGGAGATAAAAGCATGGCGAGTATTAAATGTGTGGGTTATGATACCTTCAGTGTTCTGTCAGAATGTATTCCAGGTATGGAAGCAACCAGGTGTCCCATAGCACTGGTAAAGTCATACTTAGTCAACTCAACAATCCAACGAGCCTGACTAGGTACATCAACAATAAGAGATGCCATAAAGCCAGCTAGCTGAGCAGCGAAGTCAGATCTTGAATCTTGACCCATTTCTCCATAAGAAAGTGAAAAGAGAGATAAATAATCAGGTTCCCTTCTGCGCGGAAAATCTTGCCACCAAACAGTGTTGGTCACACTCTCCCACTGCAGTACCCGAAAGAGCTAATATAAATAAATAACAAGAACTAAGCAAGAACAATATAAACATAATTGAAAAGCTAAACAAGAACAAATAACCGCCAGAAAAATCAAACAGCTAGCATTTTTCTGAGCATAATAAATAAGTAGCCAGCCTTTTAATACACAAATCAAACATAAACATCCTTCCAGGCAAATACACTAGTGTAGCCAAGCAAATTTAACCCACAACTTGAAAGTTGAAATCCACCCTATTCTTAATAAAAGAGGAAATCTGTTTGTCCAAAAGGTTACCGCAAACAATAAAGACAAATAAGGGATACTCAATAAAAGTCCCAACTGCATCAGCAAACTTCAGCAATTAGGTAATTTGTCTGAAATTCGGTTTCAATTATTTGAATGAAAAGAAACACGTATGCATAAGACATACATGCAAGAGAGAGAGACAAGGACATCAAGAGGCTCCATCAGCTTAAGAAGAGGTAAACCAAATCAAATAGAGTCTACGACTGTTTAAAACATCAGGATACAGAACTCTGATTAAGAAAACATTGACGTAACCAAGTCATGAAATCAAATCTTATGTCTGCACAAATCAGCCATGTGTTATTTAACATATAGGCTATAGCAAAAACACAGTTAAAAAACAAATCACAATACATATTGACATAGAAAAATTGATCACCTGTTTTGCAACTAAATTAGCAGAAGTAATGACAACACGGATACTATCTTCTCTTTGCAATACAAGCAATTTTGGGTGATGGCAAGCAATGCCTCGTTTCTTGAGATCATTACCAAAAGCGATAACCTCAGGGAAAGGGGGAAACCTAATACAAAGTTGGATTAGAATTAAAAAAAAAAACAATGCCTATATCAGCCTATATAACTTTTAATATGCTCAATTAAGTAAAATACTTACACTAAAATCAAGTTTGGAAAATCAGGGAAAGGCATGGAGCTTCTTGCATCAGGGCTTGAGCTCCAACATCTCTCAGCATTATGACATGCAACTGTTACAGGCAGATGGCAAGGAATTTCACAGTGCAATAAAAACCTACCAAAAAGACTCCATTAGATATGGATACCAAAATTATGATAAAGAGTATGTAGAATTGCAATATTTAGAAAGGAAAGACATATGTAAATCAATTTATCACAATGGTATCGCAAAACAGAATTAACCAATTTTTTTGTTGTAGCAATGAATACATGAAAAGATGTAAAAGCAATCATGTAAAATACTTTCTACAGAAAATCATGTAGTTATATCAGCTCTAACTGACTCTAAACAGGGATCCTCTGAGAACATTCGTCAGTGGAGACTAATATGTAAGGAGAGCAAAAAGAGAAGAAATAAGTTTACCATAAAATGTCACTTGTAAATGTAGCAATAAATATCTTTGAAATGCTTTCAACAGGATACAGAAGTTCTCGCAAGGAAACAACAGAATGGTGACTGGATGAACCAAAGTCCAAATAAGCAAGGCGATTGAGGTAAAACATCTTCCCAGGTGCTGAACAAGAGTTTTTAGAAATCTTGCTTGTCCCAACACCATCAATGTCAGGAGCATTTTCCTTCTCAGCGTAATTTAATATTGACTTCCCACGCCTGTTATTGGCAGTGGCATCCTCACCACTGCCTTCAACAGTGCCCTTTCCACATGGAAGGTCACTAGGTAAAAGATCACCAACTAAGTCGCGGTTTATCTCTGAAGTTGCTACTTTTCTAAATGAACTAGACTGCACAGGTTTGTCCTTTTTATCAGATGAGTTTGGTTCTTGCCTGCAAAGAGGAAAGATGCTAGTCACCTCTTCTTCACTGCCTATTGCAAATTTCATCCTACCACTTAATGTCAAGCCCAGAAATCTGTTATGTCCAGAAGCTGAAATATCACATTTCCTAATGCAAGAGATAGGGTCATCACTGTCCAATATACTCCGGCACTGACTTAAAATAAACTTGGCTCTCCCCATAACATCACTAAATTTCAATCCAGAGAAATCATAACCTATGGTCATCTCATTAGCTGGGATAGCAAAAACCCTTTTGTTCCTCTTCCCACTTGAAACTGTTCCTTGGGAATGTCTTGATGAAACCATTGCCCCAAGCGACTGCGGCCTCACACCAGTAACCTCATCCAACTCAGAAACCATTTCCTCTTTAAACACAATCCCTTGAATAACAAACCCAACTCGAACCCGTAAACTACACTCAATTTCATTCCCACAAACAAGCAAAACCTCATCACCAGCAAACAATTCCCTAACCATACCCCTTTTAACCCTAACCCCATTCACATAAACCCCATTCAACGAAGCCCTGACCCTAGAAACCCCTAAAACCTCTTCTTCTTTCTCTTTCTCTTCCAATTCATCATCAGACAACAAAAATCTTCTCCGAAATTCACTAACAATAAAACTAAAATCATCCAACAAAATTGTTCCATCGAGAATAAATATTTTACGGTCAACACTATCATATAAAATCTGGCAATGTTGTTTACTTACGAACCGATTGCCGAACGTGAAGTCGCAGGAAGCATTGGCTCGACCGATGGTGTAAGGCCGGTCTGGTTCGAGGAGGAGGGAGTCGATAGGCGAACCGGTGGTGGGAGAAAGCACATGGAGATCGAAGCTCTTAACTTCAATTAATGCTGATTTTTTTAGGGTTTTTGGTTTTTTGCGAGGGAGATGCGGATTATCGTCGGTTCTCTTCTTATTTTTGTTTGGGAAAGGAAAAACTGAGTCTTTCATAAGAATGAATGATTAGGGGAAAAATTGACAATTATGAAAAAAAATAATTGGAATTTGAAAAATTGGGTAAAATAATGGAAGAGAAATTCAGAGGGAAAAAAAAAAAAAAAGGTTGAACTGAGAAAACCTTGTTCCTGCCTGCATGACAGGTAATTTTCCCTCCTAATTTTATAAACTTGAGATTGCATTATTTGGGTTTTATCATTAAAGCCCAGCCCATTCCATTTAGGGCTTGGGCTAAATTTTTTAAATCTAAACCCAATCTTAAAGTTATTATTATTATTATTTTATTAAATAAAAATTAGTACTTTATTTAAATTTAATTTTGATAAATAAAAATATTAAAATATATAGGATTATAAAAAAATTAATTAATTATTTTTTAGTAATAAAAATGAAAGTTTATAGAATGGTCGAGCTCGAACTTAGGTTTAAAAAGATCACACTCGATTGGGTTTGGTTTAAGCTTGTCTAAGTGGATCCATGTATTCAATTTTTTTTTTGATATTTGATAATTTGTGTATTTGTGTTGTGTTTGTATTATAATTATATATAACGTGTTACATATTTATATAAATTTTTACACGTTAATAATTTATTTTATATAAATTTTGACACGTTTAGTGTATTCTTATTATATTTTAGTTACTTTTTATATGTCGTGTAATCGTATCGTGTCCAAAATTATCAGGTTTACTATTTGCCATCACTACTAGTAGACCTGACAATCCGTGTATGTGTGTATTGTATTTTTTCATGTCAATCATGTAAATATAAACACAAATTATTAAATGTGTTAAAATTTTAAACACGAATAAAATATATGTATTAAACATAATTGTGTTTAAACGTATCGTGTTTTCGTACTATATCCAAAATTATCAAATCTAACAACTATTAATTATTTTAAATTTTTTTTAATATTTTTTGGATAAATTTATTTCATTTATCCAAGTAAACAGATTCTGCTACATGTATATTGACAAAGTCGATAACTCTTATTCTCACAGTTTTTTTTAATATTATCAACCTCTTTCCTTTTATACGGAAAGCTACATGTTAATTTTTTAAAAACATATTTTTATATTGAAAAATAATATTATTAAATAATAAATAAATAAACGAAAAAGGAAAGGAATTTTCTAATTTTAATTAATTTTTTGGTTGATTGAGTAAGACAACGTGAATATATATAGACTATAGTCCACCGCTAAGCTTTCCCATCATCTATTAGTATTATTATAATTAATAAATAGAGAAGCACATGAAAATTAATTAATTTGGAATATTCAAAGGGAACGTAATATTTTAGAGACACAGCACAATTTGGTAAGAACAAACAAGAACTAATAATGCCTTTTAATCGTTATAAAAAAAAAAAAAAAGTGTTTATTTTTTTTATTTTTTTAACAATCGTAATCTCTACGTATCCATTTGTTTCTTATTATACTTCCCCTTGTTTATTTTTTTAATTCGTTGCCAATTATAGATCCCCTCACTAGTTATTATTATTTATTTTATAGAACAATGATTTCAATTTTCAACGAATAAAATTAATACTCTCTACGATTCAAAATGCATGTCTTTCATTGACTTTCACGATATTTAAAAATATATATATATTTAGTGTATTTAATATTAAAATTAAATATTTTTATAAAATTGATATACCATGATTTTTAATATAAAAAAGTTAAATATTTTAAAAAATTATGAACTATTGATTTACTTTAAGAGTTTATTTATGTATAAATAAAAAGTTAATGGTTTATCTGGATATAAATTAGAAGTTAAAGAATTATTTTGGTTCAAATTAGATTAATGATTTATTTTGACAATATAAAAGTATAAAAATTAACTTAAATAAAATGATAAAATTTAGAGGGTTTTTTTTATTATTATTATTTTAGCAAAAACAATGATTTTTAATCTTTACAAATTACAACAAATTTCAATATTATCATACCATAATCCGATTCATTAAGCAATCAGAAAGAACTTTTTTAATATGAAAGCTAGTAATTTAGAGTATGATATTGAATCTTACATCTCCTAGTATTTTTTTTTTTTTTCACATCTAGTACTATGCAACGTGGATAATGCATGGTAGAGGTAGATTATATATTGTCTAAAGCTCGATTTGGTTCGTCAGATCAAAGAAACCCAAAATATTAAAATAAAAAAAATTAAAACATATTTTAAAATTAAAATTAATTTAATTTTTAATAATTAAATAATATTTTGAATCGCATCAAATTTACCCAAATTTAAAAACTTTTGAATAAAACTTGATCCAAATCGAATTAGATCAGGAACTCTACAATTCCCACTTGGGGGTATATGTAAGGGAGAGCGGAGAGCTCGATTGCTTTCACACTATGGGCACAACTCGATGGAGTTGCTAGTAGAGATGTTTATAGATCGGATCGGGTTTAAATTTTTTTGAGATCACTTACTTGAACTCAACAAAAAAATCCGTTTTATTATTTAAAAAATATTTAAAAAATATTTTTTTTTATTAATAAACAATAATTTGAATCGGACTGGATCTATTTGATTTTAAAAAAATTATAATAAAACCCGATTCAATACGAACCAAACTATTTATCTGATTCTTAGGGCTAGTTTAGTATTGTTGTTGGAAAAAGTTTTGGTTGAAAAAAGTGTGTGAAAAATTGTGGTTTAAAAACTTTTAAATGTTTAATATTGCTGTAAAAAAGTATTGTAGGAAATTAAAATGTCAAAAAAAGATATATCTAAAATAATAAAAGTGTAAAAATGTGAAGATAATAAAGTTATTTTATCCAAAAGCCAACTTTTAAAGTTAAAAAACTATATTGTTTGACTTTTCAAATCATAATTTTAACAATAAAAATTAATTTTATTTATTTATTTATTTAATATTATATTTGCTATAAAAAATAACTTTTAATCTTAAAAACTATGTAAGAAACAATCTAAACAAAACGTTAAAAGAGATCTAATTGCCGGCTGCGGTGAGTTCGGTGGAAGAGTCAGTCAGCTCAGTACAATACAATACAATTCAAACCCAGAAGTCAAGCAGCGTTGGCTAATAAATAATCTAACCCAATTTAGAAACGGCTAGGAAGCCTACTTCCTACTTCCTACTTCCTTCTTGTATTTTTGTTGGTTTAGGGTCCACTGATCTGAACGTCAGCGGTTAAGCCGTTGCAAACTTTTCGAATTAATTATTAAAATATATGTGGTATCAATTTATGATGCCTAAGGTCAATGACTCAATGTTAGTCTCACCTAACACTAACAGCACTAATGGAAATTCATTCTTAATTCAACTTATTAAGCAAATCAACAAACCCATAAAACAACAAAGAAAAGCAAAAGCAAAAGCAAGAGAAATGCCCTTCCAAATTTCATATACTAATTTATATGCTCCATTTGGATGGCACATTGAATCCTAAAATCACGGAAGAAAAAATTAAGAAGACGCCATATTTGACTATTTTTTTATTTATTAAAATAAGTCATAATTTAAGGATAAAAAAAATTAAATTTTAAATTTTTTAGATTTTATCTTTTAAGATGATTATATGAATAAATTAGATTAAATTTAAATTCATATTGGTTGTTGACTTAGCTTAAGTATAAATAATTGATAGATAAAAGACAAAAAAAAAAAAGATTAAATCTTTTTCATCTGTCAAATTACATCAAAATAAAAGTTTAATCATTTATTTATGCAGCTCTTTCTTTCTTTTTCTCAAAGTTGAATAATTTCCAACTTTTGTTAACATCATGTCATGTCTACAATTATCAACACCAAAAACACGTTGGATGGATTCTTTCACAGCAATTTTCTACTCACTTTCAATGAAAGTTAAAGAAGAAAAAAAAAGGGTTCAAGATTCAGGAACAGTTAGTAGCCATTAAAGCTTCCAAATCATGGTTTCTCAGAGATATTTCCAAGAAAAGTGAGGCAAAGCAAGTAAAAGCCGTTAAAGCTTATCTGAATTCTAGGAAGGGAAAAAAAATGAAGTGAAAAAAATGATGCACGTGGAAGAAAAGCAAGAATAGGAAACTTCAAATCAGTTCCCTCAATAATGTAATAAAACAAAAACAAAAAGAAACAAAAAAAAAAAAAAAAAAAACTTTTTCTTGTCGGTTTTTAGCTGGTGTTTCAAGCATATTGCAAGAGCCATTGTCGAATGATAATGACCCGACACATCTAACCGTCATTAAGGAACATGATCAGTGTTTGGTCAAACCTTCATTTCTCTATATAAAGTCACAAAACCAAGAACTATTTTTTATAGCAGAACAGGCCAAGCAAACGACTTGTCACTTTGTCAGATATTGGCTTTGTAGTTTGCTTGTTTGCTTCTGGTTTTCAATCTGTTAGCATTGCTTTAACGAATCTTTACTCTGTTTATATATAGCTAGCTTTGTAAAAGTATTGTCTTGGAGAATTAGGAATCAAATCACTTGAAGAAAAATGAGTTCAGATGATGGAAATCATTACTATCATTCTGATACAGATGTTTTAGGAACCGATAAAGTTCCCCATAGCGGTCCATTGAGTGGACCTTTAAACAAAAGGGTAGGAAGGAAAAGTGCTCGATTTAACGTTCCGGATTCAAGCTCTTCGAAAGATGATGGTTACGTTGAGATTACCTTGGATGTTTCCGATGAATCCGTGGCGGTTCATAGTGTAAAAGCTGCAAATAATGGAGGTGATTTGCAAGAAGATCCTGAGCTAACTTTGCTGGCCAAAGGTCTTGAGAAGAAATCTATGGTGGGATCATCGATGGTGAGGAATGCTTCTGCAAAGATTAGGCATGTCGGGCAAGAACTTAAGCGTTTGACATCGTTCTCCAAGAAGCCTGCTCGATTTGATAGGACTAAATCTGCAGCAGCTCGTGCTTTGAAAGGACTCAAGTTTATTAGCAAGACTGATACTGATGGTGGACATGGATGGGCAGCTGTGGGAAAGCGGTTCGATGAAATTACTGCTTCGAATAATGGATCTTTGCCTCGTTCGAGGTTTGGCGAATGCATAGGTAATGTTTGAAATAATACCAAATCTAAACTATGGGTTTTGGAGTAAAGAGTTGCAGAATGTTTAATTCAGTGAGACTTTTCGTGAATCAATTGTAATGGCAGGAATGGAGTCAAAAGAATTTGCAGGGCAGTTGTTTGATGCACTTGCTCGAAATCGAAACCTTCAAGGTGATTCTATTGATAAGGCTCACCTGAAAGAGTTTTGGGATCAGATCTCGAATCAAAGCTTCGATGCCAGGCTTCAAACTTTCTTTGACATGTAAATTTGCTTATCTTTTCTTTTTCTTTTTTAAACTTTTCTCAGATTAATTGTTTATCAATAAGCTTGGTCTTAAATCAAAGTGGTTAACAAAATGCAGGGTGGATAAAGATGCAGATGGAAGAATCACTGAGGAGGAAGTCAGAGAGGTATGGCTATGGCATGTTAATTGCAGCTATTAAAAATAATTTGTTGATAGATAAACCAAGAAGCTAAAGATTTCTCTGACAGATTTTTTTTTTTTGGGGTATAATTATATCTAACTGTTGATTTACTTTTAAAGATTATTAGCCTCAGTGCCTCTGCAAACAAACTCTCAAATATCCAGAAACAAGCTGAGGAATATGCAGCCTTGATTATGGAAGAATTAGACCCAGATAATCTAGGATACATCATGGTAAATTCAAGCAATTTCTTTACTATTGTTATTGGCTTTGTGTTAATCTTTTGGCTTCAATTCCATGACCAGAATTCTTAAAACTTTTAACAGATAAACAACCTGGAAATGCTTCTGCTACAAGCACCAAACCAATCTGTAAGAGGAGAAAGCCGAAACCTGAGCCAAATGCTAAGCCAGAAGCTTAAGCCTACATATGACCATAACCCAGTGACGAGATTCTACCAAGACACCAAGTATTTCTTGCTAGATAACTGGCAAAGAGCCTGGGTGATGGCTCTATGGATTGGGGCTATGTGTGGCCTATTTACATACAAATATGTCGAATATCGAAGGAGGAAAGACGTATTTGATGTAATGAGGCATTGTGTTTGCTTTGCCAAAGGTGCAGCTGAGACACTTAAATTGAATATGGCTCTGATTCTGCTACCAGTCTGTCGTAACACCATTACCTGGTTAAGGAACAAGACAAAATTAGGTGTTGTCGTTCCATTTGATGACAACCTCAACTTCCACAAGGTAACACAGAGAACATGTCTTCTATATTATATATATTTTTTTGGATAAGTGAAATTTCATTACCTAAAGAAGCAAATAAATTGTTACTGTACAAATTAAGCATGATCGTTACAAAAATAGAATCATGCAATTCGAACTGCAAACTATATAGTGAAACTATAGGCTATACTAACATAGAACTATTTAGGCCCCAAGCCATACAGAGATCTCTATTTACAGAATCAAGTGCAATATTCTTCAATCCATATAATCGGAATCTAACTACCGCTTGAATCTGAAGAAAAATATGTTGTTGTGAACACTGTCTTGTTTATTATATTTTCTTAGTTAAGAATTGCATATTAATGGGGTTTATTTGATTACTTCATTACAGGTGATAGCAGTTGGAATTTCAATTGGGGTTGGCATACACGCAATTTCCCATTTGGCATGTGATTTCCCTCGCTTGCTTCATGCCACTCCTGATGAGTATGAACCAATGATAAAATATTTTGGAAAACAAGCCAAGAACTACTGGCATTTTGTGAAGCACCCTGAAGGAGTAAGTGGGATTGTAATGGTGGTGTTAATGGCCATAGCTTTCACGCTAGCTGCACCCTGGTTCAGGCGAGGGAGGATGAAGAACCTTCCCAAGCCTCTGAAGAAGCTAACTGGCTTCAATGCCTTCTGGTATTCTCACCATCTATTTGTCATTGTTTACACTCTCCTCGTTGTGCATGGAATTAAGCTCTTCCTAACCAAGAAATTTTACAAGAAAACGGTAAGCAATGATCACGAATTCAAAATTCCAAAATTCAGTACTATATTAAACACTATGTTACTCCTACTTTTCATTTTTCTCGAAGTTCCCGTGTCCAACACCCATGTCCGAACACATATTCGGACAAGGATATGGAAGTATAATCCTTCAAATATATGAAAAAACTTAGAAAAAAGTGAGCATATCCGTGTCGGACACATTTCCGTATTTGACACTCACTCCCGAATTCGAGTAACATAGATTAAACATCCATGTTAACTTATTTTTTTTTGGAAATGACAGACTTGGATGTACTTGGCAGTTCCAGTTTTCCTTTATTTAGGTGAAAGACTGACAAGGCTGCTTAGATCAAGCATCAAGGCTGTTACGATTAAGAAGGTAAGCAATTTGTCACAATACATAATCCAATGCAATATATTTAATAAAATTCATACGGATTTCTAATTCTATCCTTGAAATTTTGCAGGTTGCTGTTTATCCAGGAAATGTACTAGCACTTCACATGTCAAGGCCGCATGGATTTAGATACAAGAGTGGACAATACATGTTTGTCAATTGCGCTGCGGTGTCTCCATTTGAATGGTAAGCTTTAGGCCTTCAAAATATGGGTCCGACATAGCCTGTAATTGGTTTTTTTAACCCTGATCTTGTTTGTTTACCCAGAAAATTTTATTACTACTAACTTTCTTTAACATGACAATGATTTGGTCACATTGAAACAGGCACCCATTTTCCATTACTTCCGCCCCCGGAGATGACCATCTCAGTGTTCATATCAGGACTCTTGGTGACTGGACACGACAACTCAGGACCGTATTTTCAGAGGTAAGTTACCCTACCGTCCTTGTAATAAATAAATGCTGAGATTCTAATTCTAGACCTGCCGAATGCCACCTGTTAAGGACAGCTACATGAACCAACTAAGTTAAATCCGTATATTATCTGGTTTTTCAAGGTTGAGTAGTTGAGGGCTCAACCACCTTCTGAATAGCTAGCATAGTTCCTAACTAACCCATAAGACTTTTAATGTTGTTAAGGCTGCCGAGATTTATGTTCAATTTGTTCTTCCAGGTGTGTCAACAACCTACTAATGGGAAAAGTGGCCTCCTTAGAGCCGACAGCTTGCAAGGAACTAACAACCCAAAGTAAGTCATGATAACTCTATCAACATTTTCTTTTTCCTTCTTTCTTTCTTTTTCTCCTTTCCCAAGTTACAAAAACATAATTTAAGGATATGTTGGAAGGAATTCAATCTTTGGATCTCTAGGCTTAATTAGTGGTTCATGCTGCATAAATGACAAGCATTACCCTTGGGTCAAACCCTATTATTAATTTAATGTGAAATGAATAATTAAGAGTTGTTCTATACAACTCTTTGTTATGCTTTATTTAGAGCATATCATGACACCAACTTAAGACCTTTTTAAGTAATTTCTTCATATAAAACTTTATTGCTTGTATGGCTGAAGGAGAGCAAGCGAATCATAGCATTTTAGTAAACTCAGTTTATAGAGGAGTGTAGTAGAAATGAGATTGGCAATCTCTTGTCTGATAGCATAACATAGCTGGTCCACCAATGTTTCATAATGCCTAGATATTTTACAGCATGGACCAGCTATATATATATATATATATATATATATATATATATTTCATGAGTATTCTTTTGTATCTGTTGCCTCTAAGCAAGAAGACAAAAAATATAGCATCAAGATCTTGAAAATAAGGGAATCTATCTTCCATAGAAAATTGGGTTGCTTAGATAATTTACAAACAATAATTTCAGAATCCTGATTCATGAACTAAATTATTTCAGAATCCTGATTCATGCTAATGAAGGAAAATTTGGTAACATGGTCTCTGTCAGCTTTAGAACCTATGGCAAGAATTCGTTCACAAACCTTCCTTAATGGAGGTGGATGTCCCAAGTCCCAACAACACAAAAGAATGCAAAAATGTCTTTTTCATGTTTACTTATAGATTCCATCAGACATAATTTTTTTTATATATGTTCTTCAAACCAATTGGTGATTGAACAGTTTCCCAAGAGTTCTAATTGATGGGCCGTATGGAGCACCAGCACAAGACTACAAGAAATATGAAGTGGTTTTACTAGTGGGATTGGGGATTGGAGCAACCCCTATGATCAGCATTGTTAAAGACATAGTAAACAACATGAGGGCCAAGGAAGAAGAAGAAAAAGAAGAAGAAGAAAGTGCCATGGAGAATGGAAATGGAGCTGGCCCCATTAATAATAAAACGAGTCCACCAAATTCAAAAAGAAAAGAAAACTTCAAGACAAGGAGAGCATACTTTTATTGGGTGACAAGGGAACAAGGCTCATTTGATTGGTTTAAAGGAATAATGAATGAAGTAGCTGAAATGGACCATAACCATGTTATAGAACTCCATAATTACTGCACCAGTGTTTATGAAGAAGGTGATGCTCGATCTGCTCTAATCACCATGCTTCAGTCTCTCAATCATGCTAAAAATGGCGTCGATATAGTTTCTGGTACAAGAGTAAAATCCCACTTCGCCAAGCCTGATTGGCGCAGAGTCTACAAGCAAATTGCTGTTAATCACAACAACGCTCGAGTTGGTACGTACATTAAACTACATTTCAATTTCAATATCTGCAATCATTTTTTTTTAATTTCATATCTTAATTTAAGAAAAGAAAAGTTAAAAAAGTGTTAGTTCTTTGCATGATGATATTATTTATATATTAAATTAGAATTAATAGAATTGTTGTGGAATGGGAATGGCAATGGCAGGGGTGTTTTATTGTGGGGCACCGGCGCTGACAAAGGAGCTAAGCCAGTTAGCTTCAGATTTCTCCCGCAAGACGTCCACCAAGTTTGATTTCCATAAAGAGAACTTTTAATCCACAATTCGGATAAGGAGAAGAAGCTAACAAAAAACAAAAGAAAGCCTTAAAGCTCACTTAAGAGTTAGAGACAGTTCCATCATCCATCCACCTTTGATCCCACTCTGTCTCAATTGTACAAAGATCTTGGCCCCCTTTTCTTGACCATTTTTGTTTTTGCCATCTTTTTCTTGATCAATTATATATATATATATATATATATATATTTTATGTATCAAAGTTTTTCTGATTTAATCCAACAGGGTTTAAGTGGAATGAAAAGTTGGATTTAGGGATTACAGGTTTCTTCATTTGCATGTTTACTACATCTGAGAGTCTGCTGCTTCATTTCATTTGGTTGAAGTTTGGTTCAGAAAGCATTCAACATTTACCATTCAGTCGGCACGTCAATGCTGAATTGCTGACATGAGGAGTCAAAAAACCGTAGGTCTTAACATTTGAAAATCAAGGAATTAGTTCATGTTACAGAGTTATAAAGTAAAATAAATAAATAAATAAATCAACTATCCTGTATTTCAAGTAGCAACCTGGGCAGAAGGCTGATTTAAAGCGGGGTCATTGCTGAAAATGAGGCCAGCTTATGAGAAATAGCATATTTCCTATAGTACTCATCATAGTCATACAATGCCCTATAATGGAAATCAACTAAAGACTTATATTATTCGGATTCGAAGATGAGTGTCGGAATCAAGATTGAAAAAACCGGATCGAAGGTCAAACCGATGTGACCTAGGTTTTCCGGTTCAATTGATTGAACTAGTTAGACCGATTGGACACTTTAAATAAAATTTTTAAATATTTAAAAAATATTTTTAATGTTAAATAAATATTAAATATAATAAATAAATATTTTAGCTTAGTGGTATAGTTTTTAGTATAGTTTCAAAGGGTTATTATTTAAATCTCATCACTTAAAAAAATAACTAAAAAAATAAAAAAATGATTTTTTCTTGATTTTTTCCAGTTTTTTACCGAATAAATCGATTTTTGAGCGGTTCAATTAAATCCGATTTAATTACACCCGCCAAACCGTATAAGCCATCGGTTTCTGATCCCATACGACCGGCCGATCCAATCCGGTTTTTTATTCACTGGTCGGAACAGCAACCAATTGTAAGAATGCTACTTTTATTCCCCAGTATAGGAGGATGTAACTTTTCAAAAATGCAAAAAGAAACAAAAATGGAAGGTAGTTCATCATCTAAAAATAATGGAAGGTATGCCAACAAGCTCTTGGCTGAGTGGCCAAGAGTCTTGGGGCATGAAGTCTTGGGTTCAAACCCAAGCAACCCCTCCCCTACCCAATTATCAAAAAAAAAAAAAAAAAAATAATGGAAGGTAGTTCATCATCTAAGATAAAAACTGGCAGATCGATAATTCTTGTCCCATTTTACAGGGGGGAAATTCATAGGAATACTCTTCCTACAAATTCGTACTCCAGTCCACAGGCTGCTCAATTAGTTAAACTGATCTTTGTAACAGCAAAATTATAACAAAATTCTACAAGTTCTAGCATTCATTTGCCCCCCATTGGATTGAGGGTTTCAGAACCATGCTTTAGATCCAAGTTAAAACTGATAAACCATGCTTTACCAGCATATAACTTTCAACTCCGTCTACTTTGGTTTTGCTTTGAGGCAGATAAAAACAAACTGTCTCATTTACACTCTTCAATTCATACAATCTAATATTCAGAAGTAAAACTAAAAAAATCACCAAATACCAAGAATGTTTCAGCTATGAAAACCATCTAAAGCCCCAAAAATTTGACCAAAGTGAAACTGATAATCACCAGCCACCTCTTTTTATGACTTTTCTTTAAGTGTCACGCCTCCTTCGACGAGGAGCAGCGGCAGTTTCTTCTTCTTTCTCTTTCTCTTCCTCTTCAGCCTTTTCTCCACTGCTTCCTTGATCATTTGATGTCTCAGCAACCTCTGGTTTCTTCTCTACTCTTGGCTGAACATCGATTAACCAATGGAGTAAGACAGACAAACAGCAAAAGAAGAAAGAAAGACTTAACAATATAGACCTATGTTACTTGGACTCAGATCTGAGTGTCGAATACGAATATGTATCCGATACGGGTATGTTCAGTTTTCTCAAGTTTTTTCATGTATTTGGAGGGTTCTTGAGGATCATATCCCCATACTCATGTCCGAATATGCATCAGACACGGATGTCGGACACGGATACTTCAAGAAAAATAAAAAGTCGAAGCAACATAAATATAGACCAACAAGAACACTTCAAAAATCTTACTTGCTTCTTGCCACCAAAAATGAGCTTGAAGAAAACGGTGAGGATAATCACGGCAACAGAGATTAGGACCCCAATGGTGAGGTTTGGTTGTTTCTCAGCCTTCTCAATGAGATCCTAAAAGAGAAACTCAATTTCAGATGAAACTCGCTAAAAGATATTAATTTGCATATGAAAGTGCATATTTTAGAGAACTTACGAGGATTTGAAGCTTGTATTCACTTAAGAAAGGAATTTCAGCAACCTTGTATAGGACATCAAAGACCTTCTTCTGCAGGAGAGAAATTACCAACTTTAAGTTATAATGGTATACGATTTTGAATAAGACCAACAATAACAAAGTAAGCTTGCCAATGCATTACCTGGAAGCCTGCAAGCCCATCCGAACCAACAGCTTCATCCTCAGTCTTCTGTTTTTCTTTCTCAACCTCATACTTGGGCTTCCATGTGGTCTCCCTATATGACTCAGCAACCTTATCGTTTTTGGCTATCAAAATATTGTCAAACAATATACCATCTTGCATTGTCCAAATCTCAATACCAATAGCAGCAATAGGCTCAAAGTCAGGCTTATCAAGCTCAAAGTAGTTGGGGTTTGGAATCTCCTGAGGCTTCCAAATACCTTTGTAATTGGGGTTGTCAATTAGTGGAGAAGACCATTTTCCCTTGTAAGCTGGATTCCTCTTCATTGGCCTCTTCCATTCACCGCAACCGGGGGCTATCTCGCACTTTGGGTTATCAATTTTTGGGGCTTCCCACTCACCATCCTCTTCGTCATCCCAATCTTCTGGCTTGGTTGCCTCAGGATCATCTATCTCCTCAGGCTCATCATCTAACCATCCTTCCGGTTTCACAGCCTCCTCGTCTTCAATTTCCATGGGTGCATCCTCATCCCAATCATCTGGCTTTACAGCATTTGGATCAGGAATTTTGGCTCTCTCATCCCAGTCCTCAGGTTTCTTATCATCTGGGTCAGGAATTGTTTTAGCAGCGATAAATGGAGGCTCAAAATCTTCAGCTGAGAGGAAGTTTGCCTTCTTTTTCTCCTCTCCATCAATCAAAATTCGAACCTCATTGTCAGGCTTCAAGATAGCAGTGTACACATGAGTAAGCTTGTCAGATGGGACAGCGGGTGGGTATTTAAGATGATGTTCAATGTATTCCCCGCTTTTCGGATTCTTATGCTTCACGATGAAGTGAACCTTGTTTGTGGCCCCACATTTGTCAGGTCCAAACATGATAGAGTAAGGGGATTCATTGTCAAATTCCTTAGGCTTCCACCCAGCCTCTTGAGGACGAAGGTATTTCAGATATGCACCACCACATTCGAGTCCATTTTGGAGGCGAGTCTCAAACTGAAGCACAGTAGTTCCTTCCTTGAGACTCAGAGGCTCGTCAAACTCATTCACTATCGCATATTTCCGTGCCTTCTCACTCACAAGAAGCCCATAGTCATCATGCCCTTCGCTCTTTGAATGCTTCCATACACCTGCAACCCCAAAACCACATCAATATATATCCTTCAACTCCCTAAAACATCTAATAGGCCAATGGATATCATATCACAACTTCAAAAACGGCATATTGATATCACAAAGGATACTTTCACAACTTTCAAGACCTATGTTACTCAGACTCGGGTGTGAGTGTCGAACATAGGTATGTGTCCTACACAGGTATGTTTGATTTATTCTAAGTTTCTCCATGTATTTGGAGGGTTCTTGGGGGATCATATCCCCATACCCATGTCTGAATATGAGTCGGACACAGGTGTCGGACACGGATACTTCAAGAAAAATGAAGAGTCGGAGCAACATAGGTCAAGACTACCTCAAACTCCAGCATCTCAAATTTTAAGTTACTGTGGATCCAAGTGCACAATGAGGTACATTAAATGGGCAAACAAAAACACAAAGTCCACAAAATTCCAAGACAGACAATTCCACATCAGAAGATGGTTTTGAAAAAAATCCCTGAAATTGCATCAAAAGATTAATTACCAATGCTAGAGCAAAGTAAGATCTTCAAATTTCTGATGCATCACAGTGTAAGCAAAGCAATGAGCTTGAAAACTAAAAGATCATTATCTAACAATAGTGGATTATAAACATCATTAAATATCTTATCACTATTTCAATTTTCAACTTTCCAAAGATCAAACTTCTATGCATATTTTGCTTCTTTAATTTCATTTATAAGGGAAAAAAAACTTCTCACTAGTTCTACTTCAACTGCAAAGCTCCACAATTAATAATTACTAAAAAATAAAATAATCTTAAAATAATTCAACCCAATAAATCAACATTTTCAAACATCTAAAAAACAGCATGAAGAAAACAGAGCTATAAAATAAAAAGATTAAAAACAAAAAACAATAATTCATAGAAAATATTCCACTGAAGAGATCCATAAATAGAAAATAAAAATAATTAACAAAATTCTCACCATTATAATCATCTTTAACAGAGACGATCCATCGCCCATCAAATGGCTCTTCAAATGAATCATAAAAAACCTAAAACAAATCCAAAAAAGGAAAACAATCTCATTTCAAATTTCACAGATTCAAATATTCTTAACAATTCGAGTTTAATTTATTAAATTACCGCATCATCATCATCAGCAGCGGCAAAGCAGAGGAGCTGCAACGACGCGAAAGCCAAGAGAAGGAGAAGAGCGAAACGCCCCATCATCATCAATCCAAGAACCCTAAATCTGATGATGATTGAAATTTGTTTCCGATCTGAATCTAAATCTAAATCTAAATCAAAGCTTCAACTGTATGTCGTGGGTTTTTATAGATCTTCGTAACTGGCGTCGACATGTTTTGCCCAGTGATATTACGTGCCACGTGAAATCAACCAATGGTTTGTTGCCACGTAAGAAAATCCACCAACTTACCTTATACGATATTAGTATATGATTGTTTTTTTTTACTGACTTTGGAAACCTTTTTAATTTTTATTATTATTCTTTGCTTAATTGCTTTGCCGGGCTTGATCCAGTCTAAAGGAGGAAATGGTTCGGTCAAGGCCCATTTGCTGGATGCTGATTGGACCCGAAGTGGCCCATTAGCAGATTCTTCCTTTTACTTTTTACTTTTTCCTTCTTATTATTGGTTTTCTTACGCTTAGTTTAGTATTGCTTTTGAAAAAAGTTTGAGTTGAAAAAAATTTGAATTAAAAAAAATGTATTTAAAAAGTGTGGTAAAAAATTATGGTTTAAAAATTTTTAAGTGTTTAGCATTGCTGTGAAAAAGTGTTGTAGGAAATTGAAATGTCAAAAAAAAATATGTTTAAAATAATAAAAGTATAGAGATGTGAGGATAAAAAGTCATTTTATCCAAAAGCCAGCTTTTAAAGTCCAAAAGTTATTTTGTTTTTTTTTTTTGCCTTTTTGGTTTGGCTTTTCAAACCATGATTTCAACAACATAAGGCAATTTTTTTTTTATCTGTTTAGCATTGCGTTTGCGGTGAAAAGCAGCTTTTGACCTCAAAAACTGTACCAGAAGCAATGTTAAACGAGACCTTAATAGAATTTGTTGGATAAGCCATTGGTATGATTTATGTTACTTAGGCTCCATTTGGATAGATAGTAAGATTGATTTCGGTGAGATTAAAAATAGCGGTGGCAGTGAGATTAATTACTATAGCGGTGAGATTGGGTACTGTAGCTGTGAGATTAAAATCAATGGTGCGATATGTGTTTGGATTCAAAAGCAGCGTTGACGGTGAGATGAATTATAGTGAGAAGAAAAAATGACCATTAAAGACATTAAATTAAAATGTGTATATAATGAAACTTTTAAATTATTTGATATTTATAAAATTAATAAAAAAATTTAAATTAGATTTATATCAAATAATAGTTTTATTAATAAATATAAAAATTTAATAAAAATGATAATAATATATTAAATAATAATTTTGTATTTATTTTTAATTAATTATATAATAAAAAAATATATTTATTATATTAAAAAATATTTTATATTTATTAAATAAAAAGAAAAAAATGACAGGACTTTTTTTCTACACTATACCATAATCATAAAAAAAGGGTATAATTGACAATTGCCCTCCCACCGGAGGGCATTATTCTCCATTGGAGCATTATGCTCTAGTGGAGAAATAAGTGGCTAGTACGGTCTCATGAAATCCAAACGATTCATGCGGCCCAATTGGGGTCAAAAAGTGTCTCAATCGGGCCACACCAAAAACTCTGTTGATTTCAAATGGAACCTTAAATTCGGAAATGAATATCGAATACTTATAAGTATTTGATATAAATATATTTATTTTTAAATTTTTTTATATATATTTGAAGGGTTATACCACATATCCATGTTGAAATATATATTAGATATAAATATTTTTTAAAAAAATAAAAAGTTCGAATAATATAGATTATGACTTTGAGCTTTCAAATTAAGCATGTACATTTGAGGGAATCCATATAGAGACGGACGATATTACAAATTGGAAAGCCATTCCTTTTCTCATGGCGCCATACAAACTTCAATCTAGCTAGTTATACCTTTTCAGCAAGAATTTTCCAAACTCTCCAAAATCAGTACTTGTTGCAACTGAGAAAACTAGGAGTGTTGCGTTTGATTTTTACAAAGACGGCTTCAGAATATAGAGATAATATGATGCATTAAGTTTTATAATTAAGCACTGTTTACCTATATTACCTCAAATCGGGGTGAGTATGGATATCAATATGTGTCCGACATAAATATATTTAATTTTTGTAAATTTTTTCGTATATTTGAAGAACTATATCCTCACATCCATGTCCGAATATATGTTTGACACAAATATTTTAAAATAAATGAAGAGTTCGGATAACATAGTTGTTTATATATCAGTATAAAATTTGCACATTATATGCATCAGTGAACTATGAAGCTGAGCTGAACTAGATGAAAAGCTACCTGGTTTCCAGCATAGCCAATAGCCATCAGGGATTCAGGGTACACAGACTCTGAGCTATGTTGCTTTGACTCTTTATTTTTTTTGAAATATTCGTGTCCGACCCGATGCATATCCGGACATGAGTATGGGGATATGATCCTCCAAAAACCCTCCAAATACATGAAAATCTTAAAAAAAAAATTGAACATATTTGTGTTGGATACATAGCTGTATCCGACACTCACACTTGAGTCCGAGTATCATAGACTGAGAGTCAACATTCTCTAACTCTCTCACCTCAACGGCTCCTCCTGGTAGAACAGAAATGAAAAGAGGGTTTGCAATTATAAATTTGCATATGTATCAGAAGAGCCATTGAGTGAGAGAGTTAGAGAATGTTGGATTTCTGGTTTTATTCACCTGCAAAGAGAAGGAAACTAGAAGGCAGCTGTTGAGAAAGAGTAATTGTGAGATTTATTTATAGAGACAAGAGAAAATTTGTCTATATATCTTTCTTTTTTTGGGTACTTTTTTGCCCCTTCTCTTGTTTATAAACCAATGAAAGCAACTTACAAAGAAATTCTTCCTGTTATTTTCTGACATGTATTGAAACTTCAAGATGTAGAAAAGAAAAGAAAATTTTTGTTTATTGCCTGTCTTTGGTAACATCCAATGTACTTGGAACAACCGTTGATGTGGCAGTAGATTATCAACCTTTGTGCCTAATCATTTGGATTCAACCAAAAGTTCTAAATATTAAAAAACAAGAAACACTCAATCTCAATGTAAGTAAATTTCAGAGATCTTGCTCTTGTTGCCCTAAGATGGAAACCCGCCGCATCCAATCTGCGAGGTATTATTTGTTTTAACTCTTAGTTTCACAATTTTGTCGCATAAAAGACGTTTCACAAATAAGTATTTGAATTTCTACATGAATCCTCACGATTTCCCAATGTATGATTGGGGACGTTACAAGATGTTTCTGAAAAATGGCCTTTAACCATCTCAAGGGCTACAACAAACTCCATTTCTAGGGTTCCCAAGAACAATTTTGCAGCCAGAAAACAGATATTCCGCTTCTTAACGTCGCACCCCCTAAACTATAACTACTGTTGGCGAGTATGTCAATGTTGGGTTTATGCTACCTGTTCGATCGGGCTCCGAAACTTTCCAGGTTGTTTGTTTGGTAAGTAACACTTGTAGCAAAGGTCAAACCACATACAATGACAAATTCACCATTTTTCACAAGGATTCCTCTTTTGTCGATCGGTGATTGCATTTGGAATTTGGAGGTCTGCACAACCATGAGTTCAATGCCAAAACTCCCCTCTTAACCTTTTCTGAGTGCAGCAAATTAGTACTTATTAGCATGTTGAAGTTGCCAGCAGCTAGCTTGATTTGATGCAGTCTTTGATGATTTTCCCGAAAATTAAACTTTGATGTAGAAGAATCTCCCATATATCCCGTTTGAATACTAAGTTACCCGAATTTGGGGAGAAATTTTTTCATATATTTGGAAGAAAAAAGAAATATCGAAATAACATAGTTTGACTATAGAAAACAAGATACCTTGTTACTGAAGTAACTATAACCTTCATCAGGGAAACCTAATTATGATACACAAAAGGGAACAGATGTTAATAATTTGGCAGCTGGTTATCATTCCTTTACCTTTTAACTCTATTTCTGAACAGATTAATTATCTGCAGACAGGATGATGATGAGGCTGCTATATATAGACAGGAAAGGAAGGCAAAGCATTGCCTCAATTTCATCTATGCAGCTGAAAAATCAAATATATGGTGCAATTTTTGAGGAGTAAGCCTTCAGTCTCCCTCGCAGGCTCCAATGAGGGAGTATTGGAAGCCTTTGAGGGAAGCTGGAAACTTCTCCGATTTCTTCAAAAAATTAATTTACTCCACAAATTCTTATGTATGCTCAGTTGTTTATACCTATCATAAACCTTCGGGGGTTATATAGGGATAATTGCCCCTATTTGCTTTGAAAATCTGTTATTCGGATTTTTCATATTCGTGCTCGATACATAATATTCGGACATGGGTAAAAAAGTATGATCCTCTAAATATATGAAAAAACTTTAAAAAAATTGAACATATCAGTGTCAGACATATATTCGTATACGACACTCACTTGAGTATGACTAACATAGGTGAAAATTGTGTCAAATCCTACATGCAACATCAACTGCTACATCCTTTTACATTACTCCATTGACTCCCTTGCATGCGAATAATTAAAGCTTAAGCAACACAAATCTAACCAAATTATCTTAGCTTTTGCTCAACATATCTTTTGAAGTATTTTGTGTCAACTTCTGGGATCAGTAGCCTTCAAATCTTTGGAGAATAAAAGGATGATCTTATTTAATTGACTCATTCCATACTACAAGGGTCAAGTGAATATCTCATGCTTTTCTTTTGTAGGTCAACCTAACTGGATATTGAAGTTATTCTGCAATAATATAAATCATATCTCTATCTAGAAGCCTAAAGTGAGACCACCACTAGAGCTCCTATATATGCCTCTCAATGTACACATGGAATCCTTAGCCTGACTGCCAGTTGAGGAAAAAGGCTGTCACCCTCAAAAGTCAAAATATAATTAACAACAACATGCAAATTGGAGGAGAGCTTGGCTGGAATACACAAATTTTCATAGATCAAATGACCTTGTCCACTCAATTATATGTGCTACTTATGTTACTCGGATTCGGGTGTGAGTGTCGGATACGTCGAATATGTGTCGGATCCGAAAAATCGATAAAGCATGAGGGTTTAAGTTGGTGCAGCACCATCTCTGATGACTATGAATACAGTTGGCTTGAAAGCCTCTATGATGTTATAATCATTATATAGTTTTTGGTTGAAAAGAAGCATTTTATTTCTTTATCTCATGTTTTCCTAACACTGAACGAAATGTTAATGCTCGGTTGCGCTTAGCTTCCCCCTAACTGCCATTGTGCAGTCAGCATCTTTCCTGAAATCTGCAAAAACACAAATCAAACAATATTAAATCTTGAAGAATCTACTAGCTTCTTTCTCTTCTAATCTTCCTGGAATCGACATTATTGGCTCTTAAGATGATAAGGTTGGTGGCAGCAAATAGTGTCGAAGGAATATATAGGCGTAATTGAGACACTAGCTAAGGAATGGATTCTCATTTCTCAAGATGTTAAGCATCCACCTTGTCTTGTATAAAAATGGGTATCAATCAATCAATATATATATATATATATTTCAACCATTATTATTCCCCATGAGCTCCAAAGTAAAGATCACAGATTAATCAATGTGAGATAACATTTTTGTCAAAACGCAAACCTGACCACATATTTCTTCACAATTGCATTTATAGCAAGAGCCATTTAGAGCTTTAAGTGGTATATATGTTGAAGCCTGGAAATTTTAAGTGTCTACATCAAGGCTGGAACTAAGATGCAACCGATCGAATATCATATATAATTTCTTGATGAATGTTTCCAACAGTGTTGGAAATTGTTGGAATGACTCGATAAAGAGTTTAAATCAGCTGCAAACAACGTGGGGATGTTATGTTGAGAAAAGCTTAGAGTAGATAACTCTAATTTTACCACTCAAAGAAGAAAGTTTAGATTTTAGGAAAACTCACAAATGCTCACACTTCACTCTAGACTACACTCTTTAGAGAAGAACTCTTTAGGAAAACTTAGAACTTTTATTGCTTATTGAAGCTTACTACTTGATGATTTACAAATGCAAGGGAGGGGGGGTATTTATACAATACCAAGACAAACACAAGCCACACAAATATAAAATCTAAATAAATTACAACCACTCATTGTTGTTTAATAACAACCACACATTTAAATCACACAACTACAACCACACATTAAACCACACAACTACAACCACACATTAAACCACACAACTACAACCACATATTAAACCACACAATTACAACCACACATTAAACCACACAATTGCAACCACACATTGTTAGGCTTTTATTTTTCCTTGGGCTGGTATTGGACAATTTAACACTCCCCCTCAATACCAGCTCTTCCTCTTTGCACCATGTTGAGTTGACGACGAAACATTTCAAATTTGTTGATACTCAAACCTTTTGTGAATAAATCTGCCATTTGATCATCTGTCTTGATCTGCTTCATTTCAATCTCTTCTTGTAGAACCTTTTCTCTGATAAAGTGATAATGCACTTCTATATGTTTGGTTCTTGCGTGAAAGACTGGATTTTCTGCCAAACGAATTGCTGACTGGTTGTCGCAATACAACGGAACTGCATAATCTACTGGTTGATGTAGATCACTCATTAGTTGTATCAACCACGTACACTCTTGAGCTGCCATTGCTGCTGCTCGATACTCAGCTTCGGTAGTTGACAATGATACCGTTGGTTGTCTCTTACTGCACCAAGAAATTGTTCCAGAACCAAGTTTAAACATGTACCCAGTTGTTGATCTCCTGGTGTCATGATCTCCTGCATAGTCAGCATCACAATAACCAACTAACTTACAGTCTTCACCTTTCTTGTACAAAAGACCATAATCTATTGTACTTTTCACATATCTCAGTATTCGTCGAACTGCTTCTAAATGAGGCTTCTTCGGATTTTGCATATACCGACTCATCACACCAACTGTATAAGAAATGTCAGGTCGAGTCAAGGTTAAGTAGATCAGGCTACCTACCAATTGTCGATACATAGTTGCATCTTCCAAGTCTTTGCCTTCAAGTGCACACATCTTGCCATTTGGTTCCATTGGTGTTGAAATTGGCTTGCTCTCGAGCATTCCAAACCTTTTTAGCAAATCTTTAGAATATTTTTGTTGACAGAGAAATATTCCTTCTTGTCTGTGATCAACCTCTAGACCAAGAAAGTGCTTGAGTTGTCCAAGTTCTTTCATTTGGAAACGAACTGATAAATTCTCCTTGGTTTGAAGAATTTCTGCCTCATAATCACCAGTTATGATTAAATCATCCACATATATCAATACGATAGCTAGCTTTCCTCCATTAGCTTTGACAAACAAGCTGGAATCTGCAGGTGTCACTGAATAACCACTATGAGTTAAAAATTCAGCAATCTTACCATACCATGCTCTAGGTGCTTGTTTCAATCCGTAAAGTGCCTTTCGCAGCTTACACACATGCTCAGGATGATTTTGGTTTTGAAATCCCAATGGTTGAATCATGTAGATTTCCCGATCTAGCTCTCCATGAAGGAATGCATTCTTCACATCCATCTGCCACAAGTTCCAGTCTTTGTTGGCTGCAAGGGCAAGTAGGACTCGTACGGTTGTAAGTCTTGCCACCGGACTAAACGTTTCATCATAGTCTAGCTCATACTTCTGAGAGAAACCACGAGCCACCAACCGTGCCTTGTACCTTTCAATCGACCCATCTGGACGATGTTTTATCTTGTAAACCCACTTGCAGGATATGGGTTTCACATCTCTTGGTTTTGGCACTAGATCCCAAGTCTGATTCTGCTCAAGCGCAGTGATCTCTTCTTTCATAGCCATAATCCACTCAGAACTCTGTGATGCTTCTTCAAACGTCTCAGGTTCTGTTGCAATTGGTTCTTCCACTATGGCTGCATTAGCATATTTGGGATTTGGCTTCCGTGCTCTTGTTGTCCTTCGGATTTGTGATTGTGGAGATGGTTCTTCCACTTCACTCGATCTAACATCTGGTTGATACACACCAGTTTGCCAAGGACTCTGGACTAACACTTGCTCGTCATCGTCATCATCACATAGGTCTTCTACTTTGTCTGAAGTTGATTGAAGTTGGACAATATACTCTCCCATTTTCTGTTGTAGCATGTCTTCAAATTCTTTTGAATCTGACAACACCTCCTTTTCTGAGGACCACCAAGAAGATGCTTCATCGAATACCACATTGCGTGAAGTGTAACATCTTCCACTCGTAGGATCACAACATTTCCACCCTTTCCTTTGGTTGTCGTATCCCACAAAGATACACCTAGTTGCTTTCTTATCAAACTTGCTACGTAAATGATCAGGAACAAATACATAACATACACAACCAAATACTCGAAAGTAGCTGACTGAAGGTTTCATTTTCCACAATTTCTCAAAGGGTGAAACAAACTCTAACCTTGGTTGAGGAAGTTTGTTGATCACATGGGCTGCGGTTCTCATAGCTTCGGCCCAAAATCTTCCGGGTACATTCTTTGCATGCAGCATACTCCGACAAATTTCTGCAAGATGCCGATTCTTTCTCTCTGCTACACCATTCTGTTGTGGTGTATTGACACAAGTATACTGATGACGTATGTTGCATTCTAGTAGGTATTGAGAGAATTCGCCTGAGCTATATTCTCCTCCATTGTCTGTGCGCAAGCAACATATCTTCTTTCCCACTTCTCCTTCAACTATCTCTTTGAACTCTTTAAACTTTGAGAAAGTGTCCGACTTTTCTTTCATAAAGAAAACCCACACATACCTGGAGAAATCATCAATAAACGTCACTATGTACCGCATTCCACTAATTGATGGTTGCTTAACGGGCCCAAATACATCAGAGTGAACTAACTCTAATGGTTCTTTTGCTTTAAACTTTGACTCCTCGTATGGCAATTGGTGTGCTTTACCATATTGGCATCCTGCACAAACTGTGTCTGTTCTTATGTCAAGCTGAGGAAGTCCCTTAAGCATCGACTTCTTCATCATCATACTTAGCTTGGAATAACTAACATGACCTAACCGCATGTGCCATAAATCTGCTGTATCGCTCCTTCTTGTCTTGTCTACATATGCTGACTCTGCTGACATCACGTAGACTGACTCCAGACGTCGTCCTTCCATCATCGGCTGTCCTGAGATTTTGAGATCACGATATACCTTCACATCCCTTGGACCAAACAGAATATGGTGACCTGACGATGTTAATTGTGCCACTGAAAGCAAATTTTTCTTCATGCCTTGGACATGGTAAACATCTTGTAGTGGTACCTGATTATGACTATATCGAGGTGCTACTACCGTCTTACCGATGTGAGTAATCGGTAATCTTGAATTATCAGCTGTCACAACAATGCGATTTCCCTTGTATTCTGACAGGTTCTGCAACTTCTGTTTATCGCCTGTCATGTGATTTGAGCAACCTGAATCGACAATCCAGTCATTCTCATAGTCAATTCGGTCAGCCGTTGTTACTGTGAGAGCTAACTCTTCCTCTTCCATAGCAAAAAATGCTTCAGCGTCCCAATCATCTTCGCTTTTCTCCTTTGTACTAGAAGTAGCAGCATTGCTCTCAGCGGGCCTTTTGTTAAACCAACAATCTTTTGCCATGTGACCTTTCTTGTCACAGTTGTAACAGTTACCTTCAAATCTTTTATTGTTGCTACGATTCTTTGAAGCTCCCCCTGGACGAGAGCTCCCTTCTCCTTGATGACTTTTTGTCTTGTCACCATACTTTTTAGATCCACCACCGACGTGCTGTTTGAATTTGCCTTTGCTTTTGTTGGTGTAGAGTGCTTCCTCTTCACTTTTCAACGAGACCCCTCCCATTTGCTTGGCCATAGATTCTTGACCAACAAGCAAATTTTCAAACTCTACAAGTGATGGTTGAGTTGGCCATCCTTGTATAGCGGCAACGAAGCTGCGATATTCGGGCCTCAAACCATGGATAATTATTCTTTTTACCCTGGTATCTCCAATAGCAGCTGTAGGATCTAAATCAGAAATTTCACGGCATAACGTTTTTACCTTGTGAAAGTATTGAGCAATCGGTATATCCCGTTGTGCAACTGATAACAATTCATTCTCAAGAAGTTGAAGTCTTGTGTCGTTCTTTCTCGAAAAGAGTGCATCTAAAGTATCCCACGCTTCTTTTGGCGTTTCTAGCTTTTGTATGTGTTCCAACATTTCTTCTTCAACTGTGGTCTTAAGGGCAAACATGGCTTTACCCACTTTAATCTTCCATTTGCGCAAGGTTCCTTGAGCATCTTCTTGCTCGGGCTTCGTAACTTCACTACCACCAATGACTTCCCAAAGGTCTTGACCTTGTAGGTAAGACATCATACACGTCTTCCACGTGTTGTAATTTTTGTGATTGAGCTTCTTGATTCCTCCAACTACTTGAAGATCACCCATCGTGTCGGCAAGACTAACAATACCGAACAAGCTTGATTTTGAGACACAAACTTGTAGAGTACAAACTCCTCACAACTCAAGAACGCTCAAACCAAAAATAGTACCTGAATAACTATTTCACCGTGAATAGTACCGTATACGTGAACAGTATTGTACGTATGTCGTACACTAGAACAAATCCAGTATACGTTAACAATTACTGCAAAAGTATACAACCACACGTATGAATAGTAACCGTATCTGTGAATAGTGACCGTATACTGGAACAGTGACCGTAGCCCGTGAATAGTGCACCAGGTAGGTTCCCAGGAAAGAGAGGTGGGTCACTGATAGACACACTTAAATACCAAGTCTTTCCTAGCCAGAACTTCCCTAGACACTTTCACACTACCACACTTTATTTCCAGCAACAAGAATAATTCTTTTCTGATGTGGAAGATCAGACAATACTGCAACCACAGAGCATACTAAGAACCAACACTTTCACTGCAGCGGAATAAGGACCACGAACCAATGGCTCTGATACCAATTGTTGAGAAAAGCTTAGAGTAGATAACTCTAATTTTACCACTCAAAGAAGAAAGTTTAGATTTTAGGAAAACTCACAAATGCTCACACTTCACTCTAGACTACACTCTTTAGAGAAGAACTCTTTAGGAAAACTTAGAACTTTTATTGCTTATTGAAGCTTACTACTTGATGATTTACAAATGCAAGGGAGGGGGGGTATTTATACAATACCAAGACAAACACAAGCCACACAAATATAAAATCTAAATAAATTACAACCACTCATTGTTGTTTAATAACAACCACACATTTAAATCACACAACTACAACCACACATTAAACCACACAACTACAACCACATATTAAACCACACAATTACAACCACACATTAAACCACACAATTGCAACCACACATTGTTAGGCTTTTATTTTTCCTTGGGCTGGTATTGGACAATTTAACATGTTATAATCCTGTCAGATTGGACGATCTTGCTGAATTATTTTATGAAAAGTAGACTTTTCACGAGGAAGAAGAATATAGATGTATCAATAAACTGAAGATTGAACCAAAATCATTACTTTCTTGGTATCACAATGTCAAGGTTCTTTGTAGTGAGATCAGGTGGCAATTAGGGAGAGAACTAAGAAAAGCAGAATAAACAAAATCTTAGCATTGTTTCAGGGCGTAATTGGATCTTCAGAACAGAAAGAAGAATTCGCAGCTTGAACAATTCTAGCATAACAACAATTTCTTCTTCTTTTTTGTTTTTGAATACATAAACATTACTAAAACTTCATGCTTCTGCCTGCAAAACTGCACTCAAAAACTAAAAACAACCTCACTCCCGGTGAATACGGAGGCTTAAGGCCCTATGATCTATGAACTATGATCATAGGGAGAAGGCATAAATGCCATAACCATACTTATCCTGAAGAAAAAAAATAGCTTGACATAGATGGTTTGCAGTCAGTAGCCATGTATCACGACATTGAACTTCTAATACATGTCTGAAGATCGGTGAAGTACATGATCTTAATTGATGATGTTGTCGGTAGTTAAGTCAAAACCGAAGTGTTTGGGGGTGGGAGAAGAAATTGGGTTGGGCCCGTTGGGGCAAAAAAGAAAACGTGAACGGCAGGATTCGAACCTGCGCGGGCTGAGCCCACATGATTTCTAGTCATGCCCGATAACCACTCCGGCACGTCCACTTGATTAATAGTGGCAATCTTGGTTAATCTTGAAGTCATAGATGTGATTGATTTAAGTTTGGCTTGTTAAACAAAGATAGTAACTACCATGAAATGGATGCATTAATTAAACTTGTTCATATGGTAAAATATATTCAAGGATAAAAGAGTTAAACATAATCTCGAACTGTTTTTTGAATTGAGAAAAGAGAAACTAAAATTATGCTCGTTTGAATAAAGAAATCATACATCAATCACTGAACCAAATGTTCGAATACTTATAATATTGAGCTCTTAAACATAATGTTCCATATCAATCACCAGTCTCAACTTTGTAACAAAGATAAACTCCTTAATTAGACGTCCTTACCTTTGTTCACAATTTCAGTGTCCCATAATCCATACCACCTGTCTCAAACTTCAAACAAAAGATAAGAATATATCCAAACTCTTGAGACTTCAATTATTCCAAGTAACCATTCAACTTAATTAATCACTCCACAATCAAGATAAAGTTTCTTTAATTTGTTTGGTTTATCAGTTCAAAAACAATTGTTTGGTTTATAAAGTTTCTTTTTATTTTACTTTAATTTGTTTGGTTTATCAGTTCAAAAACAATTGTTTGGTTTATGGTACAATCTTTTCCAAATTTAGCCCCCCTAATATCTCTTACTAATTTTTTTCAATATAAAAAAAAAATCGCAACCTGACGATAGAGGAAGGGATTGCAAATGCTAGAATTCACATTCAAAACCTACTGAATACCATCTCTTAAAATAATTACATGAATTAACTAAATTAAATCCGAATTCATCTCCCACTGAATTTAGATCAGTGACAATTGATACTTAGATTCTCACATCACACTCTCCTCATTTTCAAAATAGGGGTAAGAGTAAAACTAACAAGTGGACGGTGCAAAGCTTTTATACCCCTATATTTTAAAAGAAAAGGGCATAATTTCCTTCCATATTCTCCCCCTTTAGTTTAGACTACTATAATATTTTTCTTTCCTTTCTTGCCAATGACTTGCCTTTAACTAACTTTCCATTTGTTTATCGTTTTCATTCTCTTCTATGGAGAGGGAACCCTCCACCTGTTATTTAACCTTTTCTTCCTTTTCTCTACATCATTTGGCTTTATCTTTTCTCCACATGACATGACTAGGTCTACGCTCTTTTCCTCTAGAGGTGCTCATGGTTCGGATCGGACCGGGGCTCGAAACATTTTTATTTTTTTTGTCCAGGCTCAATTTAAATAATTAAATTTTCATTACTGTACATCCCTTAATAAAAAATATATTTTATTATTAATTTTTATATATTTTATAATTAAATTTTTAAAAAATAATATTTTTTAATATGTGAACAGTGATTCATGCCAGACAGGATCACAAATATTCTCACCCAGACTCGACCCAATATGAGCTGGGCCTGCCGGGTTACCCGACCCTTGAACAGGTCTACTCTCCTTCCACAGTCCCATTGTCCTTAGCTAGAGTTATGAGTAAATTTCATCATTATTTTGTAATCTATTTGTCAAGATTTATTTTCATCACCAAACTCAATTTCTTTTGGCACAAAAGAGATCGTAATTTGAGAATATGAGAGGAATGCAAATACTGAGATTCAAATCCAAATTTATTGAATATCAGTAACTACATGAATCAATTAGGTTAAATCATGAATTTCGCAAACTCAATTTTTTTTATCTACTATCTTTTGAATTTGTTTCAAATTCATTTATCTATCAATATTCCATTAAACTTTGGACGGAATTTGTTATGTATATGTTCATGGAAGCATCATGTGAGAAATTTCTTTTATAATTTATTTAAATTCTAACTGAATATTGATAGATAGATAAATTTAGAACACATTCAAAAACTAACAAATAAAATATTTGGATTTTTTAAATCACAAATAAAAATAAAATATAATGAAAAGATAAAAAAAAATAATAATTTAACTATGCAATTTACTCCTAGAGTTATAATCATGCTTAAAAATGTGATATGTGTTTTCACCTATATGTAATATTTCTTCATCATTACTGTTTATTAATGAATTTCATGTTAATCTTATCTTACTTGATGGACGGTTGTAATAAGAGATGAGATAAGATGGACGGGTATGATAAGACTAATATTAGATTTGGCCTTTAGTGTATGTATCTTAAAATCCTGAATGAGTTTGTAATTCATATTCATACACTGTCAGTGAATTTAAATATGATACGTTATTAATGAACAAATTAAAAAACAAAAAAATTTATAAATAAATATTAATGAGGTGTCTTGTTTTTTTCCATTTCGATTTCTATATTTATTTATAGGTCCTTCTTTATTTTTTAGTTTATTTACTAATGACGTGTCATGTTTTGATTTACTGATAGTGTATGAATTTTATACACTATCAATGCATCAAATACAAACTCATCCTGAATATAAACATATTAAAAAATATTGTATTAATTATATTTAAATATATCATATTTTTTAAAATAGTTATGTAATATTTATTATATTATTTTTATATTTATTAAAAGTGTCATATTTATATCGTAATCAATTTAATTAATATAACATAGATAAGTAAAATAAAAGAGTATAATGATTTATGTAAATGCAAAAGAATAATAATATTCTTAGTGGAAGATAAGATGACCAATGAGAGAATAATACGACGGGACCATTACAAATTTGACACTCATGGGCTTTTGGCTGATCTGTTTTCTTCTTTGTCTTATGTTTTATTTAACAAGTCAAAAATTATTTTTTATCGTAAATGTAAATATTAAATAGATAAAAACAAAAATAATTTTTGTTGTTAAAATTATAATTTAAAAAGTTAAATCAAAAAATAAAAAAATATAGATTTTGAGTTTTAAAAACTGACTTTTGAATAAAATGATTTTATTATTCTTACATCTCTAAATTTTTTTTAATTTTAAACATATATTCTTTTGATATTTCAAATCTCCACAATACTTTTTCATAACAATGCTAAATACTTAAAAAAATTTAAACTATAATTTTTAACTGTACTTTTTAAACACACTTTTTTAAATTCAATTTTTTTTTTCAATCCAAATTTTTTAAAAATATCAATACTAAACTAACCCTTATTCTTTAAAAAAAAAAACCTGAAAGATTGAGCCTTTGACACCTGTCTGGCAGTGTCCAAATGTCTTTATATAAGCAAGGTGTTGCAGAAACAAAGACAATGCAATGCAATCCGTTCTTCTTATTCCTTCTATCTGAGCTCTAAGCATAAAATTTCTGCCAGAAATGTGGAGAAGAAAGAAGAAGAAGAAGAAGAAGAAGAAGAAGACAGGTTTTGATTACTAGTGAATGTCTTGGATAATACTACTACTACCCTCTTCTTCTTCCTCGTAGAGGATTTGAAGGGGGGCAAAAGGCAAGTCATTGAGGCAAAGGGAAGGCCATGCCTTTCTTCCGGATTTTACTTTTCTTATGTTAATTCATCTTCAATTCACTCTTGCAATCTCAACTCAGAGTCAGAGATTCAGATCTAAAAAGAAAAGACCAAGAAGATTTAAATATTAGCAGATTGTGTTGCTCCAAGCTGTTTGATTTTCACTGTTTGTTCAACAAAAATGGTTGTTTGTAATGTTACCTTTTGCCATTAAATTCTGCTCTTTCCATTTTAACCTTCGTTCAAAAATGTTTCAAACTCATCTTTCTTAGCCTAGAATAGGAGCCTGTGAAAAGGGTTACTTAAGTTGTTGCTTCAATATTCCTAGGATTTCCTCAGCTGAAGAATGGTTTGTTTCAGGTTATGAAATGGGGGGTAGGATATATATAACCTTGGGATTGTTTCAGGTTATGAATAAATTGTTCTTCATTCTACACTCAATTCTCAGTTTCACCATTAGTTAGTTTACTCTCTAAATCAAATTTAAGTTCACAGTTTTTTTTCTTCCATTTGTGGTAAATATTTTTGCCAATGTGCATGGCTGATCTGATGTGCAAGACAAAAGTCAAAACATGTACTTAAGCAAGCACTCTGTCATGGTTCTAGAAAGGATATAGAAAAGAGTCATGAATTTTACATCGATTATGTATTAAAGTTCGATTCAGTATATAAATATTCACATCATTTTTTATTTCTGAAGCGTTTTTTGTGAACAAAATCGTGAGACCCAATAAACTAAAACGTGATATTTGGTATCAGAATCGGCTCTGTGTACTAGCGACGTGCTACTGAAGACGATGGATTCTCGTTCGAGTGGAGAGGATGTCATGGTCTTAGAAAGAAGCCATGAATCTCATATTGATTGTGTATTAAAATTTGACCGGATATATAAATAAATATTCACATCATCTTCAACTTGTAATATGAACAAAATCTTGTAATATGAACAAAATCGTGAAACCTAATAAATCATAATGGATAATACTTTACAGGTTAATATGAACTGTGACACACAATCAGTAGAATCCTATGAAGTTATTTTTTTAAGTAGCAATCAACCATGAAATGTAACATTATCTTATTTTCATGTTAAGTTGAAAAGTTCTGTCAAAAACCGGCATAACACCAGCTATATTATCAACAATCCCATTAAAAGAAAAAGCTTTATTCTTAACAGAATGCATATGAATCCTTTTCCTAACCTATAACTTCAATACATCAACATCTATGAGAAATCCTTAATGTTATTCGGATTTTTTATTTTTCTTAAAATATTCGTATCCGACATCTGTCTAATACGGATACAAGTATAAGACACGATCTTCCAAATATATTGAAAAACTTATAAAAAAAACAAATTAAACATACTCATATTTACACTCATCGAATCCGGATAACATATCGGATAACATAGTTTTGTAACTGGCCCAAAGACAACATGGGAGAGAGAGGCAAAAGAAGAAAAAATGAATAGTATCATATCTATCAATTTGGAAGCCAGACAATCATTGTGTCATATAAACCCGATTCTCAACATTTCGTAAAGATAAGCCTGGGAAAAAAAAAGATTTACTACAAAACTATGCATCCCATTGTCTGAAGGGGAATTATCACCTATCATATAACTCAAAATAATCATCTTTATTATCGTTTGTATTCGTTAACAACTCTACTTTCCCTTCTGCAAACAAAATATAAGGCCATTAGGCCTGACTGAAGAACTTCTCTAGTCAAAGATCTAAACTCTTTTTCATAGCCTCATAAACCATATATGTAATGCTTGCAGCAGGGACAACCTTGAGAAGATTAGGAAAGAGTCCTTTGTAGAAACCTCTATAACCTTCATTCTGAAAGGTTCCCCAAAATACATCGGACATTCCCTTAGTCGTACGTTGAGCTTGCATTCTGAGAAAACATAAAAAAAAAAAAAAAAAAAAAAGCTCGGCAATAAACAAATATAACCAAAATGAGGATACAAATACCAACCAGTATATGATGATGCAGGTGAATCCAAATTATCAGAAAAAGGGGACTTGTACACGTTATAATCATACCTTGTTCTAATAACCTGTAAAGGATAAACGGTGGTTGCTCCTAAAGCTCCAGAAATTGTTCCACAACCTAGTTGCACGAGAGGTCCAGGTTCTACAAAAACAAGAAAGAGTCATCAGAAAGCAGTTAGAGTAAGAAATCCAGAAGAAACTCCCAAGTTCTATGTTGCTCCGACTCTTCATTTTTTTTGAACTACCAGTGTCCGATGCATTTTCAGACATGGGTATGGGGATATGATCCTCTAAGGACCCTCCAAATACATGAAAATCTTAGAAAAAATAATCATAACCGTGTCGGACACTCACACCCGAGTCTGAGTAACATAGCCCAAGTTAATGAAAAATAAGAAACCAAAAAAGAAAATCGAAAAAAGAAGAAGAGAAAAACAAGAAGCAAGACCAAAACACAAGAGGCAGACAGAAAAGTACCACTATCTTGAAGAATATATGTCCTTGAAAAATCTTTCAAGGTCTCATAGACAGCAAGGTCGATGCCAGCATATGGGATAATCCCAAGAATAGATGGCACAAGACCTTTATAAAATGCTCGAGGTCCTTCCTGAACCCATATATCCTTGGTTAATTTCCCTAGATTTGGAGCCCTTCCACCTTCAGAAGCACAAGTCTGTAACCGAGTTTTTATAAGATCCATTGGGTAGATAGCAGATTGTGCCACTGCACCTGCTACGCCACCAGCAATAAGTCTCCCGCCGGCACCTATATCACCCTTATTATTCCCCATACTCTCTCCTATTAAATTCTTTAACATTTCATATGCATAGAACTTGATAGCACTTTCAGGAGCTACCTTCACAACATTTAACCCGTTACCTCGGAAAAACCCCAAAACACCATCTTCCTTCCATATCTTCTTTACAGCAGGCAGAATATTTGCACGTGTAGTCTGCACCTGCAAAACCACCTTTAGGCGATCGAGAGGAGCAGTTGCAGTACGAGAAGCTGCACCTGCTATTCCTCCTGCAATAAAATATTTGCTTCTCTTAACATGTTTACTGATGCCTTGAGGAATAACAGCATGTTCTCCAATATCTACATGGCAAACCCTTTCCCAATGATGATAGATGTTCTCAATAGTAGCTTCATGAGGATAAAGTAAAAGGAAATCTCTCCATTCTTCAAATGTTATAATTCCATTATTGTCCTTATCAACATGCTCTACAAATCGAGCAAGCTCCTCATCATCAATTTGAATCCCTGCAAAATACAAACTGCCAGGGCTTATAAGATGAACCAGTGTTTAATTGCAACTATGGGAACTACCAGCCCTTCCACATAAAGCATTTATAAGAACTAAATCTGAGAAATCATGATGCACAGGAACTATCATGCATTTTCCTTGGATAAAGTGTAAATCCAAGAAGGAAGCACTTCGAGAAAGCCCATACAGTACACCATAGGTCGAGTATCATAGAAGCAATCCACAACATCCCAATCTCTGTAAATCCCAAATTATGATTCCAAAAAGTGTAGAGGCATAAATCATGAAGGCAAAAATGGGAGCACATTCATCAATAACATGCACAAGTCCAAGTCTGTGACATGTTACTCGTTATGTAAGAACACCAATAGATTCCTAAATATTTACCAAGAAGAAACTGTCTTAAACATCCAGCAAAACAAATTGACACATAACTTTTACACCGACAAGAAACAGCCAAACAAACTGAAACATGAGTATACCAACAAGACACTGTCTCAAATATCAAGCCAAGACAAACACTTTCCTTCAATGGTGGCAAACCTACCTAAAAAGCTTACATATAACCTTTGTTGCCAAACTGTTGGATTAATTTGAGGTGCCTCAACAAATGCAGATGCATTCGTAAAAGAAATATAAAAATCACAGATTCACATTTAACATAGATTTTAGAGAAAAGAAAACACTCATTAGCAGCTCCTCTAAAATAGAATGAATTTATAGTTCAGATTTCTGCTCACCAGAACTTTGGTTTCAGAAAAGTTTGTAACTAACAGAACACATCTTTGAACAACAACAAGAGAATACCAGAGTAAAAAATACATCCAAAATCCTTTCTTTTTCTGTTGATTTAAGAACTGAAATAGAAAAGTTTAATCTATCCATATAACGGGAAACTCATCTGGCATGTGAAGCTTTATACCCTCTCATGATCTTCCATTGAGATTATTTCAAACAAAGGCTTTGCATAACAAGCTGGTGGGGGCAGCTTCCTAAGTCCTAACACCTAAATATAACCTATTCCAAAATCCTTCAGAAATTTGAACAACACAATACATACCCACACTCTATATTACCAATTAAACTACAGCTCTTGTTAAGCTCTACAATGATCTCCAAGGTCAAGGTTTATCTATCTGTACTGCCATTTGCGACTCCAATGGCCAAACGACAAAGCTGTCAACACACACACTGACATCTAATAGCAAGTGAAGACATCCGATTAAACTTCCATTATAGATAAGTTTTGCGAGTACATAGATGACATAAAGTATTAAAAGAACTATGTCACACCTGATAAATGTATGATCCAATCCATTTAGCATCCACCATTTTACAAATTTTACCTAAGATAAACAACATTTCTTTGGACCGAAGACTATCTCATTCAAGCTTGTTATCTAGATAATGGAAAAAGTTATACATGTGTTTCAAGTTTCAACCAAAAAAAAGATTTTAAGCAGCAAAATATCAAAGAATGAATCTAATCAGCCACCAGTAAAAAAGCGAAAAAAATGTGCTTTTATAGTCACCCATCATTGAGCACAGCAGTTTTCATATAATTCTTTTAATCACTTCAATTAGTCCCCATCGAAAGTTAGCCAATTGGTAAATTATCAAAAGATTTTATACAAAGTAAGAAAACAAATTCTATGTTTAATTAGTCCACTCCATCTGCTGCCGGTTACCAAACAAGAAACCACACCACATATTTTCTTGCAAACAACAAAAACATACAAGTAGAATTCAAATTGCAATCCAATCTAATGCTTTTGGATAAATTTCTATTAATGCTATCTACTTTCCTTACATGTACCTAGCCGCGGTTCGAATTACAAGCACTGCAAAAGCAAGTTCTCCAATCTAGCAATGATTGAAATTTGCAAATGCTTCTAGTGAAAGGGACATTAAAAAGATCGAAAGCAACTTACACCTTCTCAATTTATAAAGCAAATAATCACAAATTGTTCAAACTTTTTAATGATTTCACTATCAACCCAATCAATGCAACTACCTCACCAAACCGATCAAACACATAAAGTTAAGAGAAACAAAACTAAAAAAAATCCGATTATTATAAATAATAATAAAGAGAGCCATAGTATACCAGCCTTAACAAGCGCATCCCAAAGCTCCTCAGGCAAAATGCAGCCATTATGTTCAACATCAATAGCTTGAAAAATCCTATAAAGTTCAAGCTCCTTATCATCCATATACCTCTTAAACTCTTGATAATCTACGCGCCCATCTCTGTTTGCATCACAAACTTTCAACAGATCATTGGCGTACTTATACTCGGCTGGAATCTGCAAAGCCGAGAGACCCTTTTCGATCTGAACATAATCCAAGAATCCCTCATTGGCTGCATCAAAAAAATTGAACAAACTCCGAACCCTTAAATCCCTTTCTTCCTTGGTCTCGCGTAATGCTAAGAGAACATGATCCATTGAGACAGGTCCCGATTTTTTGACCGGGTCGCAACATCCGGGTTTGGATTTTGCCTCCATTTTAGGCAAGCCTACATGCTCCACGCCCTGCCCTGCCCTGCTGCCCAGACATAACAAAAAAACAATACGACAACGTTTCTAATTACCTTAGCAAATTTCACCTATTTTTCTGTGAATGTTGTCTCTTGGGACTGTTCTTCTCTGCAAGCATGGAGGCTTTGAAAGAAAGAGATCTGTTCTATAAGGTTGGAAACAAAGAACATAAAAAACTTTTTTTTTAAGGCAGAGTAATATACCCAATAATCAATTAAGGAAAGGATCCAAAAATTTGACTCGAATTAGTGAGAGAAATGAGACAAAAGATGTAGACTTTTCCTTGGTTGGAGGAGATAGGAGGTCAAAAAAAAGAAAAATATAGTCAAAATTCCAAAGGAACAGGCTTAGTACATCAAACAAATTGACATAAATTCTAAGTCTTTTTAATGGGTTTTTTTTTTTCTAAGATCAAAATCAATCAAAGAAACAATATTATAGCAGATTGAAAGAAGGAAAAAAAAAACCGGCGGTTCCAAGGAAAGAAAAAACAGGTGAAAAAAAAAGGAAGCTAACGGAGAAAGAAAATAGAGTTATTACATTACAAATTGAAAAAAATACACGTGCAAGATTATTGACGGTAGAACAAAAAGTGTGGTTCCAACGTCCAGATACTGAGATAACATAACACGTATTGGCCCCAAAGCTGTGTGGCCTTTGAGAGCCTAAGAATCAGAAACAGTGAGAGATTAAATTTTTTGGGGTCTTTGGGTTTTTTTTCTTTCCTTCTTTTAACTTATAACTTTGCTTTCCTCCTTTATCTACCACAGGAACAAGGATTCAAGGAAGAAGAGACTACTAGAGAAAAGGAACATATTCTTTTAACTGTTAATGTAAATATATAATCCTTTTGTTTTTAATTTTAAATTCATTTATTCACTAAATTATGAACAGTTGTGCTAATGTGATTCTTATTTCTTCTGCCTTCTTTGGGAATTTGGGTATTCTTTACTCTCTTTTTTTCAATCCTTTTTTATAGTAACTTGCATATGGAATTAGAGTAAATTTCAAGTAAGGTTGTTAAATATATTCCCAATTGAGAGAGAATAAAAACCTTTACTTCAGAAATTTTATATGAGGTGTTGGTATTGATTTACAGTTTTTTTTAGTAAAGATAACTTTTATTTATGTTATCAAAAAATTTCCTTTTCTTTAAAATATATGTCCGACAGATATTCGGACATAAGTATAAATTTTTTTTTTTTTAAATTGAATATATCCGTGGTAAACACATACATGTATCCGACACTCGTCCGAATCTAGGTAACATATATAGATGTAAATAAAATTTTCCAAGATTGGCACTTGTGTTGGCCTATCTTCGCAGGATTGGCATATGCAGAACTGCAAAAAGATGAGTCATTGCCAAATCCTATTTGGAGCAGTCAAACTTAATTAACATAGCCAGGGTCTAATGTTTGCAAATTTATTTACATATGTAATGTTAACCCCGCTTGTAAAAAATAAAATAAATGAAACATGTGACAGTTTTTTAATACGGTTTATTAAGTTAAAAAACATCATTGTCAATGTATCAAAAACGAATTCATGTTAAGAAAAACTGAGATATTACAAAGTTCAAACTATTACAAAGAGTTGCATTATCCATGCCTATATATAACTAATTTGACAACAAAATTATGGGAATTATTAGATGTAATACACACTACAGCTCATATCACATCAAAATTGCTTCATATAGCAACCTTCTCCCTTGTGTTTTAAGTCGAAAATGAATGATAAGTACTGTTTACCACACCCATCAAAGCTACCATGGCTCGAAAGGATAGTTAACAGTATAATACTGTCCTATGTCTGCATAACTTACTTAGAACAACATTGTATTAAGGTGTGCAATATTGCCTAGGGCAATTTGTCCGCAACCAAAAGGTAGAATAGCCCCATGACTCCAGTATGTTGTTTGATACTACTGTAATTAGACTCCAGAATCAGAGTTTCCCCCTTAGATATCTTCACAGTTCCTGGTCGAGGATAGCAGGTGGACATTCCTACAATATAACCAGCTTCGTTTCCTGCTTCCTCCCCTTTCCCATAAGTCGGTATTGAAGAGCAAAGAAGTTTGCCATCCTGAATTCGACACATGCAAAGAGGCACAGTTCATAATCAGAAGAAGACATCACATTAATCGTCAGAATTTCTTTAGAACTAGCAGCGGTTAACATTCTAATAAAATTTAAGGTGGTCTAACAGGCCAGAGTAGCCACAGTATTCAGGATTTATATTATTCGGACTCGAGTGTGAGTGTCCGACACGGGTATATTTGATTTATTATAAGTTTTTTCATGTATTTGGAGGGTTTTTGGGAGAGAGATCATATCTCCATGCCCATATCCGAATATACGTCGGACACGAATACTTAAAAAAAAATGAAAAATCGGAGCAACATAGCTCTGGATAACATAAAATTGCAAACCACTAATTATTGAACATAAATGAGCCTTTGTGTTTCCTAAGAAAAAGTGCCCCTTTATTGAAGATATGTCAAAGTAACTATCTCAATCCTAAAACAAGCCTAGTTTCTAAATATTAGGATTCATAGTTGCAGGCTAGAGTTATAAGGTTAACATGGGCAGGCCCACTGGAAAATTGCACACTGACCACCCTTCATTTTGTCATCCTTCTATGATAAAAGAAAATTTTGGAAGATACATCTATATTATGTAAAACTAGGATGAAAACTGCATCAAACATTTGGAAGCCAATTCAAATTGATGGGTTAAGTATAAAAAAGCTATATAACATATACATGTATGAAACCCAAGAGTAACTGAGGCAAGGAAAGCTAAAGGATAAGCTTGTTTTAATGACAATTCCTAATAAAAGTAAAGAGAACTATAGAAACTAATAAAGCTTCATATATATATATATATATATAAAGCAACTTTGCTTGGAGACAGAGAAAAGGGAGAAAAATAACATAAAAGTGTGAAGTAGAAATAAGACATTTTCAATACCTTCCTATAGAGAGCAGAACCAGAGCCACCTGCATGTTGGTGTGCAGCACCATATATAACATGACCACCAAATGGCATGTCAAGGCTTATTCTTTTGGTGTCAATACACCCATCATTGGCCAATCCAGTGGCACGGCAAGATTCAACATCATATTCCACCTACATCATATATAGATATATTCAGCTGACTTGATATTTAACAAGAAATTTTATTTGACAAAAGAAAAATTGTTGCAGCTCATGATCTACCTCGCAATTGTGCTCTGCATTAATCCCTGTTGAATTACTAGTCCTCTTCCAAATATCAGCAATGTCAAATATATAAACTTTAACAGGCACAACAGAGCTATGCATATCGACCCACTTCGCAGTGTATCTAAGGTAAATTGTTCTATTTTTGCCATTAAACCCTTCTTTCACACTGCTGCATTTTCTGCCATCATAGCAACACAATAAACCCCCTTTGTAGTTTGGTCTCAAAGGTCTTCCAGATGAATCCGTTGTAACATTATACAGATCACACCTGCATTCGATACATCCCAACTTATCTTCCACTTCTACACCTCTTGTATCAATTGCATGAACATTAATCATCCATCTCTCTTCAAACCCAGAAGGAATCTCAGCAGGATTACCAATCTCTATTCCGTAAGGATCGGGAATATGAGTTGCAGTTTTTCTTGTCTCAGAGCCAAGGCCAAAGTACTGATCAAGAGCTCCATCCTGACAAATCCCACTATTTCTCCCAGAAATGTAATCTGAACTGTTAAGGTTTTGAATGTCATTTCCCGCACCTTTACGTACATAGTATTTTATAACAAGCCAATGATGGAGATAAGTTTCATGCAGGGGAATAGGATTCCCTGCCTCATCAACCACTTCTGCATTGAAACTTTTCAAGGCAATATGACCTTTTGGAAAGTCAACATTGTAATAGAGTTTATTCGACACTGATCCCGGTCCCAGCTCAATCTTAGGTGATAGAAAAACAGCAGTTTTTATCTTCTTTTCTTTTCCCCGAATGGCTTGTGAATATGGTAGACTTATTAGTGTCACCAAAATTCCAACCAATAGTAACCATCCTGGATTGAAACTTTTCATTTCCCTGTCATATCAACATGTTGAGTCAAATTAACCATATAATCCCATCTAAGCTAACTATATATTTCAATGGAATCAAAGTAAAAAATAATATAAAATAAGAAAACAGTAAGTTGTATGAGGAGGGTACTATAAATTATCTGCAAAATAATAAGATTATTTATAGACAATTCAAATAGATGCTTGAATACTATAGGAATCAGTATAAATAACTATATGATGCAACTTTGAAACAACAACTGTGAAAACAGCAATATTGCTTTGAAAAGTGATTTCATTTCTCATTATTCTCGAGAACAGTTCTTTGCAAGCAAGTAGCAACCAGTTTTTTCATTGAAAAGGTTCATTCTTAACTATTTCACCTTTAGCCAATTTATTTTGATGGTTTTCAAGTATATATAATTTTGAAAGCAGAAATTTAGAATCACTATGCTTTAAACAAACAAATATATATATATATATATACACGAAAACAATATATTTTCAGAAATTGACACTCCTTGGTGCATGGCTGCTGCATGGATACACTATAAAGAAAAGAAAGCTGAAATTGTGGATAGGATTACCAAAGATAAACAAAATTAGAGCTTCGACTTGATAATAGAACTGGAAAAGAAAAGGGAAGAAAAAACAAGGAGAAAAGCAACGAACCTAAACGTTCTGAGATTACTTCTTCACCCACTACTACTGCGCTGCGCCACTCGTCTTGAACGTTTCAATGGATGAATAAATTTCCCATAGTTTTAGTTGAATATATATATACATTTTTTTACATATGTGAGACAAAGAGAGGGGAGCATATGGGACTTTACCACGTTTTTTGACCAAGCATTGTTCAAAAGACTTATGCCTTAGCCAAATACATAAGCCATGACGCCATTGCTCTTCTTTTATTTTGTTGGATATTCTTGCTGTCCCGTTGAATACTTGAATTCAAGTCGAAAAGAAAAAAAATATGTGTTCGATCACGTTGGCCAATAACTTGAATGGTCAAAGCAAAGGAAGCCAAGTCGAAGCCGTACAATATGGAATAGGCTTCGAAATTGAGTAGTTTTCCCGACAATATCTTTTAGACTTGTTCACCGTTTGATTATTCGTCCACTTACGAAAGTTCCTACGTTATTTGATAGGATTATAATAAAAAATATTAGACTCAGTAAACTAAGTTTGAATAAAAAAGTAAAATCTATTTAAAAAATAGATAAGTCTTGACTTTAATATTCAAAACCTAGTTTGACACGATCTTATACTTATACAATCCGTTTTTTAATTGTATAAAATATTATATTTATATATATATATTATGTAATTTATATAATATAAAAAATATATATCTATATAATTCTTAAAATTTTTAATTAAAATAGTATCACGAATTAAGTGATATCAATTCAGTTAAAAAATAGATAAAATCAATAAAAATAATTTAATGAGTATAAAATTAAAGATATTTGTTTTTTTTACTTGCACAAAAAGTAAATATTCCCTTTAAGAAAACTACCCAAATTGTTTATTTTTTTTAAGAACACAACTAGTTTGTTACTCGTGTGATGAACGAATTATATTTTTTCACCGAGATAATGGGTGTGTCAAATTCTAATATATATAATATTATAATATAAATATTAAAAAATATGTTAAATTATTTATATTTTTAAACTTAATAAAAAATAAAATTAAAAAAATTTTAAATACAAAAATAACAATTTTGTTATTTAAAAAAAAAATATGGATGGATCTAAATAGGTATGAGCTATTCATTTATAAATATTGAAGGTTTGAATAGAATTTAAAACTCAAATTATGAGCCGGATTAGACCTATACAAATATATATAATATTGATATCATATTTAAATCCGATCTAATCTTATCTATAGACACTTTTACCTAGCTTGGCTTCCAAGGAAATAATGATAGGAAAACTTTCCTATGTGAATGCAACCTCTCTTAGTTGCAAAAGGAACTGATAGGAAATTTCGAAGCATCGCCATAGTCTCATTTGAAGCTTTTTATTACTTAATTTATTCATTTCCAGGTAGGTCGGATATCAAACATAACCAATTGTTCAATTGACTTTACATTCTTTTTGTGTGGATGAAATTGACTTTACATTTTACAAGCTATAGTCTATTAGTCTTAACTCTTAAGTAAAGACAGTAACATGAATTTTATATGAGGTGGTGTAACGTGTAAGATAACTTTTATTATATTCTAGGAAAGTTATTTGACGTCAGTTTCTTATTTCTTCTAAACCTGTTCATGGATCAGATCGGATCGGATCGCGATCCGATTTTTTTTAATTTTTTTGCTCAAGTCCAGTAGGGTCGAATTTACTGTTCATCGGATTAAAAAAATATTTTTTTTATTTTTATAATTAAAATTAAATAAAATAATATTATTATAATAAAAAAACACTGTTCCGAGCCGGGCTGGCCCGGAACAAAAAAATCTTGCCCAGGCCCGGCCCAATACGGGTCGGGCCTGTCTGGCTGGGCGGGCTGCCCGGCCCATGAGCAGGTCTAATTTCTTCCAATCGATTACTGATTGAGAGAAAAAAAAATTATTTTTTATTTTAAAAAAATTATAAGTTTTATTTTATTTTTAAAAAATATTTTTTTAAATGATTTTTTTAGAAAATTAAAATTTCTTATCAAAATATTTTATTTTAAAAAATATTATTAAAATGTTTTTAACAAAATATTTTAAAATTTTGATATTATTGATTATTATTATATAATTTTATTATTATGTAATCTAATAATTTCAGTAATCTATAATAAAATCAAATAATTTCATACACTAGGTCAAATTTGATATATAACAGCATTTGTAAAGTACTGTGAAAACTAAAAAAAATGTTACTGTAAGATAAGACAGCATTTTTTCATGTGTTCTATATGTGGCCCCAGCCTTATGTCTTTAGTAGCATTTTTATATATGTATAATAACACTTATCAAAATGCTGCTATTTCTACTTTATAACAGCTTTTCAAGATCTTTTGCATGCATTTTTCAATTGCAGCAAAAGATCTCAATAATAGTAATTATAAATGTTACCAAAAGCATTTTTATATGATAACATATATAATAGCACATGTCAAATGCTTCTAAATTTTTTAAAAATGCTTTAATTATTGACCATTATAATCTATAACAACAATATGCGAAATGCTGCCAAAATGTTGTCTTTGCTATTTTTAACAACATTCGAGAAATGCTATAAAAAAAATTGCTGTCTAAGACTAATTTTGGCGTAGTGAATATATTATGTTGTTGAGGAATTACAACATATATTATGTGCAAAGGTAATATTTGTTGTAACTTTCTCCTGCTTCTCGGGAATTATAACTTTTGTTATAAAATTACTTGAATTTATTACATATTACATAATTTATCAATAAAATCAGATAACAAAATTTTGTAATCTGACTTAACATGTTTTATCATAATTATAATTATTTATTATAAATTACAAAAAAAAAAAATTATGTGTAAAGATAATATTTGTTGAATTTACTTGATGTTCTTTGTTAAGAAGACTTACAACTTATATTATCATTGTTACATAAATTATTACAGTAGCATATAACATATTTATGTAATCTAATTTAACATTTTTTATATAAATAAAAGTTTTTATTAGAAGTTACACAATATATTATGTGAAGAGATAATAGTTGTTGTGAGTTACTTGAACTTTCTCATTAAGAAGAATTACAAGTAATTACATTATCGGCGTTACAGAAATTTATTATCTTTTATGTAAAATTTTACATTAGCATATAATATATTTATGTAATAAAAACATAAATAATTATTTTTTCATGTTACTTTGTTTTTGAGGAATTACAATATACATTATGTAAAAAATAATATTTTTTTGTAACTTTCTTACACTTACGGGAGAATTACAACTTTTTTTATCATATTACTTCAATTTATTATATATTACGAAAATTATTACAGCATCAGATAACAAAATTATGTAATCCGACTTAACACAGTTTATCATAATTACAATTATTTATTATAAATTACAGAATATATTATATTTAAAAATAATGTTAGTTGTAATTACTTGAAGTTTTTTATTAAGAAGAATTACAACTTATATTATCCTTGTTACAAAAATATATTATCTTTTATGTAAATTGTTACAGTAGCATATAACATATTTATGTAATGCAAAATTTGTTATTCTTTTTTTTTATCTAGTGTAAAAAATTTATGTTATTCATAATAAAAACAAGTAATTGTAACAACATTTAGTATTTACACCCTATAATAAAAGTTGTAAAAAAAACATAATTTCTTAAGAAAAATTTAAACATAATAAAAGTTGTAATAGACAGACACACATACAAAAACAGGTATATATACATATTGTATTTTATTTTACTTAGACGAGTTTTTTTTTTACGTAATACACCTTAGACAATATAAAAATTCTAACGCTTATAATATGCCTTGCGCCCTTAACAACACTGTTTGCCAAATCCTATTTGGACCACTCAAACAACTTAGCCATGGTCTAATGTTTACAAATTTATTTACATATATCTAATGTTAAAAAAGACTAAAAAATAAAAAGGGTTCAAACTATTACAAAGAGTTGCATTATTCATGCCTATATATCAATAATTTGACAACAAAATTAATGGAATTCTTAGATGTAATACACACACACTACTGCATAATTAAGATCATAATTTCATAAGAACATATCAGAGGTTTAATCTAAGTTGTTAATGATTAAGAAGCCTCATTTGCAACAAAGCCATGAAGTGAGTATAGAATAAACTATTCTTTCGCCTTTAACTAAAAAAAAAAAGCTTTCATTGTTGTTGATGTAATGTTGCCTGATATTTGTAAAAGAAACCTGAAACCTATATTTCTAATTCAGATAAGAATATCAACCAGACTGCAAGCATATTTAACAATGAATATGATATGGCCAAAACCTGTCAATTGTTTTGCTTTTTGTACATAATGATCTTAAATGCTCATTATAGTTCTTTGATAGGATGTAAATCAGATATCTGTACGCTTGTAAATTATTCGAATTTGATTTGAAAAAAATTCGAATTCGGTTCGGTTATTGTTGAGCCGAGTTCGAGTTATTGAGTGAATGGAATTCAAGTATTCTAATGTCCGACTCGAGTAACTCGCGAACCTAATCGAATTTTTTTATTTTTAATGGAATCAAATCCTAAAATAAAACAAAATAAGATAACAGTTAGTTGTATGGGGAGGATATAAATTATCTGCAAAATAATAAGATTATGTATGGACAATTGCTACTGAACGGTGATTTCTTTCCCAGAATTCTTGAGAACAGTTCTTTGCAAGCAAACCAGTTTCTTAATTTTGAAAAGGGTCATTCTCAATTATTCAACTTTAGCCAATTTATTTTGATAGTTTTCAAGTATAATTTTGAAAGCAATCTTTTGAAGATATAAATATTTATTCCATTACTTTGATTTTATAAATAAAAAAAAAAACACTGCAAATTTCCAATCAGGATTTTAGCAAACTGCAAGTAAGTACAATCATCAATTCGACTTGCAAAAGCAATCCAATGAAAAGAAAAAGAAAGCTGAAATTTGGTTAGGATTACCAGAGATAAAGAAAATTAAAGCTGCTATCTTCAGAATAGAACTGGAAAAGAAAAGGGAAGAAAAAAAAGGAGAAAGCAACGTATCTAAACGTTCTGAGAAGATTGTCTGCATCTCATCTCATCGTTTATCAACCATAATAATTTTAAGAAAAATAAAATAAAAAAAAAAAGAATGTTCTTTATCTCATCCCATGGTTACAAAAATTTGTAGTAGAGACATGACATCATAATAAAAAAATGCTAAATACGCTTACATAAATGCATTTTTGTATAAGAAAAAAGACAATATCAAATGAATACAAAATGCTAAATACGCGTATATGCATGCATTCTTATATAAGATAGAAGACAAGATCACAATAATTAAAAAAAAAAATACATGGTTCGATCATAACCGGTTGCATGCACGAAAAAAATTCAAAGGTTATATTTGTTAATATTTTGAATTACATATAAATTTGTTCAAGAGTGCTTTTATATATATATATATATATATATATATAAAAGATTCTCATAAATTTAAAAAAAAAATTAAATAATAATATCGTAATATTTAATATATTGTATTACGATTACCATCATCCATCCATCAGTTGTCAACTAAACTGTTTCTATGAATAAGTTTCATATGATAAAATACTCTTTGCTAATCAATATTCAATTTTGACACAAATTCAAATAGTTTTATGTAAACATATATATATATATATATATATATATATATATATATTAGAGAAACACTCCAACAAATAATAATTAGGAGTTACTTCTTTTTATGGCAGCTCAAAAGTCAAAAACCATTCTCAATAAGTTTATGTATTTTTAAATTAGGATTTGCTTAATTTATATTTATAAACATCAATTAATAATTATTTAATTATTTAAAAAAAATTGTATTTAATATATTTTTGTATTAAATTCAAAATAATAAATTAATTTTTTTTATACATGACACTGATTAATATTTTCTTCTAAATTATTAGAGAATTATAATTATCACACGAATAGAATTCATAGGCACATGACATGTATTTCTGAACAGAGGAAGAGAAAAGAAAAAACTAAAAGCCATAATTCAAAGATTGGTAGGTAATTAGGGATGCAAAAATAATTAGCAACGGTATCTAACTTTTCTAAAGGCATAAAAATTGGAAATTTGTTACAACAAAAAAAAAAAAAAATGGAAATTTGTCCTAAAAATAAGCTTCAAAAATTTGACCAACAGCTCCAAGGTTTAAAGAGACCGGACAGCAAAGCAGCTGTTGCAACCAGGTTTCAAACCATATACCTTTCTTTGTTTTGTCTCAGCTACATTACTTGCTTCTTTCTTCTTTCGTATCTTCCTGAAAACAGTCCCGAAACCTGAAAGCAGTAGGAGATGACAGGAAAAAAGGAAAAATCCAAGGAGAGAAAGGAAAAGAGACTCCAAGAGATTTCCCTTCTTAGTACCATTCCTTATTCTGATCATCAGAGGTTCTTTCTTTCTTTCTTTCCCTGGAAAATTTCCTATTTTTTTTCTTTGATTTTGGTTATACCCAGATTGCTATTTCAACATATTTGTAAATTTGGACTGAAATTCTAGAGGATAATACACTGAATGAAAAATGGGAGTTTTGTAATGTTGATGCAGTTAGTTTGGTAATCCTCTTAATATTGATGCTGTTAGATATTGTTTCTTCTTGCTTGGTGATCTTCTCTAAAGGAATTCCTTTTTATCATCATTTTCACAGTCCAATTATTACTTTGAACAATTTATATGAATGATAATGGCAGAATATGGATGGTCTATACTTTTTATTTTTTTTATCCATGCATGTTACACTTTGCCTTTGCATCAGGCGCTTAAGAAGCATAGACTCAATTCATTTCACATTCTATTCAAACGATCCTGCAAATTAAGATTTACGTTTTGGTATCCTTATAGGTGGTGGTCAGAAGAAACCATTGCTGTAGTAACTGGTGCTAATAGAGGAATCGGGTTTGAAATTGCAAGACAACTTGCCGGCCATGGATTGACAGTAATACTAACATCAAGGGATACAAGTGTTGGAATTGAAGCATCCAAGGTCTTACAAGAAGGGGGTTTCAATGTGGATGTTCATCAGCTCGATGTCTTGGATTGTGAATCAATTTCAGAGTTTATTGAATGGATAAAACAAAAATATGGTGGCATTGATATCCTGGTAATTAAGATGAAAAATCATTGATCTTTGTTGTCCACTCATTTTGGGAATTCGGATTTGGTGTTTGTTTTTATCTTCTTGATTGATTTGTTTCTCTTTCATTGAGCAGAACTTTTTTATTTCTTTTGATGTTTTTCATGCAATTCTTAAATTTTGCAGGTAAATAATGCAGGTGTTAACTACAATCGTGGGTCTGATAATTCAGTGGAATTTGCTCGGCAGGTCATTGAGACCAATTATTATGGCACCAAAAATATGATTAAAGCAATGATACCATTAATGAGACCTTCTGCTGCTGGTGCTCGTATTGTTAATGTGAGCTCACGGCTAGGTAAACTAAATGGCCGGTGCAATGTAAGTAAATGATTCTCTTCCTTTATCCTTATACTCAACCCTCTTTTTTTTTTTTTTTTTTTTGCTAAATATATTAATGATTTATACTTATATTACTCGGACTTGGATGTGAGTGTCGGAACAGGTATGTGTCCGATACGAATATGTTCAATTTTTTTTGAGTTTTTTCATGTATTTGGAGGGTCTTTGGAGGGTCATATCCCCATACTCGTGCTCGGATATGCGTCGGACTCGGATACGGGTGTCGAACACGAATACTTCAAGAAAAATAAAGAGTCGGAGCAACATAGATTTATACAACAGTTTACTGAATGTCATCTTCTGTAAATTGCATGTTCATAATTTTCTTGAGATCTTCATTTCTATTACTCTAACTTTCTTTTTAAGAAATGAAAGGAGTTATTAGCACTTATTTTCTTTGATGTCTTTTCACAAAATATTCTTTTTTTTTTTGTATGCAAACTAAACTTGGGTTTTTGTCTCTAACAGAGAATTCATGATGCAACTTTGAGAGAAGAACTAATTAATTTGGAAACTCTCTCTGAAGAACTGATTGATAGAACAGTATCTACTTTCCTACAACAAGTTGAAGATAATACTTGGCAATCAGGTGGATGGCCTCAAACATTCACTGACTACTCAGTATCTAAACTTGCTGTTAATTCTTACACTAGATTAATGGCAAAAGAACTCTCAGATCGGCCCGAAGGTGAAAAGATATATATTAACTGTTATTGTCCAGGATGGGTGAAAACTGCTATGACAAGTTGGGCAGGCAATATTTCAGCTGAGCATGCGGCTGACACTGGTGTCTGGCTTGCTTTGCTTCCGGATGAGTCAATAACAGGGAAATTTTTTGCAGAGAGACGGGAAATAAAATTCTGAGGCAATAAAGTTTACTATTTGTAGGATTTAAGAATTCTTAAGAAGATTTCATGAATTAAAATAGCTGAAAGTAACTTGTTTGAGAAGATTTATATGCCCTTGCATTATGCAAACTGGAATTGCATAACTACTGAAGTATAAATAGCTAACACCTATTATTTATTGAAATGGAAACTGGAAATACGGATGGTGTTATCTGTTCAACTTTCAAAATATTCTAGTCACACACAGTAAACCTTTGTTGTTCTGATTTTTTTTTTTTTTTAGTATCCGTATCCGATGTATATCCGGACATGAGTATGCAGATATGATATTCCAAAAATCTTTCAAATATATGAAAAAATTCAAAATAAATTAAACATACTCATATCGAACATATACCCGTATTCGATACTCATATCGAGTCCAAGTAACCTAGTAGTAAACAATAATTCAAATTCTATGATGATTTTTTTAAATGAAAATATGTTTATTAATCCTTCTCACCAATGAAGCTGTAGTTTTTTTTACCAACATGAAGCTCTAGTTCAAGGCTCATCAAATATATATATATATATATATATATATATATTTGATCCTTTTGTATTTCATCTTTTATAATGAAGATTTGTTTTATATTGATGTTGAGAATACAGATTAGGTTTTTATTCTTTTAAAGCTTGTTTACTCATTCCGTTTTAAAATGCAAGAATAACAAGGCTGTGAATAAAATAAAATAAAATAAAAATTAATATTTGATGCATTGTCAGTGTATAAGGTTATACACTGTCAGTACATCATACGATGCCACATATCGAGTTAGGAGTTAGTGGTTAGTGGTTAGGAGTTCGGAGTTAGAGTTAAGGGCTAAGGGTTAGTGATTAGAGGTAAGATTTAGCTTTTTAATGAGATATCAATATAGGATTTACTGTCAATATATAGAGTCTATACATTGACAGTGCATCAAAAACGAATTCTAAAAAAAATCATCTTTTTTACTCGAAAGCAATATTTAATAAACTGTGAACTCAAAAAGCAAATTGAATTTGTAACCAGATGAAAAGTAAATTTAACATTTTACAAATTAACAAAAATTTAACATTTTACCTAAACTAACCATCCAGATATAATGTTGGACTTTAAATTTTGGAACTCTTACTTTCATTTCTCACCAAACCATTTATGCTTCCAAGCATTGGATTGTGAGAGTTGGAATGCCAGTGGATCCAAGAAGGCCTCAATGCCATCACTAGATTTACAAGATCAATTAGACTTATTCATAAGTCTAAGTCGAATTATATTCGGATAGTAAAAAAATTATTTATTCAAGATCTTGTCCGGTCTATTAAACTTTTAAGCTCATTTTTTTATTTTCTAATATTAAAAATAAATTAATTATATTTTCTACAATTAAAATTAAATAAAAATATTTTATTAATTATTAAAAAAAAAAAACACCAACGTAGCGGATCAAACTTAAAATTATTCAAATCCAACCTAATTCGGGTCGGATCCACCCATTCGGCTCTTGGACAGGTGGGCCAACTTCCTTACTTGTATTAAAATGGCCCATGATTTTCACCTCACTTTTTATTTATATATATATATATATATATATATATATATATATATTTCCCCTTTCTTCCTGTTCTACAGAGTCCAGAATTGCTCGTCAAGCCAATGGCCACCCTCAGAAGAGCTCTTCTTAACGTACAGCGAATCGTTAATACTTCCACCGTTCCCAACCGAACAACGACTATTTTCAGGTACCCATCAAAATTTTCTTTTTACCTTTGTTTGCTTTTGTTAGTTTTACTTGAAACATTTTCCTTACCTTATCAGGCCACAATATGGTTGGGTTTCAAGATTTTCTTCCACTAATATTAGTAGCACTCAGCCATTAGACATCGACCTCTCTACCGAAGAAAGCAAAAGGCGTCTGTTTAACAGGTTACCTTTCTTCCTTTTTTTTTCTTTTTTTTTTTTTCCCTTTTTGGGGTACTTTTCTTGTTCTGATCATCAAAATTTAGTTGGCGTTTTGAATTTCTGATGAATCCCTTTTTTGGGTTTTCTTTTTCATAGATTGTTGTATAGGAGCAAACAGAGAGGGTTTTTGGAACTGGATTTGGTTCTGGGAAAATGGGTGGAGGAACATATCCATTCCATGGATGAAAATGGAATTAAAGCTCTTGTTCATGTCCTTGATTTGGTATTCTTCTTTCTTTCTTTCTCCATCTTTTCTTGAAAAACTTAATTGGTGATTGCTTATAAGCCAAATTACATGCGTTTAAGTTCAAAAATACTCTCTTTACCTGTTTAATGCTTTTAGTTGATGTTGCTTATATGAAAACCATAGTGGATGATCATGTGTCCTTACTAGTTGAGCAATATCTTTGGTTTACAATATTAGTAATAGAATTAAAGAATTCTTGGGTTTTAGTGCTTAGCCCAGAACTATATCTGACTCCTGTCAATTCGAAGTGTACCTGAGCATTCATGCTTTGTTTTCTGCTCAATTTAAGTAGGAAAGCTGCCTTTTGAGTCTAGGTTTTTTTATTGTTTTGGGTTGCTTGTCTGTAATTGGTTTAAAGTTTAGAGCCTATAGGCTGACAATTATGATTTTTAAGTCTTTAATGTCATCTAATTAACTGGATAATTTGGACTAAACATGTAAGATTATATGCATAACAATTTGATCCAACAAACTTCCTGTTCCATGTCTATTAACCTTCTCCTGTTGCCGGTAAGCCTTTACCTTGCTAAGTTTGCTCATCAGCATTTGATCTTTGCTTTTTACCAATTATGGCCTGTTGCAATTCTATCTAGGGTTATCAGCAGCAACAAATGTTGGCTTTCCATTGTAAATCTTGGCTAATAATTTATTAAGCTTTGACCTGTCAGCTATTGACCTTCACTCATCAACTTAAACCTTGGCTTGCTGCTAACCTTTCTTTTCTTGTCACTGAGACGATTTTGATGTTGGCCCCTGGATATTCACAGCAGAGAGTAAAGACACTGGCGATGTGCTTTCCAGCACATGTTCACATAAAAAAACCTTACATATTGCTGAACTTATTAAGAAAACTAATGAACCATGCATGTCTAACCATAAAGTCCTAAGATACTATAAAAATGATCTTTCTCCACCAAAGTAGTTAATTTTTGGTTTTATTGCAATAGCTCAAAAAATACCTTCTTGTTTGACTTTTTCAGCTCTTCTCTTTTTGTTTTGTTTGAGAAATGCTGCCGAACCGTATTCCAAGTTTTCCACATTTCAGCTTCAAAGGAATTGATAAATGACTGGCTTTGTCAGCTCCGAAGGAATTGATAGAGGCATAGACAAGTTGCTAGCTATGCTAATATGTTTTAAGTGGATTTCATTATCTAATTCTAATCATCTAAAAGTAACCTGTGTATTGTGTATGCTGAAACCTAATGTTGGCTGGGCCATGCTAATTGTAAGTGCAATTAGAAAAAAAAAAAAAAAATAGATGATTCTCCCTCCAATTATCCTTAGAAATTCATCAAGAATTCAAGATCTCTCATAATTTATGTGGAAAGGAATCAACAAATCATGCATCTCATTTTGCATACTTGATAAAAAGGAAAAAAGAAGAAGAAAAGAAACAGTAACGTGAGAAAGAAAAGAGAAAAAGACTTGCAAGTTCAAAATTTATTGTCCAAATGTTTGTCATATTGTCTTAATACTTTATTTCTCTTCTGCAGGAAAACCCCGATCTCTGGAAATGGTTAACCGGTCAAGAACAACCACCTGAAGCAGTTGTCGTTAATCCTGTACGAGATGATCTAAACTATAAAAGTTTGCACTCTTATTTCTTTTATTTACCTGCATTTTATATGATCTTTTGGTTTGTATAGGTCTTCTCTGCAGTGCAAGAGAAGGTCTTGAAAAACCTCAACAACCATTCTGCTCCCGAGACCCGAGCAACACTGGGCCAGCCATGGGTGAGAGGGTGGGATGACATCAAGAAAGGTCGCGATAGCCCTATCGCTGGAAATCAGTAGCTTTTCTATTGCTTTTGAGACAGCAGGTACTGAAGACTGTTATTTTGTAACAAATTAAGCTGCATAATGTGTATTTCTTCGTTATCGTATACTATAATATGAATAAGGATGGCTCCATTGCTGCAGTGAAGCTGGAGATATAAGAAGTCCTGGCTCTGTTTGGTATAGACCTTTGATGAGTTGATCTATAGCATAAAAATTGTGGCTCAAATTGTTGTGTACTTAATTAAACGTTCCAGTTTAATTCTCTGATTTGGAGTAACGCTTTCTCGTCCTCTTTCAGCAAAATGGTGAAAACTTTAGTTTCATAAAAACAATGAAATCCTGATACATTCCGTAGTCAAAAATCAAAACTGGAAGGGTGGTTCTTGTTGGATCTTTGAACCTTATAGTTGGCACCCTCCATACCATAGACTTATGGTACAATCTGTTGAGACAAAAATGGCTGATTTCATAATTTTGAAGGATTAGGCCCGGTTTTGAACTTCAGAACTTTCAATTTTGAAGAATAATTAGATACATACCTGATGGTCATTTTTTATGGTCTTGGTTTTCAGTTCTCCTTATTTTGCATAACAACGATGTGAAAGCCTTTATTAAATGTGTTTTATTTTGCAGAACAGTATGTATAAAAGCTGTGACTGTTAATCCTCTAGTTTAAATGGCATGTTTTCACCTTTAAAATTTCCCCCTTCACAGCCCCTGGAGAAAAGGATAGAGGGTTCATTTGTCTTGCAAGCTATGTTGCTCCAATTCTATTTGTATTGAAATATCCGTGTCCGATATTTGTGTCTTACGCATATCTAGATATTGATATGGGGATATGATTTTTCGAAAATTCTTCAAATACATAAAAAAAAACTTTAAAAAAATTGAACATACTTGTGTCTTGTCTGTATACATACTCGTATTCGATACTCACACAAACGAGTCCGAGTAACATAGCTTGCAAGAATGATTGGTTGTAAAACATAAAAAATTATAGTCTGTAAATTTTCAACTCCTTTACATAAGCTTGAGTGAAGTTCTCTGGCTTTACAATGAAACCTTTGGTGAGGAGGCACAAATATTATGGCAATGCAGGATTCAGGAGTTAACATGTTAGAAAGAGTTCCAAGTTGGAAAGTGATGGCAACTGGCAAGAAGTAACCAAAGTCTCGCATTTCCAACAAAAAATTTCTTTTTTTATTCTTCAGTCTGCTGAATCATATGGGTTAATCAACAGTTAAGATTACTTTGCATCTCCATTGATGTGCTTTTTATACTTACTGCTATTTTCATTCAAAATATTGTCAATATTGCAGTTTCAGACACTTGGGATCCAAGAAAGTATCAAAAGTGGATTGAATTGAAACTCTACAGAATATAACAAAATTACAAGAATGTTCCTGCAAACTCTAGAACATTCATAGAATTACTAGCTCTGATTCAGCCTACAATGTTATTGTTGAGGTAAAAGTATAAACCAGCAAGTGCTGCAATTCCAACCACAATTGCAATAGGCAATGCCCTCCTGCATTAGTTCAACATGAAAATCAAAGGATGATGAGTGGTGGAAAAAGAAAACAAGTGGTTTAGTTTTTTCTTGAAAAAGAAGAAAAACAAAACAAAACAAAGCAAACAAATGGTGTAGAATTAAAGGTGTGAAGGAGTGTGGTTTACCCAACAGCTTCATCTCTTTTCAGTTCTTCTTTTCTTGCCTTTCTAACATCTTTGTCATTAGCATTTCTTGTCACAGCAGGCTGATATGGCTTGAATCTCCTCTTAGGAGCACCACAAACTGCCAAAATGCCATTAAAAACAATGGTAAATACAGCATTAAAATTAGCATATGGTAATTCTATCCTAGACCCAAATTTTGCCATCTAAAAAAATCTTTGTTCTCAAATCATTTTGCTTCAAATAAGTTTTGTTATTACAAGAAATAATCACCAAGAATGTTTTCAATTACATGGGGAAAAATAGAGTAGTTTGAGTTTCATAACATACCAAATTCTCTTTGTTATAAGTAAATAAGGAAGATCAAGAAATCAAATTCATTTTATAACAGTGAAGATGATTTACCTGGACAAAAATAACTATCAGGTGCTTTCTCAAAGGGAGTCCTTTCATTATATATATACCTGCAACAAAAATTATCCAAGAATAAATTCAAGAACACCCTCCATTTCCAAGTCATAAATAGTGTTTAAGCAACAAAGAAAAAAAACAAAAAAGATAATTGGGTACCCGCAATCACGGCAAATATAGGCTTGCTTGGAGGCCAAACGCATGGAAAACCTTGGTGCAGAAGAAGCAGTAATGGGAAGCTGATGATGAGAAAGAAGCAAGAGGTGGAGTGAGGGAGAAAAGAAAGCTGATTTCAAAGCAAAACGATGAGAGGGTACCCTCAGGCCAGAATTGCCTGTAGGAGCAAGTGGTGAAGCTGGTCTTAAGGATTTTGTGGGAGCCTGAAGGGCCATTTTGCTGTATTTTCTTTTGCTTTTTCTTTTCTAACAGCTGCTTTGTGCAATTGAGAAACAGAATATAATGGAAAAAGAAAACTTGAAGAGTTGAGAAGATAAGAGAGTGGTAAAATTATGTTGTTTGGAAAATATGTGGAAGCGTGGCTTTCATGCTCCCCACACAAGCTCTTTCCCTTACCCACCCACCTTTTTTGTATTTTCCTTATCTTGTTTCAAGTAGAGGAGAGCATTAATCGATTTGAATCGATTTAATTGATCAAATTGATTAAATTTGATTAATTCGATTCGATTTATTTGAATTTAAAATTAATCGGTTATGAAAATTAATTTATCGATTAGTTCGATCGATTATCGATTTTTAAAATTGATAATTGAATAGACCGAATTAATCAATTTTTTTAATTTAATTTTATATATAATATAAATAAAATATATTTATATAATAATTTAAACTTATATATAATATAATATACAATAAATAAATAAATTATTTTTAAATAATTAAAATTAATTAAATCGATTGAACCGACCGACTTAAATCGATTTCGATTTTTTCGATTTTAAAATTCTTTATCGATCGATTTCATAAATTTTTAAAATTTTAAAATCAAATCGATGAAATGCTCACCCCTAATTTTAGGGTTTTCTCAAGACACTTTGTTGCCTTTACTTATAATGAAAAAGGGAGTGAAATTCCAGCTTTGCCCCAGCCTTACCAAAATTGAGTGGAAGAAATCAATATTTGATGAAAGCAGGAAATGAGAGGAAACATCCAATTCCAAAGGAGTAACTGCAAAGCTTCATGTGTGATTATTACTTAATTTGCAGCCTATTTGAATCATAATAACATTCTCTCTTATGAACCACCTAGAAAAGTTTAGACATCAAAGTTTTACCCACACAAAGATCATTATTATCCTATAATGATGCAGTAAATTGAATGAATTAAAGATTGGGAAGTCCTGAATTCTGAGAAAACATACAAGGAACAGTCACAACACTAAAGCTGTAAAAAAAAAAGACTGTATATTCTAATTCATTTGGGGCAGAATTAAGATTTACATTTTGTATCTATGACTCAATTACACAGATAAACCCTTATATCGTTCATAGGTAAGTCTACTGGGAAGAATGCTGGAAGGTTTTAGGAACTTGGTGTTAAACAGCTACCAAGGTTTCAGGTCGCCGACGGGGCCAGCAGTCCAGTTCAAGACCCTTTCGCCGGACTTCAAGTACACGTTCTTGTCGTGTGGCAACTTACGTGCAAGTCCATTCAAAACTTGATGGAAAGCATCTCCTGATTGAGCGGGTTGGGGGAATAACATTGCCTGCTTCATTGAAGGATTGGCAAGCAATCTCTGCTTTCGTAATATTACTTCAGGTGGGATCGATGTGAGTATCGTGTCCAAGTTCGGAACATCCTTCTCATCAACAAAAACTCCGATTTCTTCCCACGGAATTGCGTCAGCAAAGGGTAGAACAATGTCATCTGCTATAATAACAGGAATGCATCCAAATATCACTGCTTCAACCAATCTAGGGCTCCAAGGTGCCCAGCCAAGTGGACACAAACAAAATATAGCTCGTTGCATGTCCTCATAGTAGGTAGTTGGATGCTCAGTTGAAATGTCAAACAATGGGTTGTCCTTAAAGTTCTCCCACACTGCTGCTCTAGCACCTCTGCAAAATTGTTGAACAAGTTGGAACTCAGGTGTCTAGTATCAACTATGTTGCTCCGACTATTAATTTTTCTTGAAATACCCGTGTCCGACACCCGTATCCGACGCATATCCGGACATGGGTATGGGAATATGATCCTCCAAAAACCCTCCAAATACATGAAAATCTTTAAAAAAATTGAACATACCCGTGTGGTACACATATCCGTGTCCGACACTCACATCCAAATCCGAGTAACATAGAGTATCAAATTTGTCTTATGGCAAGCATTATCCCTAAATAACTTCACATATTATTGAAGAAATTTTTCATTCAATCGTTTTCCGTTTGACATATTCTACATGGTTTTGTATAAGCTTTTTCAGCAACACGAAAGCATGCCCTCAATTCCAATATCATAATTTTCATGGCATGACATCTCAGATTAACATGTTTTAGTAACTGTATTTTATCACAATGTCTTTTCTTTTGTTTACATCTCATAAGAAACATAAAGACCGTTGAATGTTCAAACACCAGTCTATTAACAAGTCAGCTTAATGAGACATACCTTGCATAGTAACCTCCTTCAGGATCATTTCCGACATCATAAAACAGTCCACGGAAGTAAACAAAAATGGACCTAGGAGTTTTTTCAGGAATAAGGTGTGTTTGCATTTTCTGGGGTGGAGCATATGGTGGAATTGTGATTGAGCCCTCTTTTAGGCAAACGTGATTCCGCTGTCCAAAAGTCTGAACCAATGTGGCACGTTGGAGCAAGGGGAGAATTCCCCTTTCAATGGCTTTCTCTTCCTGCAATAACATATGTAAATAAATAATTATCTATTCCAAATAAAAAATAGGAAGAACATCATTTTCCAGAGAACAAGACTCAAATTTCATTCAGACATACTCTAAAGACTAAAATGCAGTGGGGGCACAACAGGAAATCACAATAATGAAGCCAATCAGTTGTAAAGTGTCGATTATCATACAAGAGAATGCAGGAAATTCAGAAGAACGGAGGGTAAGGAATTATACTTACTTGATAATGGAAGCATGCTGCAAAGTCATGTGGCACTACAAAGAAGTGATCAGCCCCCTCTGTCCGGTTCCAATAAGGCCAATTCGAAGAAATAAGCTGTATAGCACTCCTCATCATTCGTGGTGACTTAAATGGCAAAGGGAGGCCATTTGGTGTTAAGTCACATGTAGTGTATACAGGAGTGTAAAACCAATCAGCCTCCTCAGGGTTGAGGGTTCGAACAGGGCTAGATAAAAGAAACCTATGCATGTAGATCTCAGCTGCAAACATGTGGTTGAGGCATCTTGGGTCCTTCTGCAAAATCTTCTTGTTATATTTGCTAGGAAGCTCATAAACAAAAACTTTCAACCTTCCAACTGGATCATCTTCCAAGACATCACCAGCACTGCCTGCAATCATGAAACCCCATCAAATTAGAAATGCAATGCTTCAAATCGATAGCACAATAAATTTGATTTTTTAGTAGTAAATTTTACTATTCGTGATGTAATAATAGGAGAACCACAACATGTGAAGAATGTGAGAACAGCAATCCTGAGGTGTAGGTGTGAAGCACAAATGGAGAGAAGGGAAAATGATATAGTAATAGACAGGATATCTTGGTATGCAACTTTTTAGAGGAATAAGTAGGCCTTGAATTGATAGTAGAGATCTGAAAATGTATATGCCTTGCATCGGGTAATTTACATTCTGAGTCACTGAATTTAGCATCAACTTTCATGTAAATCACAAACCTTTAATTTCATCAAATTACATCACTGAACTTCTATTATTAATAAATTAGATCACTTATGCTAATTCCGTTGAGTAATTCTAACAGAAAAACTGACTCAACATGCATATATTTTTTACATCTCATCAAGATAATACTTGACTAGCATTTTAGGTAAAAACTTTTCCACGTCGAATATGTTTTTTCGTTAGAATTACTTAACAGAATTATCATAAGTGACCTAATTTATTAATAATAAAAATTCAGTAATGTAATTTGATGAAATTAAACGTTTGTAACGTTAACGTATATGAAAGTTGATACTAAATTCAGTGACCCAAAATGTAAATTACCCCACTTCAAAAGATTAGGACTCAGCTCCTAAATTGAAATTTCTACATTGTTTTGATAATATATACATGTCGTTGAGAAATACATGGCAAAGGTGCCCAACACAAATTCTACTGACAAGGATGGGAACTTTTCCTATTCTTGAATCTCTTTAAGTGCATACTCTATCTCTAATGAGTGAAATAAGGTAAATAACTAAGTTTGGAAACCCTTGAAAAGGAAAAAAAAATGTTCCCAAACCAAACAGACCTTATAAGTATATCATTCCATATTTGTAAATTGTAATAAAATCTCCAAACTTTACATGAAAATCGGCACTTTTTCAAGTCAGGAATGCTCAACTACTAGACGGCATGATTGGTAAATATAAAACATTCTACAACCAGAGGAGCCAATTCAAAGTCAGAAACCAGTAAGCAAATGTCTAATCCAGCTTAAACTTAAAGCAGATCGGAAAATTAGTTCACTAAATTAGTTCTTAATAAGTAAAGAAAACCCAACAAAATTATCAAAACTATTTTCCTCAAACTCAGCTAAATGAATCCTCAGATAAATATAGTAAAGGATGAATCTTACCTGAGATTCTCTCAGTAGGTTGACTACGACCCAGCTTGAAAGCCTCAATCTTGACAACAAAAGCGGCAAGAAAAAGAATTCCAATAAATACCCATCTCCAAATCTCCATTTTTTTTCTCTTCCGAGTCTTACTCCTTCAAGATTAAAAACAAAACCTCTCAAATCTAGCAAAGAATCACAGCTCAAAAGAACAACCCCAACACACAGCTGCACCTCCACCCTATCCCAAAGAGAAAAAAAAAAAAAAGCAAAACAGTTGTGAACAAGTAGCAAGGGAGAGAGAGATTTCTTAAGAATTCAAGATTTTCAAGGGTGTGAAAGAAATGGGTTTTCTTTCCTTTCTATTGTTAGTTTGATAAAGCAAGAGAAATAGATTTTGATAGAGAAGGACAAAGCAAATTTGCTTCAAAAAAATCTTCTTCTTTTTTTCTTTTTCTAAATAAAAATACTAATGTGGGTATTTGACAGAGATGATTGAAGAAAAAAAGAAGTGGTTTGCAGTATTCTATGATTTGATGAGAAGTCCATCTCATATGTACCAGAACCCAACCATTGCAATCAACCTTCGAACTGCCTTCTTTTTTCTATTTCTTTTCTTAATTATTTAATCATTTTATTCCACATTTAAAACAAAATATAATGTGCTGGTGCCGACACCAAATGATTCTATTTTGACCATTTTCTCAGAATTTTTTTTTCCTTCCCCGGTTTTTTAGCTGAAAAATAAATGATAAGTAAAGAGTTAAAAGTTTTGCTTTAGGGGTAATCTATTTAATTTGATGTTAGATCCGGCCATCTATGTGTTTTTTAATGATTTTTTCAAAACATGAATATAATATATATATTAAACGTATCATATTAATTATTTTTAAACGTGTCATATTATATTTATAATTTCAACCCCTAAAATTTAACCTAATATTATTATTATTTTTTTTTAACAAATCTTTTAATTTAGTGTCGTCGCGAACACGACATATTTTAACCTCAATATTTTTGCTAAAAATGGGAGCATTTTTTAGAGTTTCATTGAAATCTTTCATAGTGAGAGCTCTTCATTGATTGTTTCTATAATTGTTAGCAAAGAGGTAAGCCTGCTATTGATCTATCATTTGATCACTTGAATGATATGCATTTTTTTCTTTGGTATAAAGAGGTCTCTATATTAGAGATTAGAGAAAAGAAATGCAAATGTTATGAATTAAATTTCAATTTTAATTTCAATTTCGTCAAAATCCATCTTTTAAAATAAAATAAATAAATCATTTGAATTAAACTCCCTAAGAAAATGTTGATAAGTTTGCTCCTTTGAAAATATCTATTTACTCTTTTTAATAGGCAAGCAAAAGCACAAAAAGCAATTTTTTTTTTTTTTTTTTTTTTTGATAATTGGGTAAGGGGAGGGGTTGCTTGGGTTTGAACCCAAGACTTCATGCCCCCAAGACTCTTGGCCACTCAGCCAAGAGCTTGTTGGCTAAAAAAAAAAAAAAAAAAAAAAAAAAAAAAGCAATTTTTGCTTACTCAATTCCATTCAATTCATCATAAATTCATAAGCCCTAGGGGGGCCTTTATCTTTAATTATCCTTCATAATAGGCCCATTCCCTTTTTCTTCTTCAGTCCAATCCATAAGACTTGAGTTATCAACCCAAAACATGACTTTCTCTTTCTTTTTCTTTTTTTGGGATAAATTTAAAAACCATATTATCCACAATGCAATAATTGTTAAATAATCTATTAAGAAAAAATTATTTAAAAAAAATGAAAAAATAAAAAATTATTAAAAAAGAAATTGTAAAGATAAAATTACCTTCCATAAAAAACATTCTCTTCCTCTTTTTCTCTTATTTTTTAATTTAATTTTTTAATTAAAAAATAAATCTAAAAAATAACATATTTAAATATTTATTTTTAAAAATTTTAAAAAATAAAAATTTTAATTTTAGAAATATTATTATTATTATTTTAATTAAAAAAAATAAATTAAAATATATAAATACATAAATATATATTTTTGTTAAAATTTAAAAAAACTATTTTCAAAAAAATTATTTTTTAATTAAAAAATTAAAAATAAGAGAAAAAAGGAAATAAAATATTTTTTTCATTAAGAATAATTTTATCTTTACAATTTTCTTCTTAACAATTTTTTATTTTTTATTTTTCAAATAATTTTTCTTTGTTAAATCATTTAACAATTATTGAATTTTTGATGGGATGTTTTCCAAATTTACTTTTTTTTTTTCTATAATTCTTACCAAACTCTTGAATTCACTCTAACTAATTACAACTTGTGAGTTTTTGACTGCTTTAATTTGATTTTGATAAGACATTATTATGATTGTGACTGCTACCAAGCTGCTTTAAAAACTCAAATCTCATTTCTAAAATAATACATTTTTGTCTTATTTTATTTTTGAATATATCAAAATTATGTAAAAAATTTGAACATTTAAATGTTTTCTTATATTTTGAAATTATTTTTTATGATTTCTTTATTTTTTGACTTTTAAAACCATGAAATTTAATTTTATACAAATTTTTAAATCTTAATATTAAATACACCAAAATCAAAAGCTTTTTTTTTCTTCTTTAAACTCCATGAATATCAAATAATTAAGGACTAATATTTTTGGTCTAAGAGAGTATTCCATGAAAAGAAAAATTCACAAAAAATAATGGTTACTTAATTATATAATGGAAAAGATATACTATAAACTTATATGTATGTTACTTTAACCATAAAAAAAAAGGATTGATACCTAAATCAATAGCAATTAGCAAGTAATTCATCAATTGCCATTAATTGCAACCCATAAAAAATTAATTAAATTTAATGTGGTTTCTAAAAAAGTCTTCTTTATTTGTTTATTTATTTTGTAATTATTTTTTAGTTGAAAAGGTTACAGTTTGGACTATATTAGATGTTAATACATTGTGCTATATATACACTAATGAGAGCTAATTCCCTTATATTTCATAAACTTCAACTCACTTTTTTTTTTTTTTTTTGAGTTATAAATTTTAGTTTGACAACATTTAATGATATTAATTAACTTCTCATAAAATTGTTCAATTATCTAGAACTCACTCACTCATCCTAATAGTATAGTCACATACTTCCTGAATTTAATTATAACTGAAATGATTAAAAAAAAAATTATAGAGAAATGATAAATATTTATATATGTAAATTTCTCATTCTATTAAAGATTTGACTTTTATCACTAATTTACTGAATTGTGATCAACGTGCAATTCATAGTTAATATATATATATGAAAAAAATTTACTTATATTAGTATAAAATTAATTAATTTTATATGATTTTATAATTTTGTATATGATTAATATTGTAACAAACCAATCGTTAGATTGAGTAATATAATCGTATTCGTCGTGAGTATAAAATTTTGAATCGTTCCGATACTTTTATTATATCGATGATAAATATTATATTTTTCAATATATATTTAAAAATGGTTAAATTTTTTTTATATCGAATAAATATTCAAAAAAGTTTAATTTATTCGAAAATCGACATGCATAATCTAAGTTAATAGAGCATGAAATACAATGATCGATCGAATTAAATAAATACAAATCATAAAATTATGAAAACGTGTAAAATTAATTTAATTTTATATTAATATAAATGGATCTCTTTTCATGTATATTATATATTACGACAAAAAAAATATTTATAGTATGTCGAGAGTATATAAAAAAGGTTGGATTTATTAAATTTATCATAGCAAATTTTTTTTTTCCCCCGAATTGGGTGAGTTTTTATGCGAGTTAATGACTAGTAGGTTTTCATGAAATTACGTTTTTTTTTTATGGCGTAAATATGATGTCATTGATGTTCATTTTTCTAAATCAGTTAATAGATGAGTCTACTCTTTTTATAACCCAAAAAAAAATCCAAAAATATTAACATATTTATTAATGTTGGTACGAAAAATTAAATACAGAAAATGATGGATTCCTAGCATGCATACATGTGATTCAATCATCACAAGTGTGTAATTACAAATTTACAATCTCCAAAGAAAGGGAAAAAAAAAAGTTATGAGTAAGTAATTAATTTGATTAACTGATTTTTTTAGTTAACTTAAAATGTGAGTTGTTGGGTTCATTTCATATATATATTTTTAAAAATGTCAAAATTAGAGGACACGTGAAAATTTGATTTTAACGTATAATTTATTGATAAAATATTAAATTATTTATTTTTTTAATAAGAAATCAATTCTTGAAAATGTTAAATATATTTAAAAAAAACTCGAGCTAATATAATTTACTAAAATTTTGGAATTGGTTTCTCTTTTATAGCTTACAATTAACGATAGAGATATATTATCATATATCATTCATATCCTTAATTAGTTGATTTTATTCAATCTACAAACTTTTCTATATATATTCATATTACTTAAAGAGTTAATTTGAGGGTTTCTTTTATCATTAATATTTTTTTTATGCACATGTCTCCAAGTATATATATATATATATATATATATATATAATAAAAAAATAAAATAGAATAGAATAGAATCTTCTCCCTATCATATTCCTTAGTATTTTAATTAGCATGCATGGTATTATTAGGATTACTTATACAATTAACTTTATCATTTATAATTAAGTACAATATGTTTTCCTTTTCTTGAATTTGTCATCTTAAATTTGGCTTCGCTAATCACCAAGACTAATAGAAAACCATATGCTTAGAATCTCTTAAGTCAAAAAACTGTGATAAATTTTCTTCTTTTGTGTATCTTTATCTTCATTACAAAATCATAATTGCCGACTATCAAATCCCTGTTGGACGTAACTTTGATTATACTTCATGATTTTGTGAGCGTCTACACCGTTCATACATTATCATGAAAAATCAAAATATATATTAATGGATTAAGGCGATACCAAAGAAATGAAAATATGATAAAACTTACACATTGTAGAGATTTGGTGCAATTGTATATATTTTTTTTAATGAAGATTTGAGTGAAGTTGACCTAGCTGGATGCGTGGCCATATGCAAACTCCCTATTGCAGATTCACGTAAAAAAATTATATTTGATATATTGACAGTACATCTTACGATATCACTTATTAAAAGTAATTAAATTGTAGGGTTAGGATTAGGGTTAGGAGTTAAGAGTTAGGAATTAGGGTTAAGAGTTAGTTTTTTAATAAGGTGTCATGGTAGGATTCACTAATGGAAATCCTTTGCCTCCATTTCCCTTCCCCTACTTCCCGTGTCCATTTTTTTTGTGTCATTTTCTTCATCATTTGTTTTCAATTGTTCAATTGGGGTTACGAAATACAAATACGACCGATCGATATTTTATCGGTGATCAAATAGGTGAATTCCACGACACCATTTTATTTATTTGTATCGTCTTTGTATCTGTGTTTTTTTTTTTCAAGCGAAATTGATTTATTTATTAGATAAAGAATCGGGTCAAATATTAAAAACGAATAGGTACAAAGAGAAAGAAAAAAAAAAAAAAAAAGACGTGCGACTCATTACGAAAGTGGGAGCACGGATAGAAACAGAGAAATGGGGACAAAGAATTTGGATTCAGGATTCACTGTCAGTGTCAGTGACGGATCTTGACATTTAATTTTGGAGGGGCCAATTAATATTAAATTTATTATATCATATATATAGACACACATAATATATTAGTAAAAAAAATAACCAACTTCATAAAATTATAAAATAAAAATATTATTATGATAACATTAAACTTTTAAGGATAGAAAGATTTTCAAATTAATAATAATAAAAAAAAGATCATGTATACATTCATTTAATATTATACTCATTTCACACATACGTAGTATATAAGTTTTCAAAATTCTATTATAATTTATAAAAGTTCTAGTACTTTTCACTTAAGTCCCTAGATAAAAAGTGAGTGTGTGAAATGAATATATGAGATGAATGCATGTAGCACTGTCTATAATAAAATTACAAATTACATATATATTTTAAATAAATTATGAGAACTTTTTTGACAATTTAAAATTGAAATAAAAAGTAAATAAATTAATCGTTAAACAATATATTTTTCATCGACAATAAAAATAAATATAATTTTAAAATAATAAAGTTGAAACTTTGAAATTACAAATTATAATTTATCTTAATTTTTTATAAAATGATTTCCAATCTGATTTGTATTTTTTTTTAAACAAGATTGCATGACAACATGGGATAGAGATTTAGAGTAAAATTAAAAGTGAAAAACTATATGAAGAGGAGAAATTATAATAAGTTAGAAAGAAGAAGAAAAAAAAACTCATATTTGGTACTTGGTTGAAAATTTGAAATTTTATTGAAAGTCAAAAAGTTAATTTGATTTTTGTTAAATTCACAGTATAGTAATTTAAAACTAATAACAAGTTTCTTAATTTTAAAAATTTATGAGTAATAATTGATAGATACAAAAATAAAAAAAAATAGTACTACGATTTTAACTCCTCTTAAATTATAATAATATTTAAAATTAAATTATGAAATAAAAAAATTAAATAAAATTAATAATTTTAATTTGAAAAAATGAATTAAAATTAATTTAATATTAAAATATATATATAAATATATATATATATATATATCGACCCTGCTCCTATTTCAAATACGATAATATGTCCATGCAATTTTATGTGATATTTGGAGAGGCGGTTAAGGGTCGTTAACATATAGGCCAACAAACAAAAAGTTATAAGCAACCAAACTATTTATTTTTTGCAATACATGAAACCCCATCCCCCCACAAGATTTTATGAACCATCAAGACTTTAACCATTTCTAACCAAACATAAAGTATATATAAAAATGTCGAACTCGAAAATCTATTCGAAAAGTTCGAATTTGAATTTGATTAAATTCAATTTAATCAAAAAATAAATGATATGAGCTCGAAAATTTTAAATTTGAACTTGATTTGAATTCAAAAAATATACTGAAATGGTAATGTTTTTTGTAAAATCTAAAAAATAACATGATTAGTCCGAAATTAAAAACTGACCCAAATTATAATAAAATAAAAATTAATTTTTAAAAACAGTTTAAAAACTTGATTAAAAAATATTATAAATGTGTATAAATAATTTATTTATATAAAAAAAAACTCAAATCTTACTAAAACTCAACTTGATTAAAAAATAAGATTTTGCTAACGAATACTCTAAGGGCTCATTTTAAAGTTATCACTCCATTCGATGCATTAGAAATGATGAATAAAGTTATTAATTAATGCATTTAATATAAAATTATTATTATAAATAATATATTAACTAATCTTAAAGAATGCTTTTAAGCATTTAGTAAAACCCTAATTTTTTTTTATCTAATTACTATTAATTAAAGATTGGGATCCACCATACCTAACAACAACGCTTTCAATGTGTAATTAAACTTCCCAACTGTCTAAGCCAACAAGACACCGAGCTGAATTAAATGGCAGCAGAGCTTTGAAGGGTTTCTTTAATGTTGGGGAACCACCAATAAGGACTAAATTTTGTCTGAAACTGAAAGATTAATCTTTGGGGTGTAAAATTATAGCCTATTAGTTGAGAAAATTATATGTTTATATATATACAGACAGATCACAGAAGATGGAGAACTGAGAATTAATCATGATGATGAAGATGAGTTCTGAAAACATGAACTGCTCCAAGAAAACAGAAGAAAAAGAAGAAGAAAAGAGCTTGGAAAACAATGAGATTGAGAAGACCAAAATAAGTCTTATGAGAATCTTGGTTGAAAGACAAGATCCCTCTTCCAAGGTCTGCTTTTTGCTTCTGTCCAATTCTTTCTTTCTTTCATTAAACGTTGTCTTCATGGTCGTCATGACCAAGAAGATTTTTGCAGGAAGTAGATGATTTGACAATCAGAAGATTTCTGCGAGCTCGTGATTTAGATGTCGAGAAAGCATCTGCCATGTTCCTTAAGTACCTGAAATGGAAACGAAACTTTGTTCCTACTGGTTCCGTTTCTCGATCAGAAATCAAACATGAAATTGAACAGAACAAGATGTTTCTGCAAGGATCAGACAAGAAAGGACGACCTCTATCAGTTGTTCTTGCTGGAAGACATTTCCAACATAAAGGGGGTGTGGAAGAATTCAAGCGTACGTTACTTACTTTTCTAACTTCAAAATATTTTTCAAAGTCTGGCTCATGTTTTCTTTATTTAGTTATTTTAATCTATACTATGTCAATTTACAGGTTTTATAGTCTACATTTTCGACAAAATATTTGCAAGGTAATCTTTTATCCATTTTTGTCTCTTGTGTCTCACGTCGGATGTGTATTAAAGCGATTTTCGACAAAATTTAGGTTCATGACAGATGGTATCAAAGTCGAGCTACTATCATAAGGGTTTGAAAGCTATGTTCTTCGGACTCGAGTGTGAGTGTCGAACATGGATAGGTGTTCGATACGTGTATGTTTAATTTTTTTTCAAGATTACCATGTTTTTGGAAGGTCCTGGAAGATCATATCTCCATACTTATGTTCGGATATGTGTCGGACACGGATATTTCAAAAAAAATAAAGAGTCGGAGCAACATAGTTCGGAAGTATTACGGCTTCAGACACATAGCACAACACAAACTGAATCACGTTGTGATCATCATATCAGAAATCAGACTGAAGAAGTATAGAAATTTTGGGATTATAGGTTATATTTTAGAATATTTGATGCAATCTTGTTGTGCCCAGGATGCCTCCAGGACAAGAGAAATTCGTTGTGATTGGAGATCTTGAAGGTTGGGGATATGCAAACAGCGACATCCGAGCATACCTTGCAGCTCTATCTCTCGTGCAGGTTTACCACTTCTTTAATTAAACATATAGAAAATCTCCCACTACAATATTCTTTTTCCTAGCTGCCTTGAATCAGATGTAATTTGATCATAAAATAACATAGTTTTTTTCTTCGTCCCTGAAAATGGCAGGACTACTACCCTGAAAGACTAGGAAAGCTGTTCATAGTGCATGCACCGTACATATTCATGGCAGCCTGGAAAATTGTTCATCCTTTCATCGACAACAAAACCAAGAAGAAGGTAGATTTCTGAATTCCTGACAACTAACTGAAGAACAAGCTAAATTCCTATGCACTAATCGATCCAAATTTAGGGAGAGTATAGGATACGGGTATGTGTCCGATATAGGTATATTTAATTTTTTTAAGTTTTTTTTATATTCATATCCGAATATGTGTCAGACACAAATGTCGGATATGAGTATTTTAAGAAAAATGAAAAGTTCGATAACATAGATTTAGGCTAGTTAGCTATCAATCTTATATGGTAGATTGACATAAAAAGTTTGTGTGCATTTTACAGATAGTATTCGTTGAGAACAAAATGCTCAAATCAACTTTGCTTGAAGAAATAGACGAGAGCCAGCTCCCAGAAACATACGGTGGCAAACTGCCATTGATTCCAATTCAAGACAGCTAAACATATATATATATATATATATATATATATATATATATATATATATATAGAGAGAGAGAGAGAGAGAGAGAGAGAGTTCACTTTTTCAATGTCTAGCATAAATTAAATTGTTGAAAATTGAGTCCCAAGTCTGTTAAAGGACTCTTCTTATCAAAGAAATTTAAGAAGTCTGTTAATAGACTTTAATGGGATGTATGATGTATCCTTCTTTGCTATAAATTTATATCTTTATTTATTTCTTGATGCCCATTGAAAGGAAATAAAGTTCACAAGTACTAAAAATAAAGATATTAATTGAACGAAATAATTAAGGCTAAAGAGAAAATGGGCACCTCTAGAATGGAGGAATCCAGAGAGGAAGAGATTAATTTGATATAGTTTTGTAGACACGATACGATTATATAATATAAAAAAAAATTAAAATACGATACGAAAAAATAACACAAATACGATATGAATATTCGAATATATTAAAATTTAAATAAATATATAATATAAAAAATAATAACACGAATATTTATTATTAAATTTAATCTGCCGCGAAGGTATATTGAGTCAGCTTCTCCCTTTTGTTAGGACTGAGCCTTGCGGGAAAAATAATAAGATGGGTTGTCGCCAACAATATAAGTTGGACTGGGCTGGCTTAAGGTCGAGCCGAGCCGAGACCTAAATGATCCTGGTTTCCTAGGATTTCTGACATTTTTAATGCCCATAAATCCAAACTTTGTTTTCAATCTTGACTTGATATATGAAGAAATTTGGTATTTTGCTTTACTAATTAAAGGTTTTTTTTTTTCCTTTTTTTTTCTGGTGAATTTATGATAATTAGAGGTGTAAAGTAAAACTCTATAAAAAAAAATACATACTATATAATACTATATTATCTGTTTTATTAATAAGAACATGATTTTTTTTTGTTCGATTACTAAAGTGGAGCTTATTGAAATTTGTATGGGAATGAAGCATTTAAAATCAGATTTTCTTGTTTTTGAAGAAGGTTACAAACCCTTTGTAAGAAAAAAAAAATCTTTTGTACTACATTATTTATCAGTGTCAACAACTCATTCATAAAGATTGAGATTGCAAAATCAAACATATCTTTAAAAAAGCAAATTTTTCTGCAAATTTTTTGACAAATTAAACTTTTAATGGTGGTCAAGAAATCTCAAAGTGATGAACCACCACCACAATTAAAAAAATTTATGCAGAAAGATCTCTCAAGAGTTTCTAGGTAAAGAACCTGTAAATTATAAACTACTTAACTATTAGGTTGTAGGTTTTGAGAAATAATCCATTGATTCATTTTGAGTGTGCAAATTGCATATTACAAGTAGAGAGAGAGATAGTCAAAATACCTAAGAAGTTTCTATATTATACTATCTAGCGCAAATTAGTCATTCTACTATAAAATTAAGTAATTTAATTCTTGTACTTTCAAAATTGAAGCAAAAAAGTAAAATCACTAACTAGTGTAACAGAAATTGTTAAAAAAACTGAAGTGACATTTAATCTTGTGTTTATTTGATGACGTGGATGTTAAATGCTGACGTGGCACCAATAAAATATATTATTTCAAGCTGACGTGGACAAAAAAACAAATTAAGTTGGCAAAAATGTCACATTAAATTATTTTTTTACCAACTTAGTTTGTTAATTTGTTTACGTCAACTTAAAATAATATATTTTATTGGTGCCACATCATAAAATAAACACAAGGTTAAATACAATGTCAGTTTTTTTAACAGTTTTTGTTACATTAGTTAATAATTTTATCTTTTTATTTTAATTTTAAAAATATAAAAACTAAATTACTCTGTTTTATAATAAAAGAATTAATTTATATGAAATAATATAGTATAGGAAGAGATAGATAGATATAAAGAAAGAAAGGGAAAAAAACAATTTCAAAAACCAATGAAGCTTCTTATAAGGGGTACTGTTTCCAAACAGGAGCCTAGTTTCAGGTTGAGGCCTGCGTACAGTAAGAAGAAAACCCAAAACTGATGAAAGGCACATAACAGAAGAGAACAAAAAGATTTTGGTATCGACTAGAGAGAAAGATAGAAACGTAAAAGAAAGGTCAAACAAAGTGGTAAAAGGAAGAGTACTGTTGCTGCCCTGGTAATTGTAAGCTCTCTTTAATCCCTCTGATGAAGCTAAACCCCCTCCCAACTGACTCAGTCATAGGACGAATTGTTAGCATCAAGCAGACTCATATCGTGTCGTGTTTCCATTGGTCAAACTGAAAGTGACCCTCCAGTTGACCAAAGGTTTATTGCCTTTTTATAATGAATTTTGTTAACCAATTTGATCTAAAAACACTGTTTATCATAAGACTATCATTAACAAAATCTTTTTTATAATTATGAAAAAGAAGATAAAAGATGGAATAGGACTAGGAGCTAGGTTTCTTTTTTCTTCCTCACTTTTCTTTCTTGTTTCCTTAATCCAAAAAATAGAAACAACCAATAAGTTATGGATACGTGTTCAGGCAGTGGGGGAGAGTTTCATTCATGTCTTGGGACCAATCATGTTGGGTGTTTGATGATGGGAGCAGACAAGAAGAAAAACATCAGATCATGGCTTTGAGAGAAAAGTGGTGTTGTCTTTGAAAGTACAAATGAAAAACAGTCTTTATCAGAGAGCTTGGGCAACTGGGTTTCAGCTGAAACACCTCTGACCATTTTCTGTACTTCTCTGCAATTTTACATTGCCAATGAATACTGTATATATACATATATTTATTTATTTTACTACTAGATTGTAAGTTAAATTTGGGTATATAATTTTCATTGAAATTACTGAGTTAACCTTTCCACAACTTTGTCTTAATTAAAGGCTTCGGGTTTTTCAGAATTGCAGTCGCAGAAACCCTTTTCAGTTTTCAGAGGGCTCCATTGTATAAGATCTCTCTTTTCTTGCCTTTGGCCTTTGGCTGCATTTGGGGAGTGAAAGCCTTTCTGCCTTTTCTTTGAATTCCTTCGGTTGCATTTACTTAAGTTAAATCCATGATCTAAAATGGTAAATGACAAATAATAATAATACTAATAATAATGTTAAGGTTTAAAAACACATAAGCTTTGAAATAATTTAAAAAAGCTTATTATCTTAAAATTTTAAAATACCCTTTAATCTTTATTTTGTATTTTTTTTTTAAATGTATGAAGTATTTTCTTTTAATATATCATACAAGACCTCATAGATTCAATCATGTGAAGATTGTAAAAAAGCATATTATAATTCATAAATTACTACTAATTCAATTTGAATTCACAAAATTATTTAAAATTGCCGAAGTTTGAATTTTAATCATTGAAATTAAAATTACAATACTCTATTAACATACTACATGATTATTTGATTTTTGGTTGAATTCATATAATTATTAAAGTGACTTAAATTCTACTATTTGAACTCAATGTGTAATATAAGTATGTTTATGATGACCATGATAATAGTAATATGGACAGGACAAAAAGGCATGGTCTTCATTATAAGGGAATTAAGTGATGAAGAGCACCCTTTCTCTCTCTCTAAAAAAAAAAAGTTTAATTGCATAAATAAGTTGTTTGTGTTGCTCACTACAAGATTATGGACATGCATTTCTTAATAATGTCAACCAAAAGATATTGGTAAAAATTATTCATTTATATTAGGTTGCAATTTGAAGATAGAAAAAATATTTGAAAATATTGAGATTTGGATTTTAAATTATTAAAATTCATTTCTTAAAAGATTGTATATCAATTGAAGTGGACCATGTTCATAAAAAAACCTATTTTACATGATGCACTCGAGTATTTATCTAAATAAATAATGCATGTATCCTTTTTTTCAAAGGATCGAAAGTATGAGTTAAATTTGAATATTTTAGTTTTCACATAAGAAAAAGAAGTTTTTTTTTTTTTATATATAAAAGAGTTAACAATTTAAAGATAGAGAAAAATGTTACAAATATTAAAATTTGAACTTTGAAAGTGATGAATATCATTTTTTAAAAATAATTATATGAACCTATTGAATTAAACCCTAAATTCGAAAAGAAATTTGCTTGCATGCAAAGAGAATATAGATAGATTCATGCAAGAAAGGAAGAATATTATTGTTATAAAAAAGAAAAGGGAGAACAATATTTTTCCTAAAATTTGAGGGGGGCATTTTGGTACATTTGAAAAGCAAAGGAATGTTGGATGTTGATCTTTTGGTTAAGGAAATCAGACCAGGCAATTCCAACGAAGTTTAAAACCAAAAACCCATGCTCAACGAGAAAAAAATAAGTCAAAGGAAACATTATCTGGCACTTCTCAGATGTATCAAAATTACCCTACGGATCTCTCTAATCACCAATCAGATGGCTGAAAACATTCGAACATTAAAATCCTAAACCTAATCTAAATCACCAAAATCTCCTTTTGTGGGGATCAGGGTACGTGAAAAGTCTAATCATTTAATCTTCCATGACGTGTCGAGTTCCTATTGGCCTCCTATACAAAAACCGCATCGGAAGGGAAGGGGAAGTCAATTGACTGCTGTCTCTCTCACTGGTTTCTGGTTAGGTTCCAACTGTCAAGTTTGTTTCCTTCTAACAACGCAAAGAAACCATTCATGCAAGGTTAGTTTGGGGATTCCAAAGTTGCTGTCTTTATAGCAACCGACAGCTTCCCTCGCCAACCAATCCTACGAAACATAAAGGAAAAAAGAAATTTCTTATTTTTCACTTCATTTTCTTAAGACTTGAGAGAAAAAGAGAAAAAAAAAAAAGCTCGAGAAAGAAATGGACCCTGAGACTTTCGCTACTGGGAACTTCTTCAAGTGGGACCCAAGAGGAGTCATGGCGCCAACGCCAGCGCGTTTGATGGAGGCAGTTGGGGCACCTCAGCCGCAGACGGCTGCTGCAGTTGCGGCTGCTTACATGGGGAGGCCGAGGGAGCTCGGGGGTATAGAAGAGTTGTTTCAAGCTTATGGGATCAGATACTACACTGCAGCGAAGATAGCGGAGTTAGGGTTCACTGTGAGCACCCTTTTGGGCATGAAGGAAGAAGAGTTAGATGAGATGATGAATAGCGTGTCGCAGATATTCAGGTGGGAGCTGCTAGTGGGTGAGAGGTATGGTATTAAAGCTGCTGTTAGAGCTGAAAGGAGAAGGCTTGAAGAAGAGGATTCAAGGCGGCGACACTTGGTTTCAGGTGACACCACCAACGCTCTTGATGCTCTCTCCCAGGAAGGTTTGTTATTATAAATTAATCTTTGATACTAGAAACAATTTACTTCCTTTTAATTTTACAAGTAGTTCGTTTGATGTTTGAATTGCTCTCGCCTGACGTTAATAGAATCTAGATAAGACTTGAAAAAGGAGTATATCATATCCCAGTGACAGTTTTTTGTTCTTTTTCTTTCTTTGTAATATGCATATTTGATGTTCATTTTATGACAGATACTATAACACGTAAATGTTGAGAGAAGCTGTTTTATGAAGCTTTGAACAATCTCATTTTTCAATGCAAAAACCTAATCGTTAATTCGTTATAATTCTAAACAATCTTATGAGGAAAAGGAAGCAATATGTAGTAGTATATTTATGTAGTAAAAGTGTATGGAAATGGAAGCAGTATTAGTGTTTTTTTTTTTCTTTTTCTTGGGGGTTGAAATGAGTGTGATTGACAGGGTTATCAGAGGAACCAGTGCAGCAAGAGAAAGAGGCAGCTGGGAGCGGTGAAGGCGGCACGTGGGAGATGGGAGTAGCTGGGGGAAGGAAGAAGCAGCGGCGGAGGAAGGGGCAGAAGAAGGTGGTAGAAGTTGATCATGAAGATGAATTAGAGGGTGGTGGTGATGATGATGAAAATGGTGACGGTGGAGGAGGCTACGAGAGACAGCGAGAGCACCCTTTCATTGTCACGGAGCCTGGTGAGGTAGCACGTGGCAAAAAGAACGGTCTTGATTACCTCTTCCATCTCTACGAGCAGTGCCGGGATTTCTTGATTCAAGTCCAAAACATCGCCAAGGAACGTGGCGAAAAATGCCCCACCAAGGTAACAACTTTTGTTTTCCTTTTATACAATCAAATAAGAAGAATTCAAACGCAGACGTTGAAACCACGAAGTTATTCAATATTCATTGAGGCTTTTAATCGAACAAGAAAGAAAAACTCTTGTTCGAAATTGTTTTTTTCACTTTGTGCACGAAGCTTGACACATGACTAGCTGTAAAACAATGGTTCTGTTAGAATCTTGGACTTGGACCCACCCACCCCAATAAAGCTACGGGTTTCTAGCCAGCTGTTCCAAAGAAAATTTGACAAGTCATGTACGGCCAGGACTGGGGTCTGGGAAATATGTGTCGAAACTTTTGCAGGGTAGGGTCCCATAAGGGTACTTTGTCTTAAATTATTTACTGTCTTTCCTGTCAGGATGGGTTGAGTTGGCATGCCCCCCATGTGACAGCTACACCATTTTTTTAACGACGTTTTCAGAACCAAGTCCTTTGCATTTTGGATCCTAACTTGTCTTGGTTGTCTTGTACAGCATTCTATTATACTACTAGTCCTAGTCTTTCACACAATCACATGTTTCTCAATTTTCTATTTTACAAAGTAGATCACAAGAGAAGAAATTTCGGATATTGAGATTCGTGTTTCAAATCCAAATTCATGTTTTTAAATTTAGGATAAAAAGAAATCAAATGTTCACGATATTCTATATTTGAATCTCAGCTCATACCTTTTTTTTTTTTTTTTGAGTTATCTAATTTAATGGGATGAAATTTTTTATACAGGTGACAAATCAAGTTTTCAGGTATGCTAAGAAGGCTGGGGCAAGCTATATTAACAAGCCCAAAATGCGACACTACGTGCATTGCTATGCGCTGCATTGCCTTGACGAGGACGCATCGAATGCGCTAAGGAGAGCTTTCAAGGAGAGAGGCGAGAACGTTGGGGCATGGAGACAGGCCTGCTACAAGCCTCTCGTGGCCATAGCTGCGCGTCAGGGTTGGGACATTGATGCAATTTTCAACGCGCATCCTCGTCTTGCTATTTGGTATGTGCCCACCAAGCTTCGACAACTTTGTCACGCCGAACGCAACAATGCCGCCGCAGCTTCTAGCTCCGTTTCCGGTCCACCTGATCATATGGCATTCTAAAGCTTTGGTTTTCCATAACCAATTCTGCTGCAATTTGTTTATATTGCAGATAACTAGCTAGAGCACAAGTTTGAATGAAGTAAGGAACAAATCTTACTTGTGTTAGATTATGTATGGTAAGTCCGATTTGAATCACAAACGTTGACAATTAATGTAGTTACGTAGTCTTTAATTTTTAGACTTAGCAGATTGTATAATGTATATTGTGCATTATTTCGAACTGACTAGACGAGAATAGTGTACTTTGTTCCAAATCGCACTGTATAATAACCAAATATCATAGTAGCAGGCTAGCCGCATTATGTTATGTTGTTTTGACTTTTCATTTTTTTTTTTTCAAGTATTTATATCTGACACTCGTGTGTGATGCATATCCGGACATCGATATGGAGATATGACCTTTCAAAGATCTTTCAAATACATGAAAAAACTTAGAAAAAATTGAACATACGTGTGTCGGTTACATCCGACACTCACACCCGAGTACGAGTAACATAGGCATGATGCATATTTAACAAGATAAACACTTGCTACATCCTCCACGTTAACAAGGATCTGAAACTTTGCTGTCCCTCTCCCGAATTGTCACTGAGGAAGTTGAACCCACTGTTATGGCAAATGGTACACCAAGTTCATCTGTTTCGAGCATATCTCTTCCCTATAGATGTACCTGTAGACGGAAAAAATACAAACAAGTGAATCTAATTTCATCTGATTTCACCTTGAGGGTTTATGATTGCTGTTATTATCAGTAGACATGTTTATTTATGTTACTCGTGTTGGAATATGGTATGGCTCAAAGTCACCTTTGGTGGCTTACCACCAATAATGGAGCTACCACTTGCACCACTTGCACCACCAATAATGGAAGCTACCACTTGCAAATGGATGGTGGCTATGGTGGCTACCACTTGCAATGTGTTCACACCAAGATAGGTGGTGGAAGGTGGCTATGGTGGCTGCCACTTGATGTATGTTCACACCTTGATATTATGGCTATAAATAGCCATGTAGAGTAAGAGAGAAAAGATGAGTAGAGTAGAGTTGAGTTGAGTTGAGTAAGTTAGAGCTAAAGTGTTGAAGCAAATACTCTGTGTTTATAGAGTAATTCGGTATTGTGTTGAGTTGTGAGTTCAGTGCTTGTGTAGCACCTTGAATTCTGTATTTGTTTGTACTCCATCTCCATTAATACAAAGCTTCAAGCTCCTCCTCCCGTGGACGTAAGCACAGTTGCCGAACCACGTAAAATATCGGTGTTTTTTCAGTGTGTTTAAATCGGTTTTAGTAATATCAATTCGCTTCCGCACAACAAATTGGTATCAGAGCCAATTTTTACGTAAAACCGAGTTTGTTCGATTCTGTCCGTTTTTCAAAAGTGCTCCAATTTGTGTTTTGAAAATACCAGGTTGAAGAGGTCGTTGAGAGGAGTGCAGCTGAATCAACCAGAGCGCCAGAAGCCACCGCACGCGCCCGCACGCGCCGCCAGAAGGTCTGAGAGTGGACCTCACGCGCCCACGCGCCTCCAGAGGTTGAAGACGCGTGAAACCCACGCGCCACACGCGCCTTCCAGAGGTTGAAGGCGAGTGAGCCCCACGCGCCACACGCGCCGCACGCGCCGGTGACCAGCAGCTTGCACGCGCTCCACGCGCCGCCGTACGCGCCCCACGCGCCGCCGTAGCTCCGACCAACTTTTTCGGGCTATTTTTTGAGCCGTTTCAGAACACTATTCCGAGACTTTTCAGAGCCGGTTGAGCTAAACCGAGTCCATTTCGAGCCACTTGTAGCAGAATATTCACCATGTGTCCAAAATTTACACAGTTGGACCCGTTCCTGGCTATTTCGACTATTCCGGACTCAACCGCGGCATCCGTTTTTCCATACAGGTAACGGAAAAACTCTGAGTTGGTAATTTTGTTTTATTACCATGACAGAATCATTAGAGACAACTGAAACAACTAGCAACGCACCATCAAGTTCTACATCAGAAAGAACTCGATGACCACTGCAAAGTTCGAGGTGGAGAAATTTGATGGCACCACGTAACTTTGGAATGTAGCAATGCGAAGTACTGGACCTGTGAGTCCGCGAAGGACCAGTAGACAGTGGAGATCCCGTCCAGTAGGAGGTGAAGACCCCGTCCAGTCCAGTAGACGGTGGAGATCCCGTCCAGTAGGAGTTGAAGATCCTGTCCAGTCCAGTCCAGTAGACGGTGAAGATCATGTCCAGATCCCGTCCAGTAGGCGGTGGATATCCTATCCAGGAGAAGAATCCTGTTAATCCACGAAGGACCGATAGATGAATGAAGATCACGTCTAAGAAAAGTATCATCGACAATCTGCAAGGGACGAGTGTGCCCAGTGTTGGACACTGGAAGAAAGACTGTCCAGACAGAGAGGTCGATTGAGATCCCGCTCAAAGAGGGGATCATCAAGAACACGACTCTCGAGGGACGAGTGTGCCTTTTGCCATGAGAAAGGGCATTGGAGGAATAACTGTCCTAACATGGAGAAGTCGACTGTGAATGTAGCTCAAGAATCTGAGGGAGAGGAAGACTCTGCATTTACGATTTCCACAACAATACACTCTTCAGATCAATGGATTCTGGATTCCGGATGTTCCTACCACATGTGTCCGAACCGGAAGTGGTTCTCAAACTTCAAGGAGTTTGATGGAGGGATTGTCCATATGGGCAATGACAATACTTGTCACACTAGAGGCATCGGAACAATCCGACTAAAAATGCATGACGGTACAATCAGACAACTTACAGATGTAAGGTATGTCCCTGATCTCAAGAAGAACCTCATATCACTGGGGTCTTAGACTCAAATAGTTACAAGGTGACCATTCAGAATGGAGTCCTGAGAGTTGTACGTGGAGCATTCTTAGCAATGAAGGGTTATATGAAGGGAAATCTGTATCTCCTTGACAGAGAAACCGTGACAGGCAGAGCAGCAGCCTCTCACAGAATGATGGGATAATCCGACACTTCACTGTTCCTGGCACTCCCCAGCAGAATGGAGTTGCAGAAAGGATGAACCGAACTTTGGTTGATAAAGTTCGCTGCATGTTATCCCAGTCGAGCTTGAGCAAAGCATTTTGGGCGGAGGCTTTATTGTTCGCCTCCCACATTATCAACAGACTACCCTCCACCGCAATTGATGGGAAAACTCCCATAGAGGTGTGGTCCGGATATTCTGCCATTGAATATGATCGGCTTCGTAGTAACGGATGCAAAACTGGATCCTAGAGCCAAGAAAGCTGTCTTCATGGGCTTTAGTGAAGGAGTAAAGGCATTCCGACTGTGGAACCTTGAGTCAAAGAAAGTCATCGTAAGCCGAGATGTTGCCTTTGACGAATCTGTAATGCTGAAACTGTCAACTCCAGAGAATGTGAACCAAGATTCTCTAAAGCAGGTGGAGTTTGAATCAGAAGATGCTGGTCAAAATTCAGATGAATCTGAACCAGAATCTGATGACACCTTAACTGAAGTGGAGGAGTCATCACCGGAAATCTTTCAGCAACTTGAATCAGTTGTCACCAGTAGACCGAATAGACATATTCGGAAACCTGCTCGATACACAGACATGGTGGCATACGCCCTTCCAGTAATTGATGATGATGTTCCGATCAATTACAAAGAAGCTGTAAACAGCCCTGTGCATGCCCAGTGGAAGGAGGCGATCAGACTTGGAAGTTGGTTCCACTTCCAACACTCAATTGGGTGCAAATGGGTCTTTGCCAAAAAGGAGAGTGCTACCGGCAAAGACAGCATCAGATACAAAGCCAGATTGGTAGCCAAAGGTTAGGCTCAAAAAGAAGGAATAGACTACAATGAGGTATTTTCACCTGTTGTTAAGCATGCATCTATTCGGATCTTATTGGCTTTAGTAGCACTGTATAACCTAGAGATAGTTCAACTTGATGTAAAAACTGCATTCCTCCATGGTTCCTTAGAGGAGGAAATATGACTCAACCAGATAGTTTTGGAGTCCCCGGTAGCAAAGATTACAAAAGCAAGTTGAACAGGTCACTGTATGGTCTGAAACAATCCCGTGACAGCTGTACAAACGGTTGGACTGTTTCATGACAGGATGAAAAGTACACACACAGTCAATTTGATCACTGTGTTTATTTCCGGAAACTTCAAGATGGATCATTTGTCTATCTGCTGAAAAAGGCAAGGTGGAGATCGACAGGCTGAAGGCTCAACTGAGCTCAGAGTTCGAGATGATCTTGGAGAAGCTAAGAAAATTCTTGGGAAGTAGACAGAAAAATTGACTCAGGCTCAGTGCATTGATGAATCATGCCAATGCAGTAGGTGCCATGATATGTGAGTAATGATGTGTACATTTGAAGGAGAAATGAGGAAGGTCTGATCTGTGAATTCTCTCTATGGATTCTCGCCAAGGTGGAGATTGTTGGAATATGGTATGGCTCAAAGTCACCTTTGGTGGCTTACCACCAATAATGGAGCTACCACTTGCACCACTTGCACCACCAATAATGGAAGCTACCACTTGCAAATGGATGGTGGCTATGGTGGCTACCACTTGCAATGTGTTCACACCAAGATAGGTGGTGGAAGGTGGCTATGGTGGCTGCCACTTGATGTATGTTCACACCTTGATATTATGGCTATAAATAGCCATGTAGAGTAAGAGAGAAAAGATGAGTAGAGTAGAGTTGAGTTGAGTTGAGTAAGTTAGAGCTAAAGTGTTGAAGCAAATACTCTGTGTTTATAGAGTAATTCGGTATTGTGTTGAGTTGTGAGTTCAGTGCTTGTGTAGCACCTTGAATTCTGTATTTGTTTGTACTCCATCTCCATTAATACAAAGCTTCAAGCTCCTCCTCCCGTGGACGTAGGCACAGTTGCCGAACCACGTAAAATATCGGTGTTTTTTCAGTGTGTTTAAATCGGTTTTAGTAATATCAATTCGCTTCCGCACAACAACTCGAACTCGGATGTGAGTGTCGGATACGGGTATGTGTCCGACACGAATATGTTCAATTTTTTTAAAAAAATTTCATATATTTAGAAGGTCGGTCATATTTTCATACCCATAACCAAATATGTGTGAGACACGATACTTCAAAAAAAAAAAAAAGAATCCGTATATTAAAACTCATAAAGACAGTAGATTATCCGTCCAATACCAAAAGATGGCTCAATTACTGATGGAGTGAAAACCCTCTGATGTTCCTTCTTTCTTTTTTCTTTTTTTTTTTCCTTGTAGATTGTCACCATATTCTTCCCTTGAAAGAAGCGGTTAATTTTTTATTTATTTTTTTAGTTTGTTATTGGACAACTCTTACCGTATATTAAAACTCTTCAGTTTCAAAATTTTAAAATAAATGAAAGGCTTAAGCTGTTACTGTTAAGAGCATAGGTTTCATTAACCGTTGGATTATTTTCCCGCCAAAAAATGGAGAATCGATGGAGATTGCAGATCTCGGCGTCTGAATCAACGGCTTCGATCGGCGTAAAGCTTACGAGACTTGTTTCACAGCAGGAGCAAGTGAAGATCGCTTATCACCAACTAAAATCGCAGATCAAAATCGGTTTAGCTGAAGTATTTGCTTTGCTTTTCGTGATTTTCCTCGTTTCACTTCTATTTGATTTCGTATTTTTTAGAAATTAAAACGAAGAATCGTCGTTGATTTTTTTTTTTTTTTTTCCAGACAGAGGCTGTGTTCGCTTCCTTGGCGATTCCGTTGATGAAGCTGGTTGGTTTGAAAACAGAGGAAATGGCTGAAGAGGGACGATTCACCACGATCATCGTCGATGCTGATTCCTCTCCTGTAATCAACTCCTTTGAATTTTAAAAACCTAAATTCACGCGTTATATTATTATTTTTTAAGATTTCAATTGAAAATATAATTTAAATCAGTAAAAAGAAATTAACACTTCTAAAATAAGGTTTTAAAATTGAATTTGATTTCATGGCAGGGCCAGGGATTCCATAAGAATGGTCTCAAACCTGAATCACCATTGATATCACCAACGGCAGCTGGAGGAGAATGGAACAATCAGATTTACAGAAAGGTAGTTTAGTAGATTGGCTATGAATTACCAAATGAAATTCATAAATTTTGTAGAAATTCATTTATTTTCATTTTGCAAGCACATTTTAAGTTACATTTATCAAGTTTAAAATTCTAGTCTTTGTTTTAGACTTTTATCAGTTAAGTTAGGGAAAGTAGTGAAGTGTCTCCTGGCATCCATTTTTAGTACCTTAATTCAGCCATGGACTCTTCTCTCGTCTCAAACCATTCATTAGCTGAAATTTTACATGACAAAAGTTAGAAATAAGGATCAAAATTCAGACCCCAATAGTAACCCAAATTTGACAGAAAGCTGGTTTCCAAGTTGTCACTCAATTCGTGAGAAAAACTTGGCCAAGAATATTGGGTTTATGGTGATGTTTTAATACAAAACTGGCCTCTTAGATTACATTCAAATGTTATGAATGCATATAATTGGATCAAGATTATCTTACTACTACTTCTTTCTCTTACTTCTAAATTGATTTGGATTGGTGATTCTGCCATGGCGTTGCATAACAAAGAGAACATTTGATGTCATTTATCTTACACATTCAATTACCTAGATTTTTAACCTTGCAGGAAGAAAGCTGTGCTGCTAAGGCCATGATAGCAGGCAAAGAATTTTTTGAGAAGCAACAAACACAATTAATTCAGCTTGTCCACCTGCTTAGACAAGTTGAAAACCGAGTCAATTCTCACCAGGATGACATTCTTCAGAGCCTTGCAACTCAGCGGGACTCCCTCAAAAATCTTTTCCAGAAAGCAATTTATTGTATATCTGCTTTTAACAGTCAAAACCACGACATCTTCCTGATCACACTGAAGCTCCTTCAACTCATATTTGATAAAACAGATGCAGTCCTTAGCTCAGTTGAGGATAATATGCAGGGACTAATGGAAGATTTAGCTGAACGAATGTGTAACCCAATGGTGGAGTATGTCAAAGGCCTGCAAGCTGACTTGAAGATTGGAACATGTGCACGCTTGCTGTCTATTGTGGATGAGATGGAAAGATCTATGAGAAATGGTAGGATTGTGTTAGAGGAAGCAAGAAAGAAGTTCAGAGTAGCTGAGGAGGGGAAGATCAAGGCATTGTGCAAGTTAAAGGAGACGGAAGAAAAAGTGAAGAGAATGAAGGAATACCATGAGTTCCTTGCTGAAATTCAAAAACAGCATATTGAACAACTTGTCTCACACAAGGTATATTTTTCCAGGCCTTTTGCTTTGTACTTGTGGTTCAATATTTCAATCTGATGAAATGATGCTCCAACTGAAGAAGTTTTCTCTATACTATTCAGTTGCAAGTATGAACCCCTAAGTTTTGTAGTCCAGAGAGACGCACAGGTATAGCTTAAGGGCTGCGACAACAGCTAAGCAAACCACCAAGCAGTAAACAATTGCTGACTCCAATGACCCTAATAACTTGACCTGAGTAAATTAGTAATTTATTAATCAATTAGTGGTCAGTGCAACATGATAGTGAATTGTTTTTAGTTACCTACTTACCTCTTCGATTTACTTACTTAGATCTGGTAAATTCCTCATTGGTTGTAGAAAGGCAATTGAAGTCATTCTTTCACTTTCTCCTCATGTTCCCTATTGAGTATGTCAGGGTACCAACAGGTCCACTACTAAGGCGGAAACTAAGCAAATGCTCTTGGTGTACAAATTGATTTTTAGGATTTCCTTTGGCCTGTTGTTTCTTATTGCCGTAATCTATGGCAAAAATCAGTAGGTAAATTGAAGTAAATGCATTCTGCATGAATTACTGGAAGCAATCCATGTGAATTACACAGTGATTGCTTTTGATGCGTGAGCATTTCCATTAAAACATGCAAGTGGAAGGGTGAATGAATTAAAAGGGCAAATTCTGGAGACTGTTGGGCAGTGTAAAGAAACTTCTCTTACTGTTTTACTTGTGTAAAGTTCTTAGGCATGGAGGAAGCTGAAGCAAACGATAACAATCTAGTGTGGGAACTACAGAGGAACATGAGGAAGTTTCGAAAATCTGGGAGTCCCATGGGGCCTAAAGAACTTGTGTACTTTGAGAGCAACAAGAAGCACCATCAATCTAAAAGAGCAAGGCCTTCATTCAGTCACAGGCCAGTCATTCAGAGTCATTTGCAAGCTGTGAGTCCAGAAACCCCATGCCTGGACACTCGGATCCCTTTAGGGTTATCACCTTCATCGGCAATTCAGCAAGTGGTTTCGCGCAAGCGCATCAGCCCCTAAATCCTTGATGACTCGCATGATTTGATGGTATTACTATTTCCTATGTCAATGAACGAATGAACCCTGTGTTATTATCCTACTGGTGGTGTTGTGTGTGTGTTTTTTTTTTGGGCTTCGGAAATTGGCAACTATTGTCTATTCTCCTTCCCTAACACTAACATTCAATTGTTTGGCAATTGGCTTGAATGATTCTTCATTGATCTCAAAATGAAAAGGCAGTAAGAGCATTTCAGACTCTAATTTCCCTGTTTGTTGATGAAATTCAGAAATTAGGCGGTGTATATTTGTCATTTGCCCTTATATCTGTGAATAATTTTTGTATAGTAATTCAGAGAAAGACTAGGAACCATTTAAACCAAGCAGTTGTTGAAACATGCTGTTAATTTTCATGTTTCAATCAAATGCAAAATTTTTTCCCATCAACTTTGTTACTTGAATATATATATGTTGAATGCTTCAATTAGGATTTGAGCCAAAAAAAAAAACTTTCAATTGTCCATAGGAAGGCACTCGTCACTAAATATAATTCAGTATTTTAGTACTCGTTTCTTCTAAAGAAGAAAATTTTGTCTTTAAAAGTAGGTAGTTATGCAAGATTAATTTTTTTTTCTTAAACTTATAACATGTTACATAATTTTCAAAAAAATTTACTAGTGTTTGGTTGAGATATTTTAAAGAAAGATTTCATTTAGATTAAAATGAGTAAAAGTAAAGAAAATTTTTAAAATTTAAAAAGAATTTTTCCTATTGAAATTTCAAACTCGATCCAACCCGATTCATTGACTCCTAAATTCAAAGTATCACTCAAACCCGATCCAATCTATTAACACTTAAAGCACAATATAATTACTAGTACTTGTTGCTTTCAAAAGAAAATTTTTCACCAAGATTGAATCTTGGTCCATTAGCAGCCTCATTGTCATAGGTTAATAACCTTAGTAGCCCTTGCTTGCCTAAAGTACTTGAAATTACATAAGAGCAACCGTTAGAAAAGCAAATACAACTTTGCTTACTCTTTAGCAAATAGCAATAGGTGTAGAATAGCAGTGCCAGTTAAGGGCCCTTAAAAAAAAAAAAAAAAAAAATCATTCTTAATTTGATTACTTGATGTCTTGGCAATGGTTTGATGTAAACAAATAAAAGTAGAGCCTCAACCAAAACTTCCTTGCATGCAAATAGACACCCAAAAAAATGGGAACCAAATCAATTAATATGGAATCGAAATACATCAAAAATTTTGAACATCCTTGTGCTATATTTTCTCCTTTGATACAATGAAATCTGGGTTGAGTACTGGTTTGTCATCATCAATACTAGCTAGCTTTGTTTCATAATAAAAAAATCTGCTCGCTGACCGGTTCCTCTTTTCAGACGAGTTTCAAGACTTAACTTCCAAAGCAAAATGAAGATCAGATCAAAATGAGAGGAAATGAGGAAGTTGCTCTCTCATGGGAACGAACATGCTGTTAAGCTACTAAGAAGGAACTTCTACTTACTGTGCAGACCAATTTGTAGATCAGAAGATATGGAAATGAGAAGTGGTAAAGAGAAATGCCATACAGCTTTAAAGACTCGTTTTTGATGAGCTCTGATTGACTGGGATGGCTTGCAAGCGTTGTACCTAATATCAAAAATGTGAATAACAGGGTCCGCTGAACCAGACGAGAGGTATAAACCATCAGGAGACCAAGCTTGATTTATCAGAGCTGATTGAGATTCACTGCTTTCTTGCTTCCACCCAAATGAATGCAGTTCCGTATGCCTTAATCTAATATCATAGAGTCGAAGCTGCCTTTCATGGGCCCTGCAAAAAAAATACATCTCATTGTCTAAAACTTCAAAGTGAAGTTATAAAATTCCTGTAACAATATGTGCCTCACAAGTTACACCAAAAGGCAACAATCTAAGGGTGTGAAAACTACACAATCGACGAGTAATCTCTTGAACTAGCATATAATCTGACAGCTACATTGTATGGATACGAGTACGGTACCGGTACCCGGTACGGATAGAAGTACAAGATACGGTAATTTTTAAAAAACTAGAGTATGGGTACGTTAATATTAAATATATATATATATATATAAGAAACTGAAATTTCACATAATAAAATATGACACAACATAATATAAAAGATAAGGAAAGGGAAATTTGCCTTAGGGCATGAAGATGCTGCCGATAATGAAAAAGGGGAAGGGAAATATGTCTTAGGGCATGATAATGCTATCGATAATGAAAAGAAGGGAAGGGAAATATGCTTTAGGGCATTAAAATATTGAGTTTAGTGTAAAATTTGGCCAAACCGTACCCAAGCCGCACCGAGCCGTATCTGAGCCGTACCCATTCTTAATTTTTTTTTTTTTTTTAAATTGGTACGTACCCAACCGTACCCGTACCCAGTGTTGTCAAGGGCGCAAGGCGCACTCTAGGCGCTAGAACTCTTGTATTGCCTCAGGCGCAAGGCGCAAAAAAAGCGCTTGCTTGAGTGAAGTAAGGCGCAATATATAATGTGTTTTTTTTTATTTATGTTTCTCTGTGTATATATATATATATATATATATATATATATATAATAAGCTTAAGATATATAATTATGACAATAAATTCTAAAAAGTGGTCCAGTTTATCTACAAAACATGCAATTTTGTTGTTGTTGCCCAATATGCATGATTTCCTTATGGCCCCATGTTTGTTGTTGAATACTCAAATATTGAGAAGTAGAGAGTTTGATACTATCGGATTTCTTACTAGTAAAGGTACATCTAATGAAAAAAGTTAAAATAAAGGTTTTTAAAGAGAACTTCAATCAGGCGGGCTTTTTTTACGCCTATCGCCTTACAAAAAAGCGCGTCTAGACGCACCAGGCGTGCGCCTAATCAAATGAGCCTCGCCCGAAAGGGTCTAAGGCGCTTTTGTTATGTGACGCTAAGGCGCAAGGCGTAGGCGTGCCTAGGCGCAAGCCTTGACAACACTGACCGTACCAGGTACGGATACTCTTGCAATTTGAGCGTACCCATGCTTCAGAGTCTGACAGGAGCCACAAAAGACCCGAAATTGCCACCATACTCAACATACCTATAAATCTTATCTTAACTATGCTAGCAAATCAAGGAAACTGATGTTACAATATACATCAGAATCTAACAGTTTAAGTCAAAGTCCTGTTATATGTTAACTCAGTAGAATCCTGGAACAGACACTATACTGCAATTGAAACAATATTGAAAGTTTATTGTAGATATGCTGTTAACTAAAGATATCTAAGATTTGGATATTTTCAATTATGCAACTGCAACAAGTGGTCACAATACCACTATTATGCAAAACTGCCTAACTGGACGTATCCCAAATGAAGGTTCTAATATTGCTTAAAATGTTTGAGTTTATTTCATCACTGCTTTTCTGAAAGTTTTAATAGACTAGAGGGAAGCTCTAGCAATTTACTGACCGTAAAACACCAATATTCGAAAGAGCCATAAGGTGTTTTAAGAAATGTAAACAGTAAATAGCCAACATAAAGAAGTTTACTTGTTGCAAAATAGATGTTTCTTACCCAGTTTGAACCATGTATAGATTGAAGTCACAAGGATTTGGCAGAACACTCATGCATCTACTTTCCATTTGATGCTTGAAGTCAAATCCTCCCGCATGCACATCGAACCCAATAATTCTTTTGTCTGCCCCAGCAGACAGTACAATCTGCTTTTGCTGCATCCCTGCAACTCCCATGACAGCAGAAGAATGCAGATTCTTATGTAAGGACTCTGGCTTCCATACATTATCGTCTCTCTCATTCCAAAGCACCACTGCACGATCGCTGCCGCCAGTAACAAAACAGGTATTTTCCCAGGGCATGAATGTTATGCTGTTGATGATACCTTTAACATGAGGCTTATCCTCTAAGTAAGTTACACGAGCTCTCTGTCATGGCACATACAAGAAAAGGAGTTGACTTTACATAAAGATAGGCCCCTACTAAAATGGAAATTGAATGTTTTAAGTAAAAAATTACAGGTTACTTAGATCTTCCAGAGCCTCCATACATCCATGAATATATCAGCAAGAAGATTTTTTTTTTTTAAATAAATTACAACCACCACACTTACCCCTCGTGTTTTGTTAAGTTTTAGTACTGATATCTGAGAATCCCCAGCATCTGCAGTGTATACAGAAAAAAGGCTGTTTCCGTGTGGATGCCATGCTATATCTTCTGGCCATCTTCTCTCTTCTGAGGATACACAATCTGTACTACTAAGCAAAGAAGCTGAGGACCTGAAGTTCAAAGCAAAAATAATAATAATAATAATAAGAAACACTTAGGACCCAATTGATACCATTGACAGAAAGGGAGAAAAGACTTATGGTTCTGAAATTTCTGCTAAGTAATACACATATTTGCACTAAGCAACAAATCACAGCCTGATCGGACCATGTCATTTCTGCAATGTTCTCATAAATGCCATCCAAACAAAAGCATGAACAATTAAAGGACATGCCACCTATGATGATGCAGTGTTGTCAAGGGCGCAAGGCACACTCTAGGCGCGAGAACACGTATATTGCCTCAGGCGCAAGGAGCAAAAAAAAACGTTCGACTGAGTGAAATAAGGCGCAATATGTATATGTATGTGTGTGTGTGTGTGTGTGTGTGTGTATATATATATATATATATAATAAGCTTAAGATATATAATTATATAATAAACTCTAAAGAGTGGTCCAGTTTATCTACAAAATATGCAATTTTTTGTTGTTGCCCAATATGCATGATTTCCTTATAATCCCATGTCTGTTGCTGAATACTCATATTTTGAGAAGTTGAGAGTTTGATACAATCCCCTTTCTTACTAGTAAATGTACATCTAATGAAAAAAGTAAAAATAAAAGAAATTAAATAGAACTTCAAATAGGTGGGCTTTCTTTATGCCTATCGCCTTAAAAAAAAACGCGCCTAGACGCACCAAGCATGCGCCTGATCAAATGAGCCTCGCCTGAAAGGATCTGAGGCGCTTTTGTCATCTAACGCTAAGGCGCAAGGCGTAAGCGTTCCTAGGCGCACGCCTTGACAACACTGATCATAACATGCAAGAGGGGGAAAAAAGGCTCAATGATAAGAGATCAAGGAATCATACGAGTAAAACTTCAAAAGTGCTCAGCCTAAAACCAACTTGATATTGCATTTTTCGGTAGTAGTCAGAAGATAAACCACCTGTTTCAAAAATGGTGCAGGCAATCAACATTTAACTTTTGATATCAACTGCCTCCTGCTATACCTAACACAGTTAAGCCTTAATCACAAACAATTTTTGGCCAACTACATATATCTTTTTCCTCCATTTTGCATGCTCTAAGCACACTAACCTTATCTTGCTTGTTAAGGTCCTAAAAAGACTCACAAGAATCTTTCAGCACCACATGCCTAAATCAAATTCCAGTAACTCAATATTCCCCTTTCTTTTCCCAAATGGCAGAACAAATTTCACAGTTAAAAGCTCTTTTTTTTGGTACTAAGGAAGACGTAACTTGGGATAGGGGAAGGGGGTTGCAGATGCTGGGATACGAACTCAAGACCTGCTGAATGCCACCTCCTAAGGGTGGCTACATGAACCAACTGCACTAAACTTCGGATTCACAGTTAAAAGCTCTTTGTTTCTATAAAATACCTTTCTGCAAAAAGAATGCTTCTACACGTCTATGACATGCATCATATTCATAGTTCAGCATGGTGATATATATATGTGTATATATATATATATATATATATATATATATATATATATATATATATATATATATATATATCCATATCAAATGCATACCATGATATAATTAGAAGCTCAATCATATGAAAAGTTTGCCTTGCAATCTGTTGATCGACAACCCACATCATTGACAGGTAGTAAATAGCAGGTCCGGACAAAAAAAATAACTTACCCTCTACCCTGAATTTGCCACAAGTTGACTAATCCATCCAAAGCACTGCAAATAGTCCAAGACACTAGCAAAAATCAGATCCTGTAGAATATAAAGAAACTATAGAATTTGTCATGCTAAACAGTTAAAACAATGAAGTGCAGGGGGCCTTCCATCATGCCACTAAAATGAAAATTTCACATAATGAATGGCATATCTTCCTCTTCCCTTATCAAAGAACATACCTGGTTACAAAAAGCTGATCATTCACTGGACACACAGCAAGACTTCTCAACTTTCTTTTGTGCTCACTGTGGATGTGATTGCTTGAATATAAGCCACTTGTGATTGGTGAAGAGCTGCTTCGGACCAAAGGAATCACTTCTTTGTGTTCTTTTTGTTCTGATACAGCAGAAAATTTGTAATGTTCATGTAAAATCCAACATGAAAATAAGTAATAAATCCAGTTACAGGTGATCGCCTTACCAAACTTCCTTTTAGTTCCTCTATCTTTAATTTCAATAACCTCCACATCGGTAGAACTTCTATGAGATTTCTCAGCTTTTACTTTTACAGCCCTATTAGAAGCAGCGGTTTCTTCAAGAGCAATGGTAGTTTTTGCACCTAACCCTGCTGGTTTTATATGTTGTGAAATCTTGGGACTTACAGAAGGGTTTACAAGTTCAGTTCTTGATTGCGGTTGGTTTTTAGAACCTCCATTTATATATTCAGGACTGATTGATCTCTGCTCCACCTTCACACTTTTAGTTGCCACAAAAGCATTAGATGATGCCGAGTTATTTCGCCCTCGAAGACGATCCAATTTAGATTGTGAATCTAGCAGCCTCTCCTCTGCTTGATCAAGCTATGTTTCAAACAAGAAGAAAGAACAAAACAATCAAACAAAGCACTTGATATAAATGTATATTCGAAAGCTTAAAGCTATACCTAAACAAACCATCATTACAACACACATCTCAACAAGAAAAACAGCTTTATTAGGATTCATTTGGTTCACTAATAGTTTGCCTCTAAACAACCTGATAATCTCGCTTATAAACCCATACATTATTGAACAAAAAGTCAAAGCAAAAGATTCTTTCTTTGTACTCTACTGATAACTGCTTAAGAAAAGTGGTAAATTTATCACTTCACGAGATTATCAGATTGGCTTTTCCACTTCAATGTCACTCGTTTAAACTTGTTTTTCTACAAAGACAAGCATTAAAAGCGAAATGTTAAAGTGAAAGAACTTCAAAGAAGAAAGTTTCTCAAATGAAAATACATAGATTTCTACAAGAACGAAAAACTAGAAATCCCTCAATCAATAAGGGATTTCTTAGCTTTTACTTTTACAGCCCTAGTAGAGGCAGCAGTTGCTTCAAGAGCAATGGTAGTTTTTGCACCTAACCCTGCTGGTTTTATATGTTGTGAAATCTTGGGACTTACAGAAGAGATTACAAGTTCAGTTCTTGATTGCGGTTGGTTTTTAGAACCTCCATTTATATATTCAGGACTGAATGATCTCCGCTCCACCTTCACACTTTTAGTTGCCACAGAAGCATTAGATGATGCTGAGTTATTTCGCCCTCGAAGACGAGCCAATTCAGATTGTGAATCTTGCAGCCTCTCCTCTGCTTGATCAAGCTATGTTTCAAACAAGAAGGAAGAACAAAACAATCAAACAAAGCACTCGGTATAAATGTAATAATCGAAAGCTTAAAGCTATACCTAAACAAACCATCATTACAACACACTTCTCAACAAGAAAAACAGTTTTATTAGGATTCATTTGGTTCACTAATAGTTTGCCTCTAAACAACCTGATAATCTCGCTCATAAACCCATACATTATTTAACAAAAAGTCAGTAAAAGATTCTTTCTTCTTCTTTTTTTTTTGGAGTAAAACCAGACGGAAGACTAATCCCTGTCGGGATGAAAGTGTAATGGTAAAGCACTCCAACATTGAAGACTCCCAGTATTCGAACCTTGGTTCTAGGGTTGTAGCCACTAACCAATCCAATCAAGCAAATGTTGGTAAAAGATTCTTTCTTTATACTCTACTGATAACTGCTTAAGAAAAGTGGTAAATTTTATCACTTCATGAGATTATCAGATTGGCTTTTCCACTTCAATGTCACTTGTTTAAACTTGTTTTTCTACAAAGACAAGCATTAAAAGCGAAATGCTAAAGTGAAAGAACTTCAAAGAAGAAAGTTTCTCAAATGAAAATACATAGATTGCTACAAGAACGAAAAACTAGAAATCCCTCAATCGATAAGGGAATATTTCAACAGGAAAAGAAAAAAAAAACCAAACATCGCAGGAAAAAACCAACCAAGAAAAGCTTCATCTTTCCCATTTTTTTTTCAAAAAAAAAAAAAAAGAGAAGAAAAAATGGGGAAAAGGAAGGAAGAACCCGAGATTTGTAATAGGAGATACGGAGGCGGAGGTGTTCGACTTTTTTGGTGCGGTGCTCGATCAAAGCCACCAATGCTTCTTCTTGCTCTGCTCTGCTGTTTTTGTCTTCTCCATGCGCTTCTTCTTCTTCTTCCTCCTTCACTCTCTTCGGAATCGCAGAACTCCCGCTCATTTTTCTTCACCTTTTATTTTTTTTTTCCTTTACGCCACTTTTCTCGGCTTCCTCCACCCCAAAGACCCTTTTTTATTTTTTTTTTTCCTTTGTATCTGACAGAATTAGGGCTACTTAATATAAACTTTATTGTTTTTACTCTTTTTTTTTTTTTTTTTTTTTACTGTTTTCACTTTGCTCTAATAAATCTTTTTTTTTCCTTTTTCATTTGATCTCTTTTTTCAGGCTTCAAGTTCATCTTATAAACTAATCATTAAACTATCTTTTTTATTTTTTTATTTAATCATTAAACTATCTTTAATTTGTAACAAAGAAATTAAATTTTGTATATCACTATTTTAATAAATAGATTTAAGCCTTCTAAAGAAAATGTCTTTGAAAAATGTCTTTTGGTTTCTCTTTCTCCTCCAAAAATAAGTTTTTACACTAAAACACCAACTGATAGAGTAAGGTAGCTCAGGAGGATATAGCCAGCCATAGCCTTTGCACTTTGCATGAGGAACTTAATTTATAGCAAAAAAAAAAAAACTTTAATATAATGGTAATTATTAGGTAAGATTTTTATTTTTTACTAATATTCAATATAAATGAAATTTCAATTCATCGAAATTCGTTCGATTTTATTTAAAATATCTAATTATAAAATGACATCCCGATGCAATAAAACCTCTCACCATGCTCCCAAATGAAACCTTAGACACCAAAATAATAAGAATAAGATCTTTATGATTTCTATTTTAAATTAAGCTAAGAATCCTCCAAAGTCCAAGTAATTTACATTCTGAAACACTGAATTTAACATTAACTTTCATATAGGTCACAAACCTTTAATTTTATTAAATTACATATGAACTTTTATTATTAATAAAATTAGGTCACTTATGTTAACTTCATTGAGTAATTCTAACGGAAAAATTGATTCAGCATGCATATATTTTTTACATCTCATCAAAATAATGTCTGATTGGCATTTTAGATAATAAAAAATTCACGCTGAATCTGCTTTTTTGCTAGAATTACTTAACAAAATTAGCATAAATAACCTAATTTATTAATAATAAAAATTCAGTAATATAATTTGATAAAATTAAACGTTTGTGACTTAGATGAAAATTGATGCAAAGTTGAGTGACCCAAAACATAAATTACCCCCAAAGTAGACCTGCTCATGGGCCGGATTGGGCCGAGCAGAGGCCCGAGTTTTTTTCATATTCTTTGCCCAAGCCCGGCTTTGGGTCGAGCTGGGCCAATAGGCCCGAATACACTGTTCATCAGATTAAAAAATATATTTTATTTTTATTTTTTTATAATTAAAATTAAATACATTATTATTATTATAATAATAAAAAACACTGTTCCAGGCCAGGCCAAGCCGGCCCGAAACAAAAAATCCTACCCAGGGCCGGGCCTGCCAGGCTGGGAGGGCTGCCCGGCCCATGAGCAGGTCTACCCCAAAGTCCAAACTCTGAAACAGACAACTTCAATAAAAGCATCTGCAAGAACTCATATTCCCTTGGCTCATGAAACATCTACCATCAGCTCACCATCTCATTTTCAGACACACCCTCCTAAAAACCCTGTTAATAACTTAATCTGGCAATATTGAAACACAAATTTGTACAGACAATAATTCTCTTCTGCTACATTTTTTTCAAACCAAGTTCCTATTTTTCGGGTCCTAGCTCGAAGGCTGAAAACAATCCACCACAAAGCATTCATCCAAGTTGTCTGTTTCAAACTTCTATTCTAAAGCAATAAAAGAAAAAGAATGTATTTCATTAAAGGTAAACAAAGAAAAATTCAAAATTCGACAACTAGAAATACTTAGAAATGTTGTCTCTTTCTCTCTCTCTTTGAGCAAATCACCCCTCACATAGACCAAAAGCAGGACTCCTAGGGATTTCAAAACCTTGGTGGACACAAAAATGAAATTCACATAACTCAGGATACAAAACTGAAACAACAAAAGGATCCCTCAAGTCATGCATAGGCCCCCAGGAACTTCTTTCTATACATCATGATACCGTTTTGGTCAAAGACTATCCAAAATTTGAAGCCCCCATTACGCCGGTCTCTATACTCGTAATGGGCTTTGATACAAACAAAAAGTTTCGATAGAACAACAGAATTAGTCGAGTTTAGTTTCGGTTATGCATCTTGGTTCCCAAAACTGGTTCTCTATAGCAAAAAAAGAGTCATCAGGCCAGCCTCAAATACAAGGTAGGGTGGATAAAGTTCTAGTACTCTTAAATGGTATTTTAAAGTTAGAGCCTGGATAAGCAGACTTCTCAATCAGAATCTTTGGAAGAACCCAACAACGAGTCTGCCCCATTGGAAAATTCCTCCCCGTTAGCTAAAGTTGAAGAACTACCTTGGCGGTGGTTGTCCTCGTTAACAGTTGTTCGAGGTCTCCCTAGTCTTGATCGAATATTGGTACCCGTAGGAAAAGGCTCCTACATAAACAACAAAGTAGGAGTTAAATACGCAAAACGTCTTTCTCCATTACAGATATAAGAATGGCGAAAGCCGCACAAGTAAAACTACATTATAAGTTTCAGGAAACAAGGAAGAAAAAAAAATTACATTGAGCTTGTTATATGATGTGTCAAGATAACCTACCTGATCACCAGCATTTGGGCCATCAGTATGAAAGAGAATAGGGCGGCAACGTTTATCTTCATTCATCAAGCTTGAATTCTGGAAATGAGAAATAAGAGCAGTCTTTCCCTGAATCCTAGCATATGCAAGAGATGCCACCTTTTCACTGTTGAACTTTTCCCATTTCTTGCCATTGAATGCCTGAAAAGATGTATTGGTTTAACATGATTAGCTTTAGTTTATAAAACTAAAACTAAAAGTGAAGTACACAACCACTATGTTGCTCCGACTCTTCATTTTTTTTGAAGTATCCGTGTCCGACACATATCCGGACATGGATATGGAGATATGACCCTCCAAAGACCTTCCAAATACATGAAAAAACTTTTAAAAAATTGAACATACCCGTGTCGGACACGTACCCGTATCCGACACTCACCTCCGAGTCCGAGTAACATAACACAGCCACACATGCAGATGATAATATCTGCATAAAAAAGAGATAATAGTGTGACATATCATCCATGTTATCAAACCTTATAGAAAGGAGTGATCTGTTGTGGATCAATCATGTTGATGAAAGCATAGCCCACGTTGCATTTGTTCTGCAGATAATATTTGTAAAGTTTAGGGTTAGTAACACATTCAACTACAAGTAAATGTAGCACGTCCAAGCATGAATCAGAGAGTCAAGGTTGGAAAATGTTTGATTGACCAATTATGTTACTTGCCTTGAAGTCAATTGGCAAATAAATAAAATCATAAGTTCCTCGACAGTACTCATCAATGGCTGCCAGAAGCATTTTTGAGGTATACCTGCAAAAAATCACCATTTAACTTTTTCTTAAGGCGATAATCATTTGAAAGAAGGAGAGACATAGGGAAAGGAAAAGGAAAAGGAAAAGGAATATTTACTAAATGAAAGGAGCTTTAATATTGGATGCAATCAATAAATCTGAAGAACGAAAACTAGCATATTACTAGACATTAAATTATTAAAAGTATTCACCACCTCTGCTATCTCACTTCAACATATTACTAGACATGGCCAAGTTGAATGAATCGGAAACGATCCAATAGAAAAAACATTGCAAAATTGGTGGTCCATCAATAATTACTCCATTTTGGAGCAATAATGAGATTTTAAAGACAAAGTGCTGCTAATCATCACAGGTTATCTATGACTTTAAGGTCATTCATAAACAATTTTGTTCAAGCATAAGAAAGTTTAAACAGATAAAAATTTATTTTAATAGTAAAAATAGCAACTCAAGACACGAGAAATAAAGAATAAAATGACTGCAATTTGCATGAGGAGCAGTTCACATACTTGTTGGGTATGTTTTTAATCATAAGTGTTGTTCTGTTGTCTTCCCCACGTATGATGCGGTCAATATCAAGTTCATATTGTTTCTTATCAGCATTACTAGAATTTGATTCATTTCTACGGTGTGAGAAGTTTCTGACACGATCATTAGGAGAATCAAGAGATGCTGGCATTGAAATCATAGGGTTCCTGCCAGGGAAAAGGTGGCACATCTGCTGAGGAGAGTGTACCCCACCATTTTTCGTGAAATCCATACAATTTCCACCAACATGAGAAAAAATGTTGTGGGAAGCAATTTCCACTGGATGTGATGGCGAACTACCAGGAAAACCCACACTTCCAAGAGATCCCAGGTGAAAACCTGAAGTTTCAGGAGACTCCCCGGCATAGGGATGCCGCCTGTCCCAGAATGCAGAATTAACTGGTGGTGCTGAGCCAATGTGGTGGTGTACAGGTGATCCTACATTCAACATTACAGGAGGAGCCCTAGGAAATGCAGGGATGTGTGGAAGGCGATTAGCATGAATGCCATTGACAAATGATGGCGAATTTGGCCAAACCATGGCACTTGACGGATGTTGCTGGTGTGAGTTGGAGTTGTTCCACATATAATGATTTCCATTAAGTGACAAGCTTCCATTTCCAGACGACCCAAAAACTAGAGAGATTGTATTAGTAACATAAAGTTAGAGAGAAAGGTAACACGTGAGAGTAAAATCCAAAGCATAAGAAACAGAATTGAATTCAAGAACAAAGAAGAAGAACTAAATTTACCCAAAACTTTTAACATAATAAATTGTGAAATTAATCAAAAATATTAACATACATAATTATGAAATTCCTATGTATCCACAAAGGAGTGCAACAAAGAGCAGGAAAACATTTTCAATTAATATACGAAATCATAATCAGCTGAACTTACCCCCTGCATTAGGTTCCATCAGGTGACCATTTGAACTAGCTCCCCGAATGTGCCTATTATCAAGTCCGTCAGCCATCATGGGACCAACGCTGCTAGCCATGTCTGTTATGGTGCTAGAGGAGTTGAATGGAATACCATTGGCTAAGCTATCATGATACTCAGGAAAGGAATGAGGATGGAAGCTTGGTACACCTTGGTTAGCAAACTTCATTTCATCCCCAGAATGGTTGGGCTCCCGAAGGCTTAACTGTTTGCCTATAGGTGCCACTCTTTCTGGGGAGGCTAAGTTAATTGGAACACTAGAACTTCGATGAGGTTCAACAAATGTACTCACAGGTGCAACAACCTGGGTAGACCCATTATCCATGCAGCCAGATGCAATTACTCCTGGAGAAACTGTCACAATCACAATGAATCATAATGTATGAAGCAACAGAAACATTTGCTCTGAAACAACAGCTTATAATGAATTGATCAGATGGCAGAATTTACAGGCAAAAGCATACCAATGGGCGCTGATGATAACTCATCAAAAGGGCTTTGGCATAGGTTAGGTTCATCTTGCTCTGGCTCACACTGTTGCATAAAACTGCAAAAGGAACTTCGGTTTACCATTACTTATAGAGGCCACAGAAAACAATAATTATTCTTTTAAAAAGAAAAGGAATAAGGAATGAAATACAACTTAGATGCACAAAAAGCAAATTAGGTAAAATATCCAGAAAATTGATCGCACATCATTTACCAACTCCATTCTCACAGCGAAGTAAGGCAGAAGTAGTAAAGTCACAGAACCATCATGTAAAAAGTATAAAAATAAAAAATAAAAAATAAAAATTCCACTTTCAGGAGCCAGGATCACAGAAAAGGGGAAATTACAAAGGTCCCAAATTCCCTTCAAAAGCTAAGATTACTCTAAAAACACTTTAAAACAAAGTTGAAGAAAGCAGCACAAGTTGATGATATTACCGCCTAACACCTCCTGGACGGCTTGGTTCAAGTTTGATCTGCTTCCCAGCAATGTCACTCCTATTCAGTGCATGAAGAGCAGCTTCTGCAGCTCTAACATCATAAAACTCAATGAATTTGTGATTATGCTTGTGTGGAGTCTCGCGGATCTGCCACACAAATTAACCATTAGACATTTATCATCCCAAATATAAGGGAATTATGAAGCGGAAGGAAATTGAATGAACCCTTTACTTCTTTAACTTCTCCGAAAGCACCAAATATTTGTTGAAGCTCATCAGTTGAAACAGAAGAATCGAGGTTGAAAACCACCAGCGTCCCTTGGTTTACATCTTTTTCAGATGGATTGTCCTGAGGTCACAAAATTTTAAAAAATAAACGAATAAAGCAGCAATGTGTCACATGAAGATGCATCAACATATTGGACAAAACAAAGGTTGTAACAGCAGTGAGGGTAACAATAATAATAGTATACAGTAACCATCCAGAACAAAATGGTTGAAGCCACACCTTTGGAATTGAATAATGTATATCAAGTTTCCTACACCTCAATGGCTTATTTTGCAGAGCCCTCATTGCGTTTTGTGCTGCCCTTATATCACAATAAGAAATCATAACAAACCCACGATGCTTACAGGCAGTATAGAGAGTTCGGATATCTCCATATTGCTGACAGAAGGAAACAGGTTGGTCAATTAACTTACTTGAACATATACCCTTTAAAAGAAGAGTGGATGGAGGAAAATTTGCTTGCACAAAGTCTCAATAAACAGTGTAACAGATTGAAAGGAGCACAAACCTCAAAGAGAGCTTTTAACTCTGAGTCTTCTACATTGCTATTAATGTTCCTGACAAAAAGTGTCCGAGAAGGATGTTCACCATATGGATGTTCACCAACAATTGAGCCATTGGAACCCCCTTGACCATTGAATACTCCAACGAGATCTGAATTTCTTGGACCCATGGATACACGATCATCCCCTTCTAATTCCAATCCTCCACCACTGCTGAATAGGTCAAAATCTTCTAACTCATCTCCTTTACTGGCATGAGCGTTAAGTCCCAATTCATCAATCACCCCAGAAAAGAGATCATCTTCATCGGGGAGGAGATTTCCAATAGTCTGTGCCTCAATTTCTTCCATAGATTTGAAAGGTTCTTCCTCATGGTGTGAAGCAGCTTTACTGGCATGTTGACAAGATAGATCATTCCCCAATAATCTCACTGCATAAAGATAAAAGCAAAGCAAATCACAGACAAAATTTATCAATTGTATGCTAATAAAAAATAAATTAAAAAGACAGTGAGTAACCAGAAAAAATTGGGGGGGAAAAATCAGCACAGTGAAGATATATTTTAGCTCTAATTTTCAATCCATGTGAACCTCTGGTAGAGAAAAGGGGAAATAAAGAAATATAGATGTGAACAGATTAATAAAATGGATGACGATGGCATGATTAATTAATAAAACAATTTCATACTTTCTTTTAGAAATATTTGCATGATATGGTAGGAAATTAATAGTCATCAATCAAAACATAAAATGCTATATCAATTAAAGCATCTGATATTAGAAAAGCAGGAGAGAAACAGTGCAAACATGGAATGCAACTGCATGTTGACGCATGAGTACAGAAACCTATAGATATGTACATAAGCTTGATACACATAGATAAAAACACTTACACTTTCTACTAAACATTTCAGACAATGAACTTGAAAACAGACTACTTTCATGCTGGATCACATTGCCATCGGTGCTGTTTCTATTAAAGTTCACTGCTGGTTGCATATACAGATTTAACAGTGATTTAGGATGGTGATTCACAGAATTCCATGAAGGCTCAGACAAATTGGTAATTCCCTTCCAACCAATGCCTAACTTTTCTTCTTGATCTCTGGCCAGATTTGATGGAGGAAATTCCATGCAGTCGGCAGACAGTTTTTCCAATGGAGATGAACCAACCACCTTGTCTACAAAGACCAGAAGTTTTTTTAAACAGACGGACAGGAAGATAACCATGCACAAGGTTTTGCACAGAAAAGCACATAAAATTTTTCATTTTAAAGATCTGAGATTTCTATGCAACACGTTATTAAATGCAAACCACTCCACTTATCTGTTATAAGGCATTTCAATTTTGTAAGAAGGGAAAATTTTAGGAATGAATTCCAAAGTTTTACATGTGACACCAGCAAAAATTCCATAACGCAAGAAACATATTTCTAAAAAAATATGCAAAATAAGGGACCTTACTAAATTAATCAAGGTTATATGCATGTATGCAATCTCAAGGGACAAAACCTTTTCCAAGAAAGATCTCTAGGGGGTGAATTCTGACAATAAATACAGCATTTGCAAAAGGGGAAAAAACACTAAAACTGACACCAATTTTTGGCTCTTAATTACACCAAGTATATCAGGCACTTTTGAAAATAATAGGACGGAAATCAATCTATAATATATCTACAGCAATTAACAAAAGCACTTCTCACATGAAACTGACATCTACTTATTTAGCACAATCGAACAAACTTTCATCAATATAGATGACAAACTCTCACAATGATAATTTAGTGCTTCAGAAGAACCATCAATAGTCAAGCATTCCATCAATAAATCAAGCTAATTGCTGCATTCTTTTGAAAATCCTTCAAAGCAGATACCCACATTTTCATGATAGATTTTGGAGTGATTAAAGCCTTCTGTTACACAATAATATGGCTTCAATTGGAAATAAAATTTTAATTATGCTTAACATTCTGACTGATGCACTCAGGAATCCTTTTCATATGGACAAAACAAAACAGTTGGAACCATTGGATCAATCTTTTTGGTTATTCCCTCAATCATAAAGGTTAATTATGGTTCTTAAATACATCCCAAATGTCATCACTAAGTCAGGGGCCACAGCTTCTCACAGAAATCAAGAGACTGAATTGATCATCTATTAATTTTAACAATGATAAAAGCTAAAAGTTACATTTTTCTGATCTAAGCCTACTGACAAGAAATTGACAGCCAGTTTTAAATGGTCAATGCATTTAAATAAACCGATTAGCAGCAGACAGAACCAGCAATTCAGTTGTCCATAGCACTGTTCTCACCTTGATTATCAGACATTGTATTTGGCTTCCAAAATCCAACTTGTCTCTGCCCAACAGAAGTCGATATTAAAGCAACATGAAATGAAGTACTGTTTTCTGGTACTGGGGACTTAAAAGTTGAAAGTTTCAACAAAAAGAAAATGATCACAATTTTAAAAGGAGCACATACAGGAACCCTGCAATATCATCTAAAACAAGAAATAAAGACCCAGTCTGATAAACTCGAAATATAAATAAAATTATAAAATTGGGTGTATCATTATTCCCTAGAGTACCTCAGCTGGGAAACAAATGTCTTCGAAAAAGTGGGATGATGCCGATGCATTCCTTTGATCCATGATCTCAAATGGCATTGTTCAGCTTCAACACCAGAAAACCTGAAAACTAAAAGCCCAAAATTTGCCGGTTGCAACTCCGTCCTGACTTAATGGCCCTATCTCGGAAAGCATTCAACAATCACCAATTCCTAGTCAGTAAAAACTTGTATGTTTTAATAAAATAAAAATAACATCAGAAATGCAAGATGAAGTTACAAATTTTGAAGAAACAGTAATCCACTAATTTAAATTCTAAGCTCTTTTGTTTTAATATATCAAAAATCATAGAAAGAAGTGAAGATGACACAAAAGCTAGCTACTTTCTTCAAAATTTGGCAACTTAAAAGCATTTTTGAAGTAAACATAGGGGGAAATTTTTACTTTATAATAATTCGAATAGGTTGAAACAAGATTTACCATGAAAAGGAAAGCCACTTACCTACCAACGACCAAACAAAATTGCTACGTTTGGTTTCCAAGAAAATGTAAGAAAATTTTAAAAAGAAAAATCCTAAATTATGAACACAAGAAAAAGAAAAAAACTAAAGTTAACTGTGAATAAAAAACATATATGTTGCTGAATTAAGGTGAATTTTCCATTTCCAAACAAAAAACTAAATTCCCAATATTCAAATTCTAGTTTCCCTTTTTTTTTCCCACGACTTTCCTAAGCAGCTAAAAACAAAAGGAAATGATTTAAGCAACTTAATCCTAAAAAAGGAAATTGTTAACTACCAAATCAGTTTAAACACAACTTTGCATTTCTCATAATAATTTTTTTTTAACTTAAAAACTACCCTTTTTCCCACTAATCAAAGAACAAAATTATACAAAAGCTCTGATCAGATCAGGGAATTGAATTATGAAAAAAGTCTAAATTCTGGAAACAAACCTATAAAATTGAGGTAAAAACCCCAAAATTGTCAAAGTTTGACCTACATAAAACAGAAACCAAGCCTTACCTTTTGAACCAAAAATCTTGAAAATTCTGCAAACTTTTTCATGAATTGATACCCAGGGTGAAAGCAACAGGCATTTAAATATTAAAAAAAAAAAAAAGGAGCAATTTTGAGAGAGAGAAAATTTAAAAAAAAAAAAAATCAAGGCATTAAGGAAGAAGATAGAGCAAGGGATCTCAGCATCTTTTTCCCTGCATTGCAAGCCATTACTCACCACAAGAGAGAGAATATGTTTCCTTCTTTTTTTTTTTTTTTTTCTTCTACAAAACCAGAATTACAGAATCATTTAACACGAATTTTTTTAAGAAAAATAAAAAAGAAATTTTATTCTCTTTCTTTGTGGCAGCTTGATTCCGGGAAGTGAACCCAAAAAAAAATGCAAATTCCGGCGAGATTTGGCTTCTCGCCGGTAGCTCACCGATGCGTTTTTTAGAAAGAAAACAGAGAGAAAAAAAAGATTTTGTTCGATTTTAGAAGAGAGAGAGAGAAACCGGAGAAAAAGAAGGTGTAATGTCGTGTCGTGTTGCGTTGTTGTTACTTGTTAGTTGGCTTTGAAAAGAAAAAGAAAAAAAAAAAAAAAAAAAGACAAAAAAGAAAAGAAATAGGCGCGGGGGATATTTTTTATTTTGTTGTGGATAATAATAAAATCAGATCCGTTCCTTAAAACACGACCGCTTTTAATTCAGACAAAGGAAATTTGGTTGTTAATAACGGCGTTACGGCTCTGTTCTTGACGGGACGACGGAATCTGAGCGGATGCTTTAAGATTACGGAAAATGAGGTTTTTATGAGCTGGCTTTTGTTTAAGAATTTTGCTAATCAGTTTTTTAAGATACTCCAAAAATAATAATATTAGTAACTTTTTAATTTTGTAATTAGTTTTTTAAAATTATTTAATAATTAATTAATGTTTAGTAATATTATTTAAGATGATATTTATAAAATATATATAATTAATATTTATTTTTTAATTTAATAAAAGTAATAAAATAAACGTAAATTTTTTTATTTTTAAATAAAAAAAAGTTCCCTCAATTATTATATTTTTAAAATAAATTTTTATATTTTATTATATTTAAATAAGTTTTTTTTTATTTGTATGGAAATAAATTTATATTAAAATTTTATTTAGGTATAAAAATTGATACAATGTCAGTATATATTTAAATACAACATTTTTTTTGAAGTATTTAAACACAATCGTTAAATCACCTAATTTCACCTATTAATAAATAAAATTATTTATATTTATTTTTAAAAATTTTAAATTTTTGAATTTACTTATTAATTAAATTGCATCATGTAATTAATTGACTATATAGATTTATAATAATAATGTACTAAATATAAACCTTTTTTATTATTGATTTTATATGTGGAATAGTCGGGGCTTTTGCAACGTGGAAAGTGATATATCTCTCTCTCTATCTCATCATAAAAATATTGATTTCAAAGATGAAATGTTATCTCTTGGTTAGAAAAAAGCAAAGAAAAAGAAAGTCATGAATAAGATTATTGAATCTTTGAAATAGACTTTATGAAAGGATTTTGTTAACGAATGCTCTAAGGGTATTTTTTAAAGTTATTAAATATAGTAATATCTTCAATTAATGCATTAAAAATGATGAATAAAATTATCAATTTTTACATTTAATACAATATTATTACTATAAATAATATATTAATTAACTTTAACAAGGGTCTTAAGGTATTTATTAACAAAACCCTTTATGAAAAAAAAAAGTCAAGATATTTAACAAGTATGGTATACTCTCGAAATAATCCTTCTCTAGCCTTACTTGCTACAAGTTAGAACCCCATCTCAATGAGAGAAATAATTAATTGGGTTAATTTGAAAAATATGTTTTCAATAACCATTTTATTTTTAAATGGTTTAATATATTAAAATTATTTAAAAAAAGAAATAAAAAAATTAGAATTGTTAAGAAGGATATTGTAAAAATAAAATTACTCTTAATGAAAAAATATTTTTTTTCTTTCTCCTCCCATTAAAGAAAGATTATTTACAAAAATTTAATTGAAAATAAATTTAAAAAATAAAATGTTGAAATATTTATTTTTTTAAAATTTAAAAAAAAAAAAATTAATTTTAGAAATATTATTTTTTATTTTTTAAAATTTTTTAATTAAAAAAAGTAAACTAAAAAATAAAAATATTTAAATATTTGTTTTTTAAAATTAAAAAAATATATATTTTCAAAAAAATTAATTTTTTTAATTAAAAAATAAGAGAAGTAGGGAGGAGAAAGTTTTTTTATCAAAGGTAATTTTATCTTTACAATTTCCTTTCTAACAATTTTTTTTTCTATTTTTCTTTTTTAAATAATTTTTATTTATTATATCATTTAATAATTATTGTATTGTTATTGATATTGGTATGGTATTGGTATGTTTTTTAAATTTACCCTAATTAATTTTCAACATAAACTTCTTGTAATCCAAAACTGTATAAAAACGTTGACAATTCCATGATACGGATACCCCACCTAATAGATATGATGTTTTCACAAATTAATTTTAATCAATTAAAAAAGCTAATAAAAAAAAAAAACAAACTAGTAATGTACTATTGCACATGTGACAAAAATGAATCCAAATTCGTTCGTCAAAGATTCGGGAAAAAATTTAAATCTAAAATGATTTAACTCGAAAAATTCAAATTTTGAAAGAAAAAAAAAATCAAACTTGAAAAATATGTTAAACTGATTACATTTTTTATAAAATTTAAAAAAATGACCTAACTAACTTAAGCACAAAACTGACCGAAATTTGAAAAAAATCTGAATTCAAAATGATTCAAATTTATAATAATTCGAATTCAAAAAACACAAATCCAAAGTAATTTAAACCTAAAATGACTTGAAATGCTTGAACCCGTTTTAATCAGTCCATTTACCATTTATATTTTTATAGAATCTGCATGATGCCACGTGGAGGCAGATAAAATTTTGGAATATCTAAATTAGGCAAGAGCTGGGTGGATCCAACACGCTAAGCATATAGTATAAGGATTAATATGATCAATGACGGATTTTGATATTTAATTTTGAGAGTGTCAATTAATATTTTTTTTTCATAAAATGTATCTTATTATATTAATATAAATCTATGCATGCAGTAGGTTTTCAAAATTATAAATTTTATCAATTTATAAACAAATGTATAAAAAAATAATACATCAAACAAATAATCTTATGCATAATATATCAAATAAATAATCTTATTTAAAATTGAGCAATTTTTTTTTTTACATACGAATACATCAATTGCTAAACAATATTTTTTTTAATCAAAATAAGAAAAATAAAATATTTTATTAAAATAATAAAGTTAAAACTTTGAGTTTAGAAGTTAGGGTATTTTTATAATCTTTTATAAAATACTTTCAATTTAACTTTTGTGTTAATAAAAACATGCATGATATAAGGATAAAAAGATTTAGGGTAAAATTAAAAATGAAAAGAAGTAATTAAAGTCAACTAGTTTGGTATTTGGTTGAAAACTTAAAATTTTATTAAAAAAAGCTTGAAAGTCAATTGAGCTTTTATTAAATTTACATGATTGTGATTTAAATTTGGTGAAAAACTTTTTGATTTTAAAAATTTGTGAGTTATGACTAATTAGTACAATACAAATATTAATGTGATTTTAATCCTCTTAAATTGTAATGCATAAAATTAAGTAATAAGATCACATAAATAAACAAGTTTAATAAATTTAATTTAAAATAATTATTTATATCTATTTAATATATATCTAAAGGGAATTTATAATTTTTGGGGAGCCAAAGCCCCTTCTATAGCTCCTATTATCAACTGCCCCTGAATATGATCCATGTGATAATTCCTTATCTTTGATCCAAAAAAACTTTGGAAAATACAGCATGTCATGTTCTTTTTTAAGTGGCCAAACTTTTTTAATTTTATTTTTGGATGACTATGGATTCTAATATATATTTCAAACATGGTTTTGTTGATTCTTTTATTCCTTTTCAAATTCAATAATACTAGTAATTAATACTAATTAATTATCTTATCATAATTGTAAGTTGTGACGGTGGAATATTTCATATAAATATTGATTGGTAATGAGGCTAATGACAATTATTAGGAAATCTTATTGGTTTTAAAAACAATTAATGAAATTTTAATTCATTTTTTCGCATGTTTGTATCCAATAATGCAGGTATCAGTATTCAGTACACCTTATAAGGTATAGGGTAAATTTAAAAAACATACTATTAATAATATAATAATTATTAAATAATATAATGAGTAAAAATTATTTAAAAAAGATAAATAAAAAAATAAAAAATGTTAGAAAATAATTGTAAAGACAAAAATAGCCTTGATAAAAAAAACTTTCTCCTCCCTTTTCTTTATATTTTTTAATTAAAAAATAAAACTTTTTATTTTTTTTCAATTTTAAAAAATATATTTTTATATTTTTTAATTCACTTTTTTTAATTAATTTTTTTAAATAATAAAAATAATATTTCTAAATTTAATTTTTTTAAATTTAAAAAAATATTTAAATATTTTATTTTTTAAATTTTAAATTTATTTTTAATTAAATTTTTAAAAAAATAATATTTCCTTAATGGAGGAGAAAGGAAAAAGATATTTTTTCATTGAGGACAATTTTGTTTTTACAATATCTTTTCTAATAATTTTTAACTTCTTTATTTTTTTTTCAAACAATTATTATTTATTAGATCATCTAACAATTATTTAATTATTGAAAACATATTTTTTAGATTTAGCCTAAGTTATATATCCACTATGTTACCATGCACAAATCCCCAACTTGAATACATGTTTGAACTTTGAACCCAATGGGTAATAATATTTTAGTTTTTTTAGAATTCGTTTTTAATATATATTGGTAATGAAAGAAATTAAATTTTATAAATAAAATTAAAAATAACACTTCAACGTATAACTGTTCATAAGCCACATCGAGGCAGATCTAAATATTAAAAAAATTATTTGTTCAAGACTCAATATAACTCGTAAGACTCGAAAAACTCATTTTATTATTAAAATATTATTTTTATATTAATATTTATAATTTTATAATTGATTTTTAAAAAAATAAAAATTATTTATTAAATAATAATCCGGATGAACCGGATCGATTTAAATTTAAAATATCTTAATTCAAACTCAACAAGTAATCCAATTTTTGGATTAAAATATTTAAAAAGTCCTTGTACTATAATAAAAAGTACATTTTAGTATCTGTACTGTAAATGTGAGTAATTTAATCCTTATACGTTTGAAATTAATGCAAAAAAATAAAATTGGTAAAAGTGTTAATAGAATATCGTCTAAATGCTAATGTGGATGTGTGAAACTGACAAAATAAATAACTTTAAAAAAATGATGATGTGTTACTTTTTTTACGCAGATGAAATTTAGAAACTGACAGAATTGATGACTTAAAAAAAATAATGACATGTTTTTATAGGTAAGGGAGGGATTTGAGTACAAAAATTCTGTTTTTTTTTTTTTTTAAATTTCACTTGAGTAAAAAAAATTGTCACATCATCATTTTTATCAATTTCAGATGTTTATGTCAACATTTAAACGATTTTTCATTAACATTGTTATCAATTTTATTTATTTACATAAATTTTAAACGTACAAAGATTAAATTACTCAATTTTATAATACAAAAACTAAAATATATTTTAACTATAATACAAAAACTATTTAAGTACTTTAATCCAAATCTTACTATCAACAAAACTTAACGGCTGCATGCACGTACGGATAAATTAACCAAAAGCATGCATGCTTTGAAATACTTTGAGCGGTATGCATATTGGATACCGTTGAATTGAAATTTGAAAGCCACAAAACAACAGCATTGTCGGCTTCTTTTTTAAAGTTTTTTTAGATTGTTATATATAGGAAGCAGGCTGTACAACACGATATAAAAAAATAAAATGATACAAATTTATAAATATATCAAAATTTATATAATATAAATTATTAATATAATTAAATTTATATAAATATATAATATTTTAAACGCGATTATAACACATAAAAATACACGAATATGATAAAAATACACAAATTATCAGATCTACATAAAAGTAAAACCGAATGAGGACATCATTTATGGAATTGAAAGGAAAGAGAGGAGAGAGATTTAGGTGTGTTTGGATGATCTATAAATGTAATAATTTTAAATTAATAGTATTTTTAATTGTATTATTTGAAATAAATATTTTTAAAAATAAATTTTGAATATTAAAATTTAATGAGATGAATAATAAAATAATGTATATATTATTAATAATTTGAAAAAACTAAGAAAATAAATTTGATATAAGTTTTCATAATTAGTGTTAAACAAAATAAAAATGACGTATTGGGTGTTACAAAAGGTATGGTTTTTTCTTTTTTTCTTCCAATCAAAAAAATATTTGTCGAATTATTGTTTTAAATTTTATTAGGAGGTATCAAAATTTGGAAGTTTGAAGACAAATCTAACGGGGTAAGCTGGACTATAGACTTGACAATACTGACACGATACAAATACGACATAAAAAAAATAATTAAAAATACGATACTAAAAAATAACACGAATATCTCAAAATTTATTTAATACGAATTATTAACATATCAAAATTTATATAAATATAAAATACCTTAAACACGATTATGATATGACACAATATACGAATACACGAATTGCTAGATCTACTGCTGTATACACAAAAACAACCCCAACATATATAAGGTTAGTTTAGCATTGCTGTTGAAAAAAATTTGGATTGAAAAAAACTTGGATTGAAAAAAATATGGTAAAAAATTATGATTTAAAAACTTTTAAGTGTTTAGCATTGCTGTGAAAAAATGTTGTAAAAAATTAAAATGTTAAAAAAAAATACGTTTAAAATAATAAAAATATAAAAATATGAAAATAATAAAATTATTTTATTCAAAAAATCAACTTTTAAAGCTCAAAAATTATATTTTTTGACCTTTTGATTTAACTTTTCAAACCATAATTTTAATAATCGAAGTTAATTTTTTTATCAATTTAATATTACGTTTACGATAAAAAATAATTTTTTTTACCAAAACGGTACCAAAGTAATGGTAAACAAGTTCTATCTCTCCAATCCCCTACCCGTTGGGCTTATGCCAAAAACAGAGACAGATAAAGAGACGTGAATCTCATGGGAAGTTCAGCTTTTAGTATTTCAGCGGGTTCATCGTAAGTGGGACCCACGAAGTTAACAAACGCTTGACCCCACCAAAATTTTCAATGTTCAGTTCGGCATAAGGATTTTGATGGTAAAGAATTGAATATCCGATTGGATTCGTTTTTTTTTTTTAATTTAAATATTAAATTTATTATTTTAGAATAAATTCATATATTTATCATCCAAATTTATTTTAATTTTGATATAAATAATCTCGAATATTCGAATTAAGACGAATATTATTCTTTAAAGACAAAGCAAAGCAAGTAAGCAACACATAGATGATTAGACATCAGTTGCTAAAGGCGCGTGGCATGTACTGAAAGGAGAAGCTGCAAAAAATTTACAGTCTGACAATTTTTGATTCAGATCTGACGTAATAATAATATTTATTTATATTCAATTTCGTTTACCAACTCTACGCCTTCGCATAGCTCTTAAATTAAAACTTTCAAGATATTTTCATGGGCAGCTGAACTGAAACCTCAAGAAAACTTTCCCGCACCCGCCTTTTCTTTATTGGATGGAGACCTAAATTTTTTATTTCCTTTTTTAAGTCCGGATCGGAGTTTACAAATTATCAAAATATTAAAAATCAATTTTTTATTATGATTTATATATTTTATAATCAAATTTAAATAAAAAATATTTTTTATTTAATGATTAGTAATTTGGATTGAGTCGAATTACTAAAATCCTAATTCAAATCGGATTGAACAAATAACCTGATTTTTTAACCTATCTAAATAGAGTTAGTGAAAAATAAAATACTTTTCAAATTGGAAAAGTAAAGGATTCCAGAAATAATCAAATTGATCGTTTGCTGATTAAGATTAGTCTGTTAAAAGTTGTAGTAATTGAAATTCTCAAAGTGTAGCATCAAGAATCATCAATGGAGGTCAGAGATCAATGCTGTAACTTACATTAACAGCTAAATTTATTTTAAGCAGATTTTGTCCGAAACTTGTAGTAATTATCTAAATGGCTTACCAACTTACGATTTAAGAACACCTTGGGGCTTCAATTTTAGAGTTCCTAACAAAGAACCATTTTAGATTGCAGCTGGTTTGGTTGGGCTTTTAACTACAGTACTAGAACCCCGGTGTCGACCCGATGAATACTTGGGCTTAAGCCCGATTTTGCTATCGACTATCTATAAACACTTTTTAAAATTAATTAATATATTATTTATAATAATAAATTTATATTAAATACAATAGTTAATAATTTTATTCATGATTTTCAATGTATTAGATGGAGATTTTATTATTTATAATAGGCATAAATACAAATTTGGTCATCGAAATATGCAGCTTAAATCATTTTGGCTCTTTTTTTTTTAATCAATTTGGCCCTCAATCTATTATTTTTGTCGATATCGTATAAATTTAACGAAAATTGATAACGTGCACAATTTCGTTAATTTTAAGCTATTTTTATAAGAAATTGATAAAAAAAAAAAACCCATAAATAAACAAAAAATTATCAAAAATTGATCAAAATTTTAACGTTTTCATTAATTTTAGGTTAAATTGACTGAAAATAATAGCATGAGGGCTAAAGTGATCCAAATAAAAGAATAAAGGCCAAAATGATTTAAGTTGCATATTCGGGGACCAAATTTATATTTATGCCTTTATAATAACCTCCGTAACCTTAAAAAGTAACCATAAGACACTCTGTTAGCAAAATCTATATATAAATTACTACTTAGTAGTATGTATGATGTTGCCACACTGAAGTCTGAGATCAATTTCTTCCAAATACTTGTAAGTAATGTCCAATAATAATGTGCAGATAGAGTTTGGTTATCCACAACATCCATAATAACAACTCTCTTATCAAAAGAAATCTAGAATCAAAGATCAGGAATATGTACCGTATTATCAGTAGCCTTGTCGTCTTTTCTAGATCCTTTCTTCCTCTTCCGATCAGATTGGGGTTCTTTTGCTTTAAGCTCATCGCGGAAGGACCTCAATGAGGAAGCTAAATGTTCATTTCTATGAGCTGAAATCGAAGTTAACAAGTTTTATGCTTCTATAGATCTGAACAAATAAGAATCTGCTATTTCTATCCTATCAATACGAAATAGGCATGCTCTCTCCCTAAAAATACATCACTACTTAGAAGATACACATGATAGTCACTATAATCTATGTTGCTCCGACTCTTTATTTTTTTTGAAATACTCGTGTCCGACACATATTTGGATATGAGTATGAGGATATGACCCTCCAAAGACCCTCCAAATACATGGAAAAACTTAGAAAAAATTAAACATACCCGTGTCGGACACATACCCGTATCCGACACTCGCATCCGAGTCCGAGTAACATAGACTATAATACCAGAAAAGAAGAAATAATTCAAGAGCATTGTTTGACATTAGTGATACACTCACCAGAAACTATGACATCTTCCATGTTCACGGATTTACGACCAGCATGGTGTGCAAATATCTCAAGGTCCTTTGCCAGCTGACCTAAGTTCAAACAGCCGAACATTTCATTAATTCAAGCAAGCTTTTCATAATAATATCAAACAACTCAAATGGTGCTACCAGCAAATGCAAACTTCTTACCTTCTGCAAATGAAAATGGTTATTGGTTGTAGTTATATTCCCACTGGATATACTGAGACTACTAAATATACAATCACATTCTAAAAGACTTGAAATTTTATGATAATAATACCGATTTCCACAAGCAAATTTCTTACCTTCTGCAATTGGAAATGGTTATTGGTTGTAGTTATATTCCCACTATGTTACTCAGACTCAGGTGTGACTGTCGAATATGTGTATGTATCCGACACGGGTATATTTAATTTTTTCTAAGTTTTTCAATGTATTTGGAGGGTCATGTCCTCATACCCATATCCGAATATGTGTCGGACACGAGTACTTCAAGAAAAATGAAGAGTCGGAGCAACATAGTTCCCACTGGGTATACTGAGAATACTAAATATACAATCACATTCTAAAAGACTTGAAATTGTTATGATAATCATACCAATTTCCACAATTACAAGAGATATTTTTCTGCTTCATGGCAACCAAGATTGCTATACAACAAAGGAATAACTATGGCCTTAGCAATGGCAGAAATAACTCTAAAATGTTAATAGCTAGTTCATAAATATTCTACATCTAATAGCAATAATAACCTCCACGGTTGCCTCTACTGCAAATTGACATTAAAAATCTCAATATTTTCTTCTTTCAGCCACACTATAGGTGATTGGAACATAGAAGAAACTCAACGTTAGAAAAGGGATTTCGAATATTAAGAGGTTTCAAATTCAAAGAACGAAGTAGAAATAAAATAAAAGAAAATTGATGCACGAAAAATAGAAAAATTTAAATAGTAAATAGCGATAAGTGACGTGTTTTACCGATATATTTGAAGGCCAAATCGGCAATACAAGCTACTATCGGTTCAGAAATTTCCATACCGTTTCTCTTCGCTGCTTCAATTAGTTGAAGATTTGAATTCAGTTAAGTTAAAATTACGAAAATTCCGTTCATAAATTTAATATAAGAAAAAACTGATAAGAAGCCAAAAAGAATGATAGAATTTGGGGGCAAAATGGACCTTCGGATTCGGCGATGGAAATAGCGGAGAGACGAAACCGATCTCTCAAGACATCCGAAACTGAACCGTCTTCTTCCTCCTCTTCTTTCTCGAAATCGCTCCTATCTTCATCGACTTCCATTGTCAGAGTTAGGGTTCTAAAGTAATTTCCCGGTCTTCATTAATTGACGGCCAATGGCCATCCGATTAAAAGGAGGAGAAATGCGCGGGAATTCGATCCAGAAGCACAAATTTGGGCCTGAATCGGACTCCTATATATTGGACCAGAGAATGGGCTGCTTTTGATCGAGCTCTATAATTTTTTTAATTTTTTAGTCTATTACAGATATTTACCTTTTAATTTAAATTTTATTTTAAATTTATGCACACAAAAAAAAATAGTTTCGTCAAATGCTGTGGGAATAATTTAAGTGACAGTTTATTGCTAATATTTTACTAGAAAATTGCATTATTAGCCCAAAAGTTAACAGTATGGTGAGAATTATTGAATTTTATTATTATATTTTCAATTTTATTGAATTTTAAATAAATAATAAAAAAAATTAACGAAAATTTACCACTTATATCTGGAATAATTTAGGAATATTTTAATTCTGTTACTTTCTATAAAAAATTAACCAAATTGAAAGTATAATAACAGAAATAGCAAAATTAAAATATAATAACAAAATTCAATATTAAATTATAATATAATGACAAATTTTACCTTAATCGTCATAATCTTTAACGATTAACAAGATACATGCAACTTTCTTTAGCATTGGAAAGGTTAAGGATACATGTTATTTAATTGGCTGAAGATAGACTCGATAATCTGTGTGTTTTGTGTTAGTTTTTTTGGTATTATAATCGTATTTAAGTTATTATATATTTATATAAATTTTGACATCTTAATAATTCGTGTTATATAAATTTTGACACGTTCGTGTTCTTTTTTTGTTTGTATCGTGTTTTAATTATTTTTCTTATATCATATTTGTGTGTTATAATCGTATTGTATCCAAAATTATCGGATCTAACCAAGAATAAGAAAATGCAATGCACATAGCTTTATGGGAGTGGGAATGTCCTGGCAAATTTAGTGCCCCAGAAAGAATACTACAAGCCAAGGAGGCAGTTTTCTGTTTATGGTAGATGCTTAATTATGGATTTTGTGCAGAATATTACACATTTCCATACAAAGTTAGATCACTGGCTATTTTCTTTATACTTTCCAAATATGTGAATTCCCTATTTGGACACTGAATCACTTACAGGGAGGGTAGGGTTCCTTCCTTGTATGGCATAAATCTCATTAGATGGCAAGAAAATAACTTATAGCATACACCTTTGGCTATGAAAAGGATGTTTGAGATTAGGCCCCCAATCCATCTCCACCTAATTCCCTAAAAGACTCAAAATACGTCTTGGTCTTTGTCTATGTTATCCGGACTCTTCATTTTCCTTAAATATTCGAGTCTGACACATATTTGAAAATGAATATAAAGTATAATCCTCAAAATATATTTATAAAAATAATAAGTATACTCGTATAAGACACATACTTGTATCTATCATTCACTTTCGAGTCCGAATAACATAGTCCTTGTCTTCTTTTTCTCAAGTGGTAGATCTGTAACGTATGATCCTACCAAACCATTCATTTAAAGCACTTTCACCCACAAACAGCTGGTATTTTTGGCTCTTGAAATTCTATCTATGATGGCGATGGGGCCTGAATCAATTAACATGCAAGAGAATCCAAGTTCTCTACTTGGTGAAGCACAGGAACAAACATTTCATACCACTAACAGCAAATCGAATACCAGACATGCTCGATGGACTAAAAAAGAAACAATTTTGCTCATACACGCAAAGCTTGCCGTAGAGAATAGGCTACAAGCAAGGAGTAGATCATCGTCAAGCTTTGCGACAAACCAGAATGAACCTAAATGGGATTCGGTTTCTTCATACTGTAAACAACATGGTGTCGGCCGGGAACCGGTTCAATGCCAGAAAAGATGGAGTAATCTTCTTAGTGATTACAAGAAAATTAAAACTTGGGAGTCACAGATGATGAAGAGAGAGGCTGAATCATTCTGGACGATGAGAAGTGATTTGAGAAGAGGAAGAAAATTGCCTGGTTTATTTGATAGAGAAGTTTATGATATCTTGGATGGAAGGGGATTTGCTATGGCAGCAACTCCATTGGCACATGTTACAGCCATGGCAGAAATAGATAATAGCAGGGGAGATCAAGCAGCAGAGGAAAAGCAAGAAATTGAAGATGAAGAAGCTAAGGAGGAAATTGGGCAAGGAAATGAGAAGGAAACTATTTCAGGTAACTAAATTTCATAATTCAGAGTTTCGGTGTTAAATTATCAAGTTCTAGCTTAGCTGTGATTTGTATTTAAATGTTTTAACATTCCATCACTGGATCAAATGTGCACTGCTGTTGAATGCCAATAACTTAAACCTGCTTCATAGCTTGGAACAAACAAAGAATGAACCTATGTTGTTCCAACTCTTCATTTTTCTTAGAATAAATCATATCCCTATGGGTATGGGGATATGTTCCCCTCAGGACCCTCCAAATACATGAAAAAACTTAGAATAAATCAAATATACCCGTGTCCGACACTCACACCGAATCCGAGTAACATAGGAATGAACTACTGTTTTTCTTCTATTCTGCAGGTGAAGCTAAGGAAAAGTGTCTGGGTTCAGTAGGTCGAACAGGATCTATGATTCAGGAGGGACTGAAGCGGAGGCGGTTGTCAATAGATGGAAGTGAGGACATTAATTGGGAAAAGGTTATGGAAAGGAACAGTAATATGCTAAGTTCTCAGCTTGAAGCTCAAAACATAAACTACCAACTAGATAGGGACCAAAGGAAGGAGCAAGCTGATAACTTAATGGCTGCCCTCAATAAGCTCACAGAGGCTCTGGTAAGAATTGCCTATAAGTTATAAGTGAAAACCAAGATAAGAGATCTTAGCTTCCCACAACACAGTGAAGCAAAGGGGAAAATGATTTCTGGGTTTATTTAAGTTTCTTGTCACATTTGGCCCATGGGAAGCTCCACTATCTACAACCAGCCTTCTAAATTTTCTTTCCAGCATTACTTCTATAGTTTAGGATTGAAATGAGAGGTACCAGGGAAGAACAATTCAATTCTAAGCTTTTCTTTTATTAATGAAAATCAGATGCAGTTCTCAAAATTTTGGAGATTCTTATTTTACTGTAATGTCAAATAATGAATTGCTAAACTTATAAAGATATAGTTTTCTTGTTTAATTTCTTCCAAATCCTTATGAACCTAGCAAAGAAAGTTCAAGGCTTGAGCCTCATTGGCCGCGTTGATGAATGTGTTAAATTTTAAATAAGAATGTTTGTATGGATGGAAAAGAGTAATAGAGAAGGCAAGAACACAAAAACACAAAAACACAAAGAGATACGTGATTCGGCCATGATGACCTACATCCACGAAAGAAAGACCTAAAGGGCTACATTGTTGATATTCAGTCTTGTATGAAAAAGTACATAGAATCCTATTTATATTACACAATATATGAAAAACAATAATGAGAGAAATACCGGCCCTCGTTTTGGCTTGTTGGTTTGGTGTGCTTGGGTCAGAATACCCAAGCCGCATGTCCCAGGTTCGAGGGCTAGTGAAAAAAAAAAAGATAAAGAGAATGAAACATAACAGAAAAAAAAAAAAAAAAAGGGAATCACAACTCATTGCAATTGATTCTGGACATATTTCCAAATCAATCATTGATTGCTTCCTGATTACCAGAATCTTCTTATAGTCGTCCTTAAAGAAGTCTTGGGGAAAGTCAATACTTTCCAACAGAATGGATAGCCATATCTTTTTGTTTAGAAACCTTGAAACCTGTTAAGACTTTCTTTGCATATCTTCTTCCAGTCAAGTTGACAAAATGAAAGGGAAAATCACAAAAACTTACCATCTTGTACTCACAGAACTATGCATCAAGCTTGAGGAAAAGGACAAAAAAAAGGAAAACATTTATTGCAGAATTCTAACATAATATTTTGACATCATCAAATGAACCATGATCAATCATTTAAAACCTAATCATAATTTTGTACTCAGACAATTAAGTGTGAAGCTTGAAGTAAAAAAGGAAGACATCATATGTAGATTATAGACATCATCAAATGAACCATGATCAGTCACTAAAGCCGAATAAAAATTTTGTTAACAAGTATAAGAAGTTAGATACAAGGACATCTAATATACAATCAAGTACATAAGCATACATATGTAGTTATGAGGATACAAGAAAAATCAGGGCTTAAGCAAAAATAAAATCTAACCTCTCCTCCATTATGCAGGAACAGCCTCGACAAGTCTTGCAAAGTAGAACTGTGTAGTTGTTAGCCCTCTCTTTCTTATTTTCCACCCAACCTTATTTAGTGCCCTTTCCACATCTGCCTCGGCATGAAGATATGCCCTTGTCGCCTTAGATGGCCCCGGAAACAACTCTCCAATCCTCTTTAACAGATCATAATAAAATGTCTTTGGTGCAAAGCTCAAAATTAATCGGTTTTCAGCTAGTGAAGCAAGGTGTGCAATCATCCCATCCGCTTTACTCTGCGGATAATGTATTAAAACATCTAAGCACACCACAGTATCATACTTCCCATCTAAACTCTCCAAATCCTTCACTTCAAATTTTGGCATAACTGGCGCAATATCACCATTCCCAACTGTTAACTGCTCTTTCGCCTGCATCATATTATTACACAATTCAGGCTTGCAATTCAATGAACACTTAATTTGAATTATCCACTAAGCATTCATTACTTAAAATTCAATTATCCGAACAATGTTCAGGTAAGAATCGTAACCAAACAACAAATTTCTAGCAGTTTTCTTTCAAAAAAACGGTTATGATAGTTAACTAAAGAAGAATATCTAACTAACCTGGTTCTCAGCTTCAGCCACCATGGCAGCAGAAATATCGCTAGCCGAAACAACCGCACCTTCTTTCGCTAAGGGAATTGCGAGACAGCCGGTCCCACACCCGGCATCGCAAACAGTCACGCCTTTCAGCGAGCCTTCATCAGTCAATATTTTCATCACATTTTCAACGGTCTTCGAGTGCCCTAGCCTAATATCAAGCTGGACTTTATTCACATCATCCGTCTCTCCATAAATCTTCTTCCATCTCTGAAAACCGGAATTGTTAAAGTAGTTTCTAACAACTTCTTTGTCGCCACCGCCGACTTCTTCGGCCTGGAGACGACGTCGTCGTTCGGGGTCAGTGATGGACAGAACGGCGGCTAAGGCGGCGACGGAACCTCCACCTATGAGAGCAATGGTGGTACTGTCCACGGCGGAGAGGTCGGTAACAAAGGCGGCAGTGGACAGAGGGGGAATGGCGGCGGTTGTTATGGTGGTTTTGAAGGGAGCCGTTTTGTGTTTGTTGGGTAGTTTTGGAGGGAATGTAGAGGAGAATCTAGAGTTTGTGTGGAAAGGAATGTGAGAAGATAGAGTCGCCGAATACGCCATTTTCTTTGACTGAATTATTTATTTTTCGTTTTCTTTTTCCCCTTATTTCCTTCGCCGGCCGGTGGCTGGAGGGATGGCTACGTGTCTACTGGGAAGGTAGTTGCTGAAGATTATGATATAAATAATTTTTTTTTTTTTTTTTTTATCTTGTGGATAGGATAGAGCTGATCCCATTCCTTCTTGATTTCTGTAGGGTCCATCTTGGTTAAAGGCGTGTTTGGTTCTCAAAATTCTAATGGGCTTTGGATTTCCTTTTTGGTGGGTTTACACTTTACATGCTTTTTTAATGCTTTTTTATTAGTATGCTTTAAAATGGTTCAAAATTCATGTCGGATTACAAATTTTTTTATTTAGATTCGATTCGTAAATATGTTTATGAATGAGTTAAGCTTGATTGATAACTTTAAAAGTTTGTTTAAGATCTGATCCGACATGTCTATTAAATCTTTTTAAATTCGTTTTAATTTAAATATGTTAATTAAATACAAATATTATTATTTTAATATTTTAATATTCAAAATATATTTTAAAAATAAATTTAATTGAAAATAATTATTTAATAATTAAATATTTTCATGAGCTTGGTCGAGCCCATGCTTGAAATTTTTTATCTAGAATAAGGTCGACGGAGTCCGAAATAATGTCATTATAATATAAATGATAAAGGAATGATTCAATTAAATCGGTACAAAATTAATTTAATTTTACGTTTTTCATAATTTTTTATCTGATTTATATATATTTAATTCAATCGTTATATTTAATGCATGTCAAATTTTAAGTTAATTAAAAATATTTAATTATTTATTTGATATAAAAAAATTTAACCATTTAATATGTATTAAAAAATATAATATTACCGACCGGTATAATAAAGATATTGAATTGATTTAAATTTTTATGTGCAGAACAAGTATAATTATACTATTAAATTCGATGATTAATTTGTTAAAATATTAATTTTATACAAAATTATAAAAAAGAATTTAAAATTAATTAATTTTACACCGATATAACTTGATCATTTTTTTAAAATAATATAAAATTAAAAATTTAATACCTATTATTATTTTTTCCATATTCTTTAACATTTTCCTTTTTATTAATATAAATTTTTTTTTTAATATAAATGAATATTAATATAATGAGGAGAGAAGAATTAATCAATTAGATTTAGCGTCGATCAAAGTAGTTTTTTTTTTTTTTTAAATAACAATAATAATAATATAAAGAAATTAATCTTGATGGGTGTAATAATATAAATGCTTTATTCAAATCAGGCCCAATCTCAACAAAGAGGACTTGTTCTCAAATTCAAAATCCATCATTTTTTTTTGGATCGACACTAACAATATCCGATCCGATCTCAAAAAGAACTTTTGATCCGAAAAGAGGCCCATCAAGAAACCCAGGCGAGGCCTATGAAATCAAGATTGGTGCTTCGGACGACTGCCTAGCGGTAGCTCTCCATTCTTCACTACTACCAATAGATTAATCCGAAGGTACGCCGCCGGTACAGTCAAAATTTTTAGATCTCTACACTCTGTTTGGTCGTTGGTAAAATGCCTTCATATTTTCGTTAAATTTCTCGGTCACAAATCTGCCAAAAACCTGTGTCATTTTTCGTTGTGAAATGTTTAGTTATTGTTGTTTTTTTTTTTTTTTTTTTTTGTTATTGAAGGTGTGCCATGGCGAAGGTTAACGAAGTAACGGCGATGGAAATTGATGATCCAAATTCAAACATTTCCGATCAGATCAGCCCCAAGTTCTCAATCAACGGTTAGTTTTTGATATTTCTTTATCGACTTTTAAATTTCAACAATTGCATCAACAATCGTAATTTAATGGCGAGATTGTAAGTTATATCTGATTTTTTTTTTTCGTTTTTATTTGAAATTATATAAAAATTTGGCTTCCGTGTTCAGTTTTGCAGCTTCTTAAGTCTGCTCAGATGCAACATGGATTACGACATGGAGATTATGCTCGTTACCGGTAAATTTACTTTTTTTAAAGAATTAGAAAATTCTTGAAATGTATTATCTTTAAAAGGTTTTATTTTGAATATTATTAATATTTAAATGATTAATATTGGGGCTGAAGGAGGTATTGCACTGCTCGTTTGAGGAGGTTATATAAATCATTGAAGTTCACACATGGCCGCGGTAAATACACCAAAAAAGCCATTTCCGAGTCCACGGTCACTGAAGTGAGGTCTGCCTTGTTAATTTTGCAGTAATCTGAACATTTGTACAATTTGGAAGTTGTTTTTCTCTTTATAATTTTCTTTCTCTTTTCGCTTTTATAAATGCCTGTTTCTCTGTGTGTTTGCACACGTGTAGAGGTAATTGCTGATGTCATTTTGCTTGTGAAGTAAGACTTAGAATATGTTTAAGAGTTCCTTGCAATTAACATATGTTGATTTAAATTATTACTTTAGAAGCTTTTCGGATTGGAGAGGATTGGCTGGTGGATGCAATATGGGTTCAAGTTATCATAACTTTTCCAAGTTAACAGTGTTACTTTGATTTGATTTAAAATAGGTTTCTTCATCTGGTTCTGTATACGTCAGAGAGAGCTTGGAGCCATGCCATGGAGAAAAGACAGCTTCCAGATGGTCCAAATGCACGCCAGCGTATCTATTTGATTGGTAGATTACGCAAGGCAGTAAAATGGGCTGATCTCTTTTCACATTTGTGTTCTGTCAAAGGAGATTCCAGGACATCTTTAGAAGCTGAGGTGTGTTTGCAATTTGGTTGTTATTTGTATGTGCTGTTTCTCTAACTATAATCTTCAACATGCTTTTTCCCGCCTACAGGAAGAAAAAGGAGAAAATAGTTGTGTACTTACATTATTTTCTTTTTAAATTTCTTGCTTCTTTTTCTTTCTTTCCCTATCTTTGGTCAAATGGTGTGGCTTTTGAGTTGTGTAAAGGTGTAAATGCTATAATTGAGCAGGTAAATTATTGCTTATAAAGGCATCACAGTGAGCAGAATGAGTTTTTGCTTTCTGATTGGGTTAGCTATATCCAGATGTGAACTGTGCTCAGAGGCACAGAATTTTTACTTCTTGTGGAAGAAGTGAAGCTAGGGATGTCTGTAAATCTCCATGCATCTTAATCAAATTTCTGATTGTCTTGTGCTGAAACCTTAGATTACTCCAGAGTTTGGTAGATGTTTTGTATTGTTTTCTTTATGAAGCATGAGTTCTTTTCTTTGCAGTTCATCTTGTTTGAATTTTTTTTAGGCCTATGCCTCCTATATGAAAGGGAATTTGTTGTTTGAACAAGATCAGAATTGGGACACTGCATTGAGGAATTTCAAAAGTGCCAGGTTTGTGCTTGTCTCCAATAGTATCCGGACACAGAAATAATATGTATCATGTTAAATTAGATAGCTAATATTTTTGCTTGATCTGCATGCTCCCGTGTCAAAAGAAAAAATTCAATATCATTCATAATGCTTTTCCAATGGTTTGTTTGTCGATTATGCACACAGCTAACATCTTTGATTATGTTGCAGGGCCGTTTATGAAGAACTTGGGAAATATGGAGATGTAGAGAATCAAGTCTTGTGCCGTGAACGTGTTGAAGAGCTTGAACCTAGTATTCGCTACTGCCTTCACAAAATTGGAGAGTCAAATTTGCAAACTTCTGAACTTTTACAAATTGGTGAAATGGAAGGTCCTGCACTGGACCTTTTCAAATCAAAGCTAGAGGTCAGTTCATTTCTTTAAAGGGGAAGTAATGAAGCATTCATAGTTTCTTTTATTATCATGAATACTGTTGCCTGTATTAAGTTCGAGTGACTTACTGCTTATTTTTCAACTGACTTGCTACATGCTGCTTGGCTATAAGAAATTAGTTTCTGTCATAGTGTAAAATGAATCTCTCGTTTCTGCTACTTTATATTTGTCATCCATTCTTAGGCGTGCCCAAAAAAATGAGCTTTCGAATTCAATAAGAACTACTTTTTCCAACCCTTTACCACCCTACCTGAGGTGATGTGGTGAGTTTAATACATGGTTTCTTTCTGGAATTATAACACAATATTTTTAATATTAGTTCAATTGGAACAAACTAATGATTTCCTTTTGTTAAGAAATTTTGATAAGATGTTTGCACTATCCTTTTCAGCCTTCAAGTTGATCCTTTGTTTGCAAACATTTGCATCTATGATAGAAAATCTTAGGCTGCTTTGTTATAACAAATTAGTTATGCACCTCTAAAAGCTTGTATAAATGATAATTTATTATGTAAGTTGGATGCTCATTTGTTTTATAGCTATTGGAATTCATTATGCACTTATGCACCTTCTAAGAGTAAGAGCTCATATCAGATAACTGTGCAGGGAAGGGAGAGGGCAGAAGATAATAACTTTTTTCCCTTTCTCTTTATTCTGCAGAGGGTTTTTTCAGTTTCATTGTTGTCTTATACCATCTTGATTTGCAGGCTGTTATGGCAGAGGCAAGATCACAACAGGCTGCATCTCTGACAGAGTTCCATTGGCTTGGCAATAGATTCCCAATTACTAATGCAAAAACTCGGGTTGCTATTTTGAAAGGTTTGCTGTTAGCTTTTCCTGTGAATGTTCATAACGAGGTTAGCAAGTATATGGTTCATGTTAAGAATCAAGACTGAAAACCAACTTAAAAGTCAGTATGAACTTATGGTACCGTAATATACAATTGACCTTTAAATTTTCTGAAATTAGATGTTGAATCTCAATGCATATACTGTTGACAACTGAAGAATTCTGGGTGTCTCCTTTTTGCTTGAAGGGGCTTAATTATTATAGTATCAAAGGCATGAATGAATGCATGATTGCGCTACTCATGCACTATGCTCACGCTTGGATCTTTTATCTTTTCAGTTTCTTAGGATGATTTTGTGGTTTTGATTGTCAGTTGCCTTCTGGAAATAGTCAACATCTTAAGCTTTCATTTTATTGGCTCCTAGAGTTGGTATTCACTCTTAGTATTTTTTATTTTTTCAGTTTATGTTTCTATTTTTTAGCACTTTTCGTTGATGACTAATCCTAGCACCTATTGTTTAAGCCACAGACATAAATTGCAGTCGAAGCTAGCTTTCCAATTTCTGTGCTGCAATCCTTTCTGCCCTTGATTTTAAACGCAGCAAATTTTGGCAATAACAAATTTCTAGCTTCAATTGAATTCAGTGTCACAAGTCATGGTTTGTGTCATTATTGTAGATGTGAAAAATGCACCTGTATGTGCTTGAAATTTTGAATTCTTGTTCTCTGGTCATCCTTGTGACCCTTCAAGTTGCTTTATAGTCCAATTATGGCCTAAATTTATACGTGTGACAATTTGTGCAGCCCAAGAACTGGAAAAGGATTTACATGGCCCATCAGCCGATTCACTTTCAGCAGAGAAAAGACTAGTAACTTTTGATAAAGTTTTTACAGCATATCATGAAGCAAGGAGCTGTATCCGGAGTGACTTGGTATGAAGTATTAATTGACAGTTTTGCTGTCTTTTCATAGAAATCACTTCTTTTTATTTAGTACCATTTAGTAGGATTTTAAAATTTTCAATTATTTTTAAATTATTCATATCCAATTTCACTTCTTTGAGGCTGATGTTGATGATTTAGCATACACTCTAGGCTAGTGCAGGTAATGCTGAAAATGTGAAAGATGACTTAAATGGTCTGGATAAGGCTGTTAGTGCTGTTCTAGGACAACGAACAATTGAGCGCAACCAGTTGTTGGTTAGCATTGCAAAGAGCAAACTTACTAGGCGTCGTGATGACAAAAACGAGAAAGTCACCAAGCCTGAGGAGTTGGTTCGCTTATATGATCTTTTATTACAGGTGAGGATTCTATTGTGGGTATCTGTTTTTGGCATTCTTTCCCTTCCAGAAAAGAAGCTTGTACTAATTATTACCTTGCTTAATTGATGCTATATTTGGCAGAATACAGCTGATCTATCTGATTTAGTTAGTTCTGGAAGAGATAGAAAACCTGAAGAAGTGACATTTGCTGAAGAGTGTCAACTTAAAAGTTTGGCCTTCCGAGCTGAAAGGTTAATTTCTGTGAGCTCTATAATGTCTTCCTTTTTTTGGGGTTGGGGGAGGGAGGGGGAGGTGTGGAAGGGAGTTTCAGTGTGGATACAGTTTATTGTTTTTCTTTCATACTGAGGTTGGTTATTCTCTGTCAAAACTCTGGCAATCAAAGTGTATCACATTATATGCTTAAATATTTGCATAAACCTATTCTAGGATAATATCCTTCTTCTTTTTGACAAAGAAAAGGGAATATTCTTTAATTGGTTATACTCAACTTTTGGTTACTTTTTGAATGTTTTCTGTTCTTTATACAAAGTTGTTCGCTTGCTTGACCTCTGGATAATGACATTCTGCAGTATTTTCTAATATCTTTCTTTATTGGAAGGACTTCTTCCTTCTTTCTGGTGGTTTTAGGAGGAGTGAAATAGAATCATTAATTTCCTGCTTTTCAAATGATGAAATTGAGTCGACTTATGAAGCAATTCATTGTTTTATCAGATTAATTTTGGGTGTATTGTTACAAGAGGTTGCCTTGTGAAATTGATACATGGAGCTCTGGAATTCTTTGCAGGTGCTTCTACTTGGCAAGGTCATATAGTTTAGCTGGAAAGAGATCAGAAGCATACGCACTATACTGCCGTGCTCGCTCTCTTGCTGAGAATGCCTTGCAGAAGTTTCAAATTCATAGTAAAAGTGATCAGGTGTCTACATTTATATAGGCGTTTGCCTTTCCCCACTATTTTCTGCATTACTTTGACTACCGCTGAATGCAGGTCAAAGTACTTGGGAGGTCTCTAATACTATATCATCTAATGTAAATTAGTCCTTCTACTATAAAACTGGATAATTTAGTCCTTATTCTTTTTAACTTGAAGCAAAAAGGTAAAATCACTAAGTAAACCGTTAAAAAAGTTGACTTGGTATTTAACTTGTGTTTAATTGATGACGTGGATGTCAAATGCTGACATGATACCAATAAAATATATTATTTTAAGATGACGTTGACAAAATAAATAACCAAATTGTTGAAAATGCCACATCAAATGTTGAAAATATATTATTTATTTTGTCCATGTCATCATAAATAATATATTTTTATTGGTGCCACGTCAGTATTTGACATTCACGTCATCAACTAAACACAGGTTAAATGTCACGTCAGATTTTTAAACGGTTCACGTTACACTAGTTAGTGATTTTACTTTTTTACTTCAATTTTAAAAGAATAAAGACTAAATTATTCAGTTTTATAGTAGAGAGATTAATTTGCACTAGATGATATAGTACAGGGACCTCTCAAGTACTTTTTCTATATGCAAATTACCGGCTTGACACTTGCAATGTTTTCTTCCCATTAATGAACTCCCTAATAGTCATTTCTTTAGCACTGTCTTTTTTTTCTTTAGGTGCAGACATCTCATTGATATAATCATGATTAAAATTTTAATCTGTATCTTATTATTATTGACAGGTGATGATCAAAGAGTTGAAGATTTTATATGATGAATGTAGATCTTACAGTTGCATAGAGCATGCAACTGGAATTATTGAGGAGGAGAAGGCTCCAGAGAATCTTTCAAAGAAGATATCTACTATATCATTAAGTGGAGCTGACAAGAAGGTATCATTTACGCTCTTCCCTTTCTTTGAATATATAATAATACATGTCTGTCACCCCGTGTTCACCTAAATACGAACTACTGGATAATGTTACAGCAGGTGTGAAACTAGTTATTTGTGTCTATGTTGCTCTAACTCTTCATTTTTTTTTGAAGTACCCGTGTTCAACGCATATCCGGACATGGGTACGGGGATATGGTCTTCCATGGACTCTCCAAATACATGAAAATCTTGGAAAAAATTGAAGTATCGGACACATACCCGTGTCTGACACTCACACCTGAGTCCGAGTAACATAGATTTGTGTAACATTTTAATGGAATGAACTATTGGATTCTCCCTTCTATCATTGTAGATCATGCATGAAAGAAATTTTCAAGACGATATTATATTTATAAGTTCCCCATTTACATGAACTCCAACTTCTTTTGAATCCTACAGTTAGATTAGTGAATTGTAAATCTATGTTACTCGGACTCGGGTGTGAGTGTCGGACATGGGTATGTGTCTCACACTGGTATGTTCAATTTTTTTCAAGATTTCCATGGATTTGGAGAATCATATCCCCATACCCATATCCAGATATGTGTCGGACACGGATACTTCAAGAAAAATAAAGAGTCAGAGCAGCATAGTTGTAAACTTCTATTTTCTTTCATAAACGGGCTATTTCCAATTTGAGAAAGATAAATTTAATTCAATTGTTGCATTTTTTCCTTCATACTTGCGCATGCATTAGAGCTATGTTACTCCGACTCTTCATTTTTCTTGAAGTACACGTGTTCGAACACCCGTATCCGACGCATATTGAGACACATGTATGAAAATATAATCCTCCAAGAACCCTCTAAATACATGTAAATCTTAAAAAAGTTTGAACATACCTGTGTCGGATATATACCCGTGTCTGACACTCACATCCAAATCCAAGTAACATAGCATTGGAGACAAAGATACGTCTCTTGATCCCGGTTTTGCTACATTGTTTTTGATGTGTTTGCTTTGGATCCGTTCAGGTGGAAAAATACCTCCTCGAGAAACTTGATCTCTACGAGTCTGCAGTTGGTGAGTCAAATGTGAAAGCTATTCCACGTATAGAACCTTTCCCCCCAGCCTTCCAGTCAATCGCTCGTAATCCTATTGTTTTAGACCTGGCCTATAATACTATCGATTTCCCATCGCTAGAAAACAGAATGAAGAAAGACAAGAAGGGTTTCATAAGTAGGCTTTGGGGTTGAGTTACAGACAAGGTTTTCTTGATCAAAAAGGTAAAAAAAAAAAAAGGAATAGGAAAAAAAAACATCGTTTACTTTATCAGGTTTTGACATGCTTTGGCTTTTGACTTCATATTTAGAAGCTGAGTAATTCTGGTAATTGCAAAATTTTGGTATTTATATCGACATGAGATATTTGAGTAGGGATGGTAATGGATAGTAGAAAATTGGATATTCGACATTATTTGTTTTGATTTTTGTGGATTCGGATATTGCATATTAAGATAATTTTCGGATTCGGATATTAGATTTGCTAATCGTAACGAATTCGGATAGGAATCATTGAATATTCAATATCCAAATTCGTTTTGGTTTTTGTTCTTATTCGGATATCCAAATCTCTTATTCAAATTCGTTTTATTTATACGGATAACAGATTCGAATATTGAAATTCAGTATCCATTTACATATTTATTTTGTTTAATTTTATATTTTTATCTTTTAAAAAAGATTTAATGAATTCGTATATTTAGCATATTCGAATATTTTACGGATATTGTTATCCAAATCAGATACGGATTCGGATGGTAATATTCAGATGGTAAATAGATAATAAACGGATTTGGATATCATGTAAATTAAACGAATTCGGATTTCGGATTCGAATATATAAGATAGTTTCAAAAATATCGAGTGTGGTGCTAGATAAATCCTTTTCCCCTTTAATATTGCTGCCTGGGTGTGGAGAGATCAAACCCATCATATTGTAAATTTGTAGCCTGCGAACAAAAAAAATTGTCTTCCAAAAGAAACAAAAAAAAAAAAAATCCAAACAATAATCCGAAAATGAAAAAGAAAAGAAAAAAACCAATCAACAATTAAAAACATAAAGCACTTTGGTGGGCTGTGGGCGTCAGTTTTGGGTTTTTTCCCCATATTTTTTAGCTCAATAAATAAAAATGTTCATGGGTTCAATAAAGCCCACATTTGACCCTTTTAGTAAAGTGGGTTAAGCTTTGGGTTATAAATGTTAGCTAACTACTTAAAAAATAGTTAATTGTTACATCCGAATATTTGACTCAATAGTTGGTACAAAATTTACGGGTTACACATGATTTTCTCCTCCAAGAACAATGTTCGAATCTTTCGAATCTCTCTTCCCTAGCTCAAAAAATAAAAAATAAATAGTCCATTGTTTCTCTTTTTCTTCTTCCATTTTGGAAGATATTGTAGGAATAATTTAGGCATGTGTAGTTTGATAGGGGGGAAAAAAAACTCCAATTTAGCCATAGCAGATGAATTTGGATGTATGAGGCTCGTTCTTAAAGGTGATTGGGAGAGGAGGAGAGTATGGACCATTTGGTCCCAATTGTTCCAACCATGGCTAACTTTTTTTTTTGTTTTCTCCTTTAAAAGAAGAGATTGGGGTCCAATATTCTCTACCAAACGTTTGCCTTTTTTATTGATAACATGAAACTTGCATGGTCCATGGGCTATTAAAGCTAGTGGATCAAAATGACTCAAAAACCCAATTCTTTGCTCCAACAACAATGTTTCCAATCATAAGTTTTGTACTTTTTTTTTATATATTAAACACTAATAAACATTTCATATCAAGTACACGATTAAGAGTTGTTATTTCTATTAGGTTTAGTGATACATTATTAAAATTTAAACCCATAAAAAATATCAAACTATTATATTTAAATTCGAACAATTTTAATATTAAAGTCTAAATAAAACTTAAGTAGTAGCATGAATACTTTGAAATACGAGTTCCGCTCCTCTTCATTATTTTTCAGTCCATTACTTTTCAAGACATCTTTAATCACCATTCATAAATATAATTTTCATAATTAATAAGTGAATCTTACATATGTGAATAATGGTGATGAGGGTATTAAAAAATAATGGACTGGATCTATTTTTTTTTAATACCAAGAGAAAGGAAAGAAACTATTTTTTTTAATACTTATGAAACTAGTTACTATTACAAATGATTTTGATTAGAAATTAATGAGGGTATTTTAGTGGTGGTTGGATTCCAATTTAAGGGACTACATGTCACGTTTTGAAGTTAGTTAATAAATAATAATATTATTATATTAAATATAATAATTGATAATTTTTTAATTATTTTTAATATATTTAATAAAGATATTATTATATATAATAATTTAAAAAAATTATCCGAGAACACTTATTCATAAAAAAAAAAAAAAAAACAAAACAAAACGAGATTGCTTGTTACAATTACAAACACATTTGGTAATATGACAAAAGATAAGTTTTTATAATATCCACACATTTGTTTTCTATAATTCAAGAAAAACCCAAAAACATAATTAAAATTTCGATGCCAACTCAAAAGACTTTGAAAGGTGAAATTAAAAATAAAAAAAAAAACACATGCAAAGCTAGGAGATGATGGAGGATAAGAAGATCATGATTTTTAGCTTAAATAAAAAAACCCATAAACAAGAACACGTTTATGAAAAAAAGACCAAATTAAAATTGCCACACATTTTGTACCATTTTTTTATTTTTAATTCCGTGTTGGATCAAAATTCTTTCAAACAAACAAAATATATATACGAATTTTGCTAATGAGTATCTTTAAAAAAAAAATTAATATATTATTTATAATAATAATATTATATTAAATATAATAGTTGATAATTTTATTTATTATTTTCAATGTATTGAGTGAAAATATTATTATGTATAGTAATCTTAAAGAGTGTTTTTAAAATATTTGTTAGTAAAATTCTATATATAATTTATCAAAAAAAAATCTCTATATATAAATAAATGCATGAACAGTTCAACCCTGGCCAAGAGATTGATGAGTGTATGTATTGGCTGACTCATACATAGCAAATTTTGCTTTTTTTTCATTATCTGGGATCCATTTTTCTATATAAAATATAAATTATTGTTGTTTTTCCAAGCAAAATTTCCCTAAATAGTTATATTTTTTACCAAAATCTGGCCAAGGAAGATCTCCAAAAGGGTGATTCCCTTGATAAGGTTCCATGAGATTTTGTCTCCTTGGAGATTACCCTTTTTTATTTTTTTTTATAGACTAAAAAATTGGAGATGACTTCAACTAAAAGAAAATTATACTTTTTCTTTTAATTCAAAAATACAGACCCTCGATTTTGTCACTTTTACAAGATTATCATGTAATAAATCAACTAAAATATTCGACAGATTATGAAGATTAGAAGGTAATTATAAAATTACTGTTATTTATTTATAATATAATATATAATAAAATCTCGATAAATAAATATTTGATAATATATTTTATTTAATCCCAACAATATTATTTTATATAAATTTTACTGTATTTCACTAACCCATTAGAAGGTAAAACTATAGATTAGTAGATTAGATTAGAGTCTAATATCTATCTATTATTTTAAATTTAAGAACCTTTTTTTTTCTTGTCTTTAAATATTTCCTTTTCAACCCTATATTACTTGTGGAGAATGACTTGTCTTTGCTCATTTATTTTAACTTTTCGGAGAAACCCATAAATGAAAATATTGTTAGGGCTAAGAATCATTTATTTTTCCCCCATGTTTTCTTGGCAAACTCATGGGCAGGGCAGCCATTAATTAACTTGATAATAAGTACTATCAATTTAAAAATTAGATTTGATAATTTATGTATTTATATATTATTTTTTTCGTATCATAATTGTGCTTAAAATATTATTTATATATTTATACAAATTTTTAATATATTAATAATTTATGTTATATAAATATTAATATGTTCATATATTCGTGTCGTGTTCAAAATTACTAAATCTAATATGAATCACATACTCATACCTAGCAATTTAAGTATATTTAAAACTTAACTTGTAAACCAAACCATTGATGACATTTTCAAAGTGTATATGGGTAAGATTTATAAGAATAATTAAGATAGAATTACTTTTTCCATTATGTGACCCGATATCATTTGTATCAATATATATATATATATATATATATATATATATATATATATAAAAGAGAAAGAATCAATTGACACTAGTGTAAGATTAAATTAGTTTTATATGTTTTCATAATTTTTTATATGATTTATATTTGTTTAATGTAGCCGTCGTATTTCATGTTCTATTCAAGTAGATCATGCACGAGTTTCGAGTAAATTAAAAATGTCTAACTATTTGTTTGATATAAAAAAATTCAATTGCTAAATATATATTAAAAAAGGCAGTATTCTCGATCGATGTGATAGAGATATCGGATGGATTCGAAACTTTACGTACACGACGAGTACGGTTACATTGCTAAATCCAACGATCAATTTATAAAAATATTAATTATATACGAAATTATAAAAACGTGTAAAACTAATTAATTTTACACTAATATAACTGAATCCTCATAAATAAATAAATATATATATGACTGCATTTTCACCTAAAAATCTAGCTTAACCACATCTATTTACACCCTATAACAAATATTAATAGCAATAATCAAAATTTGTACTTTCTTAGGGCTATCAAAATATCCTATAGGCTTTTGTACATAAATTATGCATATATCTTATAGGCTTATTTAGTTATATTTATTATACCTAATCAATTACTTTGGGAGTTTGCTCATCTTATGAAAATAAATTGTCAATCTATTTCAATTACTTTGGGAGCTTGCTCATCTTATGAAAATAAAATTGTCAATCTATCATTTTAAAATTTTATCAAATCATCTTTAAAAAATAAAAAAAAAAATCTCATGAACTTGATCTAAAAAAAAAACTTAATAAAATCTTGCCATTTATATTAGAGAAATTATCTCATCCACCGTGAATAGAATTTTTAGATTTTATAATCAGAGTTAATAAAATAACACATACTTTTATGATACATGTAAAATATATATATATATATAATAATTTCTTAATTTCGTTTATGAAATTAAAAAAAATTATTAACAATGTAAAAAAAATGAACTCTTTAAATTAAGGTAACAACGTAATTTAGAGTAGTTCTTTGCCAAACTCATAAGCCATTGGTTGTTAAAAATAAAATAAAGTAATTATATAATTATTATTTAATCGAAGTTATTTTATGGAGCGCACTTGTTACTTTGATTACTCATCTAATTACTTACAAGTGGTAATCACTTCTCTTTAGGCATTGACAAATTAAAACTCTTTTTGCTCATTAAAATAATAATTAATTAGGAATCAGATTAACAACAAATTTTTAATTAACCTCCCCAAGGAAGGAGACTTCTTTGTTCTAATGCTTAAAAAAATGGAAGAAGCCTCGTTAAAATCCGAGCCATTTATTTATTTATTTGTGTTGAACTAATTTAATTTAAATGGCGATCATAATATGATCATTTAAAAAAAATTAAAAGAGTCTGATTAATCGATGTTTATAGACACCAATTAAATATTTTATAATTGCTATTTAATTTATTTTTATTTTTTTACATTTAATGCATTTTTTATTAAATTTAAAAATATATATATATAAATTATAATTTTCTTTTCTAAAATATTATTTTAACCAGAATCATTAAATACTGATTAATATTTATCAATTAAAAATAGGAGGCCAGGCCGGCGCCTATCTAAAATTTTTAATGTTTACACGAAGCATAGGGTGGTGGGATTTTAATTAGATATATATGGAAGATTAATTAAGAAAAAAAAAATGAGATGTTTCAATAATCAATGGCATGTTATTGCCTTTGCTGACAAAGACAGATAGCTAATATGTTTAAGAAAAACATAATCCTTTCCTTAATCTTCATTAAAAAAAAAAAAGGTTGTTCTTTGTCCTATATTGACAAATTAGGGTTTGTAAATTTTAAGATTAATAATGGTTAGGGTGAACAACTAATCACAAAAATTAGAATTAGTGGACTTGGTCTTAGGTTGGATTTTCCTTGAAAAATATATTTTTTTTGTTTTGTTTTTTTCTTCCCTTCATAGAAAGGAGAGAGGAGTATTTAAACTTATCTTCTAAAAATAAATAAATAAATAATAATAATAAAGGTTCGTTTTTGATATACTGATAGTAAAAAAATTTTAACTTCACAAACGGAGTTAAAAGACTTCACATGCCCATATATTTGTTTTTTACTATAATCTAAGGGATATGTGTTATCTTTCTAATTATGTTTGTGGAATTTAAAAACTCTACAAACAGTATACGATATAATTTTTCTAATAATAATGGTGTCTTGGCTCATAATTGATACAAGTTGTGGTCTTTTTGTGTACAAAAACAATGAAGCATGGCCAATTATTTTATGTGGTGTACTTCATCTTCTTGATATCTTCTCCTTTTCTCTTTCTTTTTTTTTATTTTTATTTTTTAGTATCTAATTTTTACAAATTTATTTCAATTTTAATGGGTGATAACATATGCTATAAGAATTTAAGCACATGAAAAATGTGACATGTTAGCTCTATGGTTGGGATATGATGTTCTATCAAATCGTGATTATTATCAATATCATATATCAGTATAGTAAAAAATTCGTTTTTCATGCATTATCGATAGACTTTTTAAACATTATAAATGATGTTAAAAAACTATCATATGTATTTTTTTATTATATAAATTTGTTTACTATACCGTAAAAAAAAAAATATATATATATATATATATATATGACAATCCTCTAACCCTATTTGAGTTGAAATATAGCATACATCTCCTAAGTCCAAGAATATATATGCCGTTTTACCTTAATATTTAGAAGTCCATGCAAACGGGGTTTCGTCGTTTTGAGTCAATCCCTTGAAAACGACTTCACGGTTTTCTCATAATTGTTTCAAGTTTTTGTTACTCCAATGCTTACTACTTCTTCAAGCATATTAATTAATTTAAAAACAAAATATTAGTAATAAATAATTTTGAATGCAAAAATAGGGATGCATGCTTATATTGACCAACACTTATGTCTTTGCATGAATTATTGGAATCTTATTTTTTTAAAAAAATATTTTTGATAGTTAGGTACGAATTTTTATAAATTTTGAGAAGATTGTGATTAATTTTCTATATTAATAAACGTTAACAAAAGAAAATGAAGGTTAGAATAGTTTTTGAGTTAGAATAATTGATTATGGATCATTATTACACACGACGACGATAATGATGATGATGAAACAAAAAAATTGAACAAAACCTTTATGCATGGTGGGTTTTTAGGGCACAAGCATGCACATCTCTATATATATATCAAAACTAGAGTTAATAATTTTGAGCACGATATTAATATAATATTTTAATAAATATAAAAATAATGTAATAATACGATACGATATATTTAAACACGATTAACAGAACACTTTTATAATATATATCGTTTTTGTATTTTGAATTTTAAATTTTAAGTTTTAAATTTTAAATTTAGAATTTTGACATATCTAATAATTTGTGTTCTATTGTATTTTTATTTACACGATTGACACGGAAAAAAATATGAGTCATGACACGCATATATAAATTGTCAAGTTTAATAAAAAAAATTAAATTTGTTATTATGTTTAATTTTGTAAGTGTGATTAATTAAGCGTTTTATCTACCTAATTATCAGCTTTCAAACTGTATTATTATTCATCAAATAATGTAGTTTTAGTTGAGACAAAAGAATAGTCGTCTCCTTTTTCTTTTTCTAATATATATATATATATATATATATATAGTGTGAAGTAATTAACATTCTGATGTGTTAAGCAGTGATTCTGAATATATGTTTGCCTTATTACTTGTGATCCAAGTTATTAGGAATTCTTGTTGAAAGCAAATGTAAGAATATATATATATATATATTATCATTTCACCTTTATTTTATTTTATATACATAAATTAACCATTTATTCCTATCTTCACAAAGTTTAATATTTAAGGAATGTATATAACTTTTTTTCAAAAAAAAAATGTATTTTTTTTTATTAGAAAACTGTCATTCAAAAGTTTATCCAGAAAAAATCTTAGTCAAACTTTGTTGCTCATCAATCATCAAAGTTGTTAATGTATTAATTGTATCAGTCAACTGTAATTAGGTTATTAGAGTAATCTTAGGTATTATGATTCAGATTACAATTCTGATATTATTTAGGATTACGATTATTATATTATTCAAATTACGATTCTGATATTATTCAGATTACGATTCTGATATTGTATTTATTATTGTAGTTATTCTTTCCTTAGTTGGTGAGAACCCTCAAGTATAAATAGGACACTCCTGTATAGACTTTTACACAATTCAATAATACAAGAACTTTTTGTCTTGTAACATGGTATCAGAGCTTTTTGGTTTAGTTTCTGTTTGAAACCCTGCTTAGAGATTTGTGTTAGTTTCTTTTTGAAACCCTGTTTAGGGATCTGTGTTAGTTTCTGTTTGAAGCCATGCTTAGAGATCTGTGTTTATTATATTGTCTTAGCAAAAACCCGAGATATATATATATATAATGTAGTTTTAGTTGAGACAAAAGAATAGTCGTCTCCTCTCTCTTCCTTTTCTTTTTCTAATATATATATATACATATAGTGTAAAGTAATTAACTTTCTGATGTGTTAAGCAGTGATTTTGAATATATGTTTGCCTTATTACTTGTGATCCAAGTTATTAGGAATTCTTGTTGAAAGCAAATGTAAGAATACCAATATATATATTATCATTTCACCTTTATTTTATTTTATATACATAAATTAACCATTTATTCCTATCTTCACAAAGTTTAATATTTAAGGGATGTATATAACTTTTTTCCAAAAAAAAATGTAATTTTTTTTATAAGAAAACTGTCATTCAAAAGTTTATCCAGAAAAAATCTTAGTCAAACTTTGTTGCTCATCAATCATCAAAGTTGTTAATGTATTAATTGTTTGAGTCAACTGTAATTAGGTTATTTAGAGTAATATTAGGTATTATGATTCAGATTACAATCCTGATATTATTTAGGATTACGATTATGATATTATTCAAATTACGATTCTGATATGATTCAGATTACGATTCTGATATTGTATTTATTATTGTAGTTATTCTTTCCTTAATTGGTGAGAACCCTCAAGTATAAATAGGATACTCCTGTATAGACTTTTACGCAATTCAATAGTACAAGAACTCTTTGTCTTGTAACATGGTATCAGAGCTTTTTGGTCTAGTTTTTGTTTAAAACCCTGCTTAGAGATCTGTGTTAGTTTTTTTTTGAAACCCTGTTTAGGGATCTGTGTTAGTTTTTGTTTGAAGCCATGCTTAGAGATCTGTGTTTATTATATTGTCTTAGCAAAACCCGAGATAAAAATCACCTACATCTACACACCCCAGCCAACCAGAACCTGCCACGTGTTGTCCCTTGCCAACCACCAAAACTCTGCCACGTGTCACACCTCTTGTCTGTCACATCATCACCTACCACGTCATCATTTTTTTGTCAGATCACTTTTCTAGCTAATTTCGACATCTTTATTCCGATTTCGGCCTCCGTTTTGTTGACTTTGCTTCTAAAATGGATAAATATGATATTTCTAGACCAAATTCCTCATTTCAAAGATCAGACGATAAGTTCTGTAAGTTTTGTTATAAAATAGGTCATTTTCTTCCAAAATGTCCAACAATTGAATGTCGCTACTGTCATGAAATCGGCCATATCATTGCTAATTGTCCTAGGCGCCCATCATGGCCTAGGGACCCTAAAGTTCAAGAAAAGTTTTCTACATCCAGATCTTCCTCATCCATTGCTGCTGCTGCTCCTGAGGAAAATACTAGTCTCACTATTAATGATCTTGAAACTATTTTCAAACAGGTTATATCTTCCAATTCTTCTTCTAACACTGCACTTTCTGTCACCCCGGGTACTTCTTCTTGGTTCCTTGATTCTGCATGTTGTAATCATATGACTCATGATTCCTCTATTTTCTCCACTAAAATGTCCATCACCTGTCTTCCTCTTATTCATACTGCAAATTATACAAAAATGCATATCACCCATATTGGTCATGTTTCTGATACACACCTTAGTCTTCCTAATACCTATTGTGTTCCTACCTTAGCCTTAAATCTTCTTTCTGTAGGACAGTTATGTGATCTTGGTCTCATTATTATCTTTTCTTCTTCTTGTTGTCAGGTACAAGATCCACAAACGAGAAAGATTCTTGGGACGGGGGTGTAAAGTAAGACGCTTATTTGAGCTTGTCTCTCTTCATCTTCCTGTCATATAAGTCTCAGCTGCAACAACTGATTCTTCCTTATACAAGTGGCATCTTCGTCTTGGTCTTGCTTCCGCAAGTAAATTACTTCCTCTGGTCTCTCGTGGGTTATTAGGATCTACTAAATTTGAGTCTTTTTCATTGTTTGCACTGCCAACTTGCTAAACAGCCAGCTTTATCCTTTAATAATAGTCATACTATTTCTGAGTCTCCCTTTGATCTTGTTCATTCTAACATTTGGGGTCTTTCCCCTATTTCATCAGTAAATAGATTTCAATATTTTGTTATATTTATTGATGACTATTCTCGATTTACATGGATTTATTTCTTTAAACAACGATCTGAATTACCCCAAATATACATTAAATATGCCACCATGATTAAAACTCAGTTTTCTTCTACCATTAAAACACTTCGAACTGATAATGCCATGAAATATAAAGAAACTTCTATCTTTTAGTTCCTTGATTAACAGGGTACCTTAGTTCAACGGTCTTGTCCTCGTACCTCTCAACAGAATGGTAGAGTATAACGTAAACATCGTCATATTCTTGATTCCGTTCGTGCTATTCTTCTTTCTGCCAACTGTCCTAAAAATTTTTAGGGTGAGGCTACCTTAACAGTTGTGCATACAATAAATCGTACTCCAACTCAGGTTCTTCATAATCTCTCTCCTTTTGAATGTCTGTTTGGTAAAATTTCTGATTATTCTGCTCTTAAACCTTTTGGGTCAGCCTGTTTTGTTCTACTTCAACCACATGAATACAATAAGTTGGAACCACGTGCCCGTCTTTGTTGTTTTCTTGGTTATGGGATTGAACACAAGGGTTATCGTTGTTGGGATCCTATTTTTAATAGATTACGAATCTCTAGACATGTCATTTTTTGGGAGGATACTATGTTCTCTTCTTTATCAAAGTTTCATTCTTCCTTTTCCACTTCCTCTCAGTTCTTTACTGATCCGTCTGTTGAGTTATTTCTCATTTCAGAGGCACCTACATCTGATGAGCCAAATCAAGCTTCTGGTCTTACGCCTGTTCCTGTTGAATCTGATCCGATTGTTGATAATGTACCTGCTTCTCGTCGGTCTACCCGGGTAAGAGAAATTCCCCATCATCTTAATGACTATCATTGCTTTTCTGCTATTGTTAACCTGCATGAACCTCAATCTTATCGTGAGGCTAGTACTGACCCTCATTGGCAGCAAGCTATGGCTGAAGAACTTCAGGCTCTTGAGAAAACAAATACTTGGGATTTAGTTTATCTTCCTCATGGAAATACTACTATTGGTTGCAAATGGGTCTACAAAATCAAAACCCGTTCTGATGGTTCTATTGAAAGGTAAAAGCTCGTCTTGTAGCTAAGGGTATAAACAAGAATATGGCATCGATTATGAGGAAATCTTTGCTCCAGTGGCTCGGATTACTTTCGTGCGTAGTTTATTAGCCATTGCTGCTGTTAAACGGTGGAAACTTCTTCAGATGGATGTTAAAAATGCTTTTCTCAATGGTGAACTACAGGAAGAAGTATATATGGTACCCTCACCTGTTAATCCTCAACCTCCTCACACTATTTGCAAGTTTCAAAAAGCCTTATATGGTTTGAAACAGGCACCCAGAGCTTGGTTTGCAAAATTCAATTCAACCATTGCCCAACTTGGTTTTACTTCTAGTCCTCATGATTAAGCATTATTTATTCGGCAAACTAATCGTGGTATTGTTGTACTTTTGCTCTATGTGGATGATATGAATATCACTGATGATGACCAGTCTTGCATTGCTGAATTAAAGAAGTTTCTTCATACGCAGTTTGAAATGAAGGATCTTGGTTCTCTTAACTATTTCTTGGGGCTTGAGGTATCTTCTAATTTTGATGGCTATTATCTCTCTCAGGCTAAATATGCTTCTGATTTGCTTTCTAGAGCTGGCATTACTGACAGTAAAACTGTATCTACTCATTGGAAGCTAATGTTAAAATTACTCCAATGGATGGTACATTGCTCACTAATCCTACATTATATCGTCAACTCGTTGGAAGTTTGGTCTATCTCATGGTGAGTCGGCCTGATATTGCTTATGTTGTTCATCTTGTTAGTCAATTTATGGCCGCTCCTCGATACATTCATTTTTCAGCTGTTCTTAAGATTCTTCGATATATCAAAGGTACATTATTTCATGGGCTTCACTTCTCTGCCCATACATCTTTGGTACTATCAGGGTATTCTGATGCTGGTTGGACCGGAGATCCTACAGATCATCGTTCCACTGTTTCTTCTTAGGAGATTCTCTCATCTCTTGGCGAAGCAAGAAACAAACTATTATTGCTCGATCCAGTACTGAATCTGAATATCGTGCTCTTGCTGATGCCACTCAGAGTTACTTTGGCTTCGCCGATTACTTGTTGATGTGTGTATTTCTTTATCTTCTGGCACCAAACTTCACTGTGATAACCATAGTGCCATTCAGATTGCTCATAACGATGTGTTTCATGAACGCACCAAACATATTGAGATTGATTGTCATTTTATCCATCATCATGTTACACAAGGAATTACTCATCTGACTTCTGTGTCTTCCTTGGATCAACCGGCTGATATCTTCACAAAAACACATTTTTCTACTCGTTTTCAAGATTTGGTTTCCAAACTCAAGTTGATATCTAGAATACCACCTTGAGTTTGAGGGGGGTGTTAATGTATTAATTGTATCAGTCAATTGTAATTAGGTTATTAGAGTAATCTTATGGATTATGATTCAGATTACGATTCTAATATTATTTAGGATTACGATTCTGATATTATTCATATTACGATTCTGATATTTTATTTATTACTGTAGTTATTCTTTTCTTAGTTGGTGAGAACCCTCAGCTATAAATAGGACATTCCTATATAGACTTTTACACAATTCAATAATACAAGAACTCTTTGTCTTGTAACAAAAGCCATTAAAAATGAGAATTTAGATGATTCATGTGATATTTTTTTTTTTTTGGTATAAAAGAGATCATAATTTGAAAATAAAAAATGAATTATAAATAATAAAATTTGAACTTAAAATCTGTTGGATACCATTTCATAATGGTGATTGCATGAATTAATTAGGCTAAACCCTAGATTTTTCGTAAAATCATCTTTAAAACGTGACAATCAATAAATTTAAATTTAAATCTCAAAATTTACAATATTTTTCTTTAATTTTAGACTATAATTTTTTATTTTTTCTTGTAAAAATGAGAAACTCAAATATTAGTAATAACATGCAATTATATACAAACAAAATGAAATTTCGAAATATGCTTGCTCTTTCATAGTTCATACAAGAGCCATGAGAAGAAGAAGAGAATAGACAGTTTGCTTTAAGCCCCCACACCTCATGAAAGAAACTAAAAAGAAAACGCACAACAAATTGTAGGGTCCAATATTTTCCATGGGGATGTAGAATTTTCACAAACAAACTCCCCCAAAAAGGGGTGTCCCACTCCCTCCAAAGGGTTTAATTTCCATCTTTATTAAAGTATTATCCTAAAACCCAGATAAGATCTATTATATAATTACATGATTAACTATTTAATTAACCATTAATAAAAAATGATTAGTGTAATTCCTTTTCCTTTGTGGTGTTAAGTTATGCACCCCCACCCCAACCCCTCTCCAACACATTTCCCTTTTTCTTCCTTTACTTTTCCTCACACCAATGAGGATTGCCTCCATTATCATTCATTATTCTACTCCTTAATTTTGTTATTAATGAGTATCGTTAGATATTTTTAAATTTTTTTAATATATTATTTATAATAATATTATTCAAATATAATAAGTAATAATTTTATTTATCATTTTTTAATAAATTGAGTGAAAATATTATTATATATATTAATTTTAAAAAATATTTTAAAAACATTTCATAACAAAATCGTTTATTAAATTATCATTAAACACAAAGATGTTGATAACAATAAAAGCACCTTCATTTTTTTACATGAAATGTTAATTGATCTCTATTAATATTGGTTAATTAAAATAATATTTTAAAAAAAAAAACAATAATAGTGTGGATTATTAAATTTCGACGATCTTTTAATATTGAAAAATTATAAATTAATATATAAAAATTATTTTATACATCATTAGTAAAATTTTAAAATTTTAAAAAATATTAAAAAATATTTAATGTTATTGATTAAATTAATAAATTATTTTTTAAAATTAATAATAAAAAAATCGGTGACTACGGGCACAAGTGAAATTAATGAATGTAGTCATTCCAAAGCTATTTCTGCAATTATTTGAGAGACCACGTGTCCCAAAAACTGACACGACTACCACGTGGCATACTGCCATTGCTCACTGTCAGTGTCTTCTAAACTTTAAACTGCATACAACTCCCCTTTCAAATCCGCCACTATCATCAAAAGACAAAAAAATTGTAAATAAAAAACCAAAACTGCAATGCAATCTCGTTTCAAGTCCGTATTGGTCCGACTCGATGACGTGGCGGCTGATGATGGCGATGAATAGTAGGACCATAAAGCATTGGAAATTTGGAATCAGCTAACTTGTTAACCGGACCCAAAAAAAAAAAAGGTTTTTCAGCCAAATTTGTTGGTTTGAAAACTTAAATAAATAAAAATTACAGTGAGATTAATTTTTTAATTTTAGAAGTGAAATTAAAAAAATATTATAAATTTTTAAATTATATTTTAAAAAATAAATAAATAAAACATGCAATAATTTTTTAATATTTTATGTAAAATTGAAAAAATTCAATGACAAAACCTCAAAAGAAATGTTTTTATAATTTCATCATAAATTTAAAAATAAAATATTTTTATATTTTTAAATAAAATAATTTTGTTCCATCTACATAATAAATGTGCATAGGATTAATTTAATAAAAAAAAAATTTAATATAATAATTTTTAAATTTCACCAATAAAATAAAAAAAAAATTATTGCATATCTTATTAAGATATAATTAAAAAATTAATATAATAAAGAACAAGACATTCGATAATATTTTAATTTCATTTATAAAATTAAAAAATATTTTTTATTATTTACATAATAATTTGATTTGAGTTGAATTTGATTTAAATATAAATCAAACAAAAAATCCGATTAGTAAATGAAAAATATTAATCATTGTCAATAACATTATTAAAATGATATTATATATATATAAATTAATTTATTATTTATTTTTAAATTTAATAAACATAATATATTAAATATATAAATAATTCTTAATTAATATCGACGAATCTTTAATAAATAAATCTGGTTGGGACTTGGGGGGTTTGGTCAGTGGGTTAGGGGTCAAGACCGAAGAGAAGAGGGATTAAGGCAAGCTAAGGAGATGGGAGGCAGAGGAAGCATGGCCCCACTTTCTGGGATTAGTGCAAGCTTAACAGGAGACATCACGCGCGCCCACACGCACACCGGTCAGTCAAAAGCCTGATTTTTTTTTTTTAAGATTTTATTAAACGAGTGTTTTAAAATAAAATTTTAAAACTATTATTATATAAAAATATTAACAAAATAATTTTACATTTTGTTTATGATTTTCTTTTTTTTCCTGCTGTTGGGTCTGCTTTGCTATCGCTGACCATATATACACGTCGCTTTTACCGACGCTGATGTTTCACCCTCTTCCACTTTAGTACTCTTTTTTTTTTACTGTTTACTACTGCTTTTTAAAAAAATAAAATATATTTTGATATATTTATTATATGAGTGAAAAAAATAAACATTTATTTAAAGTAGTGAATATTTTAAGAAATAAATTTAATTTAAAAAAATTATTTTTTGACTAAATAATTTTTTTATTTTTTATTTTATAAATTTATTATAATTTAATTTAAAATTTTGTATTATTTCATCAATTTAATTAATATCACTTATTCAGCAATATTAAATTTAATCAATTACTTTATTAATAATATTTATTGAAACTATTTTTTCTACTATCATATTTTGACCATCATTATCTCTCAAATTTTTCTTTTTACTTAAAATCGTTTAATAATCCAAGTATTTATTGAAGGAAATGCTTATTTTATCTTTAATATTTAGATTTAAAAAGAAAATTTGAAGCATGTTCACATACTTTTAACCATTTGAGTGGGGAAGGGTCGTTTGGTTAGATATAATAATTTATGTACGAGTGTTATATTTGGTGTGTGTTAATTGGATTATGTTTATTATATTATTTATTAAATATATCATATTTTTATATCGTTTTTAAAATTATTAAATTTATCGAAAGATGTTACATGACTAATGTAATGACCGAAAGCTTCAAATTTTCATCATATTTGACAATACGTGGCAATGGTAGATGCATCTACTTTCTAGATTGAAAGAAAAAAATAGTGTGAAAATTTACTAGAAATAATAAATTAAGTACTATGATTGAGCCAACTTTTAATTGAATGATTGTTGTTTTTCTTACCTTGAATGCAATATATAATGTAAATTATCTAATTGTTATTAGAAATATTAGGTCCGAAAAATGAATTTGGACAAAAAAATTAGGTCCGTTTAAAATATGGGTCGGGCTTTGGCTCCAACATTCAAGGTCCAAGTCCGTCCCGGCCCGTTTTCTAATTAAATAATATATTATTTATATTTATATATATATTATATAATTTATGTCATATAAAAATTAAACATATATATAATATTATAGTGTAAATATTAAAAAATATGTTAAATTGTTCATGTTTAAAAATTTAATAAAAGAAAAAAATATATTAAAGATTAAATAATAAAAATATATATATTTAAAAAAAATTTTAAAAAAAATAATATTGACGAGTTTAAACGGGCTTGGACTATTCATTTACAAATATGGGCAAGTTTGGACAAAATTTGAGACCCATATTTCGGGTCAGGTCGGACTTGGGCAAGCAAATATAGTGTTAATACCATACATGAGTCCAATCCGAACCCGACCCTGTCTATGGACACTTCTAGTTCTTATTTCACTATCAATTTCTTTCATAACCAGACTTAAAATTACATTTTTTTTTTTAATTTGAGAAAAAGAAGATTCATACAAACTCTTTAAGTCGAAGAATATATACACATATTATTGAATCAAATGTTTTTCTTTCGTAATAATACTATAATATTTTTATTGTAAGCAATAGTTGACTATACTCTAATTTAATGTACCATATATCAATGTGGTTAGTTGGATTACCATCATATTATTAAACAAAATTTTTATATAAAATGAAAATAGGAATTTTTTTTTTTTTTTAATTATTGCCTTTAGCGTAATATATCTTATAGCACGAATGCATAACAAATTTATTTATGGGTTAAGTTGGGTTGAGTGAAGTCTTATTGGTCATTTAAAAATATTATCCAAAATTTAACCCGACTTGTAAAACTCAAAAAATCCAAAAATTTTAAAATATTAAATAAAAAATTAATTTTTATTAATTAAATAATATTTCGAACTTGATTACTTAAAAAACTTTGCTCAAAACCCAATCTTTGGACCGATCATATGTTAAAGTCAACAACTCCTCTAGAATTCTCTCATCTAGAATTCTCTCCAAACTTTATTATTTCTCTAGGTCTTTCTAAAATTTTCTTAAGTCTTCTTTCTAGAGTTCTCTCTAGATTTTTTATTGTTCTTTCTCTAGAATATTAAACCAACACACTAGAACATTCTAGGTTGGTTTAGTAACCAACATAGAAAGCTATAAATAGGGTGGGATGTAAGTTGTTAGATGTAGAGTGGTGAGTAGAGAGAAAAAGGAAGAAAAAGATATGAGTGAAGGAGTGAAGTTGTGAGTGCATATTAAAAAAGTGTGTCTAGTGTATATTTGGTCTTTTCTCATATTAATAAAAGAGTTGTTTTTCGGAAGTTACTGTAGCATCCCGAGATAAAGTTACCGCAGCGTCTCGAGAAAGTTACTGTAGCAAATCGGTACTGTAGCATAAAACTACAATTGGTACCGAGAGTCAAAAATCAACAAACTGGTATCAGAGCTAGACGATCCTGAGGACCGGAGTATCAGAGTCAGACGATCTTAAGGACCAGAGTATCAGAGTTGGACGATCAGAACGGGACGATCCAGAGGACCAGCGTAAAAAATGGTATGATACAGAGGATTGGAATATCAGATCAAGATGGTCAGGGATCGTAGTATGCGCATCGGAGAAAAGACAAGAAGCCAGAAGTTTCTCAAAATCAGATGATCGAGAATTGTAATTATCGACGATAGATCGAGTCGCGAAAAGGGCTACTGAAGTAGTGTGAGAGCCATCACGAGAACAGGTGAAAAGGGCTACCTACTTACCTAAAGTAGTGTGAGAGCCATCACAAGAATAGGTGAAAAGGGCTACCTACCTGGAGTAGTTTGAGAGCCGTCACGAGAAGAGGTGAAAAGGGCTACCTACTTGGAGTAGAGTGAGAGCCGTCACGAGAAGAGGTGAAAAGGGCTACCTACCATCAGAGTGAAAGCCACCACTAGAAGAAAGAGCAAGACGGTCGGGGATCGTCTTTCAAGAAAACTGGTCATCATTGCACAATCTGGGATTGTGAAATTAATTGGTCTGGGACCAAGACGATCGAGGATCGTAGTCTGTAAAGACGTGAAAATTTTGTCAGTGCACAGTCTGGGACTGTGAAGTTAATCGGTCTGGGACCAAGACGATCGGGGATCGTAGTTCGTGAGGATATAGAGACTGACAGAATACAACCTTGAGAAAAGTGAGGCACTCTCAAGTCAGAATGAAAGATTTTTCAAGTCCAGTTGGTAAGCTCGAGAAGCTCAATAACAGCAATTATAATATGTGGAGTATTCGCATGCAATATTACATGCTCGGGCAAGATTTATGGGATATTGTTAACGGTGAAGCTTCAACACCACCAACTGATGCCGGAGAACTAAGAAAATGGAAGATCAAAGCCGGTAAGGCCATGTACGTGTTATCAGTCACTGTTGAGGATGGTTTATTACAATGCATCAAGGATGCAAAGACACCGAAGGAAGCCTGGGACACACTCACAATACTGTTCGCGAGGAAAAATGATGCTAGGCTCCAACAATTGGAGAATGAACTCCTGTCAATCTCGCAGCAAAATATGTCGGTAAGCGAATATTTCTCTAAAGTTAAAACTCTTTGTGATGAGATTTCAAAATTAGATCCAGAAAATGCCATTACCGAAACGAGGATGAGAAGAATTATCATCCATGGCTTGCGACCTGATTACAACGGGATTGTTACTGCAGCTCGTGGATGGAGCAAAGAACCAACTTTAACTGAGTTGGAAAATATCCTTGCAAATCAAGAGGCTTTAGATAACCAAATTTCTAAAGTCGTGATAAAAGATTATGAGAAAGCCCTCTTTAGCAATAGAAGAGGTAAAATTGCTATGAGGCAAGGAATAAAAGACATTGAAGTTCAAAACAAACAAGAAGCTTGGCAACGGAGGAGCTTTCAGCGATGGGGAGCTCAAACTGTTCGAGATAGAGACGATAGCGAAAATGTGAGGTCTCATCGTCGAAACGTTCAGTGTTTCAATTGTGGCAAGATTGGTCACTATGCTCGAGATTGTCGATATAGACAAGTGCAAGGCTATGCAACAGTGTTCTCACGACAGGAGAATAACTATGAAGAAGAATGGGATTTTGAGACAGCATTTACTATTGAAGAATGCGAAGAACTCGTATCTGGTTGCACCACCGAGTTAGAAGAAAATATTTATGAAGACGAAGAAGAAATTGATTTTGAGAATATTCAACCAAGACAGAAGGTAACAGAAGAAACGTCAAAGGAAGGAAACGAGTCTCTATTTCAGCCACCAGAAAATATGTTTGAAGAAGAAAGGTTATTTCTAGAAGTCGAGAAGAAGCTTGCAGCTGATGTCAACATTGAGAAAGATGACAACGAGGTCATCGACACTGTTAAGACTTACAAAGGCGTGAAAGATATGAAGATCGATTGTGAAGTCAACAAATTAATGGTAGTTGACAAAGTCGAGTATGCCAAAGTCAGAGACAGACTAGCAGAGAGAATCAAGAAGAACGAAGATAGAAATAGTGTTGAAGCAAAGACGGAAGTGAACAAAATCAAGAATCAAAAGAGAAGAGAGCAATCAACGAAAGATGAAGCAGAACTAATGATGCTGATGAATTTTAAGAAGAGAAAGAAAAAGAAAAGATATTTGATGCAAGATTTGATAAGTCCAGAAGACAGTCTGGAATGACAACCAAACCGACATCAAGAGAGTAGTTGTTGAGGGGGAGTGTTAAAGTCAACAACTCCTCTAGAATTCTCTCATCTAGAATTCTCTCCAAACTTTATTATTTCTCTAGGTCTTTCTAAAATTTTCTTAAGTCTTCTTTCTAGAGTTCTCTCTAGATTTTTTATTGTTCTTTCTCTAGAATATTAAACCAACACACTAGAACATTCTAGGTTGGTTTAGTAACCAACATAGAAAGCTATAAATAGGGTGGGATGTAAGTTGTTAGATGTAGAGTGGTGAGTAGAGAGAAAAAGGAAGAAAAAGATATGAGTGAAGGAGTGAAGTTGTGAGTGCATATTAAAAAAGTGTGTCTAGTGTATATTTGGTCTTTTCTCATATTAATAAAAGAGTTGTTTTTCGGAAGTTACTGTAGCATCCCAAGATAAAGTTACTGTAGCGTCTCGAGAAAGTTACTGTAGCAAATCGGTACTGTAGCATAAAACTACAATTGGTACCGAGAGTCAAAAATCAACATCATATAATGCATAGATGATTATGGAAAAAAATAGTACATGGATTTCCTTATATGTTCTTATTTCAATATTTGTATGTTTATCCGAAAATGGAATAGCTAGTTTTCAAAGGAGGAAGGCTTACTTTGATGGAATAATAAATTAAGCACATTGTTTTCACTTCTATTTCCCTCAATCGACTTGTCACCATTATATAACTTACTGAAAGGTGGGTTTTTTTTCGCAAAGCAAAGCACGTTAATGCCTATAAATTCCAAGGTTTGTCACATGTGCAATCTATCATGCTAGTAAGTAGCAGTACCCATGTAGCTTTTTAGTTTTACTTTTATCTAGATCTATTTAAGGATAGAATAATTCATTCGATCAGTATTGAATCGGGTTTGAGCAGAACTTTTAATGATTTGGGCTGGTTTGACTTAGATCATTGTTCAAATAATAATAATAAAAAATTTAAATTTAATTATAAAATATATAATTTTTGATATAATTTTTTTTAATATTAAATGAACAGTAATATGGGTCGGCGGACCGACCCAGACCTGTCCAAGATTGGGTCTGGATTAGACCTGCTCATGGCCCGGGCCACGGCCCGATTTTTTTTCACATTCTTTGCCTAGGCCTGGCCTTGGGTCGGGCCGGCCCATTAGGCCCGAATTTATTGTTCATCGATTAAAAAAATATATATTTTAATTTTTATAATTATAATTAAATAAAATAATATTATTATAATAAAAAAACACTGTTCCGGATAGGGCAGGCCCGAAACAAAAATATCAAATCCAAGCTCGGTCCAATACGGGCCGGGCCTGCCGGGCGGGCTGCCCGACCCATAAACAGGTCTAGTCTGGATAAGGTAAAAAAAAAATTTTGAGCCGCGCTCTAACTCATGAGTAGATCTACTTATATATTTCTATTTTAAGTTTTAAAGACTATGAACAAGTACTAGTTAGTACTTATTTTATCTTTTTAGGAAAAAAAAAGAAAGAAAGAATAACAAGATAAATGACAAGTAGTATTAAAGTTGTTTATGAATCGGGTCGGATTTAAATAGTAAAAGAATTTGTTTGATCTGGCTTAACTTTAGCATGATTCGATTCAAAAATCTATTTTATTGTTTGAAATATATTAAAATATTATTTTATAATAATATTTTTATATTTTTATAATTAAATTTAAATAAAATATTTTTTAATAATTAAATAATATTCCAAATCGAATTGGATTAATCTGAAGAGTAATGCTGCATGACCTGTCTCATTTGACCTGTATTTTTGTTCCGCCTGATTTTTTTTTTGTTGTTGAAAAATAACGTTTATAAATAAAAATTTATTTTATTTTAGTCTGATATTTTATTTCATCAAAAAATTACTTTATTTTAATTTTTATAAAATACACACTTTTTTATATTATTTATCTCCTTAAACAAAATTAAGGGACGGGATGACACGTCAGCATTTTCCTAATCTGAATTCCAAAAATCTTATGTCAAACTCAGTCTTACAGATTTCAGTAGTACTTTAAAGAAACATTTTTTTTTTAAAATTTCTTTTCGTATATTAGCATATTCAAATAACAAGTTTAGTTATTCATATATCCCATGCTAATATAAATTTCAAGGCATTATTACTTCGGTTTCATATAGTAGATGTTTTTTTTTTAAAAAACAAACAAATGAATAGAGAAAAAAGAAAAAGATCAAAACGAATAAAAAACCCAAAAAAAAAAAATAGCAACCAAACGAAACCGTCAAAGTAAGAATCATTCTTGTTTGAGGGAACAAGAGATTATTTTTTTAATATTGATTTGATAAAATTTATTACATAAAAAAATTACAATAATAAGGATGAATTCATTAATTTAAAAATCAATCAAATGCACCATGTCCTAACTTATGTATGATGCTAGTTCTTCATTTCTCAAAAGGCATTTGCATGTTTTTAGAAACATTTATTTTAAGAAACAAGTATTTACCAATCATGTTTAGTTCAGGTAACCACAAAAATATTTAGTTACATTAGTACCTAGACTTCATTCATTGGCTAATATTTATTTGAAAATTTAAAGTAAATATTATTTTAATAAAATTAAGGAAGTTAAAGCAACTTAACATTCACTACTAACTAGTTTTTTTTTTTTTAATTTTATTTTATGAAATTTGGTAGGGTTAATATTTGTAAATAATATTTGATTGTTGCAAAAATAAATTTGATAAATGTTGAGAATCAAATTGAATCACCATGACAAATTATGCAAAATATTTGGATGAATTGAACATGACACGAACATATGAAAAAATAATTAGAATACGACACGACACAAAAATAACATGAACACAACACAAATACACGAATGTGTTAAAATTCACATAAAATAAATTATTAATATGTAAAATTTATACAATTTTATAATACTTTGAACATATAAAAAATAACACGAACACGATACAAAAAATAATATGAACACGAACGAATATCCGAACGTATCAAAATCTACATAAAATGAATTATTAACGTGTGAAATTATATAAATTTATAATATTTTGAACAAACGAAAAAAATAACATGAACACGACACGAATATGCGAACGTGTTAAAATCTACATAAAACGAATTATTAACGTTTAAAAATTGTATAAATTTATAATATTTTGAACATAAAAAATAACACGAACACAATTTTTTCTCAATTTTTTTTCTTTCTTTCCTTCTTAATAAAAAGAAAAATTAAAAATACCCAAACTAATCCTTTCAACCCTCTTAATACCCATATTTAATTGTCAAATACACACTCATCCAAAATTCTCAATTCTCCATTCTCATGTATTATAAGTATTACTTTTATAGTTAGTAATAATAGATTTGTAATTTATAAAATAAAATAAAAAATAAATAATATTAATGTATAGTAGTTCTAACGAGAAGTTTAAAGTTAAGTGGAAAGAAGCAGAAGAAGAGAAGGCGATAAATTGAAGGGCAAGTCACGTGTAAGGGAAATATGTTAGTGGGAAGAGCAGGACTGCAGGAGAAGTAAGTCAGTAGGACCCACGTTTATTGTCTAAAGCAACGAATGGGGGAATCTTTGTCCCAAAAACTATTTAAAAAAAGTTTTAATTAATAAAGCCGTATTTTAATTTACTAAAGTAAAATAATATATTTTTCCCTGCATTTTCCCTTCCTTTATATATATATATATATATATATATATATATATATATATACTTTCCTATAGTAATAACTGATAAGTATAGTAGAAATAGTAACTTTTTTTTACAAAAAGTCTATGGCTTAAGGGAATTGAAAAAAAAAATATTTATAAATGTTGGAAATCAAATATTAATCATACCAAAATTCATAAAAAAATAGATGAAATCATTTGAATTAAATCTTAAATTCATAATAACTATTTAAGATTTAATCGAAATGATTTCATCTATTTTTTTAATGAATTTTGGTATTGTTAATATTAAAAAAAAAATTATACGTGTTCATGGCGTGTCCCAATTCATCTAATATTTTGCATAATTTGTCATAATGATTTAATTTAGAAAAAAAATTGTATGTTCGTAACATGTTCGTGTTATTTTATTGTGTGTTTAAAGTATTATAAATTTATATATGTTAATAATTCGTTTTATGTAAATTTTGACACGTTCGTATATTTTTATAGTGTTTATTTATTTTTCATATTGTATTTTAATTATTTTTTATGTTGTGTTCATATTGTATAATCATGTTGTGTTCGAAATTGTCAAGTCTAACTGACACTATTCAAATAACTCCCAAATTTATGTCGCATGTTCTCATGTTCGTGTTGTTTTTCCTGTCATAATCGTATTGAATGTATTATATATTTATATAAATTTTAACACGTTAATAATTCTTTTTATGTAGATTTTGACACGTTCATGTATTTGTGTCGTGTTCATGTTATTTTTTTTGTCATGTCGTGTTTTAATTATTTTTCTCATGTTATGTTTGTATCTTATAATTATGTTGTGTCTGAAATTGTCGGATTTATTTGATCATATTCAAATAACTCTCAATTTTATATCAAATGTCGTATAAGGATAGAAGTTATTATTTTTTTAAATTATCTTTACTGCTTTTTTATCTTTCAAACTTGTTATAAAATATCAATTCAAATTCGATAACATATCCGCAATGAAACGCGAGCATTTATCTAGTAAAAATGAAAGAAATATGAATTTAATCAATTTATTCATATCATTATTTTAAAAAAATAATATTTAATAATTTTGTTTTGAATTTTAATATTTATATATTTTTTATTTTATATTGTAAAAAAAAAAAAAATGAGAGGAGGAGATTTTTACCTTTCTATTTTTGATCATTTGATAGTGGTATGACAATTATTTTCTTACAATGTTTTTTCTTTAACATATGAAAATGAAAATTCATACACAAATGATAATTTTTGTTATTATTTTTTTGTACATATGCAAAATACCAAGATAGAAGAATTAAGGAAGAAGATGGATTTGTATCTTAACTTTAGTAAAGAAATGATGACAATTATTTTTAGTTACGAACTTTTACATAATAAATTTTAATAAGTTTAGTTAAAAAAAATTGATTTCAAATAATATTTTCATTTAAGAAATAAAAAAATCATATGTTTTAAGTAAACTATTTCGTTAAATGTAAAAAAAAAAATCAACTTGTGTTTTTATGGAAGAAATATCAATTTGCCCATGTGTTTTTTTAAGTGAATTTTTGTGTTAAGATTCTGTTTATTATTTTTTAATATATTTATGATTATTATTTACATGTATATGATCTACTTATAAATTATAAATTGTTTTATAAATGATAATTTAAATTATGTTAAAAATAATAAATTTAAAAAAAACGAATTTTGACTGAAGTTATTCAGTGTCTTCAATTTGCAAGATTGCAAGATTTATACCTAGGAAAAAGCAACTAAATTTAAAAACAATGTAGAAATGGAAGAAAAAAGTTTTATGCGTTCACAATAACTCGAATTCGAGACCACTTGATTAAGCGACCCGAGCCTCTTCAATTCAAACCAACCTTCGTTGGTGGAAGCTATTATTATTAAACCCTCATTTCTTTATTTAAGCTATATAAGAAGAAGGTAATTTAAAAACGATTACGCGAGAAAATAAGGAATAAATAAAAGAGTAAAAGACATTTATCCCCTCAGGTTTGAAAAACACTCACTTACCCCCTCAAGTTTGGTATAAAATACATTACCCTCCCTAAAATATTATTTTTAAGTTAATTTTAAATGAAAAGATAAAAATACCCTTTGTTAAATATTAATCATTTTTTTCTTTTATTTTTTTTTACTCAAAACTTTTTAACTACAAAATAATAAGAAAAAAATGATTAATTCAATTAAAATCATCTTTAATTACTATTAAACTAAATTCTAATTAATTTATATTATAATTCAAGTTTATGTTAAATATTTTAAACTTATCTTTAATTCAATTATATATAACTTTGAAATGAATTTATTAAAATATGTTTAATTAATTATCGTTATTTAAAAAATGTAGTGATAATGAATTGAATAAAGAAAAAATGAAAAAAATTAAAGAAAGGAGAATAAAAAAGTATATAATATATCTTTCATGATATTTTATTGAAAATAAACTTACTCTATTACTTTGAAAACACATTTATCTCTAGAAAAGTAACTATGTTAGCATTCTGTTGATCAAATTAATATTTATTCAAATTTTACTTTAAATATTAAAAATATGATTTTTATTTTATTTTTTTAGTCTATTTTTCATTTTTTATTTTAATCAATTTCTTTATCATTTTTTTAAATAATGATAATTAATTCATTTTTAAATAAAAAACATAATATATTAATATTAAAGTTAATATATATAATTGAATTAAAAATAAGTTTAAAATATTTTTTTGGTAGAAAAAAGTTTAAGTGAGGGGAGACTATCAAATCCATGGTCAGAACACGTCACAAGCTTTAAAGATGATTAATAGTGGTACTTATAGATCATTCACTAAGTGAAACTGCTGGTGAAACTCGAAATCTGGTGCTTGTCAAGACGCTAATGAGTATTCAATCAACCGAACCAATCCATATTAGCATAAGTTTAAAATATTTAACATTTATACTTGAATTATAATATAATTTAATTTAATTTTATAGTAATTAAAGATAATTTTTGTAGTTAAAAAAACGAGTAAAAAAATAAAAACAAAAATAAATTATTAATAACTAACAAAGATTATATTTATTTTTTATTTAAAATTAACTTAAAAATACTATTTTAGAGAGGTTAATATATTTTGTAACAAAACTTAGAAGGATAAATAGGTGTTTTTTAAATTTTAAGAGAGTAAGTGTATTTTTTAAGAAATTTGAAGGGGAAAAAAACTTTTTCCTAAATAAAAAGGTTGGTAATGGAGTATTAAGATCCGCGACGAGAATTAAAACGAGATAGGATACGATATAATACATTTAATGTGCGAGATATTTGTAGGTTGCGGTACCCTACCACCCCAGGTGAACGGTAGGGATAGGCGTAGCGGGGACAGTGGAAAAATATTAATAAAGAAAGCAACACTAGCTAACGTGCACCGCAGGGTGTGTTAACTACGCACACCCCCTATGCTCCCTTTCCCTTATCTCTCTCCCTCCTTAACTCTTCACATCCATTCAAACTTGCCTGTTAATAGCACGACAAAGCCACTTCCCCATAAAAACAGAACAACTTTCCCACTAACGTCAGGATAAACGGCGTTACATCCAAACCCAATGAATCGTTGACAAATTTTGATGGAAATTAGATTTTTCTAAAAGTTGAATTAATAAGAGTGAACACTCTATCGATTCGGTTCAATTTTAAAATTTTGATAATCGATTAAATTGAATAAACTCACAAAATCGACGAAACTGATCTACAAAGAATTTTCAAATTGAACTAATCAAATCGAACTTAATCGGTTCGATTTCGTCGATTTATTCGGTTATGGCTTTATGGGTTTGAGTTATATGTATTGAATTTCTTATAATGAGTTATTTTATGAATTATGGGTTTGATTTAAATAAAATAATATTATTATTTTTAATTAAAAGTTGATTTTTTCAATCGATTCATTTAAGGGAAAAAATTGCAAACCAATCGAATAGACACGTTTAAATCGAACTTGCTAATCGATCACAATCGAAACAGAACAAACCTAATCGAATGAATCGAATAGCATCGGTTTAGATCAATTTGTTTGATAAACCGACAATTTGCACACCCTTATGGATTATTGATTCAAATAAAAAAGTGCAATCTAAGTTGAATCGAATTTAATATAAATTTTTAGTAATTTGAATTAATTCGCTCTGAATTTTTTTAAATAATAATAAAAAAATTTATTTTTAAAAATATTTTTAATATATTTTAAATAATAAAATCGATTTTCGAATCTAATCTGGCCCACTTCATTGAACACATCTAACGGAAAACAATGTGAACGTCGTTAAAACCCATACATGGGAAGGGGAATTTTATAGTTTTTGTTTTATTAATTAATTATTTAATTTATAATCTGTCCTATCTGGTCCCCTTGAACCTTGACTCCTCTCGCTCCCACCTGGCCCCTGATAAGTCTACCGGGTATAGCCGGTATGATAATGGAGCTCGGACAGGTTAATGCCGGTTGTTTCAGTGGGTTAGAAATTGACCGCGGTTTAAATGATTGCAATTGCCTCCACAATTTTGACTCTCACCCTTGGTTAAGTCTCTCGACCCCTCATCAGACACCCACACAGAGACAGACAGAAACCGAGAAAAAAGAGAGAAAAAGAAAGAAAAAAACCAGAGAGAAAGATAGAGAGAGAGAGAGAGAAAGAGATAGAGCTTTTTTGGGGTGTGTACGAGCTCTGATTCTTCATCTGCAGCTGCAATTGATATAGGTGGAAGAGAAGAAAGATCGAGGCTGAGGTGTTTGTTTGTAGAAGGAAGAGGAAGAGTGAAAGAGAGTAGAGATAGAAATAGGGAGAAAAAAAGAGAGGAGTTGATTGATTGATGCGTAAATCAAGAAGATTGGTGGTGAGGTTAGAGAAATATAGGTTTCCTTTCGTCGATTTTATCAAAGTCTCGGAGAAAGTGAGAGAGAGTTGGTTTTCTGAGGTGAAGAAGAGAGCTAGGGATTTCATGACAGTGGTGATGGTAGATTGAGTGGAATTCCAGAGTTAGAGTTTGTAGTTTTGAGTTAGGAATTTGAGAGTGTATCAGATGAGAGATCTGAGCTAAAAAGTTTTGGAAGAAATGACAACTTCGGAGGTATCAATAAAAGGAAATTGTGTTAACGGAAGAGGAGGAGAGAGTTTTTCTTCTGGTTATAGTGAGCCAAATGATGCTAGTAACACCATGGAAGGGCAAAATGGTCATTCCACTTATCCAGCTCCCGTTAGAGGTATAGTTTCCTTCCTCCTTCCTTTCACTTCCGTTTCTGGCTTTCCTTTCTCCATTTTTGTTGATCTGGGGTTCTCAATTTTTGGTGTGCTTTTTTTTTCTTCTGTTTGTTTGGTGTTTTATGTTTATTTTGGTTTCGTTTTGTGTGTGGAAAACATAGACCCTGAAACGGCGCTGTATACGGAGCTATGGCATGCATGTGCTGGACCTCTGGTCACCGTCCCTCGCGAAAGAGATCGCGTATTTTACTTTCCTCAAGGTCACATAGAACAGGTTTCTCTTCTTCCTTTTGTTTTATTTTTGTTTCTTGTTGAGGGAACCGATGCTACTCAACTGTCCTATTAATTTAAAAAGTATTCTTTATTGGAGATTGAATGTGATCTGATGTGGGTTTTAGTTTCCCTTCCTTTTTATCCCGTTTTGTTTTTGTTTTTCTGTTTCTATTTCCGGGATCTTTTTTACTTGCTTAACCACGAGTTTCGGGTGAATCAGGTTGAGGCGTCTACTAATCAGGTAGCAGACCAGCAGATGCCAGTGTATAATCTTCCATCAAAGATCCTTTGTCGTGTGATTAACGTTCAATTAAAGGTACCTTGCACCTCTTTTACTGAGATTTATTTGGGTTTTTTCTTTCTGGGCTTTTGTTATGAAAGGAATGACCTTTTGCTGTTAATTCTGTAGGCTGAACCGGATACAGATGAGGTTTTTGCACAAGTGACTTTACTTCCTGAACCTATTGTAAGCTTTGGTCTCTTTTTTTTTTTTTTTTTTTTTTTTCTGTTGTAATTTGTTACTTGAGGAGTTGATGAAAAGTTGAATTTCTAATGGTTTGTTCTTGTTGCCCAATCGATTCTTAGCAGCAAGATGAGAACAGCGTGGACAAGGAGCCTCCCATTCCTCAACCACCGCGGTTCCACGTGCATTCCTTTTGCAAGACCCTGACTGCCTCAGATACAAGCACCCACGGTGGGTTTTCAGTGCTCAGGCGGCATGCAGATGAATGTCTTCCACCATTGGTTTGTGTCTATCAGCTGAAGATGTGTAGTTCCTTTTTTCTCCTTGTGATAATTAGGTTGTGATTCATTTGGGCTTGTTGTTTAACAGGACATGTCTCGTCAACCTCCAACCCAGGAGTTGGTTGCTAAGGATTTGCATGGAAATGAGTGGCGATTCCGGCATATCTTCAGGGGTAATGGTTTTAAACCTAATTGGTTTTCGTGCTTATACATTATGCACAATGGAATTCAAGGAGTTTGGTCATGAAATGTTCATACAAGTTTTGGTCAAAGTATTTTTTTTTCTTGGTTCTTTCTGATTAATCAGTTAGAAGTTAAGACAGTTTAGATTTACAATTTGTTTTAAATGTTGATGGAAATAACAGGTCAACCCCGAAGGCACTTGCTTCAAAGTGGTTGGAGTGTTTTTGTTAGCTCCAAGAGGCTTGTTGCAGGGGATGCATTTATATTTTTAAGGTTTGTCTGCTTCCTCACATGTGCTATGAAATTTGATATTTTAGCATTCAATTCTTTGTTTGAGCTTTGGAATTAATATGTGGAAATGACATGTAATTTATAGAGGTGAGAATGGAGAATTACGTGTTGGTGTACGACGTGCAATGAGGCAGCAGGGCAATGTTCCTTCGTCAGTAATATCAAGTCATAGCATGCATCTTGGTGTTCTTGCGACAGCATGGCATGCCTACACAACAAGAACCATATTCACTGTGTATTACAAACCTAGGTATGTAGATCATGCTACCTTTTTGACATGCTGTGTCATTTTTCCTGGCATGATATGCTAAAGCTTTCCAATAGATCTCTGGATGATGAATTTTCAACTGTAACATTGCTGTTTGGTAGAGGAATTCATTGAAGTTTCTTGTATTTACGTTTGTCAATTTTCTGTTATAGGACAAGCCCAGCTGAGTTTATTGTTCCATTTGATCAGTACATGGAGTCACTAAAGAACAATTACTCAATAGGGATGAGGTTCAAAATGAGATTTGAAGGCGAAGAATCTCCCGAACAGAGGTATGGCTTGTGTCTTCCTTTCTCTGTGAAGATACTATATCCTTATAAGGCTACATCAAAATAATTGTTTATGAAGTTTCTATATGTTACTGCATAACGGCAACAATATTCAATTTGATATAGGAGCAAGATGAGATTGTGGTTTTCATTTTTTTATTGCAGGTTTACTGGAACAATAGTTGGAACCGAAAATGCTGATCCCAAAAGGTGGCAGGATTCCAAATGGAGATGCCTCAAGGTAGATTTTAACTTGACCAGTGTTTGACAGTTTTTAGAATACTAAAACAAATTGCAGAATGTCTTAAGTTATGGTTATGTTGAAACAATGTTCTAATATACCCTATAGGTGCGATGGGATGAGACTTCTACCATACCTCGTCCAGAGAGAGTTTCTCCTTGGAAAATTGAACCTGCTTTGGCTCCTCCTGCGCTGAATCCCCTTCCTATGGCCAGGCCAAAAAGGCCTCGATCCAATGCAGTCCCTTCATCCCCTGATTCCTCTGTGCTTACTAGGGAAGGTAGGTCCTGTCATGTAATGGTTTATAATTTATTTTCATGTAACAGCTCATCTGGAAAGATCTATTGATTTAAATTCATTTTCTAGGTTCATCCAAAGTTACTTTAGACCCTTCACCAGCTAGTGGGTTTTCAAGGGTCTTGCAAGGTCAAGAATTCTCGACCTTGAGAGGCAACTTTGCCAAGAGTAACGAGTCTGACACTGCTGAAAAGTCAGTGATGTGGCTACCTTCAGTAGATGATGAGAAGATTGATGTGGTTTCTGCTTCAAGAAGATTTGGGTCAGAGAATTGGATGTCCTCTGGGAGGCATGAACCAACATGCACAGACCTGCTCTCAGGTTTTAGGTCAAATGCTGATTCCTCCCATGGGTATTGTCCATCTTTGGTTGATCAAACTTTTCTAGCTGGTAATTCAATGAGAAAACATTTTCTAGATCAAGAAGGGAAGCTTGGCTCTTGGTCCCTCGTGTCCTCTGGTCTCTCACTCAAGTTGGCTGACACTAAGGCAAAGCATCCAGTGCAAGGTTCTGATGTGCCTTATCAAGCTCGAGGAAATGGTAGATTTAGTGGTTTTGGTGACTACCCTATATTGCAAGGTCATAGGATTGAGCACCCACATGGAAACTGGTTGATGCCTCCCCCAACATCATCTCATTACGAGAATCCTGTCCAATCAAGAGATTTAATGCCTAAAACTTCATTGGTACCAGAGCATGAGAATGGAAAATCTAGAGAAGGAAACTGCAAGCTCTTTGGTGTTCCTCTCATTAGCAATTCTGTTGCATCAGAGCCCACAGTCTCTCATATTAATGCATTGAATAAATCAGTGAGTCATATGCAAGCTGCACCAAACCAAGTTTGTGCATTTGCATCTGATCAAAAGTCTGAAAAGTCAAAGGTCTCACAATTGGCAGAAGATCTGTCTGCTTTTAATGAGCCGGAGAAAGTATTTCAGCTGGGTCAGCCTCATACAAGAGAGGTTCAAAGCAAATCTCCTAGTGCTTCAACTAGGAGTTGTACCAAGGTTCTTTCTCTCCCTCTCTCTCGACTTGGAGATGTACGCTTGCACTTATGAAATCTATTAGGAACTTGCTCATTTTGTTTGTTATTTTCAGGTTCAAATGCAGGGGATTGCTCTAGGTAGGTCTGTGGACCTTATTAAGTTCAACAACTATGACGAATTGCTTGCTGAATTGGATCAATTATTTGAATTTGGAGGCGAATTAATGGCCCCTCAAAAGAATTGGCTTGTCGTTTACACTGATGATGAGGGTGATATGATGCTTGTTGGAGATGATCCTTGGCAGTAAGGATTGTTGCCTTCATTCTAATTAGTTTCACTCGTTTCATATGTTTGATGGCTTACACCATTATTGAATTCTTGCTTGTTAATAGGGAATTTTGTGCCATGGTTCGCAAGATTGGAATCTACACTAGGGAGGAGGTTCAGAAGATGAAGCCGGGGTCGTTGAGTTCAAAGAGTGAGGACAATCCAGTTTCTGCAGAAGGCTTAGATGCAAAAGAAGTGAAATGTCCATCAGCATCTAGTGCAGATAATTGTTAAGCTTGGCTCTAATGGTTCTGGGTAATATTCTAGGTGTGTATACTCTCCTCATGATTGCATTTAAGTGTTGGATCTTGTTTTGAATAGGATGTGGAAAACTGATTCAGTTTGAATTTACCATATTGAACTCAACCTTAGATGCCTGCCTCCTCCCTTCTTGTTTTTGCTTGTTTACCTTGCTTGTTCTTGCATTCCAAATGTTATTACATAAAGAAACATGTTCCTTTGCTATTGTTTCAGCTTTTTGGTGGAGGCATCAGGATTGCTATAGTGACATTCCAGTTGGTTAGAACTTGAATAAGTTTGAGTTGAAAATGACTTGTGAGTCTATACTGGCAGCAAGTTTTTATTCTCAGAAATCAGAATCAGATATAGATGGCATGAATGGTATAATCCAATTTTGGACATGTTTGTGGAGGTAGTAAGTGTAAGGTGTCCTTTATATACATAAATATGTATACCCGAATTTGAATTTCGAGCACGGCTACACCGACCTTGCTTGTTGCAACCACCCCCCTTTGTACAGAGTTGTTTTACACCCTTTTTCGACCTGTGAATGTAAGTAAAATACACCATCTAATGTCTTTTCAAGTAAGCATTTCATTTGGTTGGTTTATATCTATTTTTTGTTAAATCACCAAAAATTTGGGTGCATTTCTGCAAGGATATTGTCTTTGTTAGAAATTATCATATCTTTCCTTTCGGCTTTGGGAAATTGTCAAAAGTTTGTGAAAAATATTGTTTCAGTCTGACCAATATATCTTCCATGAAATCAAGTAGGAAAAGTGCAGAGCTCCAGGTCGAGCAAATTACATCATGGCCCCATCCCATGGGAGAAAATTCAACTAGGGCAATAGTGATTATTTTGAAGCTAGGTCGGATATTTTAGAAAAATAAAAAGTTGGGAGTAATATAGGTTGATGGAACATTGAATGTTGGCTTTGTTGAGGGAGTCCCATAATAATTCCCTCGCTTAAACAAGCCACGATTATACCTACCGACCAAATCTTGACTGAATTTCAGAACTGAAAATAACATAGTACAAAAATGATACTACAGACAACACATGTTTATTGAAACTTTCATATTTCATACAAACAAACAAAAAAATGGCCTAACTTAACCTATTCCAAAGGTCTTTTAAACTTTAAAAGTACCATCTCTAATAATCTCACATGTATTGTCTGACAAAAATCTGAATGCTTAATTTTTCGGTTTAAGTAAATACCAGATCAAACAATATGTGCATTTAAGTATTTTCAGTCCTTAACCATAGGGTGAGAGGTTTTTTAAGTCATCGTCTAGTTAAAGCTGGAAAGGGTATAAAAGAATCTGACCAAAGTTTTCCCTATCAGCACCGTATAGGAGTGCTCATAATACATCAAGTAGCTTGGTTAAGCCAACGGGAGTTTTAATCTCACATTAATAGGAGTTCAAGTCTCACATTGAGTAGGTGTAAGCCAATGAGAGTCTTAATCTTTTATTGAGTAGTATTGATGAGTTAAGAAGAGTGCTCACCTATAAATAAGGAGTTTATACACTTAAGTAGAAATTGTATTAGGACTCTTTGGGTGGTGAGTCAAGTTTGTTTGTATGAATATTTGTAACTTTATCCGTACAAAAGCTATAATATTTGTAAAAAGAATTTGTAATTTTATCTGTGCAAAAGTTACACGTAAACCAAAAAGGTGGATTGGGGAGAGCTGAGTTTGTTGAAATTATATTGTTCAAATTACATTCCAAATGCAGCAGTCATGATTAAATGACCAGAAATCCAAACAAACAGTGAGAAATTTTTAAGAGCAGAAGTTTTATTAAAAAGCTGAAAATAGACTTGAGGATTACAAATTTTCAATTCTTCCAAAAGTTTTAGTTGATGGCGAGTTTCCCACCAGTTAAAACTAATTTAAAGCTCTCGAGATTGCTCAGTCACTACAACAGACTTGAATGTAATTTGCTTGTTTCCTCTTGCCTCTTTGGAGATACAAGACTTGTTTATAGTACAGACTTCAGATAAACTTGCTCAAGAAACCTATATCATGTTAAGGAAGCCAGCTGAATCTAACAATACAGCTTTGATCTGCTCAGGATGGATTTCCTGCCCTTCCTGGCATTGCTGAAAATAGGAACACACCAATGATATTTAGAAAGCAAAAAGTGAATTTATCAAACTACAAATCATGCTTTTCTAAATGAAGTAAAAGACATCACAGCTCATGCACATAAAAATCAGGTGGAAGATTCGCAGTTCGATCTATGATTTATCATTCGATCTATGATTTATCATTCATGACGTTGAAAGCAAGTTAAAAAAAAAAAGCAGATGAAAGGATTGAACTAAGCTGATAATAGAGGAGCAAAAGGAGCAGGAAACATTGTATTAGTTTCCATCTATGTTGTTCCGATTCTTCATTTTTTTTTTGAAGTATCCGTGTTCGACACATATTCAGACATGAGTATGGGGATATGATCCCCCAAGGATCTTCCAAATATATGAAAAAACTTAGAATAAATCAAAGATACACTTATTCAACACTCACACTCGAGTTCGAGTAACATAGGTTCCAAAGTGTTGACTGAGGATTTACATCGATCAAAGTGTCATGCACCACCTTCTACTACTTTTGTGCTAATTTATATTTGACATTCAAATAATCAGGTTGAAGCAATACATGGTTCAGGCTTTTTCATTTGTTGCTTTAAGGGAATCTGGTGAGTTTTAAACATCTTGTATGAAAATTTTAAAAGAAAATGAGAACTTTATGATGGTCAGAAATTGTACCTCAGCTCGAAAGATATCCATGGCAAAACCATTGAAACAGCTAATGACTGCTTGCTGGATGTCAAGCCCAAGGTTGTCCAAAGCCCTCATTGTGGAGAGCAAAAGACCTGGTCTGCGCCCACAAAACATGTGGATGTTTACAGCTTTTCCTTCTCTCACCCTTACTTCAACCTATATATTACAGCAAATTAAAACCAAACCATTTGAAGTTCTATAATCACAACAGCTAAATCAGTTTGTATCACAATTTGTATAAAATCCACGACGTGTAGACTTTGTTCAAAGATCGAGTTATCCGTTTAAGTCCGAAGGTCTGTTCAATATTTGGAAGGGTTTGGATAAAAATATTAGGTTCAAAAAATAAGCTTGGACAAAAAGAGACCAGTTTAAAAAATGAGTCGAGTCTTGACTCCAACATTCAAAGTCCAAATCCGGTCCGGCCCGTTTTTCAATTAAATAATATTTTATTTTTATATATAATGTAATTTATGTTATATAAAGATGAAATATATTATTATATTATTATATAAATATTAAAAAATATTTTAAATTATCTATGTTTAAGAACTTAATAAAAAAATATATATAAAATTATTACAGATTAAAAAATATATATATATTTAAATTTTTTTATTAAAAAAAAATATGGGCGGGTTTAAATAGATTTAGGCTATCTATTTACAAATATGGGCGGGCTTGTGTAAAATTTGAGACCCATATTTCAGGTCAGGCCGACCTTGTCAAGCATATATAATATTGATACTATACATAAGTCCGATTCGAACCCGGCCCGATTCATGGACACCTCTACTCATCTCTAATGCCTATGCAACCTGCAGAAAGGACAGTGGAAAGAGAAAATCCATGACCAACATTCTTCATTATGCACCTATTGACTGATTTTACTGGATAAGCCTGCCAAAACATGCTGACTTTGTGGCAATCTATGTGGGTGGACAGTTCTGTCTAATTCATGACTAGTTATATACTGATCTTGCTAAGATTCAGAAAGTGAGAAACTAGATATGGTAGCAGAAGCAACATTAAGTATGCTGAAAAACTGAAAACAAAAATGAATTAATGATGTATTAGGAAGCACGGATATGGACACCATAGTAATATGGGTACGACACGACACGGACACAAATTTATTTAAAAAATTTAGACACGAGTACGGCAGGACATGACAATAAAAAATATTTTTTATATAATAATGTACAATACAAATGTTAAATTGATATTTTTCAATTAAATATTAACATGCAAATAGTTTTTTAATTTTTTAAAATCATTTTAAATTAAAAACTCGAAACTTAAAAAACCCATTAGAATCAAATTGCTTATTGTTGATTCAATATTTGAGAGAAAAATGCAACAAAAAAAAAAATCCTTCATCGTGTGTTTGGTAGTGTCTAGTCATGTTTTAACCATATTTTAATCGTGTCGGATTTTATTTTTATATTTTTTGACGTGTCGAAGCCATGTCCGTGTCCAACACTTAGACACTCCATTAATAGAAGTGTCCGTGCTTCGTAGATGATATTTGATAAAGAGAAAGGTGCAAAATAACTTTTCAGCATAAAGATATGAGTTTTACCCTTGCTGGCTGCCCATTTGGACTCAGTAATGAACTGGGGCAAAGTTGTTCATCCTTGATACGACTAGCTGGAGTGGGCGTCAAAGGATTGAAGCTGGTTGTAGGTGTCAATGAAGAGCTAGGAGGGTTTGATTCCAATTCATTGTGGAGGTCATTGATCCTTTGCAGAAGTTCCTTCAAGTACTCAATTGCATCCCCAAGAATAGAAGCTCTGTCCATCTATTAGTAGAAGGATAATAATGTATATCATTCTATTTCTAAGAAAGCAAAACTGAAAGTATATGAACCTCCAAAAGCCTTCCCTTGCAAGTAGAAGTCTATGTTACTCGGATTCGGATGTGAGTGTCGGATACGAGTATGTGTCTGATACAGTATATTCAATTTTTTTTTTAAGATTTCCATCTATTTGGAGGGTCCTTGGAGGATCATATCCTCGTACCCATGTCCGGATATGCGTCGGACACGAGTGTCGGACACGGGTACTTCAAGAAAAATGAAGAGTCGGAGCAACATAAGTAAAAGTAGCATGTTTTTTCTTGTTCAAGTTGGATTGGATTAGAAGTTAAATTGTGAAGTCAATTAAAATAAAACACAAAAGAGCAATCACTGAAACAAGAGTCCAGCAATTCTATTTGAATAAGGTTCTCATACTACTTTTGATGTTTGAGACATTAACAAGCATTTAGTCTAAAGCACAGTTTTGGTGAGTCTACCACCAAAAATTCTTTGACAGAAACCTCAATTATCATAGATTCTATAGCTTCAAACGGATGTTTTATATAACATTCATTATATTCATAGCTTTAGTAGTTTTTTTTGTACTTGATAGCAATAAATGAATTGCAGAAACTTATTATTACCCATTATCTCTGTCTATGGCCATATATTTTCAACATTAGTATCATGGAATTAAACCAGCAAATCACCCTGGTTTGGAATGCATAAGAATGATAAAAGCAAGGAGAATAAAAGATAAATAGGTGGGAAGTAGTGAAAAGAACAGGCAATGTAGAGCTATATTGCTCCGACTCTTCATTTATCTTGAAATATCCGTGTCCGACACATATCCGGACATGGGTATGGGGATCTGATCCTCTAAGGACCCTCCAAATACATGAAAATCTTCGAAAAAATTGAACATGCCCGTGTCCGACACTCACACCCGAGTCCGAGTAACATAGATGTAGAGGAAAAGGGTAGAAATGTGGGGAAAAAAGGAGGCAACCATCAAAGACTAGAGAAGAGAACAGAATGCAGCATAGAAAAATGAATTCAAAGTTACAATGTAACTATTTTGCTGCTCCAATATAAAAGTAAAAGACATGATAATAAAATATTGCAACTATGGAGCTTTACTTATGGATGACTTAAAAGAAATTACTTGCTGGAATGTGGTCCAAAGAATTATTGTGAAAATTAAAACACTCTACCAGACTCCATGTGAGAGAAATTAATGCAACTTTTCTCAGAGCATTTTGGGAACATGTAAAAAGAAAAGATGAAAAAAAAAAAAGCCAGAATATTTCATGTTTCTGACATCTAAAATAGTAACATAATGATTCATACTTGAATTGAATTCACGAGATAAAAAAGAAAGGCAAAGAAAATAAAAAAAGAAACGTGAAGGAAAATTCTTACTTTGCTAATCTTTGGAACAACAGACCTCAACATGTAAAGCCTATCATTGAGTTTCTTTCGACGGCGCCTCTCAGCCATCAAATTCTTAGCAGGAAGTCCCTTTTTTTTACCCTTTTGATCTCCTCCAGTAACAATACTGTTTGCATTTGAGGTATTCCCACCATTTTTAAAAGTTTCATTCACCTTGTTATTATTCTCAGTAAACTCATCTGAATCATAATTCAAAGCAGACCCATCAATGCTAACATCTTCTAGATCATCTCTATTGTTAATTTTCATCTTCTCATTCTCTTCACCCATTTCTTTCTCCCCTTTATCTCCCTCAATTCCACTTGAAGAATTAGCTTTTCCGGCACTTAACACCCCGAAATTCCCTCCATTATCAGCCAAATTCTTCCTCAAAGCTGCTCTTTTCTGGAACAGAGTTGGTTGTGCTCCGACTGAAGGAAAACTTTCTAGTGGCCGTAACAACTTAGACCTATTTAAAAACACAGCATTTACAGGATTCTCATCAAACCCTTGAAAACCCGCGAACCCAACACCATTTTCAAGTAGCTGAACCATCCGAGAACTCGAAAATTGAGTTTCGGGACATAAATTAGCAGTGTCTATATGATTACCATGGCTTAAATCAGTGAAACTACCCAAAACCCCAGAATTTCCCCTGTTCAACAAAGTAGTAGTACTTGTTGCTTGGTTGTCAAGGAACCCAATTTCACTCAAATCAAACCCATGGTCTAAAGGGTTATTGGAAACTACATTAAGGATCGAAGATAAGGTTGGTTTTGGTTGCAAAAAATATTGTACCTGAGATGGGTCAAGATTGTTGAAAACAGAGGAAGATGGTGAACAAGAAGAGGAAGAATCCACTGGATGATGATGATGATGATGATGCAGCAAAAGATTATCTTGATGATCACCAAGATTTGATGAAAATGAAAGGTCTCTGATATCTTGATGGCTTGAAATACTGTTGTTTGCTACGTACCATTCATCTTCTAACATGGATTTGAATGTAGATAAAGAACCCATCTCTTCTTTGTTCCCCATTATAACACTATTATTATTATTATTGTTGTTGTTGTTGTTGGTTCTGTTCCATGAAGCAGAATCTTCATCTTCTTTATCTTCCATCCAAACGACACCGCCGTTCACTCTTGAAAACATGGTTTTCGGACAATTCTTGGTTATGAAGGAAAACTTGGGTTTTTCTTTTTCTTTCTTGGGAAAGTGACAGAAGCAAAAGCTGAGTTTGTTTTTGTTGAACGGTTATGGACTTAAATAATGAAGAAGAAAAAAAGGCAGCTTTGAAAGAGAAAGAGAGAGAAAGAGAAAGTGAAGAAGACGTTGCAGAGGGAAAAGGGCAAAAGCTTTTTGATTGAATCGGCAAACAGAAACAAAAACAAAAACAAAAAAATAAAAATATCGATTTTAGAGGACAAAACCAAGACTGTGAAGGGCTTCTCCTTTGAACGCTACACTAATCACTACTACACCGTTATTCTGTATCTGATTCTTTCTTTCTTTTAAAGAGAGAAAATAGTAAAATAAACCCAGTTTTTGTTGTCCAATTTTTTATTTATGTTGCTAGTTCCTACATGTGCAAAAAAGGTAGAATAAACAAAATTTCTTATTTTTTTTATACAAAAAAATATCCGAATAAAAGAAGAGATTATAAATATTAAGATTTAAATTTTAAATATGTTAAATGTTATTTTTTAAAAATATTACATAAATCAGTTGGTAAACTTCGAGTTCATAAACTTTTTGTTCTTTTAATAATAATATAACATTTATGAGTAAGTTTGTATTTTTCACCATTTACAAAATGACAAAATTTACTTGAATTCATATTGTCCATGTAATTATGAATATTGGGTATACAATACAAAAAAACGTACTTTTGTATTTTTAGCCTACAAGTAACCCAAAAATTGTTATGTGTATTTTAAATTTTATTTTAATTAAAATTTAATATATATATATATATATACTATGTATAAGAGTTTATCTTTAATATATTGATAGTGAAATTTTTTAACTCACAAGCGAGATTAAGAGATTGTCATATGTTTCATTTTTTGAAATTAATTTTTTATTTTTTAAAATATATCTTATATCTCATTCTACTAATCTCGTTGGTGAAATTTAAAATTTTCACTGGAGGTGGATGTTATGATTTCTCTTACGTATAAATATATATATGCATTCGTAAAGTAAATTTTTATGTGAATTATATTTGATGTATTTGATGATACAATTTATTAATAAACAAATTTTTTTATATTCATTTTTAAGGATTTTTAAAATGTTTTTATATTTGATTCATCGTCAGTATATAAATTTATATATTATCAATAAAACACATGATATTATCTATTAATGAGTAAAATTATTTATATTTATTTTTTTAAAATTTTATATTTATTTATTAATAAAATTACATTAATTCACCATAATATATAAATCCTAATAAGATTACATGCTAGAAGATCCAGTTTTTTTTTAAGAAAAAACTTTGTTTGCATTATTTCAAATTATACTTTGTTTGGATTCAAAATCAACTATCAACAAATAATAGTATTGTTTGCCAAATTTATTTTTTCACCTTTTACCTTACACATGGATATGTTATGTACACAATAATTTTTTTTTCTTTTCCAAACAATTTAAAGCACTTCCTTTAATAGTGAATTGGTACATTAAATTTTTACTCTTCAAAAAGATTGAATCTTGATTGATATGAAAGTAATCTTTTCTTATTGGGTAATTTTTTGTGTGAATATTTAAATTGAATCAAATTTACAATTCAAACAACAAATTTATCTCTCTTTGTTCGCGTAAATAATTTTAATTTAGAAGAAAAAACTTAGATTTTGAGTTGCTAAATCTTATAAGTAAAATAATCATCAAATCAAAACTCATTATTTCTTTTAAGAGAAATTATCTGATCACCGTCAGTATAGTTTTTGAATTTCACAAACGGATTAACAGGATGATACATACTTTTTACGATATATTAAAAAAATTAATTAAAAAAAGTGAGATATGTGACAAATTCTTAATCCGTTTGTAGAGTTAAAATTTTCGCCTTCCATATAACAAATATGAACTCTTTATTTAATTGACTCAATACAAGCATTTTATTATTCCAAAGCATCATAAGATTACAAATAAGATGTTGATATTTCATCTTCCCTATTTTTTTTTTTTTTATTTCATGTAAAAGAACAAACCCTAGTACCGACAATGACAAATGGGATTGGTGTAATTTAAGTCATGGTCCCAAGTGTTTCCATGTCTTGTTTTGTTGTTTTTCTTCATTTGGTTAAAATTACCTCTTGTTTGATGCCTTGTGACAAAAAAAAAAAAAAAAATTACCATCACATTAAGAGAGATTAGAAAATAACTGCACAAAAAAAAAAATTACCTTATAAAAGGTGAAAAAAACATTGAACCTACATAATTATTATGGGTTTAAAGGGGTTTTGTTTGGTTAAGTGTTGGAATGTCTGGCAAGAAATTTTGTTAATGTTAGCTAATAGCCTTTTCCAACTAATGCTCTTTTAGTTGTGAAATTCTTTCCAATTGGTGAAAGTTGAGATAGGGTTTTTCACCTTTTGTTTTGGCATTTAAAATGGAAGAAATTAGTTTAGGATTTAATCAAATTTAGAATACAAAAGTTGTTGGTTATCATCAAGGAAGGTAAATTCTAGAAAAAGGCAAGAATTACAAATCCGGGTTTAATCGATCAAAATTCAAAATTGTGTAGGTCCAATAAAATATTACATGAAATCTACACTTATAAATAATGGATTCTTACATAATTTTTTGCTGTAATTGATTAATTATAAGATTGTAGTAAAAGAATTTGCAAGTAAAATGTTACTTGTATAAAGTAGAAGCTAGCATGGTGCTTGTATATTGGAAGAAATAATTCGCATTGAATTCAAGAAAATGATTGAAGCTTAGCTAGAGAAAGTGATTATGTAATATATAAAATTAAAAAAAGAAGTGAGAGAAGTAGTACTAACTATATTAGTAAGTGACCAACAAGCTCTTGACTGAGTGGCCAAGAGACTTGGGGGCATGAAGTCTTGGGTTCAAACCCAAGCAACCCCTCCCCTTACTCAATTATCCAAAAAAAAAAACTATATTAGTAAGTGTTAGAAAAAGTTCGATTTTGAAAAAGTGTGGTAAAAAAAAAATTAATTTAAATTTTTTTAAATGTTTGGTATTGTTGTGAACAATACTATAAAGAATTGAAATATACAAAAATATATTTAAAATAATTCAAATTTAAAGATGTGAGGATAAAATATCATTTTATCCAAAATTCAACTAACAAACAGCAAAAATTCTATTTTATTGACTTTTTAATTTGGATTATCAAACTATGATTTTAATGCAAAAGCTAAAAAAAAAAATATTTAACATTGTGTTTGTGAAAAAACCTAACTTTTTATTTTAAAAATTATATCAATAATAATGCTAAACTAAGAGGGATAAAGAAAAGGGTCCCCAAGTATCTCGTGATACCACTAATAATGCTAAACTATTTTTTATTTTTATTTTTTCTCCTTTTTTCAGGATTTGGTTGCTCAACGGCTACTTCCTCCTGCCAACTTCTTTACACTTGTTTGTCTATTTACCATCTAAATTTTTCTATTTGTTTTAGCTACACCAAATTATAACAAAATATATAGTACTACTTATATTCATCAATTAATCCATGTAGATGATTTTAAATTACACTTTAAAACTTAGGGTGATGGATTAAATTTATCACTGATATTTTAAATGGGTGAAATTTTATTATTATATATTTTTTAATTTGATTCAAAAATTATTCAAAGCTAATCATAAAAAAGTATTTCATGACAAAAATAGAGGAATGTTTCATAAAATATTCCAATTTTTGATTTTTTTTAAACAAATTGGAAAGTATAATAATAAAAATAAAAGAATATTTCACATAAAATTTTAATCTTTGATGATTTTTAAATTAAATTAAAAGGTATAGTGATAAAATTGTACCTATTTCAAGATGAATGATAAATTTTATCCATTATTTAAATTAAAGGTAAAACATAAATAAGGGTTGCTTTTATTCTTTAGGATAAGTGGGTCTATACTCAAAACTTGTATATTATCATCATAATAATTAAAAGTTTATGTAAAAAAATATAGTGAAAGTTACTTGAAGTCTTGAACAAGTATGAAATGCAATTAGTGGTGGTAGTATTTTTGTTCTGGGAGGGAACTGAACTACTACAAAGCCCGTTTAACATTGTTGTTAGCACCATTTTTAAAATCAAAAATTGTTTTTCATTGCAATTTAAATGTTAAAAGAGTAAAAAATTATGATTTTTGCAATTAAAATTATAGTTTGGCAATTCAAACAAAAAAGTAAAAAAAATGGAGTTTTTGCTGTTTGAAAACTGATTTTTAAGTAAAATAATTTTAATATCCTCACATATCTAAACGTTTATTATTTTAAATATTTTTTTTTGATATTTCAATTTTTCACAAAATTTTAAATCATATTTTTTATCACGTTTTTTTTAATTCAAACTTTTTCTAATAATAATACTAAACTAATCCTCAGTAACTCAGTTGGCCCACTAAATCTACAAGTAAATCAGTAGGCAGATAAATAAATGGACCACAAGGCAGGCCCAAGGAGTGGGGAAGACTGAACTCTTAAACTTGCACTTCGGCTGGCTTTGCTTTGGTTAGTGAATCAAAGCCTGAAACTGAAAGTGAGGAAAGTGTCTTTAACATTTCTTGACTAACCCCGTGACCTTGGGGGGGGGGGGGGGGGGGGATGGGTTGACATTAGAGGTGTCCATGATCCGGGTAGGGCCGAATCATGTATGTTATCAATATTATATATGTTTGTTCAAGTTTGGTTCGATATAAAATATGAATTTTAAAATTTGTCCAAGTCCGTTCATATTTGTAAATGGATAGCCCAACTTCTTTTATGTCCACTCATATTATTTTATTCTAAATTTTTTAAATATATATATATTTTTTTATTTAAGCTTTAATAATTTTATATATATTTTTTCTTTTATTAAATTTTTAAACATAGACAACTTAACATATTTTTTAAATGTTTATATTATAATATTATATATATTTAATCTTTATATGACATAAATTACATAATATATATAAATAAAAATAATATATTATTTAATTAGAAAACGGACGGGCTAAGCCGAGCTCAGGCCTTGAATGTTGAAGCCAAGGTCCAGCTCATTTTTTAAATGCGCTTTATTTTTTTGTCCAAACCCATTTTTCGGGCATAATATTTTTATCCAAGCCCTCCAAATATGAGTGGGCCTTCGAGTTTGGACGGGTAGCTTGACCGTTGGACAAGTCTAGTTGACATGATTAGGGATGGCAATTTAAAATGCGGATTCGGATTTCCAATCGGTTTTTTTTTCGGATTCGGATATTATAATTACTATCTATAGCGGATTCGGATCGGATGCGGATATGAAACATGGGATATCCATTATCTGAATCCGCATTATTTTTGAGGATTCGGATAGCGGATTTGGATATCCGAATCCGAATCCGCTTATTTGTAAAACACATAAATTTTGTTTGATTTTATATTTTTATTTTAAAAAATTGACTTATTGAATTCAATTTTTTAGCGGATTCAGATATGCGACGGATAATGTTATTTAATTCCGATTCGGATAGTAATATGCGGATTAAATGCAGATAATTAACGAATTCGAATTTTAAAACAATTTTGTTGATTCGAATTCGGATAGTACAAAAAATGCAGATATCTGATCCGCCGCCATCTCTAGACATGATGACATCCTATCAATTATTTTTTATTATTTTTTATTTTTAATATATTTATCATTATTATTTACGTGTAGAATTTATTTATGAATTATAAAAATTATTTTTATAAATGATGATTAAAATGATATAAAAAATTATTAACAGAAAACTAATAAAGGAGAGCTGGATCCGAGAATATGAGAAATGAAATTTGCCCTTCAATTTGGGTTACTTACCCATAATTATTTCTAAAGGAAAAAAAAATGATGTTATATTTTGCATACAACTTTCAGTATTTAATGAAAATATTTTGCTAATAAAAATTTTTGGAAACTAATTAAAGTTAATTAATATAATATTTATAATAATTTATCATTTTTAATATATTATATAAAAATATTAATAATTAAAAAAGCATTCTTTAACGAAATTATGGTTGCTAATTGCTGTTTAGCTTGATTGATGGGTTTCAATTTTTGCAGCTGCTGAATAAATTTTCATGTTTGTAATTTTGGGCCTGGCCTAACAGTATGGCCCAGTTCCATTTTTTCTAACATGGGGTGGAGATGGACTTATCCTAGGCTATAAATCTTAGAAACGCCTTACTTTTAATTTTAACACTAAAGCTATATTTATTCCCAAAAAAATAATTTTTGTATTTGTTTATATTTATTTTTGTGTAAATAATTTGATTAAAAAAATTAGATTAACGGAATATTATCTTTTTTAAAAAAATTGTTTTATTTTTTTGAAAAGTGTAAGATATTTTTCAATTGCTAAAACAAAGTAAAATGGATAAATCCCTTTTAAAGATCAATTAATTCTTATAAAAGCTGAAGCAAAGTAATAAAAATAATCGGTATGAAAATTGGAGTAAAGCAAAAAGAAGATATTTTTGCACTTAAGGGTTTGATTTTTTTTAATATATTTATGCATATATATTTTAAAAATAACCAAATAATAAAGTATTTTTTTATAAAATCATGTAAACAATAAAAAAAATTCAAATATTCAAAATAATAAATCTATTTTCTATTTTTAAAAAAAATCAATTTTATGAAACAAACGGTCCCAATCAAACAAAAAACAAAAGCTCCATGATTAGTAAATTTTTTTAATTTTTTTTGTGAATTAATTGTATAATTTTAAGTTAAACTTAGAGGTTTCAAAATTTATTTAAAAGCCATGATTTTCATTATCATGCTTCTCAAAAAGAAAAAAAAAATATCTTATAGAAAAGATGAGGAAGAGGAAACGATAAGAATGGTGGTAAAGTTGACAACAAAAACAAATAAAAGGTCACCAATTCAAGATGTTTGATATTTTTTTTAGTACAAAAACATCTTATTATAATACCTTGATATTGCCAAAAATGAGAGGTCCTAATTCTTACAAGTTTCTCTTCAATCTTTACCCCAAATTGACCAAGTCTTTTGTAAATGTATTTTGCTTGCTTTTTCGTACAAATCCATCTACTTAGTTTCCATTACACCCAATCAAAATTCCTAGCAAACAAAAACAAGAAAAAAAAAAAAAATCAAATCCTATGGTATCGTGTACAATTATGCTACAATGATATATTGAAAATTTTATAAATGAAATTTAAAATATTATTATATATATTTTTAGAATTTTGTTAATGAAGATCTTAAAAGTATATTTTTTTAAATTTTTTAAATTTTTTTATTTAATACAATTATTAATAATTATTGTATTTAATATAAAATATTATAAAAAATAATAACTCAATTAATCTTTTATAAATATGAATACTTTTAAGCAAAATTTATTTTTTAAAACACGTTTTAATAAAACATGTGACAATGAGTTTAAAAAGTAAACATCAGATTATTAGATGATTGTGTTTTATTAGATTTGGTAATTTGAATATTTGTATCATATTCGTATTATTTTTTTTTCTTAATGTATTATATTTTTATATAAATTTTGATACGTTAATAATTTATTTTATATAGATTTTAACACGTTCGCATATTTTTATTATATTCGTATTTTTTATATCGTAACGTTGTTTATATCGTATTTTAATTATTTTTTCGTATAACAAATATTCTTAATGTATTCTTTAATATTAATTAATATATTATTTATAATAATATTATTATTTTAAATATAATAATTAACAATTTTATTTATCATAATATATAATAATTCTAAAAAAATATCTTAAGATATTTGCTACTAAAGAATTTGTTTTAATCTTGTTACATCCAAGTTCATGTGATAAAAAATCCATCAACCAATCAAAACACACCAAGAAGGGCAAACAAGTCAAGCAATGAAAATATATAGGGATACGAAAGGGACTGAAATTTATGTCTTGACATACAGAAAAGATGGAATCCAGGCGGTACGATCTTAAGCCCACAAATCCAAACAAGTGTAAATCAGATAGCGGAGAAGTCGATGGAAGATGATGGAGTGTCGGCGCAGCAGAGTATAACAAAAAGGGTAAGAGACGTTTGGGTAAAGAAATACTGAAATAGAAAGCAAAAACGAAAAAAAAAAAGAAAAAGAAAAAGAAAGAAAAGAGAGAGAGAGAGCGTGTTAATATACAAACCACATCTATCTTCTTTGTTTTCTCTTCGGCCGACCATTTCCAGTTAGATAAAGGAAAGGGTGAAAGGGTCTCTTCCCTCTGCAACTTCTAAAAGAGAAGACCCCTTTTTAGTCTATTTACTCAGTATTTTAGTTTACCCATTTCAGCTTTTTATTTTTTTTCTTCACGGCCTTTTTTTAGGTGAGTTATGGGAATTTTTTTGGGTTTTTCTTGATGTTCAATTTGATGCTTTCTTATTGCTTTCGTGGCTTGTTGGAAGTTGTTTTTTTTTTGTTGTTGAATTTTGGGTCTTTGTTTAATTACTTTGTTTTTCAGAAAATTTGATTTAGGGTTTTGGTTGGGTTGGGTTTTAATTGATTCTCTTGGTGTTTGTTGATTTTTTTTTTTATTGTAAAAATTTTTTCAGCTTTGGGTTTTCTGTTGTGATTGCTAATGGATAAGATGAGTAACCCACCTGTTGAAATTGAGATAAATTATCTGGTATTATTATGTTAATAGTAATGATTGCTAGGTGGAAGTCGATTTTTTTTTATTTATTAATTACTATTTATAACTTTGCTTAATTAAATTAAGCCCATTGAAAGTTTGAAGCTTTTTGTAATTTAAGCTCTTGGTTCACTGTATTTCAGTTGTTAGATTCAAAGGTATTTCATGTTTTTTATACGATTATTGCACCTTAGCTTTCTAGGATGTAGGCTTAATCAATGATCAATAGTTGTGCAGCTAACTCTGTTGGCTGAAGTTATATAATATTAGTGTAAGGGTAAATCTATTGGGTTCATGTTTTTCTTAATGAATTTATGTTTTGCTTGAAGAAGTGCTATAACTATGGTCAGTGGTGTAAAACAGTAAAAGTGTCATTCATCCTTTTTCTTTTAAAAGTAAAAATTATCTATAGAGAGGAACCTGGTAAATTCTTTTCACTTTTAGTTGACTTTAAGATTATATGGGAATCTTCTTTCTTGTGTCATTTTGTTCTTCCAAAGCTCTGATTGTTGGTTAATAATTTATAACATTCATTTATGTCGAGCGGAGACTGGTAATTTTGCGAAAAAATGCAAGTCTTTTTATTGTCCCTTTGGGGGTATTCATTTATGCTAGTCTTCGTTTCATTACCAAATGCAGATTGCTTAGTAGGAGCGATGGCTAAGGTTCTGGCCCAGTCGACTATTGTTCCTGCTCTAGTTACGAGTCGAAGTCATGATCCGTCCAAAGAATCTGGAAAATCAAAAAGATCTGCCAAAATGATGTGCAGTTTACAAACACCTGGATTGAGGATAAGGAGTTTCTCTGGGTTGCGTGGTTCAACTTCTTTAGATAATATGGTCAGATTTGGCCAAGATTTCCGTTCTAAGGTTGCAATTTCAATCTCTTCTCGACGAGGAAGGGGTAGCAGATGTGTACCTAAAGCCATGTTTGAGCGCTTCACAGAAAAAGCAATTAAAGTAATTATGCTTGCCCAAGAGGAAGCCAGACGGCTTGGCCATAATTTTGTTGGTACAGAGCAAATTTTGTTGGGCCTTATTGGTGAAGGTACTGGCATTGCTGCAAAAGTTCTTAAATCCATGGGAATCAATCTTAAAGATGCACGTGTAGAAGTGGAGAAGATAATTGGAAGGGGCAGTGGTTTTGTTGCTGTGGAGATTCCATTTACTCCTCGTGCAAAACGTGTTTTGGAACTCTCGTTGGAAGAAGCCCGCCAACTTGGTATCTTTATAGATAGTTTATCCTTTTCGTTTTTAATTTGTTTGCAACAGCTTTTAAACTGTCATTTGGCTTTCATTTTATTTGTGTTGGACTGTTGGTTATTCATAGAACAATTTACTCAGTCATTTTTGCATTCTCTCTGGACTTGGAAAATTTACTTTGATTAACTTTTAAATCTTATTTTATGGAAATTTCAGGCCATAATTATATTGGATCAGAGCATCTGCTTCTTGGGTTGCTTCGTGAAGGTGAAGGTGTAGCAGCCCGTGTTCTTGAGAATTTAGGTGCTGACCCAAGTAATATCCGCACACAGGCAAGAAATACCTTTATCAACTTGATCTTGTTTCAATTTTATTTTTATTTTTTTGTCAATATAAAAAATTAATGGGGGTAAATCTTTTCAATTTGATTTACTAGGTTATTCGTATGGTTGGTGAGGGCAACGAAGTTAGTGTTGTTACTGGAGGATCAACTGGCAACACAAAGATGCCAACGCTTGAGGAATATGGAACCAATTTGACTAAGCTAGCTGAAGAGGTAAGAGATTTGTCTATCTGTTTTATCATTTGGGTATTTGTATGTGCTTGTTTCTAAGCAGGTTTTTCCCCCTTTCAGGGTAAATTGGATCCTGTTGTTGGGAGGCAGACTCAAATAGAACGTGTTGTCCAAATATTGGGTAGACGGACCAAAAACAACCCATGTCTTATTGGAGAACCTGGTGTTGGAAAAACAGCAATTGCAGAAGGCCTTGCCCAACGAATTGCTAGTGGTGATGCTCCTGAAACAATTGAGGGAAAGAAGGTGCATACATGTCTTTTATCATTAAAAACATTTTATTTTAGCAAAGGGGTTGAAAGAATTGACGATGATTTATTTTTTAATAAAGAAAATTCATGTTTTTGGATTTGTGCAGTTCTTCTGACATGCAAATCTGGTAGTATTTTTGCATGTTCACATTTAGAATTGTCTCAAGCTTACATAAATTTTGCACAAGTTGCATACTAAAATGCTGTGTATTGTATGTATAACACACATCTCCTATATGGGTCATTTTCCCTGGAATTTTTACTGCATTAATATACTTCACATGAAATAGTTGGTCACAGGAGATTTTAGTCGCTTAAAGTCTAGAGGCTTTATTACTTTTGTCAAATTTGAGATATCCCAAACTATAAGATCCTTATCCAAAGCCAGTCAAAAGAATGACATAGATTGTTGATAGATTAATATCTTGGTGTTGTGCTATTGTCTTAATTTTATGAGGGGTATGAATCAGCAAGAGAGGTGCTTGTTTCTTTTAATGTCATTATAATTTCCCTTTTACCTGGTTCTTCTTCCCCCTTTTTCCCGACCTTCCAAAGTTACAACCATCTTTTTGTGTACTTGTTTATTTATTATCTATTTCCAGTTAGAACTACGCCTTTATGACTGTTTTCTTATCAGGTGATAACACTTGATATGGGTCTTCTTGTTGCTGGAACAAAATATCGTGGAGAGTTTGAAGAGAGATTGAAGAAGCTAATGGAGGAAATCAAGCAAAGTGATGAGATAATATTGTTTATTGATGAGGTGCACACTTTAATTGGAGCAGGAGCAGCAGAAGGTGCTATTGATGCTGCCAATATCTTGAAGCCAGCTCTTGCAAGAGGTGAATTGCAGGTAAATTTTGTTCTTACAATGGGGATTCTACTGTTGAATTTATGTTTAGGCAGCAAATAGAGGAAGTAAAGGGGAAAGCATCTGTGAGTTTTCCCAGTCTTTTCTAAGTTTGGATTGGCTGGTGCTGCATATCAATACACTAGACATTTTCTTGACAGTTTCACTAAATATTATAATCTTTTAGAGACTATAGTTGATTGTTATATCTGACTTCTATCTAAATTATGTGGGGCCTGCCCCATTGCGTCTTATTGGAATTTTCTAGTTAGCTAGGAGTAGGTGAAGCATATTGTTATATTTGGTATTTGTACTACTGTTGAAATGAAATTATACTATTGGGTTAATGCAACCTTTTTCTAATCAAATCTGGCCATTCTTATATTTTTTATTGGAATTGATGTAGTGTATTGGAGCTACAACACTCGATGAATACAGAAAGCATATTGAGAAAGACCCAGCTTTGGAAAGACGTTTCCAACCGGTCAAAGTGCCTGAACCAACTGTAGATGAAACTATACAGATCTTGAAAGGTTTGCGAGAGCGTTATGAGATTCACCACAAGCTTCGTTACACAGATGAGGCCTTAATTTCTGCTGCTCATCTGTCATACCAGTATATCAGGTATGTGGTCATCTTACTTTCACCAAGTGTCGTTATAATTGCTTAGTCACTAAAACTGGAACTGCCCTTTTTGTTCCTCACTTCGCTTTCTGTATGCTTCAGTGACCGTTTTCTACCTGATAAAGCAATTGACTTGATTGATGAAGCCGGATCTCGTGTTCGCCTTCGTCATGCACAGGTGTGCTTGTATAACAATCTAGTCATTAGTGACTTATTTGTCTTTCTTTCTCAAGTTGATTTCATGACATTATTGTTGTTACAGCTCCCTGAGGAAGCCAGAGAGCTTGAAAAAGAGCTCAGACAGATAACGAAGTCAAAGAATGAAGCAGTTCGAAGCCAGGACTTTGAGAAGGTACAAAAGTGTTTGAGTTTCATTGGTGGGTCATTTTATGTTGATTTCATTTAGAGGATGGATCAAAATATTGTAATGGTCCTTCTCTGGGTCCTAACTTGTTGGTATTGGATTGTTTGATGGTCTCAAAGATTTGTTTTCTTACAACGCTGTTAAGTGGTCGACCATCGTTTTTGTTTTGTGGGTTTGACAACCTTTGGTTCAGCTTAACTCATATCGTAATATATTCTTGTAAACAGGCCGGGGAATTACGTGATCGAGAAATTGAGCTCAGGGCTCAGATCACTGCAATCCAAGAGAAAGACAAGGAGATGAATAAGGCAGAGGCTGAGGCAGGGGATGCAGGTCCTATTGTGACAGAAGTGGACATTCAGCATATAGTCTCTTCATGGACTGGTATTCCTGTTGAGAAAGTATCAACGGATGAATCTGATCGTCTCCTTAAGATGGAAGAGACTCTTCATAAGCGAGTCATTGGTCAGGATGAAGCTGTTAAAGCCATTAGCCGTGCCATTCGACGTGCCCGTGTTGGTCTCAAGAACCCTAATCGGCCAATTGCTAGCTTCATCTTTTCTGGACCAACTGGTGTAGGAAAGTCAGAACTAGCAAAGGCACTCGCTGCTTACTATTTTGGCTCTGAAGAAGCCATGATCCGACTTGATATGAGTGAATTCATGGAAAGGCACACAGTCTCCAAGCTCATTGGTTCACCCCCTGGGTATGTTGGTTACACCGAGGGTGGTCAGCTAACCGAGGCTGTTAGGAGGCGACCGTACACTGTAGTACTTTTTGATGAGATTGAGAAGGCCCATCCCGATGTCTTTAACATGATGCTTCAGATACTCGAGGATGGAAGGTTGACAGACAGTAAAGGAAGAACTGTGGATTTCAAGAATACCCTTTTGATAATGACATCGAATGTCGGAAGCAGTGTGATTGAGAAGGGTGGACGACGGATAGGATTCGATCTTGATTACGATGAGAAGGACAGCAGTTACAATAGAATAAAGAGCCTGGTGACGGAAGAACTGAAGCAATATTTCAGGCCGGAGTTCTTGAATAGATTGGATGAGATGATTGTTTTCAGGCAGCTTACCAAGTTGGAGGTGAAGGACATTGCTGATATAATGCTTAGGGAAGTGTTTGACAGGCTTAAAAGCAAAGAAATAGAGCTTCAAGTGACTGAAAGGTTTAGAGAAAGGGTGGTGGATGAAGGATACAATCCAAGCTATGGAGCAAGGCCTTTGAGAAGAGCCATTATGAGACTTCTAGAAGACAGCATGGCTGAGAAAATGCTTGCTAGGGAAATCAAAGAGGGTGATTCAGTAATTGTGGATGTTGACTCTGATGGAAATGTCACTGTTCTCAATGGTAGCACTGGTGCTCCTGAGTCATTGACTGATCCAATCCCAGTTGTGTAACTAAATATAGCCTTTCCTGGATATATGTTGTTTGTACCTTTTTCTTTTAGATTGAACTGGCTATTATACTATTTGTAGTCTGTTTTCTTGAAAGGGGACTACTTTGGCAGTTGAATTGCAAGTTGTCATTGATTTGCTTGCCTGTGGACATTGAAGTTATATTATTCGGATTCAGATGTGAGTGTCGAACACGGGTATGTGTTCGATATGGATATTTTCAATTTTTTTTTAAGATTTTCATGTATTTGGAGGGTTTTTTGAGAATCATATTCTCATACCCATATTCGGATATGCGTCGGACACAAATATTTTAAGAAAAATAAAAAGTCGGAGCAACATAGCATTGAAGCTGTATGTATATCTTTGCACTGAATCGCATGCATAGTTGGACAAGACACAGAGGATACTGGAAGTGTTAATATGATCCTGTTCTACTGCCTTTATTAATTTAGAAGATGAATCAATACCGTGAGGTTGTTCTTTAATGATTCACATCTAGAAGAACCTTGTCCACATTTAGAGCTGTTTGGACCTGATTTTTTTGGAAATTCTTCAGTTCTTGAAGCATAATGGAAAATATGCTAGCTACTTCATCAAAACCTGGAATTTGCACCTACCCAAGTTATGAGCCGTTGATGGAAATGACAATAGATAATAGAAATTGCAAATCATTGATAAAAATTCCATTTCATTTATTTTGTTGAATGAAAGACAATGATTAATGGATACGGTCTAAAAAAAAACTTGTCCCGCTTGCAGTAACAAGGCAAGTGTCTCTGTAAAAACCAACTCATTCTCTTTCACCATGTATGATTATTAGAAAAATGATAAGTCACTTAAAATAAAATTCTCGTAGGTTTCAAAAATTTATGTAATTTGTAATGTTTATATATAATTATCATATTTATATGTAATTTGTGTTATGTTTATATGTAATTTTTTTTTACATAAATACATGACAACTTTCAGTTTACATAAATATGACATATATTTTAATGATTTATGTAATTTGTCATGTTTATATGTAATTTGTCATGTTTATATGTAAAAGAAAAAAAATACATAAATACATAACAATATCCTTTAATGATTTATATAATGTTGTCATGTTTATATGTAATGGAGCTTACCTTAAGCTCACCATAAGGATTTTACCTTAAAACTCTCTGATTATTAGACAAGTTGGGTTAAACATTCTAAGTTAAGCCCAAAAAAAAAAAGGAAAGTTGGATTAAATAATTATAAAATTATAATAAAAAACCTTAAATGAAATACTTTCACAACACAAGGGACTCTTTTTTTTTTTTTTTTTTTTTTTTTTTTTTTTTTTTTGATAATTGGGTAAGGGAAGGGGTTGCTTGGGTTTGAACCCAAGACTTCATGCCCCCAAGACTCTTGGCCACTCAGCCAAGAGCTTGTTGGCAACACAAGGGACTCTTGTCATCCATAAGATGTTGAGATATTAGCAGATTTGATAATTTATGTATATCGTATCGTGTTTTATATTTTTTTCGTGTCAATTGTGTAAATATAAATACAACTCAAATTATTAAATATGTTAAAATTTTAAACACGAATATGATACGTTTATTAAACATATTGTGTCATATTTATTATACTATTTTCATGTTTATTAATCGTGTAGTGTCTATATCGTGTCAAAAATTACCTGTTCTAGATATCAGCATATGCATTGGCTAGTTCAACTAATTTGGGTTAGTTTTAAATATCGTATAATTAAAAAAAAACTTAGGTACATTAAACATCCTGTCGTTGTAGTATAGTGGTCCGCCTGTCACGCGGGTTGCCGGGGATATTCTTTTTTTGTCTTTGTTTAGGGGAATAGTTCAAAACAGTTGAGTCTGTGACTAACAATGGCGCATGAGTTACCAATTTGTTAGCCGGCCTTTGTATGATCTTGAGAGTTTTCATAACAGGAAAAAGGCAGTGGGCCACAAAGCATCCTATCCTATATATATCAATGGCGAATAGGGATGGCAAAATCCGATCCGACCGATAAATTTCGCACCGATCCGCTTCGAATGGAGAGGTTTTTTTTTGGAACGGGGTGGAGCGGAGCGGTTTTGGTAAATACTTGCTCCACTCCGCCCCGCCCCGACTTTTGAAATTACTATTTTATCCTTTAAAATATTTTATATTTTTTCTTATATTTTTAATATATATTAGATATATATACTAAAATCATATATATACTAATATTTTATATCTATACTTTTAGTATATATGTATTATATATATTATATTAAAAAAATTTATATACTAAAATTATGTTCATTAATAAATTATAATATAATTTTTTACAATATTAAGTTAAAAATAATTAATATAAATTGAGGTGTAGCAGAGTGGAGTACCGTAGAGCGGTTATGGATGTAACCGACATCCATGGATGTGAATGTTTCCAACATCCATGCAAGAGTGGGTGGAGGTGAATAAGGCAATATCCGCCCCCGCCCCGCTTGATTACCATCCCTAATCGCGAATGAATGAATATTCAGTCTCAGCATCAAAATATCTGAAGCTTTTGTCAGAAACTCTTCTCTTAGCCATATTTTACACGTTTTCAAAACCTTTTTGGGTAAATCTAGTTGAAGCTTGAAAGTGGAAGGAAGGAAGTCAGCTAAGCACGTAACTAATACATGAATTATTACTTGATTTTATTTCTAGGCTGGGAAGTGGGGACCAAGTTTGGCATAGGGCGGATTCAAAGGAAACGACTCTGAAAAGTAAAAAAGAAAATTCCCCTAAACAAACGACTCTGAAAAGTCTCTTGCACTTGCACTTGCACTTGCCGTGCCTAATGACTACCCATTACGTCCATGCTTACCTATATATTCTGCTTAATTTAAAGATAGTTCACGTATATGCTTTACCCACTTTATCAATTTATAAAATTAATGCCATATTCCACACTTTTTAACTATCTGTTTGGTACCATATATAGTTAATATTTAGAAAAAGAAACAAAAAAATCCTACCTTGATTTGGTTTAGAACTTAGAACTAATGATTTACTCTTTCTTTATCGAGACTTTTTTTATTTTATTTTATTTTAAATTAGGAGTACTAATAAATAATAAAAAAATAAAAATTATAAAATGGAGTATTTGATATATGTATTTCCTATTTAGAGGTCAACGGTCGAATTATAGTATAAGATCAAAAGTGGGTAGGGACAAAGGTGAATAAAAAGGGCGCAAGCAAAGGAAGGATAGTCATTCAAAAAACGCAGACATTTTCGACTGTCTTCTTCGTCTCCTCTCTTCTTTCTCTCTTAAAACCAAGATTTTCATTTCAATCATTTTGAGAGAGAAAAACCAAGAAATCATAACCCAAAAGGAAAAAAGAAAGAAAGAAACAATGGCAGTCTCTGATTCTCGCCAATCTCTTCTTCCTACCTTCCTTTATTCCACTCCTTTCTCAACCAAACGTCTCTTCGGTTTGGACACGTCTTTGATGAATGCCAATCATCATCATCATCATGTGCTGCTGCCTCGATCATCACCATCCGTTTCATCATCATCATCATCATCATCGAACGTGGTCGGTGATGTTGTAGGAGTGAGTACTGCGAGTAGAATTGTGATACCGTCGCCGAAGGAGGGGATCGAGATGTACTCTCCGGCTTTTTACTCCGCGTGTACGGTCGGTGGGATATTGAGCTGCGGCCTTACTCACACCGCCCTCACGCCTCTCGATGTTGTCAAGTGCAATATGCAGGTATTCTTTCTTTGTGATCATCCAACTTTTTTTTTTACTTAATGTGTATTCATTTCCAATATTTGATTCCTTCAAATATATGAGCCTTTACTTAATGTCTGGTTATTCCCCACAATTCATTTATATGATGAATTCAAGATATTTATTCTAATTCTAGATTTGTTCATCGGAAGAAATCATAGATTAAAGCTTAAAACCATGTTGTCTTTTGTTTTTTTTTATTTCTAGTTTCTTTGATCGGTCTTTGCATCTTGAATTTGGTGGTTGGTGAATTGATCAAGCTTTTAGTTTTTCACTATTATTGTACTGACTTTCAACTGGTAGTAATATTCAAATTTTCTTGGGATTCTAGAGTTTTGGATTTGAGGGTTTTTTGTTTATTTGTTGACTCCTCAAGGTTTGGAACAATATTATAGACTCTGAAAGATTTTTCTTCTTCTTCTTCTTCTTCTTTATATTAAATTTTAAACCTAGAAAATGGTTGAATGTCCCTTTCATGTTTCCAATGGCGTATACGACTAGTCTTTTTTCTGCTAGACTGCTTCCAATAGTTTAAAATCATGTGGTCAATGCAAAAGTGCATCAATTTTCAACCTTTTATCACCTTATATGTAAATCAAATGTGTAAATTCCTCTTTTGAATCCCAATATGAATGCTGTTCAAAATCCCAGATTGACCCAGCTAAATACAAGAGCATCTCATCTGGGTTTGGAGTTTTGCTAAAGGAGCAAGGTGCTAAAGGTTTCTTTAAGGGTTGGGCGCCTACCTTGCTTGGTTACAGTGCTCAGGGTGCTTGTAAATATGGTTTATATGAATTCTTCAAGAAATACTATTCCGACATTGCTGGGCCTGAGTATGCCGCAAAGTATAAGACCCTGATTTATCTTGCTGGTTCAGCATCTGCTGAAGTGATTGCTGATGTTGCTCTCTGCCCTATGGAGGCAGTCAAAGTTCGTGTGCAAACTCAGCCTGGATTTGCACGAGGTTTATCAGACGGGTTTCCCAAGTTTGTGAAAGCTGAAGGTGCTGGCGGGTATGATATCTGTTCAATACACGTTTGATTTATGTGGTGGATTTAACTTTTTGCATGAAATATGTTGATACTATGAGATCTCACATGTTTGTAGGTTGTACAAAGGACTTGTTCCTCTCTGGGGACGACAGATTCCATGTAAGCCAAACATTTTCCTGCATTTCATGTTTCTTATATGCTTTGTGATCATCTATGTTGTTCCGACTTTTTATTTTTCTTAAAGCATCCGTGTTCGACACCCATGTCCGACGCATATCCGGATATGGGTATGAGAATATGCGCCTCCAAGAACCCTTCAAATACATGAAAAAATTTAGAAAAAATTGAACATACCTTATCAGACACATACCCATATCCGACACTCATACCCGAATCCGAGTAACATAGGTGATGATCTCTATTGTTACTGATATGTTTGTTGCCATTAAGTTTGAATTTCCTTTGGATTTGGATGCAGCAATTTTTTGTGTTAAAACTCTGAATACAATTGCATTATGCATTTAGGAATTTATACCTTATTTCACCCTGCTCACAAATAATACTTAATTTAATCATTGTGTTTAAGTGTTTTTTTTTTTAATTGGCATCTTCAACTTCAAAGATTCTGCCTACATATAGCTTTCTTAATGGCACCAGCAGGTGGTCAGTTTAGGGCTTTTTTGCAATTGTATGCAGTAGATAGCAATTATTTTGTTGTCTAACTACATTCCCAATTTGACAAGTACCTTTATACTATGTTGTTTAGACTATTTATTTTTCTTGAAGTACCTGTGTCCGACACATATTCGGACATAGGAACGAAGATATGACACTCACATCCGAATCCGAATACAAGAAAAACTTAGAAAAAATTGAATATACCCATGTTGAACACATACCTGTATCTGACACTCACATCCGAATCCGAGTAACATAGCCTTTATATCAATGCCATCATGCCTCAAACATTAAAATTGGCTTTCAGCTATCTCTATTCTAATAGTAGTCATTTAGATTTTGGTTCTTCTGTGACCAAGCACCAGAGAAAAGGGTATATTATTGGCTGCTCCTTGTTGTGTTTCATTTTTGTGTTCATGTGTGTTCTGTTGATCTCTCCTGTGTAATTCCATAGGTTGTCGGAAGTACTGAATTTGTAGTGATAAACCGAATTGATATTTTGCAGATACAATGATGAAATTTTCATCTTTTGAAACAATTGTTGAGCTACTCTACAAGTATTCCATCCCAACCCCGAAAGACCAGTGCAGTACATCTTTGCAACTTGGAGTGAGCTTTGCTGGTGGATACATGGCTGGTATTTTATGTGCTCTTGTATCACATCCTGCTGACAACCTGGTTTCTTTTCTCAACAATGCCAAGGGAGCAACTGTTGGTGATGTGAGTAAAAAAAACCTTGTTTTGTTTGAATTGCATGGATATATGTAGTTTCTCTTTCACTTTTCATATATTCACCCTATGTTACTTAGATTTGGATGTTAGTGTCGGACACGGGTATGTTCAATTTTTTTTTTTAATAAAATTTTCATGTATTTTGAGGATCCTTGGAGGATCATATCTCCATATTCATGTCCGGATATGCATCGGACACGTGTGTCGGACACGGATACTTCAAAATAAATGAAGAGTCGGAGCACCATAGGATTCACCTACTTTGTTTTGTTTCTTTTTCTTTTTTTCTCTGTTTCAGGCGGTGAAGAAGCTAGGATTGTGGGGTCTTTTCACTCGTGGCCTTCCCCTTCGTATTGTCATGATTGGAACCCTTACTGCAACACAATGGGGAATCTATGATGCATTTAAAGTTTTTGTTGGGCTGTAAGTTTTCTGCTTGCAAATTTTGCTTAGATTCTCATAAGTTTAGCTCTTTTTATACTTTCAGTTTTGATGGTTCTTAGGTAGTTCAAGATAATTTACCTTATCTCGAAGAAATTCATTCATTTAGTCCTCTATCTTGAATCAATCAAATGACCTTCAATCTGGTTCATTTCTGCAGGCCAACCACTGGTGGTGGTACTCCTACTCCTGCCGCTGCAAAGGCATAAAAAAAAATTGTTTTAGTTCACTTTAGGAATTTTATAAGGGTATTCCCCTTACTGAGAGAACAATAATAAGGTTGATGTCCACAAAATTAGGCATTAGTTGCTGCTTGGCTCTGTATTCTATTCTTTTGAAGACATAGTTACTTGTTATTCTTTCTCCTGCAGTTGATTTTGTTCTTAATCTTCTTTGTGGGCACCAATTCAAGCTTGTATTGAAATAATGATTGGAACTTTGTTATTAATTTTCTTAATGCCGTATTCTTCACAAAGATTTTATTGTTTCTTGAATACTAAGATAGTGAAGGCTGAAGCTTACATTGATAAGAGCGTAAGTGAAAGTTGCTTTCTTTCATTAAGTGAACCAAATTAACCTAGCAAAGACAGTAGCTTTAGTGTCATGTCTACACCAACCTGCAAGGTATTATCTGTTTCGATCAATTAGACTTCAAGGTTTTATCTTCGAAAAGCATCTCATAAGTTGAAGATAATATAAACACTTATATACCCAATAAAACTCTAATACACAGCCGATTTGAAATTCATGACTTCTCTCTAAGACTACGATATCTTCCCCAACGATGACCTATTGTCATTAATAGCACATCTCTAATACTCCCAGAGCCGACTTTGATACCAAATTTTACGGTCCACACCAACTTGCAAAGTATTATCCACTTCAACCCACTAGGTCTCACGATTTTATCCACAAAAAGCGCCTCACAAGTTGAAAATGATGTAAACGCTTATATACCAAATCAAACTCTAATACACAACCGATATGAAATTCATGACTTCTCTCTAAAACCATAAACCATGACACTCGGACTGCTCTTATTAAACCAAACGTTCATATCAGAAAGGGCCAACATGATCAAGCAAGGCTGTCTCCTCAATCTTCTCTAGTTACTCAAAAGTATTCATTGTTAAGTCCATGGTGAATGAAAAATGAGTTTATTCTATGTACTTGTGCAGGGCATACACAAGAAACAAATGGGGTTTTAACATATTTTACAATAAAAAACAATTTGCCATTTTCTTTTCTTTGGCATACAACCACTAAGGAAAGCTGCATCTTAAGTTTATTTTCGGTTAAGAGGGTATATAGTATCGAAAACAACCCTAGCAAATGTATGTCGAATTTCTCTCAGGCTTCCTAATGCTAACAACTCATAGTCAATCCTGCTACCTTGCTTTGCCACAAATCCCTTATCTGCACCCTCTCTCACGCACTCAAAAACCTTGCAAACTTTCAAATACACTGCCAATGGTATAAATACCTGCACATGTAAGATTATTGGATAAAATCAGGCATGCCTTTCAGTGTAAATCAGAAAGAAATAAAAGAAAAAAAGCAAACTTCAATGCAGATCCTGACTAAGGCTGTAAATGAACAGAGCGTTCGACCAACCGTTTGTGAACAGTTCGGTTTTTGTTCGATTATGCTCGTTTATTAAACGAACCGAGTTCAAACAGATGTGTTTTCGGTTCGTTTATGTTCATGAACAAGCTCGTTTATGGTTCGTTTACTTTAAATTCATAGCTATATTGCGACACGACATGAAAAAAAACACGGACACGACACGAATACATGACATGTCAAAATTTATATAATACAAATTATTAACACAGATAATTTATACAAATATAAAACACCTTAAACACGATTATGACACGAAAAAATACATGAACACGACACGAATACACAAACTGCCAAGTCTAGGTACAGAATGTCAAAATCGGCAACCTGGTCTTCAACCCAACATGTTGAATTCATACATTTTGGATTAAGATATCCTATCCTTGCATATGGGTTTTTTTTTTTTTTTTTTTTCTACTTGCCTATCACAAAGGAAAGTTCCAAGACATTTGAATTTTGACGGTTCAACAATAGTAATTTAACTGAGAGTGATTGGAAAGTATTTGTTGAATCTTCTTTATGGGTTGATATGATAAAAATTAATTCAACAATAGGCAGTGATTTCACTTCCAAACCTCACTCCCTCATTTTCACCAGCCAATTTCATGGGCCGACTAAACTATTTAACAGTGGAAAGACACCCACTTGTTCCTAATTTCAACTTCAAGAATCAACTTTAAACTGGTGAAGAGAAGGGTAACTATACATTGCTTACTACTAGATGTAATGAGACGATAAAGTGTTTGCTTTGGTTCAGTGTTGATGCCTGGTTGGCAGCATCCTAGTGTGTTTTCCATAAAACCAGATAATATTAGGGAAATATAAAGAAAATACTCACCAGATCTGAAACTGGGGCTTGAGGGTATGCTGACATCGCCTGAGAGACAAAATACTCATCCGTCATCTTGGACAAAGTGCTTTTAACAGATGCAGCAAGATCCATAACCTCCTCGGTTAATGTCTGATCCTCTAGATTCCGTGGTTCTGATAGTTCATTAAAGCTACTATCATGTGATCTATTGATCCTCCTGGCAATATTTATTGCTTCCAGTATATCTCCACCATTGTGGACAGCAAGGCTAAATGCAGCGACAACCAGAGGATCTCTAGGTTTGTCAAAAAGTGATTTATGGAATGCTAATATTCCAACCCTGTTAGCGATAAGAGGATGTTTTAGGGATGATTGGCTTCAAAAAAGTACACCAAAAAAAAGAATTTTTTTTTTTTACTTTACATTGTCTAATAGGCCATGAATATGATCAAGAATATTGACATTGCATTATGTTGATGGTTATTGCATATGAAAAGACTAGATATGAATTTTCAGATTTTCTTGTCATTGACAACCTATTTTGCTCTGACTCTTCATTTTTCTTGCAGTACCCGTATCGGACACCCATGTCAGACGCATATCCGGACATGTGAATGGGGATATGATCCTCCAAAGACCCTCCAAATACATGGAAATCTTAGAAAAAATTGAACATACCCGTGTCGGACACATATCCGTCTCCAACACTCACATCCGAGTCCAAGTAATATAGTTGACAACCTTACCATAAACTACTGTGGCATGGTCTGTCAGGTGCCAGAAGTCTGTCCAGTTTAGAAAATAATGACTGCAAAGGAAACATCAGAAAATTAATGGACTCTATGCTATCACATTGCTGCTATTCATTTTATAACCCTTAGTCAACAAGATACAGAACAAAAATTACCAAGAGCATATTAGATCTCTTATCACGCCTCCGGAAACCATTGCGAACAAAATATTCAGCCTATGAGATGAAGTTGTATCAAGCAATTAGTATCAAAATGACAAGCATGAAAGGAAAATCATTTTTCAGTTCCATACCTGAATAGGTAAAAGTATTTCTAGGAGTCCAAATTTCCACAATAATCTCAAAGAAGCTTCTGCAGAACCATATGCCAGCATGTAGTTCATTTCCAACAGAAGCCTTGACTAAACATTACCGTTAGTGAATAAAATCAGCCAGCAACATTTTCACATAACTTAAATGCAGGGAAAACTCAGAAAGGACCTTTCTTTATACCTTATCCAGTCTCAATATCGAGCAAGACAGATTTTTAACAAAATGAGCTGTTTCCCTAGAAAAACGAAAGCCTAATCGGGCTGCAACTCTTATAGCACGTAGTATGCGAGCTGCAAAGAGTATGGAGTGAGGAGCAATTTTCTCAGTAAGCGCAAAAAGATGGGTTATTAAAAGGTGTGTACTTCCAGGTAAACACAGCAGACAATAGCATGACAGTTGCTATATTACAAGATGAAAAGTAATCATGTCAAACTGCATAAAATAAACTCACCACAATCCTCTTGAAAAGAAGTACTTGCAGGAATCATAGTTCGTACCTACATCAACAAAAGATAAAGGGCAATGTAAATCAATTCTAATTTCTAATGCAACTAAAGGAATAACATAATGCATACTTTAGCTTTTTTAATATCTTCAATTCCTCCCATGTAGTCATAAATTATCCTCGCATATGGATCAAACATTAACCTGTAGAAACAGATAGATGACTTAAATGAATGATCAAGGACATGCTACTATAAACAGTGGAAAATTAAAGCCATAGTACTTAACAAAATTGGAACAAGTGGCAGTACATAAACTCATAAGTTCAAAATGTAATAAAATTAACCCATTAATTGTAAAGTCCCGTTGCAAACAATTTCTCCAACGAACAAAATCGTTCTCGTCACAGCCAGCAGGTCTTCCAGGTTCATAGGTCAGGCCCCTACCAAACTTCGGTCCAGATGTGCTAAAACTTGAAACCTAAATTGTAAAGAGAATTCAAAGTACTAATAAAACACTAGAAAGAAAAAGGAAAATTATAGATAGCCTTCATTAACAGCTATCACCAAGACAAAAGTAGCAAGCATAAAAATGAAAAAAAAATATATATATATTGATTGCTACCAGGGGAAAAAGTCAAAGATAACAAACTAAGAGCAAACCTCCACTATTATATCACCAATGTGCACATGGCATATAGGAAACCGTTTTCCAACTATTTCACACCGTGGAAATGCCCTCATTACCTGCAAATTTGGAAAAATAAAGTTTAGAATGTCTGAAAGCTAAGGAATTGGGAAACCTCCTCAGACAGCAAGTCATGACACTAAGAATAGAGGTAAGAGAAACCTTCATAAAGGTATTCTTTTTTGTGGGGCATCAACCTGATATTACACCATTCTTGTGTCACGGGCTCGGAACTTTAGCCTAGCAAAGTTCCGATCCCGTGACACTTGCACCGAGATGTGTATGAAGTGATAAATATATATCCGACGCTAGTAGAATCAAATTTTAGCAATTAGCATGTCGATTCTCCAACAACAAATTACCATTTAATGCAATAACCACACAATAGTTTTAATAAACAAGCAATGAGATCAAAATAACAACAACAACCAAAGAAAAGAAAAGGCCATTAACAACAACCTCTCTAAGTTCTGCTGTAGTTATTATATCGAAGTCCTTTGGTATTCGCTTCAAAATAAGATCCCGTACACAACCTCCTACAAGGTAAACCTCATACCCTACAAGCAGAAAAAAGAAAAGCTGAGATTTCCAAACTTAATGTTAGAAAAAAAGCTTCATTCCATAAAAAATTGCCATGGAAATATACTATACTAATACCTTTTCTTTTAAGCCCATTTAGAACTTTCCTTGTTGGCTTGGAAATCTTCGAAGTGCTAATTCCAAGATCCTGAGAATTCAGCTTCTTCCACTGTGGTGACTTGCTGTTCTCTAAACTCACTTCAACACCCAAAATTTTAAAAAATTTCAGAACATCAAAAAAAATAAGAAGCATTAAAATTCAATATAAAAAAGCCCCCAAATTTTAAAAACTTTGACATGCCATTTTTTCCAGGAGAAAAGTCAGAGCTTTGACTGCTGCTGTTGTCTTTGATAAAAGTTTCTGATTCATCAAGGGTCTCAATTGCAGCAACGGAACCGAACCGAATCTACAAGGAAATGATTTAAAAAATTAGAAATAACGAATTTATAACTCATGCAAGAAAAGTAAAAGATTAAATAAAAAAAAAAGTAGAATTACTTTGCGGAAGCAGCGAAAGAGAGGAGGCCGAAGAGAGAAATGAGGCTTGCAGGCGAAGCTTAACCCTGAAACCGCCATCACCATGGATGGTTTACCATGTCATGATGACGATGATGATGAGGTTGGCCTTAAACCCTAGCCAACGGTTCAGCAAAAATGACAGATGAAGGTCTTAAGCAGTTAGCAGTAAAACTAAAATCTTTCCTTAGGAATTCAGCCAAACAGGCGTAGGCCCATATTCTAATTGGGCTACCGCTTGAACCTGGAATATTGCTCTTCTTTTATATTCTTTAAACATTAATGGAAGGTAATTGGATAAATGGGGTTGGAATTTGGTCGTTTTTGTTTGGGCTAAAACGAACACAGCCCATAATTTGATCCAGATCGTTTTGTCTTTTCAAGCCAACGATCTGTTTTTAAACCCATTAATGAAGAGGTAAATTATAGGACAACAAATTCACGAAAATGAAAATCCTCCCAACTTTTTATATAAGATTATCAAGAATTGAATTTCGATTACTGGAATCTCTTATTAAATTATTTTAACTTTTAAAATAAAAAATTTAAAATGAAAAAAAAAATGAAAAATGAAAGGTTAAGTGATATGGATATTTTTACCTAAACTTACCTATGGGTTGGGCTCGATTTGAATTGGATAAAAAAAAATATTGTGCAAATTGTTGTAAGATGCTGCAAATAACAATGTTGTAAAATCTTTATAAAAAAAACAATGTTGTAAAAAGTATTAGTATCAATTTTGCTTAATACTTTTGTTGCAAATTGTAACTTGTATTAAAGTATATATTTTGTAACAATTACGCAAATGACTTTAAAAAAAATATATATTGCTTAAAATGAAATTCTTGTTCCCCTCAATGCTCATTCTTTTGCTTTTTTTTTAAGCCTAATATGACTAAATAATATAATTCCATATGCAACTTAATCATACGTGTGAATGCACTCGAACATTTGATTTAGTTGATTGGTACATGATTTCTTATTAAAAAAATAGATTCAAATATCTCATTTTTTTTTAATAAAAAGAATAATATATATGTGGATCAATAATAAAAAAAAATTGAAAAGTGAATAACCTAAAATGGTCTAAAAGTTTAAAACTAAAAGAAAAAAAAATGTTCTAGAAGTTATATGGTGTTGTGTGAACATTTGAAAGAAAATTGTTGAATTAATTAATGTAAAAGAAAAAATGGTTGATAGTACTATCCATTATATATATTTTTAATTTTCAATTAAATTAAAAGAAGCTACATAAATATCTATATAAACTTTTTAGGATATATTAAAAAACTAAAAAAAAAATTAATAAAAGTAAGATATATGATATATTTTTAATAGCTCTTGAGAAATTAAAAAAAATTTATCATCAGTATATAAAAAATGAACTTATTATTAAAATTATTTATACCATAATTAACTTTGTTGAAGTAAAAGTTTAACAAGATACCAATGTTTCATAAAATTCCACACAACCATTTTAAAGAATGAGCATTTTACCTATAAATTTTTTTTTTATTTATAATTAATTCTGCAATTGTCATATATAATTCATAATTAAAAAATTGACTTGGGTAATTCTAATTTATAGTTGGACCCATTTGACAAGATGAAACCATTGCCAAGTTTAACTGAAATGATTCTTTAACAAATAAATAACTGTTGCTCAACACTAGGGTGTTCACTATTCGGTTTTAACCGAATTAACCGACTGAAATTTAATTCGGTTCGGTTAATCGAACAAAGTTCGGTTCGGTTAACGGTTAATGATTTTGGAAAATTTCGGTTATCGGTTAATTCGGTTCGGTTAAGCGAAAATAACCGAATTACACGAATTAACCGAAACTATGTAGTGTTTATGCTTTATCATGCTTTCTTAGTTGTGTTTGTTTGATATTTGGATTTTATAATATGCTTTACTTTTGGATTTTGATTGGTTGGACTTGGATAGATTATTTGGATATAAAATCATGTATTAAAAATAGATTAGCAAAATAAATTAGGTATTTATTTCGGTTAATTCGAAAATCGACCGAATTAACCGAAATAATTTCGATTCGGTTAATTCACCGTTTTAACTATTCGGTTCGGTTAACGATTAATGAAAAAAAACATTCGGTTAATTCGATTAATCGTAATTCGATTCGGTTATTAACCGGATTAACCGAATGAACACCCCTACTCAACACTCCATCGAAATGACTGCATGCAAACTTAATTACAATTATATTTTATATGATCATGGTTTTTTTTTGCTGCTTAATTTCCCTTTCACTCTCTTTCTTTTCTTTCATAGTTTGCTTACAAATGATAAAACGTTTTAAACGTGCTATTATATTATTGAATGTTATTAATTAGTACGTTCTTGTGCAATTAAAAGGTGATTATAAGTGTCATCCATTGTAGTACTGTTGGGCTCAAGTTGATTAATGCACATGAAAGCAGTTCAAAAGATTTTATAATTTTTTTAATTAATTAATTTAGAGTTCGGCAATTCAAAAGATTTTATAATTTTTTTTAATTAATTAATTTAATGTTCGTTTTTGATGTACTATTAGTGTATAGATTTCATACACTAATAGTGAATCATACACTGACATCTCATTAAAAAATTAATCTTTAACCTTAATCATTAACCCCTAACTCATAACCCGACAAGTGGCATCATAAGATGCACTGTCAGTGTATAGCCCTATACACTGACCGTACATCAAATATTAATCCATTAATTTATGATTGCAAACAAATGTTGAATAGGTATTAGATTTGTCAACTACATCATACTTATAGGGAGATAATTTTTTGTGCAAATTTTTTAAATTTTTCAGGTCACAATGTCGGTGTTGAAGTTATTAAGTTGAATGACTCATCTATTGCTCTTGTAAGATATTTACAAAATGATTTATTAGGTATAACGCGACCTAAAATATGTGTTATTTAAACGATTATTTTTGCTCATATATACGAAAAAAAATTAAATCAGTCCCTTGCATGAAGTATATGTACCTTCAGAATCATAATCCCGCTCTAACATTTTTCTATCTTCTCAGATTTTATCAGTCTTTGTATGACATTTCCAGCAACTTAATAAGCTTGCCTATCAAAAGATTTCAACAAGTACTACTCCTTAATTAATTGTTCTTGTTTGTATATTTTTTATCACGAAAATCGATACGAAGTAACATGGTTTTAGAAGACCAAGTCAAGAATTTTGCTGTCATATATGAGTTGGATCTTCCAAATATAGCAGAAAACAAAGGAGAAATGACAGATTTTATATGGCTGTTGCAACTCGCAAAACTAGCAAAAATTTTCATGTTTATTTCTTTGCATGCTTTTTGTTTAATTTATGCATGCATGTTGATAAACTGGGAAAAAAAACATGTTGTTATTTAGAACATTTATGGCTGACAGAACAATGTACTGAAAAAAAAAGGGCTTAGCTAAGATGCTTTGTATTTGATACAGAATCTGGCCAATCCAAGTTAAGGTGCTGCAAAGTTTGACACACAAACATTTAGATGTTATTCGGACTCAAAATAAATATCGAATAAGAGTATATATTTAATATAGATATTTTTAATTTTTTTATATATTTAGAGAATCATATTTTTATACTTATTTTTAAATATGTGTCAGATACAAATATCAAACATGAATATTTTAAAAAAAATAAAAAATCGAAATAACATAGCATTTAATAAATTTTTTTATCAGTAAAAAAAAGGGTTTTTATTCAAATCAGAACTGTTCCATTCCACAAATTTTTATTTTTTTTTTACTTTATATATATATATATATATATATCTTGCTTTTCCATGACAAAGTTAAAGAAATTAATTAGCTAAAGAACTAAGCATTGCGTACATGATTTGAGTTCTTATTTAACTGAACTACTAGATTATTGTGGACTCACCGCCCAATCAGAAAATGTATGCCATAAACATGCGCAATCAGAAAATGTTCAACCATGTGTAATTTGTGCTAGTTTTTGGTTACAATTAGAGCTTAAAAACATAAAAATTAAATCGCTTTCATGTCTCTCAAAAACTTTACACCCAGGCATGGCATTTGTCAATAGAAAAGAAGAAACCAGACTAGAGGAAAAGACAAAATCACAAGTCAACACAAAAAAAAAAAAAAAAAAATCGTAAAATGTTGAAAAGAATAAGACTAAAGTTCACGAATATCATCAATCAAAACGTTAAAAAAATGAAAATTAATGTCTGCATTTAAAAATAAATCAATCACAACTTTAGCATCAAGTAGACCTGCTTAAAAACTGAACATGGATAGAGTTTTTAATGATCAGGTTGTTCCGGTTCGATTTAATTATTGATTAAATAATAAAAATTAATTTTTATTTAATTATAAATATTAATATAAAAATATAATTTTTTTAATTATTATTTGAACAATATTATTGGTCGACAGACCGACTTGAACTCACCCAGAACCGGACTTAGATAAAAAAAAAAAATGTTAACTACGGTCTAGCCCGATTCATGAGCAAATCTAGCATCTCACACCATCCTTTTAGTTGCTTGTAAGTTGTGACTTATTGAAATTGAAATAAAATGGACCCAATTACAAAAGTTGTGGTGCAGTTAAGTACAATATATGAGGTAATTATATAATTACTTCCATCACTTAAAGTTTGAAAGAGTTTTATTTTATTATATATATATATATATATATATATATATATGTTAAACTATCAAGCTTAAATGTTTGATATTCTATATACATTATTAAATGGATCACATCGTAAGCTTTTGGTCGTCAGTATTAAACCTGTACGTGAAGGAAAATATTAAGTGATATTATCTAATATTTGATAAGTTATAAATTTTATGTGATTTTATATTTAAATTGAATTTTTTTCACTTATAATTAATTGATTTTAGATTAAATGTTTAACAAAAATTACGAATAGAATTGCTTTTTTACCAAAATTGTTGAATCTAATTACAAACGGAATACTAAACAAAGTAAATTTATATACTCACTCGGAAATTGATATTCTTGGTGATAGAAATGGTAAGTAGACTTGTCCGGCTCGAATTGGACCGGGTTTGGATAATAATTTTTTTTTTAATTCAGTTTGACCCGATCCGGCCCGAATTATTATTTATCCAATAAAAAATATTTTTTATTTAAATATAATTATAAAATATTTAAAAATTAACATAAAAATTATTTTTTTAATAAATATTTTAACATTTATTAGTAGTAAACCAAGCCTACGGGTCGACCGGATCCGACCATACCAAACTTGGGTAAGAGAAAAAATAATCGGGCCGTAGCCCGACCCATGAACAGGTGGCAAGTGCAGATTAAGAATTTATTTTAGTTAGTCTCTAACATCCTCAAAGCATTGTACTTGAATGCTTTACATTTTTAAGTCATTTCTATGTTGTGCAAATGAATCCTAGAAATTAAGAGAAGGGCATGCAAAGGAGACCGGGGCTCATAAGTTTTAGCTATTGGGTATACCTTGTGCCTAAAAAAGAAGGGATCCATATGATCATCACCTTTATCTCCTCCATTTGTTTCTTTCCAGTTTTCTGCTTTTTACATAGATTTTATAATTTATGTATGTGTATTGTATTATATATATATATATATATATATTTTTGTGTTAATCGTGTGAATACAAATATAATACAAGTTATTAAATGTATCAAAATTTTAAATACGAATACGATATGTATATTAAATATGTCATGTTAATTGTATTTAAACATATCCTGTCGTATTTATTTTATTATTTTCGTGTTTATTAAATATATTGTATTCGTATTATATTTTTGTATTGTATTTAAAATTATTAGGTCTATTTTCCCGTGTATGATCAAGCTAGGGATTGATGTCAAAATATTGTACAATTGGCCAAAAAATATCATACTTATCCATAGTTTTTCTTTATTATCTTCATGGTGACAACTGGTGCATGCCAAATTCCAGCTAACCCTACTTTATCCTATTTGTTCCTGATATTAGAATCAACAAATTATTCAGACTTATTTCGACATGTAATCATTTGATTAAAAAATAGTCAAAAAGTTAGAATATTCTCTAAAATATTTCTTTATTTTCTAACCAAAAATAGTCAAAGGTATTAGTGAATGACAAATTTTAATGACTTGTTACTTAAGTTTTTTAACTTGATTTCTACAAGTCTAATTAAGTTATATAAATGCCAATGTAAAATGTAAAAATTTTCATGTTCTATATCTCATCATATTAATTTCATTCTATACCCTACTACTGAATAATAATTCATCATTTTTATCATAACTACTAACATTTATGAGTAAAGTTTCTAAAAAATTGTCATTGGATAGCAAATCACGAGCTTTTATTTACATATGAAATTACAACGAAAATGATTAAATTATATCAGTGTAAAATTAATTAGTTTTATATATTTTTAATAAATTTATGTACGATTAATATTTTAACAAACTGAAAGTCAAATTTAACAATATAATTGTATTCATCGTATACGTAAAATTTTAAATTAATTCTATATCTCTATTATATCGATCGAAAATATTATTTTTTTCAATATATATTTAATAGTTAAAATTTTTTTATATAAAAAAATAGTAAACATTTTAATAAACTCGAAATTTGTCATGCATAATTTATATTAGTAAAACGTAAAATACAAAAATAAATATAAATATAAATCATATAAAATATTATAAAAAATATAAAACTAAATTAAATTTATAACGATGTAAATGCCTCAGATATATGACTGATCAAATGCAGACACTCATAAAATATACAATACTCCATATAACAAATATATTTCTCTTAACAAAAAAGATGGGCCGAAGATCAATTTCTTTCCCTTCAGGATTGATTGATTTTGGGCTTCATCTATACTGAAAAAACTGATTTAGATCTTTTGCTTTGCTCAATCAACTCCATTCAATTAATTTGTCAAAAACAAGTTTTAATTTGTCCAAAAAAAATGAAAAAAATCGAGGTATTGATTAAAAATTATTTAATTATTATTTTAAATTTTACATTTAATATATTAATTTTATTAAATTAAAAAATTATTAATTATATATTTTTTTAATTATTATCTTAATCAATATCAGTAGATACTAATTAATAAATTAAATTACAAAAAAAATCCAAATCACTCAAAATTTTTTTTTTTTTTTAATATCGTCAGACTGAAAAGTAAGCTTGACAACAGCATAAGTATTTAATTTCTCTGAAAAAAGTGTGCCAAATCACTGTCATGGACTATCATTATACAGCAGAAAGTATAGGTATAGTATGTCTGAAATACTGAAGCATAAGAATTTTCTTTTAAATAGTAATTAAATAATTTTATAATTAAGGTTTAATTATTCTGATGAGGAACCTGAAGCTATTAGAACTTGGAAGATGTAATCATGGTATATAATTTTAACCTTAAGGTTAGTTTTCATGATTGTTGGTTAGGAAAATAATTATTATTAAATTTTTTTTTTTTTATAAATCAGATTCGATTTTTATGAAGAATATTTTAAAAATAAAATCATTAATGCATCACATGAATACTGGAAAATACATGAATGTGAGAAACTACATGTTTAAGATAATTTAAAAAAAGAGATTAAACACAAACAAAACGTGAGAATATCCTTTTTTAGTATGAATGAACTCTAGTATCTCACTTCCTTATCCTAATTAACAAATTCACATTTTTACTTTTTTGGGCTTTTTGTTTTGTTGTTAAATTTTATCCAAGTAAATCATGTAGGAGATGGAGATGGAAATGGAGAGGGAGAGAGGTGTTGACATATATGTTATTTGTATTTTTCTTTATTTTTTTAAAATATTCGTGTTTAATATTTATGTTCAACACATATTTAAATATAGATACGAGAGTATGATTTTTTAAATATATGATTTTTTTTTTTTAAATTGAATATATTCGTATTAAACATATATCATATTCAATACTCACTCAAACACAAATAACATAAGTTGAGACTTGTGAGTAGAGATAGCAATGGAGTCGGAGACAGAGATTGTCTTATTCACTTTCCTCCTATTCTTGCATGAATGTAAAAAACATTCGTTTCCATGGATATTGATTACATAATCATGTCACACTGCTTCATCCAATTTTTTTACTAATTATTTTTAATTTAATATTATAAAAAATATATTATTTTATTCATAAACATAATTTTAATATATAATTTTTTAGTATATATATAAAGTATATATATAATATTTATATATATATATATGATTTTAATGTATATATTAAAAATATTCAATTTTTTTTTTATCAAAATTACCCCGTTTTATTCCGTTTTCACTTTTCATTTTTTTATTCGAAACGAATTCATACAAAATCTATGATGGATTTTAGCATCCGTATTTGTGAGATATAAAGACCAGTCAACCATACAGATACTTTGCATGGGAATGAGTTTCCAAAAATTTTACTTGAATTTCTTATTAAAAAAAAAAGATTTTACTTGAATTTGAATGAGCCTGTCCTCTCTCTCTTCTCTTCACTTCTCTCTGATGTTTATATAAACCTTGGCAGTTTGGCATCTTTGTTTGTCATAAACTCACTTTTCTTGACTGCTACTTGCTGGCTACTTGCTTTCAAGTAATTTCATCAGCCTCTGTTTCTCCTTCTCTCCTCACTTTCTTGAAAAAAAACTTGCAATTTTTTTTTTTTTCTCTTTTTCAATTCCAAAAAACCACTTTCCCATATGGCAGCCTTTTCAAACCAATCTCACCCTTTTCTTCTTGATTCCATTTTCTTGCCAAACACTAGTACTACTCCCACTAAAGTTTTTGGGTTTATGGAGGAATTTGAAAACATCAATTTCAATTGGTTCTCTCAATTTTACCCACCTGAGTCTAAGTTCCATGGAAGTAGCAGTTGTTGTCTTGATCACAGCTCAAAGGTTTCTCATAGTGATAATAATGACCCTTCTTCGGTTACTAAAAAACAGAGCACTGAGGACTCAACTGTGGTGGATAAGCTTGAAAATGGTGATCAGCAAGTCACTCAGAATGTAACTCTCACAGGCAGGAAAAAGAGGACACGAAATGGGATTACCATGAATATTTCTGCTCAATCTAAGGTAAACTGCATGCTTTAAATCCCTGTATATAAATTATATGTGCATGTTGGTTTTAATTTACTTAAAGTTTTCCTAATTGTTTTTCAATTTATCCGGATATGTACTCCAATTTCCATTAGGATGCAAAAGAAGGGAAAAGCAAGAAGCAAAAGAAGGGAAATTATGCCTTGAAAAATGAAAAGAAAGAGTCTATAGCTGATAAGAAAGATCGAAAGAAATCTCCTCAAGAGACTCCAACAAGCTACATTCATGTAAGAGCCAGGAGAGGTCAAGCAACAGACAGCCATAGTCTAGCAGAAAGGGTATTATTAAAAGCTTACATTTCTTTAATCATAAATAAGAAACTGTAGATTAATATTTAGTAGTATTATTTTGGTTATTTCTCCAAATGGATTGCAGGTAAGAAGAGAGAAAATCAGTGAGAGGATGAATAAATTGCAAGGTCTTGTTCCAGGGTGTGATAAGGTGCAATTCAGTTCATTTGTTTTGATCACTAATTTGTCTTTTCACAGGAAAAATAATGCAATTCTTTCACTTCATTTGAAGACATAGTAGATTTCTGACAGCTTTCATGTGGTTATATTATGCATGAAAATAGGTAACTGGAAAGGCTCATATGTTGGATGAAATTATCAATTATGTTCAGTCCTTACAAAATCAAGTAGAGGTACAATATTATCAAACTGTTTACATTCTCTAATCCAACTAGTTAAATGTTAATGTCTGATCAAATAAGCAATAATTTTTGTTCTCTCTCTCTCTCTCTCTCTTTTGTCTTTTTTTTTAGTTTCTGTCAATGAAGATTGCTTCTGTGAATCCCATGTTCTATGACTTTGGAGTAGACCTGGAAGCATTGATGGTAAGAAAAACATGGGATAAAAAAGAAAAAACAGTGTTTAAAAGTTATTTAAATGTTCTAATTATAGCCATTATTGATTACAAAAGCTGATGAAATCTTTGTCTCTGACATAATTATAATTTTAGAGAGTGAATAGCATAGCCTCATCACTGCCATCTGATCTGCAACAATGCAACCCCGCTCAGCCTATAGCTTTTGCTGATACAACCACTCCAGCTAATAATTATCCTCTTCTGGATGCTTCAGCTGCACTTTTACTTCACCAGGGGCAAAGGCCCAATGTCTTCTCTCAGCCTCATCAGGTATACTTTCACATTTTTATATGGCTTAAGTATTAGTAGTAAGAAAATTACAAAAGAAAATACTATATATATGAAATAAGAAAAATATAAAATCTAGGGCTTAACTTAGTTGGTTTAACGCAGTCAGAGATTCGAATATCAATATCTGTAACTCTTTCCCTATTCACAAACTGCAACCTCGTTATAAAAAAAAATAAAAAACATAAATTATTAATTCTAACTATTTGACAACACATCTTTTTCAGGATAATGGTAGTCTATTGTGGGATGTGGAGGACCAAAGACAAAAATTTCTAAGTTCATCTGGGCTCAACGACAACTTTTGTTCTTTCCATTCATATTAATGCAGAGAGCTGCCCTACAAACATCTGGTATTAAGCCCTCATGTCCTGTCTTTCATGCAATAAAATATTTAAAAAATTTACTACATTCACATTTGTTTTATGTAAAATTGTCTTCTTTTTCCTAACTTTTGCTCTTCTTGTGGGTTTTGTGATCTTCCAGCTAGCTTGCAAAGAGAGATAACAAAACCAACCAAAAACTAGAGAAAAAAAAAAAAAACATGAAAAAAAGAATCAAAACAAGGCTTCTCTTTTTTTTTCTAGTATCAGCTCAAGTGGAATGGGGGACTTAGCAGCATCTGAACATGAATAAAGGGTTAGCAACATCAATGGAGGAAGAAGAACACAAAGGACAGATATAACCCACCAAATAAGACCACATATTTTTGTAGATCCCTTTGTTCCTGTCTTTTTTGACTCCCCTAGGCCCTAAGTCTCCCATGCACAAATCCCTAGACCCTCTGCTGTTTTAGCTTAGAAAAAAAGGACCCCTAATTTTTTTATGTAGTACTAAAAGATATTGAATTAAAAAGCCTCTTTCTGTTGTTACAGTTATTCTGTCATTACAGTTATTTTTTTTTTACTGCTGTCATATATCCTCCATTGCCTTTGCTTTCACCCATAATAAATTCAGAATTAAAAGTTTGATGGATTGTTATATATTTTAAGAATTTCATTTCATTTTTTTTTATATATTTATGTTAAATTAGATGATCAAGCCTTCAGATGTCCAAGTTGAAAAAATATTAAAGCAACAACGCACAGTCGATGAATAATAAAATATTGGTGAAAAAATATAAAATATTAAAAAAGAAAGTAATTGTTAGAATTAAAATTCGAAAACTTTGATATCATATTAAATTAGATGATGAATTATCTCAAAATTTAAATGTATAAAAAATAAAATTCAATTATCATGTTTAAATTCTAACAATTTAAAACTGTTAAATATTGAATTCTTATTATTAAAATTTAAAATCTGATTTTTTTAACAGTGTTGTCTCATCTTTCAATCCTTTTCAAGACAAAGCTAAAATCATATACTAGATTATATCCTTTTAGAAATAAAAACTGGACAAGTAGGTTCTGCTGCTGTGGTTGATGTGACCAGTTCTGCCATTGTTGGATTAAATTCAAGGTGGAATCTTCTTCTGTTTTTAGCATTTATGGGGGCTGAGGTTTTGTTACGTAGGGCTGAAAAAATTCGAGAAAATCGAAAATCGATTCGAATCGTAGTGTTTGGTTTGGTTTTAATTCAATTTTTTTTAATTTGGTTAAAATTTGATTCGGTTATTAGTTTGGTTTTTTCGTTTCATAAGTCAAAAAATCGTAATTAACCGAATCAAATTCTATTTTTTAATTAATTTTTATTTTTATAATAAAAATAAATATTTTATTTCTAAATTAGTGGGAAAAAAATAAAAATACTATAAAAAAAAGATAATTTTTAAAAATTTTAAAAATTAAGATATTTTGATTGTGGAAATAGCATGTTAGGCATAAATAATCTATTAAAATAGCATGTAATAAAGTCAAAAGTTCAAAAGCCCAAAAAATATGAAAAACCGATAACCGAACCGAACCGAGATACGACTGTTCGGTTATAATCGATCTTGTGGTTATTGCGGTTCGATTTCGGTTATCCATTTGAAAAAATCGAATTTCTCGATTCAATTTGTAAAATTCAAAATAACTGATCCGAATCGAACCGAATGGAACTCACCCCTATTGTTATGAGAGGATTTTCATGCAGAGGCTTCTTTTTCCCCGTACAAATCTGATCCAAGCCTTAGCCAGCCACTTGGTTCTTTTCTCTTACAAGTTGAACATTAAACAGTGCTAGTTTAATAAATTCTCTGAAACAATTTTTTTAAAATATATATAGTATTTGATTTATATATGTTAAAAAAATGTTTTAGGCATTTTTCACTTATAATGTCCAAATTAGAAGAGTCAAGCACCGGGTCGAGTTAGGTCCGAACGGAAAATTGCTCACCTAGATTCGATTCAATTTAAAAATTTATTTTACTATTTAATATATATTAAAATCTTTAAAAAAATAAAATTTTATTATTATTTAAATAATAATTCGAGTTAAACCAATTTAGATTATCAAAAAATATCACAAATCTGATCCAATTTGAATGAAATCTGTTAGATTGGACGGATGGTCCAATGCATGAACAAGTCTAATCCAAATATAACCATAACATGTCTGCATATGGATCAACAAAATCTTTAAGATAACCTGTATTTGCTGTCCAAAGCACCAGAATTTCTTTGCCTAAAATAATAAAAGAGCCTTGAACTTTATCATTTTATCTAAATAAATTTTTATATTTTTATTACATTAACTTTTAATTTGTACCAATAAACCTTAACCTTTAATTGAACTTAAATAAATATTTAACCTTTATTTTATATTTAAATAAACCTTTAACATAAATCTAACTTTTATTTAAAATAATGGCTTATTTGATATAAATTAAAGCATAAAAACTTATTTAAGAAAAGTAAAATAATTAATTTTTTTTTAATATAATAGTCTATTTTAAATTCTTTTCACTGAGTGATAGATCAAAATGATGATCTACACAAGCTTTTCTTTTATAAAAGTTTTTTTTTTTTTCTTTCTATTTTTGGGGAGATAACTTGGCTTAATCACATCTTGGGTTTTGGTGATTTTTTTGTTAACTGCTTTGATTCCACGGGATGGAGTGTCAGATTTTCAGGCTTGCAATTTGTTTTTATTGGAATATTTGGTTTTAGTTGATGATGGAAGGACAGAATATTGTGGGGAATTTAGATTTTTTTTTTTTTTTTTAAGGTTGCGGAAACAATGAATATTAAGAAGAAAATAAGGCTAGACAGTCAAACTATAATGGTCATGGAATTAGAAAAAGTGGTGATCATGATTTGAGATTATATACCATAGCTTTTTGAAAAATAATCATATATAACATTCAGGAGCTTGGACTTTTTTTGTTAGTATGTTTTTTGGATTTTTTATGTAATAAAAAATACTTCTTGAGAAAAAGTAACATAAAAAATGAAAAGCTTTTGACTCAGTGGTCCATGAAAATTTTCTTAATTTTCAAGAAAAATCGAACAATAAATTAGAATAGAATACTAAATTCTTAATTTTACTGTTTAAATAAAAAAAAAAAACTCATGAAAATAATTTCATGTTTCAATCCCTCTTTCTCTAACACAGTTATCACCTGAAAATTAAAATATATTAAAGAAGAAAATGCCTGAAAAAAAAGAAAGAAAGAAAAAAAGAGAAAATAATCAAAATTATAATCAAGCCACCAAGTTAGTATTTCGATGAACCCAAACTTGGTGAGGGAGTCAGCAAAAAGACTGGTTTCTCTTAATTAGACTTGCTCATGGGTCGATCGCTACCCGATTTTTTTTCATATTCTTTGTTCAGGCCGGTCGACTTAAATATACTGTTCATCGGATTAATTTTTTTAAATTTTTTTTTTATATTTTTATAATTAAAATTAAATAAAAAAATATTATTATAATAAAAAAATATTGTTCCGAGCCGGGCTGGAAAAAAAATATCCTGTCCAGGCCCGGCCCACTACGGGCCGGATGGACTGTCCGGCCCATGAGCAGGTCTACTCTGAATACATATGAACAAAAGAGATTTTCCTCCAAAACTGAATATAAATTGTATAATTTGTTTAGAAGATTACTTGTTTAGAACAAGGATTCTGTTTAACCAAGAGATTAACACTTTAGAGTCACTTTCAATTATAAGTTTAGAGTCCTACAAAAGTTAAGTTGTAAATGTAATTAGCTAAACTTGATTTTAGTGGTGATCAGTGAGATTTAGGATAATGATTTTAGGTTTTCCAAGAAAGATATTATTAAGTGGTGTTATCTTACATTTGTTAAGTTTTTGATTGCTAGTGATTTATATTAAATTTGGCTTTTCCACCTGTATTTAGTTAGTTTTAAAGTGGATGCTTAATATGGTATGAGAGTCAGGTTTTATTATGTTCTTTCTACTTTATACTTTTATTGAGTTTGTCATGTGGTAGTCTTACCTACACGTGATTCACGTGGTAGTCTCGCTTAAGCATGATAAGAGCTTATATATTAAAGTAGTGTTATTCCATATCTGTTAAGTTTAGGTGTTCTCGTGGTCTTATACACTGGCGGCTCCTAATAGGAGCAAGGGGCCTTGGCCCCCAAAAAGTTTTAATTTTTTTTTAATATATATTAAATAGATTTAAATGATTTTTAAAAATTAACATTGTTAATTTTGTTAATTTATGTAATTTTTTATTTAATTTTATGTATTATCATTCAAAATTTATTATTTGTTTATTAATTGTATTAACTAGTCATAACTTACAAATTTGTAAAATCAAAAAGTTTGTCACAAGGATTAAATCTCATTTATATAAATTTAACAAAAGCTAAATTGACTTTCTAACTTCTTCAATAACACTTTAAGTCTCCAACTAAGTACCAAATATGTTTTTTTTTTTTTTTTCATTTTTAGCTAACTACAATTTTTTCTTTTCATATAATTTTTCACTTTTAAGTTTATCTTAAATCTTTTGTCTTGTTACCATACAACTTTTCATTAACACAAAAATCAGATTGAAACCACTTTATAAAAGATTATAAAAATATCCTAACTTTTAAATTCAAACTTTGAACTTTATTATTTTAATGGAATTTATTTTTCTTGTTTTGATGAAAAATATATTGTTTAGCAATTTATATTTTTATATATTTTTAAAATAAAGTTATCCATAATTTTAAATAAGATTATTTATTTGATATATTATGCAAATTATTTATTTTATGTATTATGTTTCTTTATACATTTTTTATGAATTGATAAAATTTATAATTTTGAAAGCGTGTTTATTTTTGTTAGTATATTGCTTGCACACATATATATATATATATTAATATAATAAGATAAATTTTATAAACAAATTAAGATTTAGTAATTTATTAATTGGCACCATCAAAATCAAATGTCAAGATTCGCCACTGGTCTTATACTCAAGTTGGACTTCTTCACTTATTGTCAATTAGTTTTAAGTTGGATGTTTAATATGGTATTAAAACCCAAGTTCTCCTCTTTTCTTTTTGTGTTATACATCTTTTGAGTTTATCACATGATAGTAAACCTGCTCATGGGCAGGGCTGGATTGAGGCCCGATTTTTTTCTTCCTTCCTTCCTTACCCAAGCTCGGCCGGGCCGGCTTCCGGGCCCGAAGTTACTGTTCATCATATATAAAAAAATATTTTTAATTTTTTATATATTTATAATTAAATTTAAATAAAATAATATTATTTTAATATATGAACAATGAACTGGGCAAGGCCGGACCTGTCTGGATCATGAAAATACCGAGCTTATCGGGTCGGACGAGCTATCCGAACCATGAGCAAATCTACGTGGTAGTTATACCTACACATAATGAGGTCTGTATAGTGACTATCTCACAACTGTTAAATTTTAAGTTACATTTGATCTTTTATTTATGTTGAGTTTTTTTTATTTATTGTTAAATAATTTTAAGTTTAATGCTTAATTTATGCATTTATAATGTTCTTTTTTTTCCTCAAACTATTGAAAAATAATATATAATTGAATTCTTAATTTATTTCTGGTGAGAAGTATTTGGAAAAGTTGCCACTTGGCTAACTTTAAACTTAGCAAAGGTCCCACTACATTCTTATATATGATTACACTAATGATTGCATTATGATTTGATTAAGCAGGCAATTAAGCCACAAAACATAAAACTTCAGGCCCCTCTTAACAAACAAAATGAGCATCAAAAAGACTAAAAAGTGATTTGATTAAAGCACCCAAATTAATCCCTTATAAGATAGAGATTTAGGGGGGCCCTTTGCACCAGGAGTGAGAGTCTTGCAATTATTTTCCAGGCCCCATATATATGAGCTTTAGAACATCCTTATTAATGGATGAGAAATTTGATTGAAAATCAACCCCAGTAATTAAACAGTTCTTTTTTCTTTTTTTTTTCTTTTTTTTTTTTATCACTGTTGTAGATGCAGACAATCCATGTGGTTCAAGTGTTCCACCTGTTTTTTACAATGACCCACCATGCCTTTTTTTTCTTGCATGAGTGGCTCAACTTGTCTAAATGCTGCAAGGAAACAAAGAGCAAGAAATTCGACCTTTCTTCATCATTTCAAGTCCCATCTGCAAAAAAAGTGAAAGAAAATTCTCAGCTCTAGAAACCTCTAGACCAGCACATTGGCGAATCTGGGTTGTGGTTCGAATTTTTTTTTACCTTATTCAGATTCGGTTCTGGATGAATTCAGGTCAATCCGTCGACCCGTATTACTATTTATTTAATATTAAAAATATTTAAAAAATATTTAAAAAATATTTTTATTTTTATATTAATATTTATATAATTAAATTTAAATATATATTTTTTTAAAATTATTTGAACAGTGATTCGGGTCGGATCATTAAAAATCTTACTCAGATCCAATTCAATACAAGTCGAGCATGTTGAGTCGAATGGATTACCCGACCCTTGAACATATCTAGAAACCACCAGGCTTGCTTCAATTTCTTTTAAACACTTTGAATTCCATTTTTCTTCTGTATTTATCCCCTCTAACGCAGCTTTTTCTAGGCTTTCATTGCAATTAAAAGAAAGCAAAGCAAGGCATGTGAAAATCTTTTTCTTTTTCTTATTTTTTTTTTCTTTCATATACATCAATTGCTGATAATTAAAGATAATTCAATTCTTAAAATGATCCATAATTTATGAAGATGCTTAATTGCTATGGACCCAAAGAACCTTTGGTTTTCTTTAATTCTTCAACACTTATCTTATACTTTGAATCATATAAAAAATAAGTATATGATTAGATTCGTATAGATAAAGTTGCAAAAAGCTTGGAATATTACTTTTATCTGCTTAATTCTTTCTCTTATTATATATAATAAACTATTCATAAGCAACATTATAGTATACTTTTTTTTGCTCATTATAGTATACTACTATATATATATATTACCATTAATTAGAATGTTCCTTTTCCTTTAGTTTATTCTTTATCTCCCTTTAATGAAACATTAATAGTAAATGATATAATTCTAAATTCTAATTATAATTAATACCAATTTGGATATTCATTTCTCACAAGAAGTTTATATATATACTCACCACCATATTTTTCTTTTATTTTAATAATATATATTCTTCTCGATATTTTAAGAAAATGTTGCATCAATGTGATTTTATATTTTAATTATATACAATAACGAGCTTGTTTTTGATATGCAGTGAAATTAATTTTAACTCAACAATTAGGATTAAGAGATTGTCATAAATTTTATTTTTTAACTATTTTTTTTTAATATACCCTAAAGGGTATATCATCATCCTACTAACTTCGTTTGTCAAATTTAAATTCGCTTGTCAAATTTAAAAACTTTATTAACGGAATATAAAATATTTTTTCATATAATAAAATTGAAACACTTTTTGACACTTCATTAATTTAATTATGATTAACCTTAAAGAAAAATTGATTGTAGTTGAACTTGAGATTTAATCCAGTTGGTTCATACAACCACTCATAAGAGGTGAGCATTCAATAAGTCGTGAAATTTGAATCCCAACATTTACAATCTTTTTTCTATCCCAAATTACAGTCTCTTTTATACCAAAAAAATAAGATTGTAGTTAATTTATTTTCAACTCCTCGTAAATTGGTGTATATATAGTTGGAATGTAATTTAGAAAACTGATTTCTGCTTTCACTATCGTTAGTATTTCCTTTTCGTATAAAACACTTTGGAAATGTCTCTCGAACTTGCAAGCAAAAGCATTTGTCTTGAATCTTCGATCCTTCCTTCCTATAACAAGTTTTCATCCAAACAATAGACAATTCGATCACTATATATAGGTTTACATAAAAATTGCCTTTGCATGCATGCCCACATCAGGATGACAAAATCCAGGGGAAGAAGAAAACTGCATTAAAGGAAACTTGCATGGTAAAGCAACAAGGCACCAGGCTACTGGCTTGACACTTGTCAAAGTTTCACCAAAGGAAATGTTTTATATTTGTTAAGTATAAAAGAAAATGAAAAGAACAAAAAAAAAATAGAAATTTATAAATTAATGTCTAAAAACTTTGCCTTTGTTTAATTTTTCATGGAACAAGGTGTGGGTTTATATATATATATATATATATATGCTCGAACATGATATAATTAGACGATATAAATATGATACGAAAAAATAATTAAAAATAACACAATACAAAAAATAACATGAATACGTCACAAATATATGATTGTGTCAAAATTTATATGACACGAACACGACACGAAATATATGAATATGTCAAAATCTATATAATACGAATTATTAATTTATCAAAATTTATATAAATATATAATATTTTTAACATGATTATAATTTAAAAAAATAACACGAATATAACACAAATATACGAATTATCAAATCTAATCTAAATATTGAACTTTTAATTTTATTAATCAAAATTAATTTTTGACAATCTGAAATATAATATATATATATATATAATAATAACTAGGCTAAATTTCCCTCGACTCGATGTATTTTTATGTAGGAGTGACGTGGTGATGATGATGGAATTGTTTAAGCTTAATTATAATTGCAAGTCTATAATGTTGGCTAAGGGACAACAATGTATGGGTATGGCCACTTGAAAGTTTAGTAAGCTTGTCCTTTGGCGTACTAAAAAATCTTAATTACTATGTATTATGGAACTTGACATATAAAGATTTACATTATTAATATTGGTCCATCCTTTGGCTTTTCCAATTAATTTATATATGTAAGAAAAATTAGTATTCCTACAAGACAATACACATACATGACCTCCTGTTAAATCATGCCTACCTTAATGTAGCCCTGATATTAATCATGCTCTCACTTTCCTTCTAATAAAATATCTTGATTTAACCAAAAAAAAAAAAATCATACAATATCCCCATTGCATGCTGCTGACTAGACCTGTTCATGGGTCGGACAGTTCGTCCGATCTGACTTGTATTGGATCGGGTTTGGACAGATATTTTAGTGATTTGGACCAGCCCAATTTGGATCACTGTTCATATAATAAAAAAAAATTATTTTTTAAAATTTAATTATAAAAATAAATAAAAATAATAATTTTTTAAAATATATGAACAGTAAATATGGGCCGACGAGCCGGCACGACCCAACCCGAGATCGAGCCTGAGTAAGGCAAAATAAAATAATCCGGGCTGCGACAACGACTTGGCTCATGAGCAGGTCTACTGCTGACAAAAATCCTTAATTTTGATTAGTTGATAAGAAAAAATTTCTCCAGAAAATTTTCTTTTCTGTTTGCATAGTACATACATTCAACTTATGAGAAAGACAGGTCTAAAATAAATATGGGAGAAACTCTTTGAAGAAATGTTAAAAAAGTGGACTATATATGTTTTATTGTGTCTGATCACAAAAAATCTATGATATTTGATTTATTATTACAAAGTATTGGTTAAGTACTTTTAAACACTTATTAATTATTAAATATTTATCAAAAATTTTTATTAAATATATTAGTGAGTAAAATTGTTAATCTTCAAAACTAGATTTAGAAGTTACGTACGTGTTAGAGAATGTATTAACATCTTACAACGTTCATCTAAATGATAATATCAAATTAATTTTATATTATTTTAAAATGATCTTAATTAATTTTATATATCTTGCATTAATATTCATGAGTTGGTGGACATTAAAAAAATTCTTTATGCATGAAATTAAATGATTTGACTGATAGAATAGAATAATGAACATTAAAAAGTTTTTTTTTTTTTTTATAGAAAATAATAAAAATTAATAATTCATTCAAATAACGTACAAAGAATTGAGAAATTTTGAGTTCGAGATATTTTATGATTTCAACATATTATACATTATTATTGTTCTATTAATGTTAAACAAATTAAGTCTTATTAATGGCTGATGTTAGTGTCTCAATTATTGCTTAGATATAATAAAGTATAATTTTTCAATTGAGAAATCAACCATTTTGTCTGAAGTTTTGTTTGCCCGACCACTATAATCGACTAATATATCAACTTTTCTAGATAGATAAATAAAAATAAATAAATAAATAACAATTAGCACAATTAATCGGGTAATTTATATTTAGGTCACTGAACTTAGCATCAATTTTCATATAAATCACAAACGTTTAATTTCATCAAATTATATCACTGAACTTTTATTCTTAATAAATTAGATCACTTATGCTAATTTCGTTAAGTAATTCTAACGAAAAAGCAGATTCAACATCGAATTTTTTTGACCTAAAATATCAGTCAGACATTATTTTGATGAGATGTAAAAAATATATGTATGTTGAGTCAGCTTTTCCATTAGAATTACTTAACGGAGTTAGCATAAGTGACTTAATTTATTAATAATAGAAGTTCAGTGATGTAATTTGATGAAATTAAAGATTTGTAACTTACATGAAAGTTGATATTAAATTCAGTGATCTAAATTACTCCAATTAATCATTCTCTGAATTTCAATTCACCTCAATCAAACACAATGAAAAGAAGGGTGCATGCCATCAAAAGTTTTTATTTATCAATTAAAAAATAATGGGAAATATTGGAATCTAAATATAATAATTGAGTTTTTCTTTATCAATTAAAATTTTTAAAATAATTGATCATCCAATTTAATATCGAAAAAGATTTAATCAAAATCTTTGCCATTTCGATTCTATCTTTTGTTGTTTTAGCTAAAAGATAAGAACGGGGATTATCATATTCATTATCAATAAAGGTAGAAATGGCCCATGTTTGGAGGGGGAAAGGAGAGACCAGCTTAGGGTCGCGATGGTTGGGAACTTGGGACGGTGCAGCCTCTGGTTGCGGTTAGATCTGCTCATGGGTCGGGCAGTCCGTTCGGCCCGGCAGACCCAGCTCGTATTGGGTTGGGCCTGGACAGGATATTTTTGTTCCGCTCCGGAACAATGTTGTTTTATATTAAAATAATATTATTTTATTTAATTTTAATTATAAAAATAAAAATATATATTTTTTTAAATTCGATGAATAGTAAATTCGGATCTATCGGACCGATCCGACCCGACCCAAGTCAAGACCTAAGCAAAAAATATTAAAAAAAACCGAGTCGCGACCCGGCTCGGTCCATGAACAGGTCTAGTTGCGGTCAAATGGGGCCAAGGGTCCACCAGGGGTTTCACTTGTTAATAATCGATCCAGTAGAGAAGCAAACTCGCATGTAGGGATGGCAAAACCCGATTCGACCGATGGATTTCGAACCGATCCGATCCGAATGGAGAGGTTTTTTTTTTTTTGAACAATGGAGGCGGGGCGGGGCGGGGCGGGGCGGTTTTTTTTGTCTGAAAGGCGGGGATGGAGCAGTTGTGGTAATTGCCTGCTCCGCACCGCCCCGCCCCGAATAGTGAAATTACAATTTTACCCTTACATATTTAGCTTTTAAATGAATAATAAAATAATATAATTAAACTTATTATTTTTATGTTTATATTTAATTTATTTTTAAAATGCTTTATTATTTGAAAAAAATAAAAATAATTAATAAATATCAAATGGGGCGGAGCGGGGCGGTTATGGATGTAACCGACATCCATGGAGGTGGTAGTGGTATTGAAATTTCAACATCCATGGCGGAGCGGGGCGGGGCGCGGAGCAGTACAATGGCGGGGCGGGGGCGGATACTGCAAAATCCGCTCCCGTCCCGCTCCATTGCCATCCCTACTCGCATGGCACGGTCCCTTCCCCCATTAAATTGCCTTGTCTTTTTTGTCTACTTATAATATAGAAGATAGAGAGAGAAGGAATCGAAGAAGAAGATGGTAGGCGATAGACATTGATTTAATATTTGAATTTGAAGCTCTGTCTTAATCTAATATAATATGTTTGGAAGGCTTGGGGCTGTACAAATAAATGGACTGGGATCATTCTTATATTCCCACTTGTTTCTTATTCTTCTTTGTTTTTCATATGCTCGAAATTTAATTTTTGAGGGTTTTTTAAAATGGGTTTGTATTTGATGTATTGTCAGTATATAGATTTATACACTGACAGTGAATTCTACACTGACACCTCATTAAAAAAACTAACCACTAACCCCTAACCCGACAGGTGGTATCGTACACTGACAGTATATCAAATATAAATCCTTTTAAAATATTGGAATTTTTTTTTTTTGTGTTCAAAGTAGAATGACCACACGGCGAGGAATTTTTGCATGATTTTATATATATGATAGAGTTATACTATATAATATTACATTTCAACCTTAAATCATGGTTGAAAAAATCGGACTGAATTTACTAAATGGACCGATTCAATCAAGAACTGAAGGCCTGTCCGGTTCAGTGCTATATAGAAAATCGAAGATCACTTGAACCGGTCTAAATCGATAAAAAACCATTTTTTTATTATTTTTAAAAAATATTTTTTGTAAATGATAAGATTTGAACTCATAACCTCTTATATAATTAAACTAAAGACTATACCACTAAACCAAATGTATATTTTTATTAATTATTTATTATATTTAACATTAAAATTATTTTTAAAATATCTAAAATATTATGTAAATTATTTAAATTTACATGCAAAAGGTTTCTCGTCATTAAAGAAATACAAGAAAAAAGAAATATTAATTAGTATGATGAATTATCATAGAAGTATATGACAGAATTTGGCTTTATTGTAAAAACTTAAAAACATGGTGGCAAGTGGCAACTGTGTGAAAAGAGAATATTGAAAATTTTAGTGGTCTCAAATATTGTTAAAGACTTTATACCGGTAAATCCGCATAGCCGATGCTTCTCTTTTTTGAGCTATTGTTATATGTCTTTCATGACTTTATCTGCTTGATTAAATAGATAATGTTATTATTAGTGTTAATTTTTGACAAAAAAATTAGATCTAATAATGCGTATATATGTATTATATATCGTATTTTTTCGTATCAATCGTGTAAACATAAACACATTATAAATTATTAAATATGTCAAAATCCTAAATATATATATAATACAAATATTGAACATGTAATGTAAACTGTATTTAAATGTATTGTATTATATTTATATTATATTTTTATATCATATCCAAAATTATCAAATTTAAAAAAAAAAAAAAAACCCAACTCTTGTAATCTTCTATTATTATTTGATAAAAGACAAAGGACTATTCTCTATTCCTCTTGTTTCCATTTTGTGGTTCTTAACTTCTTAATGATTCCATGTTGACCAAAAGATACTTGCCTAATGTCGACCATGTTTTATCTCACTATTTATTTATTTATAGAAAAAGGTTTTCGAATTCAACTCTTTGAACGAAAGAATAAATACATTTATCAGTCAATCAAATTATGAGAGTTGAAAGAGTTGAATAGATTTCTCTTAAATTTAGGAGAAATTATGGGAGTTCACATCATTTAAAATGTGCAAATATGAACATAAATTTATGAAAAAGAATAATGGATTTGTTTAACCGGTGTCTATTGGCACTGGTTGAGAATAATTTATTAGATTAATATTTGATACATTGACAGTGTATGAGGTTATACATTGTCAGTGCATCCTACGATGACACGTGTTAAAATTAGGTTGTAGGGGTTAGCGGTTAGTGGTTCGGATTAGGGATTAGTGGTTAGAGTTAGGGGTTAGTGGTTAGTTTTTTACGAGGTGTCAGTATAGGATTTACTGTTAGTGTATGGAGTCTATATACTGACAGTGCATCAAAAACGAACTCTTATTTATTTATCAATTTAGAATTTATTTTACATTTAATATATATTTTTTACTGAATTAAAAAAATTAATTATATTTTATATATATATCACATTAATTAATATCTAATGATATCAGTTAACATTTCTCAAAAATAATTTTAAAAAAATATCGTATCAAATTTATATCGGGTTCATGAATTTTTTTACTTTGAAGTTATGAGGCTCTCATTAAAAAACGAGTTTCTAACGCGTGAATTACTATCAACTTCGTAAGACCAAATGACAACTTCGTAAGCTGTCCCTTATTTATCCAAACCTTAAACACAAAGTATGTCCAAAATCATGTGGAAATAAACAAGCGTACCTTTTTTCTTTTGACTTTGTTGGATTTCTTTTGTCTCTTCCACAGTGAGAGATCTCTTTAATAATAATCAACAATAAAAGAAACATTTAGATGCGAGTATTGATTATATTTATCTTTTTTCTAACTGCTCATAATTTTAAAATACCTGCCAAAAATGGATTAATCAAATTACAGGATAACTTTTTATTCTTGTCGAATTGGGTCGACCCCAAGAACAAATTGACAAATGTTTTGTCTTTTTTATACAATTCTTACATGCATCTTTTTCCAAACACAAGTAGGGAAATCGAAGCCAAATTCCTAGTAATTAAGCAACATATCTGCAGATTCTTTTTCTTGTTTAATTTCCTGAATGTATTTGGGAAGCAAAACCCAATCAGCAATCTCAGGCTGAGTTTCTTTTTATAGTTTTATATATCTTTAGAACTCCCCAGGTACCCAACAATGAATGGGGAAATAAAAAGCTTTGCCCAGTTGCTCTCATGTGCTGTCTGCTTAAAATCAGGAATTTAAATTACGACTGCGGACATGTTTTCAGTTCGATTCCAGGTTGAGGGTAGGGCTGATTAAATCGGAAAGTAAGACTGTCATTGGCTGGGCTAGGCAGGGCCGCGGGGGCTGCAATTGGTTCTTGAATCCCAATTTAGCTCTTATGTCGGTGTTTTTTTTATACAAAAAAGATTGTAATTCGAGATAGAGAAAATGATTGCAAATATTCGAACTCAAATTTGTTAGATGCTATCTTTTAATGATGACTGCATGAATTAACTACACTAAATCTCGAATTCTTTTCGTGTTTGTTTTGTGCTTTCAAGATTAAATTTTTTATCATTAAAATTAAGAGTTTGCTTACGTAATTATGAGCTTTGTTTAGCAATGAAATCGAAATGGAAAACGAGCGATGATGAGATTCATCCAACAGGGACAGTGTTTTTGCTTGAAACATTCAATAATGTAGCAGACAATGGCCCTGGTAAAGAATTGACTACTTTTGGATTAATTGCGAAGAAGACATAAACCCAGAGCCATCCAAATTTTGGCCTTCCTATGCTTGTCCGATGCCCATCCCTCCGAGAGACTAAGAACAATGAAATCGGTGAAGACGACCTTGCAGTCAAATATCTGACGGATGATCAATGAACTTTTAGTGGTCCAATTCCAATACCATGAAAATGAATTATTATCTCAATTATTCCTATGTCATATGCATTGAAAGGTATTGATTCACATGTAAAAGTACATTATAGTTTTACAGGTAATAAGTATCATGTAACATTTTGTTAATCTGTCGGCACGAAAATTTATTCAAGTGACTTTAATATTAATGAATAAGTTAGGTAAAATGTAACACTTTTCATCCATATTATTAGTTTAGACTAGATCCGTTCAAGAATTGAACTATCTGTCTGATTCGATAGATTCGAACTGTTCAAATACATATTGTCTAGTATTTTGAAATGATGGTCATTTGGCTTAGGGATGGCAATTCAGAGCGTGGATTCGGATATTTGCGGATATCCGATCCGTTTTTTTGCATATTCGGATAAAAGTCGGATTCGGATATTATAATTACTATCCGCAACGAATTCGGATATCCGAATCTGTTTATTTGTAAAACAAATAAATTTTTGCTTTTGGAGAGACTTGAACCTTCGCTTGCAAAGTTAAAAAAGTTGGCTTATCGGATTCGGATTTTTTGCGGATTCGGATATATGATGGATAATTTTATTTAATTCGGATTCTGATAGTTATATGCGGATTAATGCGTATAATAAACGGATTCGGATTTTAAAATAAATTTACGGATTCGAATTTGGATAATACAGAAAAAGATAAATAGCTAATGATACTGATTTAAAAAATGCATATTCAGGAAATGTAGTGACAAACTTTGTGCACATCCCTAGTGAAAAATAGGGTGGAAAGGAAAAGAAAAACCAAAAAAAAAAAAAGACTAGGCTTAGGTAGACTTGTCTAAGGCACGGACTGCTCACACGGCCCAAATTGAGCAGGGCTTGGGTAAGTTTTTTTATAACTCGGATCGGTCCGATCCAGCCCGATCCTTCTCGAGTTACTAATTAAATAAAAATATTTTTATTTAAATTTAATTATATAATATAAAAATATTAATATACAAATTATTTTAATAATTTATGAACAATAAAACTGGCTTATAGACAGACTCAGATCCAGCTCAAAGCGGACTTGAACAAAAATAAAATTTCAAGTTACGATCCGGCCCGACCCATAAACATGTCTAGGCTTAGACTATCGCAGGCTTTAGGGGTTCCGAAAGGTGAAATAAATATTCTGTATTGATTCCAGGTCGAGGCTTTGACTAAGCCCATTTATAAGTAAATGGGTTCTTCATATAACAAGTGGTCCATTTTATGAGTAGGTGTTGAACAAAGGCCCAAGAATCAAACCAGACACCGACTTAATTTCATTTGGGCCTCTAGATTTTAAGAGTTACCCAGCATTTAGATTTTAGACGACTCATTTTGTTTTGTTTTTAAGTATTTTTGTTTTTTTTCTTTTTTATCACTGTTTGTGTTTGTTATCTTGGGAAAATATCGATCTGGTTTGCTTATTCAGATCCATACAGAATCTTTGTTTTTCATCAATCAAAATTTGGAAAGCCACATTTTCTTTCATTAATCGTCCTTGAAAAACCCATTTAAATGAGGATTTTGCAGTTGGGTCTTTTAGTAGCTTTAGCCTCTGGTTTCACAGCCATTCTCATCTACATCACTGGACTCTCCAATCATTGTACTTATTTAGCATATATCCTTCCTTCCTTGTATTTCGTTTATGAATATAAGTTCCCTAACTTTTTTGGGTTTGTTTTCCCATTGATATTGTTTGTAGATGAGAATCATCAACTGTCAGATGAAGATTGGGAAGCATTGCAATCTCTGCAAAGTGATTTCCAAAAGTGTGTGGTCAGTCTTCTTTTTTTCTTTTGTTATCATTATTAGTAATTTAACTTGGTTACTTTCATTTTTTTTGAGAAATTTGTTGTTGTGGTGGAATTCTTGTTGAATTAATGTTTTTTAATGTATAATAATCTAGTTTGATTATGTGTTTTTTTTTTCCTGTTCTTTTTAATTGTTTAATTTGGTGTATTATAATTCATACAGAGTGCAAATGGATTAGGTTTACAAGCTATAAGTGGTAAAGATTATTGCCAAACAACACTAACCTATCCTAGTAAGACTGACTCCAAATGGGTAGGTTTCTGTTTTAACAATTCTACGAATTTATTTTTTATTTTCTGGCTATTTACTTCTCTCACTGGAATTGTTGTTTGAACAATTCATATTTGTAAACAGAGGGATCCTAAAACTGGAGAAGTTGAAGGTTTATCATTTGAGTTTAATCTTTGTGAAGCGGTAGCCACATGGGAACAGGTGTGTTTGCCGATTAGTTTCTACATCATGGTTTAAAGTTTTTCCTGTATAATTTTGCTTGTTTAAGATTTATTTTATTTTATTTCTTTACTGTTGATTTGTTATTTAGTGAGTTGGTTGCTCAGGTGAGGAATAGTACTACAATACTTACTAAGGAGTTCATTGACGCTTTACCACATGGGTGGGAGGAGTATGCGTGGCGCAGGATTAATAAAGGAGTGCTTCTGTGAGTACTGTTTTTGGTGAAATATATGATTAGTTGCTTTTATGTAGTGTAGACTTATGTTATTTGGATTCGGATGTGAGTGTCGGATATGGATATTTTTTCGACATGGGTATATTCAATTTTTTCTAAGTTTTCCATATATTTGGAGGGTCCTTGGAGGATCATATCCTCATACCTATGTCCAGATATGTGTCGGACACGGGTACTTCAAGAAAATGAAGAATCGGAGCAACACAGGGGTAGACATCTATAATATAAGTAAGGTTAAGAAAGGAATATAGTTAGTGACATTACTGCTTATTTTTATAACATGTCTAAAGAAAGAGATATTTGATGTGCCAGATTATTAGGATGTATTGCTGAGATACACTATAGCTGGCAAAGTTTTATGGAGTTTCTTTCTATATTGCAGGAACCACTGTAAAAATAAAGCTTTATGCATGGAGAAGCTTTCACTTGTCCTCCCTGAAACACCACCTTATGTTCCAAGGCAGTTTGGTCGGTGTGCTGTTATAGGCAACTCAGGAGATCTTCTGAAAACGAGGTTTGGGAAGGAGATAGATAGCTATGATGTTGTCATTAGAGAGAATGGTGCCCCTATTGAGGTTAAGCTGCAGTCTTAAAGCTTTGGCTTTTCTTTTTACGCTTGGTTTTTCTAATAAATTTTCTTACAATTTTTCCATATGCTAATGTTCTATTGCAGAACTATACAGAATATGTGGGCAAGAAAAGTTCATTTCGGCTTCTCAATAGAGGATCTGCCAAAGCTCTTGATAAAGTTGTAGAGTTAGATGGTATTGACATTTTCTCACTTTTTTTTGTTGTTGCTAATATTGTCTCACTTTGTTGTTTACTTATTACGCTTTCATAATTCTAAAGCATGCTAAATATTTGGATTTTACAGAAACAAGGCAGGAGGTCTTGATCATCAAAACTACAATTCATGACATTATGAGCCAGATGATTCGGGTTAGTATATTGTTTCCACCTAGTTCCTTTCTATGATTTTGATGTTTTCCCAAACTAGCACTTCGTGTTGAAACAACTGTTCTATACGGAAAACAGTAGTTTCTCTTACTATATGTCTAACTACCTATGATTTAACTTTGTAATTGGTTCAGAAATTGCTGTTCCTTATGTCTGGCAGATTCCCTGTCACTATTATTACATTTTCTTCCCCTCCCCCCCCCCTCATTTTTTCCCAGCCCAAATGATATCAATGAATGTGTCCTTGTTACTGTTAAAACTTGTGTGAAGTTTCTTATGCAAAATTTACTGCTCAACCACACATGATTTTTGAAATCCTATACCTAACTGTTCTGTAAAGTATTGATGGCTGAAAACTGAGATGGATTTTTTGGCAACATTCCTTTTTCACCTTTGCTGCCACTTTTTTTATCCCTTCTTTTGACATAAACTTCAAAGAATTTTGTTGTTTTCTTGTGCAGGAAATTCCTATAAAAAATCCTGTATATCTCATGCTAGGTGCATCCTTTGGTTCAGCTGCAAAAGGGACCGGGCTCAAGGCTCTTGAATTTGCTCTATCTCTATGTGATTCAGTGGATATGTATGGTTTCACTGTAGATCCAGGTTATAAAGAATGGTACTGTTCCTTTTAACTATCTTTCTCTCCAACTTAACAGTCTAATTATGTTTACCTGACAAAGTAAACCTTCATGATATTCTCCAGGACTCGATATTTCTCAGAATCTCGGAAAGGCCATACACCTTTGCATGGCAGGGCTTACTACCAGATGATGGAGTGTTTGGGTGTATGCTCTCTTTCCCTCTCCCTCCGTCTCTCATATTGAAATCTTTACATGGGTTCTTTCATTGGAGTTAATAATAAGAGTTCTCCATTGACTATTAATAGGAAGAGACATACAAATTCTCTTTCTTCATGATGCTACTACAGTTCTCTCATAACTAGTCTAGAGAAATCAATATATTTGACAAATTTGTATCTGATCTTGTTAAGCTTATCAAAATCCATTCTCCTATGCGAGATGATCCAAACCGAGTTGTGAAGTGGGTGCCAAGTCATAGCACTATAAGAGCTGCTAGAATTGCATCAGAGAAATTGTTGAGGTAACGATCTTTTATTATTTCCTTTGTTTCATATAGAATTAATAATGGGAGATAAGTCAGAGACGCTGTGTTGTACAACATATATTGTATCATACAGGCAATCACATGCACAGTTCTTGGACGGTTGGACCAGGAACTTAATTTAATGATTAGGTTTTCACCGAGTCTTGTAATACATACGACATGCTCATGGTTCTGGATACTTGTTTTTGGTGATAATCAATCTTAGCACTCGGAAAATGTTTGAGAATATCTGATCAGACCTTAAGATACTATAAAACAAAGACATTATTGCTCCGGTTATTGGTTATTTGCTACTTAAGTCGGTTATCCATCATGCAAGTTGCTTATATAACATCATTTTTAGCCTTTATAGAAGCTAGATGTTGCTAATGTATAAAACCTTTGGTCCTGTCTGTATTTGCATATTGGTGCTCAAGAGTCTTGTATAATGTTAATAGAGTTTTTAGTGCAATTAGATAAATGTTGATAAGATTTGCAACCACTCTATTCCAGCTTAAAGTTGTGTTCTTGAAGATGTAATAAATTCAATTTCTTACGATTTCTGTAGGAGGGTCGGAGCCGGATCTGAAGACCTGCTTGGTTCGTGCTCGATAATAAAGAACCAAGTTAAAAGGAAACATATCTCAGTCTCTAGGCTCAGAAAGGCTGCTGTTGACCATCAAAAATTTGTGAAAGGCACAACCATGTATCCATTGGAGCACAGTTCTGGACATGGTCAGCTTTGCACAGTGTCAGTTGATTGAATCTGTGCTAACCACGCTCGATCGTCCTCGCATGGAGGTAATTAGTAAATCTGTGAAATTGTTGCTTGATATAGTTCATACACAAATTAAAGGAAGAAAAAAAATAAAAATAAAACAGAGGCCAATCTGGGCTACTCATGAAGCAAAGCTACAACCAGCATATACTCATCTTAAAAAGATTGTTTTGGGGAGTGAAAAAATTTCAGGCTGCATTGCCTTTTTAAAGTTCCCTTTCAATCAAAAAGCAAATGTAGATTAGAAGGTCAATTTTACAAAATTTTCTTGTGTAGATTCATCATTCTTTTCAGTGCTAATAGGGTCTAACTTGTTTTTTATGAATTCATGAGATTTTCATGCAAATGCGTTACGCAATTCTTCAGGCTTACAGTTTACTTTCTAGCATTTCTGTCATTGTCTTGCCATAAATCATGGTGCTCTTAAGACATTTTGTTTGCAGCTCGGTGCCGAAAATTTTTGCTATGAAAGTCTAATGAAGCAAAAGTGTAGTTCATTTGGAACTTGAAACTTCTTGGGATGATGTAAACAAAAAGAATTAATAGTATACGTATGTGTGGGCAGGGGTATAATTGAGCGGCGTCGAGCTTAAACAGTAAAAAATTTGAGCTTGATCGAGTTTTGAGCTCGACTCAAAACTCTGTTTAGAGCTCGATCGAGTTTCATTTTCAAAACTTGAACTCGATTCGAGATAAAACTCGAACTACTCAAGTTCGCTCGATTAGATTCGTTTACTTAATACAAATTGAGCTTGATTTTCATATTTGATTTCAAACTTGATTATTTGTGCTTGAGCTTGAGTTCGGATTTAGATTCTTCATTATTAATTAAAAATAAAAAAGTTCGATTAGACTTGCGAGTTATTCGAACTAAGCATTAAGATATTCGAACTCGACTCGCTCGATAACTCAAGCTGCTCGAGCTCGATTTGACAATAATCGAACTGAATTCAAATTTTTTTCGAGTTGAGATCATATTATTAAATATGTTTAATAATAATTATTTTATAAAATTATAGAGATCCTATTATTTGATGTTCATTTATTTGGTGTAATTTTTTTATCAATTTTATTAACAAAAAATTATTTATTTGTATATTTAATTAACAAAAATATCTCTTTATTTAATTTATTTATCTCTTTCATCTAAAAAATTATAATTTATTTAAATAAAATCAAGTATTTTATTTTTCATTCATTAAAATATGCAAAAATATTATAAAATAATTTACAGTACTACATAAAATTATTTATCAAACACTATTTTAATTTCTTCATAAAACAGTTTTACTCGAAATACACTTTTTACATAAATTTCAACCGGGTTAAACAGACTAATAGTAATAGACTAGTATTCTTTTTTTTTTTTATTCATCCACACGTTTTCATGGTTTTGCTTTTGTTTTATTATTATTTTAGTAGCAAAACTTAAAATTGAATTCAAGATTTCAAAAATGGTATTGTAATGGAAGTTTTGATGCTTCTTAATTTCATTGCATTACTATGTAATGAAATAGTGATTTTATAAAATTAAATATATTTACATATTCCCTAGAAAAATTTTCATTCCATTAATCTATTCATCTTTTTCTTGCTTTGTTATATATCTAACTTCATCTTCTGTAGTCTATGGATCGCAATTTAAAATACGGGTTAGGATATTTGTGGATATCCGATTCAATCTTTACGGATTTGGATAAAAGTCGAATTCAGATATTATAATTATTATCCGTAGCGGATTCAGAGAGGATGCGGATATGAAATCTCGGATATTCATTATTCGAATCCGTATTACATTTGCAGATTCGGATAGCGAATTCGGATATTTATAAAACACATAATTTTTTTATTTTATATATATTTAAAAAAAAATTATTTATTGAATTTGAATTTTTAACGGATTCAGATATTCGACAGATAATATTATTTAATTCGAATTCAGATTCGGATAGTAATATGCGAATAATTTATGAAATCGAATTTTAAAATAGTTTTACGAATTCAAATTCGGATTAGCAGAATTATACAAACTAAAAGAAAAAAAAAATTGAGGATAATCAAAGAAGAAAATCTAAAAAAACCTTGACTGGCCTTAGCTCCCTAGGAAAGAAGGACACGTGTCATGAACCCAACACCGCAAATCACTTCACTACATGTATTTCACTTTCTCTCTCCACCCAAAGGCCAAAGCCCCGTCCTTTATTCTCACATCCACCTTCCTCACTCTCTTCACAAAATAAAATAAAATATGGCGGATATACAGCAATCAGACGGCCAGCTAAACGGGGTCGGAGGACCCCTCGCGGTGGTTTCATCTGAGACCGTTGGATCAAAACGCCAGAGACGTCCCAGCGTTCGATTAGGCGACATCGGCGGTGACCAACCCTATGATTCTCATATACGAAGACCCTCCTCTTCAGCCGCCGGTAAGCAATGGAAACACCAATCCCACCTTTCCTTAAACCCCTCGGTCGCGGCTGTGAGTACTAAATCGTCCAAAACTCGCGCCCTTACCAATCTCAGCACTGACTTCAACGCCAACAATGAAACCCTCGATGACGAAAGAGAAGCTAACAACAATAATAACAATTTAGATGGCGTCGAAATTGGTAGCTGGAGAGTAGATTTCAAGAAACGGCTCCCCGCCACGAAACGTGTCCGATCCAATTGGGTTTCCAAAATCGACGATTCCAGCGGCGGAAACATCAATATCAACGGCAACAATAACAATGTGGAAACAGAGGACAAATACAGTGGCGGTGAAGATAACGATGGTTTCGACATGGAGAATTCCGAAAATCCCATGAAAGAGCAGAGTCCGATTCGTTCTTTGGATAATTTGGGTGTCGATGTCCATGAAAGGGAAGTTCTTTATCATGGAAATAACCAAAGGAGGCCAATTCGGACTAGGGTTTCGGATGGGGTGGAGCTATCTGGACCCTCAGATACAGAAATGAGGCGGTGCGAGGAAGATGGGGTTAGGATATGGTTGAATAGTTTGGGGTTAGGAAGGTATGCCCCGCTTTTCGAGATCCATGAAGTGGATGACGAGGTTTTGCCATTGTTGACATTGGAAGATTTGAAGGATATGGGAATAAATGCAGTTGGTTCTAGAAGGAAAATGTTTTGCGCGATTCAGAAGCTCGGTAAAGGGTTTTCCTAACATTTTTCGTTATGGTTATATAGGGTTTTTGCAAGGAGACTTTTATCAGCCATGGCAATGTAAGTTTGAGCCTCATTATTTTTTTTTTATGTTAACCTTTTTTTTCGTGTAGAGAAAGTAGGAGAATCAGTAGGCTTTTAGTTATTTTTTTTTTTTGCAGTGAATTGTGCTTATGGTGTTTTTGTTAAGGTAGTGCTAACTATTGTTGAGAACTTTAATGGAAAACAATGAGAGAATATTAGCTTTTCTTTTGGTTAAAGAAGGAAAGTGCTTGACAAAATAAGGCAATTTCAAATCATATTCTTATGGTTTTCTCATTTTGTTTTGATAATGAAATGGAATGGAATATATTTTTACAATTAGATATTAGAGAAGTAGTTTGTATCGAGATTATCGTGGCGTATATGTATTCATGTTGAAGGTTGATGTCTTGGAATGAAGCAATCACTCAAGAAGTGTTTCTTTACTTGGTTGTTGAAGATTTCTGTATTTAAGTTGTTTCCTCTTGAAAAAGGATTTGTCAAGCATATAGCTAATTATTTGACCTTTATTTAAAGCCAAAGCCAGTTTTTGGTGGATCTGTTTTAGGGGCATATGCATGAATGTTTTTTTATTATGTATTACATTTGGGATCTTTCATATCTTCTTGATAGCCAATTGTTCATGTTGAACTGAGAATGAGATGCAAGGATGGATAGTGCTGGCATTTTTGTAGTATACTATGTTACATGGACTCGGGATTGAGTGTTAGATATAGGCATGTGTTTGACACAGGTATATACCAATATCCGAATATGTGTCGGACATGGGTATTTTAGGAAAATGAAGAGTTTCGGTAACATAGGTAGCATATGTTAAAAACATGAATGAATAAGGATTATATGCTGACAGGAAATTGTCCATAAATCTCCATCTTGGTGAGGACAATGTTAAAATTTTCTATGTTACTTCGACTCTTCACTGTTCTTGAAGTACCCGTGTCCGACAACTGTGTCCGACGCATATCAGGACATGGGTATGGAGATATGATTCTCCAAGGACCTTCCAAATACATGGAAATCTTAGAAAAAATCGAACACACCCATGTCCAACACATACCCGAGTCCGACACTCACATCCGAGTCCGAGTAACATAGAAAATTGGTACCTGCATGGTGGCTTGACTTGGCTTGGCATGGCAAAGCAGTGTAGGTCCAATTCTACTCAATTACCAATTGGGAACCGATGAAGGGAGTAGATTCTGGCCAAATCATCAGCCCTGCACTCATCAGAACAGAGGAGAGAGGCTACACATCAACATTGCGTAAGTCCTAACAAATTTTTTGCCTTTATTCACTTACATGGAAGGAAGTTAAGTTTCCTTCTTCTCGTGCTTCTGCGTGCAATTGAGTTTGTCTGTAAATTTGTTAGTGAGCCAATAATAATAATCTTTTTATTCTCTCGTAGATGATGACTTTTGTTAGTTTATTTAGTGAAGCACTCCTATTTTCTTCAATTACACCCTCATCTCTACTGCATTTTAGCCGATTTCTTTTTTCTTGATACATAAGGTGTAGAATTTCAGACCTGATGAATGTTACCTCTAAGATTGTATGAATCAATTGAAGTAAATTTCGAGTTCATTTAACCTATTATTTTTAGTACACATTTTCATGGTTCAGTTGACTTGACCATAGGTTAAATTCACACCATTATTTTTATGCACCTAGATATTGCTCGGTCTGCTTGGCTAACTGTGATAAGTTGGGAATGACTCGGATGCAGCGTTGGAAAAAGTTGCAACGAATCGGTCGATTGTATTGCTGAGTAATAGAAAATCAATTATTCAACGAATCGATAAAACTTGATTAATTTTTTTTAAATGATCAATTTTAAAATTTTAATTATATATTTAAGATTATATTATAAATTTAAAGATATGATTTTTATTAAATTTTTATTATATTTAATATTTAAATTTAGATTATTTTTCATTGAATCAATTGATTTAGGCCTAGTTTAGCATTGCTGTTGGAAAAAGTTTGGGTTGGAAAAAGTTTGAGTTGGAAAAAGTGTGTTTATAAAGTGTGGTGAAAAAGTGTGGTTTAAAAACTTTTAAGTGTTTAGTATTGTTATGAAAAAGTGTTGTAGGAAATTGAAATGTCAAAAAAAAAATGTTTAAAATAATAAAAGTGTAGAAATGTGAGGATAATAAAGTCATTTTATTCAAAAATCAGCTTTTAAAGCCCAAAAGCTATATTTTTTGGCTTTTTGGTTTGGCTTTTCAAATTATAATTTCAACAGCAGAAGTCAAATTTTTTTTATCTGTTTAGCATTGCGTTTGCGGTGAAAAACAATTTTTGACCTCAAAAGCTGTGTCAGAAGCAATGTTAAACGAGACCTTAATCAATTAAACTGATAATGATTGAAAGTTTTATCGGTTTAATTTTTAATCTGATTTTTTATTATTACCCGGATGCTAACTTGGCCTGTCCCTAATCGTGTGATGTCACGTATGATTTTCAGATTAAAAAAATGATAAAATGAGTAAATGTATGATTAGAGGCATGCCCTCTAAAATGTACAGCTTGCAAATGGCAGGAAAGTGATACATTCTGTTTATAAGTATTTTCATTTTAAATTGCCTGCCAATGGCAAGAAACTGATACTCTATAAAACTATTTTCTACAGAAACAAAATGGGAAAAAAATCAGCGAGCCCCAACATGTTTGAATGAATAAGTTCACTGCTATGCCTGTTTAATCTTACGTTGTTTCGACTCTTCATTTTTCTTAAAATATCAATATCCGACACTCGTGTCCGACGCATATTCAGTCATGGATATGGAGATATGATCTCTAAGAACCTTTCAAATACGTGAAAAATTTAAAATAAATCAAAGGGATACATATCCGTATTCGACACTCACATCCGAATTCGAGTAACATACATTTATCAAAGCCAAAAGAGTCTAAATTGAATCTGAAAAGGAGGAAATTGAAAGGATCATAGAATGAATTTAAAGTAGTACCTGTACATTAATTGACCAATATCCCAACAAGATCATGCGGAAAACACGGACTGAAGACCATAGGTACAAACACGTAGGATAGGAAGTAGGAACCAAACCTTAGGATACTGAAGAATATTTGGTTCTACAAACTTCCCTGATTTTCAGACAGGATACAACAATCAAACAAGTGAATGATGAAGAATTGCTAGTTAGATCAAATCTATAGTTCCTTCTAGACTGACCCAGTTTTCAAACCTTTCAATCCAACTTGATTGTGTCTCTCCCCTCCTCCTGCTTCTTAGGCTCTGCAGGGAAGTATTTTATGCCCACCATATCACCGACCTGACTGATAACCTGTCAAAAAGAAAGAAATTACCGTTAATAATATCAGATAACCCTTAAAACCGTTGCATTCTGCACGCTACTTGATCACTCCGATAACAATTTGTAATCCGAATTATAACCAAGACAATAAAGTCGGACAGAAGGAAGCAGATTCAGTAATTACGTCCAATGCTTTAAGAAGATCTTCCTTCGTATGCGAGGCGGATATGCAAATACGTGCCCTGGCCAAAAGTAATGGGGTGGCAGGGAAAGCAACTGTAACAACAGCAACCTGTTACACCAGGATTACAGTTTCAATAACCGGTCAGTACACACTACACAGAGATACACGCACTGGGAAAGTAGAAATATTCAATGGCAGATATTTCAATGTGAAAATAAGATTTATAGAGTGCTGAAATTGGCTTAAACTCACATTTTGTTTGAGGCACTCTCGAGAAAATGCAGGGATTTTGGCTGGATTATAAAGCATTATAGGCATTACAGGAGAATCATTGTCTCCAAGGACCTCAAAACCCATCTTTTGCAGCTCTGACCTGAAAAAGTTGCTATTCTCACGTATCCTTGCAAGTTTTTGAGCCCCTAAATTAACACAAAAAAGCCTCCTCAAGTCATGACAAAAAGAAATGATGATTCAAATGTGAAATCACAATGGAAATCCAATGGTTTTAGAAGGAGAAACATGAGGTTCCTACCTCTGCTAGAACCATCCTCTCCAAGAATAACCTTTATTGAAGATATAATTTGCTGTGCAGCTGGAGGTGATATTGATGTTGCATATAGATGAGCAGGACAAGTGTACTTGAGATATTGTATAAGTTCCTGAAATTCGACTTGGGAACAAGTTAGTTGTGGGATTTGTATAACCAATATCCATGATCAACCGAACCAAGCTCAACCGTAAATGGAACATAAGAAAACTGAAAACTTAACTGTCCAAGGTGACTTTAAAAGATCCAGAAAAGTTAGCAATTAGCAAAAGCAACAAACCTTGGATCCAGCAATATAACCACCACAAGACCCAAAAGATTTTGTAAAAGTTCCCATCATGATATCCACATCAGCAGTGTCCACTCCTAGGAGTTCACATACTCCTCTTCCTGTTTTTCCAACTGCCCCAATGCTGTGAGCCTCATCCAAATAAACATATGCCTGAAACAAATGGGGAATAAACACACAATTTTTAGTTCGAGAATCAAAGATGATGGCTGAAAATGCATTATAAAAGCAGTTGGCAAAATCTAAAAAATTGGAGGAAATAATTAGAAAACAAGATATTCATAGCATTCAAGTTTATAGGTTAAGGTAACTCAACCTCATTTAGTTTCTAGCAGTTATAAATTACAACTCTTTTTTTTCCAATTATTACTTGATCATTAACAAAGTGCCAAAATGAAAAAGATATGGGCAGATTACTTTAAGGACAAGCCAGAATGAATTATCATGAGAATATGATCATTATATTAACTGCATCACCTTATACTTCTTGCATACTGCAACAATCTCAGGGAATTTACAAAGTTCTCCTTCCATACTATAAATACCCTCCACAACAACAATTATCTTCTTCCATGGCCTATGTGTCCTGGGCTGTCCCTCAGCAATTTGTTCTCTCAGAACTTTCTCCAAATGAGATGGAGCTAAATGGAAAAAGTGATTTATTTATATCAGCACAATGATATGTCAATAAATTTATTAAGTTTCAAAACCACACACAACTTACTATTATGTTGAAAAACTCGGATAGTAGCTCCTGAGCCTCGAGCGCCATTTACAATAGAGTTGTGGTTTAATGAATCACTAATAATCAACCCTCCCTGCGGATATATATATATATATTCAGAGAGAAATAAGAATGACAATAATCAGAGAGAGCAATGACCAAAAGAAAGTTTAGATATGAACTTTCTATATGAACACTCATGCTAACATTTTTGTTCATACCTTTCCAATTATGACAGGAAGGATAGCAGAGTTTGTCGCATAGCCCATGCCAAAGACTATAGCAGCTGGCTTCCCTACAAAGTTTGCAACACACTCCTCCAGTTCTTTATGCACTGTCGTAGTTCCTGGTGTGGAAAAAGGCAATGGAAGATTTCAGATAACCGGGTATGCGACCAGATGGACTACAATGCAGAATTAAAAAGTATACCTCCATCAACACGAGTACTACAGGTACTCGCTGAAAATCTATTTAATGAATCAATTACACGGGGTGTGCAATATTCATCGGCTGCTGCAAAGCCAAGATAATTGTATGATCCCAAGTTAAGACACCTATTTATCTTGTCAGTTCGCCTGTAAGAGATGCAAATCAGGAAAATTAATCAGCATAAGCTTGTGGCATCAATATTTAGCAGTCAAGCTTTTTATCTCAATCATTCACCCAAGAAGTTAACAAATAATTAGATGCCAAATTTTCTTCGCATATTGTATAAACGCAATAACAAAAAGAAGTCAGAAATCAGAATACAGCAAATGTTCGTAGAATAGATGCTTAAAATAGGATTGAAAAGTGAAAGCACAACAGAGGACTCACTTCAATGTTTTATTATTGTCATTGGAGTAGCGCTCAACTACATCAAACCAAGCATCAGGAGCACTTGATATCGGTCTTCCGAAACAATCCTACAGAGGTAAGAATGTAGGACATGTTAGCAGCCATTATGACACAATTGACAGTCATGTAGAACTTTCATAGGAAGAAAATAACCAAAACAAATCATCCAATTAGGATCAAAGTTCCAAATAGACTGTATAGGATCAAAATTGAGCTACTTTGTCTTCAATGATAAATAAAAAAATGAACAACAAATAACTGCTTCCAAGGAAAATGGACTAACAAATTGAGATTAGTAACCAAACTTTAGATTCTAGCAGTGATTTTCTCGAGTGAAATTATCTCTATTACAGGTTAATTTGATAATCGACTTCAACAGAAAATCTCCAGGAAAATTGCATAAAAGAAAAATAAATAAATCAGGAAATTATCGAAGAAAAAGAAAATACCTGAATGCGAAGATATAAGCGTCGAATATAAAAATCTTCAAGTCCTAAACAGATCGGAGCATATCCCTACACAACCCAAAAAAAAAAAAAACAAATCGTCACGCAACTTTGTTTCTATCTATTCATTTTTCAACCAAAATATATTCTAACAGAGGCGATTCCATTAAAAAATGAAGGAAAAAGAAAAAAGAAAAAAAGAGAAGAACCTGAAGATTGCTGGCGTGCCACCAATCAAAGATTTTCCTGAAGAAATCACGGAATTGGCCAAACGCAAAGAGAAGGCCATAACTGAAGTACGTGGATAAAGCAGTCAAATACGGAATCGTGATCATTTTTTCTTTTAAAAGCTTTTGATCTCTCTATCTCTTTTTCTTTATCTCTTCAGTTAAGGGGAAAAAATCTGTATAATTTAGATCTGGAATTGAGAATTTCTAAAGATTTAATTTATTTATGCTTGAAATGAGAGAGAGAAAAAGAGATCAGAGAGATTCAAAAACTCCCTCAGGAGAGAAACTTGGATTGACCAAACTCTCTTCTACATTTAATTTTCAATTAAAAAAATATTGAATTTTGACTTCCGGTTTTTTGAGAGATGGACGATTCGTTTGTTTCTGTAGAAAACAAGGAAAAATCGAGACCAAAAGGGATTTCTCTTACTTAAATGGGCTTAGGTTAATTAAATTCTAATCAAAGCCCAATTATATAAAAAAGACATTAAAAGGGTTGGGCCTGCCTTTCTGATTATTTTCCTTTGAACTTTCTTCTTGATTTTTTGTGAGACAGTTTGCATATAATTTTATTTTGAATTTTACTAACAAATGTTTTAAAAATAATTTTTGATATTATCCTCATATATAATAATATTTTTATTTAATATATAAAAATATAAATAAAATTATTAATTACTGTATTAATATAATATAATTACTATAAATAATATATTAATTAACTTTTAAAAAATATCTTAAAAATATTAGTTAACAAAATCTTTTTATTTATTATTATTATTTTTTAAAAATAAAATAACAATCGATTATCATTACCTAGATTTAATTCTAATCTCTTGATCAACAAATGTTAATAGGCCCAACGGTAGCTAGGACTTGGTCAAGGACCAAAAAATCAGAAAGTAAAAGTTGGTGGGAGAATCTGACGATCATAAAGGGACTGTGACGGTAATGATGAAAGCTGTGCTGTGAGAATAGAATTGTTGAGATGGAAGACTTATGTATTGAAGGATAGAGATCCATGGCACATCTCTATCCAGAGTGGGAGCAGTTGGAATTGGAGAAAGATCATGCAATTGAGAGAGGTGGCTGCCAGAATAGTTCTCACAACTACTGATGGAAGCTATAAATGGCCTTTCCCTGAGGGAAAGTATCAAGTGTCAGCAGTATGGAACAAGATCAGACCCTCAGCTGGGAAAGTGGATTGGTATAAGTTGGTATGGTGTAAATTTAATATTCCTAGGCATTCTATGCTCTCCTGGATGGCAATCCTAAATAGATTGGCCACAAAGGATAGACTTATCTCCTGGGGAATGACAGTGGATGATAAATGTCTGCTGTGCAAACAAGAGAGGGAAACCAGGGATCATCTATTCTTCACTTGCTCCTACTCGAAACAGATATGGCAGAGAGTGATGGTACTTTGTGGATTAAAAAGGCAGGTTGCATGTTGGAATGTAGAGCTTCAATGGGCCTCTGTCAACCTCAGAGGTAAAGCTCTAATCACAACAATATTGAGGCTTGCTTGGAACGCAGTTATCTACCTAGTTTGGAAGGAAAGAAACAATCGTTTGTTCAACTCAACTGAGCAAAAGGAGGAGCACCTCACTGAGCAAGTGAGAGACATGATCTCGGTCAGGTTAAGTGATCTTAGGAAGATTAAAATTGATTCAGTTAATACGTTTTTATGTAATTCTTGGAGGTTAAATGCAGACATGTTTGTCTAATGGCATTGGTTTTCTGATTTGTTTAGCAAGGCTAAGCTAACTTTGTAACATGTAGCAGCACTGCTGCTTTCTTGGATAAATGAAATTCTACTTATCCAAAAAAAAAAAGATAATATTCATAAATTAAGAAAAATTAAAAAAAAAAAGGGAAGTTAGGGTATTATAGGAAAGGGCTGGACTGGATGGATGGATCCCACCGCTTTATAAGTTTAATAATCTGATTCTGTTGTTCTGACTCTTGACTCTGACTACTTCTCTCTGTTTTCGACTCAATTTCGGATCATCTCACAATCCTCACCTCTTTTAGAACCACCATTTTATTGTGCGTGTTCTTCACACTCCAATCCACCAGTCTCTTGCTCTTTTGATTTTGTTTTTTTATAACTATCAATATATGTATTGGATGATATTTATATTTTTTTATTATAATTATATTTAAGATTATTTATTTATCATTTCAATTTTTTTTTTTTGTATTTAATATATTATTTTATTAAATTAAAAAAATAATTAATTAATTATACATTTCTTTTTATATATGACACCTTAACTAGTACTTATAGGTATTGGTTAACATTTTTCTTATATTTAAGATGCTACATATTTATATAAATTTTAATATATTAATAATTTTTATTATATAAATTTTGACACGTTAATATATTCGTATTCATATTTATTTGTTCGTATCATTTTATTCAAAATTATTTTTCGATGAAAATAAAAAAAAATTTACTAACAAAATTTTTATATTATTTTGTTAATATCAAACATCTTTGTTTGAACTTATCACGTACTATCAAACAAAACAAAAAGAAAACACTTTTTTCAATCTTCTATCAAATGGAGGGACCATAATATTTGGGATTTTGAGGTTAGAGTTTAGGGTTCATTAATAAAAATAATAATCTCTCATCTATTGATATTCTATAGAACATATACATGGACAATACCTCGAATATAAATATTATTTAATTTAATTTATTAATTTAATCATTTTTAAAATGTGACATTTAATAAGTTTAGAATTCGAATTTCAATATCTGTAATTTTTTTCTCTATCCAATACTATAATTTCTTCTATAAAATATATATATATATAAATATTATTTTGCGGTAAACATTTTGCATTTGAATCGATCATTCAAATCCAAAATCATTGTTTGAATATCTGAATTAATTTGCATTTATTTCACAATCCAACAAATCCTCATCCATCTTTAATTATGTTGTGTAAATTCCTTAATAGAAGCAACAAAAAAAAAACTTTAATCTCAAGTGGTGTACCACAGTTGTCAAAGTATAGTAAAATTTAAATTATTGCCGGCGGGAACTACAATTAATCTTATCATAATAATAGTTATATTCATCTATTTTAAATTTAAATTTAATAATTTTAAACACGATATAAAATATAATATAAATATAATATTTTTAATAAACATAAAAATAATGTAATGAATGCCACAAAATACATTTAAACATTATTAACTCGATACATTTGATAAATTGTCATATTTATATTTAAAATATTTAATAATTTATATTATATTTATATTTAAATCATTAATAAAAAAACACAAAACATGATTCAAAGTCAAATGCCCGTGAATATGACGCTCCTGAGTTGCGTCTCATACTCAACAACGTCTCCCATCTCTCACAGTATATCTCCAGGCCAAGCCAACACTTTTTTCACTCTCTAGAGTTGTAGACACTAAACCCTAAATTAATTTTCTTTTCTTTCTCTCTCTTTCACTGCACAAACTTTCTAATAATCAGAACAGAAAAAGGGCAAGGAAAAAGGGAGGGAAAAATCAGTTTGAGCCGCCATGAAAGTACCAGAAAACGACGACCCAATTTCTCTTTCGAATCATCTCTTGGTTTCCCTTTCGGAGCAAATCCAAAACATCAACAATTTCAAAGGCAAATGGGCTTTGATCAAATCCAAGCTTTCTGGTCTCCAGGCCCAACTAGCCGACTTCTCCGACTTTCCCGCTTCTTCCTCTAACCCCCTCGCTGTCGACCTCCTTCATTCCATCTCCCACACCTTGAACGACGCCATCTCGCTTTCCCAGAAATGTCAAAGCGCCGGTTTGACCGAGGGAAAGCTCAAGACTCAGAGCGACATCGACGCCGTTTTGGCTAAATTAAATAGACATATCACAGATAGCGAGATTTTGATTCGGAGTGGAGTCCTCCAAGACGGCGCCGTCTCAACTTCTTCGTCAAAGAAAGAAGCAGTACGAGTCGAGTCGAGGAACTTGATCACTCGGTTACAAATCGGAACCACGGAGTCGAAGAACTCAGCCATGGACTCGCTTTTTGTTAGAATCCCACATCGGTGGGAGAATTGTTAGAGTTTCTCCTTGAAGGCTATATAAAGAGCCTTAAGGAGAAGTATTAAAACCATCCCAAAAATTATCTCTTCCTCTCTTGTATACTTTCTTATATTCTTTGTGAGGTTGTTCTCTCCTAGTATTTAGAGAGAGGTGTTGTAATATTTTCTCATAGTGAAATTCTTCTAGTCTTGCCCCGTGGTTTTTCCCTTTATTCATTGAGGGTTTTCCACGTTAAATTTTGTGTGTTCAGTTCCTATTTTCTCATCTCTTATTTTAGTTGTGAGACACTATTCCGTCACTCTGGTACCTAACAGTGGTATCAGAGCCATTGGTTCGTGGTCCTTATTCCGCTGCAGTGAAAGTGTTGGTTCTTAGTATGCTCTGTGGTTGCAGTATTGTCTGATCTTCCACATCAGAAAAGAATTATTCTTATTGCTGGAAATAAAGTGTGGTAGTGTGAAAGTGTCTAGGGAAGTTCTGGCTAGGAAAGACTTGGTATTTAAGTGTGTCTATCAGTGACCCACCTCTCTTTCCTGGGAACCTACCTGGTGCACTATTCACGGGCTACGGTCACTGTTCCAGTATACGGTCACTGTTCCAGTATATGGTCACTGTTCACGTATACGGTACTATTCACGGTGAAATAGTGTAACTCGCTTCAGTTCGTGTACAACCATGGCAGCAAAATTCGAGATAGAGAAGTTCAGTGGGAGAAATTTCTCCTTGTGGAAATTGAAGATAAGAGCAATTTTGAGGAAGGATAATTGTCTAGAAGCAATTGAAAGTAGACCCACAGAAATGACTGATGAAAAGTGGAAAGAGAAGGATGACAATGCTGTTGCCAATCTGCACCTAGCAATGGCGGATTCAGTTTTGTCAAGTGTTGCAGAGAAGAAGACTGCAAAGGAGATTTGGGATGTTCTAAACAAATTGTACGAGGTGAAGTCACTTCACACCAGAATATTCTTGAAGAGGAAACTCTACACTCTTCGAATGAGTGAATCCACGTCGGTAACGGATCACATCAACACTCTGAATACGCTATTTGCTCAACTCACAGCATCAGATTTCAAAATAGCGGAAAATGAACGTGCGGAACTTCTACTTCAGAGTTTACCAGATTCGTATGATCAACTCATCATCAACATCACAAATAACAATGTTAGTGACTCTCTTCACTTTGATGATGTTGCCGGTGCTATTCTTGAAGAAGAATCCAGGCGCAAGAATAAGGAGGAAAGGTCAGAAAATTCAAAGCAAGCAGAGGCTTTAACAGTGATGAGAGGCAGATCAACAGAACGTGGCTCCAGTGGGAGTCAGAATCATTGTAGATCAAAATCTCGAAGAAGGAAGAATCTTAAATGCTACAATTGTGGCATGAGAGGGCACTCGAAGAAGGAGTGTTGGCATAATAAGAAGGGTGGAGAAAAGAATTCTGAAACATCATCCTCCCAAGGTTGTGTTGCAAGTACCTCAGATGATGGAGAAATCTTGTATAGTGAAGCAGCGACTAGTTCTAAAGGCGGAAAGAAACTCAATGATGTCTGGATAATGGATTCAGGTGCGACATGGCACATGACTCCACACCGAGATTGGTTTTGCACTTATGAACCTATTTCGGAAGGATCTGTGTTCATGGGAAATGATCACGCCTTAGATATTGCTGGAGTCGGTACCGTTAGATTAAAAATGCATGATGGTACTGTTCGCAAAATTCAAGGGGTACGACATGTGAAGGGCTTAAAGAAGAACTTATTATCAATTGGACAATTGGATGACCTCGGGTGCAAGATCCACACTGAATGTGGAATATTGAAAGTAGTGAAAGGAAACCTTGTGGTGATGAAAGCAGAGAAGATCACAAGCAATCTATACATGCTTTTGGGAGAGACGTTGCAAGAGGCAGATGCATCAGTTGCAGCAGCCAGCCAAGAAGAAACGACGATGATGTGGCATTGCAGATTAGGCCATATGTCAGAGCGAGGCTTGAAAGTCCTTGCAGAACGCAATCTCCTGCCCGGGCTCAAGATGGTCAATTTACCTTTCTGTGAGCACTGTGTGATAAGCAAGCAGCATAGATTGAAGTTTGCTAAAGTAACTACAAGAAGCAAACACATACTGGACTTAATCCATTCTGATGTGTGGGAGTCACCAGAAATATCCCTGGGTGGAGCAAAGTATTTTGTATCATTCATTGATGACTATTCCAGGAGATTATGGGTGTACCCAATCAAGAAGAAGTCAGATGTGTTTCCAGTATTCAAGGAGTTCAAAGCACAAGTAGAGCTTGAAACTGGGAAAAAAATCAAGTGCTTGAGGACAGACAATGGAGGAGAATATGTAGACGGTAACTTTCTAGCATTCTGTAAGAAAGAGGGTATTATGAGACAATTCACGGTTGCACATACGCCTCAACAGAATGGTGTAGCAGAGCGGATGAACAGAACTCTCCTAGATAGAACAAGAGCCATGCTGAGAACAGCGGGATTGGCCAAATCTTTCTGGGCAGAAGCAGTCAAAACCACCTGTTATGTGATAAATCGATCACCATCAACGGCGATTGGTTTGAAGACGCCTATGGAGATGTGGAAAGGAAAGCCAGCTGATTATTCTTCTCTACATGTGTTTGGATGTCCTGTGAACGTGATGTACAACTCCCAAGAAAGAACAAAGCTGGATCCAAAATCCAGAAAATGTATATTCTTGGGTTATGCTGACGGTGTTAAGGGGTATCGCCTGTGGGATCCCACTGCCCGCAAGGTTGTTGTCAGCAGAGATGTAGTTTTTGCAGAAAATGAACTGCAAAGTGAGCAAACAAATGACAACACTTCAAAAGAGACTGCTACAGTGCAGATGGATAGAAATTCTCAAGAAGATGATTCTTTTGAAGCAGAACCAGAGCATGAGGTACCAGAACCAGTTGAGTCCGAGGCTGTAGAAGTTCGACGGTCAACTCGTGAGAGAAGGCCTCCAAATTGGCACACGGAGTATGTTACGGAGAGCAATGTTGCATACTGTCTTTTAACAGAGGATGGAGAGCCATCAACTTTTCATGAAGCTACTAGTAGCCCAGATGCTTCTCTGTGGATGACAGCAATGCAGGAAGAAATTGAAGCTCTTCACAAGAACGAGACATGGGAACTGGTGGAATTACCACGTGGCAGAAAAGCCATTGGTAACAAATGGGTCTACAAGATCAAGCGGGATAGCAATGATCAAGTAGAACGATATCGTGCTAGATTGGTTGTAAAAGGATATGCTCAGAAAGAAGGTATTGACTTCAACGAGATATTTTCTCCAGTTGTCAGACTTACTACTATCAGAGTAGTGTTGGCTATGTGTGCTGCATTTGATTTACATCTTGAACAACTAGATGTAAAGACGGCTTTTCTACATGGAGAGCTTGAAGAAGAAATTTATATGCTCCAACCAGAAGGTTTTGTTGAAACAGGCAAAGAGAACTTGGTTTGCAGGTTGACCAAATCTCTGTACGGTCTAAAGCAGGCGCCCAGATGTTGGTACAAGAGATTTGATTCTTTCATAATTAGCCTTGAATACAACAGACTGAGTTCAGACCATTGTACGTACTACAAGAGGTTTGATGATAATGATTTCATTATTTTGCTGTTGTATGTGGATGACATGTTGGTGGTAGGCCCCAACAAAGATCGAATCCAAGATTTGAAGGCACAGTTGGCTAGGGAGTTCGATATGAAGGACTTGGGACCCGCAAACAAGATTTTAGGGATGCAAATTCACCGAGACAGAAAAGACAGGAAAATTTGGCTTTCTCAAAAGAATTATCTGAGGAAGGTCTTGCGACGCTTCAACATGCAAGACTGTAAGCCAATATCTACCCCACTTCCTGTCAATTGTAAATTATCCTCAGGTATGAGTCCTAGCAATGAAGCAGAGAGGATGGAAATGTCTCGAGTACCGTATGCATCAGCGGTGGGAAGCCTTATGTATGCTATGATATGTACAAGACCAGACATTGCACAAGCAGTGGGAGCGGTCAGTCGATTTATGGCAGATCCTGGTAGAGAGCATTGGAATGTTGTTAAGAGGATCCTTAGATACATTAAAGGAACCTCAGATGTTGCATTATGTTTTGGAGGATCAGAACTTGTTGTCAGGGGTTATGTTGATTCAGATTTTGCAGGTGATCTTAATAAAAGGAAATCCACTACTGGCTATGTGTTCACACTTGCAGGAGGAGCGGTAAGCTGGTTATCTAAGTTACAGACTGTTGTAGCTTTGTCTACTACAGAAGCTGAGTACATGGCAGCTACCCAAGCATGCAAGGAAGCAATATGGATACAAAGGTTAATGGAAGAACTCGGGCACAAGCAGCAGAAGATTATTGTGTATTGTGACAGTCAGAGTGCCTTGCACATTGCAAGGAATCCAGCCTTTCATTCCAGGACAAAGCATATAGGTATACAGTATCACTTTGTTCGAGAAGTAGTAGAAGAAGGAAGTGTGGATATGCAAAAGATTCACACCAAAGACAACCTAGCAGATGTTATGACAAAGCCAATCAACACTGACAAGTTTATTTGGTGTCGATCCTCCTATGGTCTATCAGAAACGTAAGCAACATGGAATGGCAAGACAGAAAGAGTTGTGTGAAGATATGATTGGTTTAATCAAATCTTCAAGTGGGAGAATTGTTAGAATCCCACATCGGTGGGAGAATTGTTAGAGTTTCTCCTTGAAGGCTATATAAAGAGCCTTAAGGAGAAGTATTAAAACCATCCCAAGAATTATCTCTTCCTCTCTTGTATACTTTCTTATATTCTTTGTGAGGTTGTTCTCTCCTAGTATTTAGAGAGAGGTGTTGTAATATTTTCTCATAGTGAAATTCTTCTAGTCTTGCCCCGTGGTTTTTCCCTTTATTCATTGAGGGTTTTCCACGTTAAATTTTGTGTGTTCAGTTCCTATTTTCTCATCTCTTATTTTAGTTGTGAGACACTATTCCGTCACTCTGGTACCTAACACTTTTAGGCTTACTCCAAGAGGACGACAAAAACGTGATGATAGCCGTGGCGCAGGGAGTGGTTCCCGTGCTCGTGCGCTTACTGGATTCGAGCTCTTTAGAAATGAAAGAAAGGACGGTTGCCGCCATTTCGAATATATCAAAGGTGGAGTCAAGCAAACACGTGTTGATCGCTGAAGGGTTGTTGCTTTTGAACCATCTGCTTCGAGTTCTTCAATCCGGAAGCGGTTTCGCGAAGGAAAAAGCTTGCATTGCTTTACAAGCTCTAAGTTTTTCAAAAGAAAACGCCAGAGCAATTGGTTCCAGAGGTGGTATTTCGTCTCTTTTAGAGATTTGCCAAGCTGGTACACCTGGTTCTCAAGCTTTTGCAGCCGGGGTATTGAAAAATTTAGCTTCTTTTGATGAAATTAAAGAGAATTTCATTGAAGAAAACGCGGTTTTTGTTTTAATCGGGCTTGCTGCTTCTGGGACTGCCTTAGCACAAGAAAATTCGATTGGGTGTTTATGTAATTTGGTTTCTGATGATACAAATTTGAAGGTTTTGACTGTTAAAGAAGGTGGGATTGAATGTTTGAAGAATTTCTGGGATTCATCTCCAAATCCGAAAAGTCTTGAAGTTGCTGTTGAGTTTGTAAAGCAGTTAGCTTCTTGCCCCCCTATAGCAGAAGCTCTGGTTGCAGATGGTTTTGTTTCCCGTCTCGTGGCTGTTTTGAACTGTGGGGTTTTAGGGGTAAGAATTGCGGCTGCTAAAGCTGTTTACGAGCTTGGCTTTAACTCGAAAACAAGGAAAGAAATGGGTGAATGTGGATGTATTGTGGCATTGATTAAAATGTTGGATGGCAAAGGTGTTAAAGAAAAAGAAGCTGGTGCAATGGCATTGTCGAGGCTCATGTTGTACAACGGTAACATAAAGGTTTTCCGAAAAGATGAGAGAGGGATAGTACATGCTGTGCAGTTATTGGATCCTTTGATACAAAATTTGGATAAAAAATACCCTGTTTTGATCTTGTCAGAGCTTGTGCATTCTAAGAAATGTAGGAAGCAAATGGTTGCTGCTGGTGCTTGTGTGTACTTGCAGAAACTTGTTAAGATGAATGTTGAAGGGGCTAAGAAGCTGTTGGAGAATCTTGGTCGGGGTAAGATTTGGGGTGTTTTTGCCAGACCGTAGCAATGGAAGATATCTTCAAAATGAGGTCATTGAACTGTATGTATAATAGTTGTGTTTTTCCTTTTCCTTTTTCTTGTTCATAGTGGATGTTGATTTGCTTAGAGTTAAGAGTATATGTTATAGTGTAATTGCTCACGGGAAAAAACTTTCTTTGTAGTTTGTAGAGACAATCTTTGTTTGGTGACCTAATTAGACTGGTGTTCAATTTTTATTTACTCAAAATTCAATGATTTCAAGCTATGTATGAACTTATGGTTTTGTTTTTACGATTTTGTTGAGTTCTTATTAACTTCACAAAGGGGTTGTTGCCGATGATTAAGTCCTAACTGAATCAAGTTATATTATATTGACTCTGCTAGCCTAGGTCGCTTTCTTTTCTCATTTCTTAGGCGTTTGATGCACAAATTAACCTTTTTCTGCCCATGTTGGATGCTCAGAAATTTCAATAAGAATTGGCTTCAAGGGAACAAATATTATGTTTTTTTCATTCGATATTAGGTAGCTTGTTTTTCACTGCTAGGCATAATGCAGGTCAATTTCATTGTTTTACATTGAGTTTGGTTAAACCTTATACACAACATTCAATTCTACGACTCTATGTTGATCCGATAGTTACTTTTTTCACCTTAAATTTAAAATCTAAGCATTAGGTAATAGGTATGCAATGAACCATTTTGGGTTATTTATTTTCTACTTTTCTTGTTAATTTAAGCTTTCACATAACTCCTCCCTAACCTTAAGTAGCAAAAAGATTATAATAATAACCATTGATTGTTTTGATAGTTTGGTAACAATGATGATGATGATTTATGATTGTGTTTCAAGTGCAAGAATCTGGCTGCATTTGTTCTAAGTTTAGTTTCTGTCCATGTTCTCCAACCACTGCAAACTTCTACTGTTCCTTGCCTAAACAGGCAAGCACTTCTTCTTTCCAGCTCTTCTAAATCTTCTGCTAGGGTCCCAGAAGGATATTACTCGATCATTATCAATCTTTCTCATTCAATTCCTGTATACAACTAGTAAAAACTAGCTTATCCTAATTATTTTGAGAAATACTTTTGTTTACAGTTCTAACTTCTATGAATGTCTGGTAGATGATGTATCTTTATACTGGTGGGTCTAAACCACGTGCAGTTGTTCATCTAAATCTTCATACCATGTGCATTTGTTCTATGTTAATCTTTTTTGCAATCTTCTGCTGGCTGTTACCTTAACAGGTAAGGACCTACCTAAACTTGTTTACAAATTGACTTAGCCCATGTATTTGATGTATTATTATTGGAAGAAAAAAAAAAGGAAAAGGAAGAGGTCAAATGAATCCAGAACTTAATCTAGTCGGTTCATGCCTCTTCCTTAAGAGGTGATATTCAGTAGGTTTGGGGGTTCAAATCTCAGCATTTGCAATTACATTTCTTCTATCCTCAGATTACTTTCTTTTGTACTTTAAAAAAAAAAAAGGGTCGGGAGAGGTTCCACGGTTTAATCTAGTTGATTTATGCCACTTCCTTTAGAGGTGGCATCCAATAGGTTTAGGGTTCGAATCTCAGCATCTGCAATTTACACTTCTTTTATCCTCATATTACAACCTCTTTTGTACTAAAAAAAGGGTCGGGAGAAGTGGTGGAACCTGCTTGGTTGAAACCTTCCTGCCTATGGCAAAGGGGCACAGAAATAAGATCAGATGTGTGTCTGGTGAACCTTAGAATCTGGTGATCCATTTCTACTATAGGATTTATAGCATTTTTATATTGAAATCTTGTTGAAAAAGTAACACAATACTAAAAATTTATGAATGCCGACTTCAAGGAAAGGAAGAATAAACAATCACTTAAGACAAAGTAGAATCATCAACAGTGGGGAAGAAAATGGACAAGACTGCTTAGCTGTTCAAACTTAGAGATGAAGGATGGAGCAATTTGGGTTTTTATCGATTTTGTATTTGTGTTATTGGATTAAAGACATGTGAAAGAGAGGGACGCGAATGCCGTCTACACCATGTGGATACCCTATAAGAGGATCGTTCAATATGATCGGCGGAGAAAGAAAAAAAAAAAGGGTGTTGAAGGAAGCTTTTCTTATATTAACAGAGAGCTTTACAGCAAATAGAGACTTTAGAAAAGATAAGGTTTTCAAGTAGGGTGTTATTTTAATCGATTTAATTCGATTAATCGGTCGGTCATCAAATTAATTTTAGTCGACTATTGAAAGAGATTTTGGAGAATTTTCAGTTTTTAATTAATTCGATTTGATAAATTGAATTAACAGAAATAATCAAAATTTTAATTGAAATATAAGAAATATTAGAATTTTAATCTTTGGATGATGTTTTAAATTTACGTTTTTATAGTTCTTAACATATTATGATATATTTTGGTATTTGAACATTTATAAGAAATATTTATTTAAATTATGAAAAAATTAAAAATTTAATTTAAATGAATGTTGTAATTCGGTTAACCAAATTAATCCATCAAATTAATCGAATTTAATTCGATCTAAATTTTAAAGTTATTAAATTCAATTCAATTAATAAAAAATTAATTTAATTTTTAGTATTTTAATTTAAAATATGCGAAAACTACTGTGATTCAAGTTCGAGTAAAGAAATATGCGAAAACTACTGTATTTTGAATAGCAAAATCAACCTGATTGTTTTTAAAAGTTCATTTTTTATACATCGTCAGTGAAATTTTTAAACTTTATAAACGAAATTAAAAAATTGATAAATATATATATTTTTAAATATTTTTTATCATATCTTACAAAAACATGTATCATCTGCTAATAAAGTTTTTAAACTTCATGTTCTTAAATAAGCTAATAAACCAATTGTAGAGTGTGGACTGAATCCTACGCTTGGTGGCACTTTTTGGACTTAAATGGGTGCCTTTGGGCTTTCAAGCCCGTCTACGTCTGCTTAATTCATTTCAGAAGCTCGCCCACTAGACTTGTGGCCGGATGTAGACCTGACAATACTAGATACGACACGAAAAAAAAACTAAAAACACGACACGAAAAATAAAACGATCAAGACAATGATACACGAATGTCTCAAAATCTATTTAATATGAATTATTAATGTATCAAAGTTTATATAAATATAAAATACCTTAAATACGATTATGACACGACAAAATACGCGAACATGACACGAATATACGAATTGTCAGGTCTAGCCGGACAGCGATCCGGTTTTTTTTTTTTTTTATTTACCTAGGTTCGGCTTTGGGCCGAGCCAACCCAGCCTGTCGGCCTATATTTACTGTTCATATACGGGTCGGGCCGGGCAGGTATATCGCCCACCTCCGAGAACAACAAAAAAATCCTGAGAAGTGAGAAGCAAGTTTGATAGGATTTGCTGCTTCCTGCCTGCGTAACAGATAATCCTCATTGGGAACCCTTCAAACTTGAGACCAACTCCAATCATTCTTTCCTCCATCGAAGATTAGGAAACTAGATGACAGAAGAATAATAAACTCATTGGAAAAAAGTTACAAATTCTTAAGCTTAAGCTGGCAATTTTCAACCTCCCTTGTTTAGTCCTAGTTGGTGTTGAAATTAGGCATTTCTCTTTGGCTTTTAAAATTTGGAAAATAAAGTTTGATAGGCTCTGAAAATGAAATGGTCAAATTGAGGATGACAATATTCTTTAGTTAGAAACTATGGAGGAGATAGAAGGCACAATTCTTGCTTCATCTAATTAACTTTATGCATGAGTGTATTTTTTTTGTTTTATAAAGGAAGTTGAGGATAAGGAAAAAGATAATAGATACGGATTCGAACTTCAAATATCTTATATGTTATATATTAAAGGTGACTGTATAAATTAGATTTTGGTACACCCACGATATGAGTGAAAAAATTGAAAATTATGTTTTAAAAGATAAATAAAAAAAAAAATTATATGATGAATGGATATTTTTTAAAAAGAAAGTTACTTCATAATGGGTAGTTTTTTTTAAAGAAAATTATTATATAGTGTGTAGTTTTTTTTTTCTTAACACATGTAAACAAATAAAAAATTATATTATAAGTAAATGACATAAATATCCATAATTTATATTTTTGTTAACATTTTATTTTTCTATCTTTTAGCAATTTTTTTGACTCAATTGACTTTAAATATAGTATAGATATATACATATATTGTATATTAGATTATGTCACACCCACATGTGGGTGAAAGAAAAAAATGTGAGAATAAAATAGGTGAAACAGAAAGAAATTATGTAACCATAAAAAACATGGGTAATTAGGTAGTTTTTTTTTTCTTTTTTCTTTCTATTAAATATGTGACTAAATTGAAGCAAATAATTTAAATATTTAAAATCTGATACTAAATGATAATTTTATCTTTTATTTTAATTTTATTTCGGATTTTGTATAAATTCATTAATTGAGTAAGACACTTTATTAATAGTATAGATTTATATATTTATGCAAATAGATATGCTTAGAGAGATACATATATGTATTGATGTTGGGAGTTTCCTTCTCATGTCGAATGATTATACATGGAATTCGGATTCCATGAGTTTTATAATAAAAATAGCCTCTGAAAAATTTATACATTAGGGCATCTGAATTTCTGATCAATGATATTCGAATGTTGTGTTTGGAGATTAGAGGTATTCATGGATCAGACCGGATTTAAGTATAGTATCAACATCATATGTACTTGCCCAAGTTCGACCCAACTCGAAATATAGGCCTCAAATTTTATTCAAGCCTACCCATATTTATAAATGGATAAGTCAAACCCATCTTCACCCGTCCATATTATTTTTACTTAAAAAAAAAAATGTTATTTTTTAATTAATCTTTAGTAATTTATATATTACCATTCATAAGCTGAAACATCTTCCTTAAATTTTTCGTTTAAAATTTGTCAAATTCAATCTCTTATTAAGGGATTTATATCCTCTAAACCCATGTACGTACCATAGGATTCTTGTAATTTTTTTTTTTCTTTCTGTTTATTACTATAAATGGAAAGGAAAGATAAGTTTAACATGGAAAGTTTAATCAGTTTCCTTTTCCTACGAAAGAGTCGAACAAGTTTACAAAGATACACATTGCATCATCGGCTGGAATCTCATTTTCTCGATCCGTCTCCTCTTCTTTACTCCAAATTTGAAGAGTTTTTAAACCTTGATTTGTCTAGACTTGCCGGCGGAGATGATGGTAAGAACCAGCAAACAAACGACTGAAAGATACGAAAGTATCATTGAAGTGGTCACCATGTGGCAGTATTTGTTCAAACGGTCGCAGATTTGCAACCAACCAGCATGGCTGTTACCGTAGAGGCCTACGTATCCGATTGCAGTCCCAGCCGCCACACCAGAAAGCACCAGCGATGTCATAAACTGCAATGGCCCAGAGGCCAGCCCAGAACCGGGCGGAATATTATCAGTAATTCAATATCAAACATCTTGGCTTTGAATTTTGTGGATTTGTATAAAAAACATTTAAAAACCAACATTACCAAATCGTGTAGGAATAATATGAAGTAGTTAGTAGGAGTCAAGCCATGGCGGCCAAAGAAGAACACAAAGAACAAAGAGAGCAAAGTGAAGGCACATGCAAAGGCATTTGCAAAGGCGAAGAACCTGAAAAGTAGAGGGATTTAGCACTTGGCAGATTCAATCATTCAAATAGCTCTAGAATTTGTTGGATATATTTTTATAATTATCTTGAGTTTTTTATTTTTTTTTCTTACTTGAAAGCAGAAGAATAGCTATATCGAGCATCGAATGACAAGCCAAAAACCACAACAGTTTCCTTGGAAGTAACTATCACCCATGTGGCTGCCAATGAGGTTGCAATCGCTAGAATTCTCAAGCAAATTTGTGCACGGATGACAAGTTTGTGTGTTTTGAGAAGTGGGTTTTCTGGAAACTTGGCTTCAATCTCTTCCATTGAACAGGAAGCTCTTGAAAGAAACAGAAGAAAAACAGAGAAGAAAAACAGGGGAAGGATATAGAAAAAAAGAGAGTGAAGTTAAAGGAAGGTATTTATAGAAGAAGAAAGAAAGTGAGGTATCTTTCAATGACACAAACACAAAAACAATGCATTTGATCTGCTTAAGGGCCAAAAATGGTGGTGTCTTAACTTTGAATCTACAACGTTTTTTTTTTTTTTTGTTAACAAATATCTTACGAAAACCTTTAAACTTATCATATTTAAATAAATGTTCTTTGGTACACTGAGATTGTAAATTTTCTTAACTTCACAAGCGGATTAAAAGGTTGTCATATATCCCAATTTTTTTTAATTAGTTTTTTTTTTTTTTTACTATACTCTACTACTATGTGTCACCCTCTTAACTAGACCTGGTAATTCGTGTATCCGTATCGTGTTCGTGTATATTATCGTGTCATAATCGTGTTTAAGGTATTTTATATTTATATAAACTTTGATACGTTAATAATTCGTATTATATAGATTTTGAGACATTCGTGTATTCGTGTAGGGTTCGTGTTATTTTTTCGTATCGTGTTCGTGTCGTGTTTTTAGTTTTTTTTTTTCATGTCTTGTAATCGTGTCGTATCCAATATTGTCAGGTCTACTCTTAACTTTGCTTGTGGAGTCTAAATACTCAAGTGACAATATATCAAATAATAATCTTTTAAATAATATATTCTTTTTTATGTTTAGAATTCGTAAAATTAACTATCAACTATTACACGCGATACAAAAACCCCTAATATGTATAAATTGGCTAAATTCTTGGAAATTAGGTAAAGAGTTTGGACTGTTTGATTTGCGATTGTGTTTGCCAAATTAGCTGTTTTGACTCACAAATTTTCCTTGAAATAGGCTAAACATATCGGTAGCGAGTGGAATAGGTTATTATTATTTTCTTATACAAAGAAAGTCGAAAAAAATTGTAAATGTTGAGACGTTAGTTCTTAAAAATTATTATATAAATCAATTGAGTTAAGTTCGAATTTTTATAAACAAGGTTATTAAGTAATATGAGTAAAAAAGAAGTAAAAATAATGAAAACTTGTGATTTTGAAACGTTTGAGCAGCAATTTAAGTGGTTTATGAAACAGCGGACAAGAGCTGCTGTCTCATTATTATTTAATATAATAGTAAGATTCTATAAGGAACTCTACACATTTGGCAGTTTTAGCATTTTGCATTGTTCTTTGATTCATTTCTGCTAATTGTTTTATTCTGGACATCATAATTCAAAGAAAAAAAATGAATAATTGAAGGTTTGACTTGAATTTCAGTAACTGATATCCTAGTCTTCCAAATAGTACAAACTTTTTCTTGAGATCCAAACAAAATTCTTAAATTGGCTTTGGTATGTGAACTTCCTTGTGAGTATATTTGGCTGCATCTTATAAAAGTTTAGTGCTGAAAAAAAGTCTAATTTTTAATTGGGAAATATTAACTAATGTCGGGTAGCATTGATTAAGGTGATATATAAAAAAAAATGGTTCGTTTAATCGGTACTTATATACACCAATTAAAAATGATTTATTTATGATTTTAATTTTTTTTTTCATTTAATACATTACTTTTACTGAATTCATTAAAAAGTAATGTATTAATTATATATATATTTTTTATTAAATATATTATCTTAACCAGTTGCACTAGACACTGGTTAATTTTTCATATAAAAAAAAGTGTAATGAATAGTTTTTCTTTTCTTAAATTTAATAAAAATAATATATTAAATATAAAAAAAATTCTAAACTATAATTAAATAATTTTTAATTGATATCTATAAACGCCTGTTAAGCGAACTCTTTTTAATTTTGCATGGATAAGCTTTTCCAGTTTGAAGTTATGGAACGGAAGAAGTATGTACCAAGAAGAAAAAGTTTGAGTATTTTCGATTCAGAAATTTGTTTAATTTTAACAATTCTCTGTAATTATGGATTAAGCAGAGCTAATGATAATATCCTAATCTCTACAATTTTTCATCTGACTAAAATTATTAAATATGTAATTGATGCAATTAGCAATTTATCAATTAATTTAGGCTAAAATAAAATAAAATAAAAAACTTCCAAACTTTAGCAATTTATCTAAGCAAGTCTTTATACTTTTATTACATCCAAATAAACATTTAAACTTTAATATGTATCCAAATAAAATTTTTAATTTATACCTAAATAGACCCTTAACATAAATTAATCTTTTATTTGAAATAAAGGTTTATATAAAGACAATTATTTTTAAAAAATGAAATAGTTTATTTTTTTTAATATTTTAACCATTAATTTAGTAATGAATAATGAGATGAACAATCAATAATTGTTATAAGAAAAATAATTTTATCCATTATAAGTGGAATTAAAACATGTTTTTATATATATATGGAAAAGCTTTTACTGTTTCATAAAAAGGAGAATTTGGGTTTAAATATAAAATTAAATATTTATCGATATATATATATATGTGGATATATTTGGTACTTACGGTGAATATAAATATTTTTTTATTATTATTTATGGATATATAATAAAGTATTTGCGGATATTTACAAATATCTTAAAAATTTCCGAAATAAGAATAATACATTTTTAACATGTTGAGAATATATACGAAAATAAACATATATAATGTAAGCTGTTTAACAATTTTTTAAATATCCATAAAAAAAAAACAATTATAAAATATATTATTCACAAATGTACAACTTTCATGCCTCATCAAGATGAATCCATATGATGATGATGTAAATACATACATGTGTTAAATGTTTTTCATTCATTTGAAAAAGAACAATAAAATTTAAAACCGAAAAACTTTTTCAATAGAAAAGAGAATATATTCTTTACCCTTTGAATCACTCTCCACGTACCCTATACCCAAAGTTGCCAGATTTCAATAGTTTAAAGTATTCTCAAAGAAATTGTTGAAGTTCATATAGACCTAATAACAATTTTAAATACTATATGAAAAAAAAAAAAAAAAAATGAATATGATATATTTAAATAAAGGATTATTATCTGGTACACCGTCAGTTGATTTTTTTAACTCCACAAGCGGTGTTTACACGTTTTCGTAACTTTTCATCCGATTTATATTTTTTTAATCCGACCATCGTATTTCATGTTCTATTCGCGTAGATCATGCACGTCGAGTTTCGAATAAATAAAAAATGTTTAACTATTTGTTTCGACATAAAAAAATTTCAACCGTTAAATATATATTGAAAAAGACAATATTCTAGATCGATATGATAGGGATATCGGATTGATTCTAAAATTTACGTGCACGACGAGTACGATTATATTGTTAAATCCGACGGTCGCTTTGTAAAAATAAAAATCGTATATAAGATTACGGATGCGTGTGAACACCGCTTGTGGAATTAAAAAAATCCACTGACGGTGTATCTGATAATAATCCTTAAATAAATATGATTAACATAATTTATTTAATATATATATTATATTCATATTTAAAATTGACAGGTTTAATAATTTTTTTTCATATTCATATCACTTATATACGAATTGTGGGATATAAATTTCATCTAATTATCCTAAATTTTTTGAAAAAAGAAAAGAGGTTGCTTTTCTATAAAGGAGATTTACACGACACTTTTCAAAAACGACTTTACTTTAACATAAGATCACGTTCTTTTATAAGTAGTAGTACTAGACATCTTTGTCAAGCAATCTCTTTTCCTTTATTCAGTTTATACTTTATACTTTATAAGAAAAGGAGTTTTTTTTTTTCCTTCAATTATTGTAAAAATATTTTGAAAATAAAATTGTCAATGAACAAGTCAATGTGGAGTGTGCGTGTTTGAATATTTTCAATATATAATAATAAAAAAATTGATTAAACTTAATGTGTTAATCAATATGAATGTAAACTACTGTTTAGGAAGCTATACAATAGTTTTAGAAAAAGTTTCAAAACTAAGAAAATCAATTTAAGTCATGAAAGAATCAATCGGAGAAGTTTTCAATATAGGGCATTCGAATGATTATACATGGAATTCGGATTCCATGAGTTTTATAATGAAAATAGCCTTTGAAAAATTTATATATTAGGGCATCTAAATTCCTGACCAATGATATTCGAATGTTGTGTCTGGAGATTAAAGTTATCCATAAGTCGGACCGAGTTTAAGTATGGTATCAATATTATATGTACTTGTCCAAGTTCGACTTGACCCGAAATATAGGTCTCAAATTTTGTCCAAACTCATCCATATTTGTAAATGGATTGCCCAAACCCATCCTGACCCGTCCATATTATTTTTTCAAAAAAAAAAATAAACATGTTATTTTTTAATTAATCTTTAGTAATTTAATATATATTTTCTTTTATTAAGTTTTAAAATATGAATAATTTCACATATTTTTTAATGTTTACAAAATAATATTATATATATTTATTCTTTATATGATATAATTTATAATATATATAAATATATAATAAAAAACGATCGGGCCAAGTTTAGGTCTTGAATATTGGAACTAAGATCCAGTCCATTTTTTTAAAACGGGTATTATTTTTTGTCTAAGCCCATTTTTGGGATCTAATATTTTTGTCCAAACCCTCCCAAATATTGAACGGATTTTCGAGCTTGGACGGATAACTTGGTCCGTGGGTAGGTTTACTGGAAATGTGTAAGGAACCAAAAATACAATAAGGTTGCAAATAAATCTATACATATTATTTTATTATCTGATTTTAATATTTATTGAGACAAACGAAATTTCAAAATGTAACATTCTTAGAAATAATTGTTAACAATCATGGTGAATTAGCTTTTGCGGGTGAAAGGCTAAGCTGCATCTCCTCTTGCTGGGTTCTAGTCAAGTTTACAACAAAACTCGATCCAAAAATCACAGGAAATGATCAAAAAGAAGAGTTGGGTTTTTTGTGTCTATGGTTTGGTTTGAGATTTACAGTTAAAAGCTAAAGAACAAATCATGACCCAAAGAAATTTGTGACTAAAAGTAATTGGATTACTTAACGGAAAATTAAACTTGGCTAAAATAGTTATACTTTGTTTATGATCAAGCACCATTATTACTTCCGCTGACCAAATAAAAACTTATCGTCGATACATATTTGGAGATGAATATGGGTCATATTCTTGACAGTGAAGCTTAATGAGAGTTGAAAGATTTTTCTGTTGGCGTCTTAAACAATAAAAGACATGAAAGTCAAAACTCAAAAAGAGTTGTTGCAAGTAACTTGATCAAACATAATTGATGTCATAAAATGATTACTTGATCAAACATAATTGATGTCATAAAATAATTAATTATTCTAATGAATGGTATGGTTAAGAATCAGCATATACATACTCTTGTCCGAAACTGATGTGTTGCTGCTAGTAAGAAGGAACCATGGTGATCAGTTTTTGTCAAGAATAGACAAAGTCATTAATGATTCTCCCATTATCACAACAAAAGGATGTTCTTTTGAAGGCAGTAGTAAATGATACTGTCAAATCTTTTTGGCTTTGATCTATTGGGAAGAGTGAAAAGAGTGGGAAAGAAGAACATGATGATAAATAAATGAAAATTGTCTAATTATTGAATCATTTTTATAAAAAAAAATGATGTACAAATAAATGGGGCTTATTGCCCCCATCAAAGGATAAAAGAAAGATATGTACAGAAATGCTAACCGGTATTTTTGGGAAGAGAACCTATGGGGGCATTTTAGCTGCTGATATTGAAGTACTTTGGATTTGATGGAAAATCATACTCCACATGTAACTGCAATCAGTAAGAGTAGAATTTAGGCTAGAGATCTCATCATCCATCAGCAAATTCATGTTCAGTAACAAATATAGAGGCATTTGGATCACTTAAATCTCATGATATATAGCAGCAGAAATGGAGGTTTTCACAAAAATTATATCTTCAATTTCAAGAAATAAGTGAAGGTCTTTTATTGAGTTTGGGAAGCAAATGTAACATGCTTCCCCTAGGGTCCTTCTGTTTTTATTTTTTTATCATTTTTAGGATAAGATTGTGGCATAACCAAACCTCAAGCATCATAATCATGTAATTTCTTTCTTTGTAACAAGTTGAGCCTATTTGCTTAATGTATATGCCAATTCTAAGCTATTTTCCTCCAGATGTAAAAACTGAAAAGGAAAATGTCAAAACCTTCTAAATCTTTCATATTTGAATTGATGAAGATGGAAAAACAGAAATTTGTGATATATCCAAAAAGGTACTGTAATGCATGCTGAGAAATATGAAGTGAAAAAAAAAATTCCAGAAAACAAAAAGAAGCTTGAAGCACTTAAATATACTATAACTGACCTTCATCAGCATCTGAATGGCGTTGCGGGAAAACCACCTTCATATCATTATACAAGTAGAAGCGTCTCTTCTCTTCTCTGCAATGTTCATGTTTCCTGCTGGTGCAGACAGAGGATCAGATTTGCACCTTCGGATAGACTTCGAACATTTCTTCGGAGAATGGCATAAAAAACGGAGATGAAGAGCATAGCGCAGAACACCAGCACTCATAGTACTCTCATTGACCCTTGATGAACTATGTACAAGTTTGTTTAAATTTACATTGCTATCATACAAAGGGATGTTTTCTTTGTCAGTTTGTATACATTCACTAATGCTAAAACCACTGGAACCATTGTCTAGGTCCCCGACACATCTAGTTGTTTCACTTTCTATATCTTTTATGTGTGAGTGTCGGACACGGATATGTTTGATTTATTGTAAATTTTTACATGTATTTGGAGGGTCTTTGGGGATTATATCCCCATACCCATGTCCGAATATGTGTCGGACACGGATACTTCAAGAAAAATGAAGAGTCGGAGCAACATAGGTCCAGATCTACTTGTTTCTCTTCGTCATAATTACGTTGGCTTGCTGCCCCAGATTGTGGACCTTGCAAGGTGGTTCTGATCAGAGTACAAACTGCATAATAAGCTATTGAATGGGATGTACATCATACAGCCATGGCTCTTCATCAGAAACCTGTGAATTGAATGAACCTTACTTGATATGTCTATCCTGGATTCCTTAGCTTCTCAATGTGTGTTTGATGAAAGATAGAAATAGGATGATAGCCTATTATACTGTACATTCTTGACTCAGCAGTCAAGATAGAAGGATGTAATCTGGACCAGCCTCTCGATGCCATGGTTTTCTCCATATTTCTGGCATGCTCCGAATATGAAGGTACTTCAAAACTTGATAAAAGAAGTGTGCTGTTTGGAAGAGAAAGTCATATGGAAGGATGGATACCTATTAACTAAGCAGAGTTTGCTGATGTTTGCTCGCAGGTCTGTAAGAGATTTTGTGCATGTAATTTTCCTTTTGTCTTAATTTTGGTACTAGTAATAGGAGACCCTGATCTTTGCAACCCATACTGTTGAGCCTATCTTCACCTTGTCATGCTAGACCATTGCATGCAGAATATTTGATGAGTAATGAGTTCACAATTGTCTAGTAGTTTCAAACACAATAGACACCAGATTTGCACCTGTAAGTCCATAGACACCTAGCGGTCAAGTATAAATAGGTAAGTACGTAAACGCTGGCCTGAGGTAAGAGAAAACAGATATTGAAATCTACTGATTATCTTTGCATTTCTTTGAAAATAACCTGAGTTGTTACTGACTTAAGAATCGGAGTATGTTTTGGAGACTAAATTTCGATATCCTCTGACATCTTTTGTCTTTGCAGACCTCTTTCAACTTTGGCCTGACAATCCTCATAAATCTACTCAACTTCATTTCCAAAGGACCTCAATCACCTGCAAAACGCTGAACTGCGGGAGGCAGTTTCAGAAATCAGAATAAGTTGCAGGTCGATAATGTAGGCCATTTTTGGTAGCAATCAGCAGTGTTTGGGGGTCTTTTATATACATACGGAACTCATCTATGACGGAAAAGGAGGCAGATGCAAAAGAAAAGAAGATAACCATGGAAGGATCAAGCAAGAACCTATCTTACTCGGACTTGGATTTGAGTCTCGGACACGGGTATATTCAATTTTTTCTATGATTTTCATGTACTTGGATGATCATATCCCATATCCATATCCTGATATACGTCGAACACGTATCAGACACGGATATTTAAAAAAAATAAAAAGTCGGAGAAGAACAGTCGCACCAAGGAACAAAGAGACGGGGTAGAAGAAAGACAAACAGGCGAGAGGGAGATATGGGAAATGGCCCCTAGAAAGCTGCATGTCAGAATGTCACTGACCTCTTGACAAGGATGTGGGCTACAAAATTAGCAAGCCTATAGATATGTGCCACAGACCAGACAGTTAAGACGTCAATAATGTAACCCTTATCGATAATTTTGGACAACCTCAGAAGCTCAGAAAATGAGAAAACAATAGATGAACAACGAAAGGAGATTTTTTATATATGATTCAGGAAACTTGATGGGTGGTATAATATTGACCGTAAATTAGGATATGAATCTCATTACTCTGGAAGACATTTTCGAGCTCATAATTCTAAGAATGTTTCATGAATATTGATATATATGCTGCTAATTAAACCACTGCAAAGGCTTGTGAGCTTCAAGATTTCAAAGACTTTGGAATTTGAGCAATATTTTGCTTAAACTGAATCTTTCTTGTAGCCACAAACAAGTCTAAAAATGAGAGGAATTTATTTCAATAGGATCTTTCACCTGGCCATTACAATGCTTACATATTGGAAACTGAATGCTTCTTACAAGTGGACCATCGTCCTTTAGCTGAACATTATGTACTAAACTATTTATAATGTTATATAGTAGTTAACACTAGTCACTAGACTTGTACACGGGTAAACTCGAATTAGATCGGATTTGAGATAAGTTTTTAATAATTCGGATCGATTCAAATTATTGTTTAAATAATCAAAAAGTTTTATTTAGATTTTGACCCTACCTGGTTCGATCCAAGCAACTCACATTTATTTATTTACTCTTTTTTTTTTTTGAAGCGGTTTGCTAATTTCAAAACCTATATAATTAAGCTGGTTGACAAGCGCAATTATAGCTAAAAAATGATAATGGGATTTCAAAGACTTCAATTCCGGGATAGGTTGGCAAATGTCAAAGAACATCATTGTCATGAACAAAGCCAGCAGCAGAAACTCATCCGAGCACCTTCCCATGTCAATTCTTGTCTTGTAATAATGCAATAATTGCCTTGAAAATTTTCAACTTCAAGAGGTTAAGATAAAGACCAATTGAGAATATATATATAGAAGTATAGAAATATAAAGAATGTTTTTAACAACTGACTTAATATATTGATCAGTGATTAGTAGTATATATAGAGTACATAACAGAAGACTTTTTACATTTGGAGCATGTGTGTGCTTGTGTTAAGGACTTGATTGAATCAATTACAGCAGTTGACTATTACACAATTTGTGGAGATGATTTTGGTGCAGTCAATGTTGAGATTGTGATTGCTAATGTGGTGGCTGTGATTGCTGTGATTGCTGCTGTATTGTAGGCTGAGATTGCTGTATTGGTTTCTGGTTTGTTGTTGCCTTATTATTCCCCCGCAAGATGGTGGAGCCATCAGCAACACCAATCTTGGATCATAACAACAGAAAACGGTGTCTTGTGAGAGGTTTAGTTAAACCATCTGCAAGTTGGTCTTTTGTAGAGATGTAGCACACTTTGAGTTGATTAGTTTGAACATGTTGACGAACAAAATGGTAATCGAGTGCTAGGTGTTTCATTTTTGAGTGGAAGACAGGATTGGCACTAAGGTAAGTGGCCCCAATGTTATCACAGTACAGAGTTGGCTTGTGAGGATGAGTGATATGTAACTCAGCTAGTAAATTTTGAATCCAGACAAGTTCAGATATTGTATTGGCTATTGCTCGGTATTCTGCTTCAGTTGATGAGCGAGCAACAGACCGTTGTTTGGAAGATTTCCAAGAGATAGGATTGCCACCTAGATAAATGACATAAGCAGTGGTGGATGAGCGATCATCAAGATTGCCTGCCCAATCAGAATCACTAAAAGCTGAGAGATGAAGCTTTGAATGTTTCTTGAGAAAGAGTCCATGGTAGATAGATCCTTTTAGATATCTCAAGATTCTTTTTAAACTGGTCCAATGACACTGACTTGGATTGTGCATGAACTGAGACAGCTTGTTGACAGAGAATGCTATGTCAGGTCGAGTAAGAGAAAGATACTGCAGAGATCCAACAAGTTTACGGTAGGCAGTGGCATTAGCTGGTGGAGCTCCATCATGTTGATGAAGTGAGACATTTGTAGCTAGTGGTGTTGCAACTTCTTTAGCATGAAGCATGTCAAATTTTTCCAGTATATCTCGGATATACTTGGATTGAGAAAGAAACATACCAGCAGTAGTAGTGATGATTTCAACGCCTAAGAAAAAATTGAGAGGACCAAGATCTTTAAGGGAGAAACGATGAGATAATTGTTGAACAAAGGAATTTATAGCTGCATCATTGTTTCCTGTGATCAAAAGGTCATCCACATAGACAAGAAAATATATCAGATCAGAATCTTTGAAGTAGATGAACAGAGATGCATCAGCGACTGAATTCTGAAAACCAAAGCCAAGGAGAAATGAGCTTAGTTCCTTATACCAGGCTCGGGGAGCCTGTTTGAGTCCATAGATTGCCTTATTAAGCTTACAAACATAATCTGGTTTGTCTTTGTCAATAAAACCTGATGGTTGAGCCATGTACACTTGTTCAGACAAGTTGCCTTGAAGAAAGGCATTATTTACATCAAGTTGATGTAGTGGCCAATTTGAAGTGAGAGCAATGCATAATACAGTCCTAATGGTTGTGGGTTTAACAACAGGACTAAAGGTATCTGTATAATCAAGACCAGGGCGTTGGTGAAATCCTTTGGCAACAAGTCTTGCTTTGTGTCTATCAATAGAGCCATCTGGTTTCCTTTTTAATCTAAACACCCACTTGCAGCCAATGACATTTTGTGTGGAAGTAGGAGGAACAAGGTCCCATGTGTGATTTGTAACCAAGGCATTGTATTCAGAGAACAATGCTTGTCTCCAATTTGAGTCAGTAAGAGCTGTACTAACACATGTTGGTTCAAGTGTGGGTGGTAGAGGATGTTTGGAAACTTGGAAGGTATGTTTAGGCTTGAAAATGTTGTTTTTGGACCTGGTAATCATGGAGTGTGTGTTTGTATTATTTTGGGAAGAGCTGGGACTGACAGAATGAGTATGTGATTGAGTGAGGGGTGAAGGGATAATAGATAGGGCAGTACCTGATGAGGGAGATACAGAAGAGGTAATCTCTTGTTGGATCTGAGCAGAGGAATGATCAAGAATTGGAGCAGCATCATTCTGTTGTGTAGTACCAGAATTTGGGAAAGAGCTTGTAAATTCAGTTTCTTGTAGTGCACTGATAGGTTGATACCAGTTTGAAGTGTTGGGATTTGAGGTGTCATGAGGGATAGATTTAAAAGGAAAATTACTTTCATGAAACAAGACATGTCTGGAGACATAAACTTTTTGAGCAGAAGGATCATAACAGTAAAATGCACTTTGAGAGGTTGAATAACCTAGGAAGACACATGGCTTGGATTTTGGTTGCATTTTGTGACTGTTATAAGATTTGAGCCAGGGATAACAAAGACAACCAACAATCTTAAGTTTGTTATAATTAGGAGAGGTCTGAAATAGAACCTCATATGGAGATTGGAACTTAAGTAATGGTGTCGAAAGTCTGTTTATGAGATAGGCAGCTGTTTGAAAAGCATAAGACCAAAAAGCAATTGGTAGAGAGGCATGATGTAAAAGGGTTAGACCAGTTTCAACTAAATGGCGATGTCTTCTTTCTGCTGTTCCATTATGTTCAGGAGTATGAGGTGGTGTAGTAAAGTGGGAAATCCCATGACTAGCAAGAAGAGTGGATAACTTTTGATACTCACCACCATTATCTGAGTATATGGAAATAATGGATGTGCCAAAAAATTTCTCAACAGTAGCTTTAAAATCTGGAAAAATTTTGTAAACATCAGATTTTGATTTCATAGGAAATAGCCAAATATATTTTGTATAATGATCAACATAAATAACATAATATCTGTGGCCATTGATGGAGGCTGTGTGTGTTGGACCCCAAACATCAGTATAAAGCAATTCTAAAGGTTTAGAACTTGATAAACTGGATTGTGAGAAAGGCAATTTATGACTTTTATTACTTTGACATGAATCACAGACTGACAATGAATCTGTTTTGTCATGTGACAGATTAAAGGACTTAAGCATGTGATGGAGAACTTTGGAAGAAGGATGACCAAGTCGAGTGTGCCATAGGTTGGTGGAATTTCTGATACTGACTAAAGCTGAGGGTGCTGGTACAGAAACTGGAAGTTCATAGAGATCATTCTTGCTCAGACCTTTTATTAGAGTTTCCCCCGTGCTGATATCCTTCACCAGAAAATGAAAAGGAAAAAATTCAACAGAAACATGGTTAGTTCTGCAAAATTGAGACACAGAGACTAGATTTCTTTGCATATTAGGGACATGTAAAACATTAGATAAGGAAAGATTGTGTGTGTTTGTAGAAATGGAAAAAGAACCAATGTGACTAATTTCCAAACCTGCACCATTTCCAACTAATAGCTCATCAGGTCTTCCATAATCTGTGTAAAGAGAGAGATTAGCAAGATCAGTGGTTACATGATTAGAGGCCCCTGAGTCAATGACCCAACGCTGATTGTTTGGGGAGTGAGAAGTTGTGACATGATTGGCTATTGGCTCTCTGGCAGTAACATTATGTTGGCGACAAGTTTTGGCAGTATGGCCTTGTTTATCACACAATTGACAGATTAGTCTTTGCTGAGAAGACTGGTTTGGAGGAAATTGTCTCCTCTTTGGATAGGAAGAATGATTCCTATGAGAGTTTGAGTGATAAGAACCTTGAGAGGAGCCTCCTCTGTATGAATGATGTCCTCTCCCTCGTGTGGAAAAACTGACATAGTTGGCTGTAGCAACGGTAGAGAAGGATTCTTCTTGTTTGATTGCTGTTTCGAAATCAACAAGTTTGTCATGAAGTTCTTCAAAGGAAATGTCTGATTCTCTAGCTCTAATGGCTGTAGAGAGTTCTTTGTATTCTGAACCAAGGCCATTCAAGATGAAGATGATAAGATCTTCTTCAGCCACTGGTGATTGTGCAAGGGCTAATTCATCTGCAGTTGTTTTCATTAGTTGTATATAAGCTGCAACCGATCTGCCATCTTGAGCTGTGATTGTCAGCTTCTTCTTCAATGACATAATTCTGGATCTTGTCTTGCTTGCAAAATTTTTTGATAGTGTGTCCCATGCCTCATGACAAGTTTTGGCAGTTGCAATGAGAGGAACAATGGATTCAGAGACGGATGCTACAATAGCATGGAGAATAAATTGATCTTGCCTGTGCCAGAATGTATATTCTGGATTGACAACCTGCATGGAGTCAACTGTGATCATTACCTCTGGACTTGGATGTGATCCAGTAAGGTAGTTCAAAAGATCATAACCAGTAAGAAGTGATTTTAACTGGATTTGCCAAGAGGGAAAGTTCAAGGATGTGAGTTTCAAGGGTAATTGTGCTGCAGCATTGATGGAGACAGGTCCAGTAGTGATAGCTGCCATTGTTGGATAAATGAGTTGTGGAGAAGAAGGAAGAAAAAAAAAAGAACAAGGATCGAAAAGCTGTTAAGCTAGAGTAAGCTCTGATACCATATAGAAGTATAGAAATATAAAGAATGTTTTTAACAACTGACTTAATATATTGATTAGTGATTAGTAGTATATATAGAGTACATAACAGAAGACTTTTTACATTTGGAGCATGTGTGTGCTTGTGTTAAGGACTTGATTGAATCAATTACAGCAGTTGACTATTACACAATTTGTGGAGATGATTTTGGTGCAGTCAATGTTGAGATTGTGATTGCTAATGTGGTGGCTGTGATTGCTGCTGTATTGTAGGCTGAGATTGCTGTATTGGTTTCTGGTTTGTTGTTGCCTTATTAATATATATATATATATATATATATATATATATATGAAAATGGATGGAGGAGTGATCGAAAAATATTAAATCGTGATGGAGGAGTTAAAAAAAAATGAAAATTAAATCATGGACTCCTATCCACCGCATTGATAAACAGCCATTGGTAGCTCTTTCAACTCTTGGGTTTATTTGGATGCTTGTGGTTTTGCCTTTTATCTTCCTCTAAACCTGAGGACAGAGTCAAAGACAACAAAATGGGCATAATTAAGCCATTAATGCACGTCACCGAATTTTTTATTTTTTTAAATAATTGTATCGAATATATATGTTCGACATGTTAATATGATCTCTAAATATATAAAAAAATTTAAAAATAAATATATTTATATTAAACACGTATCGTATCAGACATTCAACATAAAACCACATTCTTTTTTGTTTTTAGAGGTGCTCATGAGTCAGGTCAGGTCTAGGTTCGGAAAAAAAATATTTTTTCTTGTCCAAACCCGTTTTGGGTCCGGCCCGAGTCGGCCTATAAGCCCATTTCACTATTAATAAATTATTAAAATATTAAAAAACTATTTGTATATTAATATTTTATAATTAAATTTAAATAAAAAATTAATTTTAATTGTTGAATAGTAATTCGGGTCTGGCCGATCCAACCCAAATTACAAATACTCTTATCTAAATCCGGTCTAAACTGAATCGAACTTGTCGAATCGTACGAATTATCCGATTCTTAAACAGATTTAGTTGCTCTTCCTTTTCTTAATTTGTTTCGAAACATGTTACACGTCCTTATATAAGTTTTCATGGACTGAAGCATAATTACTAATTAGCCTACCAAAGCTAAAAAAGAGGTCTAGCTAGCTGACGATTAAGCGAAAAGTGGGTAACGAGAACTAGCTAGCAATTCTACGTCTTTCTCACGATCACTTCAGTCTTCGCCAACCTAATTAAGGGAAGATTAATCAAAGCTATAACTCTTGTTACTGGCTCAAGCTCTTTGAAATGGAACACTTGTCTAAGAAGGGATTAATATAATAGAAATGAAAGGCAATGAAAGTCGCTCTGCCTTGATTTTGCCTTGTAATTTTCTTCATATTTTCAATGGTAGAGGTTGCCAAATTTCTTTTCAGTTCATACCAACCATTTTTGACATGTCCTAAATTTGAGACTAGTTTAGGCCTCCTTATCTAATGTAGGATTATTCTATATTTCTATGTATAAACAATAATTCTTCTACTTTTCTTTTGAATTTCTTCCAACAAATCATTTAATGCTAAAGCCCTTTGTGGAATACTAGAATCTAATATATATAAATATATAGAGGGAGATCGAGAGAGTTCTTTAAACTAAGGGTATAATTTATGTTATTCGAATTTTTTATTTTTTTTATAGGTATTTGTATTCGAGACATATTTGTATATGGATATAAAAATATGATATTTCAAATATATGAAAAAACTTAAAAAAGTAAATAAATATATCCGTGTTAGATACATATTCGTATTCAACATTTATCCTCAAATACGAGTAACATAAGTTATAACTAGGAAGATTTGGGGTAGGGCCAGGATTGTAGTCCTCACCTTAATTTCTATCGCTGTTTGCTCACGGGTCGAGCAGTCCGTCCGGCCCGACAGGTCTGTATTGAGTCGGATCTGAACAAAAATTTTAGTGATTCGGTCTGATCCGGCCCGAATAACTGTTCATCTAATAAAAAAAATAATATTTTAAAATTTTAATTTTAAAAATATATTAAAAAAATATGTTTTTAATATAGTGAATAGTTAATATAGACCGGCGCCTGAGCAAAAAAATCAAAAAAAATTCGAGCCGCACCGGTCTGGCCATGAGCACCTCTAGTTCCCACCCCTTTAACAATAACTACCATGGATGAGGGTTCTTGATTCTCGATTCTTTTTAGCATGATTTTGTTCAAAAGAATGAAAACCAACATTTATAAATCATTATCAGAAAGTGAGTAATAGTACTGAATATTTTACTTGTTCAATTCATTATGTTTACACTCAAACAACCTATCTAATTAAATAAAATTTGACACAAAATCAAACATGTATGATTCTAGAAAACTAATTAAATAATTGAATAAAACTATATTATAATTCAGAGTCTCTTATATATCTATCATTAAATGAAAATGAGAATTATTTCAATAATTTTGTCCAATTATGTTATATACTAATATAAGTAGTAATATTTTTGTAATAATACATAAATATAATCAATACATATATGTACTAGTTGCCATCCCATCCCATCGCATCCCATGCTCAATTGCTCACCCCCCCCCCCCTCTCCTTTCTCCTTCGTGCATATAAAAAAAATGGATTATCTTTGTAAAGTCATTTTTAGAATAAAAGACTCCAATTAAGTTGAGTAATTTGTGGTATATATATATATTGAAGTTATGGATAGACGTGTTAATTTTGAACATGATAAAAAAAACACGAAAAAAATATAACATATTTAATAAACACGTAAATAATATAATAAACACGATATTAAATGTTTAACTATATTTTATATGATTAATACAATATGTTTAATTTATGTATCATATTTTTTAAAATTTTAATATATTTAATAATTTATTTTATATTTATATAATTGATATAAAAAAATACGAGATACGATATATATATATATATATATATATATATATACGGATTGTTGAATCTAACCCGGGTTAGGTAAGATGGAATCATAAGTTGACTCTGAGTTTCACTTCTCTGATGCATAAATCAACCGTACATACGTATTATATTATGTATTCAAAGAGCAAAGAAAAAAAAATAGGGCAGAGAGCAAAGCCATGCAAAAACGTAAGGAAATGATGGAAAGTTGGAAAGAGAGAAAGGGCAACAGGAAGTGCATATTATTAATGTGTAAGTGAGTAAAAGAGACCGGTAAGGGAAAGGTCAAGCTCATTCAAGTAGTCTCGAAATTCGTGTATATATATATATTATTTTTATCAAATACTATAAATAAAAAATTATTGAATATATTATTATTTATGTTTATTATATTATTTTCTATATTTATTAAATTTATTATATTTTTATCATATTTTTATATCATATTTAAAATTATTAAATATACATTTAAGCAATGCAAAAGATTAAAAACCATTATTTTATTTTATTTCAGAATATTTGAGGTTTCAGAATTCAATATTGTCAAACTAACGTGCTAATGAGTTTTGACGCATTGACCGATGTTTGTTAGATTAACTTTCCAAAAAAAATCAAACTTTCATTTTTGTTATTACGGCATTATTTTTTTTTTTTAATTAGTCAATGCAATTGGACAACCTTGGATTCTTTAGACTTTTAATTTAATGTTGTTGTCTGAAAATGTGATTCTATTATTAGTCTTGGGTTTTGTCTAAACCACGCATATGCCACCAGGATATGCTTCTTCTTGGTTTTACCACAATTATAAGACCACAAATTTTAGATTATTTAACCCTTCTTTATTAAATAAAAAAAATTTGTTAACAAAGACTTTAAAAATATTTTTTAAAGTTATTATATATAATAATATAATTTTTAATTTTTAAAAATAATAAATAAAATTATTTATTATATTATTATATTAATTTTTAAAGACACTCATTAATAAAATCTTTAAAATAAATTTTGATCTGAATTATATTCCAAACATACATTAATTTTAGGTCATAATTTTCATTTGCAATTAAAACACTTTGAGAAGTTAAGAAATTCAAGATTATGGTTGTAATAATTAATTACGTTGGGAGAATAATCCACTTTTGCATCAAATCATAGATCTAATTCTTATAATTAAGAAGGGAAAACATTATAACATTTTTGGTAAGGTTGACATGAATTATGGTATAATGTATTTTATATTAAACAAAGTTAGAATAATTATGGTTCTTCACAAAAATATAAGTGACAAAAAGCTAAGTTTTTTTATGATTTGTGATTGCTTTATATTGCAATGATTTATATATTGTTGAAAATTTATCAGACAAGACAAAGATTGAAATTTATTTACAATAATAAAAAAGTCAAAGGAGCACCGATAATAAACCTCATTCAACTCTATCATCCAAAAGACATCAACATATATAATGATGAAAGCCCCAAATTTTATAAAATTTTTGAGAAGTAAATTTTTAATTTTTTTTTTTTTTCTGGCCATGAAGAAAGCAGAGTGAAGCAATGAATGTGCATTTTCTAGAAGAAGGTTGCAGTAATTTAATGTACAATTTGTTATTTTGTTCTGATCTTTTCTGCTCCTTTGTCTTTCAAAACTTTCATGGCAGACAAATTTCCTTACAATAATCTGAATGATGGACTGAGCTTCTTCTTCTTTGAGAAAGCAGCTGCCACAGATATGCTCAAGAGTTATTGGATCCAGTTAAAATTATTATGGGTAAATCTAATAATTCGTGTATTTATATTATGTTTGTATTATTTTTATATGTCATAAACTCATAATTAAGTATTATATATTTATATAAATTTTAATATATTAATAATTCGTGTTATATAATTTTTGATATATTTATATATTTATATCATATTTTAATTAATTATTTACTGCATTTAAAACCATTACTTCTTGCAGACAAGCAAGCACCATAATGGGAACAAGAATAGCCCAAAATGACACCAAGGAACTATGCTTTAATTTCTTGAAGTTTAATTGGGTCATTGTTAAAGGAAAATGTTAATCAGTGTTATTTGTGTTTAGTAATATTAATTAAAATAATATTTAAAAAATAAATATAATTAATATTTTTTTTTGAATTTAGTAAAATAATACATTAAATATAAAATAATTTTTAATAAAAATATAATTAATAAATTATTTTTAGACATGTTTGTTTTCTGTAGCTCACAATAGATGGAAACTAGACCATTTTTAAATAGGTTAAGCGTGGTTGGTCTAGCCACAAGCCATTCTATTTTTATTTTTTTTGTCTGCAGCCTGGTAATTTTTGCCCAAATTTTACCCTCCATAATATTATTACATCATTTTCACTTTGAACTTGGTAACAATTTAGCAATTTTAATTAGGAAAATAATCGTTAAAATATTCGACAGTTTGATTATTTAAAAGATAGAATAAATTATATTAGAATTAAGGTCAAGTTTGAGTTTTTTTTTATTTAACAAATTAAAATTTTACTCTTAATCATGCATTAATTATTGAATCAAATATTTAGATACAAACTCAAATTTTTACTATTATATACATAACCCAACATGTTTTTCCTTCTTCTTTTCTTGGCATGGAACACCCTAGGGTTTAAAATTAGATGAAAGAAAGATAATGATTATTTTAATTTTGCATATAAAATTTAAAAATTAAGAAAAAAAGCCAAAACCCATATAGTAATCACTACTTACCTTTTATTAAAGTTGATGAAACATGAAAATATTGATTAAAATGATATTTAAAGAAATATATAAATTAATGCATTATATTTTAATTTTTTTTGTTACTCAATGTATTTTTAGGTTTCGTCCAGACTAATCTTTCAAGGTACTGTCGGACGTCAAGACGAGGACTTCTCCAAAAAAAAGTTTTTTACATTCATAAGGACTCAAACTCGAAATCACTTGCTTAAACGATCTGAGTCCATTCCACTCAAACCAATCTTTAGTTATAGTTTAAAAAAATTTACTAATGAGTGATTAAGATATAATTAATGAATTTGAGACACATTCAAATACCTATACGGCTATATCCATACCTATTAGTATAAAAGATTTTGTCTCATTAGGATTTTGAATATTTACTATATTTATTATCACAATTTATATAAAAAATCTAGTTAATTGATAAATTTTAAACTAATTATAATATATTTTCTTATTTCATAAAATTAATATAAAAATATTATTATAAATGAATTATTAATTAATTTTAAAGCTTTTTTAGAGCATTAGTTAATAAAACCTTATTTTAATAAAAAACCAACATTTTTCATGATCTTTTGCTTAATGTAATTTTAATTAATAATTTGTACCCCAGAAAAGCTTTCCTTTCCTTTCCTTCTTTTTTTTATTGTTTGTTTTGACTTTGATCCCATGACGTCACATTTACCGCTCCGTGGCAATTCCGTAGTTTTTCGAAAGTAAGCGCCCTATTTAAAATCCAAAATAAAAATGGAAAAATTAAATAAAGCAGGACTCTCTCTCACTTGCCTCAGTGTCTCAGCTAAGCTACCTTTGCCGCTCTTCGCGCGGGCTTCTCTTTCTTCTTCATTTTTTTTTTGTTCTCTCTCTAAAACTCGCCTGAAAATTGATAAAACGGCAGCGTTTAGACTTTCAGGCTTTTTTAGTTATAAACCGTTGGTGGTTTTCCGTTTATCGGATTACATTATCCCCATGCATTTTCCTTGAGAGAATGGGTTGCGTCTTCGGAAAGCAATCAAAATCACCGTCATCGGATCGCCGGAGCAACGCTGCAGCTTCACCACATCCTCCACGTACTCGTATTCGCCGGAGCTCTGGTGAGCCATCTACCGTAGTTTCAGCCACTGATGCTGTTGACGGGGTCGTGGATGTCAAAGAGCACGAGAGACCGAGGCAACAGCGGCAAAAAGCTAGACATAGCGGTGATTTCCCGGTGAGCATTCCGGCGACGGAGAAACGGCGGACGCCATCAGACCTGAACCAGCAAGGGTGGCCTTCGTGGCTGATGGCCGTAGCTGGCGAAGCCATCCGTGACTGGACCCCGAGACGTGCCAACACCTTTGAGAAGCTTGACAAGGTATCAACTTTTATTTCAATCTAATAAAAAAGCTTCCTTTTTTATTTTTATAATCAATTTTACTTTAACAATTTTGGATTTTTGTTGTGAATTTAAAGATTGGGCAAGGGACTTATAGCAATGTGTACAAAGCCAGGGATCTACTAACAGGGAAAATAGTGGCATTAAAGAAGGTTAGGTTTGACAATTTGGAGCCAGAGAGTGTAAAGTTTATGGCTAGAGAGATTCTTATATTAAGGAAGCTTGATCATCCCAATGTAATCAAGCTTGAAGGTTTAGCTACTTCAAGAATGTCTTCTAGTCTTTACTTGGTTTTTGAATACATGGAGCATGATCTTGCCGGCCTTGCTGCCTGCCAAGGAATGAAGTTCACTGAGCCTCAGGTACTATTCTTTCAGAAAATGGCTGATTACAACTTGGTTTTACTGTTAATGTTGATTTCTGTTGGATTATGGAGTTAATTTAGGTGGGTGCTTTCCCAGGGTTTTTTTTTGGCGGTTTGGATTCTTTCTGTATTTTGCTCTTGCTTGTCTAACTGAGATTTTGGGAGTATATGATTCTTGTACTTTTTTTGTTTTCCTTCTTGTGGCTTTTGATGTTACTCTTAAGTATTTGTCTAACTACTTGGGTCCCATTATCCCATACCTAGTGGTTTTGAAATCCAAATTTCTGTCTTTTGAGCTTTTTAATTATCTTTATTTTTGTACTATTTTTGGGTATGCAAATTCATGGAAATTTCCTGCTTCATATCAATTTTTGGAGTTGGATTTCCAGTTCTTTTAAATTATACCTTTATTTTGACAGTTTCTAAATGGAATGAATGAGAAATAACAAGAAAAGAAAAGAGGCTACTTTTTTAGATGCCTAAGAAAACTAAAACATCCACTATTTTTTCAAAAGTTAAAATATAGCTACTTATCTATCTTCTGGTTTCTGGAAACAGAACAAGCTGATAAAGTAATAAACAGATGATTCACTACCAGTTTACTCCTCTCATTCTCCATTACCTTGGCAGCAAACAGGAAATGATAAGTGTTTCCATAAGTGATTCTGCAGATGAATATCTAGGTTTCTCAGATATTTATGACAATGATTCACATCATGTAAGGCTACAATTGTGATTTGTGACTGATGTTCCTCCAACGTGGTGATTTGCCACCTTTTTGAAGCCAAATTGCTTGGAAACAAATATTTCTATTTATTGAAATTTAGAAGCAAGCATATAAGCTTGTAGTGGTTGGTTCATTGCTGAAATTAGATATTTGTCGCACAATGTGGAAAAGTGCTGAGAAATGGCATTAGTTTGTAATTATGATGCTGTATGTGAAGGTATTTCTAGGAGTGATTACAAATAGTTAAGCCTTGGAATGATCATCTCAAATTAAATGCTTAACTTCAAGATAGAATTGAGTTTAATTAGCATCTTGCTAAAGGAAGATAGAAATTCTCATGCAAGGCTGGTTATGGCTTGTGATGTTATGCACTTGCAATTGTCAGTGTTGGGCTAATGAGGTTTACATGGCTGAAGATGTGAAATTTAGATGATTGATTTGTTTTGATGTTTCTTCCCTCTGGCAGGTAAAGTGCTATATGAAGCAGTTACTTTCTGGGCTAGAGCATTGCCACAAACATGGTGTTTTGCATCGTGATATCAAGGGTTCTAATCTGCTTATTGACAATGAAGGGATTCTAAAAATTGCTGATTTTGGACTGGCTACCTTTTATGATCCTGAGCAGAACAAACCCCTGACTAGTCGAGTAGTTACTCTCTGGTATCGTCCACCTGAACTACTACTTGGGGCAACTTATTATGGTGTTGCGGTTGACCTATGGAGTGCTGGCTGCATTTTGGCAGAGCTACTTTCTGGGAAGCCAATAATGCCAGGAAGGACAGAGGTTTTTAAATATGTCTTTCTCTTTTGTTGATCTGCTCTTAAAGTCTGTTATCAGATCTTTCATTTTCTGTGAATCTGATGGAACATGAGTTGGTATCTGTGGTGCAAGCCCTCATGTAATTATGCTTAGAAATATTTGCTCTTTTCTGTTGCGTAATGTATTAGATTTTAGTGTATAGTATATTAATGCATATAGTCAATGATTGGCCAGTATGGGTTCAGTTTTAGATGCTTAGAATTAGAAACACATTATGCTCAGGCTTGGAACTTTTGTTGAAGCCATTGGAAATTGAGCATGGTATCAGCTCTTAATAAGCTAAATTCTGAATGGTCTTGGCTTGTTCTTCTGTAACTATTGCCAATTGACAACAGAAATAATGCATTAATGCTTAAGATAATTCTAGCTGAGATTTTCTTTTTCCTTCCTTTCCAAATTTCATGTTAAACATCGTTGGGAAAACTGCCATTGTCAAGTCAAATGAATATATACTGCGGTTATGATGTCTGATCAATTAATAATGTATCACCTTGGGAAGTCTAAAATCTAAATACTTTGGTATTTGTTTCATAACTAGTATTGCTTCTAGTTGGTTTAAATATGTAGTTTATTATTGTCTATCTGTTGATAGAAGTTTTCCCTTTTCTTTTGGCTAACATCAGATTTTTTTTCTCCTGCTTAGGTTGAACAACTGCACAAGATATTCAAGTTATGTGGATCTCCTTCTGAGGAATATTGGAAGAAATCCAAATTGCCAAATGCAACACTCTTTAAGCCACAGCAATCATACAAACGCTGTATAGCAGAAACTTTCAAGGATTTTCCATGTTCTTCTTTCCCTCTAATTGAAACTCTTCTTTCGATAGACCCTGAAGAGCGAAGTACTGCCACTGCAGCTCTTAACAGTGAAGTGAGTTGTATCAGCTTTGTTAATGCATCTCTCAAGAAAAATCAATATTTGTGTTGTACCTTTAATCTTTATTTATATATTTGAAGATAGCTTTATGGATTTACATTGATAGATAACCAGACTAAGAACATGTTGTGCATTCCAGGGACTTGCATGATCTATACCCTTTGCATTATCATATATCTACTGTGGAATACTTGATATTCTGTTCTCACCATCGGCTTGCTGCGTTATCTATAATTAGGGCAGAGCATATCTCGGTTATAACCGAGATAACCGACCGAACCCAATTCGGTTAAAACGGGTCGGTTAGGTCGGTTTCGGTTATTAATCGGTTATTTTAGTCGGTTTTTTAGGTTAAATCGGTCGGTCTTCGGTTAATGTTATGAGTAACCGAACCGATCGAATTAACCGACCTTTAATATATATATATATATATATATATATATATATATATATATATATATATATATATATGAATTTATCCAAATGGACCAAACCCAACCCAAATACCCAAACCCAATAAATTTAATAAACCCATTAATTACCCAAACCCAACCCATTAATTAAACTCATTAGCCATTAACCAAAATAACCGACAAAACCGACCGAATTAAATCGGTTCGGTTAGGTCGGTTTCACTGTGCAATTCGTCGGTTTTCGGTTATTTTTTAATGGAAGTCGTTTTCGGTTTTATTGGACCGAACCGATCGATTGCTCTGCCCTTATAATCTAGTTTGTGAAATATTTGATTTCCTGTTTGCAGTTCTTTACCACTGAACCATATGCTTTTGAGCCATCAAGTTTACCAAAGTATCCTCCCAGTAAAGAAATGGATGTAAAATTGAGAGATGAAGAAGCAAGAAGGTTGGCTGGCTTTCTTATTTCAGCTTTTGTTTTCTTTGAGCAGTTTGGCTATATTCTGGTAGCTGATATACATTTTTTCCTGTATAGGCAAAAAGGTCTAGCCAGCAAGGCTAATGCAGTTGATGGTGCCAGGAGAATTAAAGTCGCTGAACGTGCTAGTCGGGCAGTTCCTGCCCCTGAAGCAAATGCAGAGATTCAATCAAACTTAGATGTGAGTGGGAGACTTTGCTCTTCTTCTAATCTTTACTTATGCTTTTACTGTTTTATTTTTATTTCACTTTAAAATTTTGCTGCATAATAAAAAACACTCTAATCCAACTTCAAATGACCACTATCTACTTGTCAAATTACACTTGTTAAGTTCAAGTCACATGTGTTTCAACTTGATTTTGGGAATTTCTCACAAAAGAAGTTTCCGAGCTGCATATTTCTTGCCATGTAAATTAGTCCAATTATGAATATTAGTTTTAAGTGCTGAACTTTATCTGTATGCATCAGTTGTAAACTATGTTAGCTCTGACTTTTCATTTTTCTTGAAGTATCGTATCTTACTGTTCTACACCTATATCCGATGCATATCAGGACATGTGTATGGAGATATGACCCTTCAAAGACCCTTCTAATACATGGAAAAACTTAGATAAAAATTAAACATACACGTGTCAGACATATCCGTATCCGACACTCACACTCGAATCCGAGTAACATAGGTTGTAAAAGAAGCTACAAGTATTACTTGCTTAGTACTAAACCTATACATCAGTTAAAATTTTGGCTTTGTTAGGTAAGGCTGAATTTTGAAATACCTTTCTCTAGTATTATGTCTGTTTGATTGCGTTTGTTCTGTTTTGCCCATGGTTTTCATGAGCTTCAGTCACTTTGGATTTGATGCGAATACTTGTTTTTTTTTTTATTATTATTATTATTTTTTTTTATTTATGGTTTCCAGAAATGGAGAGTCATGAAACAAACAAATGCCAAGAGCAAGAGTGAGAAATTCCCACCTCCCCATCAAGATGGAGCTGTTGGGCATCCATTAGATGCATCACATAAAGGGCCTGTATCTTTTGGTGCGAGTGACACTTCTTTCAGTTCATCGATATTCAACTCCAAGTCATCGGAATCTGCTAAAAGTTCTGGACCTGCCGGCGGTCCTTCCAGAAGAAGGAAAACCAATAAAGACCCCCAGATGGCTCCATCTCGAAAGTTCATCCGCCGCTTCAAACCTTCCTCAATAGGCCTATGATCCATGGATATGCCATTTAGGGGTAAGTCTGATCATATAAATTGCAATTTTCCCATTTATTTGTATCTGATCATATAAATATCTGGTGTATAATCCACACCACGATCCCAAATTATTTGGTGTATAATCTGCCAATACAATTCCACTTTTTGTTGTACAGTTCTTTGTATGACAGTGCAAAAGGTTCACAATGCATCAGAGTTGAATAAAAATCTAAAATTAATTGCAAAGAAATGAGTTTTGGTATTTTGATATTTTCCCCTTAATTAGATTGCCAGGCAGTTTTGAGTTGAAGAATTTTATGCATTTAGTAAAGACTAAATAGTAGTAACTCACAAAATGCCCTTTTTCTCTAAACATAAATTTGATGTTTTTTCTGCATTCAGCGATGTAGTGTTTCCTCAAGTTGCAGTAATTCTTTCTTAAAATTGTTAAGAATGTGTTACAATAAATTTAAATGAATTTGCTAAGCCAGATCAGCAGCCACAATTGCCAGAATTTTTTTCTGAAATGAATTTCCTAAATCTCATCCCTTTCGTTCCATTCTTTATCTTGCTTATCGATTCCTGAAAGAACAAACACAGAAATTTCATCAGATTTCAGCTTTTGCATGACTTCATGCTCTACATATGTTTCTATGTACTATTACGTTGCTTCGGCTTCTCATTTTTTTTTTTAAGTACTCGTGTCTCATATTTGTGTCCGACACATATCCGAACATGAGTTTAAGGTCAAATACATGAAAATCTTGAAAAAAAATCGAACGTATCCGTATCCGACATTCACGTCCAAATCTGAGTAACATAGTTTAATGACAATGCTAGCAATTACCTAAGTGGATGTTTGGGATTCAACAATCTCAGCAGCGTCGTTGATATCGGTATCACTGAATGACCCTTTGTTCATATATTCATTTTTGCCTGCATTAATGCATGAAACAAGCAATTTACACTTTTCTAGTTATGGTTGATAGAATCTAAAATATGGATAAAAAATGATTTCTAATTAAATTAAAAGGAAAGATACAAAAACAACAGGCTAGAGAGAGATGGGGACAGGAAGCCAAATGGATGGCGAGTGAAGGAAGGAAGGAATTCCAAGGACGAATTAGGTTATAAATTATAATAGCTGCAGGAAGGGCAAGGATTATTTTATAACCTATTAAAGGGTTCAAAGGTTGTTACTTGTTAGGCAATCAACATGAAATGAAATATTATCTTATCCACGGACCATGATAATTTCTTAACTCTGCTTTTGAAATTAAAAAAAAAAAAAAATCATTATCAATGTATTGAAAACGAACTCATTAATTAATATATATTCGTTTGATTATTTGTTTCATAGCTTGGCCTTATTTTGAATCTATTGAAAATTGAACAAACATAAAACATAGAACAATTTAAACCTCAAGAAATACAAAGGTTCTTGTTGGAACTTGAAAGAGAGTCTGCTTCAATGTTTTTCAGTCTTGCTAATCTCAAACGAATAGCTTCCTTAATATGACCAAAAACTTGCATTAGAGATTGCTAACAATTGCTGTACAATCGATTGTTAACAATTCCTTAATATCTCAATCCTTAATATATGAAACTCTTGGTGGATTAACAACAAGTCCTTGTGGCAGATTCAGATTCAACTTCCCCAGTATCATAGTTGGTTGCTCAAGTTAAAGGCCACTTCTCTCTCTTTTATCAGATAACAAAAATGGTAACATTGTCTGGTTGCACTCTGCTCACAAGTTCAATCAGCCATTCTAGCCTGAGGAGGGCCTTATGTTAATACCAATTGTTTGCTGTGTGATGAAGTTTTTTGGAGACAAGATAGATCATCTATTCATCTATTGTGGATACTCTTAAGCAGGTTTGACAGCAGATTCATCAAACTGTGTGGCATTTATTTGTTATTTATTTAAATTTATTATTTTACAGTCTCTCAAAATCCCTTTTCTAATTTGTACTGCCACTAAAAACAAAGGCAGATTAGCATTAGATTAGAATAGGGGTGAATTCGGTTTTGGGTTTTTTCAGGTTTTAAAAATCGAATCGAAAAATTCGGTTTTTTCATATTCATAACCGAAACCGAATCGAAGAAATTTAATGAGGTAGCTCATTGTGATTCATTGACAGTTACGAGACTTATACACTATCAGTGCATCAAATACAAACTCATAAAAATTTTTAAAAATAAATGGATGTGTGACAGTTGTTTAACTATGTTTGTGGAGTTAAAAAATTTCATTACCAATATATAAAAAACGAACCCTTATATTAATGGCTCTCTCTATTTAATTAGTAGTATTACTACTACTAAATATAAAATAGCTAACTGGATATTAATTCAGATGGCATACATGCTACTGACAGACTTTTGAAAATTGCGAATTCGAGGGAACTTTGACACGTAATGCCTCTATTAAGTGAATTAATTAGATAAAAAGGTAGATTAGGAACTTCAACAAAATTACAATATATTTCCTTTTTAACAAGGAAACAGTAGTAACCAAAGGAGGAAAACAGTTAACAGATGCAAGGGTGGTAGTAATAGTATTTAGGCTAAAAATATATATATATATATATATATAATGTTATTATTTATCTAGGTAAGTCTTTATATTTTTATTGAATCAAAGTAAGCTTTTAACCTTTATTTTGCATCTAAATAAACCCTTAAACTTTAATTTTGTATCTAAATAAGTCTTAACTTTTAATTTATACCTAAATAAGTTTTTAACATAAATCAAATTTTCATTTGAAATAAGAGTTTATTTGAGTACAAATAAAAAGATGAAAACTTATTTGATTACAATAAAAATATAATAATTCAGAGGCTTTTATAATATTTTAACTTAAATATTTTAAAAAAAAATGGGTGAGCCCAGGGCCAAGGGGAGGATTTGATGCAACTTGATGAGGGCATGATTATAATTAAGGGTTTGGCATTCTAAGCAACAGATTTAAACACTAAATGGTTTTCTTTTGAGGGAGGTTTTTTTAAACAAACAAAATCCAAATGGGATTGTACTAAAACTGTTAAGAGACCAATATTCCCATGTTGAATTTTGTCTATTCCAAGTCTAAGCTTTTATTTTTTGCTATAAAATATAGCATTGACCTTAGGGAAAGACAAGTATAGCTAGCAACTTTAAACACAATGGGGAATCTATACAAATTATATGGAATCTTACAAATCCTATAGTAATAGATATACTAAGAAATTAAAGTTAAAGAAGACATCCCAATAGGATACTTTCTAACTTTTGAATTACTCCAATCTTACAAGTATAATGTAACTCTAAATTTTAGTAAAACCATGTATATATATATATTTTATATTTGATATATTTTCAGTATATAAATCTATATGTTATTAATGAATTACATTAATAAGTAAAGTTATGTATATTTATTTTTTAAAATTTTTAAAATTTTATATTTACTTATTAATAATGTGGTTTCATGTGACTCACTTAGACCTGACAATACTGGACACGATACGAACACGACACGGAAAAAATAACTAAAAACACGACACGACACTAAAAAATAACACGAATAGGACACGAATACACGAATGTCTCAAAATCTATTTAAGACAAATTATTAACATATCAAAGTTTATATAAATATAAAATACCTTAAACACGATTATGACACGATAAAATACACGAACACGACACGGATACACGAATTGCCAGGTCTAGATTCACTGACGGTATATAAATTTATATAACAGTGTATCAAATATAAACCCATATATATATATATAATAACTTAGTGGAGTAGTTAGTAAATAGTCACAAAAAAAATAGAAGCAGCTAATTTAGGAGTAAAAACCACACAAAATTACCTAACAAAATGATCAAAGTAAACTTTGTGTTTGGTTTGTATTAATCAAAAAATTAAAAACCAATCAAATATATTTGGTAATTTATAAATTTCAGCAATTAATTCATAGATTATAAACAAAAGTCAAATATAAAAGTTACAAATTGAAACCTACATTACATATGCTTAAAAAAAAAAAAAAGAATTAACGAGTGGGCCAATATTAATAGGAATATCTGTTGGAATAGTTATTGGACAAACTGGGCAAATGGAATCTAATTCTGTTGAAAAAACATGGACCCAATGGTCCAGTACTGTTGAAATTTAAAAAAACTTAAAGCAATACAGGTCCCACCGGGAGTCGAAGCCAGGTCGCTGGATTCAAAGTCCAGAGTGCTAACCACTACACCATGGAACCAGTACTTTTGTGTAATTTCACTTTTAAAAAATATATATATATATATTATATGAGTAATATTGAATGAAAATATATATTTTTTTATATGATCAAGAGATTGCATGGTTTTCATGTCATACACCTCCAATTTGTCACAAAGAAATATACTCCGGTACTTCATAAAAAATGGGAGAGCTACTTTTTTTCCCAAAGCAACCTAAGTGGGGAGTTGGCCATCATTTTCCTAATAGCACGTGGAAAATTTGCATTAGATTTGTTTATGGGTGGATTTGCTATTACTCGAACGGAGTCTTCGATAAAATTTTTGAAGTTTGAATTCAGTCCAATTCAAACTTGAATTATTATTTAATGAATAAATATATTTTTAAAATAATAATTTAATATATTTTGAAAAAAATTTGAGTTTTTTTTTTTGATGAGGGGGATGGCTCGAATTTGAGCATACATGCCACAAAGCCTCTTGGCTATTCGGCCAAGAGCTTGTTGGCAAAAATTTTGAGTCTATTGAATTCAATAAGTAAGATCAAACCTGATTAATCTCTAAAAACTCTTATGATCCGATCTGATTTATGAACACTTTTAATTCGCATCCATGACAAATTTATAAGTCATACTTATTTATAAGTGTAGAAGATGCTTCTACGTATTCATACTTATTTAACATAATTTTTTTTTAAAAAAAAAACCCACATCAAAAGATAGCTCTATATGTGGCAATAAAAAGCAACCTTAAGATGTTAGTTGGGCAATAATCAATCAAGTAAAAAGAAAAGGATGCCTGCCCTAATTCTGTGTTTTCATTATATATATATATATATATATATATATATATCTTTAATTGCATCTGCCACAACTACCTAATAAAAGTTCGATTGATTCCAAATTTTCTTTTAAGGCTTCTAAAATCACCAATTTGCTTAGTTTAACAATAATTAAGCAAGGGCCGGTTTATGGCAAAGGTAGCAGCATGTGGATAGGGAGGCTAGCTTTTTGAAACGTAGACGGCAAAATAAATTGGTTGGTTTATCAACTCATCCTCACCAAAGAGCAACATAAAAATGGAAAAGTCTCACCTTTTATTATGGCTCTTAAATTCAAAATTATTCTAAATATATATAGAATTCTTTTTTTATTTATACTAACAATGATTTTTTTTTTTTCACAAACGAAATTACGAGATTGACACATATTTCATTTTTTTTATAAATATTTTATTGATGATGGATGTGATAATTTATCGTGTATATATATATATATATATATAAATAGATATATACCAAGGTGGTAATTTTATTACTTCAAGTGATCCCTTCTAATGATAAGGACAATGGGTAATTAGCTTTGTTTACTTATGATTTTCTTTGGATTAGGCTATTTTCTATTTGGTTCTTACAATATTCTTTCAATTCTCCCTTTTTTGGCTACTCAGATGAGCTCCGCAAACAAAAACCTTGGGCTTGGCCAAGATATATAGTTCCAAGTACATACATGTTGACTATTTTGTGTAATAAGACTAATCTATTTGAATGAGCAGGCAATGCGGCTCCCATCACATCCGTATTAATCTATTTAGATTTGATAATTCGTGTATCTATGTCATATTCGTATTATTTTTTACGTCATAATCGTTTTTAAAGTATTATATATTTATATAAATTTTTACACATTAATAATTATGTTATATATTTTTTGACATATTCGTATATTCATGTCGTGTTTTTATTATTATTTTTTATTATATTTTATGTTATATTTTAGTTTTTTTTTCGTATCGTATCTAATATTACCAGATATTTGAATGTCATTTTAAAGAGACAATGCGGCTCCCACTGCACTCATCGTCCATTCAAATAGAGTTTAAAGCACATGTAGATTAATCTTAAATTTATTCACCCACGAAATTTGTGTTATGTTTAATGAATATTTAATGTATAATTAATAAGATTTATTATATCTAATGAATGCATAATTAATATAATGAATAACTACATTATTAGTTAATTAAAAACTCATTGAGGTAAGAGTAGCCTTTACCTCTAGGGTTTGAAATTTGAAGAATTTTGGAAAAGAGAAAAAAGAGGATTAAGATTTATGAAATCAGAGAGTTACATCGAATAATATAATTTAAATCTAATGAACTTTCCCAGGTTAAATCTAATGAACTTTCCCAGGTTAAAAGTAAAAAAAAAAAATTAAATTCAAAGTATAGGTTGGAGTTTGACTACATTACACTCACCTTAGAGCCTTATATTATAGCATTTCAATGACCTTGATTACCATATTTCTATGGAAACATGGACATTACCTTACCATTGAATCCAGTCACCAACGTTAAAACAAAAACAAACCCAAATAAAATTATTGAGTTAATTAATTAGAGGTAGAAAAAGGAAGAAACTTTTTTTTCAAAACCTAGAAATAACGAAAAAAATTAGGTCTTGTATATTTATATAAGGGTTTGAATTTGATGCACACTGACAGTAAATCTTACAGTGACACCTCACTAAAAAATAAATCTTAAACTCTAAAATCCTAAATCTTAAAACCTAAACTCTAAACTCTAAATCATAAACCTAATTTTTAATAAATAACATTATATGGTACACTTTCAATATATAAAATTATACATCGATAACACATCAAATATAAATCCTTTATATAAAAGTGCGTTTTATATACACGGCTTGATAAAATTTTTAAACTTCACGGACTTGTCTCAAATATCGAAATTATTGAAGAGCACATTCCTTTTTCTTGCCCAACAATGCTTACTGTATAACCAATTATAGTCTGCATCATATTCGTCTTTCGGGTAATATTCCTTCTGAGCCACAAAAAGAAACTAATAAAAAATTAGTTCACATTTTGGATTATTTGCTCTTTCACATATGACCTATCAGATAAAGATATATAATGGATCTTAACTTTTAAAATACTCAAAGCACAAAAACTTTATAATTTTAGACACAATATAAAAATATGATACGAATACGAAAACAATATAATAAACATCATGCGTTTAAATATGATTAATACGATACGTTTAATATACATATTATATTCATATTTAAGCTTTTGATACATTTAATAATTTGTGTTATATTTATATTTACACGGCTAATACCAAGAAAAAAACTCAAGACGTAACACATATACAAATTGCTAGATCGGGATTTGAATCTATATAAATGGATTTTAAGGTTTCCCCGTTGGGACTGTGACCATTTTGTTCTATATATATTTATATAGGAATCCTTCTAATTTAGTAGGACTCCTTTTTCTTTTTTTAGAACAAAAGTAAAGTTTTTTGTGGTTGCCATTTAGTTATTATGAAGTAAAAGTATAACTGTACAATGAAATCATATTTGGTTGAGAATGAAAGATTAATTAAAAATAGCATCAACTCATAGAAATTAAATTAATTACATTATAATTCATGAAAATCAAATTTTCAATATTTTGACTAAGTATTTAGAAATAAATTTAGGATTTATATTTGATGCATTGACATATAGTTCGACAATGCACTATATGACGTCACCTGTTAAAAGTTAAGTTTAGAGTTTAGGTTTTAGGATTTAGAGTTTATTTTTTAATGAGGTGTCACCATAAAATTCATTGTCAGTTTATAGAACTATACAATGATAATGTATTAAATACAAATCCATAGATTTATATATCCAAAAGGTATTTTTTAATCTTTACTTTCTAAACCAAAAGTAAATTTGTACTAAAATGAAAACTAAAACAAAGAGTTTAAATTAACTTGCAGTCTTCTTTTAACAAAATAAACAAAGGGCATCCATTTTTTTTATATAAAAAAAAATTGTAGTGATGATAATGAAAAGGGTTGCAAATGTTGGGAATATTTAAATTTTAAATTTGTTGGATGTCATATCTTAAAAATGATTGTATTATCCAAATGAGTTAAGCCTAGGTTCAAGGGCACCCATCTTTTCTATCTATTAATATATCACACCAAATGTGCTAGAATTTGGATGAGAGGAAGCTAGAATTAGGTTTTACCTAACTTATAATTAACCTGCTTCTACAATATTATTTCTAATACTACCTTCTATTAGAGAAAGAGAGAGCTGGAGCAGAAGAAATAATGGCTTACCATCCATGGATATTTGTCTCTGGCATCTAGGTATAATTGAATTTGCATATATCTTTGAAGTCTAACAATTTCTTTCATATATATATATATATATATATATATATATATATATATATATATATCCCAAAGCATTTTCTCCTTTCCTGCTATTCCTGATGGTTTATGCAGTACTGTAGTAGATTCATTTGGTGCCATGGCAAACTCAAGATGACAGATTAGTGATCAGTCCGAGTCAAATGAGTAAACTAAAAAAGCCCATGAAATTAATGCAGAAAAAGAAGAATGGACTTAAGAGCTTAAAAAACATGGAAATTAAACCTTTGTTTTTTGTTTCCTCTATGAAAGTTTAGGTGTTCATCTAAGCTGCATCTTCTTTTACAGTCATTGTTTATTCATGTATATGTATATATGTTTATGGTAGGAGATATATGGAAATCATAAATTTTACATACATCTCTTCATATAATTTCTTGTTCATTTTGTTTACTGCTTCTGAACCGGATCACAACAATAATGATGAATATTTATATATTTAGGTAACATCCTCTCTTTCATGGTGTACCTTGCCCCTCTGTAAGTGTTTTTGTTTTTTGTTCCTTTCCCATTATGTTTATTAAACTTTCTATACATATATATATATATATATATATATATATATATATAGAACATGAGAATTGGTCGATATTCTAAATTGCAGGCCTACATTTGTTCGGGTTTATAGAAAGAAATCGACTGAAGGGTTTGAATCACTTCCTTACGTTGTTGCACTAATCAGCGCCGTGCTTTGGATCTACTATGCCTCACTAAAATCCGATGCTTACCTTCTCATGACCATCAACTCCATTGGTTGCGTTGTGGAAACTATCTACATCATTGTCTTCATCATTTACGCCCCAAAGAAAGCTAGGGTATACTTCTACTTCATAACTAAAACCTTTTCCTACTCCTCTTACAGATCTCTTAAATCTATATGGTCACGTCATGTTTATGCGGTTGCGGACGTAACGAATGTTATTGGCGACGGAAAGAGCCGGAAGTCACAAAATAACGATCAAAACGTTACGTTACATCCGCTATTTAAATCCGTTGTCCTTGTTTAAACTTTTAGAGTACTGGGATGTGTATATTATTGCAGATTTTGACTTTGAAGCTGCTACTGCTATTCAATTTTGGAGGCCTTTTGTTGATCCTTCTTCTTACACATTTCTTTACCAAAGGGACAAGTCGAATCCATGTTGTTGGATGGTTTTGTGTAGTATCATCAACCGCTGTTTTTGCAGCGCCTTTGAGCATAATGGTCAGATCAGTTTGATCATTCTTTAAACTCTACCTCATTATTAATTAACCAATAACTATAGACTTTAATTTCTTTTTTATTATTAATTACTACTAATTTTGATAGAGGTTGGTCATTCACACCAAAAGCGTGGAGTTCATGCCATTCAGTTTATCATTTTTCCTCACCTTCAGCGCCATTATGTGGTTGATCTATGGCCTACTTCTTAAAGACTTCTATATATCTGTAAGTATTTTAAAATATATATATAGCTTTAATTCCGAAATAATACTCACATTTCAGCTGAAAATCTAACTAAAAAAGATGAAAATCTTTTGATATATCAAGATTTAGAGAAATTATCTCATTCAGTAGAATTTTTAAACTCTACAAGCAAGATTAGTAAGATAACAAGTATATTTAAATTTGACAATCTCTTAACCCGATTTGTGAAGTTAAAAAACTCTATTGTCAGTGTATTTACATTACAAACGAACTTCAAGATTTATTTATTTATTCTCTAATAATCAAATGATCAAATGCATGAATTGTGGCCTTCAACTTAGAAATACAATTAATATATATCCTTCAATTATCAACCCCTGCATGCCCTCATTTCTAATTTCATTATTAGTAGCTAGTTTTACCTAAATTTTCTCTGATTCTTTTTCTTTTTTTTTCCTTTGCGGATTAATAATCTCAGCTCCCAAACATAGTGGGAGTTGTTTTAGGGATGATCCAAATGGTACTATACGTAATCTACAAAAAATTCAACAACATTATTGTCAAAGATGAGCCGTCACCAGTTGTGAATGGAAAGAACTTAGCACAGATAAAAGCTTCAAATACCGACTCGACGACGTCGCTGCAAGTTTCAGGTGATGTTGAAGTTGGTAGAGATGAAAACTCGCATGGCCCTCAATTAGAACGTAGTCATAATAAAAGCATGGAAAGCATCAACAATCAAGCTCAACCTGGATCACAATGTGCCGTTTGAATTTGCCTTTTATAATTGCTAGTACACTATATAAAACTTAAGATATATTAATGTAATTAAAGCCAACTAATTAGACAGGAGCAACCACTGAAATGCTTGGACTCCTGGATTTTTTAAGGCTTCTTTTTAAACATGTGATGCTGTTTTCATTCGCATTTTCCTTTACTATTGGAAAGCAAATTAAGGACCGGAGGAACCAAGGAAATGCTTGGACTCCTGCCTTTAACGTTTTCTTTCTGGTGTTTATAAATAGGACCTTGATATAAATTAGCCTAATCACGCATTTATAATAACTAGGTTTAGTTACACGCACGTGAGTGATATATTATATAATTTATATCAAAATAATAATATATAACTAATGTTAATAATAATGTAATTGTTATTTCTCTAAAAGAGATTAAACTTAAACTAAAAATTATCAAACATAGAATTAAAATCTTACTTGAAAATATAAAATTAAAAAAAAAAAACCCCATAAAATTGAAACCTACTCTTTCTCTACTTTGATTTTTCTTTTTACTTTTTTCATCAACTTGTTTAATGTTAAATCATCCTCATCCATCCTCTTCATCTTCTTTTCTTTGCCTTTTATTTTTCGAATTCCTTTTATTTTTCTTTGATGCATGTCCATCATCTTCTATGAAAATTATTCTTTTATTTTTTTTATTTTTTTTATTTTTTTATTTTTTTTATTTTTTTTATTTTTTTTTATTTTTTTTTATTTTTTTTATTTTTTATTTTTTTTTTATTTTTTTGAGCTTTTTGCCTAGATCCTATCCCCTATCCCCTAACCCCGTGCTTATCCTACTTCACAATCCTTCCCAAATCCAACATAATCTTTAATTTTTTTTTGTTTTTGAGCTCATGATTTCTGAAAGAAAGAGACAACTTTTGCAGATATTTGCTCAAAACTGTGTAGTTTGTTACCATCAGCATCAACCAAGGTCTTAAATGGCTGAAGAAACATGAGTATTATTGCAGTAGCCTTCTTGGAAATCGTTTAACAGGTTTAATCCCAGAAAAGTTGGCAAATATAAGCACTCTTGACCAGCTTTTTCTTTGGCGATATCTTCACCGATCTTTTTGGGAGAGAGACCGAGTGGACCGATCTTCGGAGCGAGGGAACTGGCTGCTCCGATTTCGTCGCCGGTAACGCGGACGAAGACATCGACGATCTGGGTTGGGTCAAACATGGGCGGCATTGTTGGGTTTGTTCGTTGATGGAGTAGAAAAAGAGGGGGCCTAGGGAACGTACCAGAAAAAAGCAACCCAGATCTGCTCTGTTACCCGAGAAGGAAATCCCAGATCTGATGATCATTGGGTGATGATCAAGGCTTAATCAACTCTGTTACCCAAGAAGGAAATCCCAAGTGTGAACGTACCAGAAAAAAGCAACCCAGATCTGCTCCATGTTCCTCTTATCTGCTTTGTGATCATCACCTGAAGCTCCATCCATGTTATCACTTCCAGATCTTTCAGATCCAGATCCAATTTCAGCTCCACTAATAGCAGTAACTAGCCTTATTCGTTGAAGGGTCTTCGCCGACGACTGATGATATTAAGACCAAGGGAGATCAGAATGAAGATCAGGAGAGTTTGCGGTTGATTCACGGTTCGTCATCTCAGATAGCATTTTTTCTGGTACGTTGACGATCGACTTAAAAAAAAAAAAAAATCCTTATTGTAGGCAGATATACTCAAAATATGAATGGTCGCCAGTCCTTTGGAACGTCGAGGAACCCCCAGATTTTTCATCACCGGATTGCGCCGTTTTATCACCGGAAGAATAATCGGCGTTCGGGGCAGAGTTTCATGGGGAGTTTATGGAGGGATAGCTTACACAATGTCTTTGTTGGGAACTTGAGTCCCAGGGTCTCTAGACAAGCACTATGGGAGTTGTTTGGGCTGTTCGGGAAAGTGGTGGATGTTTTCATTTTCAGGAAACAACCTAAGAGACCTTATACATTTGCCTTTGTCAGATACAAGCTACAACATGAGATGGAGGAGGCCATCAAAGAAGGAAACAATAGGATGATCGATGGTCGAATAATAAGAGTGAATAAAGCCTCTCATGGCTGGTCGGATAGCAGAAGATATCATTCGGATAACCCATCTGTCAGAAGCGTGGAAGGAGGAGGGCCTCAGGTATTGGTCCAGGATCATTCCGGTATTAACAGAAGTAGATCTCAATCGGAACTTCCATCTGTCCGATTTGGGGAAGGCGTTGGGTCTAAGGGTAAGGTTTTCGTTCATGCTGGTGTCAATAGATCGTATAAAGAAGTTCTTGTGGGCTTGCCTCATAAGGAGGCTGTTTACATCGAAGTGGAAGACATTTTGCCGCCTCGATTTCCCAACCCGACTCCTCATATGAATCGGGTCAAATTGTCCAAGAGGGAGTGCAGTTTCAATCTGCAAATTCCTAAGGCTGAAATGGAGTGGTTATCAAGGAGTGCTAAAGGAAGATTGATGAAGGAAGCTTATATCGAATCGGTTCAAGAGGCCATGGTTTTAGAAGGTATCCACTGTCAGGTATGTCCGATGGGGGGTGTCTCGGTTCTTGTTATTTTCGAAAGTGCAGATCATATGGATCTTGTCCTCAACGATAGAAGCGAATGTTTGGCCCCCTGGTTTGAGACCATTGAACCGTGGAATGATGCCGTCCCCAACAAAGAGATTGCTGTTTGGGTAAACTTGTTTGATGTGCCGCTACAGGTTTGGCATGAAGGGTTTTTCAGTTCTTTGGGTAACAAATGGGGTTCTTTCATCAGACTTGATGATAACACAACAAATAGGAAGAGATTCGACGTTGCGTGTATGTTAATCTTGGTTGATAGCAAGCTGAGTATTCCGTCCTCTGTGTTAGTCACGGTGAGGGATAAATCTTTTAAAATCTCAGTTTCAGTTCTTGAGGTCCCTACGGGTGTAGCTAATATGAGAGCTCGAGATGGCTCATTTTCTGTTCCATTGCCGCATGAATCACCAGGCTCCTCTCCTAACAAGGTAGTTACCGAAGAGATCAGGGGTAAAGTTCCGGTGTCAGAGGGCATTCTCAGATGCATGGCGATTCAGTGCACGGCTCCCTCCGTACGGCGCAAAAACATTGATGAGGTAAGCAAAGCTTTTTCGATTCCTGTGCAATCTGGCAGTTTGGTGGGCGGGTTGGCGCATGTTGTCTGCCCTGTGTCCCCAGTTAATGAAGGTATCAGCGAAGGCTCAGTATGTGGTTCGCGTGTCGCCGACTCTCTCCATGATTTGGAATGGGATGGTGGGGCTCTTGTGAATGGGGGCCATAATGGGGCTGTTGGGTCATCTGTTGAAGTGGGAGTGGGCTTTCAACCTGTGGAGTCTAATGGGTTGGATTTATTGGGCCCTGTCAATAGCTCCTCCCCTACTCTGTTGGTCCGAGAGTTAAGCCCTTCCATTGTGTGCCCTATGGTTTCTGCTCCTATGAAGCGACTGAGATCGAGCAGGAAACTTAGAAAGAATGAGGGTTCCAAAAAATTGAAGAAGAACTGTAAGAAGAGAAAGGTTCCAGTGCCGAGGAAGTCCACCATTTCTGCAGTGAGGAAGAGGAGGCAAATTAGGAAACAGCTGAGAGTGATCTGCGATAATGTTAGTTGCGAGGACCTAAACCACCTTGAACTATCTGTTTCGGATAGTGACATCAGATCAAGGAATAAGAATATCTTGAAGGAGGCTGATGCGACATGGCTAGTCAGTACTGAGCTGGGGATCGAATTCCAGGGGGAGAAGCAGGATATCATCGATGGTTTTGCTCAACTGGAAAAGGAAGATCGTGAGGCAAAGGAGTAACATTCCACTGTGTTTTTGGTTTTATCAGGTGTGTTTCTTTTATTAATGAAGATTATTTCTTGGAATGTTAGGGGACTGGGAGGTAGTATCAAGGTTATGGCCTTGAGGAATTTGGTTTTGAATTGGAGGCCAGAGATGGTTTTTATTCAGGAATCAAAGCTTCAGTCTATTGATTCAAAGTTTATTAGAAAGGTCTGGGGATGCTCCCCTGTTGAGATGGAATTCTCGGCGTCGGCGGGTTCCGCTGGGGGTCTCATTATCTTCTGGCGGAAGGACTTCTTCTTAATTGAGTCGAAAATTATTTCACCTCGTTTCATTCTTCTGATTGGCTCGTTAAAGGCGAACAATATAAGATGTGGGTTCGTGAATATCTATGCTCCAAATGAGGATGGTGAAAGAGCTGCCTTTTGGGATGAGCTTGTGGGTGTGTTACAGGGCTATGACTGTCTTTGGTGTCTAGGGGGTGATTTCAATGTGGTTAGAAGCCCTGATGAGAAAATCGGATCAGTGTTCAGCACTACTCCTATGTTACTATTTTCAAACTTTATTAATCAAGTTGAACTCATGGATCTGCCGATGTCAGGAGATAAATACACTTGGACCAGTAATAGGGTCGTTCTGTCTTTCAGCAGATTGGATAGGTTCCTTTTATCGCCTGGTCTGGTTGCTTTATGGCCTTCAATCAAACAAAAGGCTCTTCCCCGTTCTCTTTCCGATCATAATCCAGTGTTGATTGTTGAAGAGAGCGTCAATTGGGGGCCTAAACCTTTCCGGTTCTTCAACAACTGGTTGGAAGATAGGAGCTTTCATCCTATTATCCAGAATGCTTGGAATTCTACAGGATATTCTCGGCCTTCGGGTTGGGGTTTATGGTTCAAGTTGAAAAATCTCAAACCAGCCATTAAAGACTGGTCTGTTAGGCACCATAAGGCCGATTTCTACAAGATCGTGGAACTTGAAAAGGAGATTGCTGGCCTCGAACAGAGTGTACAACAGGGGCAGGTGGGAAACCAGCTGCGAGAAGAGTTATGGAATAAGAAGGCTGATTTATGGTCAATGTATCGTATCGAAGAACAAACTTGGCTCCAGAAATCGAGATTAAAATGGGCACAAGAGGATGATAGGAATACTAAATTTTTCCATATTATCGCCACAGCTAGGAGTCGTAAGAACCACATTGGGAATTTGTTGATTGATGGGAAGGTGTTCGATGAACCTAGGGTTCTCAAGAAGGCCATTGGGTCGTATTTCAAAAACCGTTTCAACTCTACAAAGGTAGCCAGGCTCAAAGATCTCAAGTGCAGTTTTAAGTCATTATCAGCGCAAAGTTCGTCTAATCTTGAGCGACCTTTCTCAGAGGAAGAGGTTTGGGGTGTCATCCAAGGCTGCGATGGCAACAAAGCTCCGGGGCCGGATGGTTTTAATCTGAATTTCTTTAAGTCCTTCTGGGTCACGGTGAAGGGTGAGGTTATGTCGTTCATGAATAATTTCCATAGCACTGGTTGTATTGATAACTGTTTAAATGCGTCTTTTATTTCTCTTATACCTAAATGTGACTCTCCGTGCTCCATTAGTGATTACCGTCCTATCAGCTTGGTGGGCAGTGTTTATAAAATTCTAGCCAAAGTTCTTGCCAATCGCCTGAGACAATCGGTGGGGGAAATTGTTGGGCAAAACCAGTTCGCGTTCATCCCGGGGCGTCAAATTCTGGACTGCTCCTTAATTGCCAATGAGGTTATCCATTCTATGAAGACTAATGGAGAGGGTGGTATGATATTTAAGGTAGATTTCGAAAAAGCCTATGATTGTGTGGATTGGTCCTTTCTTGATTTTGTTATGGGTAGAATGGGCTTTGGGGATAAGTGGAGGTCTTGGATTCATTCGTGTTTATCTTCAGCTTCATTATCAGTCCTAGTTAATGGGGTGCCTACGGAACAGTTCAGGATGAGCAGAGGGTTGAGACAAGGCTGTCCCCTCTCCCCCTTACTGTTTAATCTGGTTGCTGATGTGTTGAGCTTATTCCTTAATAAGGCTACTTCCATTGGCCTTTTCAGGGGTATGGTTATTGATCAGGGGTCTGTGTCCATATCTCATCTTCAGTTTGCGGATGACACAATTATCTTCTGTGAGCCTTTGGAGGAGCAGGTTAGGAATGTTAAAAGAATTCTAAAGTGCTTTCAGTTGTTATCAGGCCTCAAAGTTAATTTCAAAAAGAGCAGTCTTTTTGGAGTTGGGGTGGAGCAAAGTGTCACTGATCGGTGGGCTTCGAATATCCGTTGTCTGAGCAGTCGTCTCCCCTCCCTTTATCTTGGTCTCCCATTGGGTCACGGAGCGAACTCTATCTCACTGTGGAGTCCTATCATTGAGAAATTCAACAAGAGGCTTGCCGGCTGGAAAGGTAATTTACTCTCCATTGGGGGCAGATTGACTCTTATTAAATCGGTGTTGTCTTCACTGCCCATTTATTATATGTCTCTACTTCAAATTCCTCGTACTGTATCTGATGAGCTGGATAGAATGGTCAGAAGATTCCTTTGGGGTGGTTCTTCGTCGGTGAAGAAGATGCATATGGTTAATTGGAAGTCTGTCTGTAATACCAAGGAATTTGGAGGACTCGGTCTAGTTGATTTAAGGCTTAAGAACAGAGCGATGCTCAATAAATGGATCTGGAGATTTGGGAATGAGCGTTTCTCTTTATGGAGATCAGTCATAGCCGGGAAATATGAGTCATCGGTGGGAAATTTGCTTCCTTCATGCAGCTGGTATCGGAAAATGTCCCCAACTTGGAGAAACATTATTCGACCCCTTATGCCTTCAAATCATTTTCATCCTTTTTTGTCTGCTGGGTTGTGTTTTCTTCCAGGTGATGGCAGCTCCATTAATTTTTGGCAGGATGAATGGATCGAAGGCGTTATCCTTAAAGAGCAGTTTCCAAGAGTCTTTGCGGTAGCTGTTTCTAAAAGCGGGAAAGTAGCGGATTTTGGCAAATGGCTTAATAATCAATGGCATTGGGAGGTTAACCTCCGAAGAAGATTGTTCGATTGGGAGCTTCAGCAGTGGGAATCCCTGTTGGATCTGCTGGGAAATCAAGTACTCTTCAGAAACTCTTTCGATTCAGTTGTTTGGAAGCACACCTACAGTGGCGTTTACTCGTCTAATTCTTTCTGCCATTCTGTGTTGAGTGAGTCCTCACTTAAATGGGATCATTGGAAATTTATATGGGCCGGTTATGCACCTCCGAAAGTGGAAATCTTTTGCTGGCAAGTTTTGAAAGGCAGCGTTGCTACCAAAGTTGAACTCAGCAAGAGAGGTCTTATTGTTAATGGTCCGATTCTGTGTCCACTATGCAATTTGATGCCTGAAACTACAGAGCATCTGTTTTTTACATGCAGAGTATCATGGTTTGTGTGGGCTCATTGTTGTCTTTCTTGGGGTATATCTTGGTCCACGCCAAGGAGTGCCGTGGGTTTTTTTCTTGCGTGGCAGCATGCGTTCCCAGCAAATCATTGCAGCAAATTGTGGAGAATGTGTTTTTTTGTTGCACTTTGGTCTATTTGGTTGCACAGGAATGATATTGTTTTTAACAGGAAAAATGTTGCTGTTTGGCAGCTACTGGACTCTATTAGACTTAGACTCGCTTTATGGTCCAAGGCTAAATGGCCTTGTGAGGAAGGGCTGCTTTCGCAGTCCAAGTGGTCACCTGCTATTTGTCGATTGAAGAGGGAAATGAAAGTTGGTGTTGATGTGACTTGGAGTAAGCCACCTGCCGGCTGTCTTAAGTTCAACGTCGATGGTTCGGCGCGTGGTAACCCAGGTCCTGCGGGGATTGGCGGTATTTTGCGCGACAATCAAGGTATGGTGAAAGCAGTTTTTTCTAAATCTATTGGTTCTGCTAAGGCATTTGAGGCTGAATTAAGGGCTGTCAAAGAAGCCTTCCTCATTTTTGCTGCTTCGTCTTGGGTGCTATCGCATAAACTTATAATTGAATGTGATTGCCAGATGGTTGTTGCTTGGGTTAGGAATCCGAGTAGAGCCCCATGGCGGATTTTGAGAATTATAAGATCTCTAGAGTTTGTTCGAACTGCGGTTCAAAACTGGGAAATTGTTCATATTTTGAGGGAGGCTAATGGTGAGGCTGATAAGCTAGCCAAATCTGGTGTCAATAGGGTGTCAGATTTGTTGTTTTATAGTCCTTAGTTTTGTTTTGCAGCATGCTGTTTTTCTGGTTTGTAATAAGGACATCTTTTTGCAATAAATCATGCTTTTCAAAAAAAAAAAAAAAATGTTTGATATCAAATTGTATTCATCAAATTTCTTCATTTGTTCTGCCACAAGATATTTTTGAGTTCGTTCAGATTCTTGTCTCATATTCATATGCATAAAGAACAGATATTTATTGCCTACACTTGAAATTATATTGTTATAATAGTCTGGTTCTCCATCTTTTTTTTTTTTTTTTCTACATTGAAAAATAAATTGTTAGTTTTCAATCATTCATATTTAGATTGAAATTAAAGGTACAAATTATTTTTACCCCAATTTGAATGAATTCTATATATTCTGATATTGAACAACCAATAATTGTTTCCGCTCCTTCAAATAAAGTTACTGTAACTTCTTATTTCCCATCACTGACTTCAAGTTTCAGTAGATATCTGCAGCAAAAAATCAATTAGGTATCGCCTAACTTTATGTATGAATTTACATATTTTTTAACTTACCTTGGCTTATAATTATCACTTGCATTTTCGCATTTGTAGCACTGTGCTTGATTATCATTAATATGAACTTTTCTTTTGCAGATGTTGCAAGCATTGTAATATGGTATGTCCTTATTAATAACATTTATAATAGTTGCTTTGAACGAATAAATCATGTTCTGCATGTAAAACAAAGTTTAGACTTTTAAGCATTCTTTTAATAAAAAATAATCTATAATATATATTTATTAAAAATATATAATATTTTTTTTCTTTTTAAATATATATATTTTTTGGTAAATCTATATATTACATGATTTTTTATTTTGGTATAAAATTATATCAAATGATAACAAAATTATTACAATTGTTATCAAAACTATATCAAAAGTTATCAAAACTATTATAAATACTATAAAATTATATCGTAAGTTATCAAAATTATCTCAAAAATTATCAAAATTATATCAAAGTTATCAAAATTATATTAAGAGTTATCATAATTATCAGTGATTATCAAAAGTATATAAAAAATTCCCAAAGGTTACCCAAATTATATCAAAAGTTAAACAAAATTATATAATCAAAGTTAATTAAGTCAGGTAATATACCACCAAGGGAAGATAAGGACCGTTTGACCAATTGTTTTCATTATCCTATCTAGCACTCTAATTAAAGCTAAAATATATAATCAACATTTAGATGAATAAGATCACCCATAGAATAGATGAATTATTGTTGCAGAAGTAGTAATCTGCACCACATGTTTCAGTCTCAACCAAAAGATTTAAACTTCAATCATAGCCACTAGATTAACACATAAAAGGCCTAAAATTATACTATAAACCAAGACTCTCAAAGATTGTCGAAACAGAAATTTAAATATTAATCGTAATGCGATACATATTATAATTATTTTTTTCGTTAATATTCATCGTAATTAATTACAACATCATTCATTACTTTTACAATTATAATAAATATGATACATTCACAATGGTAATTTAAATATCTGATTGCGCGTTGAAAGACTGCTTCAAACTAGCTAGAGCCGCAAAAACTAAAGCAAAATTAAAGCTTTTGATTAAAGGGTTGAAAATTTTACGTCTCCTTTACTCATACAAGGTTGTGCAAGTGCCAGCTGGTTATGGACAGCTTTCGCTTTCAAATGCTCTGTTCATGAAATTAACTAACCTCGTACCGCATTTACATCACACGTGTGCAGACAGCAAGTTATCACCTGAGCAAAGTTATGGTGAATTTGAAGAAATTGTTTAAAATAAGTGATCGTGTGATCATTCTAATCATAAGGTAATCTTAAATATTCGGATCATGGGAGGGAAGTTGATGTACAGCATTTAGCAAATCTTATCATTTTAGGTAGTTTAGTATATTTTAATACCCCACCTACCACTTCAAGGCCTATCTTTACATAAAGAAATTCTTCAACATCATATAATAATTTGGTTATTTTTTGAGCTTTTGATTTTCTATTCGTCCGAACACAACCCAGCTATTTAAATCCCTGCCAAAAGAATCGATCGAAGAAAGAAGCTGAAGGATTTGTGAAGCTTTCTCATGTAATGTTAGATATATGTAACTGTCACGAAATGAAGTTAAGCCACTTGGAACGATGAGAAGCTGACTTTGAATCCCCTGTTCATGCTTGACACAGTCAAAAGATATGAGATAGAACCCAATAGCAAGTTAACATTTTGCTCTTCATCGCCATCACCCGAAAAGCAAAGCCAGAGAAATTAAGGATTTTCTATGACAAAATCATTGAACGAAGAAATAGTGCAGAACGACCTCATGCATGTTGCACCTGTCAAAACTTAATGTGGAAGCATGGAAAAATCCGTACATTTTAAACTAGTTAAGTGGGGAAGATTTGCCTTAATGGTTTTGGCGGTTGTACGTGACAAATGGGCTTTTAGAAGAACTAAAAAAAAAAAAACTTAACTATTGATAGAATATTGCTGAATTTTAATTTTAGTGATTAAGATTCATTCTCTAATACCTTTAAATATAAAAAAAAAAATGGAACGTTTGTAATGTAAGTATGGCAGAATAGTGTGATGCTCTGGCATGTTGGGTGCATGCTTTAGTAGTACATTACATAGATTAACTATTCATTTTTCATGCAAAAGCAATGGAACCTTGCCTATATAAATGTCAAGACCTTGTGCTAGCTTTTGCATCCCAGCTCGAGTGTGAGAGAAATCTAGGGCTTTTAATTTCCTTTTTACATTGATCCCCCCCTTTGGGAGAGAGATAGAGAGAACCGAAGAGATGGGCATGTTTTCGACTGATAATCCATGGGTTTTCATCTTTGGTCTCCTAGGTATATATATATATATATACATATACAGATTTCAACTTCTTTACGATTTTACAATTAAACTTGCGCAAAGAAATTAGTTTGATGTTCTAATTTTTATTATTATTTCTTCTCTTTTTCTTATCAATTGTTGTAGGTAACATTTCCTCCTTCGTGGTTTTCCTAGCTCCATTGTAAGTAGTTTGAGGGTTTCATGGTCTATTTGATTACTAATTTTAAGAAATAATATCAAATTTAAGACAAAGAACTGATGATACTAAAGTACTAATGAAATGATTTATTATTTAATTTCAGACCAACTTTTATCCGAATTTGTAAGAAGAAATCGACAGAGGGTTTCCAATCAGTTCCATATGTGGTTTCACTCTTCAGTGCGATGCTTTGGATATCCTATGCCTTTGTAAAACCTGGAGCTTTCCTTCTTATTACTATTAACTCCTTCGGTTGTGTCATAGAGACCCTTTACATTGCTTTGTATATTGCTTATGCACCAAAGCAAGCCAAGGTATATATATATATATATATATATAGAGAGAGAGAGAGAGAGAGACTCTCTCTTAATTCTCTCCTTACCCTTTTCTTCTTCTTTTTTTTTTTTTTATTTGCATTAATAATTTGTAAAAATGAACTGCAGATGTTTACCTTGAGGATATTTCTATTGCTCAACTTTGGGGGGTTGCTATCTATTCTTCTTCTCTCCCATTTTCTAGCAAAAGGATCGAATCGAGTCCAACTTCTTGGATGGATCTGTGTAGCATTTGCTACAAGTGTATTTGCTGCACCTCTAAGCATCATTGTAAGGATATCTTCTTAACTATTTTTTCATGGCTTTGTTCTTATACTTTTTTTATACAAAAAAAAAAAAACCTGCAGATTGAGGATAAAAAAAGCGATTGTAAATACTGTAATGTAATTCGAATCCAAAACTTGTTGTCTGAACCAACTGGGTTAAGACTCGTGTTCACTTTGTTCCTATATCTAATTAATGATTTCTTTCCAAAACATTGTTAATTTTCCTTTTATTTTTAAATTTTTTGTTTTGTTTTGCAGAGACAGGTTATACGAACCAAAAGTGTGGAGTTCATGCCGTTTTATTTATCATTTTTGCTTACCCTAAGTGCTATCATGTGGCTTTTATATGGCATATTCCTTAAGGACTTGTATATTGCGGTAAGTCAGTCATGATGATGATGATCCACTGAAAAACTAATTAATATTGAACTATGACAAAATCTACTAAAAGTTACTTCACAAATCTACTTAATATATACTACAATATTAGACTAATTATTACTATTAAATTTTACTTTCACAGATTCCAAATGTTCTCGGTTTCGGGTTCGGGTTGCTTCAGATGGTGTTGTATGCAATATACAAGAACTCCAAGACGGTAATCATCGAGGAAGTCAAGTTACCAGAACATAGTATTGATGTTAAAGAACTGAGCACAGTTATGAATAATTCTGAGTCTGGTGAGGTGCAGGAAAATGAGCTCAGAGCCGAACGTCCATGCTAGCAAAATGTGAAGCTTATTTGATGGATTTGTACCTAAATATATATATATATATATATATATATATATATCCCTCTGCATGTACTTTTACTACTGTGATATACAATGTTTATGCATATGTGTCAACAATATTTCATGCTGTTATTTTCTAGGGTTTGTCTGTTTTTTTATGTAACACAACTTGTAAGCCTAACTCATGCTCGATCGAGGGAGCTAAATTATAATAATCATGGATATATGCTTCATGTTTCCTACTTCCATATGTATATTAGTATCGTATTTTTGTTTATTTTGAGTACATGATCAACTATATATACATACGTATATACATATAAATGATATGTAATGAAAGTTCGAGAAATAATTTAATTAATTAATCTCGACGATGTGAAGATTTATAAATGATCAACTCTTTATTCCATAATAAGCAAAATAACTTACCAATCAAATTTGTTCAACTTATGGTGTTCACAATTAACTAAAACATGCAACATGTCATATATTCTTAAGATAATGCATGGTTTTTTTACAATAGAAGGATAAAAAAAATGGATTCGAATCTCACTGAGAGATTCACTAAAATTTAAAAATTGTTGAAGAAAGAATAAGATGATTCTTTTATCCCTTCCAAATAAACATAATTAAGTATTTATAAAATACCATCTCAAATCATCCTATTTCATTAGATTCGGGATGTGATATAGTTTCGAGGATTTGAAACATGTAACCAGAAATTTATGTTTAATTTTTTTATTTTTTTAGCTTTTTATCTTTCTATATATGATTTACAAAGGCTGTGTGAGGAATAATATTTTGGAATTCTTATAAAATTAAGTTTAATGAGATTATATAAATATGGCATACCCCAACTAGCTAGTAGATTATGGAGATCAATTTAAAATAAAAAAAAAATAAGATTATCATACATAAAAATATTATTAGTTTATGTATAGAGAGAGTTCTTTGAGTGAAATAGTGGCCCATCCAAATTTGCAAGCCCAACCCTATCTTGGACGTTGTTGTTTGAATCTAAACCCAGTCCTAATCCAAACTGGATGGCAATGGCATGAACACATTACTTTGAATTAGTGTAGCCTTTTGAGTCAATTTTGGGCAAATTTCCTTTCATGGTTGAACTTGATCAGGCCTCACTATGAACACATAGTTAAAGCATAAAAATTATAGATAAGAAATTTAGGTTGAAATTAAAAATAAAAAAAAAATTCTCTTAGCACCAAAATTTCTTTAAAAAATTGCCATTTGTTTTCTCTTGTAAGAGTACATAGGAGCTATATGGGTTGTCCTAAAAAAGAAGACTTCTTTTGGTTGATATTTTTATTGTTTCAATAGTCATACCTTCAATTTGTAGTATAGCTCTGGTTTCTAATATTATTTAATGGAATATAAAAAAATATGATTAGGCAAGGAATTTTTATGAAGATGTATTAAGGGTGGTAATCTCTTTTATTATTAATTAGAATATGAAATGCCTTCTTGGATATACTATTCCAAATATACAATGCCTAACAAAGAGAGATTTCAAGGTTGCACTCCACTGAAATCTCTTGAACAACATGAATCCAAATTGAATAAATTCGAATTAAAAAAGGGAAAAAAATCATAGAAAGAGAATGGCTTAAATATAAAATTGTCCATGTACTATACTTCTTTTCCCATTTTAGTATTTAAAGAATTTTTTACCCTAATCGGATACCTATAGTATAATTTTGTACCCCGATTAGGTATCCGATTTGGATAAAAAATTATACTATAGGTATCAAATTAGGGCCAAAAATTCTTTAGATACCAAAGTGAGAAAAGAGGTATAGTACAAAGGACAATTTTATATTTAAGCCAAAGAGAATTAATGTTAAGGAATGGTACTTGATGAAATTGTTTGATTTATTTTACATGAATTTTGCTAACAAGTGTCTTAACTTTTAAGAGTACTTTTAAGGTTACTATATATAGTAATATTTTCAATTAATATATTGAAAATAATGAATAAAATTGTTAACTACTAGCATTTAATATAACATTATTATTATAAAAATTTATATTTGATGCACTGTCAATGTATAGATCTACACCGGTATTGCATCTTAGATGCCACCTGTTAAAAGTTAAGTTATAGGGTTAGGGTTAGGGTTAGAGTTATAGTTATAGTTAGGGTTAGTGGTTAGATCGTTAAGGGTTAGTTTTTTAATGAAATGTCAGTGTAGGATTTATTGTCAGTGTATAGATTTATACATTGAGAGTACATCAAATACAAATCTTTATTATAAATAATATATTAACTAATTTTAAAGAATATTTAAGAACATTAATTGGTAAAATCCATATTACAAAACCCCTCTAAAAGCCATTTGCACCTTTTAGAAAAAGAAAAAAAAAAGTGGCTTTTAAGCTAATTTGAACCAATAACAACAAATACAATTGTCGATGAGGTCTCCGTTTAAAGGTAAGAATGAAATCTTGAAATTTCGAGATTTCAATTTCAAGTTTCATCGTGTATGGATTTCATTCAATTTTATGTTGAATTTATTCAATTACGTGCTGATTTATTAATTGATTTATTCGTTTGATGTGATTTTCTTATATGAATATAATATTTGATTATGATTACAATTTTTTACATACTTATAATTTCATAAAGAAAGACACACCACTAATTATAGGTGTAAGTCATAATTGAGATGCAAATCTCAATATTTGTACGCATAAAATTAATAATATATAGTAGTGATCATTACACCTGTTCAAAGGTCAAATCTGATCCATATTGAATTGGGTCTGGATAAATATTTTTCAATTTAGCTCAGTCCAGTCTGAATTAAATTACTATTTATTAATAAAAAAATTTAATTTAAATTTAATTATAAAAATATGTAAATATTAATATAAAAATAATATTTTTATTTTTTTAAATATTTTATGAATAATAATTCAGGTCTGCAGACCAATTCGAGCCCAACCTCACTCGAACTTAAATAAAGATTGTGAAAAAATCCGTATTGCGGCCCGGCTCATAAACACTTGTAGTGATCTTAGATAGATTATAATAACTAACTACTGATCATAGATAGATTAAATCTAAAAAGGATATAAAAAATTGGGTGGATGAGGATCTCTCAATTACTGATCATCTCTTACTAGTACTACTGCAATAATAGTAGATTTATAGTAGATTTAAGGGTTTATTAATAGATTAGGATTCCAAATGTCCTTTTTATTTACTACTTTTTTGGATATGAGTGGCAATGGCATGCCTAGCTAGGATTTATACTATGCTAACAAATATCTACACCCATATATTAATTCTTCCTACATACACATATTTTAATATAGAAAATCCACATGTCTCAATTATCTATAAATCTGTTCAAAATCCTTATTGGAATATAATATTTTAAATTTAAACTTATTCATTCCGATTTAAATTATTATTTAATAAATAAAATTATTTAAATTTAATTATAAAAATTAATATAAAAATAATTTTTAATATTTTAAAAATAAAAAGGACTTTTCAAACCCGACAAATTTGGTCGGGCATTGAACAAACAATTTTTTTTTCTATTCGGATTGGCCTCACTCGATCCAATCTATGAATGTCTTTAATTATCTCTAATGCAAATGAAATTTTTCTAATTTTGATTAAAAAATAAAAGGATGTTAAGTCCGATTAAATATTACAATTTATATTTATGAGAAAGTGAAATAGAATAAGAAAATATTCGAATTTTAAACCTTAATTCTCTTTAAAAAGAAGATTGAGAATCCTTGCACGAAGTTTTTTTTTTTTCTCACATTAAATATTATAACTAGCAGAATTATGTTTTTTTTTTTTTTCTTTTGCCACTATATATTATGCCTAGTTGCTTTTTGGATAAACAATGCAACACTATTTCATTTTAAATTTTTATTTAATAAATATACCAAATCAAGCACTTTCTATCCCACTGTCTCCCAGTTCTATCTTTTCTCCATTTCCTTCTGTAGTATAAAGCCCAAGAAATTATCTACTTTCTTTCTTTTTTTTTTTTTTGGTGGGTGGTGGGTTTTCAACTTTTCTAAATTTTAACCTTTATGTATAGAGTGGAAACAAATCCTTATCCTATGTATTCCCTGCCCAATTTCTGGGACAAAATACAGGCTGACTGCCTCATTGTGGGTCTTAATTTCCAACTTGCTTAATGCTTGATTAGCTAATAATTTCCCCAATCATAAGGATATATCATTATTTCATAATTATTAATCAAATGTGAGCTAATCTCTTCTGAGACGATTTTAAAGGCATACTCTCCATCAGATTTGTCCAATGGTTGAGCTATTTGCTTGGTCCGACAAGTTCGACCCGAATTGGGTTGAATTTGGATAAAGATTTTCATAATTCGAGTAGATCCTGCTCGAATTGCTATTCATTAAATATAAAATATTTTTTATTTAATTTAATTATAAAATATAAAAATATTAATATAAAAATATTTTTTAAATATTTTTTTGAATAATAAAATGAACTTTTGGATCTGTCCGGATTTGACCTAAATCGAGCTTAGATAAGAAAAAAAAATCTGACATGGACAATTCTATTCTCCATATCGACCTGGTATATTTATGATTTTATTCACAAAAATCAAACCTTGTTTTACAAGAAAATAGAACTTCTCCCCTTATCAATTAGATTAATTCAGATGATTTCACGATCATTATATATAATTAATAAGCTAATATAAGAGATTTCAAAACGATAATTATAATTTTTAACTTGACAAAAATGATGTACTTTATTCATTAAAGAAGCAATATTAACTTGCTACCAAGAAAAACAAACTAACTGTGTACAAACAAAAATGAAAAACAAAGGAAACAATTAATGAGCTAAAATATATAGTATATCATTCCCTAGAACGTTGACAATAAGCTTATTTTCAACTTTCATTATAATTACTTACAAGTTATGAGATTCATTGATTGTATCGGTATAGACTCGAGAGGGAGAAGAAAATAAATATATGTAAACATTATTTGATTAAATTGTAATAACATTTCTAGCTACGTAACAATTCTTGGTAATAAATGTATTTAATCATGCATGTGCTATAGCTATATTATTTTTTTGTATGTATGTCATTAAATTATGTGCACTATGATTTGTTGATCATATAATATATAATCATTTAAGCATATCTTACTTGGGTTGTCCTGGATCTATGAATTAAGTAGGGTCTATTAGCACAATTTTTACAAAAAAAATGGGATCTTTGTCAAAATCGATCGTTTTAATAGGTGCCAAGATGATCGATTGATTATGGCAACATATTTAAATTCGATAATTTATGTATATGTGTCGTATTTTATGTTTTTTAATATTAATCATGTAAATATAAATATAATAAAAATTATATTAAATTTGTTAAAATTTTAAGCATGAATATAATACGTTTATTAAATATATTATATTAATCGGATTTAAACTTAATATGTTGTATTTATTATATTAAATATCATATTTATAACATAATTTTATATAATGTCTCAATGTTGTAGTGACGAGGAATGAGTAGGAAGAAGTATTAGGATTACCATGATAAAAAAAACAAGAAAAACATGGCAACTTTTCCGAAACCAAAATGTGAGACCCAATGAAGTATGAGTTGTAAACCTTAAACCACTTGGTGGATGACACATAATAAAGAGACAAGGTGGGACCCATGGGATTTTGTATAGGTACTAGGAATGGTACTGTCAAGTAGGGCTTAGGTGGAAGATGGGGGTGCCTATTTCAGATACATAGGCACTAGCTATACTTAGGGAATTAGGGAAGGGAGCTTAGGGAAGTTAATTAGAAAAGCTATTAGCATATCCGTAAATGTAATTTTTTTTTTTTTGGTTTTTAAAAGTTAAGATTAGTGAAGGTTATTAAGTTCAGGTCAAGACATATCATAAATTTTAGATAGGAGTAACGGTGATATTTATAAATAGACATATTTAAAGGTTGGGTAATTTATCTTGTTCGGTCCGTATTAAGTCGGATTTGGATGAGTAATTTTGTGATCCGAGCCGGCCCGACTCGAATTACTGTTTATGAAATAAAATATGATTATTTTATTTAAATTTAATTAAAAAATATATAACCGTCCGTCCCCCTCCTGAAAGCCATATTGACATATTGTCATCTCAACTCAACTCTTTGCTTCTTTTCAGATCCTGACATGGAATCAGGCAATTGAAGCTGTGCTGAGTAGTAAACGGCTTCCCTTACTTAAATTGAGAGACTTGAAGCTCCAGATCTGCTCTCATCACTTCCAGATCTGCTCTCATCACTTGAAGCTCCATCCATGTTATCACTTCCAGATCTGCTCTCATGTTCCTCTTCTCTGCTTCTTTTCCAGATACTTGCCCCAAAAATTAAGCTACATCCATGTGTTTAGGGTTCAGCTCGAAATCTCCAATCTCACTCCCCTCCGTTCCCTTCCCCTTTCAACCGAACAACTTCCTTCCGATCTCACGCGCACTTCTCCACGCGCCATCCAAACCCCAATTTTCTTTCATCCCACGCCCCACGCCCCATTCCCGACTTCGACTCCTCCTCAACTGAACCCGAGCCATCCTCCCCCTCCTCTTCCACCTCACCCGACTCCGAACCATTAGAATCCCGCCTCTCCCAAGTTTCACCTCTGTTTACCAAAGTGGAACCGGCAAAAAGCGGAGCTCCGAAAATCAAAGAAATCCGGTTCAGTATCCGGATCCACCTCCTCCTCCTCCATCTACCTCCCTCCGGTGCCTTTAAAAAATGGATTTCAAATGGGTTAAAGTGGATTTCGTGGTTTAGCCAATATAGCGAGAGAATAAACGGGCGCATCGTGATTCTGGGGTTGACCGCTTTCATTTTGGTGGAATTGGCTACTGGTAAGAGCGTGATAAGTTATCATACGCCGGCGATTATTTTCATGCAGATTTATTTTGTAGCGGCATCCGAGAAGAAATAGGATAACTTGGTGAGAGATGACTGCAGAGAAAAAGAATATGAATGGTCGCCAGTCCATTGGAACGTCGAGGAACCCCCAGGCTCCCCATCACCGGATTGCGCCGTTTTATCACCGGGAGAATAATCGGCGTTCGGGGCAGAGTTTCATGGGGAGTTTATGGAGAGACAGCTTACACAATGTCTTTGTTGGGAACTTGAGTCCCAGGGTCTCTAGACAAGCACTATGGGAGTTGTTTGGGCTGTTCGGGAAAGTGGTGGATGTTTTCATATCCAGGAAACAACCTAAGAGACCTTATACATTTGCCTTTGTCAGATACAAGCTACAACATGAGATGGAGGAGGCCATCAAAGAAGGAAACAATAGGATGATCGATGGTCGAATGATAAGAGTGAATAAAGCCTCTCATGGCTGGTCGGATAGTAGAAGATACCATTTGGATAACCCATCTGTCAGAAGCGTGGAAGGCGGAGGGCCTCAGGTATTGGTCCATGATCATTCTGGCATTAACAGAAGTAGATCTCATTCGGAACTCCCATCTGTCCGAGTTGGGGAAGGCGTTGGGTCTAAGGGTAAGGTTTCCGATCATTCTGGTGTCAATAGATCATACAAAGAAGTTCTTGTGGGCTTGCCTCACAAGGAGGCGGTTTACATCGAAGTGGAAGACCTTTTGCCGCCTGGGTTTCCCAACCCGACTCCTCATATGAATCGGGTCAATTTGTCTGAGAGGGAGTGCAGTTTCAATCTGCAAATTCCTAAGGCTGAAATGGAGTGGTTATCAAGGAGTGCTAAAGGAAGATTGATGAAGGAAGCTTATATCGAATCGGTTCAAGAGGCCATGGATTTAGAAGGTATTCACTGTCAGGTATGTCCGATGGGGGGTGTCTCGGTTCTTGTTATTTTCGAAAGTGTAGAACATATGGATCTTGTCCTCAACGATAGAAGTGAATGTTTGGCCCCCTGGTATGAGACCATTGAACCGTGGAATGATGCCGTCCTCAACAAAGAGATTGCTGTCTGGGTAAACTTGTTTGATGTGCCGTTACAGGTTTGGCATGAAGGGTTTTTCAGTTCTTTGGGTAACAGATGGGGTTCTTTCATCAGACTTGATGAAAACACAGCAAATAGGAGGAGATTCGACGTTGCGTGCATGTTAATATTGGTTGATAGCAAGCTGAGTATCCCGTCCTCTGTGTTAGTCACGGTGAGGGATAAATCTTTTAAAATCTCAGTTTCAGTTCTTGAGGTCCCAGCGGGTGTTGCTAACATGAGAGCTCGAGTTGGCTCATTTTCTGCTCCATTGCCGCATGAATCACCAGGCTTCTCTCCTAACAAGGTAGTTACCGAAGAGATCATGGGTAAAGTTCCGGTGTCAGGGGGCAATCTCAGATGCATGGCGATTCAGTGCACGGCTCTCTCCGTACGGCGCAAAAACATTGATGAGGTAAGCAAAGCTTTTTCGATTCCTGTGCAATCTGGCAGTTTGGTGGGCGGGTTGGTGCATGCTGCCTGCCCTGTGTCCCCAGTTAATGAAAGAATCAGCGAAGGCTCAGTATGTGGTTCGCGTGTCGCCGACTCTCTCCGTGATCGGGAATGGGATGGAGGGGCTCCCGCGAATAGGGGCCATAATGGGGATGCTGGGTCATCTGTTGAAGTGGGAGTGGGCCTTCAACTTGTGGAGTCTAATGGGTTGGATTTATTGGGCCCTGTCAATAGCCCCTCTCCTACTCTATTGGTCCGAGAGTTAAGCCCTTCCATTGTGTGCCCTATGGATTCTGCTCCTATGAAGCGACCGAGACAAGCAGGAAACTTAGGAAGAAGGAGGGTTCCAAAAAAATGAAAAAGAACTATAAGAAGAAGAAGGTTCCAGTGCCGAGGAAGTCCACCATTTCTGCAGTGAAGAAGAGGAGGCAAATTAGGAAACAGCTGAGAGTGATCTGCGATAATGTTAGCTGCGAGGACCTAAACCACCTTGAGCTATCTGTTTCGGATAGTGATATTAGATCAAGGAATAAGAATATCTTGAAGGAGGCTGAGGCGACATGGCTAGTTAGTACGGAGCTGGGGATCGAATTCCATGGGGTGAAGCAGGATATCATCGATGGTTTTGCTCAACTGGAAAAGGAAGATTGTGAGGCAAATGAGTAACAGTCCACTGTGTTTTTGTTTCCTTATCAGGTGTATTTCTTCTCTTAATGAAGATTATTTCATGGAATGTTAGGGGACTGGGAGGCAGTATTAAGGTTATGGCCTTGAGGAATTTGGTTTCGAATTGGAGGCCAGAGATGGTTTTTATTCAGGAATCAAAGCTTCAGTCTATTGACTCAAAGTTTATTAGAAAGGTCTGGGGATGCTCCCCTGTTGAGATGGAATTCTCGGCGTCGGTGGGTTCCGCTGGGGGTCTCATTATCTTCTGGCGGAAGGACTTTTTCTTAGTTGAGTCGAAAATTATTTCACCTCGTTTTATTCTTCTGATTGGCTCGTTAAAGGCGGAAAATATAAGATGTGGGTTCGTGAATATCTATGCTCCAAATGAGGATGGTGAAAGAGCTGCCTTTTGGGATGAGCTTGTGGGTGTGTTACAGGGTTATGACTGTCTTTGGTGTCTAGGGGGTGATTTCAATGTGGTTAGAAGCCCTGATGAGAAAATCGGATCAGTGTTCAGCACTACTCCTATGTTGCTGTTTTCAAACTTTGTTAATCAAGTTGAACTCATGGATCTGCCGATGTCAGGAGAAAAATACACTTGGACCAGTAATAGGGCCGCTCCGTCCTTCAGTAGATTGGATAGGTTCCTTTTATCGCCTGGTCTGGTTGCTTTATGGCCTTCAATCAAACAAAAGGCTCTTCCCCGTTCTCTTTCCGATCATAATCCAGTGTTGATTGTTGAAGAGAGCGTCAATTGGGGGCCCAAACCTTTTCGGTTCTTCAACAACTGGTTGGAAGATAGGAGCTTTCATTCTGTTATCCAGACTGTTTGGAATTCTACAGGATGTTCTCGGCCTTCGGGGTGGGGTTTATGGTTCAAGTTGAAAAATCTTAAACCAGCCATTAAAGACTGGTCTGTTAGGCACCATAAGGCCGATTTCTACAACATTGTGGAACTTGAAAAGGAGATTGCTGGCCTCGAACAGAGTGTACAACAGGGGCAGGTGGGGAACCAGCTGCGAGAAGAGTTATGGAATAAGAAGGCTGATTTATGGTCACTGTATCGTATCGAAGAACAAACTTGGCTTCAGAAATCGAGATTAAAATGGGCACAAGAGGGTGATAGGAATACTAAATTTTTCCATATTGTCGCCACAGCTAGGAGTCGCAAGAACCATATTGGGAAATTGTTGATTGATGGGAAGGTGTTCGATGAACCTAGGGTTCTCAAGAAGGCCATTGGGTCGTATTTCAAAAACCGTTTTAACTCTACAAAGGTATCCAGGCTCAAAGATCTCAAGTGCAGCTTTAAGTCATTATCAGCGCAAAGTTCGTCTAATCTTGAGCGGCCTTTCTCGGAGGAAGAGGTTTGGGGTGTCATCCAAGGCTGCGATGGCAACAAAGCTCCGGGGCCGGATGGTTTTAATCTGAATTTCTTTAAGTCCTTCTGGGTCACGGTTAAGGGTGAGGTTATGTCGTTCATGAATAATTTCCATAGCACTGGTTGTATTGATAACTGTTTAAATGCGTCTTTTATTTCTCTTATACCTAAATGTGATTCTCCGTGCTCCATTAGTGATTACCGTCCTATCAGCTTGGTGGGCAGTGTTTATAAAATTCTAGCCAAAGTTCTTGCCAATCGCCTGAGGCAATCGGTGGAGGAAATTGTTGGGCAAAACCAGTTTGCGTTCATCCCGGGGCGTCAAATTCTGGACTGCTCCTTAATTGCCAATGAGGTTATTCATTCTATGAAGACTAATGGAGAGGGTGGTATGATGTTTAAGGTAGATTTCGAAAAAGCCTATGATTGTGTGGATTGGTCATTTCTTGATTTTGTTATGGGTAGAATGGGCTTTGGGGATAAGTGGAGGACTTGGATTCAGTCGTGTCTATCTTCAGCTTCATTATCAGTCCTAGTTAATGGAGTGCCAACGGAACAGTTCAGGATGAGCAGAGGGTTGAGACAAGGCTGTCCCCTCTCCCCCTTATTGTTTAATCCGGTTGCTGAAGTTTTGAGCTTACTTCTTAATAAGGCTACTTCCATCGGCCTTTTCAGGGGTATGATTATTGATCAGGAGTCTGTGTCCATATCTCATCTTCAGTTTGCGGATGACACAATTATTTTCTGTGAGCCTTTGGTGGAGCAGGTTAGGAATGTTAAAAGAATTCTAAAGTGCTTTCAGTTGTTATCAGGCCTCAAAGTTAATTTGAAAAAGAGCAGTCTTTTTGGAGTTGGGGTGGAGCAAAGTGTCACTGATCGGTGGGCTTCGGATATCCGTTGTCTGAGCAGTCGTCTCCCCTCCCTTTATCTCGGTCTCCCCTTGGGGCACGGAGCGAACTCTATCTCACTGTGGAGTCCTATCATTGAGAAATTCAACAAGAGGCTTGCCGGCTGGAAAGGTATTTTACTCTCCATTGGGGGCAGATTGACTCTTATTAAATCGGTGTTGTCTTCTCTGCCCATTTATTATATGTCCCTACTTCAAATCCCTCGTACTGTATCTGATGAGCTGGATAGAATGGTCAGAAGATTCCTTTGGAGTGGTTCTTCGTCGGTGAAGAAGATGCATATGGTTAATTGGAAGTCTGTCTGTAATACCAAGGAATTTGGAGGACTCGGTCTAGTTGATTTAAGGCTTAAGAACAGAGCGCTGCTCAATAAATGGATCTGGAGATTTGGGAATGAGCGTTTCTCTTTATGGAGATCAGTCATAGCCGGGAAATATGAGTCATCGGTGGGAAATCTGCTTCCTTCATGCAGCTGGTATCGGAAAATGTCCCCAACCTGGAAAAACATTATTCGACCCCTTATGCCTTCAAATCATTCTCATCCTTTTTTGTCTGCTGGGTTGTGTTTTCTTCCAGGTGATGGCAGCTCCATTAATTTTTGGCAGGATGAATGGATCGAAGGCGTTATCCTTAAAGACCAGTTTCCAAGAGTCTTTGCGGTAGCTGTTTCTAAAAGCGGGAAAGTAGCGGATTTTGGCAAATGGCTTAATAATCAATGGCATTGGGAGGTTAACCTCCGAAGAAGATTGTTCGATTGGGAGCTTCAGCAGTGGGAATCCCTGTTGGATTTGTTGGGCAAACAAGTGCTCTTCAGAAACTCTTTCGATTCAGTTGTTTGGAAGCACACCTATAGTGGCGTTTACTCGTCTAATTCTTTCTGCCATTCTGTGTTGAGTGAGTCCTCACTAAAATGGGATCATTGGAAATTTATATGGGCCGGTTATGCGCCTCCGAAGGTGGAAATCCTTTGCTGGCAAGTTTTGAGAGGCAGCGTTGCTACCAAAGTTGAACTCAGAAAGAGAGGACTTATTGTTAATGGTTCGATTCTGTGTCCACTATGCAATCTGATGCCTGAAACTACAGAGCATCTGTTTTTTACATGCAGAGTCTCATGGTTTGTGTGGGCTCATTGCTGTCTTTCTTGGGGTATTTCTTGGTCCACGCCAAGGAGTGCCGTGGGTTTTTTTCTTGCGTGGCAGCATGCTTTCCCAGCGAATTATTGCAGCAAATTGTGGAGAATGTTATTTTTTGTTGCACTTTGGTCTATTTGGTTGCACAGGAATGATATTGTGTTTAATAGGAAAAAAGTTGCTGTTTGGCAGTTACTGGACTCTATTAGACTCAGACTCGCTTTATGGTCCAAGGCTAAATGGCCTTCTGAGGAAGGGCTGCTTTCGCAGTTCAAGTGGTCACATGTTATTTGTCGATTGAAGAGGGAAATGGAAGTTGGTGTTGATGTGACTTGGAGTAAGCCACCTGTCGGCTGCCTTAAGTTCAACGTCGATGGTTCGGCGCGTGGTAATCCCGGTCCTGCGGGGATTGGCGGTATTTTGCGCGACAATCAAGGTATGGTGAAAGCAGTTTTTTCTAAATCTATCGGTTCTGCTAAAGCATTTGAGGCTGAATTAAGGGCCGTCAAAGAAGCCTTCCTCATTTTTGGTGCATCGTCTTGGGTGCTATCGCATAAACTTATAATTGAATGTGATTGCCAGATGGTTGTTACTTGGGTTAGGAATCCGAGTAGAGCCCCATGGCGGATTTCGAGAATTATAAGATCTCTAGAGTTTGTTCGAACTGCGGTTCAAAACTGGGAAATTGTTCATATTTTGAGGGAGGCTAATGGTGAGGCTGATAAGCTAGCCAAATCTGGTGTTAATAGGGTGTCAGATTTGTTGTTTTATAGTCCCTAGTTTTGTTTGCAGCATGCTGTTTTCTGGTTTGTAAAAAGGACATCTTTTTTTGCAATAAATCATGCTTTTCAAAAAAAAAAATATATATATAAAATATTATTTTATTAATTATAAAAAAGTGATTCGGGCTCGCGGGCCAGCCCAGTCTCACCCAAAGCCGGGCTTGGGCAAGAAACTTGAAAAATATTCGAGCTACGGTCTGATCTGGCCCATGAACAGGTCTATTTATGAATTACTAAGACTATTGGTGAGACTTGAACCTAATATTTGTAAAAAAAACTCTCAAATTTTTCTTATATGCAAACTTGACCACACTTACTTGTCCTCAACCACCCCCCTCCCTTTTTCCTTTCCATCAGTATAAATATCGACCCCGAGATTGCTTCATGGCTCGTGGGACTGAGAGTAACGAGATAGAAACAGCCTCAGTTGACAATAACATAATTACACTTTCTTTTGAGAGAGAGATTGAGAGAAAAAAGAGAGGGAATTACAACATATACATCTAATAGAAACAGAGATGGCTCTTCACCTTTCTTGGGCTTTCGTTTTTGGCATTCTCGGTATAAAAAATATTCATGTTTTAATTTACACATTTCTATGAAGGTTCAACTTCAATCAGCATTTCTTTCTCAGTATCTAATATCCCATGTTTGTTTTCTTTGTTTTTAGGCAACGTTGTTTCATTTATGGCTTCCCTTGCTCCCCTGTAAGTCTCTTGTCAGGCTTCTTTTTTTTCTTTTCTTTTTTTGTTGGTATTATTCTTAGTGAATTTCTCCTTTAAAATTTCTCTTATTAATGGATATATGGTGATATAATTTGCAGGCCAACATTTTACCTAATATACAAGAAGAAAACATCCGAAGGGTTCCAATCAATTCCCTACGTGATTTCGTTCTTCAGTGCCATGCTTTGGATTTACTATGCACTCCTTAAAAAAGATGCTATGCTTCTCATTACAATCAACACTTTCTGCTGTTTCATTCAGATTTTTTACATTGTTACTTACTTTTACTATGGTCCGAAGAAGGAAAAGGTATATTTAATATTCCACAAAGCCTAACCCTTTCTCCCTTCTTATATATCATCAATTATTCCTCCTCCTTGAAGTTCAATATTTTTCTAATTCAACTTCCAAATGGGGGAATTTCAGGTCGTGACTGTGAAGCTTTTTCTCTTATTCAATGTTTTCGGATTTGGAGTAATCTTCCTCTCCACTTTTTTCCTGCAAAATCCCTTGATCCGTCTCCATATTCTCGGATACATTTGCATGGCATTCGCTTTGAGTGTGTTCGTCGCACCTCTTGCCATTGTGGTGAGGATAAAAATAAACTAAATGCTAAGATTCGAACTCCAAATCTACTGAATGTTACTTTTTAATAATTATTGCATGAACAAATTGGATTAAACTCAAAATTCATAAACTAACTTTATTTACAGATATAGTATATATTCATTCCAAAGTCACTTAATTTTCAATTCTTTTTTTGCAGAGAAAAGTCATAAAAACCAAGAGCGTTGAGTACATGCCATTTACTTTATCAGTTTTCCTTACCTTAGGAGCAGTGATGTGGTTCTTCTATGGACTTTTGTTAAAGGATATGAACATTGCTGTACGTTATCTCATCATTCATGCAATAACCTTTTGAATATTCTTTATCTTTCCTTTTTTTCTAATTAATATAGTACTAATAAACTCTTTTTTTTTTTTTTTTTTTTTTTGGGGGAGGGCAGGTTCCAAACGTACTTGGGTTTATCTTTGGAATACTTCAAATGATACTTTATGCAATCTACAAGAACTACCCTAAGAAAATGGTGGAAGATCCAAAGCTTCAATTATCAGATCAGCACATAGTTGATGTTGTTAAACTTGGCTCGATGGTTTGCTCAGAAGTAAACGCTGTGGCTCCTCAACCAATTATCGACAAAAACTACAACAATGGAGGCGTTGTTGAAGGTCAATATTATACTAAGGAAAACACTACGGATGCTTCCCACAAAGTTTGAAAAGTGAATGAAAAAAAAAAACTTGAAATTATTTTCAAGTGGCCGATCGAGATGCCATTAGAAAGAGGGTCCGCTTGAGTATGTCTAAACTACGTTTAGTTTGGTTTGCATGGGCAAATCTGCAGTTTTCTCTTTTCTTCTCTTTCTGCCCTTTTGAGTTTAAATTAATTTAATGTCTATTGTCGTTCAATTTCTGTCCCTCATAATTAGTTAATTTCTTTAATGTTTTCATTAATGAAATGTCTATGTATATGAATTTTATATAATTATCATGATGATCTTTAGTTTCTTTTGGCAAGTTTTTTGGATTCGGATACTTTTAAAAGGTTTATGTAATCAAAGTGTTAAAAATATTAATATCATATTATATTAGATTGGAGTTCGTTCATGAATCAGATCGGGTCAGACCATACTCAAATAACAAAAAATTGCTTGTTCAATGATCGATCGGACTTTTTTAACTCGAAAAATTCATTTTATTGTTTAAAATGTATTAATATATTAAAATTTAAATACAAGTCATTTTTATTTATTAAACCAGGCCGAATTGGCTTAAATCTAAAATATTCTTATTTCATTTTCAATTCGATTCGAAACGAATTTGTCGAATCAAACGAATAACCCAACTCTTATACAAATCTACATTATAATGTTCTTGCTTTTAATAAAAAGTTCTTGCTTTAAGCATTTTGGACCATTGTTATCCTTTAACTACATATATGATAAGATATGATGTATATATACAAGATTAAATAAGAAAGTTAGTCGATCAACTTAGCCTAACACAGAAAAGAGAAAACAAAAGAGACCAGAACCGATTGCGGGCCAATGTCGTTCCCTCTAGATAGTAGATATGCCCTTTCCTCCTACTTTTCGACAATTGACTTTAATTAGCTCTTTCTTTCGTCCACTGATTTTTTTTTTTTTTTTTTTTTTTTAACACAGTTTAGAGATGAAGGATAAATTTGGGTCTTGAGTGCTGACTTTTTTTTTTATTTTAGAATTAAGCTTGAATCCTCTCTTTTTATTTATATAATATAGTATATATGTATATATAAATTAAATAAAAGAATGAATGAAAAAAAGAGAAGTAATTAACTCGCAAAACAAAAATAAAATTAGCTGAACTTGAAATTTAATTCAAATGATTCAATATTTTTTTAGGAAATGAATTTTCGCAAGATTGGTATTCGATTTTTTAACACTTACAAATATTTTTCTTCAATTTTTCTTAAAGATTGACCTCCTTTATATATATAAAAAAAAAAAAAAAAAAAAAAAATTAGCTATATATTTCTATGATGCTAAAGTCACTCCAATTATATCATTAAAGAAACTTGCCTTAGCTCATTGAAAGTTCTTTAAAAAAAGACAATAATTCCAAAAATAAGAGTATCAGGATGGTAGTTATATAATCTAAACAATAGCTAGCCTCATAATTAATTTCCTTAATAGCTGTTAGTTAGAATTAAGAATTTGTGTCATTACAATTAGACCTGCTCACGGGTCGGGCAGGCCGTCCAATCTATATTGGGTCGGGTCTGGGCAGGAAATTCTTGTTCTAGGCCGGTCCGGCCCAAAACAGTGTTTTTTGTATTAAAATAATATTATTTTATTTAATTTTAGTTATAAAAATAAAAAATTATTAATAAAAAAATTATTTTTTTAATTTTTTAAATATAATGAACAGTGCTTCACGGGTCGACAGGTCGGCTCTAGGGGTGTGCATAATTCGGTTTTAACCGAATTAACCGACCGAATTTTAATTCGGTTCCGTTAATCGGTTAACCAAATAAAATTCGGTTCGGTTAACGGTTAATGGTTTTGAGAAATTTTGGTTTTCGGTTAATTCGGTTCGGTTAAGCGAAAATAACCGAATTACACGAATTAACCGAAATGCTTAAAACTACAAGATTTTATGAGTTTAGATTTTTTTTTAAATTAATTTATATATTAAAAACTAAAAACCCTAATAACCTTTCCTATTTAATTTATATATTAAAAACTAAAAATTAATTTATATATTAATTTAGATATATTTTTGAGTCTTTGAGACTATGTAATGTTCATGTTTTATCATTTTTTTTAGCTTTGTTTGTTTCATATTTGGATTTTATAATATGCTTTGCTTTTGGATTTTGATTAGTTGGACTTGGATGGATAATTTGGATACAAAATCATGTAAAAAATAGGTTAGCAAAATAATTTTTTTATTTATTTCGGTTAATTCGAAAACCGACCGAATTAACCGAAATAATTTCGGTTCGGTTAATTAACCGATTTAATTATTCGGTTCGGTTAACGGTTAATTGGAAAAAAAAATTCGGTTAATTCGGTTTTGGGTAATTCGGTTCGGTTATTAACCGAATTAACCGAATGAACACCCCTAGCCGGCCCAGGCCTGGGCAAAGACTTTGAAAAAAAATTCAGACCTCGGCCCGACCCATGAGCACCTCTAATTACAATATATAAGTTAGATATACTTTTTTCCATTAAAAAAAGTTATATATATATATATATACTTCTAATCACCCCTTAGATTCTCATATATTCTCTCTTTCTTGGTTTTAATCTTATTACCATGCTTTTTTCCTTTTATATATATATATATATTTACTCTCTCATAAAAAAAATTATATATATATATAACATAATTTGATATTAAGATTTGACAATTTTAACACGACACGAAAAAAATAACTAAAATATGACACTTATAAATAACATGAACACGACACGAATACACGAATGTGTCAAAATCTATATAACACGAATTATTAACGTATCAAAATATATATAATTATATAATATCTTAAACTTGATTATGACACATAAAAAATATACGAACACGATACAAATACAAAGATTGTCAAGTCTAAGTTTAATTACATAATATATATATATATATATATTTATATAAACCATTGAGTCAAAACTTAAACTTGTACTAATTGGTTTTTTCCATTTTAGGTAAATACTTCCAATTCAAGTCATGATGTTTAATTATTAAAAAAAAACAAGAAGCAAGCTAGAAAAAAGAATAGAATCAAATGGTAACCATTTTGCTGGAAAAGCATGCAAGGAGGTTTCTCTTTTACAAAAAAAGAGCTGGCCTTCTCCCATATCTAACCTGAAGAAGGTAGCACAATCTTGGGGGCACCTAATTATGAATACCAAAAATGAGCAATACATCCACAGTGGATCATAAAAAAAAAGTTTCAAGTTTTAATTAAATAGAATCTTTGCAACAAAAAATTCAACAGATTCTATAAAATTTTGATTTTTGATCAATGTTGATGTCTTCTTAATGGTGGAGCAAGTAAAACCTCTGAGGATTGTCAGACAAAGGCTGATGTTTATATGAAAAGATAGAGAATATCAGAGAAGCACCAAGTTATGTTTTCGGAGCGTGCTCCGATATAGGTTTAGAGGATTTTTAGAGGAAAAGTAAGGAATAATCAGAAGATTTTAGTATTTATGATTTCTTTTATCTCAGGCCGATCTTTATTTAATCTATTTATACCTGGTCGATGGATGCTTGTTAACTTGACAGTTGTAAATCAAGTATCTATCCTATTTGAAGTTGCTCGGTATAGCTGTGGGCTTGTCAAATGTTCTAGATGTAGAGATCCAACATGAAGATATCCAGATGGCTCAAACAATCAAGAAATGCAAATTCATGTGTCAAATCTTGCTTTCACTTGTGCTATTAGATTGCTAATAACAACAACAATTTCTGGGGCCCTAAAATAGGATAAAAGTCAATAGCAAGAAATAAAAAAGTTGATTGACATTTTCTCATTGCAGGCCAATCCATTCTTGATACTCCATCATTTCAATTTAGCACTTTTAGTATTGGCTCTTCAGATATTGAATGAATATTTGAAATTTAGCTAAAGAAGTTTAATTATTGACTTATTATTGTTTTGTTTTCAAATGGGTGCATTTAAGGTCCACAAAACAAGATCAGGTGCCTTGTTCTTCATGCCAAAAGTCACCACTTCCCAGCATCTGGTATAATTTACTCATTATCTTCAGCTTTTGGATTTTCCATTGAGATCCCAGTGTTCTGCACTTGAATGATTAATGCCAAAACAAAGAAAGATTCATTGGCACTATAATTTTTTAGTAAAATTTCAAATACTCCATAATTGAACTTGTTGTTGGCATTGGGTTTCATTAGAATGCTAAATTCTTGAAAATTATATAAAAATTTGTTATATTGGATAGGATTAGATTTGTCCATGGAACGCCGAGTCACGGCCCAAAATTTTTATTTTTTCTTTGCCCAAGCTCATTCGGGCCAGGCCCGCTTGTATAAGCCTATTTCACTATTCAAAAATATTAAAATATTAAAAAATATTTTTATATTAATATTTATATATATTGTAATTAAATTTAAATAAAAAGTTATTTTTTATTTAATAAATAGTAATTCGGGTCGGGTCGGGCCAGTCCGGTCCGAATTACAAAATACCTTGTCCAAGCCCGACCTAATACGAGCCGGATCTACTGGGCTGAAAAGGCTACCCGACCCGTGGACATGTCTAGATACGATGAATAAGTCAAAAAGATGGGTAGGCATAAAAATATAATAAGACATTTTATTTAAGGTATACTTTCTTTGCCTTTGGCCAAGCCGATCATCCACTAACCAGACTTTGCCAATCTGAAGTTAGTACCTTCTGAATTGATTCTTTCATTCCTCGAGGAAATTTTTTTTTACCTTTGTAAAGAAGTACCTTAACACCCAAATTTTAAACAAGGACTGCTTCCTATATCTAAATAGTGGAGAATCTCAGATTCTAGACATAGTGTCCAGTGACTCGAAAGTAGAGTATCAAGTCGGTCTAATTGCCCCACCATTTCAGTTTTACTTCTAGCCATGGTGAGAAAGAAAACAAAAAAGCTTTAGGGCGGGGATTAGGCCATTCTAGAGAAAATGATTGTTTATGTTACTTGAATTCGGATGAGTTTTGAATATGAAAATATATTTGATACGATATATTCATTTAAAAAATCATATTTTATATCCATATTTGAATATATTTTGAATATAAATGTCGAATACAGTTACTTTAAGAAATAACATAGACAATTGTTAAATTTTTCATGAAAATGCACGAGTTATAAGGTAAATTTACAATCTTCTTTTTCTCATCCTCAAGCAAAAAAGTAACTTTTAGTCTTGGTTCAGTTCAGTAATTATATACTTTTGTTTTATGTCTAATGAATAATTAAAAGAATTGGGTCTCATTGCTTCCACAAATTTGGCACCTTTTTAGGTCCCCAAGCTTAGCAGCCTTAGAACTGAGTGGAGAGTGGGGAATGCACTTAAAAACAGGTAACATTCCCAGATGAAATGTTTCTTTTTCCTTTTAAATATATTTTACCCAGATAATATCATTATTTTGCATTGGGATTAATATGCTTACAAGTTACAATAGTAGGCTGCAGTTTTTGAACATTTAGTTTTTATATATAAACAATAAAAATGTATAATGGCTAATGATTGATAAGGATCAAGAGATCTTAAAAACTTTTATTTTTAGATTTAAGTTGTATCATATATGAATTTGATTCAATTTTAAACGTTATTAGATTGTGATTTCTCATAAAAAATAATAAATTTGTCGAACTCAAAAAAATTATTTTATATTTATATTTATATAAATAACACGAGAAAAAAATACACGTACACAGAGATTGCCTATCTATTTTTTTTTTTCACCAATAATTTCCCCCCTTTCTTTAATAATAATGCAGTGATCAAACTTATCCACATTAACATGAATTAAAACATGTTTATGTCCTGATTTTGTTCGACATTTATTGATTACAAGGCACTAAAACATACAATTTGTGCTTTCTTTATTTTTCTTTTAGTTTTTTAGGGATAAGATTGGAGGGGCTAATAGCTATAGGCTCTCTAGCTCTATTTCCTAGAAGTAGATGCTGCACGTCATACATTTCTTTATGATTTTTTTCCCCTTTTTTATCTCAAATCTCAGTGATCCAATCCAAGTAACAAAAGAATTCTAATAATTGAGATGACGTCAAAGAATGGTAGGCAGGCAAAGGCAAAGGCAACATATCTGCTTCTTTATTTCTCTTTTTTATATAAGATAAGATACATGTGGTACTACTCCAAGCTTAAACCCAGATTTCAATCACAGCAAATTTCCCATGCATGAAAAAAAAAATGTGTTAAAATTTTGATGATAAGGTTGATACTTGATAGCTATGATATTCGGACTCGGGTGTGAGTATCGGACCGTGTCCGATACGGATATATTTGATTTATTTTAAGTTTTTTTTTTTATAATGTATTTGGAAGGTTTTTGGGAGATTATATATTTATCCGGATATGCATTGGATCAGGATGTCGGACACGGATACTTCAAGAAAAATGAAGAGCTAGCTTGATAGTTGATACCATGATGCCAAGTTATTAAATCATTTCCATCATTCAATGCCTAAATTTACAAAAAGCTGGAAGAAGATTTCAGACAAGCAAGCAAAAAATACGTCATGGAAATGCTGTCTTTTGCAAAGTTGAGACGATAAGATCACTCATATACATAAGCAAGCAAAAGGGTCGTCTTTTCTCACCTTAAAGTGACAATCTCTATCTGGGGAGTCATTACTCGTTCCTCGCCCTGTTTCGGTGCCTTTGTAGGTGAAGTCCATATCTTTGTTCATCAAAGCGTATGCATTTTGCATTATCTTTTGCCCATTCACCCTGAAATAATGCAAAAAAGGATCTTTTCTTTATATCAGATTCATGGCTATCACACTATGTGCATGACATCAGGCAAGCTAATGATTTTCATTCGTCTTTGTATTTCAATCATATCAAAAGTGCACAAATTTAAAACCACATTCTCAACCAAAAGTTTTGTCGGATTCAAACCTTTTATTTTGCACTACCAATTTTCTGACATGCTCGATTCCATCTGTCTCCATTCGATGAAAATCCTGCTGAAAAATGCCAGATTGAAGTAGAATTATTAGGCCAGCTATGAACGTAAATCAAACTTTTACATGCTTAACATGATTGTGCAAAATCCTACTGAAAAAGATTGATTAAAACGAATCGTGAATTAGAGAATGAATCCTAAATGAAGCTTTATAAGAAAGTATGGAGAGAAGATAATTATTGTAAAGCAGGCTTTAGTACATGTCAATATTTTCATGATAAAAATTAGATTTGACAAGAACAGTTATAAACTAATGGAGAAAATGATTTGAAACTACTGCATCAATTAAACTTATTAAATTTATTATACATGTTCAATTACTTCAACATTTTTTTTCCTCAAAGGACATGTTTCCTTGGCTGATAATCCAATTACCTGCCAGCCAAAAGGATGAATTCTACAATTTTCAGCAAATTATAAGAATGAGAACAGTTCATTTTCTCAGAACAAAAAAAATGAGTAAAATTAACTGAGTGGTGCTCAATCAGGATATGGGTGTTGAGCCCAAAGGGCTCGCCAGGTCCCAAGTCCAATGGACCTCACAGACAGGAGGCCCGAACCAGTAAACCCAACGACATCAGACCCAGCAGCCTAGGCCTGCACTCGGGAAGACAAGTGGACGCCAGGAGATCGTTGGGTTTACTGGTTCGGGCCTCCTGTTTGTGAGGTCCATTGGACTTGGGACCTGGCGAGCCCTTTGGGCTCAACAATGGGCATTCATAAACCCATTCTGGTCCAGAGTACCGAACACAATGTAGCCATAATCCCTCTTGGTGTCCATCATATCTGCCAAAATAGCAATAATAGTCACAATAGTTGAAAGTGCAGCTATTAGATTCTGTACTTAAATAAGATTATCATGACCTATCTTACTCGGACTCGGGTATGAGTGTGAGTGTCAGACACGGGTATGTGTCCAACACGGGTACATTCAATTTTTTCCAAAATTTCCATGTATTTGAAAGGTCCTTGGAGGATCATATCCCCATACCCATGTCCGGATATGCAGCGGACACGGATACTTTAAGAAAAATAAAGAGTCGGAGCAACATAACTGTAGATAGTTGTAAATGCAGCAAAAAAGGCTATTCTGCTTGTATAAATAGAGTAGAATGCTAATCATCTTCCAAGATCGGGCAAATATAACTTCGATAATATACTTTAGCTACTTCATAATAGAAAAAATACATCCTCTCCCCCCTATCTTAAATGTTTCTACTGGAACTGGTGCTTGTAAAACACAACCTGTTACCTAATTTCCTAACTCATTGACTTTTATTTACATTGATTCAGATTTAAACAAGAATGATAGTTAAGGCAACTTGACCACAAAGTGAGACCAACGTTGACACCTCAAGCCAAGCACTAACCTCTTTGATTGAAACGAAGAACCTTCTAAATTACAATTAACAGCAAGTAGAAGCCTAATAAAGAAAGACTTGAATGAAAGAAAACACATTTCACCAACGTAATTCACCATCTTCCTTTTCTCCTACATGTAATACGTACCTAGAATATACAAAATCAATAGATGATGGACTAAAGAATGAGTCAAAGATAGGTGACTTCACATCTTTCTCTATTTCTTGCTTTCTCTGTTCCTTTTTTTTTTCTTTGCTTCTTTATTCTGTTCGTAACTAGCTGGCAAAAGCTTGTAATAAAATGGTATAAATTTCTATCTTACCCTGTTTCTAAATAGATGTAATTAGTAAGGAGAGCTTGCATGCAGAATTTTCTTTTGGTAGGGGTAAGTGATCAGAAGACATCAAAACAAAACAAATGAAAGCAAATACAGCTTTCAAATTAAATTATTACATCAACTCTGAACTAAATAAATCATGAATAACTAGTAAATCAATAGTTTTTTCTATTTAAAGTACGAACCTCATCTCACAAGAAACAAGTACCAGAGGAATAGCTAGCATTAGGAATGACTACTGGTTATTTGAAGTTTGGCTGGCCTCAATTTCTAGCTTTCTACCCTATTAATGGTCTAAAGGCCCACCATAACATCTCTTGGTTATGATTTTGTTTAAACTGGTTAATAGGCTAACAATCATTTTATTTTTGTTAGTTAAGATGACTGTAGTTGGTTCATGAAAGCTGAACAACCATCCATTGATTTTCCTTTTCTGTTCTTTGTTCTTGTATCACTTCAATTACAATAGGTTGTCATAATAATAAGATAAAGAAAGAAAATTAAGGTTTATGCTGTTCTAAAGTGGAAAAAATTGATATAAGTTTCATGAATAAATACATGGAGCATAGTTAATCATGTGCATAAAACTTGATAAAAGTAGATTGTTTGAACTGGCTGAAGATAATTTATGGACAATGTCATTTACAATTATCAAATATCAAGAAACCGTCAGAATGAATAATTGTCAATGGTGAATTTTCCACGCATGGTAGATGGATATCTTGCCAGTGATATTACAGAAGGAATAAGAGGTGTTCTGAAGAACAATATTTTAGACACTGTTACAGGCCATACAGCAGATTCTTTGTAAGACACACACTGTCACATCATTTTCTTTATTTACACTTTGTACTTCACCCAATGATAGCAGAGAAATTTTATGGAGTCCTATCATGTTGTCATGGCATGGATGAAAAAACCAGTATCAAGCAGAAAATGTCAGAACATTTTTAATTAGTTATACAAAATGATTACCGTAAAACTGCATTATAAAATTACAACTAACAGTTCATTGACAAGCATAGATGTAGTTGTAATGAGAGAAAAGGGAATGAGAGAACTTCATAAAAGATATTTCAATTATGTTGGACATATATGATTACAAGTAAAAAGTGTCTTACCCATTTGGAGCTAAATTAGGAGAGTGTGTACGCATAGGATCAATGCTGAAATCTTCACTAGGGTAATTGTATTCCTCGTTATCATTCTCACAACCGGTTGATGGAAAGCTGCCAGGTAGAGCAGCAGCTCTATCAGTAGTCATCCCTAAAGTAGAGCGATCAACAATATTATCTGAGAGGTAAAGCATGTCATTGGCTATTGGATGGCCTGTAGACTGCAAATGCACATGTATCTACAACCGAGATATTTAGTGTCAGAAAATATGCAGTTATTTGAAACTAAAAATTCAAAACTATCAAGTTAGAAAAATATGCAGGAATCTTGTAGAGTTACTAACTAACAAAACCTTAATAGGAAGTATATGTATTATTTGTCCAGAAGAACACATAAATACAAAACAAGTTCACCATAGCATTGACAAATACAAGTAATTTCTAAACTGTCAGAAACCCAAACGTAAGAGCCCTTCCAAGACACAGTCTTAGAAAAAAAAGTTTAAACTTTAAAAGCCGGTTGAGAATGCCAAAATGATGAAACAGAATTACTTAATGTTGTTGCAAAAAATCACTTAATACTCGCTGTGTATTATCTTACTTAATGAGTTCGGCCAGTAATTGGTTCAGACAAGACAATGCTATGAGTGTGCCATTGGTACTAATCCTAGTAAACTTTGTACAAGCAGCCTTTCCCTTGAAGGAAGCATCACCATTAGAGATGCCAACCTTCTTAAAAGGAAGATGCTCTATGATTCAGCATAGCAACTTACCACTTTCTTCTAATTGGATAAATGTTTGATTAGATCATTAACTAATTAATAAAAAAACATCCTTGGAAACCTAATGAATCTTTTAACCTTAGAGAAGGAAAAGTCCCTGCATAACTAGCACTTTAAAGATTTATGGATCACCTACGGGCTACAGCCTTATCTAGTGGTTGAAAGCAATACTAGTAGCAAAGCTTAGAAATTAATTTGATTAGCAATAATCAGAAACACCTATATAATTCAATTGAACTGAATATTAAAACAAATAAACTTATGGACAAAGTTGTGTGCCATTAAAAGAAAATCACTAAAAAGGGCCGCATTTTGTTTTGAACATGTATTAAACACCAAATGTTTTGCATCTTTGTGGGCCACAAATATGTCTTACATTCAAATTCATCATGATGAGAGGAAGTTGTGACTTGTGAGGTACAATTTCGTAAGCTTGCAGTGAATATACAAGTGCACATTGTTTACATTATGCATTCTGAATATTTGAATCATTGTTCTGATATATGTTCTCAATTGATCTAATATGAGTTGTCTAGAATCCTTTTGGACATTCCAATACTAGGATGTCGGAAACACCAAAATTTAGTTTCGTTCCTTTGATCCGTACTCATTTGGGTGTTATTTCTTTAACTATGGTTAGATTACTTGCTGGGCTTTGTGGCTCATTAAATTGTTCATTTTTTTCAGATTGAGGCTCGAGGTGTTGGTGTTCTCTACAAAGGTTTTCGTGGAGGTGTTTTGTGTGGACATATAGAACCCCTGTTTGGCTTTTGGTGTTGTTCTTGTGTATTTGAGGTATAATATCATTTGAAACAGCTTGTTTTTGTTGTAAATCAGTAAAATTAGGGATGTAAATTATATATCTATGACCTAGTTGTGTGGGTTATATAATATGCTAAGTGTTTGGGCTTGTTTAATACAAGTTATAGTTTTGTTGTTTTAAGAATTCTTTGAGTATCTATCTTTATACAATCTTGTTCAAGTTTGAAAGTAGATAAATTCCTTAACTTTTTAAAGGTATGAGACCTTAATTATGATTAGTATATTTTGAATCCTGTATATATGATGTCATGTATATTGGTATGACTTATGTTGCATTTCGAGCCGTGACAAAGTTGTTACATAAGCAGCAGCCTGTACACTTGATTTCAAAAATGTCAAGTAAATAGTTGCAAGATTAGGGTGAAAAATTTTCCGAATATGGTTCCCTAAAGCTAGCAAGCTAACATAAATTAAAAAAGAAACAAAAAAGGGAAGGGGCTGTTTAGAATAGAACACTACATTGCAGAAAGCAGAAAGTGCATACAAAAGGTGCTTTACTTTCTTTCTTTTTTCCCTTGAACGAGTTGCAACTGTTCCGAAATCGGAAAAGAAAGACAAACCAGATGATGCTTCTACAAAAATACTGAAATTCCATAAATGGCGATCCAAGCCTTAAAGAAGAGCAGCGTGAAACTATATTCTCATAATAGTATAATATAAAATTCTATATTATCAAGCTATTCCTTGTCACTTTTTGTTATGCAGAAAACAAAAAAGAAAAGAAAAGGTCAAACTTGATTGGCCGATTTTCCAATGTAACCAAAAAATTAGAAAGTTCTTATAGAGAATCTATATGCACTTGATAAATTTTGAAAAAGCACAATAATCCAAATTAAATTAATCATCCAGCTTAAACAAGATTATATACCTCACCCTCCGGAAATACTCCAACGACCTTTGCAACATACCGTTTCTGCACTAGTCCAGCTTCAATCTGCAACCAAAAAGTTGAGCTTCTGATTTTGTTTTTCTTTTTTGATCTGACTGAAAGGAATTGATTTTTTTTTTTTTTTTGAAAATTTAATTTACCAGAGTTTGCCAAACAATCTTCTTCTTCTTCTTCTTCTTTTTCGGCTGGATTATTTTTGAATTATCTACGCTCAAGAAGAAGGCAAAACGAGAGGGAAAGGGAAATCGACTTCAACGACGACGTATTAGAATGGTAAAGACAATGACGTTTTCTACCACTTTCGCAACGAAACCGAAACGACCTCGTTTTAGTGTAGCGGTTTGGGCTACTGGAAGATGGCAATTGGCAAGATTTATCTGTCTTCTTCGGTTCACCAAACACCGATCTTTTTAAAAGAACCATAAGAAAAAATTAAAAACAAAACTTGAAGGGGGAGCTTCAAATTAATCAACTACAACACCAAAATTCAGGTTCGGATTTTGATCCTGTCTTTTTTGGGTCGTATTTAAACTTTAATTTTAGTTTAATTATTTTCAGTTTGGTTTAATCTGTGGAAATTTAGGCGGCGGGGTTTGATTTGATGAGCCGAACCCGAGGGTGGTGAATCGATTTGAGGAAGAAGTGAAGGCGTGGAAGCAGGTGGTTGGCGGGTAGTAGGAGGAGAAGTGAGCGGAAATGCAGGAGGAGGATTTGGTGGATATAAAGTTCAGGCTTTATGACGGGTCGGATATCGGGCCGTTTCGGTACTCGGCCACATCCACGGTGGATATGCTTAAGCAAAGAATCGTCTCAGATTGGCCCAAAGGTTTCCTCTTTTTATTTGTTTGATTCATTTCTTTTTTAATTGCTTATGAAGTTTTTGCTGTTGGGTTTTCTTTAGTAATTGAAATTTACATTTGGTGTAAGACTTCTGGGCGAATTTTTGTTAGATTTGGAAGATATGTTTTGCTATATAGTATATAGTATATAGTATATAGTATATAGTATATAGTATATAGTAATATAGCAGAGGTGATCCAGTTTGGAGTTTGAACGTAATTATTTGTGAAGACAAATGAAGAAAGCAATAGGTTTAGTCATGGGATGCAATAAGAAAGAAGTGTTTTATAGCACAAGGTAATAGCAGAGTTTTATGGTAGATAGTTTTAGGAACTTGGCTTCTTACTTTTCCGCCGCAAAATGGTGTCCTTAGCTTCATAAAATAGCTATTGATGGCCTAAGGAAGAGAGGAGATCATCTTTCTATATTATTCTACCTACATTGTTGATGCCTTTGGTTCATATTAGATGGGAAAATGATTAATAAGAATTGCAATATGTTCTTATGAATGTAGATTCAGAGAAACTCTAAATTTAGCTGTATAAACTGTAAATACATGTTGTTGTGAATTGTTAGATTGTTATTGGAATGTGTAACACCTCAATCTTACATTGGGAAACTCTGAGGATCCGTTATGATATATATGTAGAGACTTAAATCCATACTTGTGAGGCGCTTTTTGTGGGACAAAACTATGAGACTTTAGGTCAAAGCGGACAATACCTCGCAGGTTGGGTGCGGGTCTCCAAATCTATCAACAATCTTCAATTTTTTTTATCAGAAGACCCAAAAGGAAGCATAAAGGCTAATAGTTTCAAGCTTTTTGTTTTAATTTTCTTAAATGCTGTGTATGCCCTTCCTTAGGTAAGACAATTATTCCAAAGGCAGTGAATGAAGTCAAACTGATAAACTCTGGTAAAATTTTGGAGAACAACAAGACTGTTGGTCAGTGTAAAGTACCCTTTGGTGAAGTTGCAGGTGGAGTTATCATAATCCATGTTGTAGTACAGCCATCTCTTGCAAAAACTAAAACAGGTATTTTCTATCTTTATCTTCATGTAGAGCTCTTCTCTTCCAATTTCAAGATCTCTTTCTTATTGCATTTAAGCTTAGCTTGCTCAGTAAAGTGGGAATTAGCATGTCCAGCTGTTTGACATGGATCTGCACTTGCACTAGTAGTGAACTAGTGATAGCCTATGTTGCTCGGACTCTTCATTTTTTTTTTTTATGTACCCATGTTCCGACCCATATTTGGACATAGGTTGGGGATATGATCCTCCAAAGACTCTCCAAATACATGGAAAAACTTTGAATAAATCAAACATATCCGTGTCGGACACATACCCGTGTCCAACACTCACACTCGAGTCCGAGTAACATAGGTGATAGCTAAAAGCCGAAACTTCAAATTGCTTATAACTGATAACCAGTGTTTAGGTGGACAATTGATAGTCTTTCTGATGGGTATGATATGTAATCCAATTTTCAAGTGGAGGATTTTTTCTATTTGTATAAAGATCTTAAATACTAATTAGTTGTGTATGTGCATTTTGGGAGAAAAATGTGGAAGTGGGAACTGTTGTTTAAACTTCATCGTTGATCATTGATGAGCATGCTGCTCGAGTTATGGTGAACCTATCAGAGACCATCTTTTCCTTTTCCTTTATTCATTATAAAGAGATCCTCCTACCCATTTTTGCATCTTTCCACATTTCTTCACACTGATAAGATCCATTAAACTCCATAAGTCTTTGTTGCTTCGACTTTTCATTTTTCTTGAAGAACCTGTGTCCGACACATATTCGGACATGGGTATGGGGATATGGCCCTCCAAGGATTTTCCAAATACATGGAAAAACTTAGAAAAAATTAAACATACCCGTGTCGGACACATATCCGTATCCGACACTCACACCGAATCTGAGTAACATAGCCATAAGGTATTAGCCATGGGATTGCATTTGTCTTTAAGGTCAATAATCTGTGAGTCGATGACACTGTACAATTATAATAGTGTACCTTTTCTTGTAGTTTAAGTAGAACTTTATCTAAGTGGTAGCCATCTGCAGTTTCTTAAATTTTCATATATCAACTTATGCTCGATTTTCTGTCTGAACAGAAAAGAAGATCGATGATTCACCCCGAAAGATTGTATGCTCGTGTTCGATTTTATGAAGGCAAACAAGTAGAGTTGGAAAATTGTTGATGCTGGTAACAATGTTTAGGAACGTAAACATCGGAGCATCCCGTGTGTGTTCGTCGCAAAATCCATGCGTACAAGTTCTTTTTTGGTTCCTTTAGTCTCTTTTTTGGTTGTTTCCAAATGCTAGCTTGAATCATTTTGTAAAGTTGTATAGACTACTCCACGTAAAGACGGAATGTACCACCAAATTGTAAGGAGAAATGCCTTTGTATAAATGCTATCTGTTACTAATAACGAAAAAATGCTTCTGTTCGGCCTACTATGGAAGAATAGGCCTTTTCTCTCAGGTGATGAAAGCTTTTAACTTTTCATGCATTGTAATTTGATAAGAACATCTAAGCAAGATTCAAAGTATATGGTAAAAAAAGATTTGAGTGAAAAAAAATGACAGCTGAGGTTGTAAACAAGCTTTAAAAGCCGATAATTATCTCATACATTAGCAAGATACAAAGTTTTATAGAAATGACTACAAATCTTGATCTAAAAAACTAACAAAAGAACCATTAATTCCCTAGCAAAATGGCCAATCATGCAAGAGAAATGACTACAAAAGGGCAGGACAAAAAACAGAATTACAAGGCTAGTAATCAAAGATACTGCTATAGACACCTTAAATCTTGCTAAGAACTTTCTCAGCGGCTGCAATTGTCTTTTGGATGTCTTCAGAAGAATGTGCCAAGCTTGTAAATCCAGCTTCGAACTGTGAAGGTGCAAAGTATACACCTTCCTCCAGCATTCCCCTGTAAAACCTGGCAAATTTTGCTGTATCACTCTTCTTTGCATCATCAAAGTTGTAAACAGGCCCTTCTGTGAAGAAAAATCCAAACATCCCACTGATATACCCTCCACAAATTGCATGTCCTGTCTTCTTTCCAGCATCTAAAATGCCTTGAACAAGTTCTCCTGTGATCTTATCTAAGTATTCGTAAGTTCCCGGCTCCTTCAATCGCTTAAGGGTCTGTATCCCAGCTGTCATTGCCAATGGGTTCCCACTCAAGGTCCCAGCCTGGTACATTGGCCCTGCTGGTGCCACCATCTCCATAATCTCCCTCCTTCCTCCATATGCACCAACAGGCAGACCACCACCAATTATCTTCCCTAGGGTTGTTAAATCAGGAGTTATGCCAAAATACTCCTGTGCCCCACCGTAAGACAAGCGAAATCCAGTCATCACTTCATCAAAGATGAGGAGAGCACCATTTTCCTTGGTTAGGCGACGTATGACTTCAAGGAAGTCGGGTTTAGGCGGAATGAAGCCAGAGTTCCCAACAACAGGTTCAAGAATAATCGCTGCAAGTTCTCCTTTGTTACTGTTAAAGAGACTTTCCACAGCTGATATGTCATTGTAAGGGGCAGTTAGAGTTTCGAAAGTGGCAGCTTTGGGAACACCGGGAGAGTCGGGCAGCCCTAGGGTAGCAACTCCACTACCTGCCTTGACAAGAAATGGATCAGCATGGCCATGGTAACAACCCTCAAATTTGATGATCTTCTCTCGGCCAGTAAAGGCACGGGCAAGGCGGAGCACAGCCATACAAGCTTCTGTACCAGAGTTTACAAATCGAACCATTTCAATTGTAGGAACAGCTGAGATTACCATCTCTGCCAAAACATTCTCAAGAAGACAAGGAGCACCAAAGCTGGTTCCTTTCTTCATTGTTTCAGCCAGGGCTGCAAGCACCTGCAGATATAAGCAAATCCATGGAGAATTATTAGTACATTAGAAGCACAATTTTAGCAATTATAACTCTCCTCTCCATTACTGACCTATTAACTCTTGGTTGAGATGATGCATCATTGCATCCCATATAACAAAATGAAATACAAAATCAAAATGCATATGAAGGTATCAAGTATCAAAAACATTGCCAAACAACATTAGTATGAAGAAATTCATGAACATTGAACTTATGGCATTTGTCATTGAAAATCATAAACAAGATTGAAAGAGAAGGAACTATGTAAGATGCTCATTGCCCGGCACATTAAAACAGTAAAATGCAAACAAGAGATAAATATGTTGCAAGGCAAATTTAGACTAAAGGAAGAAAAGACCTAACCTCATCATCTGCATGACCGATTATTGCTGGGCCCCAGGATCCAACGTAGTCGATATACTCATTACCGTCTATGTCCCACATGTGAGAACCTTTAACAGAATCAATCACAATTGGTTGTCCACCAACAGATTTAAAGGCGCGGACAGGAGAATTTACACCCCCAGGCATCAAATTCTGCCAAAAAAAGGGTTCTTAAAGGAGTCAAAGGACAAATACTTCAAAAAAGGATCGACTCAAAATAAGATATGATAGAGGAAAAGAAATGGTAGTAATAGAACACTAAAAAGTACCTCTATAGGTACTAATCTGCAAGGCATAGGTCCAAAACTAAAACCAATGATACACTTCACATATTATTTTTCCAATTAGATATACAAGTCTAAGATAAAGTTAACATCATAAGCTTCATTTACGGACTACGCATTATACCTACTATATCCTTGTCCTGACATGATTTCAAACCTTTCTCACATTTGCCATACATTTCTACTCCGTTTACATAGTACCATTTTAGTGATAAGCAAGGAGTAACCATCCCTAATTCTGAATAGAAGTAAAATGTCAAAAGCAAAATAGTTCCTTCACAGCCATAGTCTCAATAGGAAGCTATAAATATTAGTATAAGATATTCAGGCCAATTGAGTTCTTTCAATTTCAAATCAGTTTTTAATCCAACCTTAGAATGTAATTAATCTGCATTATTCTGCAATCTAACATACTAAACTTCTTCTCAATTCAATTTAGCTCAGACACAGTATAATGAATTCAAAGTTGATTTTCTATCCACAACAAACCCAAATCGACAAATCAATCAAATAACTTGAATTTTAACAAAATTCAAATTAATGGAAAAAAAAAAAAAAACTTAACTTGGCAAGATTTGAAGGTATCCAGTAGGAAGCAGATATAAAGAAGAAAAGAGCAGAAGGGGAAAAGTTGAGAATTACCTTGGCAGCATTGAAAGCTTCTTCAGATTTTTGAAGGGTATAATTCTTCTTCTTATCTTCAACAGAGACAGTCATCTTTACACGGAAACCAGAGGATCGTGAAGAATGAAGTGCTTTAGAAAGGTTAGAAGAACAAGATAGGCCTAACCCAACTCCAATTCCGCTGATTGAAGCCGCCATATTTGCTCTAAGTCTTTGTCTCTCCTTGTTGCTCTTTATTACCCAGTGATCTTCTAGCCAATCTCAAGAACAAGATAAGAAAATGTTGAAATGGTAAAATTGTAAGAAAAGATTAGCCACCAGACAGACAGCCCATCCCCAGCCTGTCGACTTCTGGGTTTATATATGGCTGTGAGAGTATGTGTGGGTAAAACCGGATTGGGTGGGTCAATAGTAAAAAAACTTCCTCTTTAAAATGGGGGAAAAACCGTTAAAAGTCAAAGTGTGTGGGCCGGTTTTTTTATAAAAAGTAACATTTAGTCCAAGTTCAGTTTTGTGTTATTCGGCAGAAAGCCCAGGAATGACACAGGCCCAATGCACCCTTTTTCTTTACGTGATATCTATACTACACTTGTTAATTTTGACACGATACGAAAATATAGTATGAATATGACATGTTTAATAAATTCAAAAATATTGTATAAACATAACATATTTAAATACGATTAACACAAAAAAATTAAAACACATTATATTTGTGTTTAGGATTTTGACATGTTTAATCATTTTGTTGAGTTTATGTTTACACAAGAAAAAAATACAAGATATGACACGTATACACATATTACCAAGTTTAACTAATACTATAATTTGTAACACTTGGTGAAAGAAAAAAAAAAAGAATTGCAAGTACAAAATGAATTTTTAGTTCTAGAATTTAGTCACCCGCTATGTGTGGATGCTTTGAAAAGAAAAGAAAAAAAGTTACATGAATAAAAATTAGTAATTTTTTAAAATGTGGGTAGTTTTTGATAAAAATGATAATTTTTTAAAATATTTTTTATAAAATTAAAAGATATTAGTCCTAATTTTATTTTTATTATAAATTTATTTTTATGTATTTTTTTAATAGGTGTATTAAATAATTTTTATTATTTATTAATGAGATGATATCATATGGTTCATTGACAATATATAGATTTATATATTAATAAACAATACATCAAATATAAACTCTTATATTATCATATAAAAAATTTATATTTAATGTATTGACAATACCAATACAATTTTTAAACTCTATAAACAGATTGATAAATTGATAAAAAAAAATTTATTATACTAACTTTTTTTTATTTTTAAAATGCATGTGTCACCCTAAAATTACAATTTTATGGACCTAAAAAACCCGATAAGATCTCTTTTTTGTTTTTACTAACTAGCACCTGTTCTGTTAAATATGTACAAAAAAACAAGGAATATGGTATTACCCAGAAGAATATCAACCCGATGCACGAGAAACGTACTACCAGCTCCAGCTGTAGCAATTTTGCCTTGTTTTTTTGTTTGCACATAAAAGGACAACCACATAAACTTTAAAAATTGACCAATTGCATTACTGGCTAAAGACCATCGGGTAAATCTGAAAAATATGTTTTCAAATAATTGTTAAATGATTGAATGGGTAAGAATTATTTTTTAAAAAAATAAAACGTTAAAAATTATTAAGAAGGATATTATAAAAATAAAATTATTCTTAATAAAAAAATTTATTTTTTCTTTCTCCTCTCATTAAAATATTATCTTTTATAAAATTTTTAATTAAAAATAAATTTAAAAAATAAAATATTTAATTTTTTAAAAAAAAAATTAAAAAATAAAAATTAATTTTAGAAATTTAATTTTTATTTTTTAAAATTTTTTAAAATCATGAATACCAAACCAACACAACAATCATGTTAAAGGGCGAGAGGGAGAGACACTAGGATCAAGGAAACAAATGCCATTATCAGCAAAGTTCCATTTCTTTTGTTTTTTAAGAATCAGAGTCTGACATTTGCTTCCGGTACATATATGAGTCTGACATTTGCGTCAGATACATATCTGAACATAAATATAAAATATAATCTTTTGAATATATAAAAATAATTAAAAATTGAGTATACTCATTCATATCTGTATTCAACACTCACTTCTGACTCCAAATAAGATTGGCAAAGATAGTTTTTTCCTCATATATCAAACACAATCAAAAAATAAGGAGTATAAGACTTTGATACACAACATCCTCTAATCACAGTTTAATTTCTCGCAAATTTGCCTCAAATATAGTGTAGTTACTCAATACCTACAATTCATATACCAAATTCCCATTTACAAAAGCCACAATCAAAATTCATGGTCGATCATCATCTGACAAAACCCTTTTCAGCTCAGTGATCATTTCAGTTTCCTCCTTTACTCCCCAAAGCCATCAAGCAAAATTCACAAGACAAACACTCTCTCTACTCAAATCAATCACCCAAAAGGACTCAAACCAGTAATTGACATAAAACTAAAGCAGAACCCCTAAAATCAAAAAGGATCACAAAGGGTATCTAAGTATGAGGGTATCAAGTGTTTCAAACTAACCAGTAATTAACCAGCTGTCCTGCTAACTGTGTTGAATGTGTATAGCCTGGTGTTTTATCTTTATTGCTAGCAGACCACACGGGAGACTGAAAGAGGGTAAAGGAAGGTATTAGCATATTGAAATGAGAGTGACCCACCATTGATTAAGGGCTTGCCATCGTTAACAAGGCAGTCATTGTAGCGAAGGCGCTTGAATATTTTGGGGTTAATGAGGTGAGCCGAGCTAAACCAGCCACAGTTTAAGTGAATGCCAGAGATTTCACAGCCAGTGACACACACGTTAACAATCTCAACAGTGTAGGTTGGTATGCCACTTGGAAGTGGGGCTGTGGGTCCTTGGTTGATCACAATATCAGTCTTGGTACACTTTTCTCCCCGAATTCGGTTGGGTTCCTCCATTTCTGTTGGTACAAAAGCAGGAAAAAAAAAAAAAAAAGACAAAAGAAAAGAGGCTTTTATATTAAAATTCAGATAGTGAAAGGCTAAGCCATCAAAGCACTTTTTTTTTTATGAGTTTTGTTAATGGATGTCTTTTAAGAAATTATTTATTATAATAATATTATATAAATATAATAATTGATAATTTTATTAATCATTTTTAATATATTATGTGAAGATATTCCTCTATATAGTAATTGTATATTATGTTGTTCTAATTCTTATTTTTTTTGAACTATCCGTATCTGATGTATATTTGGATATGAATATGATAATATAATTTTTCAAATACCCTTCAAATACATGAAAAAACTTAAAATAAAATCAAAATATCTGTGTCCGGATACTCATACCCGAATCCGAATAAAATAGATAGTACTTTTAAAATACTTGTTAGAAAAAAAAAATTTAGCAAAATCAATAAACAAAACAAATGTAATGTGAAAACCCACAAACACAACCAATAAGAAATGTCTGCAGACAAAATACACTTTTTAGGAGGGTGATTCAGAGGAATTGTAGGGAAAAAGAAACAGACAAAATTTAACCCAAAAAGGCTTGGTGTAAAGGGGGAGACACAATGCAAATTGCTTTAAACCTTTTCATCTAACTTTTTTTCTTTTTTGAAAATCAAAACTCAAACAAAGCTTTGAGTTAACGCTAAAAGAACTTTTTCTCCAAATATATTTAATTAAAGAGATTGAAAATGACAGGCTATCATAAAAAAAGATGGTGCTAAATTGGGCACTAGGTACAGTGCAGCACCGATCACGGTGGGCTAAAAACATTAGGCTTTCAATTACAAAGAAGGCTAAAGAGGTTGATAAAAACTTTAATGGGATATTAGGACCCCATCTAAAAAGATACTATCAACAGTAACTGTATCATCAATGGCAGAACGACAGCCATAGTTAACAAACGTTGCACATTAGCTTTTATTCTCTTAACCATAATGAAAAAAAAAGGAAAGAAGGAAGAAATACAACAGACATGCACCCTCTGACATTAGAACCTTACGCTGAGGTATTGGATACGAAATTTTGGCATCAAAAACCGATCATCCCAGGAGCCCCCACATTCGAAAACAATAACAAAAACCCAGTATGAAAGATTCCATATATATCCTAGTTTTTTTGGCATTTTATTGTGAAGAAAAAAATTGGTCGATTATGGGTTTTTTTTCACTTACCACGAAGAAGTTTGCGATGATATGGAATAGAAAGTGTGGTTTTTCCTTGCTTGATCCTCAACCTTAGCAGCTTCGAACCGAATGAAGCACTGATGTTTTTACCCTGACCTGCAACCAAAATCCCAAAAACAAGCTAAAATAATGAGTACAAAATGAAGGGAACTAATTAAAGAAGACCTTTTTTTATACTATAATAATGAACAGAAAGAGACAAACATAAAGATAACAAGAAATTTAGAAGGAAAAAAGAATAAGAAAAGGAAACATGGAGAATCCCCATGTTTGTGAAAGAGAGGTCTCATCCACTTTCATAAAGGAAACAAAAATATTAAACTAATAAAGCAAAATAAAAAGAGTATCTATGCATATAAATCACGCACCTGAAAAAAGCGCGACGAGGAAGATGAATAATACGGCGGAGGAAAACGAGGATAGTACCAAAAGGAATCGGCGATTCATCGGTGAAAGCAAAATGACACACCCAAAACAAAATAAGAGAGAAACCCTATATCAGATTCTCTCCTACTTTTCTCTCTCGGAAAACCAAGTCAAAAAAAGATCAACGAGTAGACTCGGGGAACTCGAACAGGTGAGTTGAACCGCGAGTAGAAGGAACGTTCAAAACGCCATAGAAAAAAAAAAAACAGCAGCGAAGAGTTTTTTTTTGTTGGGTGTTTCAGATACCGGAAAACCTGCATCAAAACAACGTTGAAGATTTATATGTAATATAAGAACATCACATCCATCAAAATCAAAACAAAAAAATGAAAAACGAAAAGGAAAAGGAAAAAACAACCGTCAGATCAGAATTCAGAAGTAGGCAGTTCTGATTTGACTAGAACGAAAAAAGAAAGTCTACAAAAACCAACAAGGTTTCACGAGCTAAAGTTTAGCTCCAAAATAGTAACCCAAAACGACGATGATTCGTACCAGACCTCTCTTTAAACAAAGAGATTTCAAAACCCATTTTCATTTCAATGTTTTTGTCTTTTTTTGTGGGTTTCCTGCTTTCCTGTCTCTCAATAAACGAAGTGTTTTTTGGTGCTAAAAGTGGCAGTTCTTGAGACCCAAACAAAAGAAAGTATAAATAAGCATAGCAAAATGAATTCCAAGTGAAGAAAAATAGCTAAAAAATTAAAGAAAAAGGGTAGTGGAATTTACAGAGCAGTCGACAAAGCAGAGAGTATACAGTACATAAACAATGCAACAGCGATGCAGAGGAGCAGAGGAGAGAGACCAGTACTGATAGAATTACGTTATTTATTTATTTATTTATTTGGATGAATAATATTATAATAATGGATTTATTTCCTTTTTTTTACAAATATATTTGATGAGACAAAAATTTGCATAAGAAGGTTGTGAAAGACAGAAACAACAAAACAGTAAAATCCCAAAAAAGTTGATCGCATTTATTGAACTAAAATCCAAATTTTTACTACAATAAACCATTTTTTTTGTAACATTTTCTTAATCGAAGAAACAAAGAAAAACCAAGAGAGCTTCTTCAATCTTCACCTTTGAAGAAATGAGATATAGATAGGACTGAAACGCGTGCGTTTTGGGGGGTTTTTTTTATAGCTCGAGAATCGAGCTCAGACTGAGAAAGAAGGAAGAAGGCAATGGCGAAAGGAGCTCTGGCTTAACCATGATTGAAAAAAAGATATGATTAAAAAGGTTGATTAGATGAGAGTGTGGGGAAGAGGGTGAAAGCTAAAATTCATAATTTCAGGTGGCAATCTGCGGGCGGGTTGACTTATAAATTTTAAACACGGTAATTAAAAATATCATATGTTTAATATAATTAAAATATATAATTTGATATGTTTAAATACGATTAATATGAATTCAGAGTTTAACTCGATTGACATTTAATAAGTTTGAGTTCGAATTTTAATATCTACAATCACTTTATTTATTTTTAAATTACGACTTTTTTATATTAAAAAAATACGATTGATATAAAAATTTTAATATATATATATTTTATGAGTTTATATTTAATACATGATCGATATATAAATTTATACAAATAATTATAAATAAATTTATTTTTAATATGCTAACATCATAATATAAACACTGTATGTTAAATATAAATTTATATTTTATTCATATTTTATCTTATATTTAATAATTTATAACATATTTATATTCTCAAACGCAACACAAATTACCAGATCAGCGGGTGGATTCAGCGGACAAAGTCACGTGCGCACAAACACAGAAATTGATTATTTATTACATTTTTAAGGACAGAATCTTTTTATTAGGATTAGGAGATTCGTTGACACTCAGCCTCTTTAATAAGGAATGTTGTATATTAAAAAAAAACATTTCTTGTTTTTTTTATTAGTTTTCTACTTTCTTTTTTTTAACTTTTTAATTGGTTGATTGCTCTGCCAGTCTGCTTTGTTGGGCCAAGAAAGTTATTGGGAATTAAGGGATTAAAGATATTCATTAAAGATAGATTTATAAAAAAAAATTATAATTAATGTATTATTTTTTAACGAATTTGAATAAAAATAACATATTAGATCTAAAAATTTTAGGGATGATAACATAAATTAGAATTTGAAAATTCATTCAAAAAAATTTAAATTCGAACTCATTCAATCTTGATTTTATCAAAACAAATCAAACACTTAAATTCGAAATGATTTAAATTTGAAAAATATGCTAAAATGAATTTATATCTATCATAAGTTCTAAAAAATAATTTAATTAATCTGAATCCGAACTCGACCTAAACTTAAACAGATCTGAATTCAAAAAAATTCGAATTCCAAACAATCTGAACTTGAAATTCATTCGAACTCAAATTTCTATTTGCCGCATTTAAAAAATCTTTTCTAATTTAACCTTTTAAAATTTTTAAATAGTATTTATATAAACTCGTTAATCAGATATAATAATAATAAAAAGGATGTAAATGTTTCCCAAAAATTGTAACTTAATTGTCCATATTTTCCAAAGAAGCCGATTTCATTCCCATGTTGACACATTTTGAACGATGGATAGTGTGGATTCGGATATTTAAAATTATCTGATTTATTTTTTGTGGATTTGGATATTGCGGATTCGGATAAAATACGTATTCGGATATTATAATTACTATCCGCAGGAGATTCGAAGCGGATGAGGATATGAAATTTCGGATATCCATTATCCAAATCCGCATTACTTATACGGATAACAAATTCGGATATCCGAATCCGTATTTTATCCAAATCCGCTTACTTTTACGGATTCAGATATCCGAATCCATTATCCGTTTATTTAAATTTAAAATTAATTTTTATTTGATTTTATATTTTTATTAAAAAAAAATGACTTATTGAATTCGTATTTAACGGATTCGGATATCCGATGGATAATGTTATTTAATTCGGATTTGGATAGTAATATGCGGATTTAATACGGAAAATAAACAGATTTGAATTTTTAAGTAGTTTTGCGGATTCAGATTCGAATATTACAAAAAATATATATATATCTGACCCGCTGCCATCCCTAATTTTGACCCATGGAATGATCTTGATGTTTTTGTTTTTGTTACATATTTTTTTTTGGCTTAGTCTCAAATATACTCATTTGAATATTAGTCTTTATTAATTAGAGTCCTGCTACTACTAGTTATGATGAGTAATAAAATTTTGTCTTAGAATGTGCAATGTTTGTAATGAAATTATAGATAAAAACTTGATGTTCTCATATTAGCTATAATATTATAAATATTTTTTTTTTGTCCAAATCCATTTTTTGAGCTTAAATATTTTTGTCAAAACCTACTCAAATATTCGACGAGTTTTCGGGCTTGGGCGAATAGCATAGCTTGTGGATTGGTCTAGATTGTAACATTTAGTAGTATTTGATTGGCTGGACAAAATTTTGAACCTGAATTTTTGATCAGCTCAAACTTGAGTATGCATGTAAAGTATTGATACATGCCTAAGTTTGACATGAACTTTGCTTGATCAAAAATATATAATTTTTTATAGTTTTACCATTAAAATAAAATGGGTTAAAATTTAAAAAAATTTATCTACTAAAATCAACATATTGACAATGTTGAATACGACAAGAGAAAAATAACTAAAATATGATGTAAAATATGACATGACACACAAAAATTACACGAACACGATACGCATACACGAACATGTGAAAATCTATATAACATAATTATTAACATGTCAAAAATATATAAACATATAATAGCATAAACACGATTATGATACGAAAAATAACATGAATACGATATGAATACGTGGATTATTATACCTACATGTGTTAAATTTGTTAAAATAAAAAAGTATTTTTTACTAAAATAATATTATAAATTGAGTCGAGCTTAACAAATTTATTCTTGAATTTACCAAACTCGTAAGCTTGATAAGTAGCTTGATCCATAAATAAATTTAATGATAATATTTTATTTAATTAATTTTTAATATTTCATTTTATTTTAATAAAGCTTTTTTTATGATAGTAACCAATAATATTTTTCATTATTAATCTTCTTTTGTAATTCTTTTAAAATTTAATTTTGACTCATTATTCTAGAGGTTTTCACTGAATTCTCACGATAAAAGTTTTACTGTAGCACTCATCGCAAAAGAATGGTATAAATATTCAGAATTTTTATAGACAAAATTGCATCATCAAAAAGGGCCAATTAGAACCAAAAAAAAGAGAGTGTAAAGTTTGATGTTAGATGATACACAAGAAAGGAAAAAAAAAGTTCAAAACTCCAATTGGGTAAGATATGATTGAAACTTAAAAGGGTATAGGATTTAATTGGATCTCCACAATTATATTTATGGTACGGGGAATTGGGGATTGGGACAAGGAAAATGAAAAAGGTGGAGAGAAATAGACATGTCAATTCGTGTAAATGTATTGTGTTATATTAATTTTGATATATATATATATATATATGTATTTGTGTTATGTTTTAATTATTTTTATGGTGACGTTCAAAATTATCAAATTTAAAAAGAAATTAGTTTTTTTCTTTAAGCAGTCTCTTGACACAAGAAAATAACACGAATATACGAACGTATCAAAATCTTTATAACATGAATTATTAACTTATCAAAATTTATATAAACATATAACACATTAAACACGATTATGATACCAAAAAAAAAAATGAATATGACACGAATACATACACAAATTGTTAGATCCAGGTTAAATTTAAGGGTTAAAAATCTTATATTTGAAAATAAGATTCACTATCATATAAAAAATCATCTATACTTATAATAACGTTCAAGTTTTTGCAAGTAATTATTTTTAAAAATATATATAAATTAATCTTTATATTTACATATTATTGACATACACTAGTGTAAAACTTATTTAGTTTTACACACTTTCGTAATTTTTTATACGATTTATATTGTAACAAACTGATCGTTGGAATTAACAATATAATTGTACTCGTTGTGCACATAAAGTTTCAAATCGATCCGATATTTCTATCATATCGATCGAAAATACTGTTTTTCTCAATATATATTTAACAGTTGAAATTTTTTACATCGAACAAATAGTTAGACATTTTCAATTCACTCGAAACTCAACGTGCATGATCTACGTGAATAGAACATAAAATATAATGGTCGGATTAAAAAAATATAAATCATATTAAAAATTATAAAAATATGTAAAACTAATTTAATTTTACAATAATTTAAGTAGATCTCTTCTCATTAACACATACATTTCACAACCCAAGTAACTTGACAATTTAAGTATTAAGATCAAGATAGTAAAATCAATTTCCTCTTTATCAAATTTGCAACTTAGCATTTAAAAAAAAAAAAAGAAGAACATTTTTACCATAATAATAACTTATTATTATTTAAACTCCAAATTTAACCAAATTGATTAATGCAATATCCTTAAAAAATAATTTTCAACAAATATAAAATTCAAATCTTAAAGACTCTTTTTCTTATTTGCTATCTTTTTTTTTTTTTTTTTTTAAATTAACTATTATTCTTGTTCCATCACCCACCCTCAAATTGTAATTCAACTTTTTATCTTTTTGAGATCAGAGTAATCATCAATTGCCTACAATTACAAATGTTGGGTAGAGGTAGGAGGTAGCCTGCATGTACACCGCACAAATATTGACACACTCGTCAAAACATCCAATGGAGAGACAAAGAGTAGAGCCTGCCTGCCACTAGTAGCGAAACCCCCTGTCGCTGCACTACTGCTGCTGCCTTTAACCAAGCGTCCTTTATGTTACAATATATTAGCAGACTGCAGTGAGTAAAGCTTTGATCACGGTTGAAACTTTAGAGCTCTGGAAGAGCAGAACAACTTTTTTGAAAATAAAATTAGAGAAGAAAAAAAAAGGGTTCCTTTTTGCACCTTTTTGTTGGGGGCTTTGAGTTGAATTGTTTTAGATTCAGATACAATTAGATCATTTTGTGTGGTTAAACATTTACAATTTATACAATTAAATTAGAAATGATTTCTGCATCTAAGCCTAAGAATTTCCATATTCACATACATTACCCACTTATCACAACTAGATATGTCCAAAGATCAGATTATTCATCCAAACTCGAAAACCCACCCATATTTGAAAAAACTTGAACAAAAGTATTAAATCCAAAAAATAAATTTGAACAAAAAAATTAAGCTCATTTAAAATATGGACCGAGTCTTAATTCCAATATTCAAAGCCCGACCCAACCCGTTTTTTAATAAATAATATATTATTTATATTTATATATATTATGTAAATATTATGTAATTTATGTCATATAAAAATTAAATATATATAATATTATAATGTAAACATTAAAAAATATGTTAAGTTGTCCATGTTTAAGAACTTAATAAAATAAAAAATATATAAAATTACTAGAGATTAAATAATTAAAATATATTTAAAAAAAAATTAGAAAAAAATAATATGAACAGCCCTAAACGAGCTTAGATTATCCATTTATAAATATGGACAGACTTGGATAAAATTTGAGGCTCATATTTCAGACCAGATCGGGTTTGGGCAAGCAAATGTAGTGTTGATACCATACACCGGCCTATGGACACCTTTAATCACAACCTAAGTGTATTTGATATATGTGTCACTCAGATACGGACATGAATATAAAGATATGATATTCCGAATATATAAAAAAAAAAAAAACTTAAAAAATATTGAGTATATCCATGTCAAATACGTACTCGTATTCAACAACATTCACCAGAGTCCAAATAACATAAATCGCAATACTTAGATAGACAGACAAATCACTAGCACTAACCAAAGCATGTAAAAAGTCAAAAGATTCTACATTTCTACTCATGTCAGTGAAGAAGAATATCGAGCTGTCACTAAGCCAAAGTCACAAAAAGAATTGCTGTTGATCCGAATTCCGAACACCACAGTGAATCATTTCTGGTTTGCTTGTTAGCGAAGAAAAAGGAAATGAGAAAGTGCGTCGTTACCAAAAATAACGCTATAAGGGGCTATCAACGTTCACGCTTGACCTTGGAAGATTTCATCTTCTCCAGCAACTTAATTTTGTCAAGCAACTCTTGGATGGTATTGGATGCGTCCTACAGTGCCAACCGGACGAAAAAAGTAATTCGATGAAAAGAAAAAGAAAAAAACCCAAAATGTAAAGATAAATGCAAGACAAGAAGTTGGAAGTTGGAACTGCTTTTAGCCTAGAATGAAACTTTCAGTTTTTTTTTTCTTTTTCTGAAGTAAAATTCTAGAAAGAAAATTGGTGAGAGGGACAAAGCGTCAAATGAGAAAATACATGCAAGAACTGCAATAACAATAGAAAGTGGGTGGAAAGAATAAAACCTTTAGCTTATTTCTCAAGTTTTCTTCCTCCTTGTCTCTTCGATCCCTCTCCTCCGAGAATATGTTAATCAGACTTTCTTGTTCAATGTTCAGTTGCTCAATTTTTTCCTGTGCCGCTGTCAGCTAACAAAATGATACAGAAAAAATAAATCGAAATAAGTGTAACAGATAACATCCCAGTAAAAATAAGCTTTTATCGATAGCAACCACAGAGCACTAATACAAGCAAACTATCACAAACTAATTTATTGTCATTTATGTTCCTATTATTTCTTGCATTTACTTTAAGCCAGAAAGGGATCATACCTCAATTTCAAGCGATTTGTGCCGGTTTCTTTCCTTCTGCAAATCATTGAGCAATTCACTTTGACGCTCTCCCTCGTATTTTTCTAATCTATAAAAAGAAAATAAGACCTTTTAGACTAAAGTCAGGTCATAGCAAAACCCATAAAGCCTAATAGATATGATTTCAAGAACACCTTTCTTTTAATTGAAAATTCTCCTGTTTCAACTGTTCCAGTATATATAAATTGGTCTTTGGAAGCGAAGGCTCGCCATCATTGAGACCACGCTCCTGCCAGTTGAACAAAAATGATTATTAAAAACAGACACACGTACACACAAAGGTGCGGAAAGATCATTTTTGCGGACAAGAAACTACTTCAACACAAAAATAACATGCATGCACATATATATGAAAGACAGGGGGTTGGGGAACAGATGTAACTAATTCATGAGTTCCAACTGAAACTGAGTAGCTTCTATGATTTATCAGTTAATTAATTATCAGTGCAATGGCTAGAACCAGCGAAAGGCTAGATGCTTTCAGCCTTTAATATTTGTCATTAGTAAAACTAGCACCCATTTAGCAGCCCACAATAAATTATATTTCCCAAGCATCTATATCTATTTGCTTCAATGATCAGATTAAAATGCCATCTTCCAGGACTGCGGCATAGCTTTATGTTTTATGAAAAAATTTCCTTCAACCAACCCCAAAAGATGCGAGTTTAAAAGTGGTGCAAAAGTAACATATGCAATGAGGTGAAAAATAAAATGCAAATGGAAAATGTCAGATTCATCACATTGTTTAACCAAGTAATGTCGCAAAACAAAACCTTGAAGTAAAGATAAGCAAAGCGTAAAAGTAACCTTTGACTTTGATCGTGTAACAAACTTTTGATTGCTGCCATTAGCTTGTCTCTTAGGCACCTCAGACACATCATCACTGACATCCTCTGCAGAAGGGGAAGATGGTTCAGACGGGCTTAATCTTTTTCTAGATTTTGTGAGGTCCTTTCTACTGTTATCTATCGGTGCCTTTTTCCTATAATCACCCTTGCTAAACACATGTCCATTCCCATATCCACCATCCACTGTTTCAGGAATTTTGTGACATTCTTTTCCTTTTTTTTTCAAATTTGAGGGTGAATAGAACTTGTCTGAGTCTGAAGAGAGTCGCTTGCTGCTAGAAGTACTCTTTTTATTCGATCTCGTAGATTTTTGTGGATCATGATCAGGAGAAGTATCTACAGGATCAAAAAGAATGTTATACATCAATCAGGGAGTGGCTTACAGTTCACTGCTCACAGAAACACATAATTTTTAAATAAAAAGAGAGAGAGCAAATAGAAGAGACCAGGTGGCATACCTCTGGCTAATGACTGATCTATATTTTTCTTATTACGCCGTGGAGCATAGCCAATTCTATGACAATTGGTGGACCTAGAATGAAGCAGTCAAAATTCATTAGAAATGAGTTAATAAAGGAAACAACTCCAGGGATCCAGAAGCAGCAGTTAAAAGCAAATGTAACATTGTTACCAATGGTATAACTAGAATGGAACAACAAACCAGTAAGTTTTTTGCATTTGTACTAGTCGTGCTTCAAGTCTGGCAAGAACTGTTGTACGCTCAAAACCCTGCTTATCATGAGCTGGCTCAACAAAATTAGCCTCCAAAACACCTGTCATAAGAACAAAGTGAATCAGAACATAAACTAGTAAACTAACTAGTAGTCTCCAATGCTGAAACAATACCTATAACTCCGCGACCATCACTCCCAGCAGCATTCCAAAGCCTCCAAAAAGGCTGGAGAAGTGGGTTAAAGAAGGCATTAGGCAAGAACATCGTAAAAAGAAAATTTTATTGAAGGTATATTTGACTAGTATGTTAGGCAAAGTGCAAAAGATGCTTTCACCGGATGCACTATTGAAAAATGCAAGTGAAACAAATCGCAAAAGCATCCTATAACATACTATAACCAGAAGAACTAAATTTCATGCAGAACAAAAGTTAGGCAACAAGTACTGATTTTCCAAGCAAAATTAACAAGCCTCAAACTGTATCAACAAACAAGAAGTCAACTAAGAAAGAAATGTAATCTCCAAAGAAGAAATAACTTTGAGTTTCAATCCATTGAAAGCAAAACATATGCCTCTGACTGCATCATAAACAACTAGTCAACTCACTAAAGAAGCAAATGACAATATCCTAGCAACACGTAATAATTCCAACATATGCAGAGAGGAATAAATACATCATAAATTATGCTGCCAGAAAAGAGTAATAAGTTTTTTATTCTTTTTCTTTTCCTCAAAATCAAGCCAAACATCTTAACCAGGCATGGAGGACCCAAATAATGAAAAATGCAAGGAAGAAACATCGTGAAAATTAGAAACGCACACTATGAAAAATGAATATGCATAAGCAATCTTTGTGACACATTGTATTCAAAGCAAATATAAAGCAAACCTTGATGAGCCGGTTTTTGTGATAAACATTGAAACCCTGAACATCAATGTGATGTTTGGCATCTTTCACAAAACCAATAGTTACCAAAGCAGCCAGCTGATGACAAAAATGCAAGAAACCAGTGTCAGACAAGCATAGAGTGAAGTAAATAGAACAGAAAAATAATACTATTTAGTACTTATTACATTCAAATCCTTAGGGGCACCCTCAGCACTGGGATTTGGTCGATATGTTATCATCTCAGTGAGCATCATATCATTGACTATGTTGTGGTGCTCAACATCTTTCCCACGTAAAATGATTCTGAAGTTAGGAGGAAGTCTGAAATAAAGTATTGATGCATAACTCTGCAGAGTGAACACAGAAAATAAACTAAAATCAAATAAAATAAGCAAAAAATAAATATGTGCTACTTCAGGCTAAGCATTAAATCATGTACAAAGCAAGTACAACATCCAAATTTTTAGAAATCTTCCACCATGCTTGAACCAAGAAACAACTACTGGTAGGTTTAGTTTTGGAAAATCTTTTCCATTTTCCATCTCCGTTTTTACTCTATATATATAATTAAGTAATTAAACTTTGAAACCCATGTTTTCCAATTTTCTAGAAAACTCAACAACTATTTGAAATTGTTCGAGTTTCCTAAAAATCTAGAGAACAAGGGCTTCCAAATTTAGTTATTTATATTATTTGATAGATCATATCTAGAGTAAATGTGACAATGGAAAATGAAAACAATTTTCCAGAACAATATAATTTTCGAAGTGAACCAATAATCATTCCGGAATTCCCCCCCCCCCCCCCCACTCTGTTCAAGTTGAGCTGTTCTGTCATCATCGTTCTATTTTCCTCAGTTTCTCCTTCCTCTTGTTCACTTTAGATTTCAATATAATAATGTACATTTTCCTTTCCATTGATAATAGTAAAAAGTTAAAAAAAATTGGATATGACTGTACAATGATCTAACTCACAGCTAAGGCAACATAAAACACAGACAGCCATTATCAAGGGTAAAAATCATAATTTCTGCCATACAAAACTGTAAAAGAATGATAGTTACCCTCAATGAATGTCTATATGTCAGAAAGTGCCTAGAGTTGGGATACTCTTTTGCCATTTCTATATTCTTCTCATCACGGTTAACACCTCTGAGTTGGATATCCTGCCAACAATAATGCATCAAAAGATTTTAACATCATAAATACATTATATTCTGTTCACATTTAAAATTTTTAAAAGTAAAAAAAAAAAATAATCCAGGACATCTGAGACATACATGTGGATCGCCATGAAAATCAAGTTCCAATAGCCCTTGGTCATCCTCCCAGAGATTATATATAATAATCCGTGTACCATGGTCTTTCATCAGATTGAACTACAAGCAGGAAAAGGAAACTTTTTACCACAATCAAACAATGCAACAGCCCAAAGCATAATGAAGATTCAAGCTTAACAGTGCAAACCAAAAGAGAAGATAGGTCAGAATCTAAGAAAACTACTTTTAACACCTATTCAACAATCGTCCTTCTACTGCCATCAAATTGTGCTCTTTTCTTTTTGCTCATCAGAACAGATTTTTAACCCAGAAAATCAACATTAGAATCAGAATTACCTGACGAAGGAGGTCTGCTTCACTGGAAAATGGAGACCACTCTACTATAGATTCCAAATTCCTATCCCAATCACTGGCAGTAGATCGTATGATCTTGCTCCATTCTCGTTGTTGCCATTCATAATCTAGCTGTTTATTTCAATTCACACAATGATTAAAGGGCACAACCAGAGCATAGTTTCTTTAGTAGCTTACTAACTATTTAAGTAACATATAAATATGATACCAAACTAGATCCCCCAATTCTCTTTTTCTTTTTCAATCAATAAATGATGATTCCAAGCATGGATTACATTAGGCAAATGAACAAATACTTGGCTTAAGCACAGATTATCTAATCTTTAGTTTTGTGCAAGCCATTCATAGGAGCAACACCATAAATTAACATCCTTCACAGTGAAAAATGGGATGATTGAAAGAAAACAAAGATTAATCCAATCCAATAGTATGGAGTAGAATGAATAGGTTATCTATTTCACTTAAGAGGAAGAAAGACATAATTCCGAAGTGGAACACAAGCAAATTGAATCAAAAAAATTATACCTAGAAGCAATGAAACTGAAATGCTTGAAGGGGGAAGGATAGATCAAAAGAAGACCAAACAGAACTGAACAGTCTCTCAAGCTTGCATGTTAAAGAAAGCATAAAAAGCACCTCAGAAATAAGTCTACTTCTATTTCATTGAACCTATATCCCCTAGACTATAAAATTTATAGTGATTATGTTTTGTGTTTGCAAACCCCATTATGAATGCAATGATGGTGACTACGAGTATATTCATCACACAGACCATACAAAGTTCTATTTGACATTACCAAGGGTACCACAATGTCTTCCTTTCCTGTGCTTGTCAAAAACGTGTAGGACAGCAGTCCAATGCTCTGTGTTGGGCTAGAAACAAACCAGAGAATTTGATTACCTTTTGCAGTAACAAAATCAAAAAGAAGAAAAGGTAGTTCTGATATGTCAAAAATAAAAACAAAAGCATAAAATAAAATAAAATAAAGGTAGCAGGTATGCATGGAGAGCAAAGATACGAACATCGTCGCAAAGGTTTGTACAATTTTTTCTCAACATCAGCTTTTCTAAGATTTAGGAACCTATTCCCTATAAATGGACTTGTTTGACAAAGCACCGGAACATTTTACATTGCCTATAAGCTAAAGATACATCTCTAATTACTGGCACCGCTACAACAATGTGTCAGTGCCAATAGAGAGAGGGAGTTATTAAGGGTGAAGATTACTACCAAAACCCAATCTCACCAAGCAAAATGTTCAAAAATTGATAACCAACTTCATAACTATTTTCCAGAAGACACTTTGCAGATAATATCTATTCACAGTATATAAAATAAATAAATAAACAGCATATCAGTGTTGAAAAAACCGAACCGGTTCGACCGAGAACCGGAGGCCTACCTGCAAAAACAACTTACTTCTTTTTTTACTAAACAATCCAATAAAAATAAACATTTACTTCAGCAACGCAGGACACCACCATAAACAATTGAATATTTGCATTAACAACGATTATTCTAGCCCAAAAAAGAATTAAGAAACACTAACTGTTTTCCGTCTTTTCCACAACACCGGGAAAATACAATAACATCTGCACCAAGCCTCATGGTACTAGTCTTGAATCCATTGCCATCTGTAGAAAAGGAATACGAGTATAAAATGCTCTATATGGAAGAAAAATAAGCAACTATGAAGTATCTTTCTTCCAAAGAGTAGAAATTACTAAATACATTGTCCAATGGTGTTTGCTACTTTGCTTTTTGCAGAATATCCAAGAGACATGCACTGACGCATTTTATCAGGATCCATCCCACCACCATTATCTGCAATGAAATGAATAAACTTCCGAAACTTATCATGTTATCAACACAACGATGAACATCTTGGTTCTTTTAAGACCATAGAAATATGTAGTACTTACTGCATATAAAACATTATTAAAGAGGGTGAAGAAACAAGTTTTACAAAATAACTATTTTCAGTAGCACTTTCACACATGTAGAAATAAGCAAATTCAAAAGAAGTATGTCTTTACTTGCCTAGCCTATCCTCAGTATAATGTTCTCATTAAAATGCAGAAAGAGATGACAGGTCACATGAGGATTATGAAGTCAAAATAATATGCATCAGTAAGTAAAGGCGAAAAGTGAAAAACAGATACAAGCCAGAATAACCATAACAAACAAGAAATACATATATGAAACACAGTACCTTCAATTAGCAACATTCTATTCCCATCCTTCTTACTTTTGAGCATGTCTATATTAACATATGTAGCTCCATTGCAGACCTGATATCAGAAAATGAAGATAAAAATTGGAAAAAGAAAAGCAAGTACTACAGAATTGAAAAAGTGGTGGCATCAAGTACCTCATCCAAAGAGTTGTCCAGAAGTTCCGCAAAAGCTGCAGACAAAAAATTAATAAACATACCCAAAAGAACAAGAAAACTTTAACAAGAAAGAAAGGCTCTAGTCGTCTAGCCGGAATGCTGAAATGCATAGCAAAGATATGTAAATTTTAGACAACTCTACCTCCAAGAGCCCATTTATGACTCGTTGCATTGGAATGTAGAAATTTTGGATGAACCCTGACATGATCCATGCCACCTACAAGTCAAAAGAAATATAGGGCAGAAGCATTGTAAAACATCAGTGAATAAAGAAAAACAAAGCTCAAACAATTAATAATGCAGGCTCCGCATGATTAATTTAACAATTTAAATTTCCAATAAAAAACAAAGAATTAAGCAAGAGAAAAGAAAAAAAAAAAAAAAAAAACCCAGAGTACCAGGTATAGAGGTAAAGCATATTTCTCAAGCAATGCAAAATTACAAATGCAGAGACCTCACTGAGTCACTGACTAAAACGTTGCCCAAAACTCACAGATTCTCATTTTGATTTTCCAATGGCAATACAATAACATATACTGATAAAAAAAAAAGTTTAAAAAAAAAATCGAAAAGATTTCTGTTTCACCAGGTTCCAAATTTGACACCAAATAAACATTGCTACCCCTTGCAATCAAGATTTATTACTCAATTCCAAGAGAGACAGGTTGCAAACACGAAAACTGATCAAGAAAAAAAACAAATAAACGAAATATATAAATAAATTACTTCCAATCTGATACATAATAATACCTGAAGATAAATCCCAACCAGTAGATGGAGCTCCATCATAATCTCCAGCCTTCCAAAACTGCTTGCAAAGCACACTCGAATTCGAACTCCTACTTACCGCCTGTCCCAGAATCACGGGAACCTCCGCAACAGCCATATCAGAGGCCAACGGAACGGGAGCCGGATCATCCGGTGGTAGAGGAGCCAAAAACCCCACTGGTAGCAAAAAATCAACGTCATTCACCTTCCTCTTCTTCGAAGCCCTACCTTCAGGTCCTTCCCCTGAAGCAACGATGCTGTCTGCATTATTGTTCTCGTCCGGGTCATCTGAGTCATCGCTCGAGTCCGAGTCCGAGTCGCTGCTACTGCTGCTGAGCTCGATGACCGAGGCAGGTTGTTCCCGTACTACGCCGTTTAGTTTCCATCTTTGTGCACTTAAGGTTTCCATAATCTCTTCCTTCACGCGAACGTCCATGGATTGGCCACCAAATCGAAAACAACCGAAGTTCTAAAAAAAAAAAAAATTAAAAATAACACAATAAATAAATAAAAGAAACAAGAGATTCAATTTTTCGAGATTCTTGGTTAAGCCGCTTTTGCATACGAGATTTGAAAAAGGTAAAAGTAAAAAATAAAAAGCAGATTTTGGAGAGTACTTTCTTTTTTTCTTGTTCTTTAGGGTATGAATGAACTTCGATTGCAAAAATAAATAAATAAATATAAATATATAGGGTGAAAGAGTATAAGGGAAGTAGGATACAGTTGGGTTTTGCTTGTAGAAATTGGCTTCTTTGTTTTAACAAGTCGGTGACCAGATGAGACAAGATGAAACGAAACGCCGACGGTTTATGCTTCCTCTTTTCTTTAAAAATAAATCTCGAGTTTCCCACCCTTTACACAGTTATTACATATATTTATTTTATCCCCATTTTAAAAAAAATTATGCATAAATTAAAATTTCTTTTCAATAATTTATAACCTTTGGGGAGGGGGGGGGGAATTAATTTATAACCTCATTTTTCTAATAAATGAATTTATAACATCAACTCACTTATTATTTCTACAATGATCAAATTTTAATGGACCAAAAAAAAATCTTAAACTTTTTCATTGTATTTCAAAAAAAAATTATCATCTATCTATACTATAATTTTGTTTGACATGTGATTTGCATAGTTAATTTTTATTTTTTTTAAATATTTAAATAATACATATATACAAATAAAATATATATGTATATAAACACATATATATAATAATTTTTTAAAATTTATATTTATTACGTAAATATCTCACTTTTAATAGGTACTATATCCTTTTGAGTATGCTTTGTACTGTTAATTAAATTAATGTAATATAACATTTAATAATTAATAGACCATCTTGGGTCAATCTATCTGCATCTCAGCATGACAGTACAAATTCATTAATGCATGATTTCTAAATAAATGGTATGGTGTACTCTTTGATTTAAAAGCTTGATGGAGTTAATTTGAAGTACAATAATAAAAGTTGAATTTTCTCAAACCAGATTATAAGTCATTTTATGGAAGGCAGTAGCTAAACTTAGAGGAAATGAGAAAGAAATTTTTTTTTTGAAGAAAAAGCTAGCTTGAGAAAGTTTTGAAGGTAGTCATTGACATCATTCTCTTACATTTTTCTTTTCTTTTCATATTTTTTTTTCCTTCATTTTTTCATGTGATTTTCAATCATTTTCTTATGTAAATAAAGGTTTTGAAATTTGAAGATTTTCATCCCTTCTTTTCATAAAATATATATATATATATATTATCACTTTTTTTTTTGTTTGGCCGAATACTAGGGGTTTTTGTGCTTACCTTGTGTTTGTATTTATTTCTGCATGGTTGTGGTATGATAGTTTCTTTTGATGGTTTAGTTTTAAAAAATAAACAAAAATAAAGAGGTGGAAAAGCCTCATGACCTTGATATAAATTTTCCATGTCATTTAGGCATTCGATCATTTTTACATGCTATGACATTTTTCATGACATTTAGGCATTAAGCCATTTTTCACATGCCATATCATTTTCCATGACATTTAGGCATTAGGTCATTTTTCACATGCCATGGCATTTTCCATGTCATTTAGGCATTAGGCCATTTTTCACATGCCATGTCATTTTTCATGATATTTAGGCATTAAGCCATTTTTCACATGCCATGTCATTTTCCATGATATTTAGGCATTAGGTCATTTTTCACATGTCATGACATTTTTCATGTCATTTAAGCATTAAGTCATTTTTCACATGCCATGTCATTTTTCATGACATTTAGGTATTAGGCCATTTTTCACATACAATGTCATTTTTCACATGCCATGTCATTTTCTTTGTCATTTAGGCATTTAGGTCATTTTTATTATGCCATGTCATTTTCCATGTCATTTAGGCATTAGGTTATTTTCATTATGCCATATCATTTTCTATGTCATTTTTATTATGCTATATCATTATGCCATGTCATTTTCCATGTCATTTAGATATTAGGTCATCTTTCATATAACATGTCATTTAGACATTAGGTTATTTTTATGTGCAATGACATTTTTCCATGTCATTTAGCATTATAGGTTATTTTGCTATGTCACTTAGAACCTAGGTCATGCATATGCCATGCCACTTATTTCATGCATTTATCTTGATGGTTGTTCATGCATTTCTACATTTCCCACTTGATTTTTAACTTAAACCAATCAATGGCTCAAAGCCAAGTTCTCTTGAGCATACTTGTGGAAAATTAAAGGTTGCACTAAAATAAAATGATTTTTTTACCACATGTAATAGTCATTTAGAGGATGCCATGATATTTTTTTCATGATTTTTAGATTTTTTTATCATGGTTGAAAAAGTGAATTTTGACAAAGCAGTTTTAACTCACTGTCTTGATTTTGGTAAAATTCGGTCATAATATCCTTGCTCCAAAAATTAAGTTGATTTTTTTCCATGAAGATCAACATGTTCTAGGTCTGCCCTAATTGTTTCAGAATTTTTTGAAATTTTTTAGAAGGGTAAAAAAAATCGGTTTTCAAAACTGTCTGTGGGAGTCAGATTTGTTTTTTAGGAAAATACAATTTTCTGTTTTCATTAGCTTACAAAGGCGAGGCTGATTTGTGACATTGGTTATTGTCTTAGAGTTGATATCCGTGTCATTTCCATCATAAAATGGATTTTATAAAAGTCGGGTCAAGGGTGGTCAACCCGGGTTTCAAAACTAGGAAAATATAGTCGGCCATGAGGCCTTTTTCATCCAAAAAAATCCAATTTTTTAAAAATCCAAGCCCAAAGTCTCTTGATTTTGAAAATCCGATTTAGGTCTCTTCCAAAAGTAGTCGGATATCTTTTTAGGTATACGGATGTTCTTACTTCATGGGAGAAATACATTTCATGCATTGCATTTTTCATGTTCATGCATATTCCATGACATTTAATTTTTGCTATTTTAGTCATGTAAATTCTATATGTATGAATATTTCATAGTGATGTCATTGCTTTGATTTAAATTTCATGTTGTTATTTTGGTTATGATATAAACATGGATATTTTATGATAATGTCATTTTGTGCTTTTTGTCATGACATCAATTCTTTTGCCATATCATTTAGATTATGCCATGTCATTTAGATTTTGCCATGTCAACCATGTCATGTCATTTAGATTACGCCATGTCATCTAGATTTTGTGATGTCATTAATCCATATGTCATGTCATTCACTCTTTTACCATGTCATTAGTAATGATTTGCATATTCATAACCATCTTTTTAAAATGATTTCTAATGCAATAAAGATAATGATTTTCAATAAAATAAGGTTATTCCCGAGTTAAAATAATTCATGAGTTCTCTGCTGGGTTGCCGGGGAGGATACAATCAATTATCATTAACAACGAAATATCTTTCTTTCAAAAAGAGAGTGATTCAGAGATTTTTCAAATAAATAAAAAAATTTATGTTTTACCAGGCCTGCCGGGGAATATAGAAAAATTTTGAGTTAATAAATTCTGATCATTTTCAACTAGAAATGGGATTATTTTTCTTTAAATTGAAAATTATTTTAAAATGCCAAATCTAAAACCGACTTTTACCGAGACTCGAGATAACACACGATTAATAAGGTACCGTATTATACGGGACGTTGTGGGGTTGCTAATCCTTCCCCGCACGTAACCGACTCCCAAAACCGCTTCTTTGATTTCTCTGATTTAAAAGCGCAGATTTCAAAATTGATTTTTTAAAAAATATTTTAATTAATTTTAAAATGTTTTACAAAATCGGTTTTAATTGGTGGCCAATCGCACCTAGCTAAAAAAGATTGATGACGACTCCATTTTTTTTTCAAGGTTGTTTTCAAACCCTCATTTATTTCAAAAAGAATTAAGTCATCTTTTCTTTTGTTTTCCTAATGTCACACTTAACGAGTAATGTATCGCGATTAGATTTATTATTTTTTAAGTTGCGACAATAATTATTACGAAACCGACTCCATGAGCTCAAAACTATTAAAAAAAAGAAGGTTAAAACGAGCCAACTGAATTTTGTTTCTAGATGTTGGATTGCAATGCCCTTTAAAGGGACAATTTTACTGACCTGATTAGTAGAGCATTTTTTTTTTCTCCTCGTGTGTATATCTCAATTCTTTGTTTTTGCAAAATTGTCATTTTTCCTTTTGATGGAATAAAATTGCCACTTCTAAACCATGTGCTTTGTGCCATTTTTTTTAATGTTTCAAAGCTTTTCTCCTTTTTTTTTTTAGTCACATGACCTCTTGCAATTGGCTAGTCAATCATCTCCTAGCCTTCTCCATTAAGGTGGATTCCTATTAAATTCTCTTAATTCTTACTTTCCAAGTTGGCTTCCTATTGGCTCTTCAATGCCAACTCATGTCCTCCCTTGATAAGTCATGTCCTTCCCTAATGACTCAATTATTTTATTACTACATTGTCATTTCACTTTTCAATCTTACCTTCCTCTCTTTCATTTAATTTCCATTTTACCTTAGGTTATATCCACATTTTTCTCTAACTTTTCACTTGTTTCTTATTTACCCTTATTTTTTAAACTATTTTTCTTTTCAATTACAACCTTCAATCACCTAATTCAAACTTAACTCTTCTTAATTTTTCATTTTCCACTAAATTTCACCTTAAACTTCCATTTTCCCACCACTTTTCAAATTATGGTTTTCCAATTATCAAAATTGCCTCTTCACCATTCAAATTTTCAATTTTGACTTTTATTCTGACAACTTTTATTTTTTCAACATTGACTTAGTCAACTCAAAGTGTCAAAATCGGATCACGGGATTAAGGAAAATTTTAGAAGCCCCGGAGGTTTGAAGAAAAATTATACCTTTTAAGGGGCTCAGAGAAAATTAAGTGTCTACAATAAATATTAATTTATTTATCAATAAATAAATTTGTTAATTTAATTAGATTTTACTATAAAGTAAATAAAATATTACTAATATTTTACAAATTATTATCTTTGAACAATATTGAAATCATCAACTTGTGTAATTATTACAATATGCATGCATTATTTTGGTACTTTCGAACAAAATAATATTTGATTTATAATAAAACCAAACACAATGATCTTTAATTCCTAATAATTAATGATTATTAATCAAATAAGGTGATTCCAAATCATGAGTGATAAGATCACCCAAGTAATAAGATCACATCGGTAATTAGATTATCATAATAATATTAAAAATGATATCAAACACTACCCTTAGTATAATACATTATTTAATAATCAATAGAACATGGCATGAGAGTATAATATATTAAATTAATTGTTCATCAATGCATATTTTTAAGTAAATGATAAGGCGTACTCTTTGATTTAAAAGTTTGATGAAGTTGATTCGAAGTAGAACAGTCAGACCTGAATTTTTTCATGCGAAATTATGAACAATGATTCCTCCTATAGTTCATATACAAATATCCGAAACAAATTATCTGATGAAGACTTTAATCACCTATAAATCGATTCTTAATTTTCGACTAAAAACCTATGGCGACTCTTAATTGCTTAAATGACATCTCTAAATTTAATAAAAACCTAAACTCATAATAGAACTTAATGAATAATATCCATGCCACTGCATGAGCTCAAAACTCATAAAATAAAAGTTAAAACGAGCCAATTGGATTTTGTTTGGATTGCCCTCTAAAGGGAAAATTTTACTGACCTGATTAGTAGTTTTCTTTTTTCTACTCGTGTGTAAATCCAGGGTCAAGGTCAGAAATATTGTTAAGGGGTCGAAATATATATATATATAAGTTAAAATAAAAATAAATTGCTATGAAATCGACTCATCCAAGAGTTGAATTATTAGTCTAGTCAGAATAGGTTTTAAAACTTTGGACACGACTCGGATTTATTTTTTATTTTTAATTATAAAATATAAAAATAAATTTTTAATATTAAAAAAAGGCATCAAAGGCCAGACGGACTAGACTGGACTAGGCAAATAAGTTTGGTCTGACTCGATCCATGAATAAATAACTCTATTATGAAAACATTAGATATAATTATTATATATAATATTAAAATTACAAACAATATATAAGAATCTTATAATAAAATAAAAATTTTCAAATTTCAAATATTATAAATAATTTGCATATGTAAAAAATTTAATAAGAATTGAAGTTTCGATGTCAACAAAATTATAATCTAATTCAAATATGTATAGAATTATTTAATATTATAAAAAACAAGATTATATACATTTGAAAAAAATAAAATAAGTAATGTACAATATGTATTAAACATTGTGATAATTTAACTTTTTTTATTTATTTTTCATTATGAGCATAGAATGAAAAATATTAATACAATAATTAACGTAAATGTATTTATTTAATTGGTTAAAAAGGTAAAGAGAATTAAGTTAATAATAATAAATGATTTATAAATTAAAAATATTATCAAATTTATCATGTCAAACTACAATTTTACAAAAAGCCAAATTGAAAATTTGTGAAAGGGCAAAATATAATTCTATCTTATTTTTAAGTAAGGATACAAAGACACTTCCAAAGTTTCAAAAAAACTGGGGGAGCCAAATGCAATTTTGCGTTATTTTGAAGTAAGGCATACTATGCATCTCAAAAGACTTGAAAATTTTAGGGGGCCTAGGCCACTGCCCCTTAGCTACGCCTATACTTGTTCATGAGTCGAGTAGTTCGTTCAATCCGGTCGATTCGATCCGTATTTAATCGAGTTTGGACATGATTTTTATGATTCGGACTGATCTGATCCGGATCACTGTTTAAATATTAAAATATTATTTTTTATTTAAATTTAATTATAAAAATAATTTTTTAATATTTTAATATATTTGAATAGTAAAACGAACTTATACCAGCCGGCCCGGACCCAACCCAAATGAGCTTGGGCATGGAATTAAAAAAAATTCCGATCATGGATAGGCCTAGCTACGTCCCTGTATATATCTCAATTATTTGTTTTTGAAAAATAGTCATTTTCCTTTTGGTAGAATAAAATTGCCACTTCTAAAACATGTGCTTTGTGCCATTTTTTTTTTATGTTTCATAGCTTTATGACATTCTCCAAAATGTTTCTCAACATCATTTTCTACAATTTATTTTTTTTTAAATTAGGAAAAAGTTCAATTCATCTAGGCCATGGCACACATTGAAATTTGAGTCTAATTAAATGAGCCTAAATATAATATATGACGGTATATTTGGGCCTTCACTTTAGGCCCATCTCCAATAATGTAGAAAACTACTAAGTAGTACTAATTTCTATGCATGACATCAACCAAGAAATAAACGAATCCTCCCCACTCTTGCTATGGGCCTGCCTACGGCCATAGGGAACCCCCAAATTGAAAATTGGAACTTGGAAATCTCCACAAATAAAAAAAAACAAAATGAAAAACTCCAAATAGAAATTTATTTAGAGAAATTATTTCATAAATCGTCAATGAAGTTTTTAGTTTTCACAAACGGATTAATAAAATGACATATATTCTTTAGGATATATTAGAAAATTAAAAAAAAAAATGAAACATATGACAGTCTCTTAATCCCGCTTATGAAATTAAAAAATTAAACTGTTAGTATATTAAAAACGAACTCAATTATTTAATACATGTCAATTGAATTTTTCAAGTCTCTCAATGAAGTTAAAAAGTTTTCACATATCCCTAAAATATATTTAAAAAACTAAATGTAATAAATAATGAAACATATAATAATATTTTAATTTTTATTTGTAAAATTTAAAATTTTCAAAAATTATATATAAAATAAATACTTTTTCAAAATTATGTACCTAAAAAAAATTATCTTTTCTAAATTTGAAACTAGATTAGGAAAAACTTTTTTTTTCTTTTCTTAAAAGGACAAAACTAATACACTACTTTGAATGATCAACATTATCATATATGAATTCAAAATTTAATTCAGTTAGTTCATGTAGTCATTTTTTAAAAATGATATCTAATAAATCTGGATTTAAATTTTAACATCTGCAATCTCTTATCATATCTCAAGTTACTACCTCTTTTATAAAATAAAAAAAATAGTATATATTGTTTTTAGATCATATATATATATATATATTTATCAATACAACGTGCCAACATTCATAAAAAATAAAAACTTATGTGTAGCATATACTATTAATTTACATACTTTCTAGATATTGCTGAATAGTATTAACTTATATATTACCATTAATTAATATAAGCAACGATATAATGATGTGAGCTCTCACGTTTGTTTGATCCTCTTATAATAAAATTATACAAAATAAACATAACCTTAACGTGTGAAACATGTGCACTATTATATATTTTTTTATTTTTTATATTATTATTTCACTAATTTTATTTAAATATATTATCAACAACCCTTTTATTATTTTTTTAGTGTAAAAAAAAGTCAAAACCTAAAATATAATTGGCAATTTTTTTTTTTTTTTTTTCATATTGGAAATCGAATTCTAACCTTGTAAAAATTCACATCTTAAATGAAGTGGGCGAAATATTTAGACTAAACCCTAAATTTCAACAACCCTTTAATTATAGCAATATTCAATCAAGCTAAGTATTGATATAAAATACAACTTAGGATTATACATGTTTGATGTTCATGTTAAAGTAATTTATTATAATCATAAAGTAAAAATAAACTATAACTGAATATTGCATACAATTCTCATTCTTCAATCTTATTTTTTTAATCTTATTATTAAGGTGAAATTTGTCGTTATATTATAATTTAATATTAAATTTTGTCATTGTATATTAATTTTATTGAATTTGACATTATACCATCAATTTTATTGATTTTCGGATAAAAAATAACAGAATTAAAATATTTCACGGAAGATTTTGTTAATATATAAATAATAAATTTTATTATCGTACTTTTGATTTTATTATTTTTTGATAAAAAAATAAATTTGAAATATCATATGAAATATTCTGTTAATATAAAAGATAAAATTTCATCAATTACGTTATTTTATATCCAAAAAATAACAAAATAAACAACAATAAAATTCAATGTAATTGAAGTACAATTACAAAATTCAATATTAACTCAAAAGTAGAGTGACAAATTGAGTATAATCTCAATCTTTGATGGATGGATCATGGAAGTAGGCAGGTAATTTCTAACGTGAGTAAAGGTAAATCTTGAATAGACATGTTCATGGGTCGAGCCACAATTCAATTTTTTAAAAATTTCTTACTTAGATTTGGGTCGGACTGTATCAGGATCGTTCGAAAAACCGTTTTATTATTCATAAAATATTATAAACAGTAATTCGGATTGGACCGAATTGAATTAAAAAAATCCTATGCTTAAACCAACCTAATACAAAGTGAACCGAACGAATAATATAATCCTTAAACAGATCTCGAAGGATGTTCCTAGAAAGCAATAGCTAATAGCTATTACTTTGGCTAATTGGCTTTCATTATTTTAAGTGAAATTAACCTGTTAATCATGTGTCATTTGACTAGCTAGATTCATGCTCCAACCTTTTTTTTTTCTTAGAAGACAACAATATATTTTAATACTTAAAATTGTCCGTTTAATTAGGTTTTACTAATAAAAACAGTGGATTATACATTAACCTTGCCCAATAATGTGATATCTTATATTTAATTTTATTGGATCTGAGATTCATTTTTTTAATTGAGAATTTGCTTCGAACAATCGTGCACATGAGACATTTGATGTTGGCATTCTTGGTCGTATTTTCATTTTTTTTGTTCTTGCAAAAAATTCAAAGCAGATAAATTGTTTCAATCCAAACATCAAGACATAAATATGGAGTTCTCTTACTCATTTTCTGAAAAAAATTCATATTTTAAATAACGTGGGTGAAAGATCATTTGTAACACCCAATTCAATATTAAAATTTGTGAGAATTCTCTATAATATATATATATATATATATATAAAGATTCAAATTTATACTTATGAAATGCTTTTTATAAGATAAAATTGTGAGTTTTTTCTAATACAAAAAATTTAGATGAGGGAAATTATCCAAATTTAGGGTCAGGGCATGTCGTAGGTTTCAGAGAGAACTAATAGTGATACTTATAAATTATTTATCAAGTGAGATTGCTAGTGAGACTCGAATCTTGATATTTGTAAAGGCGCTAATAAAGACTCTACCAACTAAACCAACTCACGTTGATAAAATTGCTAAATTTTCAAATAAAAATAAACAATACATTGCAGATTAAATGCAGATCTCCACGTAATCACCTATACTCAAATTCAAAATCTTTTATTAGTGGAGACAAACGAACTAAACCAATAAACAACAAAGTGTGCAAAGTAGAAGTGCCTACTTGAGGCTATGGTCCAAAATTGAACGAATTAATGGTTTTAATTTTTTTTGGATTTATATTTGATACATTATCAATGAATCACATAATATAATCTTATTAAAAATAAAATTATCGATATTTATTTTTAAAAACTTTTAATAACAATGTATAAATTTATACATTATATCTACATCAAATATAAATTCATTCTTTTTGTTAGCATGGCAATTGACGAGATATCAAGCATCATCTTCCTCGCTTAAAAGTCAAAATGAAAATCTTTGATTTGATTTTTTTATTTTATTTTATAAAAAATAACAATTATAATTACAATCATTATCAATTATTATATTTATATAAAAAATCATTGAATTAAATAAAATAAAATAACATATAATAATTAGATAAATCTAACATAAAATTGAATTATACAATCATGCTTGAATTTAAGAACTCAAAAATTGACTTGTTGAGATAATGATTACCGGGTGGGCCACGCTGTTGTTTTGTAATATTTAGGTGACATGGTACCTGGTCATATTTAAAGGCCGAGTCCACACTTTTGGAAAAAAAAAAAAATAACAAGAATTTGTTTTTGATACATTAACAATATAAATTTTTTAATTTTACAAAAGGATTAAGAAATTGTCATATATATATATATATTTTTAATTATATTTTAAAAATATGTGTTATTCTATTAATTTTATTTGTAAAATCTAAAAAATTTATTGATAATGTATCAGATAATAATTTTTTTAACAATGGATAATGAAAATAGATGGTTGCCGCCTTGTTTTGCTCAAGACAAGACCTAAAAATGTCTTCATCCTTTTTTTTTTTTTTTTTTTTCAGAAATCTGCCCCAAGTTTAAGACAATTCAAGGCATCCAAAAAAAAATGAATGTCTCCGGTCCAATGTTCTTTGCCTTTTCTCAACTCTCGTAAGATCTAAGGGATGGCGAGCGAGGCGACAGCGGATATTGTCTTATCTACTTCCACCTCACTCTTGCATGGATGTTGAAAACATCCACATCTATGGATGTCGGTTACATCCATAACCGCTCCACGGTACTCCACTCCGCTACACCCCAATTTATATTAATTATTTTTAACTTAATATTGTAAAAAATTATATTATAATTTACTCATGAATATAATTTTAGTATATAAAAATCTTTAATATAATATATATAATATATATATACTAAAAGTATAGATATAAAATATTAGTATATATATATGATTTTAGTATATATATCTAATATATATTAAAAATATAAGAAAAAATATAAAATATTTTTAAGGATAAAATAGTAATTTCAAAAGTTGAGGCGGGACGGAGTGGAGCAAGTATTTACCAAAACGGCTTCGCTCCACCCCGCTCCAAAAGAAAACCTCTCTATTTGGAACGGATCGGTGCGAAATCCATCGGTCGGATCGAATTTTGCCATCCCTAGATCTAATGATCCATCACATAAAAATGCAATTGACTTCAAGTTCATGCACAATTAATTTTTTTTTTTTTTTGAAATGTAAGCCCTAAGCTATATTTATCTACATTAACTTTTGTTAAAAAAATCACTAATAAAATATAATTGAAATTCTTTATTTGCTAGTGAGTTTTTTGAATCGACTGACTCAATGGATTGTAAAAAAAAAAAAAAAAAAAAAAAATCAACGGAACGTTAAAAAATTTTCAATGATTGCACTCATAAAAAAAGCTTTTATAAGATAAAATGAAGAAATTAGTCGAACTTAGATTTAGTCTAATTAATTCATGTAGCCATCATTAATATGTGATATGTTACATCTGTAATCATTTTCTATTCTCAAACTATAACTTTTTTTGTAAAAAAAAAAAAATCTCACTTATTTAAAGTAGACCTGCTCAAGGGCCAAACTGTCCGCCCCACCCGTATTGGCCGCGCTTAGGTGAGCAATTTTGTGATCCGGATTGGCCCGACCCTAATAATTGTTCATAGAATAAAATATTAATTTTTTAATTTAAATTTAATTATAAAAATATATAAAAAATAAAATATTATTTTATTAATTATGAATCGTGATTCAGACTCGTGGGCAGGCTTGGGCCCGCCAATACCGGCTTGAACAAAAGACTTGAAAATTTTTCAATTTTCGATCCGATCCGATCCATGAACAGATCTAATTTAAAGACTAGTTCTAGAAATTAGGGTTTTATTCATACTAAAGTGTCAAGGAAAATTAGACCATTGCGATTGCAAGGAATCAAGTTGCAGAGAGAGGGTGAGGGGGAAAATGGGAAAATTTTGCTGCCAAATAATCAACTAACCATAACGTCTTGTCGGTCATTGGTCTGCGTTAAGGTGACGCTAAAGAGTTTGATTCAAACACGTTTAACCTTATTAATCGTAGAATTGATGAGAATTTAACTCAATCATGCAATCTTGGCGCAGCCAAAAAATAGCTAGCTACTAGTTTTAATTTTCTATATGATTATGCTCCACCAACAATGTGTTTCCAATGGCTGCCACCTTCAATTTCATTTTATTATTAATTTTTTTCTTTTTTGTCAACTTTATATGCTTGGAAGTTCCTACATGGTGAAGGTATAATCTGTAATCGGATTGGGATGAGAAATAATGAAATGGTAAAACCAGTTATGAATGTACAAAAAGGATAAGTTAAGCTACAAGACAACCCCCTCAAGTCAATGAAACAAACAAATTTAACTATTTCGATGCTTGGTTTGTGGGTAAATTAAGTTTTCCATCAATAGTTTTCGGATACATTTGAAGAGTTGATCTATGTTATCCGGATTCTTATTTTTTATATTTCAATTGGATACATATTCGGATATAAGTATAAGGTATGATCCTATAAATATATGAAAATACTTTAAAAATTAAATATATTCGTGTCGAATACATATTCATATTCAATACTCATTCAAATTTGAATAACATGTTTTTTACTTTTGATTGAGATTAAAATGACACAATTTGCAAACAGTAATCTGGAGGCGGCCAGGAAAGTATTGTTAACCAGACTTTGTCAAAAGATCCGTAAAGAAATTTGTTAACAGAAAGAATCTGATTCATTTTCCTATGAATAATGGTTTTATAAAGTTTAATTATTCATTTTTCTTGAAACATTAAGTTTTTCAAATGGTCTCGGTTTAAAAGATTTATGCATAGAAAAGCCTAAAAGAGAAAGGAAAAATATTAGGTCATTTCTAACAATAATCATTAATATTCTCGAAATTGTCCATTATTTCATGTGAAAATTTCTTATTATTGTTTACCACAAATTTTCATGAAGTTTTTATTTTATTTTTTTTACAAATTCAAATGAGTGCTAAAATATAATGAAAACGAAATTACAACAATCCACATCAGAGGGACAACATCATGATTAGGTGATGAAAAAACATATTCATCCAACATTTTTTTTTCCTTTTTGGTCTTATATGTACAAATTAATTGACACTTGGTGTACGATGATGTAAAATTAGTCTTACCAAGGCTACATAAATAAATGGAAGAAGCTGCCAATCTGTTATTACCAAAATAATTAATTATTTTTTTACAAAGGAGGTTGAAAATAAGAAAAATAATTGAAGATACTGAAATTTGAATCTTAAACATGTTAGATAAATTAAACTTCGGATTCCAAAATAATTAACTTTTTCCCCCCACAGCGTTACATATTTTACTTTTCTTCTACTTTCTTTCCAAACACCCACCCAAAGGGAAAATGTGGGAAAAATTGAAAAAGAAAAGGTGAAGTGAAGACTTCCAAGAAATTCACCTAACCTACTCCCACTTTACAATGTCTTCTCCATATGCTAATGACAACAATATATCCCCCAATACCAACAAAAGGCTTATCTCTCAACAGGTTTCTATTTTGTCTTTCTCTGGACTAAGTTCCCAAAACATCTTTCCTTTTCTTTTCTTTGTTTCATTTAATTAGTTGTTTTATAATTTTTTTATCATATGTTCAGTTCATGTTTGAATTAGTTTATTTTTATTATCTTATTTGTCCACTAGGAGGCAAGGGCGTTGTAGACACACAGAAGTGGCCTCTCTTGTCTTTTATATTGACCTTGTTTTAAACAATTTATATATATATATATATTTATATAATTCAAAATCTAGCAGCGTTTGTGCGTTGACAAGTGCAATATTATTTGCAGTTTCCAGGAGCAGTCTGTATATGGGCATGTGGCTATATATAACAGTGCCGACTCTCCAAGGCTAGATTTGTGATGATTATCCACTAAATAAAACCCTTTCCTTAAAGCATATATCTTAACCTTCATGTCTCTTTTTCATTGCTTGGATTCTTGAGGTAGCTGGAAAGGTTTTATCTAGGGACAAGATTCAACCTCTCTTTCCCTCTCTCGCTTCTATTATTTCTTTGTTTTCAGGTTCAGTTGAAATATTTTGTGAAAGAGCACAAAAACAGGCCAAAAGGAAGCTCTCCTTTTTGTGAATGGATGTTGTAAACATGAAATGGAAGAAAAACGTGCTTGTCAGGGCCTGGGAAAGATGCCGATCGCTTGGAAATAATGGCAAGAAATCATCAGGAACTTCTTGTCACGCATTGAAAAAGAGCAAATCATGGCACTTCTCAACAAGATCATATTCCCTGCAGGAAGAAGATAAAGGGAAAAACAAGAATAAGGTTGCTCCACAAGGATGTTTTTCTGTCTATGTTGGACCCCAAAGACAAAGATTCGTGGTCAAGACCGAGTTCGCCAACCATCCATTATTCAAGATGTTGTTAGAAGATGCTGAACTTGAATATGGGTTCAGTAGTGAAGGTCCCCTTCTTCTTCCTTGTGATGTTAATTTGTTCGATAAAGTTTTGGCTGAGATGGACAGTGGAGAAGAAATTAATCCTCCTGTTTGCAGCTTTGCTTACAGTCCATTAATAACCCTTTGCAGCCCTTGTCGTCGCCAGAATTCTAGCATCGACAAAGGCTATGGATCGTATAAACTTCTCACTCCATCTCGAATGCTTAAATTGAATAGTAATTAAACTTACTGTTTACAAAATTTTTCCTTTTTTCTTTGTGATTAAAAGTAGGATTGGATATGGGAAAGATCATGCACATACATCAATGTAAAGTGGTGTATTGTTTTCTTAATTTAATGCATATAGTAAACAGCTTATACTTAAAGTCTACATAAAGTTTAAATGGGAAGATGAAGATGAAAATATAGAGAAAAAAATGGTAGTTAGACTGTTAATTATTAGGATAACCATTATCCACTAAATATGAAGATGACAACAATGTTTCCGTTAATTCAAAGATATGAATTATGGGATTAATACTCACAAATTTACAACTTAATCATTACATTATGGGAATACTCACAAATTTGGCCTGTTAATTAGTAGTTTTAACGTTTTAAAAACACCTCCATTCTAAAAACGAAAGTCCAAACGATGAAAAAAATTGTTAATCTAATAATTAAAATTCATTACCACTTTCTTAATTTATAACTTAATCATTACATTAACAAATTATTCATTCAAAAAGCAGAAATCTCAGTTTTCATTTGTTTGGAGTTTGGATATTGGAACAATGATTGACATTTGACAGAGATGTTATTGTGGTTTTAAACCAAGTGGTAGAAATAATTAGACAAAAACATTAATGTAATTTCCTGTTTGAAAGTTGGGAGAGAGCTTTTTGTTTTCAATTTTCATGGTTGTCTTGTCTCTTTGGCATAACTTGCCAAAGGCTGTGCGGTTCAAATTTTTATTTCTAAAGTCGAACAGTCCAACAGATGGGGTTTAGGCTTCTAGATAACATCTCTTTGTGTCATTCTGACATGAGAGAAATCCCCCTGGTTATGGGGCTATGTATGTCTTACCCTTTTAACCATTTAAGGAGAAGATGGTGTGCTATTGTCTGTCTATATTAGACCTGCTCAAGAGTCGGGCAACTCGTCAAATCCGGTCCGTATTGAACTGGGCTTGAGTAGGTGTTTTTCTGATCCGGTCCGATCCAGATCACTGTTCATAGAATAAAAAAATATTTTTTATTTAAATTTAATTATAAAAAAAATGTTTTTTTTTTTTATTAAAGATGAACAATGAATTCGGACCCGTTCAGGGTCGGGCTTGAACAAAAAATTTGAAAAAATTTCGAGTCGTTATCCAACCGATTCATGAGCATGTCTAGTCAAAATATATAGCATTGCTTTGGAGATGAAAATTGATAAGTCGAAAAAGTTGGTCAGCTGTCTATGGGTGAGCCCATTATCCACCAGCTAGGGTTGCTTCAGAAATTACAACTTTTGCCTTTTTCGCTTGTAATTTCCACTTCAACACCTTCTGGGTTTTGGAATGTAAATATGTCATGTGTTTGTTGAATCTTTAAGGTAGGTAACTGAAAGAGGAAAAAAAAACATGTTAGAAGAGGCTCGAAGTTGGTCCGACGCTGATTTTCCGACGTTCAAGTTAAAATATATATATATATATATATATATTCCTTGCAATGCATGAATGACATGCGATTATTATTAATTATTTAAGATGAGACAATCAACGATGATCACGATTAATTGTCAGTACATGTTTGAACTAATGTTGTACTAACTTATTTGTCTCTCTTAACCGAAGTGAAAAAACTAAAATACCTTTAGTCCAAAAATATCTACATCATCATGATTAACTGGTAAATTGAGGTATGGAAGCTGAAATCCTTGAGGATTTACCTAAAAAACAGATCTTGATAGAATCAAAATTAATTTATTCCACGAACAGGACAATTTTTCATATTCATGATCATAAATTCAGCAAAATGCATGAGAAATACTTTATTTGGAGATATGTGCTTAACCTATCTATTTCCAAATACATTGGCATGAATTAATTGCACATAGGGTTCTGCTTTTAACATTTAAATTTGCACCAGCTGGTCTTCAAAGCTATATTACTCGGATTCGAGTATGAGTGTCGAACACGGGTACGTATCTAACATAAGGTATATTCATTTTTTTTCTAAGATTTTCATGTGTTTGGAGTGCTCTCGGAGGATCATATCCCCATACCCATGTCATCGGACACGGATGTCAGACACGGATACTTTAAAAAAAATGAAGAATCAGAACAACATAGCGTCAAAGTCTTCATGGCCTCTTTAGTATCATTTCCTGGCGAGGAACTCAATCTTTTGACATGTTTAATGCTTGTATTAGTATGGAAGAACCAGCGGGCCAAGATTGTTGCATGCTTTTGCAAATTTGATTGGTTCATATATAGGTGCTGAGTCCAACAAATCCTCCAGGTTTGCCTGCTCGCAAAATAGAACTAGATCTACAATAATCCATCAAAGAATTATTGACCGGTTTTAAGACTTCGGGTTTCTTCAGCATAATATAGCAAGATTCACTTCTGTTATAAATTAGACTATGGAGCAAGCAAAGCATTGTCAAAGATTTTCTAAGCTAATTACTGTTGTAATTAAGTTACAACTTACAACTTTTTTGATATAAAAGAGAAAAACTCATCATTTTATTCGGGTTCAACTCTCTTCCATTGCTTTTCTGTCTATTATTATTAAATACAACTTTAATCATCATTTATAAACATGACTTTCATAATTCACTACAAACAAATTGTCATATAGTGATGATTCAAAAAGCGTTGGTAAAACCCAAAAATCCGTCACTAAAAGTCCTAAAACTCTATACCGACGGTCAAAATGGCTATTCCGACAAAAATTTAAGCGACGGTAAAACCTAGTCGGTATAGACCTATACCGACGAAAAAAAAACCGTCTGAATAGGATGTATAACCTATACCGACGGTTTAAAGCGTTACTAATATTACTACCGTCGGTATAGCCTACGTTGGGTTAGTCCCTTTTGTTTTTACCTATACCGACGGATTTAGTTTTCGTCGGTATAGATATCGTAGATGTACATATATCAACGGTCATTTTGTCCGTTGGCATACATTTACCGATGGATTTTTTTTTTGCGTCCGTCGGTATAGATGAAATTGTAAAATATATATTTTACCTATAGCGACGATTTGTCGTAATTTTACCGACTGTTTACTCCGTCAGTATACTATACAGTTTTTGTTGTTATATGAACTGTCAGTATAGAGGTCAAAGCTTCGATAAAAATAAAATTTTATCATATTTTCAATTACTAATATTGATATATATATATATATATTTTAATTATCCAATTTTTTTTTGATATATTTATAATTTAATCCAACATATTTCATATAAAAAAATCATCATAAGAAAGTAAAAAATATTTAATAATATTAAAAATAAAATTACAAATAAATTGTCTTAATTATATAACTTTTACAAACTAAATAGAAGTTGTAAACTAAAGTCATAATACAATCTTAAGCAGTCCAAACACAAAGTAAATAAGCAATCCAAATACATAAAGTGAAATAAGCAATCCAAATCTCATGAATAATCCTATGAAACAGCATCTGCATAAAATTGACAAATAGTATACAATTAAAAGCAATTAAGTAGTGAAGTCAATATAAAAGAATAAAATAATGAAGTAGTTTACATTTTCATTAACTTGATGACTAGAAGTTGAAGACCTGGTGACAAATTTGAAACACTACCAGCATCAGGTACCTAAAAAGTATTACATAGAAAATTTAGAGGTTCAAGATACATGTGCATAGAGAATGGTATCATCCACCTTAACAAATTTTGGAACAATAACAACAATGATTTCACAGACTCTGAAACCTGTGCATCAGTGATAAGTTCAGGTTTTAAAAACAAATCAGGGAAATAAAAGCATGCAAGTGCACCTAGTTATACCTGACACATGATGATATGCATATCCGATGGAGATTGATAGTCATAATCATTACTGATCCTTGAACTTAACAGAGTAGAAAATTCCTGAATATAGTTTATGTTGTCTTATGGAAAGCCACCTATCCCAGCCATATCATCAGGAAGCCCAAAAAGGAATTTCAATGCTACAACAGCATTCATGTTCAAACTGATGAGAGAGCACAACATAAGTTAGTCACATACACTCTTCAAATGAATAGATGAGCAAAGAAACTAACATGCAAACATGTCATAGAATCGAAACATGAATCAAGCTTAACATATTACAAAGCCTATATGCATACAGCTAGAGAAAGCTAGGTTGCTTTTTGGTTTTGAAAAGATTTATATTTTTTTTTTTTGGTTTCCCAAAATTTCTTTTTTTCAATCCCAGTACATGCATTTGGTGGGAAACAATACAGAGTGTTTTGCTTTCCTCTCTCTTCTTTAATTTGATGAAAAATAGTGACACATGTTTGAATCATTCTCCATTTTCTGCCATATTGGAGCTGAATTTTCTAAAACTCAGTATCTCTTTTAATCACCAAAAGAGTTTTTGCAAGAGTTCTCTATTTTTTGTGAAAAAAAAAACATGGAAACCACTATTTTAAAAAACAAACACATCACTATCTTCCTGAAAAACATACTGAAGCCATAAGATTATGTTATTAAGTTTAAGATGGTCTAAAACAATAAAATGACAAGTCCTACCAACAAAACAATATTAAACACTATCGTCTGGTCTACTATAAGTATACACATGCAGTAAGATTATGAAAGAAATCAGTGATAGATGTGCATATCTCACCTAATTGGCTAATGCTAAACTTGGAACCCAGAAATCCTAATGTAAATCAAGACAATTTCTTACTGTAAAATAAATGAGAAATTACCAATCAATGGTTTGAATCACGTAGCATAAATATTTCAAAAAAATAAAATACAAGAACTCACCAACCCTGCCCAAACGGCGACAACGGAATCTCCCAGTTTTTTCCCTTGAGAACTGCACTCGTAAACCTAAAAAATTCAAATCAATTGTTACTAAATACTTAATCGAGAGGTAAAAGAAAAACAACTAAAATTAGTTTCAGTTAAAGAATTAATTACTTGAAATTCGCTCTCTGAGATGAAGCAAGTTCAATGCTGGATCGAACGAAGAAAACTCCATCAGGTGGAAACGTAATCACGTTATTTAGAGTCTTCTTCTCGACGTCTATGACCTGCAAAATGTCGTCGGTTTGAGTACCGAACAGGTAAGCTTTCTCTATAATGAAGAGTTGCTCTTTCTCCGTGGTCCATAGAAGCCGCCACGTGGCGGAGAGGGAATGCCAGTGGTGAGAGTATCGCGGCCCAGGATGGCCATGGCATTGATCGCTTTGATGATTGCATCGCGTTTTTTCGGGTCATTTTGGGTTTTGAGGCCTCTCTTTCATTCTCAAAATTAACCTACAATCAAACAATCTAAAACAATCTAAAATCTAAAACAATCAAATAAAATAAAAATGCTTCGAGAATGAAAATGAAACAATTACCTGTATCTGTGGATGAGAATGAAAATGAAAAGAGAGAATGAAAGAGAGGTGGATGAGAAGACGCGGCTAAAATAAACCCTAAATATAATTTATACCTATACCGACGGTCATAAATTAATGATCCGTTGGTATAGACTTATTTTAAAATAAAAATAAAACTTAAAAAGTAAATTTCCACGTCATTTAAAAAAAAAACGAGTTTTTTTTTCAAATATACTGACGGAAAAAGAGAAGCCGTCAGTAAAAATCATATCTATACTAACGACCAATGATAAACCGTCAGTATACGGGGTATCTATATCGATGGCCAATGATAAACCGTCAGTATACGGGGTATCTATACCGACGACCAATGATAAACCGTTAGTATATAGGGTATCTATAGCGACGGACAACAAAGTATCAAAATGTTAATTATATTCTGATGGTAACAAAAATCCGTCAGTATAGATCCTTTATACCGACGGATTTTGACCGTCAGTATAGGTAAGCGTCAGTATATGACAATTTATTTGTAGTGATTCTTAAGCGAATCCTACACATTTGAATGGTGATGATGAATATATTAGAAAGTAAAGGACAGGATTTCAATCCATTTGAGTCACTGGAGTCATGAACCAACAAAACCTATATTGATCAGACTCTTTATTTTTTTAAAGTTTTCGTATCCAATGCATATCAAGACACGGATACGAGAATATGATCCTCCAAGAACTCTTCAAATACATGAAAATATTAGAAAAAATTGAACATATTCGTACCCGACACTCACACCCGAATTCGAATAACATAGAACATAATTGTTGCTAGAAATTTAGAATGTAGAATAACTAGCCAAATTTGGAAAAATCATTCACTGTTAAAAAGTTAGTGTTAGAGAAAGATAGAGAAGGAAAGGTCCAATCTTTGCTTAAATAATGGGTTGTTCAACTTTATTTGAAACTAAACTTTATAACATCTGAGTATATATTGATGTATATACAATTCAGAAACTATTCTACCTTAAGTATCTAAAGAACACTGTTGGATTATCTTCCCTGTTAAAGCAGAGATGCTCAGAAAAGATAAAAAGAAGAAGAAGAACAAACAAACAAACTATTCATTTTTCCTAAAAACCACTTTTTTTTTTAAGGGTTTTTAAGTCAGTTTTTAAAATTAGTTAATATACTATTTATAATAATAATATTATATTAAATGCTAAAATTCATAATTTTATTTATTATCTCCAATACATTGAGTAAAGATATTACTATATCTAGTAATCTTAGAAAATGCCTTTAGAGCATTTTCTAAAGTTAGTTAATATATCATTTATAATAATAATAATATTATATTAAATGCAAAAAATGATAATTTTATTCATTATTTTCAATGTATTGAGTAAAGATATTACTATATCTAGTAATCTTAAAGCGTGTTTTTATGTATTCGTTAGCCAAATTCTTTTTCTAACGTCTTTAAATGCTTGCTGACTTATACGCATTGCTATCATTGGAGGAATTGAAGCTGAAAAAATTAATGTTTCAGCAGGAAACCAACATAATGGACTAATTATAGGTTTTGTCCCCAATAATTTGTAAGTACTATCATCACTCATTTCCTCCCATGGTCATTGATCAACCGCGTCTCCTACTTCCAACGCTCACCTAGGCCTACAATTATCAGGCAAAGGCTAATCTTATCCGGATTCGGAATAAGTGTCGGATACGAATATATATTTGATCTAAGTATGCTAAAAAATTTATAATTTTTTATATATTTAAAAAATTATATTTTTATATATATTTTCGAATATGTATCAGATAGGAATATATTAAAAAAATTAAAAAATCCGAATAACATAAGGCAAAAAGAAAAGCATCTAGCTCTAGCTCACATGTAGGCCTCATGGCTGCATAAAAATGATTAATGTTATTGATAGTTGATGGTCTTTTCAAGCTTGGAATATATATATATATATATATATATATATATGGGGTTTAATGTATTCTTCTGCTACTACATTTAGAAAGCAGATAATAAGTTAATGGTTATGAGTAAAAACCAACTAATAAAGATAAGATTAGATTAGAGGATTTGGAGAGATATCTATCACATCATTCATTGAATTTTAATGGGCTTGACTCCCTTTTTATAGTTGGGTGTAAGGAGAAAACACTGTTTGATGTTCATGGCAATAATTGATATAAATCTGCCTCAGTTATTGATATATCTTTCACATCCCACTTTGTGAAGTTCTAGCACATGAACATGGATTAATCCATACAATATTTGGGAAGCAGCAGTTGATAATTTGGAATATTGATGAAGGTCTTATCGACGTTAGAAAAGAAAAGGTTTTTTTGAAATAATTTTGATGAAACAAATACTTGATATTTTGACAAATTATTCTGGCATTAACAGCAGTTGGAGAAAATAAATGCATTTCTCATAGTTTGAAAGACCAAGAATGAAGGTCTTATCGACGTTAGAAAAGAAAAGGTTTTTTTTATAAATAATTTTGATGAAACAAATACTTGATATTGTTGACAAACTATTCTGGCATTAACAGCAGTTGGAGAAAATAAATGCATTTCTCATAGTTTGAAAGACCAAGAATTAGGAAGCAGTTGCATCTCAATGGCCTCTTCAGGCTTTAGTATTCCAATACAACAGTAATTCTTACTTTTTATCCATGTTATCTGGATTTGAGAATGAGTGTCGGATACGAGTATGTGTTTGATGAGAGTATGTTCAATTTTACTCGATACCTATGTCTAAATATGTGTAAAACACGAATACTTTACGGAAAACGAAAAATCCAGATAACATAGCTTTTTGATGCTGAGTACATGACTGTAGAATAATACAGATTACAGACGCCTATTTGACTAAGAAAGACACATTACATATACAAATATATGACTCAGAGCTCAGAGTTACAGCTGATATCTGAGGTTATTTTTGTTCTTGAATTTAAGAAAACTACTGACATAAAAGCCTCAGAAATGACAGCAAGTATTACATCTGAGACAGAGTTGCAATCTCATGGCCTTAATTAATGTTTGGGAAATTAACTGCTATGGTACTTGCTTCCTTTACCAACCACTTAGATTCCCCTGACATTTTTTTTAAAATCTGCATTAGTAATTCTTCAAAGATATTCATTGCAGAAGCTGGCAATCCCAAAAGCAAATTAATGCTTTTCTTATCTTTCTGATGAGGAAAGAAAATAAGAACTGGTTTTGCAGGCAAAGATACAGGCCCTGATGAAAGAGGTTCTCCCCATCCAAACTCTATTGTGTTGAAAGCTAGCTTAGACCAGTTTGTAAGCAAAACAGTTCCAGCCAAAGAAGGCCTAGCTCTAGTTACTTCAAAATAGTCAATTGCAGATCTCATATAGCTGTTTGTAGCCAATTTAGTCGCCTGTTGGATTAATCCCACCGCGAAGGAAAGTGGCTTCTCAACTACTTCACCAGCAGTAGCTATTGAGTTGATTAAAACAATCCCATTACCAGCATAGCCTTTAGGTAATTGAGGGATAAATCTTTGCCGTCCATCAACAGCAAAGAGGAGCTTAGTTTTTTGCTTAGGAAGCAAGTTTAATGCTTGGCATCTAGCTCTCCAAACAAAGCCTGCTAGGACTTCAAATGTGGTACACTTGGTTAGAACTCCATCTTCCATGGCTTTTTCCTTGAGTTTTCCAAGCTTATCTGCGTCAAAAAGGAATGATTTATAGAGCATTTCTTCTCCTTCTTCTTCATCAAATAGCTTGCTTGTGTTTGATATATCTTCAATCTCATCAAATTCATGGTGTGAAAATTCTATCAGAGGTGGGTTGCGTGCTTTTAGTATGCTTCTATCTAAAAATGGAGAGATTTTTAAAGGCAAGCCTCTGGTAACTTCACCCCATCCATTTATAAATTCCATAGCACCAATCCCATCTAGCATACAATGGTTCATGCTCATCCCAATAGCAAATCCTCCACACTTGAATTTTGTCACCTGAAAGGCAAGATTCTTACCACTTAAGTTTTCTTGAAACAATGGTATTGATTTTATTCAGAAAAAAAAAAAAAAGGAAATAAAAGTTACTACTATCAAATAGTATATATACTATATAGAAGTCAGGAACATTTTGGTTAAAAAAACAGGCTATTAAATAACTGGCATAATGACAAATTTAGTCCTCAAACTATACCAGTTGAGTCATTTCGGCCCTTAATCTTTTTTCTTTGGGATCACTTTAGCTCTTATGCTATTATTTTCAATCAATTTAGCCTAAATTTAATGAAAACGTTACTTTTTGGTCAATTTTCGATCAAATTTTTTTGTTTATTTTCGATTAATTTTTGTATCTATTTCTTATAAAATTAGCTTAAAATTTTAACGAATTTGTTAATCTCATACTCGTACGTTATCAATTTTCGTTTAATTTACACGATATTGACAAAAACAATAGATTGAGGGCCAAATTGACTCAAAAAATGTATAAGGGCCAAAATGATTTTAGCTGCATACTTCGAGGGCCAAATTTGTCATTATGCCTAAAGAACTCAAAAAGATCAAGGATTTAAATATCAGAAAGGATGGAACAGGATTTAAGTAAAGATCAGAGATTTAAATAGAAGCCACAACGCGACATTACGGTTCTTATTTTACGGTGTCTGTGCTCTTTTCACCGCTGATATTCATCGGATCTGTAGCACAGCACATATCAGTAATACTGACACTAATAAGTTTTACTTGCCAAAGGATCACTTTGATGTTTGATGCAAAGATAATTTGATATTACAATTTACAACAACAAAAGAGTAAGGCAATCCCCATACCTGAATGACCAAAAGAGGTATTTCAAGTAAATTCTGAGCACCAGGAATCTCATAAACCAACTTTCCAAGAGTGATAGTATCAGGCTTTGTTAAATCCCCAATCTCCTCTACTCCACAATTAGCTTCAGCCTCGACAAAAAGAGCACCTTCCCCAGTGCAATCCACTATGAGCTTCCCTTCTGAGCTGATTATTAGTCGCCCAGCAAGTGGATAATAGTAAACAAGAATCTTTGACAAACCATTTTTTATTATTTCAACAGCATCCTCATTTCCTTTAGACTCTGACTTAAAGAAGTAAATAGTACGAACTATCACTGCAATGTTTTGGTCAAGGTTTGAGAGGTAATAAAGACCCTTCTTTGTCTCTTCTGCTGGAGGAACCCGAGTTGGTTCTCCTTGAGTTACACTAAATTCAAAGCTGCCATTGCTAACATCCGCCATTGAAATCTGCCAAACCTAATCACAGCTGAAAGAAAGCTATTGTTCTCAAAAAAGTTAAAAGTAAACAAAAATAAAATGAACTCTTACATGTTTGTTTTTAGTTGTAGGAATCAAATTAATGAAAACATATACCTGAGAAGAGGAACCAAGACTAAGAAGCAGCAATGCAACTGATTTTTGCATGTTCCTTTGCTTTGGAGTAGAAGTTATTATATAGGAAAAGCTTGAGCAAAAAATGTTGACAAAGTCCTTACAATATGATAGGGATAGTTGGCTAGTTGCTGATGGCTGTGGACAAATGGTTCGTAGGTGTAAAGTCCCTTTCGATTGAAGAAACTCATTAAAGGAGAGACAGAACAGTGTAACCCTTGATTTGGATTCCATTTTAGGATATGGTACTTTCCTACAGATTGAACTAAGGCCATTTGAGTTGGGGTAGGCTACTGGTCCATACACCAAAAAATTACCAACTAGAAAACCTGGCGTGAGAATAGATGATAATGGAACGGGGTCGAGAATTGTATTATTTATTTTTGTCTCACTTTTGCATAAAAATTGAAAACATTTATTCTTATAGATGTCAGTTAAATTCATAATTATCGTAGATTACTTCACCCCACTTTTTTATTAATTATTCTCAATTTAATATTATAAAAAATATATTATAATTTAGTCATGAACATAATTTTAATATATATTAAAAATATTTTAAAGAATAAAATAGTAATTTTAAAAAACAAAATGAGGTGATACGAAGTAAACATTTATCAAAATCGCCCTACTTTATCCCGTCTCATTTAAAAAAAAAAAAAAATCTCTCCATCCAATTCGGATCAATGCAAAATCCATAAAAGAGATCGGATTTTACCATCCTACATGAGAGGGAAGAGAGACCCGTGAGGTTGCTTGGTTGGTTTAGTTGGCTTCCAGGAGTAAGTTACTCGATAAAAATTTTATCACAGAATTTACTTATCTTAGATTAACTAAAGTTTTAGGAGTAAAAATCACATGTTTGTTTCCTGAAATTTCCTGCTTGGCTCTTATGCTTTGTTACAAATTAAGAGATACGTGTTTTAGACCATAATCAGACTATGGGATTTCAGTGACAGTGCCTATTCCTTTGGCCAAAACCGCCTTCCAAAATCATCAATAATACATGTTTCCTTGATGAATAGCCTCCTTTTCCATTTACAGTAGTTTCAAAAACAAATGAAGAAAATGATATGGAGCATTTAATCAACGTTGATTAATGAATAATCTAAGGAGGGTCAAGCATCATCAGAAGGTATAATGCCTAGCTAATGTGACTTTTTTTTAAAAAAATATATCAAACATGAATACGAAACTATAACCCTACAAATACATGAAAAAACTTGAACATACTTTATATCAGACAAATACCTATATGACTATATCCAACCCTCACACCCAAATCCAAATAAAATAAACTACAGAATCGATTTGCACCACATTTACTACAAGAAAAGCATCCACTGGTCAAGTATAACTAAACAGTTAAATACAACTTGGTCAATTTCAACGAAAAGTTAAAAGGGAGAGGAAGCCAGAAAACTAAACAAAAAACAAAAAATTGTAGATTGAGGCCAAGGCCAGCAATAAGGTACTAGAAAAGAGTCACTAACTCATATGGTACAATCCCACCTATTGAACATCTAAAATGACTACTCCAATTTATAACTGTATGAGAATTGCAAATGAAATCCCAGGAGGGAGATAAATTACCGATGACTGCACATATCTCACATGTTTTATATGGTCATATAACTCATCAAGTGATCTAAGCATCATCATCCCCATCGCCATCTTTATCAGCACCACCGCCTGTATCAGCATTCTCCTCGCTTTCCTCCCCATCCTCTTCCTCGTCCTCGTCAGACATGTTATTTATCACATCTGTAATAACATCCTTCACCTCGGCTTTTCTATGCATCAAATCCAAATCAAAGTGCGTACCTGTGATAATCCAAATCTTATAATTAATCAAGTCTAAAAATCAATATTGTAACTTAAATACTTTAATAACTAAATGTAAAAAAATACCCAGTTGCCGAAGAATATCAGATAATGTTGCCTGCATCATACACAGAAGAAAATCTTAGCACTACAATCTTGAATTTATTCATTTCATCTCCAAATTAAATAGATAAAGACAATACTTACAGTGTTGAAGTCCACTTTTTTTAGAATATCTACCACTACATCATGAATCTCTTCCCTGCTAGGTTCTGCTTTAGGCTTCTTGCCACTTTTACCTTTCCCTGTCACAACAGCATAAACTCAAAGGATGAGAATAAGAAATCAATAAATGCAAAAAACCACTTCAAATATCCCTAAGAAGCTTTTCGTTTTAGAATATCCACACATAAATACATCCAAATTTAGTAAAAACTTTATGAACACAAGCCTGAGTAAACATGCACAAGCATTTCAACAGTATAGCTAGAGAAATCTACCTTGTGTCTTGGCAGAAACCTTTGCTGGTGATTTGTTTGCTTGCCTCTTGCCTGCAACCTTGTCCTTGGTGGAAAAACTGCCATCCTTAGAGCTTTCCTTTTCAACCTTCTGCTTTTTTGATGCAGAACCCTTCGATTTAGAGCCAAAAGTCCCATCACCATCACTAGCACCTTGTTTTGAAGTTGATCCAGAAGATTTTCTGCTAGATTTTGCAGGGGTAAGCTTCTTTCCAGATGTAGATTTGTCCTTGCTTTTTGAATCTGGACTCTCTGTTGCAATCTTTTTTGAAGTACTTTTTTTGCTAGACTTCTTGGGTTCATCTTCTTCTTCATCTGATTTAGTCTCTTCATCATCACTCTCTTCTTTTGGTGTAGTGTCAGCATCATCTTCATGAGAATCATCTCTAGTGACAGGGGATTCAACTTTATCATCTTCATCTTCCTCAGCTTTGGATGAACGCTTACGCTTTTCCCCACCTTGAGATGTTCTTTGTCGCTTCTGTAGAGCAAAATTGGAAACAAAAAACAAGCATCAAGCACTCTCAGCCACCAAAAATGCCATAAAGACTAAAAATAGGGCAGAGACAAGCAAACAGATAAAATGAGAGAAAAGCTATCATTCTCAAGCAGCAATTGCCAGCTAGATTTCTGCAGCACATCCTTATTTGAGAGTTTAGACAGAAAGTATGTGAATTTGCAATCCAAGCTTTACCCAAACAAAAACATGTATAAACTTTGGTTTCTCCAAAAAAGATACAGAGGAAGTCAAAATCTACCAAATTAAGAATTTACTAAAACTAAATTGATTAAAAATAAAGGTTGGGAACTTGGATAGTGGAAAGACATCGCTGTGATAAGTTTTCCTAAAGTACTCATGTTAGACACATATAAAAAACCTATGGACATAGTCACATAGGTAAGATGTTGTAACCCTCCAAACATAAGAAAAAATTGAGCATGCTTGTGTATGACACTTACAAGCACCAACACTCATTCCCAAGTGCAATCAACATAGCAAATTCATATCAAAGTGAAATGCTCACCATGAACCTTGGAAAGATGATAATGAACAAATCACAAGATTCAGGAAAATAAAAAGATGCAGAGAAACTAATAATAACTAAAAAACAAAGATAATGCTTGTTGGGTACCACCATAAACACATAGGAAGCACAATCCATTTAAGATAATTCATGAATCACCATGTGAAACATAATTTATTCCGAAACAACAAACATTCAATGGAAAAAATCACTTACTGCAAACAAACCACCAAAAATATTTCTAAACTGAATAAAAAGGACTATAGAAGGACCAATATGGAATGAGCACAAACCTCACAAACATGTTGACAAACTTCATGAACAAATAACATAAAAAAAAAAACCCCATGACTGGGATAAAAAACAATAAGCTAGTATCTGTATGAACAATACAAACAAAAAAATTTAAAAAACAGCCAATACATGCGTAGCAGCCAGTGAGTAGGGCCGTGGACCGTGGTAAAACGGATTAAATAGGGATGTGAGTTCAAGTCTTGGGTGCACCAACTTTGATCGGCCGAGATTAATTAATTACCCTCGCAAAAACATGACAAATTGACAATTCTAAAACTTCATTCTTATTGGCAAAAAACAAATTTTATCAATTTTAATGATAGCATTAACGAACGATCAGTCTCATGATATCACATTAGACCAACATATTCTATAAAGAACCTTATAAATAAGAACAGAACTTTAGCACCCAAGCATAAATCATTTGTTCTTATGGTTAATGAACACCAAAAACTAACCACATCACGCTTATCACAAGAATTTTAAACTCAGCACTGAAGAGGAGGTAAAAATGATACACAATGAAAGAAATATTTAAACAAAGATAAGATGGAATCAATAAATTTAAATATACAAAATTGCACAGTAATACATGCAGAAACAAGCACTAGTCCATGATCATAGATGCATAAAGTAGTATATATCAAAATGGAACACAACCAAACAAGACAAACCTTAGCTGATGTATGTGATGCTTCCCCAGAACCAATGTTTTTGCTTGGTGTAGCTTTACGCTTTTTACCCTTCTGAAACAAGATGAATAAAGAGTCTCATTCAGTCCCAAACTGACAGTTAATCATGCCAAATACTCCATAACATGCAAAAGATAATGAAATAGCATTGCACCTGTTCCTTGTCAGCAAGTAGAATGTCAGTTGTAGCATGGGGGGATTCCAGAAATTCCAACAACTTGGCAGAGACTTCCTCCTGAAAAAAAAAATAGAAATGAGTTATACCCAAAGAAATAAGCAAAACTATTACATAAACAATGGTACATTTTATATATTTCTTACTGACCTTTCTTACAGTGGCCCTCACAGTTGGAATATTCAGCAAATCACAGAAATCAACCAATTTTTCTTTAACACACTTGTCAATTTTTTCCCTTACTTTTGCTTTTTGTTTTTCCTGCTGAAAAGATGAAAACAATGGGCATTAAGAATATTTCACTTAATGAATAACAGCTTATACACAAAGTCAAGCATAGGCAATGTATCTTCAATTAAACCTACTTTTACTTCATGCAATAAGGGAACCATGCAGGTGGACAACAAGAAAAAACAAATAATAAAACCAACTTTCACAAGATCAGAGAAAATACCTCATTCTCAACCCAAACATAGCCTGAAAATTGGCCGATGTTTCTCTTCAAACGTTGAGGCTGTCAAAGGAAAATATACAATAAGTACATAAAAAAGTATCATGGAACAACAAGATAACTCGATTACCTTTGCTTTCTTTCCAAAGAGTATCATATGAAGCATCTGCAGATTATCATCAGCTTTTCTCTTAGACAACTTGAAAGCCACTGAAACAGTTTACAATATCAAAAAAAAATAGCCCAGACTCTGCGGTAACAACAAAGTTCAATAAATATAAACAAGACTATTTCAAAGAATATGCATCACAACAACAGGATTAGAATCTGTCTGCCATCCAAGACAATCTTGAGAGTCAAATATTAGATGAAAGCTACAAGAGGTAAGCAGTAAGCTACTTATCTTGATAGTAGTCAAATACTACCATATCATCTACTAACTCCACAAGCAATTCAAGCACCTATAAAACTCCTACTAAGCATGGCAATCCATGAAACTATTGGTATGAACTCCTGATACCCAGAAAACAAGAACTAAGAAAGCAAGAAAAGAAAATAGTTGCAAATATTGAATAGGCTATCATAGCAGTTCAAAAGGCTTCACATCTGCCTATTTTTACAAAATTTTAAAGTTTTTAGAGTTTAACCCAAGGATTCCTCCATTTCAAGTATTTATCATAGTACTTATTCAAGCTCAATGACATTCAAAAATGGCCAAACTGCACATGGCAACAGTGGAACCTCAGTTTTAATATTGAATTGAATGCCGTTACTCACATCTTTATTGACAGGTTTTATGGAGACTGATTTTCTGCTTCCTCGAATGTGAATCCAATGCATAACTAATAACCGAGACTAGGATAGTTTACATCACCAACAAAACGTATGCCCTTCAGATAGTGTTAAGAAGAGCTAAATTTAACCAAGTTCTAAGTTGTACTCAATTTATAACCTTGACTACATAACATTACAGTAATCCGAATTGAATAAAGAACAGAAGCACTATCATATCCCATGAAATTCAAAGAAAACATATAGAGACGCATACCATTTGGAATATCTTTAAGCTGTGTACCGCGACCCTGAAAACAAGTCAAACTCGAAAAACAATCAAAACACAAAAACAAGAGGAAAAAAAAATGGAGAAAAAACAAATCAAATCCTTAACCAAAACAGTACCTTTTCAATTGACAAAGTTTTGGCGGAGGAAGACCTTGCAACGGAAGGAGCTGAGTACCTTTCGACAATTTTCCTTTCCCTTGTAGGCCTGTCACTACTTGGCGTCACGGGCTCTTTCTTCTCAGCCGAATCTCGACTCGGTTTCCTGGAGCTTCGCTTTCGACTACTACCTTTAGCCTTTTTAGTCCCTTCGTCTTCGTTCTCTTCCTTCTCTTCTTCGTCCTTGGTCTCCTCAGCTTTCCCTTCTTCTTCCTCCTCTTCTTCGTCCTTAGTCTCCTCAGCTTTCCCTTCTTCTTCCTCCTCTTCTTCGTCCTTAGTCTCCTCACCTTCTTCTTCCTCCTCTTCTTCGTCCTTAGTCTCCTCAGCTTTCATTTCTTCTTCTTCCTCCTCTTCTTTCTCTTTCTCTTTCACTTCAGCTTCCTTCTTTTCCTCACTTTCCCGAGAAACTTCTTTCTCGGAAACCTCCTTACTTTCCTCCTCGTTTTCTTTCTCTTTCTCCTCTTTATCGTTAACCGGAGTAGCCTCCTCCTCCTCAGGTTTCTTCTCGTCTAGGGTTTCCGTCGCCATAGAAACCACCAATCAAACTGCAAAAAAAAAAAAATTCTGATTTTCCCCTAAAACCCTAAAATTGAAAGGAACCCTAAAAGATCAAGAGAGAGAGAGAGATAGACTAGCTCTGGTGACTGGTCCAGTGCAGTGAAATTAAAAAGAAAAAAAAAAACAAGTCTTTGATGTTTTTGACTTTCTTCTTTTTTGCAGTTGGATTTGGGAATTTGGGGGGCCAAATTGAGATAAATAATAATAATTTTTCGTTAGGGCGCGCGACGGAGATGAGAAGAAGAGGGAGGAACGAGCGGGCAACCAAAAATTATTTTTGGGAGAGAGCGGGATTTTGTTTTATTATTTTTTTTACCTCGGAAATATTTGCATCGTGTCGAAACGGTACCGGATTGATTTTCATTTCCCTTTGCGTTTTAAGAGTCCTTTTGTTTCAAAATGATTTTTGAAAAAATTAATATTTTTTATTATTTAAATAATTTTATATAAAATATTTCTTATTATTTGGTAATTTTGTAAAAAAAAAAAAAAAATTTGTATTGACAGAAAATTGATCAATCCTTACATTTAAAGATTTTTTTTTTTTTTACTTTAACTTTTATTTTTTTTAAATCAATCTCTATACATAATGATATAGATCGAATATTTTTTGCTCTATGCAATCTCTTTATGTAAACACACACCTTTTCTTGTGAGTTATTTTTACTTGTGACAAAATAGCGAGTATTATTCTCTTTCTCTCATTAATTAAACTAATATTACTAATTTATCTATATATATAATTGGATTTTGGATAATAAATATATTCAAGTATTAAATATTAAATATTTATTTGATTTCATATATTATAAAAACAACTTATTTGCTATTAAATGTTTTTTAATAAATCAACTTAAATAAAAAAATGAAAAAATTCATATTAATTTCAGTATTTACAAGTATTATTAAATATTAAAATATGAAATGTTACAATATTAATTTTAATGTTTTGAAATTTTATTAATTAATTATTTGAAAATATAGGCTAATTTAAATATAAATACAAAATAAATAAATAAACTTAAAAACAAGAAAAAAAAATATAAAAGAGGATATTTTAGAAACTAAAAATGAATAATGAGAATATTATGGTCAAAAGTACAATACAGTGATTCATAGACCCTTTTCCTCCGGTCTAACATCAAGCGTCTAATGCAGTTTGCAAGCTCTAACTACAACTCTCCATCCTTATTTTCCAAATGCAAGGAATAGTGAGATTGGGCCAACAAAGTAATAAGAGGGTTTATTATAGTTGTTTATGGATCGAGATTCTATTTAGATAGTCGATGAGATTAAAATTAACGATGAAAATGAGATTATTTATTATAATTGTGAAATTAAAAACAACGATAGAAGTGAGATTATTTATTGTAGCGATGAAATTGAGCACTGTAGCAGTGAGATTAAAATCATCGGTAAAATATGTGTTTGGATTCAAAAGCTTAAGTGGCGTTGAAGTAAATTATAGTGAGAAAGAAAAATTGATCATTAAAGACATTATATTAAAATGTGTATATATATATATAAAATAAATAATTATAAAATATTAAAATTATATTTATATTAAATAATAAAATATATATTAAAATTATATTTATGTTAAAATATAATAATTAAAATTATATTTATATTTATATCAAAAAAATAATAATTAAAAAATAAAATAATATTTGTACTTTTTATTATTTATGTAATTACTTTTTTCAATTTTATTATTTATGTAATTATTTGTTTTTAATTAATCATATTAATTATATAATAATAAAATATATGTATTTCATTTTCAAATAAAAAATAAGTGCCAAGAACTAAAATGTCCTTATATTGTTCACATAAAACAAAAAAAAGTAAGGATAAATTGGAAAATGCCTTTTGGGAGGGCATTTTCATTGATTGGAGCTTTAAAAATGACACCAACACGGTAAAACACTGTTCACTGTGCTGGTGCTATGTTACCCAAACATGGCTAATGGTGCGGTTGGGGCAAATCCAAAAAATTTTGTCCAAGTTTGGCTCGTTTTATCGTTTAAAATATATTAAAAATATATATATATTTTTTTAATACTTATAGAAATAAATTTAAATATTTTTTATTGAAACATTAATTCGACCCAAGTTATATTAAAAATTTATTCAAAATTCAATTCAATTCAAATTGCATGGATCGGATTAGATGAATAATTCGATATGTGAACAGGTCTAATTCAAATAGAGCTTGAATCAAAGTGAGGGTTTTGGGACCATTGGGCTTTGATGTCTCGCACCCATTTATATGGCTAACAGTTGAGACCTGCGGAAAAGTGTTCGTCAAGCCCAGAGTTTTTTACCACTGGCCCAAACGTGGGCCTTGTTCTTATATAAACCCTAGTTCACTACTTCACTTTTGCTTCTTCGTTCTTTGTATAGGGTTTTCCTCCGCCGTTCTTACTTAATCATAAAAGCTTGGAAGAAGCTTTAGGAGGTGCAAGAAATGGTAAATCCGAAAACCCCTTTTTCAAATTGTCGTCTTCTATTACTATGTATCTCGTCAATTGTTTCTCTTCAAATTTTGTCCCACAAATGCTCTTTCATTTAATGCTAGTTTTTGCTTTAGATGCAGTTCACTCAGCTTTTTATTTGTGCTGTTTTAGTGATTAAATGTTATATGAAATAGAGGATTAGCGCCTGAGAAACTTATTATAAATACTTGGTTTAGAATTTAGATGATATTTGTAAATTTCTAGGAAAAAATGATCATCTTATCCGAGATGAACAGATCTATGGCAGCTATTTTTATAATGTAGTGAACAGCTATTACATTGAAAGGTTAGCATAAGTCTTAGTTTAGCTAAAAGAACTATGTTTTTGTTGCTCAATAAGTTTTGAAGAAGCTTTTGGACTATAAGTTCTTTGCAGGAAATTGTCCTGGTAGAAATCGGGTTCCCGAAATAAAAGAAGTGAAGTTTATCTATTGCTTAATGAATTTCTTAGTGATTCTAGTGATATAAGTTTAATTGTTTGAACCTAGTTATGAATCAATGTACTTGTTTAGAATGGTTCATCTTTTTGGTTTTATTTAATTTGTTGTTAAATGCAGGGCCCAAAGAGAGGTGGAAAGGTGGCTGTGCCAGCCAAGAAGAAACAAGTAATTTTCATTATTTTCTTAATCACATGAACCCCTCAAATAACTTGATTGTGGTCTCATTATCTGTTTTATTATTTTGATTTTGGAAATTAGGAGAAGGTTGTCAACCCATTGTTTGAGAAGCGTCCAAAGCAGTTCGGTATTGGAGGTGCTTTACCTCCTAAGAAGGATCTGCATCGATTCGTAAAGTGGCCTAAGGTTGTTCGCATTCAAAGGAAAAAAAGGATCCTTAAGCAGCGGTTGAAGGTTCCACCAGCATTGAACCAGTTTACCAAGACTCTTGATAAGAACCTTGGTATGCTCTAAAATCTTCACTTGTTTCTAACTTATGCATTAGATTCACCAAATTTAATTTAAGTGAATTATGGATTTCTCAATAGTTATTATCTCTACCCTTTGATTATTTATTTTCCGGGTTAAATATTATATTGGGAGAGAGAATGGATCTTATAAAGCTCTGGTTTTTCCATTTTTCTGTTTGTTCTTGTTCAGTGTTAACTTAGCATAGGTGTTCGTAGAGTACGACTTTGAGGAAATGATTTTTTATTGGAGGAAGCTATTTTAAATGTATACTTCTCCTGATAATTAGTCTACTTGAAAAAAGAATGACAATTGAGAATATGGAAATTGGGGAATGTTGGAGAATTCCCACATTGACGACAAGGTAAACTTGATGTTGAATTTGTAATTGGTTGTGGAAGATGGTAATCGAAACCTATAATCTAGATTGGTTTTTAAGTGTTCTGTCAACTCAAAATATTAAATACATGGGTACCAAATGGTTTGTTCTATTTCTATTCATGTAAACGTGTTTATTCTGCTGTGTTTGTTCTCATATCTTGTAGAATCCTTCATTCTTAATTATTTTTATAGCCTCTTGCATCCTTGTTTTATTTCCTTCCACATGTCTTGCTGTAGAATACCTTTTCTGTTTATAATGATTGGGATTAAACCTTGGTTATTTCATCTCCTATCACAGCAACAAGTCTGTTCAAGTTGCTCCTCAAGTACAGGCCAGAGGACAAGGCAGCCAAGAAGGAACGTCTCCTAAAAAAGGCCCAGGCTGAGGCTGAAGGAAAAGCTCCCGAGTCTAAGAAACCTATTGTTGTGAAATACGGTCTCAACCACGTTACCTACCTTATTGAGCAGGTTGCCCTCTAATTTCTTCATATTTCATCAATTTAACTAGTGTGGTACTGTGCATTATTTTTATTGCAAAGTACTTAAAAAAAATGGTTTCTTTATTATATCCTCTGCAGAATAAGGCACAATTGGTTGTTATTGCTCATGATGTGGATCCCATAGAGTTGGTAGTGTGGCTCCCTGCTTTGTGCAGAAAGATGGAGGTTCCTTACTGCATTGTCAAGGGGAAATCACGATTGGGATCGGTAGTTGTCTTTCAGATTTGTTTGCTTTTCTGCCAAATTATAGAGTAAACGAGTAGGTTACTTATTTGTGTTTGTATAACTGCAGATTGTCCACCAGAAAACTGCTTCTGTATTGTGCTTGACCACAGTTAAGAATGAGGATAAGTTGGAATTCAGCAAAATCCTCGAGGCAATCAAGGTAAGATTACACCCTATGTTACTCGGACTCGGGTGTGAGTGTCTGACATGGGTATATTCAAATTTTTCCAAGATTTCTATGTATTTGGAGGGTCATTGGAGGATTATATCCATGTCCGGATATGCGTCGGACACGGGTACTTCAAGAAAAATGAAGAGTCGGAGCAACATAGATTACACCTGCAATATATTTTAATTAATTTCTATTCAAGTTAAACGTCATATTATTAACTTGTAACTTATGTTGCAGGCAAACTTCAACGACAAGTATGATGAGTACAGGAAGAAGTGGGGAGGTGGTATCATGGGCTCCAAGTCACAGGCCAAAACCAAGGCAAAGGAGAAGCTTCTTGCAAAGGAAGCTGCACAGAGGATGACTTAAGGAATACCATTGTTTCCTTCCAGAGGCACCTTTAGTCGAGGTTCTTTTGTTTTATTTTCTTTATTGATTAAATGGTCCTGTTTAGTCAGCTGCAATCGAATTTCGACTCGTTTTACTCTTTTCCCAGAGGAACATCCATATCCTTTCTAGTTTAACTTTCAAAATACCTAGTAGCTGCTGTATGTGGTGAAGTTTTGTGCGTTTCTAATGAATTATCGATTATGAGGTTTATTTTACTATCACTTACAAGCTTCTGTTGCTCCTCCGACTCTTCATTATTCTTGAAGTGCCCGTGTCCAACACCTGTGCTCGAATCATATTCGGATGAGTATGGTGATATGATCTTTCAAGCACCCTCTAAATATATGAAATTTTTTTAAAAAAATTAACATATCCACGTCTGATACTCTTACCCGAGTCCAAGTGCTTACAAGTACGTTACATAGTTATCGTGGTGTGATTGGTAGTCAATTTCTAGATTTTAGTTGTTTTTGTTTAAGCAAAACATCAACTTGTGTGGTATCAATATTCTCTTGTTTTGCTGCCAATTTTGGCCAAAAACACCAAATAAGCAGTGTTTGACTTGATATATAGTTCCTCAAACTTCAAAAGTTGCCTAACCTTAGGATGATTGTTCAATTCAATTTGATGTAACATCATGCATACTATGCTCTATCAATGAAGCCAGCTACCATCTCAAACAATTATCTGCACTTGCAGATTTTTCAATTAATTTCTGTTCATGAACACATGTTGAATTAACATTTATACCTAAGCAATTCAATAATTTATAACTCTATTCTTTTAAGGTTATGGCAACCATTTCCCTAATTCTAGCTACATCATCCCAACATTACCTCATCCAACTTATCTTTTAATTCACATATTAAGGTCTTGGTATACCATTACATAACAATAAAACCAACTTATCTTAATTCCATACTTTGCCTTTATTCTCTGGTCCCCTTTTAATATTAAATAAAAAAAAGAGTTAATGGGGATTAATATCATACGAAGGTCATTTAATGATGGTATATAGAAATTGCTAGAGCACGGTACAAACAGAAACTGGCAACTTAAGTTAATGAGTTGTAGGTCAAAGTTAAGAATAATGTTGAAAAAATGGTAAAATCTCCGATTTTCGGTTCAATCAGTCCAACCGATTGTATTAAAAAATATATAATATTAAATAAATATTAAATATAGTAAATATTTAATAAACATATTTATTTGATTAAATGGTATGATTTTTAATATAGATTCAAGGGGTTAATGATTTTCATCACATTCAATAATTTATGTTTTTTAAAAAAGTGTAAAACCAGTTTTTACTTATTAGAAAAAATCCGATTTTATGATATACAATGAACTGGATAAGCCATCAGTTTTCGGTTCGACCGGTCCGATCTGATCTGATTTTTTATTCAATAGTTAAGAAGCATAACAGATGTGATTAACATCAAAATTTAGGTTTTTCATAGATGCTTATGGTTATTATTTTTAGAACCTCCTTTTGGTAGAAATTGAAGTGAATTTGCATTTTCCAGTCTTGAAACGGTCAATTCTGTACAAACGTTTCATTGAAATAGGGATTCTAAACAATCTAACTTACTTATCTTTCATTAATTATATGTACAATTTACATACAGAACTACCTATATGGAACAGTAGCAAGCGGCAGCGCTGCCTTTCCCCCCCCTTTTTTTTTTTTTTTTACTATTCGGAGGTGATGTCTTGAGTGTATTTTCTCAAGGAAGCACTCTCCGCTGTTTCCTTCCAAAAAGCTAACAGGGAAAAGAGATTATGAGCAAGATTTGATGAGTTTAAAGTTTTGGAAACTTCGTCCTTTAAAAAAGTTCCCAAACAGGAAACTTGTTATTGTCTCCTTGGGAAGTTTCGGAGATAGGAAGGAATTCCCTTTTACCTGTAGATTGGCTTGTCCTATCTGATGCTGTATCAAATCCACAGTTTTGGGATCAACAGTATTTCCTGACACATCCGTGACAAAGAAAATGTCTTTTGCTTTCCCACCCTTTGTGGATATTTCCGCTCTTCTGATACACAAACCATTTTCACGAAATATTCTTGTAATATCTGAAAGAAGTCCAAACCGATCATCTGTACAAAGTTCCAATTCCAGGCCCTGTAAAAAAAAAAAAAACAGAATTAGTTCAATGAAAGTAGAGATGACAATATTTATATTTTTTTATTATTCGAATTCGAATATGTAAAATTATCCACATATTACTATCCGAATCCGAATTAAATAACATTATCTGTCGGATATCCGAATCCGCTAAAAATACGAATTCAATGAATATTTTTTTTAAAAATAAAAATATAAAATCAAACAAAATTTATAATTTTACAAATAAGCGGATTCGGATATCTGAATCCGCTATCCAAATCCGCATAAGTAATGCGGATTCGAATAATGGATATCCGAGATTTCATATCCACATCTACTCTGAATCTGCTGCGGATAATAATTATAATATTCAAATCCGACTTTTATCCGAATCCACAAATCCGTATCTCAAAAAAACGAATTGGATATCTTAACCCGCATTTTAAATTGAAGTTTTCAATTAAGGGAATATCATAAAGGGGAAAGAAGGTAGTTTGAAGGAAGAAAAAAAAACCTCTGAGGCTCGCCTCTCAATGGCTGCTTCAAGACACTCTATAACTCGTTGTTGCTCAGCTTCTGAGCTTATAGGGAATCCATCAACATGTCTGATATAGTATTCCTACAAAAGTATTTTATTGTATTTAAGTATAAACCCACTTCAGATTTCATGATAAACTTTGAATTGTTTATTGTGATTTTCAAACCTGATAGGCTTCCATTCTTCCTGTGATGACTGTTCCATGAAAAACCACATATTCCATGTCTGTTAAACTGCAAACAGTGTCAAATAATAGCTTTGGTCGATCCAAGCACCTTATAGTCACAACTGTATAATCTCTATCACTACAATCCAGCACAGTTACATGGGGTTTCGAACTTTTGAAATCAACATTCTTAGGCCTTTCAAAATCCCTATCAGCAAACAACATCTGGTGCAATCTTCTCCCTCTATGTATTACCCCAGAAGAGGAAATAGACATTCTAGGTATCCTAAAATCACTGTTCAATTTCATGATATTGAAGAGTAGTTCTTTAATCCTTGAAAGCCTTTTTGGGTCTTCAATTGCATGCTTTGTTGACTGATCTATGACATGAATAACAGCTGCAGCTCTAGCATTATGTGTCCAAATCTCAGCATTCACCACATTGCAACCCAAATCTGCTAGAACTGCAGATAACTCCGATAGAAGCCCTGGCCTGTCACTGCCGGTTAGTTCTATTGATGTATGTTCTTTAGAAGGAATTACACCAACAGAGCTCCTCACTGAATTTAAGAAATATACTTTAGTTTCAAGAGTCTGCAGAATTGAACAAACAAAAAATTGTTAAAAAGAATATGAAAACTTGTCAGAAAAACTATTATCAGGATCATAATTAACTTCTGAAATTGCTTACCTTCTGTATATAACTCAGGGTCTGTTCATCTCTAATTTTGTTTCCATGATTATCTGTCACATAGAACACTGAAAAAAAAAACAGGTTTAATATAATTAGAACACTAAATAGAACCCCAAAAAAAACTTTAGATACAAATTTTAAAACATACCATCCATAAACCATCCTGCATCAGATGAGATATATGCTTTGGTTACATCAAGGTTCATGTCTGAAAGAACCTGGACAACTTCAAGGAGAATGCCATGCCTATTTACACTATCAACCTAAAAATAACACAAAATATTCACTTATGGAGAAAATTTTCTCAGAAACTGAATATTTTAAGTGGGAAATGATAGAAGATGATACCTGTATGAAGGTAGCATGCTCACAAGCATCATTGTCAACAACAATTCTGCAAAAATGAAACTCAACTCATTACAGGCGAAACAAAAACAAGAAAATAATTGAATTCTTTCTCAAAATCAAAACCCAGAAAGGGGTATGAAACTCCATAGTTCTATATCTCAAAAACATACCTTGGAGGGTTGATTCTCCTAATAAGCTTCGCAAATTCATCATCCATTTTCTCTTTCTGTTCACAAAATCTTCAGAAAGAACAAAAACTCCAAAACGAAGAATAAAAATAAAAAAGATAACAATTAATTACATTAGGGAGAAAGAGAGAGTGGGTGAGAAAAAACAGAGTGAAGTTTCCAGGCGTTTATAAACCAAAACAGAGGAGGCGGTTAATTTGCCAAGAAGCTAAACGTACATAAAAAGGGCATGGTCTCAACGTGTCAGCTCGTGATTGGTTAAGGTAACAGTTAAAGACGTTACTTGGGATCAACTAAAAAGCTTTTCCCCTCTCTCCCTCCAATCTTATTCTTTGGGTGAAATGAAAACATTCATTCACCACCTTTATTTTTTTTTATGTTTGAATTTGTCAAAGATTAAATCTTGATAATTAAAATTAAGAATTCAACGTTCTAATAGCATATTATATGATTATTGGCGATCATAAAGATTAATTTAGTGCTAATTATTTGTTTTTACTTATATTAACTGGATTTTTTTTTTTTTTAAGTATTAGTGTCCAACACTTACTTTTTTAAACAAAAATATGATCTTTTAAATATATATAAAAAAAATTAAATATATATATATATATACTCATTTTAAAATCTAAATAACATAAGTTATTACTTAATTTAAAAGTAGTAAGATGCAACTTTTGATGGTTAGATATATTGGATAATAGTTTGGAGGTTATCAAAATCCCACTTCTAAAAACTGGATAAGGCTTTTGCAGGATAAACCCTGCCTGAAAGCAACTACAGTGATTGGGAGACCATAAACGTGGCAATATCTAAACAGCCAAAGCTTACTTTTGTATAGTACTTTTACTAAGGACAAACCATCAATTGTTTGAGTCTATTTCCATTTGGTAGGAAGATTCAAGATACTTGGGAGTACCTTGGAAGAAAACAAGAAAAATCTTCTCAATCTGGTTTTCTTTTTCTACTTTCCGGGAAAAAGAAATTGTATTACAAATATGAAACTTTCTTATGAAATTTCGTTTGTAAAGATGTTTACATGGATCTTATCTACAAGAACATTAAAGTTTCTTAGTTTTCTTTCTTTTGTTTCCCTAAGTTTGTAAATTGTAGCAATACTATTTCATATCCCTATCATTTATAAGCCCTTTTTTGGTTAAACCTTTGAGATGCGCTTGCAATTACTATAATTTACTTACATTTTCTTTGCTTAAACTATATAAATTAAAACATGTTTTGTTTTTCTAATAAAAACCTTAAAAAAAGGGAAAAAGTATAGTGGATTGGAGTTGGACGAGGTGAGAACTTCCATACCACTAGACTTACCTATGAATCGGGTAGCTCACCCAACTCAACAGACTCGATTCGTATTGAGTCGGGTTTAGACGGGAGTTTTGGTAATCTGGATCGGACCGACGTGGATCACGGTTCATCTATTAAAAAATATTTTTTATTTAAATTTAATTATAAAACTGATTTTTTAATTTTTTATTATTATTTTGAATAGTGATCTGGATCGGTTCGGATCCGCCCAGAGCCGGACCTGATTAAGAAAAAAAAAATCCGGACCGCGACTCGACCCGGGCCACAGCAAGTCTACATACCACCAATTTGGGTAGCAACATTTATGCTGCTTTTGATGTTTACCAAGCATCTCCCCGACCATAAATCATCGCAGCTGATATATCCAGAATCATGAAATTCATCATCCCAGTTGTCTATCACTCAGGAATTGTACAAAAAATGGCTCATCAAAGCCAAAAGAACGTAGCTAGACTTGTCTGCACTCTCTGAAGGAGGAGAAATTAATAGAATGGCCATTTGGAGACCACCCAGTAGATGTACTTGATCGTCCTTGAGAATAAAAGGGGGGCCCTTTTTTGTGGCTATCCTGAAATCCTGATACCCTTTTAGGAGTTGAAGTTGACATGGTCGGTTGCTTGCACCTGCTGACTTGAGTGCTCAAAAACTCTGGACACCATTATTTGTTGCGTTGAAGATTTGTTTGCTTGGTTTTTGACAGGCTGCTTTAGATTGAAATATGTTGGGGGCTGATTATTATTCTATTGTCACATTTTTTTGAGACAACATTGAGAGGATTGGGGGTTTTAGGAATCTTTTATTTTCCAGACAAGATTTCTCAGCCTATCCCCTTATTGTAGCATACATTGGTGTTTCTAAAATTAATGGTGCAAGCTGCTCTGTTATTCATACTGTCCGGTAGCCCTGTTACATTAACCAAGCTTTGCAAGAGATAAGCTTAAATTGGATATAAGATTCACAATTTAATTGAAACATGGGTTAAAAAGTTCTCACTCGGTTTACAAATCCATCTGTTCTGTAATTCTATACAAGATTCTCTTAAAGTAATCCAAACTCTGTATACAAAGATTCAGCTCAGATTTTGATCTGCAGTTCAACAGGGTAAGCTTATCTGGGGCTGACCAATATTTTTGCCACCCTTAGCTTAATCTTATCTAAATTTGTTGAAATTGAATCTTATTAAAAAAAAAACTGATTGGAATCTATGTTACCCAGATTCAGGATGGGTATGTGTCCGACACAAGCATACTCAATTTTTTTTTTTTTTTTTTTTAAGTTTTTTCATATATTTGAAGAATTATACCCCATATCCATATCCGAATATGTCAGATACAAATACTTTAGAAAAAATAAAGAGTCGGGATAACATAAATCGGTATTTAACTAACTAGCAATTTATGAATTACATGCAGACTATATATAACATAAACATAGCCAATGTAAGAATTTATTTTTCTCTTTTTTTGATCAGATATATCAAATGGAATCAAGATATAACTTTCCTTCCTTATAGAAGAACAATTGGAAATCAAGTAGTTTTAAGCAACAGAGAGAGAGATTGAATATTTCCTATGTCAACCTAGGCAGATGCAGAATTTCCCTTGAGAGCCTGAAGCACAAGTTGCACTTAAAAATTTCTCTTGCAGGGCCTTTTTACATTCAGCAATGCACTGAGGGAGTGTGCATGGATTGAGTTCGATCCCAAATGCACCTTCCACAAGATTTGGACCCAAAACCAAGAAACCTAGAATCATTGTTACCACCAACATTAGCCCCAATTTCACTCCCTTAGCCTCCATTGAAAACTTCAAAACTTTGCTCCCCCACAAAAAAAATTTCCCTCTTTTCTAGCAACAGAAACAGCATATATTACATATAATTTATAGGTAGAATACAGTTTCAGAATGATTCCCCCATTAACAAGTGGATCATATTATAAACCAATAAAATTACAGAAAGAGCATAAGAGTAGAGATGAAAGCTATTATATATGGGATTCGATCAGCCAACCCTATTAATGTTTATAGTATGTTGTGCTTTACTTTTACATCCACCAAAAAATGGGAGTATAATCCACTTTTCGCAGGGATTAGTGAAGGCTTAACCAATCAAAGCTCAACGTTTGGTTTGAACTAGGTGCGATGTTATCTCCACGTGTAGGTGTTCGATTTCCAGATCCATTTGCCAATCTGAAATGAGCACAAAGGCCAGACCGTCAGCCACTTTCTGCAATTATGCTTACTACTTACTTAACTAGGAAAGAAAGCTTCCTGTTGGTTTTGGTCCCCCGCAGATTCCTTAGTGTGTATTGAGACAGTTGTGCTACTCGAGTTTGGTTTGAAAAAAAAAAATATTTTATTTGATAATTATCGAGCCGAATTCGAGTAGGTTAAATTATCGAACGAATCGAATTCGAGTATCTTAATATCCGATTCGAGTAGTTTGCGAATTTAATCGAGTTTTTTCATTTTTAATATATATTTTTATTCGAACTCAAGTTCGAGTATAAATAATCGAATTTGAAATCAAGCATGAAAATCGAACTCATCTTTTACTGTGTAAACAAGTCTAATCGAATGAGCTCGATTAATTCGATTTTTATATCAAATCGAGTTCAAACTTAAAAAAAAAACTCGATCGAATTTAAGTCAAATTTCGAATCAAGCTTCTTACTATTTAAAATCGGTTCGGCTCGATTACCCCCTACCTCCACTCCAAAAAAAAAAAAAAAGCTCATAGCATATTCGGATGAACTGCAGATTAATATTTTCGGAAAATCTCCTAAGAATCTCTCAGCCTCATATTTATGTGGGATTCCAATTAGCCACTCCGAAAGTCATAGGCCCAAATTTAATAAATTGGGCCGGCCCACTCTAATTAGGGCAGAGAAGTCGGGTCGGTAATCTAACACGGGTCCCGATTTAACCCACTTTCCCGCCCCCCAAAAATACTTCAAAAAGCACTGTGATTTTTCAGAGGGAAAATCTAAAATCCCCAGAATCTTCAACATCAATGGCGAGAAGACGCCTAAGACTGAACTGTTCATCCGATGAAGAAGAGGAAGAATGGCAACAACAACTCGAAAACGAACCTCCACAGGGAAGCTCCGCCGTCACTCACCAACCCGTAACCCTATCTCCTCCTAACCCTAACCCCGCCGAACCACTCCCAATCTCCGACGACGATTTCGTCGATGTCTCTGAAAGCTTCACTCCTCCTTCTCCTCCAGCGGAGGAAACAACTTCTCCGGTTACATCAGTGGAGAGCTCTGGCTCTCCGATTGGAGACTTTCTTTTAAGAATGGGACTCAAATTGAGGAGAGAGTGGCTGGATTCTTGCATTCAAGGACTGGAGCGCTCGGTCCCTAGGTTTTCGACTCTCGATGTTTCTGCAAAAGCGAAGCTTTGCTTTCAACAATTCTTATTTTCTGATATGAATTATTCCGGAGGCGGTATTCTTCCCGAAAATGTTGATTCAATGCACCTTGTTGATCTCAAAGGACCCTTTGTCTTGCAGGTTCGGTCCTTTATTTATTCCGTTTCTCCATATATGGCTATTTTTGCTCCTTATCTCAATTTTGAATATGAATATAAATGGTCATAGGACTCTAATTTATATTCAAAATTATTCAAGAAATGGATGTTTTGATGTTGCAAATGTTTGTGCATGTTGAATTCTTATGTTTCTAGGTTGATGAGATAGTAAATATCAGTTGTCCGCTCAAGGGAAGGTATCAGGATACACCTTCTGGTATCAAGAGGTGCCTTAAGTTATCCATGACAGATGGTGTTCAACGCGTGTTTGGCATGGAATACAGGCCTATCAAAGATCTCCAAGTTTTGGCTCCCGCTGGATTGAAGGTTCTTCTCTAGTGCTATCACTGATTTTGTAATGGTATTACTAGTAGGGAATGCTAGTTTTAGTATTGATGATTTTATTATGTTTGAGATAAATCAATGGGTTATATAGTTCCCGTTCATAATATGCTTAGAGAGAGTGCATTTCATAAGGGTAACCAATGGTAGCATGTTCTTCCTTGGATTTGAACGCATGTATTTGAATCAATGACATCTTGATAGCTTTTGGCCTATTAGTATCTGCATTTTTTACTGAACAATTTGGTCATATATGGATCTTTTTAATATCTCTTCATATCTATTCACAGGGTGATGGTGTGTGACGTTGGATATAAGTTGTTTGCATGGCTACCTGAAGACAAGCTATGCTGTCTCATCAATTCATGTCAAGAAAATAAACCTCTACTTCATAAATTGTAAATGATTCATCAAAAATCTCAATTTCTAAGAAAGAGTTTCTTTTACATTGTTCACCAACGTTTTATCTTGATATGTATGTCGCGCCTACCTTAATTTTCCAGTCAAATGATTCATCACTGTTTTTTGCAATGAGTTGCTGTCAGAACTGCTGATTTTGTTGGGCAAGGTCACTTTACCCTTTTACTGTTGGTACAACACCTAGATTAGCCCATATTTTTGCTAGGTTGACCACTTGAACATTTATTCATGTCAACCAAAAAAAAAAAACCTATAAACCTGTTAGACTCCAAAGCTTTGATGTTGACAGGTTATAATCTCTTATTCTGTAGGTTGCAATCTGTAATATACACATACGACATGGGCTTCTTATGCTGGTCCCTGAAAGTTTAGAAGTTCTAGGGGGAGTAGTTGAGGACTTAGAAGCAGCACGACAGCGTCTTGTTACTGAAGTAAACAAGCCACCTAGGGGTAAAAGGTATTATTGAATTCCAAGAATGTATCTACCATTTCTTTTCACGTACATTGCCAAATGTCATAGACAGGCAATATCACCCTCCCCCTGCAAATTGCCATTGTAACATACTTAACTCCATTGTAGTTTTACTTTAGTTTTTCATGTTATCATAGCGAAAATCAAAAGATATTGCCCTTAAAAATTGTACAATAAGGGGTGTTGACTCTCCAGTTCAGAATTGTGTGTTTGCAATCTCCTAAAATGGATAATTATTGACTGTAATACGGTGATGCTTGCATGGATAAAAAATTTGAATGACACCAGAATGTACTTTAAGGAGAGCAAAGGATATATGGTTTAGTTATATCATTATCAAGACTTACTGGTTAGAACTGTTCCACTGTCATCCTTGTTGAGTGATTGCTCTTAAACTGTTTTGAAACTTTGAATGATCTTACAGCTTATGAATCAATTGATGACCCCCGAGAAGTTACTTGAATCATGAATCTTTCATTGTTGTGAATCCCATTTTCTCTCTATCTTATGCAGAACAAAGACAGGAGTGGTTCCTCCTTTAGCAAGTAGAGCAACTCTTGCTGCATGGCCGCTGAATGGTGTTAATGCTGTTGAGCCAACTAATAATTTAATATCTCAAAATGCAGCTCCTTTTCGGGCAGATGAAAGAGGTTGTTTATGTTTTTGTTTGTTTTTTAAATCAAATGCAAGGGGGTTGACTTTCCAAAGAGAAAATAAAACAAATAAGTATACAAATAGCATAAAAATGGTTGCATGCTGTATATGTTTGTTATAAATGTAATTTTGAGGGGAAATATTGATTAATACCTTTTTAAGTATAGTAATCTTGGGAAGTCCTGTAGAACAGAAAATGAGATGGAAATTAGTGGGATAAAAAGAGGATCTTTCCCTCGTAGTTTCCTTTCTTTCTGCCTGTTCTTTGACAATGACAGGCAGGTTGAATATATGAACTCTTAAGACAATCCTTTAGTGCTTCACTTGAGTTTAAGAACTGGAGGTTGACATTTCTTATCCATGAAATGAGAGAATTCTTCTGCTTGGACTTCTCTTAAATACTTTTAGTTGATGATACACCTTAATTGTTTTGCCTCTATTGTTTCATCATTATGAATTAGTATAACAGAAATATGAGGGCATATGAATTTTTATACCGGTTACTTGGCAAATTGGGAGCATATTAAATTGATCGTATGACACTTCCTTCTTCTTTTGCCTATATCCATACATTGTAGGTGCTACTTTGGTTTCATCTAGCACTGTTACTACTCAAAGAACTGTAGAGGATCCTACTGTTCATATGGGTGGGGTGAATGCTGTGCCTAATTCATCATCTGATGTTGCTTTGGATGTTGAGAGGATGCATATTGATAGTGTTCCCATTAGCAGGGGAAATGCTATTTCAAACTCGAACTCCAATAATGCTCCAGATGTTGAGCATATCCATATGGTTGATGTGGTTGAACATCCTCTCATACTGTCCGGAGACCGAGAAGTCCCCTTTACCTACTTAGCGAGTTTGTCAGCCAAGTGGGCTGCTATTAAAGATAAAGCTACATATGTACAGGGAAAAATTAAGGTATCCATAGTTCTCAATTTCTTATATTGTTTTAATCTTTGGTTACTTACTTTTTAGCATTCAAAATTCGTCTAGCATTTTGAAAATGGATAACACAGGATTAGCTGAGACTGCCTTCCATCATAATATTTGGTTGGTTTACTGATACAGTTGACAAGAGACCAATTCCTAATTTCTAATCTTTTTTGAAAGTTTTTCTTAATTTTATAAATCTTTTTTGTAGTGCTTCTTGACTGGTGTCAAGGGATTCCAGTATAAGCAAAGGACAACTTATGAGCTGCTGTGTTATGTTGATGATGGCAGCCTCATCTCTGAGATCCTCATAGATCACAATGTAAGTTCATGCTAAAGCATCAAAAGATGGATTTTGCAAAGCAAATAGGAGAAACATGCTTTGGAGGCCCAATGACTTGCTAATTTGCCTCAGTCCTCAATATTCTCTCTCTCTTTTTAAACTCATTCACTTTTAGGGCTTATGGCCTTTTACCAACAATGCTATGAGCTTGTTGCAACTTGAGAACTTAATCTGTTAGTATTTCTGAATTCTAGGTTGTTCAGAAAGGAATAGGTCATTCTCCACAAGAGGTCACTGCTGCTCTTTCTTCTTCAGACAAACAAATAGTTAGTGGTATGAAGGAGATTATGAGGCAGTTTCAGGCAATTTTAGCACATTTTGAGGTAAAGCAGGTCAAACTTAAACTATTTATCAACTATGAGTTTATCTCTCATTTTTCATGAGTTCCAACTAGATGTCAAGATGTAGTCGTATTGAGGAGGCCATGATGACTCCCTGTAAATGCTGAAATGGTCTTTAATGTTGAGTAATCATTAGTAACTTTATGGTTGGTTTATTTGTTGGGTACTCAATCACATGCAAAAATGTTTTGTCCAGGGAATGATGCTTGTAGAGATAAACAAAACGTCTTCTCTTCCAATTGCCATGGAGATGACCCAAGGCTGTCCTTCATCTGATGCACGGTTGCTTCTTAGAAGATTGAAGCCTTCTGCTTCTTCTCAAACTCCAGAGCACCTGCCATTGGATCCCATCGACATATCCCCTTGATTGGCTGCATATTACGACCTATGTTACTCGGACTCGGGTGTGAGTGTCGGACATGGGTATGTGTCCGACACGGGTATGTTTATTTATTCTAAGTGTTTTCATGTATTTGGAGGATCCTTGGGAGATCATATCCCTATACCCCATGTCCAAATATGCGTCGGACACGATACTTCAAAAAAAATGAAGAGTCAGAGCAACATAGGTTACGACTATGTCTGCTAGGATGTTGGAAACCAGTTCCCTATGATTTTTTTCGAATTGGATCGCATGATCCCAATTGTTGCAGATCGTTTGTGATTATTTTCTCTACAGTCCAATCTGGAAATCAAAGATCCATGGAGGATTTTCTTTGAATTCTTTCCAACATGGAAGAAATGAGGCATCTATTTGTTTAGGTTGGATGAAGGAGAGATTTTGCGAAGAAACTGGTTAGAAAGATCCGAATTTGCAAAGTGTTGAAGACCAAAGAATAGAAGTGAAGAACCTTTTCTTTTTTGGTTGAAGTCTTGAAGAAGTGAAAGACAGAGCTACAAATTGAATTGGAGGAATTTGGATTTCAAATGTATAAATTGTATAATATAACTTATGAAAACACAACTTCTATGATTACAATTAACTTCATTAATTTGTTAGATTTTTAATTGCTCATGACTGAGTCAGGTTGCGATCGTTTTTTTTTTTACTTTACTCATACCCAATCCGTCAGCTTAGGTTATTATTCATTTAATATTAAAAAGATAATAAATTATTTTTATAATTAAATTTAAATAAACAATTCTTTTTTAATGATTGAACAATGAATCAAATCGGTTTAGATTATTAAAAATCCTGTCCAAATTCGAGTCCAACGGAGATTTGGATGTTGAAAATGTTTAGAGAATTTCAATTGATCTTAAAGAGCTTTTTTATAGTTTTGTTGACGGGTCGTCGTATGTCATAGTTTAATTTGGGACAGATGATAGAGATTCCATGTGGGTCTTGAAGTGATAGACAGTGATGTGACAGATAAATCAGCTGTTGAAGAGACGACGTGATTCTTCGAAGTGATAAGTAATTGTAATTTTTCGAGGTGATAGGTGTTCGAAGTGATAGGTAATTGTAATTTTTTGAGGTGATAGGTGATTGGGGTCGTCCAATAAAAGGTCGTCTAGCAGGCTTTTGCCTTGACCCATATACTGAAAGATTTATTGAGCTTAGTGGTTGATTTGGACCCAACAAGCCTTAAGGGTCTAACATTTGTTCAAACCCGACCAATGACCCAATACAGGTTGAGTCTGCTCAATGAACAGATCAAATCAGTACCAAATTCCCAGATGAGATAATGAATTTCTTCACCATCTTATATTCTAAAATATTACCCGTAATTCGGCCATGAACAAGTCCACTTGATTCATACTCATTTTAAACAACAAAATAAATCCAACTTTATTACTTTCTGCTATAACCCATGAATTTGCACTCTATAGTTCTAAGATTGATGAGGTTTCTTAACCCTATCTTTTTTTTTTCTTTCTTTTCTCCATGGGCTTAGGAAACCAGGTTCCCATCCAGGGAGAAAAACTCCTTGACTCCACTTGCTACATCGAATATCTTCTTGCTAAGTGCATCCCTGTGGGAAGATCCAGGTCCTGACATTAATAGAAAGCGGTTCCACCAATCTATTATCTCAGGGCAAAACACCTTCCAGAGTATTGTCGACTTGGTCCAAGATGGCTCCGTCAAGTATTTCTCCCCACGGCAGGCGCTGTCAATTATTGCCTTGGCACACTTGTCTGCCGACTCTAATGGCAACACACTGACTTGAACCTGCAGGCAGCAATTAATTAATTAATAAGTGATCAGGAAAGCTTGCAAAATTCATCCCATTAATTGTTTTTCCAGGAATGTGTTGGCATTAAGAGAAAGCTTGCTTACGTCTCTCATTTCTCGATCTACTTCCAATCTGCCTTCCTTGGATAGGAATTTTCCTTGTGTCATCTCTGTCTCGATCAATCCCGGAGTCACAATTGTAATCCCTATTTGAATCCCGAATTCAATCCTCAATGTCTCGTAAAAGCTAATGAGTGCTGCTTTGCTTGCCTTAGTAGGCCAATTGTGAAGTTAGAAATTAGAATTGCTCAAAAGTTTTGACCTGTAAAATATAACCTTTAAGGATATACGCATGATGATCAGATTTCTTACATTATAGAAGCTCATTCTCGGTGCATATAACCATCCGGCGCATGATGCTATCACTATGATCTTCCCTTTGCTCTTCTTTAGATGTTGCTGCGCAAAATAGGTGCTGTATACTGAACCCCAGAAGTTTATGTCCTATGAAAAATACAGCAAGAAAATTTACTCATAGAGCCAGAAATGTTAATTCATCTGAAAGGGAGAGTAATTCATGCCGAAGTGTAATTGTGTCGGATACGATTATGTATCCGAAAGATCATATCCCATATCTATGTCCGATTATGGATTATGGGTCACACACTCATGTTCGACACAAATACTTAAAAAAAAAAAAAAAAGACTCGGAGCTAACATAAATTACTATTCTGATTAAATTAACACTAGTGTCATCAATTTATGTTGAATATTGAATCCAAAATCCAGGTAAAAGAATTAATATTGACGATTGATTACCATAGCTGGAGAAGCTTTAGTGATATCATCATAATCTTCAAACAAGCAGACCGGAGCAACCCCAGCATTGGTGACCAAATGATCCACTGTGTTAGCATGAAAAATGACACCCCAGGATGATTAAACACTGTTAATCCAAAGATTTCTCCGGAAAACTTAAAAAAAAAAGCATCAAATCTTCTTGTTCATTGCTTACAATGCCCAAAGTGGTTTACAGTGGCATCAACAAATCGCTTACAGTCTTCAATCTTGGAGACATCTCCAAGGATGTAAACAGCTTCAGGAGAGCCAATGATCTCACAAATGTCAGCTACTTCTTGGAGACGATGCTTTCTTCTGGCAACAAGGGCTAAACGAGCTCCTCTTCTAGCATACTCATATGCCAGATGCTTTAAAACCCAAAAAAATTAAAATCAGAACATTCAAAAAGGGAAAAAAAAGAAGAAGAAAAAATCAAACAAGAGTTACATAGGATTGGTTCAATTAAACCTCGCCAATGCCAGAAGATGCTCCAGTGATGAGTATCACTTTTCCAGTTACATTTTCCTTAAATAAGGTTCTTGCAGTGGAGAGGATGGACTTGAGAAAACGATAATGGTGAAGGAAGAAGAAGAGTGCAATAAGGGATATAGTAACAACGATAACATTCATGAACTTATTGATCAAATCCATGGCTTCTTTTGAAATATTGAGAATGGAAGTCACAAGTGACACTAGAGCTAGTTTTCAAGAGCTTAGAACTAAATTTCATTGCTTTCAAGTTCTAGCAGTTTTGCAACGTAGCAGTTTTGCATGTATGGAATTCAACACGTAGCTCTTTTCTGTCCTTTTCTTTTCTTTTTTGTCAAGAGAGAGATCTTCCCTGTGTGACAGTACCTTTTTGTCTTAGAATTTTGAAAATAACTTATATTTTTAAATGCTATGTTTGGATAGACAATAGTAAAGAAAAGAAAGAAAAGAAAGAAAGAAAAAAATAAAAAAGAAGAAGGTTGAGAAAAGAAAATGGTACATGTATATGTACATCTTGTTTGGATAGTTAAAATTAATAAAAAAAAATAAAAAGAAAAGAAAGGAAAAGAAAGTAAAAGAGAAGAAGGTTGAGAAAAGGAAATGGTACATGTATATGTACATCTTGTTTAGATAGTTAAAATTAATAAAGGAAATGAAAGAAATTCTAACAATCATTGTTTGGTTAAAGAGTGGAAAGAAAAGAAAAAAATTAATTATAATAAAAATTTCCAATTATAACTTTTTTTATAAATAACATATAATATCAAAATTATTTATAAACTAAAATAAAAAAAAGAATATCAAATATCAAAATTATTTATAAAAAATGTATGACTAGAATTTATTAGGATAAAATTTATTATAAATTTATATAAGTATTATTAGTATTTTATTATAGTTTTAAAAAGCTCCATTATTATAGATATTTTTTTCATTTTTACACGTGTTTTTGCATTTTTTATTTTTTTTAAATAAAAAATATGAAATAATAATAATATGAGAGAAAATTAAAACCAAGTATAAAATAAAGAAAAAAAATTGTTGAATGAATTAAAAAGGTAATGAATTATAATGATTTTGAAAATTGGATTAAAAAAACCATTAATGATATAAAAATCATTTTATAAGTAAAAATATTTTAACCCTTTCCTTTCCCTATCATTTCCCCCAATTTGGGGTAGTTAAAAAATTGAACATTTGATTGAAAATGAGAGATGTTCAACTCCTCTCAGTTTCTTTTATTATTATTTTTTAAATATTCAAATAAGAGAAAGCAAGATAAAGGTTTTCCATTTTCTCTTGTTTTACTTTCTTTTCCCTCTCCCTATCCCAATCCAAACATAGGTTTAAAGAGAAATTATATGATCAATGAAATTTTTGGGTTGCACGAACAAATTAGTAAGATCAAACATATGCGTTAAGAAAAATAGTTGAAATCTCTACGAGTAACCAATTGGCTCAAGACAAAAGCTTTGCATCAATCAATACATTATTGATAAATCTATTAATTTTGAACACGACATAAAAATATAAAACAAACATAATATGTTAAATAAAAATAGTGAATAAAACAATACATTTAAATACGATTAATACGATAAATTATAATATACGTATTATATTTTTATTTAAAATTTGAATATTTTTATATTTATCTAATTAATAAAAAAAAAAAAACAAAAAAACAAAATATAACATGTATACATTAGTTATGAGATATAACTATTGGTTGCTGCAACTCGTACGAAGTCACGAGGGTCAATCAGATTTTGGATCAGGTGAAATTAAGCTTTTGTTCAGTCCATTATTGGTTGCTGCAGTCTTGTTTGAAGTGACGAAGTTAGTAGTAATAGATAACATGCGGTTGCAAACTGAGAGCGTTTAGATAGCTGGTAATTATAAACATGCTATATCAATGGTTATTAAAATTATATAAAAAATTATCGATATATTTTTTTTAAAACCAGAATCCTGTTTAGATCATGTTCATTTGAATGAAAAACTATACTGCTAACAAATCTCTCTGTTATACAGAAGATCGATTGAGAAAAACCAGCAGCAGCTGGTTTTTCTCATGTGAGTTACAGAAAAGAAACTAGATCTTGGAGGTTCCTTAAAAGTTACTTAAATACTAAACAAGACAGCTAATAATCTAGCTTTGTCATGGTTCCAGGTATAAGGTGGGTTTTTTTTTTGCCCAAATAAATATTTGCATTATTCCCATTCCCCTTATTCGCTGCTACTAATTATTTAGTAATCTAGCTTCAAGCCTCCTTTGCCTGTTGACCCTAGCTATAAAATCATCAGCCCTTTTCTTCAATTCCTGATCAGTAGGCAAAATAATCTCATGTTCTTCCTGTAAATCATTTTTTTCCTTCTTTACTTTTATAATTTCCTCAACCAGGGAACTCTTCTTCACTTTTTCTTCAACAGGTTTCATTATTTTCTTCTCTTTCTTGATCAATTCCAGGGTCGAAGACTTTGGAAAGCTTCGACTTCGATCGACGTATTCATCATAGTATAGATCCCCAGAAAGAGAAGAAGAACCTGAAGCAAAAAACTTGGATTCTCCAATGAGAACAACAACAATAAGATTTCCTACAAGGAACAAAAGTTTGGGGCTGTATAAAATTGAACTTATTTTTGGGAGAAAGATAATGAAGAGAAAATCCTTCACTGAGAAAAACAGGTAGGGAAACCAGAAAGGGCTTGAACAGAATATGCTACAGGTAAATGCTATGATTATGAATGTATAAAGAAAAAATTTGTCCAGAAACTGCTGTTTCTTAAACTTCTTGGACTTCTTGATGGATTTAAACTTTTGCATCAAGATTGGATCCATTTTTCTATTTGTAAAAGAGGGGTTAATGGGGGTTTAAGGGAGTTATTACAATGAAAGAGCTCACTCCATTATCTGGTTAGAGAATCAGGGAGAATTGGGGAAGAGTTGAGAGGAAAAATCTAAAAGAAAATGAGGTGGATTTCCATCTGACTGACCCTAAAGCAGTAACAATCACTGGGTTATATAGTTGGGGAAAAGGAAGTAAATTTCGATAAGATTTCCACATATTGTTGCTTTCTTTTTCTTTTTTATAATGGGAAAGATTACTTTTTGGCCACGGGAGATATATTAGTGTTTATTGGCTACTTTATTTGCTAGGGTAGCTCTAACTTTCCCCTACCAATTGATGATTTTGAAAATTCCACTCTTAAAGAAACTAATAATTTTGTTAAATAAAATACGAAAAAATTAATTAAAATACGATATGAATATGATATAATATAAAAATAATATAAAATCAATATGAATATATACAAGAATATATCAAAATTTATATATCAAAATTTATATAAATATATAACACATTTAATATTATTATAATATAAAAAAATAACATGATCACTGTATAAATTCACGTATCACAAAATCTACTCTTAAATTCTTAGAATAGAAGGAAACCTGCCATTCACTTAATTAAAGAAGAACTCCACCTAAAAAGAATTCATGCTTTTTTTTTTTCTTTCTGGCAGGCTCACTAGAAAGGAAGTGGGGTTTTAGTAAGACGAAGATCTTTAGCTTTTCCTTACAATAATTCTATTAGTAGAAAGCACGTTGTCCAGCTAAAACTGTGAAGGGAAGCTAGTTTAGTACATGGGAAATGGGGCATCAAAAATAAAAGACAGAGGCATGTTTGGATATTCAATAAAAACTATTAAAAAGAAGTGAAATGACTTGCAAAATTAAAATCTGATATAGGATGACTAATTCTTGCTCTGCTATTCTGGATTAACTGAGTCTGAAAAATGGATAACATTTGCTACACAGGAAATACTGGTGCTTTGCTGATAAGAGTTCTCAGAATACTATAAAGTTGATTCCTTGATCTTCTTTTTAATGCCACTTTACCGTCCATAGACTAAAAAATCCCACTTTAATTGATTCTTTAAACTTTGGGAAATGGTATATTTATGATCAAAATATAGGAGATTGAATAATCTTGAATAATTGAAACTAAACAAAGCAATTAAGCAGAGTTAAAAGATTAAAATTTTAACTACATTTAACAAGGCGTATCTTCCAAGATGAAGGGCATCGGCTGAATAACCTGCAATATATTTATAATCTTGTGCTCTGAGAGGTGATAACAATTTGCCTTTTTATGGGAAATCGCAATCAACTTGTCGGACATGTATTCATGGTTGGCAACATCAAGAGCATACCTATAGTATTCCTGGCAATCGTTGAATTGATTCTTGGAACATTTTTATAGTAAATAATTCATGCTTATTAGAAGAGTAAGTAAACAAGCTAGTTGAACTAAGTGTCCAAGCTTACCTCTCTTTTCAGTTATAGAGCAACTTTGTTTTAGGTAGTGCAAAATGGCAAGGCTTGCTAGATTTATGTGGGGGAGGTTTACTTTTGGGGTCGATTTTGACAGGCTAATCAAGCATTATATATATATATATATATATTACGATCGATTAAATATTAAAAAAAAAAACGATATTCTCGTTCGACATAGTATAAATATCGAATTGATTTGAAATTTTACGTACACAATAAATATTATTATATAGCTAAATTTAGCGATCAGCTCGTTAAAATATATGATTTTGTTAAAAGAAAAGAGTTCTGATTCCTTCCGGAGAAGGATCCGGATACCTCAAATCTGGTAAGTATATAAGTATAAAGAGAAAGAGAAAGTATCCCATGAATGAATGATAATATAAAATATCTTGCATCTGAGATGAAGTCATAATTAATTAGAAACAAGTGTGGAATTATCAAATGAATTGATCTACATGGTTTCCTTGGCACCAGTATATTTCTATATTGCTTCAATTTGGCAGGCCTGAAAAAGGGAGACACCACTCATTGTTCAACACAGATTTCCCTTAATTATTTATTAACAAGTTGGAACAAGGTGCATTCAAGGGTGAAAGTAGCTTTATGTTTAATAAATTAAATATAAAACAATTCTAAAGCAAATTAACCAAGATTTCTTATAGTGTGGGGGAATACATGAAACTTCATGGTAATGAGCCGAAACGAAATACTGATAAAGTCTGAAAGCTTAGGAGTAGATTTAAGTGCATGGTCTTGCCAATTTCTAAGGGAATATTTACCCTTCAAAATTGGCCAAAGTCTTGGCTTTTGAAGACATTGAAACACTTCTTTTCATGGACATCGATCCGTGCATATATGCTAAGAGGTGTGTAAAGGCATGTGTGTACGAGTATATATGTACAGTTAACTATAAACATTGGTACAATTAATACTTAATGAGAAGTTAATGAATGGAACTAAAAAAACAAAGAGATGTAGGCTAAAGGTTAGAATACGAAGGAAATGGGGAATTTACAGGCTGAAAGGTGAAAGCCATTGTTGTTGATATTGTTATACCCATCGGGACCTTTGCTTACTTGAACCTCTACACGTAGAACATTTGATGGGTTCACAGTTAACCAGCAACTCCAGACAAAGCAGACACTTGATTTATACATGTCAAGCTTACTAGCACCTAGCAAATACATATATATATATATATATATATATATATATATATATAGGTAGGTAGACATTCACCCAAGTAAGAGAAAACAGAAATATTCAAACCCTATGCTGATTATCCTGTTTATTCCAACAATTTTCCTAACATTTTCTGAAATCCATACTAATTTAGACATCGGAGTATCCGAAAACCAAATTCCGGCACCCTTCTAACCCTCTATGCACATGCAGATCAATTCCAACTTCTGTTTGACAACTTTCAAAACATCATCAGCTTCATCTCCAAGAAAGACATCAACAGATATAAAAGGCAGGAGATGCCAATTTAGTTCACGTTTTAGGCACATGAAAGCAGCGGTGGTGCGCCTTTTAGCACACCTGGGTTATGGGTAAAATGCCTGAATCAGATGCAGATCTTCAACTCAATTTTCTAACAGGGTATATGTAGTTGCAATTTGATTTAGGCCAGCTGCCTCACTGTTTATTTGTCTATATATGTTGATTCTTTGGACGTAAGCTATTTCTCAAAATTCTTGTTTTCAGCACATTTAGAAAATTTTCTAACATTCATAGCATGAAAAAGTAAATCATGTTGTTCTAGCTCTTGGTTTTTATTTCGTTAGTCATTTTGATTCTTCCTTATCGATGCAGCAATTTTACATGATGCAACCTAAATCCAAGACATTGTGTTTTCTAAGTGAAAACAAAAAGGAAAATCAAATTAATTACCAAATAAATAGCTCAAATTATGAATTGAAGATGATGGACTCACCCCGGAAATCATCAGACCAAAAAAAATTGCCTACCGGACTAAAATTAGTTGGATTATAATTTGTGTAGGTTCATTAGGGGTGGCGATGTTGCAGTAAATTCTAATGTTTTTTTATTTTATTTTTTATGTTATCAGTGTTGTATTGGTTGATACGTTTCGATTTTGAAAAAAATCAGTATATTTAAAATTATTATATCATTTCGTGTTTAATATCTATTCGTATCAATTTGTATCAATTGTTTAGAATCGTATCGATTATTCAGGTCAATATAATATTTTATCTTCTTTTATTTTTCTTTTAATTTTTTCACTTATTTAATTTTAATCAATTTCTAATTTTAATTTTTTTTTTTCATAATTTGATCCAAAAATAAAATATAAGCATTAAAATCGACTATTGAACTTGTTTAATATAATAACATTATATTTTTAATATTTAAAAATTTTAAACATTAAATTTTTACAATTTTATAATTGATACTCTTATATATATCTTAAATCCACAGATAACCAAAGCTTTCATAATCTCATTCCTAATCATTATTACATGTGAAAAGGTCAGAAAACCCTTCAAATCCATAAACTTGTACAAGGGGTAGTAAGCATTTTACATTTAAAACCACCCATTAAACCACCAATCAGAGCTGAAGTGGAAAGGGAATTAACAGAAGATCAAGATCAACCCACCCATGGCTCTCTACCCTTTCCCAGATCAGTAAGCCTCTTGCTCCCCCTGCCATGCCATCCACATCAAAAACAACAACCCATCAGAAAAATATTGGCCAAAACTGTAGTATTTCGTTCCCTCTTCCTATGTTACTCGATTTGGATATGAGTGTCGGATACGGGTATCTGTCTGACATAAATATATTTAATATTTTTAAAGTTTTTTCATGTATTTGAAATTTTTTAAAAAAATCATATACTCATATCCATATCCATATATATATATCAGACATAAATATCGAATACGAACAACGTATCCCTCTCCTAGCTACTTAGTTTTATGTAGCTACTATTCTTTTAATGGAATAATTATTACATTAGATTTGTTAACTTACTTTCTTGGGGACGATGAACTGCACAAATTTCTTCTTGCCCTTCCCATTTGATGAACCGCCATGATGATCTCTTAAAAACCCATATTTCTTGATTTGCTCTCTCACAAACCGTTGATATATGAAAGCTGCACCCCTGAACTGTGGTAGAACCAGCCATGCCATAAACACCAGCTTCACAGAGTACCAAATCGGTATCCTATAATTTTTCATTCCAATATTGTTGATCCAATTAGAATTTAGAATCCCAAAAAATATATATAAATTTGAAATATGGTACAGTTCTTACCACTCTAAGACCGATTGGAGCACCAACTCAGTTAGAGTTAGCAATGAATATAAAATCCAATAAGCAAGCCACTGCTCATCGTCATCCCTGGCTGCGCTTTCTATAGCTATCACCGAGGCATATCTGATATAGAAAAAAACAATATATTTTCCAAGAAAACAACTAATAAACACTCACGAATTAACATATATAGATTGATAAACCCACAGTAAGTATAGTTAAAATTTTCCTTACAAGGGATACAGCAACATCACCACAGGCCTGCAAGCATTACAAATTCAAAAAAGAAAAAGAAAAAAAGAATTCAGTTTTTCAAACACAAAATCAAGAAGAATATAGTCGTATTAGTAGTAAAAGAGAAAATATACCCGGCTAAAGAATGAAGGTTTGAGAGAAAAGTCCAGAAACGACTCATATTCTTGATTCTGGCTTTGGGTTTGGGGGAAGCGTTTGAAGTTTGAATTGGAAAAGAGAGTAATAAGTGCAAATAGAGAAGAAAACTGGTGGATGAAACAAAAAGAGAAAACGGTTTATGGTTCGTTGATATCGAGACAAAGTTAAAGGAGAAAGAACTGATGGATATATATATATAGAAAGCCATAGAGGAGTTGGACCAGGTGGCAAGAAAAGAAGAGAACCAGTATCAGATTCTGCCTTTGACGTGTGAAAATAGATTAAGCACCGTCCAGATCATAGTGATCCCAAGCAATTTAAAATAAGAATTTGAATATCCACATATATATATATATATTTAATTTATTTTTTACGGATTCGAATAAAAATCGGATTCAAATATTATAATTACTATCCTCAATAAATTCGGATCGAATACGGATATGAAACATCGGATATTCATTATCCGAATTCGCATTACTTTTATGGATTCGGATAGCGGATTCTGATATCCGAATCCGCTTATTTGTAAAACACATAAATTTTATTTTATTTTATATTTTTATTTTTAAAAAAATTAATTTATTGAATTCGAATTTTTAGCGGATTCGAATATTCGACGGATAATGTTATTTAATTCAGATTCGGATAGTAATATGCAGATTAAATGCGGATAATTTGTGAATTCGAATTTTAAAACAGTTTTGAGAATTCGGATAGTACAAAAAATACAGATATCCGGCCCTTTGCCATCTCTAATCCCATCCTATCTTCCATGATTAAATATCTGGTGATGTCAATGGATAGTGCAAATTCGAATATTTGTAATTATTCGATCTAAATATTGTAGATTCAGATAAAATTTGGATTCGAAGCGGATACGGATATGAAATCTCAGATATCCATTATCCGAATCAACATTACTTATGCGGATTCGGATATCCAAATCCGCTTACTTTTGTTGATTCGAGTTCGGATATTCGAATTTATTATCTATTTTTTTGAATTTAAAATTAATTTTTATTTAATTTTATTTTTTTATTTACTGAATTCAAATATTTAATAAATTCAAATATTCGACAAATAATATTATTTAATTTAAATTTAATATAAATAATTTATAAACTTGAAAGGCCAAAATAGAAGCCACACGTGTTCATGTGTTCGATGTTGAAAGGTCGGTGACAGACACACCCTTATCCACATGGATCCAAATTTAAGACAACAGGTTTTGTCTTTTGTTTTTTTTTTTTCCTTCTTATCGTTTGCTTATAATGCTTTATTTAGTATCATTTCTTGGCACAGTTTTTAAAATTAAAAGCTGTTTTTCATCATTAATGTTATGTTAAATAAATAAAAAATTTTAATTTTGGTTATTAAAATTATAGTTTAAAAAATCAAATTAAAAAATATAACTTTTGAATTTTAAAAGTTAATTTTTAGATAAAATAATTTTATTATCTTCACATCTCTACACTTTTATTATTTTAAATATATTTTTTTTTTTTACATTTCAATTTTCTACAATATTTTTTCACAGCAATACTAAACACTTAAAAAATTTTAAATCATAATTTTTTATCATATTTTTAAATAAATTTTTTTTAATCTAAATTTTTTTCAACAACAATATTAAACTAACACTAATTTTCTTGATGTCTGGTGGACTGACAGTTCGAGATATGTGAAGTCTGGATTTTCCAACGGGGAAATTAGGAAGCCTGTAAGTCGGTTTCTGGGCTCAACCTGGATTAAATAGGCCGGTGTTACTACTGAGGAGCCCCAAACCTAACCTACACTCTTTTTAACAATGAAAAGTAAAAAAAAAAAATCAATTCAAACAGAGTATTTCATTATCAATCACCACCCCTACATTGTAGTGTTGTACCACTACTAACAGTAAGCTTTTATTTTATACAAAAGAAGCGGCAGTTTGGGAAGGAGTTATAAATTAGAAATTCAAAATTTAAATTTATTAAATATTATATGAATTAATTGAATTAAATTTTAAATATAAACTAATTGAATTAAGTTTCGAATTCAACGAGTAAGCATCTTAAATATAAGATGATAGTATTAAAGTCAATGAGACCTTATAATCTTAAGATCTCACATTCAGATCTCTTCACGTGTAAATTTGATTCAATTTTATATTAAATTTATTTAATAATTTGCAGATTCCTTAATGAGGTGCAACATTTCAATTTAACCAAAACCTAGAGTTATGACTAATGAGTTAAACCTCCTTGCTAATCCTAAAGGGCGAACATAATCAACTGGGTTAGCCCATTGGCGAAGTACAATCAAAGTTGGTTACCTGGTTACAAATTGAATCTTCAAAATGGTTATATAATATTAATTTTTTTCATAGACCTAAACTGAAGTGTAATGGGCCTCTAAACCTAGGCATTTGTTGCATTCTTCCAAATTATTCTCGGCCATTGTACCATCCCATCCCATGATCATATCCACCAATTTCTGCCGAAGTCCTATAAATGCTTCTCATACTGAAACAGTCAAAACTATCCGTTCATGAGTTGTGTTAAACCCAATAGGCCCTCTAGACCTCCAAACCTAATGGGTCTTTCATACCAACTATTAGACTCAACGAACACTCAACAATTGAACTAGGGTAGAAGGTCTAAGAATGGGTTCGTCAGGATTTGAATCAGTCAGGATTTGCAAACAGGTGCATTATCAGTAATAATTTGGACAACATTTTCTGCTCCAACCTCATCAATGGTGGACAAAATCAGATTGGCAATGTAATGCTTGTCCTTGTATTCACCTGAACCATCAATAGCCTTCAAGAACATAGGTCCCAAATCCGAGGCAGCCATGAAGTTAATCAATGGTCTTCTTTGTGAATCAGTCCAACCATCAGTCACTATACTCACCTTTTTCTGACCAACTGTCTTTAATAGATTGAAGTAACCTCAATAGGTGGGCTTTTTCTCTTTGCAATAGTGTAGTTCTTATAGCATTATAGCTAGGTGGAAGAAAACCCGAGATAGAGGTGTTTGCAGCATACGTGAATGAACTAACAAAATATGGATTTCTAGCAATATTGAAAGGCAAACCAGCAGAATAAAATAGCCTAGCTATTTCACATGACAAATGCTCTCTTGCCTCATTATTAAATGCCCTTCCTAATGCTCCTTCACTGGCTTTTCTTCTCTTGCTCCCATCAAAAGACATATCAGCTCTAGGTGGGTTCAAACTTGTAGTTCCAGTAGGTAAAGGAATTTGCACTGGCTTTGCTTTTTCAGTAGCCTCTCTATCTATTTGTTTCATCTCTGCAAGATATTCATTTACTATAGATGAACATACACTTATCCCATTTCCTTTTTCCCTCAATAGATGAGCCCTCACTCTAAAATAAGACCCCTTGTAAGTTCCAGTACAGAAATTGCAACGCCAACTTGCATTCCCTCCCCCTGCTTTTTTGCTTTGCAACATAGTTACATAAGCCCAAAGGGGACAACTACTTTCAGCTGTTCCAGATGCATATTTACTAGTCAAAGAAGCAGAAGAATTGGATGTACCACTAGTAGACCCACTACCAGATCCAACACTAGATTCTTGTGAAAACATCTGTAGTAAAATAAATCAACAGACTTATAAACCCACATTTATCACTTATCAATACTTCAAGCATTCTTGCAAATGAAATAATGATACTGATAGTGATACATCTCATTTTTCTTCGAACATTAAATGTTTTAACACCAATGAATTGTTGAAAATTGGGATTTTCTATCCTATACAAGTTAAATTTCTTGTCTGCCCTTAAACATAATTAAGTTTGTTGATAGAGATATATTATTAATTAATCAACTTGATAATAGCAAGAAGAATTGTCAAAATATAGAGAAACAAAAGCACACTAAAACAGCAGAACAGAAAAAACAGGTAAAGAAATCTCCTGCAATGATTGTCTGCTTAAGTTTGCAATTAGGGAAAGCCACTTTGTGCTGCAGAATCATTCTACATAATAGAGGATAATGAAAATATATGTACCACTTATAACATGATCGTACACATAGACACAGAAACTGAGTATCAACAAGTAGAACAGGTTCTACAAAAAGTTCATGCAAATCATCAAATCCCAGAAATGGGTGCAGGTGCAGCAATAACTAGAAGAAAAAAGAAATTCTTAATCCAGAAACATCAGTATTTGACAATCACTATTTCATACCATATTGTAGATGAGTTAGGAGCAAAACCCAAACACAACAAAATCAAAATAGAGGGAGAAAGTCAGAAACATACATTTGGAGGCTATGGGCTATGGTTGTCGAAGTGAGGACTGAGGAGGGATTGAGGGAGCAATCGTCGAACCCACCACTAAGCGCTGGTTTGCTGCTATTGTAAAGAGGAGAGAAGAGCCAATCAACAATGAAAGAAAAGAAAAAAGGGGTAATCGACAATGAAATTGAAAAGAAAAGAGGGAAGGGAAATTTGTTGTCGACTGATAAAGAAAAAAAGAAGCTGTTGTCGAGCTGTTGATAAAGAAAAAAAAATGGGTTTAGGGCAATAAATTTGGCCAAAAGGCATACCCAAGTCACCTGAGCCGTACCCAGTGGTATCAAGCCGTACCCCTTTTTTTTTTTTTTAAAGTCAGGTACATACCCAGGCGTACCCCAAGCGTACCCATACTAGGTACGTACCAGGTACGGATACACCTTCAAAATACACGTACCCATGCTTCATAGATTATTCAACGAGCCTGCTAAAGCTAGGGAGATGGTACTGACATCAGTTTCTTTTTTCCAAACTTACAAGTTTTGCTAGCTTTATTTTTCTTTTTAGTTCCCGGGTGAGCAAAATGGCCAAAACAAGCAATGTTATAATATCATTATTTCCAGGGGTTTTATGCAAGGAAGAGAATATTAAGAATGTAGCCATGGCGAAGTTGGGTTTTCTGCAAGTGCTAAAAATTCCCGTTATGTTGTACATGATCATGGGGAAAATGTAAATGGGATTTCTGTTGGTGAGGCTCCATTAACGGGAAAGAAGAACAGTACTGAGTTGATGATAAAAGAAAATGCTACTGATAAACAAGGCCACGCGAGTTTGGTTGGAAGTTTTGTGGAGAACAGGCATGTCTATAGGCAGACCTTCATTATCAGGTCTTATGAAATTGGAACTGATAAAACTGCTACCATGGAAAAACTCAAATCTGTGCTTGTTACTGAGAATATTATCTCCCTTGTTTTATGAATTGCCTTTTCTCTCGCAATGCAGCCAAGATGGAGCGACATCGATGCCAATCAGCATGTAAACAATGTTAAATACATCGGATGGATTTACGAGAATCTTTAGGCTATGTAAATCCTTCTACATCAATCACTTCAGAAAACTAGACACTGAGATATGAGAATCTTCATGACCACACTTGCTTTAAAACTTTACAAGCAACATGCTAAACAAATAAACAAAAATCAATTCGAAATTGAGCACAATTCGGAGTATAACATTTCCAATATGGCATTTTAGCATATACCACAAAGCACAAGCCCATTAGGCCTAGAGTGGATAAGGACCAAAATCCTTGACCCAAAATTTGTCTAACACCTTTTCTATCTTTAGGTAGATTTGGTCCATGTGGTTGTGAGGATGTATACACACTAAGCTACGTAAAGTAGATTTAGTAAAACATGACATGACATGAAAAAATAATACGAATACACGATCGTATCAAAATTTATATAAAATGAATTATTAACGTGTTAAAATTAATATAAATATATAATACTTTAATCATGATTATAATACATAAAAATAATCTAAACACAAAAAGAATACACAGATAGACAAATCTAAATTTATTTATAGAAGCATTCGAGCATTTAACTTACAAAAAGTTGGATTCGAATCTCTCTTCTCAAAATAATAATAAAGTTTGTTTAGGAAAAAAAACTTGTAATAACTTAGTCAAAGCTGAATCTTTGATCCAACTCTTATCAAGTCAAGGGTTGGGCTGGTTTTAAAGTAATGCACATCGGTGGCCATTGTGAAAAAATGTCTTCCACAAGAAATGGGCCTTTTCATCATGAGATTCGTTTGTCTAATATGAATAAAATATGGGCCTCTAAACCTACCACAACCCTAATACCAAACATCAAATGAGTGAACATTCCCGACTAATTAAGGTCTTCATTACAGTAAAAAAAAAAATCATTGTCAGAAAAAATATTTAACTTCACAAACGAACGAAATTAATAATCTGTTACATATCTTATTTTTTAAAATTTTATTTTTTTATATACTTAAGAGGTGCGTATCATCTTATTAATTCCACTTACAAAATCTAAAAATTTTCCTTACAAAAATTACATATCTAAGATCATGTTCTATAGTGAAAATAGCTTTAGACCTACCTCCTTAATAGACCTACTACTTGTATAGCCTATAGGAGGAGAAGCACCCTGAACCATTGTTTTCTGTCTTCTTGAACCTACTTTAGGGGACCCAAAAAAATAAAAGAATAAAAAGACCAAACTTTTCAACCAAAGCCATTGATGTGCACATCCTTAGACTCTCCAATTCCTTTCAACCTAAAAAGAAATTTTGTGAGGATTTTTTACCACAGAATATCCCTTCAATGGGTGATCAATGGAAGTATTGAAAGTTCTGAAGAAAGATAACCAATGGTCTGCAACAACAGCAAGATTATAATCCAATAATTAAATCATATATAATCATAGCTGAAAAAAGAATCTCTTTTTTTCTTCTTCTCTGGCAAATTCTCAATCAACCATATAGTTTGAGAAGACATGTGACCTGAAATGATTGAGAATTATTAATAATAATAATATTATTATAAATTTTGCTAACAAGTATTTTAAAGACACTTATTAAGTTACTATTTATAATAATATTCTTATATTAAATATAATAGTTGATAGTTAATTTGATTATTTTCAATGCATTAAAAATTATAATTTACTTAATATGATAACCTTAAAGAATACCTAAAATATTTATTAACAAAACCCTATTATTATTGATTCAAAACCATAAATATTCCCTGATTTCAAAAACAAAGCTAGTGGAAGGTTGGAGCAAATTGGGGGGACAGGAATTTATCAGTTCAATATTTATTTATTGGACATACATACCCTAAACCAATTACCCACCTACTTAAAAAATAGTTTCTCCTTCCATTCTTGACTCCTTGTGCATTACACTTGATTTTGTCCCCAATAGATCCCACTTGGTTGAGGCATTTATAGCAGGCTACAAGACAAATGAACTTAATTAAACTTACTAGGTTTTCAATTTTAATCACCCCACCAATCTAATACTTTCCTATTTTAGTTAAAAAAATTACTTACTATTATCTTTAAATATTTTTTAAGATTATTATATTATGTAAATTATAATTTTCAATATATTAAAAATTATCAAATTAATTATTAATTATTGCATTAATATATGAATGTTATTATAAATAATAACTTAACTAATTTTAATAGTTATCTTTAAACACTCGTAAGCAAAATCAAAAAAAAAAAAATATTACTTTCCATTATTTTCATGGTAGCATTGATAGTATATGTTTTGAGATGTCAAATTTTCAATTATAACTAAGTGGGTAATTAGAATTTTCTTATTTCACTTTCAATTATGTATATAATTTAATTATTCAACTTTTTATTATTACTATATTATATATTCAAATATATAAACAACTCTTCACTCTCAATTTTTAGTCATGTAACATGTTATATTAATAATAATTAATATTCTGTAAAAAAGGAATAACTATAATTACATATAAATAAATACAGCAAGATCCCTATAAAATAATATTCTTTAAAAATGGAATGACGATAATTACTTATTTTAGTAATATACGAACTTTTATATATATATATATATAATATTTATCTTTTTAGGAATGTTAATTTAAATATTTGTTGGATTCTAAAAAATTATTATCTTAAGCATTTAACGAGGTTATTATTTTAATACGCTATCAACTGAGATTATTAATATATCGAAATTTTACTGTAAATGAATTTATATATTTTTTATGTAAATTAAGTTAAAAGTAAAATGGCCTCTTTTGTAGGTAAATTAATGTTAAAAAATTCAAAGTGCTAAACCTACCATTCCTACCATCATTGTCATTTTCAGAGACAAATTTATGACAAGATAAGTTATACCATAATGTAGCAAAAAGAAAGTTGTATCAAATATCAATGCATACCTTTTGTAACATCAACGTGGTCCATATTTTTTTGTTATCTTCTTTCCTATCTTTCCCCTTCTTCTTTTTGCTTCATGTAAAATTTAAACTTGCCATTTCTCGTAAAATTAACAACAAATTAGGTAACATTACCTAAATATTCTGTCTCCCCTTTTAATTTTTTTATAAAAAAAATAAAAATCATAATTTAAAAATAAAAAAAATTACAAATGCTAATATTCGAATCCATCATCTCTTATTTAGTCTCATTCTCCGATAACAAATCTCATTATATATTTATTATATATTCAATTTTAATAGAAAATAATCAAATTACATTGGTCATCAACCTAATTATTATTTTATATATTATCCATAAAATTTTTAAATTTTACAAATAAAATTAAAATATTATCAAACATCCCATTATTTTATATATTTTTAAAATATATATCCTAATAGTAATATGAAAGAATGAACATAAATAAACCCTATATCCTATTCTCGAATTTGAAATCAAACAGAAAGATTTTATCTCCTCATCAGGCAATAGGCCAATAGCCATCCATGTTGCTTACTGCCTTCAACAGGTTCAGCTTTTATCTGCTATGTGAATTGTTTATATCACTATCATTTAATATAATAATAATCATATAGATAGTGACGGTCCATGGAGCAATATAAATAGATTATATATAAATCTTATAATAAAGAGGAAATAGTATTATGGAGTACTAGTTAAAGGGATGATGGGTCCACAATCGTGGTTGGGTGGGCTGGCTAAGTAGACAAGACAAAGAACCAATTAGTGTCACCACGTGATGACCACAACAACCTCACACTTTAGTCACTGTCGCACTCCCATTCACTCCCCCCTTCTCCTTCTCCAATTTTTCTGTGTCAAAATATCGACTCCAAATCCTCTATTTTTTTTATATGTGTCTCATTTTCATAACGAATTGTGCGTCCGATTTTTATATATTTATATTTATTTATTTTTAAAATTTAATAAAAAATTAATTTCATTTGAAAAAACAAAAAAAATGGATACAAAAAAAATACAAATAAAAAAATGATGTCATAGAATTCACTTATTCGATCATCGATAAAATATCAATCGGTCGTATTTATATTTCGTAACCCTCGTTAAATAGTTAAAAAAAAAAAAAAAAAAACGATATCGAAAAAACGGACCTACGACTTGTTACGAGAAGAAAGATACAGTAAGGATAAAAAGATGAAAACAGAAGATTTCTATTTTAAAATATCTTACAGTCAGAACCGTAATGCTACTCAAAATCCCTTAAGAAAATTAAAAAATTATATAAAAATGTAATATAAATATTATATATTTCATAAATATAATAAATAAATTTGAGATTTAATTTAATTAATTTATATAATTATTTTTAAGAGATGATATTCGATAGATTTGTTATTATTATTTTTTATTTTTAAATTATGATTTTTTTGTATTAAAAAAATAATATAATAAATACAATACGATATATTTAAATACGATTAACATAATTATTTAATACACAAAATATTTTTATTTAAATTTTTAATAATATCTAATAATTTATATTATATTTGTATTTACAAAATTAATAAAAATAATATGAAATACAACAGGACGAATTTTGAAATCTGAAAACCAAAAAAGATAAAAGAAAATTGTTTTATAATTAATTTTAGCATTGAAGATGCAGCCAACCAAAAGTACAGAGCCACCTGTATGTCCAACAGACTCCTACGTGTAATTGCATGTGAATTATAAAAAGTATTCTTTTCACTTTTTCACCACTGTATATATTGGGAAAGGCAATTGAACTTTTTTTTTTGGGTATTTCAGCTTCCGTATACGTATACTATACTATTAGTAGGTAGTAGATGAAATGAATCATCCACACATTTTCTTTTCAACTTTGAAGTCTAGATAACGGACTCTAATGCAATGACACGTATGTAAAAGAGGACAAGAAAGGAGTGCGAAAATGGTAAAGGGGGAGGAATGGGGTCACGTGGGCTCAGCCCCGTAAATACTATGGACCATCACGTGCGACCCCTCCACCAACCCAACATGTTCGAGATTCGGACAATAATAACAAAATTATATAAAAATAAAAAGGTAGGAGGAAAAATTAATATTCCATTATTTAATTTAATTTTTAGAGATTTGAATATTATCAAGTCGAAAAAAAATTTAGATTTGAGATTGATTATACCTAATAGATTCGAGTAGAAATTATTAGATTTTTTTTATTTTGATTCAAATAATATCATATATCCGGATATATTATTTGAATTTATTTTATTTATATGAATATTATCGAATACATAAATTTTGATAACTATTTATATATTTATAAAATAAAATTATATTTGTATAAAAATTCAAATTTTGCCGTGTAAATTTTTATTATCAATAATTTAAATGTTTAATGTATATTTATCTAATTCAAATAATAATACTCTAATAATAAACTAATGATAAACAAATTTAATTTTTATAAATTAATTAAATTAAAATTAAAATATTTTAAAAATTACAGATATCTTATCATATATTTTACTAAAATTTGAAAATATTTTGCCTACACTTTTTTTTACTATAATTCTACAATTATTTTTTTTTGTGTAAACTCAGGATATCCTCCCATTCTTATTTTATGGTTGATGGAAGCCTAATCTCTGTCGGGCCGAGAGTGTAATGGTAAAGCTCTCCCAACATTGGAGACTCTCAAAACTCGAACTTTGATTATCATTTAAGGGGTTGGAGCCACTAACCACTCCAACCAATAAAATATTGATAATTCTGCAATTATTTGATAACAACACCAAATTACATAAAAATCCATCACTAAAAAACATAAATTTTACGTAATATTTTAATAAATTTTATATAATTTAAAATTATAACTAATTAATTATATGACAATAATTATAAATAATATACACTCTAAAATTTAGACTTCAAATTCCTCGGATGAGTCCATAACTCCGTATGGACTGCAACGAAAGATTTGTGGTAGATGTTGATAAAGACGGCGTACGAGAGTAGGAAGGATAACATAACATAACATATAAAACTCTATAAACATGGCGATTGGATTTCACGGTGAGGGAAACCGCCTTTCTTTGTGACTGTACTGTGCTATGCAGTGAAGGAACGTGAATGTAACGCGCGGTGAAAAGAAAGGAAAGGAGGAAAATCTTTGAGTTTTGGCGGCGTCTTCTCATTTTAGAAAGCAAAGTAAATTAAAAGTAGCATTGTCAGCAATAGCAGTTAGTACATGGTATGACCCTCGTCTCATCGGCAGTAAAAAAGTAAAGTTAAAAATTATCAAAACAACAAAAGCAAAAGCAAATTACATGAAAATGCGAGAGCAATAGCTTTTTCACCTGCATTGCTGAGTGAGTGAGTGAGTGAGTGCCCACAGAACTGATGAGGCCACTTTTCAAAGCTTTTTTTAAAAGAAAAAAAAAATTGTCAGATTTATTTACTCAGGCTATGGTAAAAATAATCACATACTCCTTTATTTGCAGTGAATAATGAATAATGAAAACGGCCAAACAGCTTCAGGGTGGGCCATCACCCTGGATGATTAGTATTAGCAGGTAAATGAGAGTAAAAACGGTTTTTTATTTAGATATTGTTAATTTTTTTATTTTATTAAATTATCAATATTTTTAAATTATATATCAAAATATATTTATTTTAAAATCAATTAAAAAATCGTCATATTATATGATGATTTTTTAACTAAAAATTTTAATTTTTTTAAAAAAATCTTGCTTGAAAGTCGTCATATCATATGGCGACTTCCGAACTTTAAATTTTGTAAAATTTAAAAAATTGAACTTGGAAGTCGCCATATCATATGACGACTTTCAAATGCAATTTGTAATTTTTTTTTTTATAATGTTGGGAAGTCTCCATATGATATGGCGACTTTCCAACACTATTTTTTTTTAATTTATTCAAAATTTGTAATTAAAGTATATTTTTTAATTTTAAAAATTAAAATTATTAAAGTATTTTTGTAAAAAAAGTAATTTTTTAAAATTATTTTAAAAGCCTAAATAATATTTTTATAATATATTTATATATATAATTAATTATTTAATTTTACATTTTTTAATTAATTATAAATATATTTTTTTATATATAATTAATTATACATTCAAGTATATTACAGTTTTAAAACGGTAAAAAAAAAATAACTTTGAAATTTAATTTTACAACATTAAAATTTTAAATAATAAATAACAAAATTAATAATAAAATTTAAATAACAAAATTAATAAATAATCATTTAAAATTTTAAAATAACGGTTACTTTTTACATTTAATAAAAAAAATACAAAAAGTACATGATTATTATACAAAACGTACATTATTAAAAAAAATATACAAAAAATACATGATTATTATACAAAAAATACGTTTATTCTAATTATTTACGGAGGAGCTCTCAGATCGCTTGGTGTTGAGCAACAATGTCGAGCTCTCCTATTGCGTGCTGGTAGCACCCGTCGTTCAACCTCTTCAGTGGGACGTATTCGTTATCGACATCGACCTCAACCTACCGCCACTGGTTCTGGTTTTATGTGATCCACATGCTCACCCACATCAGTCGATGGGAATACACTACTAGAGAGACCCACATGTTTTACATCAAAAAATGGAAACCCACTGCTCGATGAGCCAACACCCATAAGGGGAACCTGACTACTAGATGGACCCATAAGTGATGCAGTACCAAATGCTGACGTAGGTGTTCTAAACTGATACATTGAAGTTAGATATGCTAAACTTGGACTTGGGGTAGGGAACTGGTCATCTAACCTAGTCGTTGGCGGTTCTGGTCGGTAACACTCATCAAATCCGAGGTGACTGACGAAATGACGATGATTGGATGCTATGTCATGTTCTGGTTGAGGTTGACTAAATGACATCCTCGGTGCAGTGAACTCTGCCGCATGTGATGAGGCTGGTTGACGCGTCCGCTCACGTTGTCGGCTAGGTCTAGAAACTTCCATTTCATGTGTAGGACGGACTGGATTTAAAGTCTGTCCGAAAAATGGCATACTCCTAACATCTTCAAACTTAGACGGTGGACAAACAAAAGGCCGACCTTCATTTTTAAACCATCTTATGTATTCAGCAGATGGGTTGAAATTATTACGAACAATGGGTATACCTGTCGGAATTTGTTCAGAACGTTGATTCCACAAATGGATCCATTGTCGATACTTCGTAGGCCAAAATGCTTCATGGTGCCCACACATATCAATCTTGTGAGCCTTATCAAGGTTCACCGGTGGTTGCGAAATTGGTTGTTACATCCCAAATTATCGCAACACCCTGTCAGTAGCATGCCACTCTACATATGCAAAGCATATCAATGCTGTGTTTGCTATCCATATACTGCAATTATTAGTTGTATCCGATGAAAGACATGTCATAATTTGATTTGAAGAATATGGTATCAATGCAAACTGTGAATAATTATTACAAATTATTAGTTTCATATGGATTAAATACAAAAATACTTGAATGTAACAATCGAAACATTTACCTTATGATATGCTTCTCGATCTAGTCGTGATCTTATAGTTCGAAGGTTGAGCGGAATATCGCTACAATTTTTAGGATGACTCCACCTGTTAAAAAGCATATAAAATCTTAATAGACTTAATAAAAATACAAGTTCATACAAAATTAATAAGAATAGTCAAGATTATTACCTACTTGCAAAGGGGTATACAGGTAAAAAATTCTCGCACGGAGTAATAAATGGCAGTCGATGCCAAGCCCATGACTGCAGAAGCAGTAAACATCCACCTATGTCATGGCAGTCTGGAACTGTAGGCCGTTACAGTTCTCTATACAAAACCACCAAACACGCAGAACCCCAACTATAATTTGCTGCGTGCTCTAAATCACTAAGGAATGGAAGATACATTAAATGTACCCGACTGCTCGATTTGTCGGGCATTAGCATTCCTCCAATCAAACATAAAATATATGCTCTAGCAGCATATTTTACCTCTTTTTCGCTTGTGTGTTCGGGGAGATTTTGCAATGACTGCAGTCATGTTTTTGTCACCATTGAGCCCTTCAGACACTCTTCTGGAGATACAACGCCCAATACATTTTGGCACTCTTCATTCCAATCTAGAAAACTTGCACCTGTAACTGGCATGCGATCCACTAGTAGTCCAAGTTGGAGCATAACATTTTCTAAAGTGATTGTACATTCACCACATAACAAATGAAAAGTGTGCGTCTCGAGTCTCCATCGTTCAACCAACGCGCTAATTAAGTCCTGCAGAAGCATACATTGTTGAATTTGACTTGCATAATAAAATTCGACACTCTTTAAGTGGTCGATAATAGATGGATGCGGATTTTCGAAAAAAAAAATTCTCTATCGTAAAACGTGAAGAGGGTCCTGTTCATGATTAATTAAAATAAATAATTATAAAATCATAAAAAATTAATAATGCAATATCTTTGAAATATAATTAATTATAAATAATAAATTTATAATTTTATAAAAAGTAATAAAAAAATTAATAAAAAATTAATAATGATAAAATTATAAAATATGATAAAAAATTATAAAAAACTTACTAACCTCTTGATATATAACCGCAGATATGTGCTTATCTTGCAACCTCAATAACAATGAAGCCATTTTGAAATCACTAAGAGAAAATTTTAGAGAGAGAGTAGTTTTTGAAAATTTGAGAGAGAGAGTAGTCTTTGAAAATTTTAGACTAAGAGAAAATTTTAGAGAGGGAGAAAGAAGTCTTTGAAAATTGGTGTAAAAAAATGAAGGGGTATTTATAGGTTGGGGGTGGGATGGCAACGGTCAATTGACCGTTGCCTTTTAAAATTTAAATTTAATTTTTTTTAATCTTAAATTTAAAATTTACAACGTAATATTGAATTTTTTTTTTAACCGTTGTAAAACGGTCAAAATTTTAAATTATTTGAAAAAATAGTTCGGAAGTCGCCATATGATATGGTGACTTCCGAACTATTTTTTCAATTTTTTTTTTTTTTAAAATATAGGTCAGAAGTCGTCATATGATATGGTGACTTATGACCTACAAAATACTAATTTTTTTAAAAAATTAGAAGGGAAGCCGCCATATCATATGGCGACTTCCCTTCATGGTTTTTCAAAAAAAAAATTAAATTACCCATGGGAAATATGATATGGTTTTTTGACGTATTTTGGTATTTAATTTAAAATTATTGATAATTTGATATATATATATATATATGTATATATTTACAATATTTTGATAAATTTGCCGAGTAAAAACACCAACTATAAAATGTGGAGCCCCCTCGACAGAGTAATAATTTTAAGTATTCTTTACTCTTAATCTTGCTTAATCTTTTGTAATCTAATAAATTATTAATTTGAATTAGATTTAATTTAATTAATTCATGCCATTATCTTAAGATGTAACATTCACTAAATATTAATTTGAATATTAATATTTATAATTTTTTTTTCTTAAAAAATGACTAAGGCCTAGTTTAGCATTGCTGTTGCGGTTTGAAAAAGCTCGGTTTGAAAAAAGTGTGTCTGAAAGATTGCTGTGAAAAAATGTGGTTTGAAATTTTTTAGTATTTGACATTGCTGTGAAAAATTATAGTGTGTAATTAAAACAACATAATATTTAAAAGTATAGAATAAATCATTTTTAATATTAGTAAATTATTAAGATGTATAAAAAATAATTATGTGACTTAATAATACAAATTTATACAAAAATAAAATTTTCAAATTTTATTAAAAAATTAAATTATTTAAAATTTTAAAAAATAAACGGTTATATTCTCTTCATATTTTCATTTTAAGTTAAAAAAAAAATCAATATTATAGAATTTTATATACTTAGAAAAATAAAAGAATAGTTTTATTAAAAAATGAACAAAATTAACTAGGAGATAATTTTGTCATAATTTTTTAATAGAGAGGGTATTTGGTAATTTTCTCTCAAACCATGGTTTCCAAACTACAACAGCTTCGTTTTTTTGGGTTTTAAGTTTGGCTCAAAACTAGCATTCAAAAAGTGCTTTCACGAAGAAAAAAAAACTAGTTGTTTAGCATTGCTTGACTGTTAAAACGAGCATTGCTAAACGCAGCGTAACTCGGAAGAATATCATAGTACAATGATATTTATTAGTTCTTTTTAATTGTCGAGAAAGGAAATTAAGTCTGAATTTATCAAATTTAAAATCACCCAGTTAGGGTTTAAGTACCCACATTGTCCCTGTACTGTAGTGAAAAGAGTAATTTAATCCCTGTATTGTAAAAATGAGTAATTTAGTCCTTGTACAATTGAAATATGTACAAATAAGTAAAATTGATAACGGTATCAATGAAAAACCTTTCAAATGCTAACGTGGATTCGTAAAATCTAATAGATTTAAATATATTTCAAGTCATATTTTATTTCAAATCATTAATTCTGTTAGATTTTACGAGTCTACGTCAGCATTTTAACGGTTTTTCATTATTACCTTTATCATTTTTACTTATTTGTACTTATTTCAATTGTACAGAGATTAAATTATTTATTTTTATAATACAAAGACTAAATTATTATTTTCATTATAGTATAAAAATTATATGAGTACTTAAATCCCGTTAGTGTTTATGGAAGAATATTGCTAGTACTTAAACATAATAGTGCTATTTATCTTTTTCCTCTTGGGTGTATTTGGATAAGGCAAAGGGGAGTGGTAGACGTTTAGACAAAAATATACTCTCTTTTTTCACTTTTATCTTTTTATTTTTATTTCAAGTAGTTTCGTCATTATTGGAAGTCGTTTTTCAAATTAGAAAAATAGGAAAGTAAGTGCTATAATTTAAAACTAGATCATCTCTTACACATATAAATTTAATAATTTGTGTGTACGTATTATATTTTTTTTATTATTATTTTTATGTTAGTTATGATAACAAAAATAATTAAATGTGTCAAAATCTTAAATATGATGATAGTAAATATATTAAATATAATTTTAATCGTGATTAAATGTATCGTGTTTAAAATTATCAAATTTAATAATATAAACTAATTAGATTAAATTATGATTTACCGTTATTTATGTTTGGGCAGTACAAATTCTCAATTCCACACTCATAAAGGCTTAATACGAAGTAAAATTTTCAAGAAATTAATAATAAAAAAAAAAAACTTAGGAGCTTATTGATTTTGAACGATAAGTTCAATCAAAAACAAAAAAAAAAAAACTTTGCGGAAAACTGGAAATTAAGAAGACTTGGAGTTGAAAGTTGAAAACCATGCATTCCTTTTACAAAGTCTAGTAGAAACAAACAAGGGAAAAGAAAGAACGTGGAAGACGACGAGGAAGGAATTTGTATATATATATATATATATATATATATATATATATACTCAGAAATGGTGTGGTGAGACTGAGACGCATCGATGGAAAAAAAAAGGGGATTTCATCTTTCGGAGAATATTGCCAAACAAAACTGTGTTTCACTTTCAAGAAAACTTACTCATGGTTTCGTCATTGTGAGCAAACGTGAAGAAACAGCGGGGACAAGGACGTTTCCAGTTTCCATTTCCTTTCCTCCATTACTACCTTCCTTGTCTGCTCGTTTATTTCATTGCGGATTCCTAAGCTAGTATAGGGCTTCAATGGTTTACTCTTTGGAAATACTAATTCACAATTTGTTCCTATTGCCTTCCTATCAGGGATAGATTACAACTTAAGCATGTTTCCTTGAGTTGGTATAATTTATGTTATTTGGATTTTTTTTTTTAAATATCAATGTCCGACACATATTCGAATATGGTATGAGATATGATTTTTCAAATATATAAAAAAATTAACATATCCATATCGAATATATATTCGTATATTCCCACACTCACCTCCAAATTAAGATAATATAAAGTATACTTACAAATAAACCAAGAAAAATATTACTAGCTTCGACTGTTTGATTTTTAGTGCACAAATTTTATTAATTTTGACTTAAATTTTTATAAATGTTTTAGTGAATTAAACTTTAAAAATAAATATCTAAAAAGTATTTTTTTTCATAATTTAATTAATAATAGATGGCCAAAATAATCTCTAAATTGAACTAATCCAGATGAGTACGTAGTTGAATCTGAATAAATGCCAAAAAGAGGAGTTAGCTTTGTGCTTTAACAAAGCCAACCCAAAATTCCGTTAAAAAAAACAAACGATAGAAATGATCACATCATCGGAGTAAAGAATATTGTTTTGTTTTAACTTTACAAATTATATTTTATATATCTTTCAGGATCGTACATGGTTAAGGTAAGAGTGTCAACACAAGTTGGTCACAAAAAGCTTATATTCCTTTGAGAATCTACGACCCCAAAACAAAACAAAAAAAAAAAAACCCATAAAACCTTATAGCTGAAACGATGGAATTAGCATGTGATGGTCGAATCTCATGCAGAAGCAGTCATCGAACCTTTTGAAAAGGTTAGGAGAGAGACTCATGGCCTCTGCCTCCCTTACAATCTTAACATGAAAACAATTATTAAGCTAGCTTTGTATTAAACATAAAAACACTGTTGGCATAACTCTTCGACATCCTGATTTGATAATTTTGAATAACTAATATTTATTATCACATATGTTTGCATGTAAATTCTTTTTGTTTTATCTATTTTTAAATATATAGTTGTATATTTTAAATTAAATAAAACTAATAAAATGTATATTAATTAAAATTTGGTAAATTTTATTTCATATGTAAATTATATCAAATTATTATAAAATTTATTATTTTTAATATCAATGCAAAATTATTTATAAAATTTAATGTAAAATTTAATTATTTTTTATTCATACTAAATAAATTGATTTATTTTTCAAAGTTAGTGAAAAATTTAAACTTTTAAGATAAAGCAGTTTCATATAAATTTTATTTTTTATTTATTATCAAAATAATCTATTTAACAAAAGTATTTTAATCAAACTAAATTTCTTTCTCTTATAAATTAGATAAATCTTATTAATAATAAAAAATATTTAAAATGGTAAATTAGTAATATAATGAACAACTATTGATATTTTCGTCAGTTCAAAAGATTTTTCATATTCGTGCTTGTGTATATATATATATATATATATATATATATACTAGTATTTGTTATCACATGCATTCGCACGTGAATCTTCGTTGATTTATTTATTTTTAATTATATAATTGTATATTTGAAAATAAATAAATAAAGTATATATTAACTAAAATTTGCATTAACATGTAAAGTTTATTTATATGCAAAGTATATCAAATTATTATAAATTTTATTATTAATATAAAATTAATTATATCAAATAAAAAAATTCAATGTAAATTTTAATCTTTTTTATTTATACCAAATAAATGGATTTGTTTTTTAAGATTAGTAAAAAATTAAAATTTTTAAGGTAAAGCAATTTCATATAAAATTTTAATTCTTTTTATTTATTATCAAATGAATTCATTTAACAAAAATATTTTAATAAAAGTAAACTTCTTAATGATAAAGTAGATAAATTTTATTAATAATAAAAAAATATGTATAATGACAAATACAAAACAATTTCATATAAAATTTTAATTCTTTTCATTTATTATCAAATGAATCTATTTAACAAAAGTATTTTAATGAAATTAAATTTCTTATTCATAAATTAGATAAATTTTATTAATAATTTTTATTTATAATGGCAATTTATAAATATAATGAACAACAATGACTATTTTTGTCAGTTCAAAAAATTTTCCACATTCGTGCTTTTATATATACTATAGATAGATTATAGATGTATAAATATAAATTATTTAATAAATATGATTAATACGATATGTTTAATATACATATTATATTTATATTTTAAAATTTTTACATATTTAATAATTTATATCATATTTATTTTTATACAATTAATATAAAAAATACAAAACATATACATAAATTATCAAGTCAAAAAACAATGCATGGCCTTCTAATTAGACCTGTTCACGGGCCAGGCAGCCCGTCTAGCCCATACTGGATCGGATCTGGACAAGAATATTTGTGATCCGGATCGACCCGATCTGAATCACTATTCACATATTAAAAAAAATTTTAATTTTAATTATAAAAAAAAACTATTTTTATCAATAGATGAATAGTAATTTGAATCCACGGGCCAACTCAAATCCGTCCAAAATCGAACCTAAAAGAAATATATATTTTGAGTTATAATTCGATCCGATCCTATTCATAACCACCTCTACGTATAATATCGTAGCCAGCCAGCATGGTGGTTTAGAATCCTCATTCTGATAGTAGAATTATATCATTGAGTTCAAGGAGCCAGCTCATAACCTTAAATAAAATTCACTTTAACCATCAAATTTGTCAGTTCTAAAGGGTTGCTCTATCCTTGAATTATTAGGATATCTTGTCGTCTATCAATCAAGGCTTTTCCTTTATTTTATTTTTTCTTATAGAAAAAAAAAAAAGATTAGTACACTTCTACAAGAAATCATGATTGCATTACAGTAAACCAACTACAAGAAATCATAATTGTTTAGCAAGAAAAGAGGAAAATTGTTCATCAGTTTAGTTGAATATTACTGTATTATCCGTGAATTATATGATTGTGTTGAATTAAGTGGATGCTTTTGGATGCTCATGAGTGGTTAAGGATAATTAAAATCTTATTTTAAATTTTTTATTAACAAATGCTTTAAATTTCTTTTTTAAGATTATAATAATAATTTTTAATATATTTAAATTTATCAAAATAATTATTTAACTACTGCTGCGTTTGATATAAAATATTTTATAAATAATTTAGTTAATTTTAACAAATGTCATAAGAGTATTAATTTACAACATCCTTTAAAAAAAAATACATTTAATTTATTATTTTCATTAAATTTAAAAGTGAATAATACATTAATTATATATATTTTAAAATATCAATTTAATCATTCTCACTGATTCATTAGTTAACATTTTCCTTAAAATTGTTGATGTTGTTCATCATAGTTACCACTTACCAATAAACATTGGATTTTGCTAACGACCAAAATAAAATGCTCTTTAAAAATATTATATATAATAATATTTTTATTTAATTTATTAAAAATGATAAAAAAAAAGTTATAAATTATTTCATATAATACAATATTATTATTATAAATAATATATTAATTAATTTAAAAAGTATTATAAAGATATTTATTAACAAAATCCATAAATAATTAGCATTCTTTTTTACACGTGAAATCTTAGAAAGAAATGTTGGTTAATGATGTAGTTGAAACTTAATCTCTCATGTAGTTGAATATTAAATGTTCCTTTTTTTCAGAAGAAAAGTTGTTGGGATACTTGTTTAAAAAATATGAATCTTATACTAATTATGGTATTTAATTTGTACAAATGTCTGCTAAACTAATGAAATTTCTATTAAGCAAAATGTAAAATTAAAAAAATAGAAAAAGAAAAAAAAGGGAAACTGTCAAGGGTTTCTAATTACATATTTTGTCCACTAATTAAGATGAAAATTTATTGGATGTTCTTTCAAGAAATATAAATATAACAAGTCTTCTCATATTGTGAAGTGATTTTAAAGTCAAATGCCTATCTTAAGACAACCATTAATTCCTATTCATTTCCCTTTACTCAAATCATCCACCAACAACAATTTTTAGTGCTGAAAATAGAAATTTCGGATACAGATTCTAGTTAAGTTTTCTCCATTAATGGATTGAACTTCATAAAGTAAACAAAACCAAAAAAAAAGGTTTCTGAATTCCTCACTCTAGAGTCCAAGTTTCAGAAGAAACATATCATATAAAAACAATAATCTTTTGTCATAAAACTGCAACCGCATGCAGAATAAGTAGAGAGGAAAATTTACAAATAATTTGAAGTTTATATTATATATGCTATGATTTATCATTATTTATATATATATATATATATATATATATAACAACTTAAAGAAAAGGAAACAAAAAAAGTACAAAAGCCTGACAAAATTCTACAGCTTGTCTGTAGATTATACTTGTTTTTTTTATAGCCATTAGGCAGAAAGCCTACACAGTAGTACAAAGAGGGGCACATGGAGATCAGCAGGACCCAATATTTTTTTTGTTTTTCCCCAATTTCCTACAATGCCTCTGAAAATCAGAATCCTCCAATTTTTTTTTTTTTACATTACAGAGCAGGCATTAGGGTTTTCATCACTGAAGATCTGAGGAGGGTAAGCATAAAACTCTGTAGCATACCTTGGTGGGTAGTAATAGTATTCATTTTTCTTCAGTTCCACCGCCACTTTGGTATCTTCCATTGCACCTTCCGCGGCGGCGGCTGCGGCTGCTGCTGCGTTGGCTTCTGCGCTGTCACCTGCTGCTCCTTTCTTGTCTTCTCCGGCGACCTCTTTCTTGTCTTTGTCGACACTTTCTTCACCTTTTTTCTCTTCTTTGTTGTTGCCATCTTTGGCTTTTTCTTCTTCTTTCTTCTTCTGATCTGGCTCTTGCTTCACTATCACAGCTTGCTTCCCGGTTCTCTTGTAAATGTACTCCACCAGATTTGGTGGATTAAACACTCCCTTTACTGTCACTTCTGAACTCTTTAGATCTGGTTCAGCTGATTCTACCCCTGAAAGTTTTGTTTCAGAATAATGGGTTTTCAAGACAGTCTTGAAAATGGTCCTTTTTTTTTACTTTGATATCAATTGAGTTTTGCTATGGGGGTTAGGTGAGATTTCATGCAGAACTAGTAGAATTAAAGAAAAGCATATTTCACTTCAATTGGACCTGAATTGACTAAAATCTTAATAGATTTAACAAATCAATAAAGAAATGAAATGGGGTTGATTGTGAAACATGAGCGAGAGCATGAACTTTTGTTTTATTATTCTTCTCAAAGATTCAAAAGGTAAAAAGACAATTCCTTGAGAATTTTATATAATTGTGGTCACAAATCACAGCTAAAAAAAAGGGTAGTATCAAGACCGTTAATCATGATATAAAATTGTATTTTAAAAGAAAAATGGAAAGCAAAATTGCATGAACTTAAAAAAAAAAATCTTGAAAAAAACAAAAAGCACCTTTCATTCTCTGAATACGTTTCTTGATTTCCTGTGCACAAGCTTCACAATGCATGTGGACCTTTAGAACCACCATGATAACCTGAGGCTGCAAATTCAGGGCAAAAAACCCAAACTTTATCAGACCCAGAAATGTTGAAAAAATGAATCTTTTAGCAATTAAACACTTAAAACTATTGGCATTTTTTTGGGGGGGAAAGAGGGAGGGACCTCTTCTTTCTTCTCTTCAGGCTTAGGCTTCTCTTTCTCCTCCTCTGCTTTCTTCTCCGCCTCTGGTGCAGGTGGTTTTGGGATCGGAGAAAGAAGCTCAACTTGCCTGTGGCTCTTCCTTTGAACTCTCTCAAGAACTTTTAAAGGATCAGCCTTCTCTCCTTTCACCACCACCTTATTACTCTTGCAATCAGTCATTACATCTTCCACCCCTACAAAACCAAAAACAAATGTATTCATTTCATCAAATCAAATGTAAAAAGAAAAAAACCAAAATATTTTTTTAAAAGAAGAAGTTGGGTTGTTGTTTTTTTCCAACCTTGAAAGCCCTTGAGACACCTACGGACTTTGCGAGCGCAGCCTTCGCAATGCATGTAGACCTTCAAGATAATCTCTTGAGGAGGAGCAGGGGATTCTTCTTTAGATTCTTTCCCATCTTTCGAATCTTCAGCTTTCTTTTCCTCTGCTGATGGCTTTTCAGCCTGTTTTGCTTCCTCTTTCTTTTCTTTCTTCTCTTCATCTCCTTTCTTTCCCTCTTCAACCTTTTTCTCTTCCATTTTCTTCTCCTCAGCTGGTTTCTTCTCTTCCTGTTAAACAAAACCCCCAAATAAACATCTTATATAAAACTACTAAAAAAGAAAAGAAAAAGAAAGGAGAAATGAAAAGAAAGTGAAGAATATTTAAGAAGATCACCTCCCCCATTAGATTACTGAAACTGGGTTCACTTCAAAGTACAAATACTTTGATAATTGAAATAAAAGCTTCCTGGAACTGGGTTCTATTTCTCTCTTTTTCTTTCTTTCTTGCTAGTCTCCAGTGTTTTCTCTCTGGAGAGACTTTGCTTTTGCTTTTGTGTTTTTTTTTTTTTTTTGGTTTTTTCTATTATTCTTTTCTCTCTGTAAAGTCTCTAAAGAAGAAAATCTTAAACTATAGGACTTCCAAGGACCATCCGATCTAGGGAAGGGAGGGCATTTTATCATCATCATCAACATCATGTCATCATCATCATGTCATCATCATCATGATCATCTGAAAATATATAGTAATGATAGCATAAGGGGGCACGTGCTGTGGAGATGTATGAGGTTGAGACAAATGGTGGCCGGAGGTTACATGCATTGATTTTTTTTTTAAAATTTTTTTTAGAGCTTGAACGAATATGTTTATGTTCGTGTTTGTTTATTTATTTTTTAATTTATTTGTATTATATTCATGTTCGTTAAAAATTTTAAAATTGTGTTTAAGTTTTATTCGTTTAAAATTGAGTGTGTTCGTATTCGTTTATTTAATATTCACGAACAAATTCACTTAAATTAAATAAATTTGTTCGTGAAAACAAGTTTATAAATATAAATCAAACATATTCGCAAACAATTAAAATTATATTCATGCACAATAAACAAACAAATCTAAATAATTTTAACAGACAAACAAATAAAAAATAAATCAATTTTAAATTATTATTAAATATAAAATAATAAAATACAAACTTAATTAAATTAAATTTATTATTAAATTATTAAATTTAAGCCATTAAATAATATTAATTATATTATAAGTAAATAAAATAAAAATAAAAATATTATTAATTATATTATAATCGAACAATAAACACGCTTTAAACAATTTATTTAACAGATTTTAAACTATCCATAAACGAGTTTGTTCGTAAACATAAATGAACTGAACAGATTTTGTTCGTGTTCGGTTCATTTAATAAACGAACCTTAAAATCATATTTATAATCGTTTATTTAACTTGATAAACGAACATAAGCTAATAAAAATCAAACTGTTCATGAATCATTCGTCAAACACTCTATTCATTTATATCTTTACTTTTTTTATTTTATTGGTAGCACAGTGGCACTTTGGGGAAATCCAATTTCAACTTCTTTTCCTACAATGTTTTGTATTTTACAAACTATACCATATACCCTCATAATCTACTCTCTACGGCCTACGCCGTATAACTCTACGGTCTACAGTCTACAGTCTACACTACTACTTCCCTGTCCCCTCACTCCACTATCTGCCGTAGTTTCCTTCTCAATACTATTCTTAATGATAGTCAATATACTAAAATATTAAAAAAACTTTTCTTAACTATAAACTTTTTTTATTTTTATTATACTTAAATAAATTTTTATTCTTCGATTTATATTTGAATAAATCTTTGTTTCAAATAAAATATTAATTTATATTAAATGTTTATTTAGATATAAATTAAAAATTAAGAATTAATTTGAATATAAATTAAATGTTAAGTACCTATTTAGATATAAATTAAAAATTAAAAAATTATTTGGATGTAATAAAAGTATAAAAATTTACCTAATTAAAATGACAACGTTTTGAATTTTTTTTATTATTTTAACCTAATCAATACCAATAGTTAGATACTTATATTACAACTTAAATATTGATAGCACTATTTTTTTTTTATTCTTTTGGATTATTTATGAATGTAGACATATTTATTTACTAGTAATCATAGATCAAATAAGGATTTTGATAAATATTTTTTAAAATATGTCTATAAGCACTGATTAAAGATATTTAAAATGATATTTAAAAAAAATTATATTTAATGTATCACTTTTATCAAATTCATAAATGATAATATATTAATTAAACTTTTTTAAATATCATTGTTATTATGTATTGATTAATATTACTCTTATAAAATAATATCTTAAATAATCTTAAAAGATAACCCACGATACAATGACAAGTGTATTGAGCCTAGTTGCTACCATGTAGCTTATAAGATATCATAGTGTTAATTATTGTTTAATGCTTAACTTAATTATTAATTTATGAACAAATAGACTGTATGTAAGAAATTAACAAACTGGATTAATTATACTTTTCTCTTTTAAAAGAATTTTCGAATGAATTTTATTAACTACTATCATTAGTGTTTTTTAAAATTATTATATCAGGTAATATTTTTTTTTCGATAAATTGATAATAAACATTTTAAGTATCCCTACTATATTTATTAAAAAAATTATTATTATAAATATAATATTAACTAATCTTAAAACAATATCGTTAGACACTCAGCTAATAAAATAAAGCCTATCATTGTATGAAATAGGTTCAATTGGATTAAGATTTTTAAACTGTGATTATTTGTTTCATTACTAGTAATGGATTACTAAATTATAAAAGGATACCCTCCAACCACACAAAATCACAACAGCCGTTTGATTGAGTTTTTAGCCACGTGGCATCCATGCAACCCGCCAGATCATTTATGATTAGTCCCCACCAATAAATAGTAGTTTATTAATTCAGCTATGGATTGTGATTTGGAAAGAAAAAAAAAAGGTGTCATAAATTTGATCCTTCCTATCTTAGCTGTAACTGAATCAAAGTTAGGAAAAATATAAATGTGTGGATTTTATTACAGAATTATTTTAGTGTGTTGTAATAAATACATTTAATTAGCCACATTTATTTTGCTCCTAAATTATAACATTAATTAATTATGTGATTTGGTGATGAGAATAATTTAGTGGACCCAAATTCAAGGTTTGACCATTGCGGTTAAATTCATCAATCAACAACTAGCTTGGCTCTTCAAAAACGTTTTCAGTTTTGATTTTAAATTTGATTTTATAGAAGTTAATTATAATAAATTCCTATTTATTTAATTGAAATATTTAAGAAAACATTTATATATTATGAATAAAAATATTATAAATTTTAATAGATGAAAATATTTAATTTGAATATAAAATTACAAAAAATTTAAAATTTAATATTTACAAAATAACATCACTTAAAAACCAAGAGATTCACCTAGTGAAAATTTTATAAGGGGTAACAAGAAGAAAAGAACAAACCCTAGGTCTGATGTTGGTTTAATGTTGGATCAAATTTATGTTTCATTCTACACTTTAAATATGACTACCTTGAAGGATACAAATAAAAAGATGAAAAATAGGAAGAAAAAAAAAGGATTATTATCCTATATATTTACACTGAATTTTTTTAAATTCTACAAGCGGGGCTTACACGCTTTCGTAATTTTTCATACGGTTTATATTTGTACAAATTAACCGTTAGATTTAACAATATAATTGTATTCATCGTGCACGTAAAATTTTGAATCGATCCGATATCCCTATCATATCGTTCGAGAATACTATCTTTTTAAATATGTATTTAACGGTTGAAATTTTTTTACATTGGAATAAATAATTAAACATTTTTAATTTACTCGAAACTCGACGTGTATGATTTACGCGAATAGAATACGAAATACGACTGTCGGATTAAAAAAATATAAATCGTATTAAAAGTTACGAAAACATGTAAACCTCACTTGTAAAATTAAAAAAATTCACCGTCAATGTACAAGTTAATAATGAAAAAAAAAAAAACTTTATGGGAAATAATTGGTTTGATACAGTATTGAGTTGCTTTGTAAATAAATTGCCGTTTCCCACCACCAAATCTCTTAGTACGAGCGAGTTATAACAGAAAATGACTTGTCTCCGTCTAGGATAATTTTGCAAGATTTATCGGAAACAGCAAGTAAATTATAAGTACCATCAATGTTTCATTTTACACTTTTGCTGCAGAACTTGAAAAAAAAAAAAAAATCTTAAGTCTAAACTAATTTATCCTTTGCATCGACTGCCAGGAAAGAGCTCAATATCTCGAAGAAATGGTATCACCAAGAAAATCACTTAATAAATTTGAAACTTAACTCAATTAATTAATGGAGTTATCTTTAAAAAATATAATCCAGCAAATCTGAATTCGAATGGACATAAGTCATTGGCTTTTTCAAAAGGATATCTCCAAAGGGACCTAACTAGAGGTCCCTGTCCTCCATCACCAAATCAAAATCTGCTGAGGCCTTTAGTCTTTTGTACCAGTCAAGAATCATAATTTCTTTTCTAGATTCAGCTAAACAGGTTAAAAACCTCCATATACTATTCTGTTTAGCACAAATTTCCTGATTGAACTAACCATTATACAATGACTATGATCTATCAGTGGAATTGAGATTTATTATCAATAATAATGACAATGGGAGAAAACAAACTGAAACCATGGAAGCCGAAAGCAATACCAAGTTACCAACTACCCCCACAAAGCCATTGCTTTGTGAACCACTTTTTACCAGGATTTTAAGGAAAACTTCTGTTGAGAATAGCGTGATAATCCACAACAAGTATTAACCCACAACATGCATTAACCTACAAAATGCATTCGGGAAGAAAAGAAAAAAAGAACACAATATTTTTAACGTGGTTCAACCCTTCTTAGCCTACGTCCACGATCCCAAAGGGATAATCTCCACTACAACTTATAGTTTTTACACGGATAAAACTACAAACTCTCCTACAAATATTGTAATTTTTGCACGAATAAAGTTACAAACCCTCCTTACAAATAATGTAACTTTTGCATGGATAAAGTTACAAACCTTCCTGCAAACAAACTTGACTCACTGATAACTTTAGGAAATATAGTTATTTTACTACGTTTTATACATTTAAATCGACTAAGTCTTTGATGCTTTTATTAGGATTTGATTAGTTTTAGATTTTTATATTTATTTTATTTATCCATTTTATGTTTAAAATAGTTATTTAGTTATTATTTATGTGTTTTTATAGGTCCAAGGTGATCTGGAGTTTCGAGGTGCAAAACGATGAAAAATGATGCAAAGCAATGAGCAGACAGATTCGACTTCCGGAGGTTCTTTCAATAAAAAATTGATCTTAAAAACTTCAATTGAAAAAACTCCCTTCTTAACTTTTGAAGCTGACTTCCATACATTTTCAACGGTCTAAGACATGTCAAAATTGGATGAGGTTTTTCCAGTCAAAACAGCTGACGAATTACGAGAAAACTGCGAAACCAACCCAGGACAGATCAGAGGAGTTGGCGCCATAGGTTAGTAGCATTGGTGCCGCAGTGCCAGTGGTGAACAGTAAACATGTAAAAAAATAAGAAAAAGCCTATAGCTTACCTGTTTACTTGGCCGCGAAGTTTCAGACTCGAGGAGGCCTTGAACACTTTAAATAGGACTTTTTTAGGTCAAAATAAGGGGGATTGGATATCTAGAAACCTAATTCTCTCAAGAGATAGTTGCCATCAAAAGCTCTCTAGAAGATTAGAAGATTGGAAGATTGATGATTCAAAAATTGACAACTCTTAGTTTTCTCTTTTCTCTTCTTTATTTTTCTTGTATTGTTGATGATGGAGAAACTATTTGAATATTTGTTTTCATTAATTATCATGAACTAATTTTCTTTTACTAGGATTTCAATGGAACTCAACAAATAGTTTGAATTTACTTTCTCTCTCTCTAGCTTGATTTAATGATTTGTTGAGTTATTTGTTCATTCTTGTTCTTAATGCTTCTAATTGCTTAATCACCAATTAGATTGATTTGTTAACCTAAATACAACTAGACATAGAGAGTTTAGTGTTAGACATGGATTGAATGACACATGTTTCGTATTCATTTATTAGGATGAATTGATCTGCAAGTAGTGTAGGAATACACTTACTTGTCATGTGTAACCATTGTTAGAGCCTAAGCTTAATAAGTTCTTCTTTAAATCAATTTTCATAGTTGGTTAGTTAATTGGTTAAGAAGGATATTTTTATGAGATTATCGGAAGATATAAATAATATAGAATTTTAGGTTAACAACTCAAGATCATTAATCAAGTGAAGAGGTTAAGAGAGATTCAAGCGAAGTGTTGAGGGAAGTTGTAATCCTAGTCTTTTATAATTAATTGAATTCATCATTTTTAATTTACTTGCTTTCAGTATTAGTTTCTTTTAATTTAGTTTTTAATTATCATATTTAATTAGTTGTTTAGATAAGATTAAGTTGTGTTAATTTTAGTACTTAACGAATTTAATAGCAATTCCTCGTGAGTTCGACACTTTACTTCCACTTTATTACTTTTTTATGATACGTGCATTTACGTAGTGAAATTCAACAACACTCACCACCCAAAGAATCTTAATACAACTTCTACTTAAGTATATAGACCTTCTCTCACAATGAGTAATGGTGGTTCTCTTACAAAGGCCAAGACTCCTATTTATATGTGAGTACCCTCATTGACTTAACATAACTAAGCAATGTGAAATGAATACTTTACTTACTTAACATAACTAAACAATCTGGGATGAACACTCTTTTAACTCAATTAAATTACTCAACGTAGGACTTGAATTCAATAACCCAACAACTTCTTCTCATTAGAGCTATTATCGTTATCATTGAAGCGTAGTATCTATGGTGGAAAAGTAACAGGAAGGAAAGACATGAGACATCCATCGTGTTCCAAATCCTGGAAAAAGGATGATCCATCTCTCTCACCAGGGCCTACGGTGGCTTCCACACCGACCCACATTTGCATGAGCCTGTTTACGGGGATTGACTTTTGCTGTTTTTCATGTGAGTGTGTCTAATTTCCAGACAACACATTGTAATCTTCTTTGATGGAACATGGCAAATGACTTGTCGTTTTCTTGACGCTTGGCAAATTTCGCTCGTAGCAAAGGTTCCAAGTCAGGTGGTGGTTCCTTTCCGGCCTGTTAAACTTGACCAAACAGTTTTTAGATGTTTGGCCAAAGGATTTGTTTTTGGAAAAAGTCATGACTGGAGAACAATTGAACAAAAGGTTTTAATTTTGGATTAATATTTGATGCACGGTATAGGGTTATACATTGACAGTGCATCCTATAATGTCACTTGTCGGGCTAGGAGTTAGTGGTTAGGATTACAGGTTAAGGTTAGGGGTTAATGGTTAGGCTTAGGGATTAATTCTTATAAAGTATAAAGTCTATATACTGATAATGTATCAAAAATAAACTTTTAACTTTTAGGGGTTAATCATCAAATTCTTGAATGAAATTTTGTATACGTTGAGTGTTGCAAATGGTGCTGAAGAAAATCATAATAAACCTGAAAAATCATTTGAGCTAACTTTAATCTTTGCTTCAAAAATCATGAAGATGATTTAGATAAGACATCTAGATGGCAAATTAAAAACTTGTTGTAGCCTCATTGGGCTTCTATTTTGGGCTAAGAGGCCAATTGGAAGGCCAGAAGTTGTTCATATTTCTCTTTTATGTTCATTTCAGTCGGCCATGTGCACCATTAAAAAACAGAGCATCCAAAAAGAAAGTGGGGTTGGAACCTTAATGGCAAACAGCACTAATCAAAATCAAAGAATCCCATTAATCTAAGAACAGAACATTGAATTTGTGGCGGTTGGTTTCAAGTTTTAAAGCACTGTAGTAGTTGGAAAAAATAATTACGTTTGTTTTCTTATCAATCATGTTGTGAGTCGAAATATTGGGCTGAGTCGTACCATTTGAATCATCGTCAAAAAAATCGAGTCACTCGATGATGGAAAGTTGAAGTTACATTTTTCGAAAATGCCAGAACAAGTCAAATAGAGGATAAGCATAATTCCAAATTTTATATATGGTAAAAAAATGTACACTTCATTCTTTTAAGTTCTTAAAAATCTATTCACGAATCGATTATTCGTTTAAATCTAAAAGTTTGTCCAATATTTAAAAAAAAATTAAATAAAACTATTAGACACCAAAAATGGATATTAGCAAAAAAATGAGGTCCGTTTAAAAAACGGATTGAGTTTTGACTCCAACATTTAAGATCTGAGTTCAGGCAATTTTTTTATTATATAATATATATTAATTTTATATTTATATATATTATGTAATTTATCTCATATAAATAATAAATATAATAATTATAGTATAAACATTAAAAAATATATTAAATTATCTATATTTTAAACCTTAATAAAAGAAAATAATTAAATTATTAAAGATTACATAAAAAATAATATTTTTTTTTATTTTTTTTAAAAAATAATATTGATAGGTCTGGACGGGTTTGGGTTACCTATTTACAAATAAAGACGGGCGGACAAAATTTGAGATCCATATTTCAGGCCAGATTGGGCTTGAACAAGTACATATGATATTGTAACCATACTTAAACTTGACCTGGTCCGTGGACACCTCTACTTTTAAGGACAAATAGACTATTGTAATCAGAAAATTAAAAACACTTCCTTCAGGCTAAGAGTGTAAATGAGCCGAGCCGAGTCCAAACAATAAGAAACTCAAATTTGACCCGAAACTCGTAGTTTGAAACTTGATTCGAGCTCGATCGAGTTTCATTTTTAAAACTCGAATTCGATTCAAGACAAAAATTGAACTACTCGAACTCGCTCAATTAGCCTTGTTTATTAGTAAAAAAACGAGCTAGATTCTCATGCTCAATTTCGAACTCGATTATTTGTATTCGAGCTCGAGTTCGAATTGAGTTTTTTTTAATACTAATTAAAATAAAAAATATATATATTAAAAATAAAATAAAAAAACTCGATTAGATTTACGAGCTACTTGAATCCAGTATTAGGATAATCGAACTTTGTTCGCTAGATAACTCGAGCTTGAACTCATCTTAACAATTACTGAATCGAATTTGAATTTTTTTTCAAATCGAATCTCAATAACTCATGAACATAAATATTTTGTTTCTAAATAATTAAAAAATAAAAATAAAAGAGTGAAGGGAAAATACATGAGTGAAAATAAAAATCATAAGACCAGGTCTGAGGGGTCTCTAATGAAATTATCTCAAATACACCGGAACTGACATCAGGTTTTGTCGCAGTACATTCCTCTGTCTAATATCAATGATGTCCCCTTTGGCGATTACCTCCTCTCTTTTTTCTTTTTTCATAATAAAAAGGCTTAAAGCCAAACATGACAAAGAGTTACAAGCTCAAAAGATCCAACAATTCAGTGGGCGGAAGAACAATCCAATTAAAAGGACAGTATCTGGTTCTAATCTTTTTAGCCACCCAATCTGCAGCGCCATTAGCCTCTTTGAAAATGTGATTAAAATTGAATTCATGCATGTGGGCAATTATGCATCTAATATTCCACCCATTATTTATGTTAACCGCTTGATAAAGTGTTGAACTCTTAGTTTCAGTGATCAAAGTTCAAATTTTGATAATTTCAAATATTAAAAAAAAAAAAAAAAATTATGCATCTAATAGCTTCCTGAATTACATTAGTCTCTTGGCTTTCTTAATCATTTGATGAGCTCCAAACAATCAGATTCAATAATAACCCAGAGCCAAACTCTCCTCCTTGTTAGTTCAAAAGCCAGTCGAACAGCCATAGCTTCTACCACCGGAATTGATCCTGCATGGATAAGGGAGCTAACTCCATCGATCAAGTTCCCATAATCATTTTTTGCAAATCACAGCAATTCCAGAGTCTTCATATCAAAAGAAGCATCACAATTAAGTTTCAAGAAATCAAGAGGGGTCTCTACACACAAACACTGGAAACAAAATTCATACCAAAAAAAAAAACTTTTTTATAATGGCCGTACTAATCATATGATCCAAAGAGCATCTCATTGTCTGTGAAAAGTCTAACATATAATGGTAAAATTATTTGATTTGCCCATGCATGTGGTGATGTTTTTGTGGAGCCCTTAGATCCATGGGGTAGAATCTTACTGGTAAGGCAGCCCCAAGCACCAAGCCACCACCAAGCAGTCCAAAGTGTCCCAACTCCAATATGAGGCGCTAAAACGGATGTGACACTTCTTGCATACTCACCAATGGGGAGGAAGGCTTGTTAATATGAATAGAAATTTTCTGTCACATTTTTCTGTCTCTATCCGTATCTCCACTCTCTTTTATTTATATCGTTTTTATATTCGTGTTTTTTTTTCAAACGAAATCGATCTTTTTATTAGATAAAAAATCGGGTCAAACATTAAAAACGAACAGGTACGAAAAGAACAAAAAAAAAAAGACGTGCGGCTCTTTACGAGAGTAAGACACGAATAAAGACAGAAAAAAGGAAGCAAAGGATTTGGATTCAGTTAATATAATATATGTTATCATAACATAAGATTGAGAGACCCATTAATTAGAAAGGAACTAAAGTATCTATTCGGAATAAAGCATTTTATTTTTGATATATTGATAATAATTTTTTTAATTTTATAAATAAGATTAAGAATTTGTTACATACTTTATTTTTAAAAAAAATATATTTTATAGGTATTTGTCATCTTATTAATATTGCTTATAAAATCTAAAAATTTCATTGACGATCAATAAAATAATTTCTATATGTATAATACATGTTTTTAGCTATAGATAGATTATTAATATTGCTTATAAAATTTAAAAATTTCACTGAAGATCAATAAAATAATTTCTATATGTATAATACATGTTTTTAGCTATAGATAGATTATGTTTTCTTCCAAGTGGAAGTGTTCCCAAAGAGTACATAAACATATATTAATGGTTATATGTTGAATACGAGAAAACATGCTTGACTCATCAAGTCAAATGCTTTGGTGCATGATTAGCTTAAAAAGAAAAAGGAAAAAAAAAATGCTAAGATAAGATAAGGATTTCAATGGTAATTTTTTTTTTTTCTTTCAAGATAATGAAAAAGTATAGCATATGAACATAATAGGTAGGTTTTTTAGGATTTGTATTTGATGCATTTTATACTGACAGTGAATCCTATACGACATCTCATTAAAAAATTAATACTAATTCTAACCACTAACCCCTAACCCTAACTTTGAATCCCTAACCCCTAACCTTAACCACTAATCCGACAGGTGGTATTGTAAGATGCACTATCAGTGTATAGACCTATAACTGGCAGTGCATCAAATATAAATCCAAGTTTTTTATCCCATTTTTATGAGTTTGTTTTTTATGCACTGTCAGTGTATGGACTCTATACACTGACAGTGAATCCTACACGGACACCTCATTAAAAAGCTAATCCCTAACCCTAACTCCTAACTCCTAATCTCTAGCCTTAACCCCTAACCCTAACTCCTAAACCCTAACCACTAACCCTTAACCCGACAAGTGATATCGTAGGATGCACTGACAGTGTATAGCCTTATACACTGACAGTGTATCAAATATTAATTCCATTTTTATTCTCCCTTTCTGTGAGAATAGGTCATTTGGCTCAAATACTTTTAGACTGGTTTAAGTACCCACATAGTCTCTGTACTGTAGTGAAAAGAGTAAATCAGTCCCTGTACTGTAAAAGTGAGTAATTTAGTCATTGTACAATTAAAATATGTGCAAATAAGTAAAATTGATAACGGTTTTTCATTAACATTGTTATCAATTTTACTTATTTGCATCTATTTCAATTATATAAGAACTAAATTACTCATTTTTACAATACAAAAACTAAATTATTTTTTTTTACTATAGTACAGAAATTATGTAAATACTTAAATCCTTTTAAACTAGAATCAGGGAAAAACATTAGGATGGGACGTCCGAGTTTGGAGTCGAGACTAACTAACTCGTAGAAAATTCCATTATGGACTCAAATTGTCCTATTTAACAGGCACTGATTTTTTGACAATCTATTGGGGTATCCAAGTCCAGGGAATTCAATCTAGAAATAGCATTGGGCTATATGGCATACGATAAAAGCCTCGAAAGCCTTCTGTAGTGGGCTTCCAACACACTTCTTGGTTCTTAAGACGCCACGGCCACCGATACTGTAGTCTAGTCTAGTCTAGAGGTGATCATGGGCCGGGCCGGGCCGCGGCCCGGTTTTTTTTACTCTGCCCAGGCCCAGCCATGGGTAGCCCAAGCCCGCCCGTTTAGGCCCGAAATACTGTTCATTGGAATAAAAAAATATTTTTTTATTTTTTAATTTTTTTATATTAAAATTAAATAAAATAATATTATTATAATAAAAATCACTGTTCCGGGCCGAACCGACCCGGAACATAAAATATCCTGCCCAGGCCCGGCCCGATACGGGCCGGGTGGGCTGCCCGACCCGTGAGCAGGTCTAGTCTAATCTAGTCCATGCTGTTACAAAGAAAACCCATCTATTTTTTTGAGGACGACTCAGAGGCAGTAACTCTCCATCTTCTTAACCTCCTAATCAATTTTATGAGGGCATCACTTGATAATTCGTGTATTCGTATCGTGTTCATATATTTTATAATGTCACAATCGTGTTTAAAGTATTTTAAATTTATATAAACTTTGATACGTTAATAATTCGTATTAAATAAATTTTGAAACATTCGTGTATTCGTGTCGTGTACGTATTATTTTGTCGTGTCGTGTTTTTAGTTATTTTTTTCTGTGTTGTGTAATCGTATCGTGTCTAGTATTGTCAGGTCTAAGGGCATGGTTAAAAATATAATGCTATTTCCTTCGATATTTAACTCTTCCACATCGACTACTCGCAAATGATACATGTATAATATAATAAACCACAATTTTATATATCAGTTATACTTTTAATTAGATACTTTATCATTTTTAGGATTCAAAATATGATCATTCAAAAACTAAAGTTTAATTTAATTGGTTTATACAAAAATTCTTAGAAGATGACATAACATCCAATAGATTTGGAATTCGAATTCTAATATTTGCAAATTTTTTTCTTATTCTGGAATTACAATTTTTTTTTTGCATAAAAAAATATATATGATCATTCAAAAACATTATAAGAGCATAGCACTACGTAACAAGTAACCCGTTCCTTCCCCACAAGCCTTTAACTAAATTTAATTAAGTTCGAAAGCGTTTTTATATTTAAGCTTTTTTTAATTAAAATTATAAAAATGAATTATTAAAAATTAAAAACACCATCAAACGAACCTTAAGAAACCTACAAAGCATATGACAGAGACTTTGCTTCGGTTGTGGGCTGGGTTTTAGCTGAGTTGCAAAGACCAAAAGTTAGGTTTTTGGAATATTATAGAGCGTCTGAAGGAGCTCTCAATGCGTTAGGGTCCATGGGAGAAGAGACCTTTAATATCTCTAATACTCTTCAAATCAACGTGGGCAGCATTAACAACAACCTTTGACAAAGACAATAAATTAAAATCTCGACAAGCTGTTTAAAAAATGGGCAGGGTTTCCACTTGTCTAATAGACAACTAAGATAATAAGGGATAAGCCAATTGTGAATAATGATGATTGTGGATTATTAGTCAATCAGCAATGTTTCGTTCTTGTTTTTAAATCCGAAATTTAATTTATATAATTATTTTTAAAAAATAATTTTAAAATTTGAATTCTCTTCATATTTTCAAACTGTAATCTTCTTTGTCAATGTTTCATTTTCTCTTTAATTTGAGAGGAAAAAAAAAGAATTGGATGACAACTGGTAAAGTGATAATCTGCATTATTGAAAACCTGATATAATAGGATCTTTTTGATTACTTAAATTATTCATTAAGATATTTTAAAAGTTGAAATGTATCCCATGCCCAAAACCCTAAAACAATATAAATAAAAAAACAAGGTTTCTTTTCATAATTTTGTGTCTATGGTCACTCCTGAAAAGCAAGTTGCAATCCTTGGGCAAACCTGAAATAGAAATAGTTGCTAATTAAGCCTTGGTACGAATCCAAAAGAAAGAAAAGGCATTTGCTACAGTTTTAATGTCAAAAAAGCCTTGGGCTTGACCTCTCCAAGAAACAACAGTCCCTCTCCAAAACCACCCCATGATTCACTTGAAAGTTGAGACAAAGAACCAACAAAACACCCCCTTAGAATAAATTTCAAGGATAAAAGGAAAAAGCTTGGAAGTTTGAAGAGAGAGAAAGAAAGAGAAAAGCCCAAAAATGGAGGTCAAGAAGAAAGGCAGAGTGTACCCTTCTTTATCTTCACCTTCACCTTCCTCACTACCAGCTTCATATAAAGATCCTAACTCTGTGTTCAAGCTTTTCCCAGTAGCAATTCTAGCTCTAACCTCAGCTCTGTCACCCCAAGACCAAGAAGTCTTGGCTTACATGATAACAAGGTCCATTGTTATTTCCACCACAAATCCATCTAACCTCACCCATCAACCCAAGAACAAGTGCAAGAAAGGCAAAGTCCCTCTTTTTCAATGTGGGTGTTTTGATTGCTACACCAGGTTTTGGCACAGATGGGATTCTTCACCCAACAGGGACCTCATTCATCAAGTTATTGAAGCCTTTGAGGACCATTTGATGCAAAATGAGGTCTCCAAGAAACACTGCAAAGCTTCCAGGAAGAAAGATAAGGTAATACTTAACATTTGTGAATCCAATGTAGTATCTATTGATGCATTACATAGACAGCAGTCACAAGATAGTGAAATATTGATGGTTGAAAGTGAGGGCTTGGCGGAGGCTGAAAATAGGGGTGGCTGTGAACCTGGAAACCTGGAAATGGAGGTGGTGGCTGTAGCAGCTGGGGTTAGCCACAAGGGTTTGGCCAGGAAAGTTTTACCGGACGTGGTGGGCTTATTCAACTCTCGTTTGTGGAGCCTGTGGGGACCTAGTATCTAAGAACTAGTAATTTTCTTTCTTCTTTTTTTTTTTCGTTTTCTCGAGAAAAAAAAAATTGCTTCGTTAATCCAGCTGTTTCAATTAAAGATTCTGTTCTGTTTTTGTGGGGGGAGTCATCTGCGGTGCCACATGAAATTTTTGGGGGAATATATACGGATTTCGAAATGTTGTGAGTCAGTCAAATTAGTTGCATAGTTTAAGGGGGCTAAACTGATGGTTAAAGTCTAAACGTTAGTGGCTTAGGAGAGCACATTGTAGCTTTACATGGACTAATCATATTTGATAATCAAAGTTGGCAATGCCTTAATTTTGATTTCAATGCGAAATCTATGTTAATTTTATTCTTTGGTGCTTTTCGAGTAGATTCTGGACAAGCCACTAGCTAGTATTATTATTCCACTAGAAACCCATTTTAGGAAAAAGGTTCACTTCTGTAGACTGTAGGGTTTTGCTCACCCTTAGACGGTATTCTTTTGCCTTTGGCAAATGCGTGGACAGGGGAGGCCTGAGCCCTGAGGTCCCCCAAACTGGCTATTTTTTCAAGTGACAATTTGACATTGTTGATGGTTTACAAATTACAAGTTCGGTTCTAATTCCTTAAGAGACTATTTACATGAATTATATACAATATGGAACTATATCTAGATCGAGCCTCTTTAACTATTGTTAATTAATTTTAGGTTTAATACTTAATATAATATCAGAATTTATGTTTTGTTATGATGTTATTGTATGTTACTTTTGCCTTAGAAGTTCGGTTTGTCATATGATAGGCTTTTATGTCTGCACTTACACATGATAATGTTGTTATCCCACATCTACTAGATTTTGAATTTTCTATAGTCTTATATTTAAATTGGGTCTCTCCATTTGTTTCAAATTGATTTTGAGTTTGATGCTTAACAAGTAAAATTAAAGTACACTATATACATATATATATATATATATATGTAAGAGGAGAGATTATATATATGTTGAACTTATGATGTTACCTTTAGCATATTTATTCATTATTATATACTACTATTTATTTCATAAAAAATTTAAAAAATATGTTATAAAATATCAACCAAATGATGTTTTTATTCATTCTTTTCTATTAGCCTTTGTGACTTAGGTGTGCTTAAACGAAAATCATTGATTGTATCTATATACAAGAGAGAAAGAATGGTTGCTTTTTTATTAGTTTTCTGAATCTGATTAACTATTTCTCTTCTTATTTGTTAAGCAATTATATATAGAGAATAGAGATTGATTAGCGTTGATATCAAATAAAATTGACTAAATACGTGACAATCAGCAATAGAGATGAGCATGGTCAGGTAGGACAATTGCTATGTAGTTTTCAAGTTGAAATTGAGCTTATCTTTTTGATCCCAAATCATGAAATTGAAAACTTCTTAATGAGAATATATATACATGATATAAATTTACCTTGTACAATCTACATAAAAGATTAGGTAATTAAGAGCTGTGGTTTTGCCTAATTGATTTATGCAATATTCTTCAGCCATCCAATAAGATTGGAGTTTAAATTCCAACACTATAATTCATTTTTCAATCTCAAATTACGATCTTCTTTATATATATATATATATATAAATTAATATTATATATATATAAATTAATTAATTAAAGACCGTTCAGTAGAACTACCAACGTGATGGCTTTTTCATTAACCTTGCATTTGGGCAGCTCCGGTGGGGTTAAAACGTCATTGGCACTACTACGTCGAAAAAACATTAAGGGTGCATTTGGATGATCGGTGGAAAAGATTTTCCCCGTGTCATTGTTGCATTTTATAATTGAAAATTCCTCTCATTGACCATTCAAATATAGCGTAAATGTGTTTGAGCCTAGTTATAAATTTCGTCAAAAAAAAAATATTTTTTATTTTTGTATAAAAATGGTCGTAAATAAGAATAAGAGAAATGGTTGCAGATGTTGAGATTCGAATCTAAACTTATTAAATGTCATCTCTGAAAGTGACAGTATAAATCAACTAGATTAAACATTGATTTCAAAACTTTTTGTTTCTACCAAAAAAATTTTGGTACAAATGAGATCACAGTTTGAGGTACTTATGGGCCGGGTTAAGGTTGGGTTTAGGTATGGTATGGTATCAACATTATATATGTTTGTCCAAGCCCGGCACGACCTGAAATATGAGCTTCAAATTTTGCTTAAGCCTGCTCATATTTGTAAATGGGTAGTCCAAACCCATTTAGACTCGCCCATAATTTTTTTTTCTAAAAAAAAATTAAACAAATATTTTTTATTATTATTTAATTTTAGTAATTTTATCTTATTTTCTTTTTAAAGTTTTAAAACATGGACAACTTATAATATTTTTAAATGTTTACATTATAATATTATAGATATTTATTTTATATAAAGTATAAAAATAATATATTAATAAATGAAAAACGGGTCGGACCAGGCTCGAGCCTTGATTGTTGGAATCAAAACCCGGCCCATTTTCTAAATGAACCTCATTGTTTTGCCCAATCTCATATTTTGGGCCTAATATTTTTGTGCAAACCCTCCAAAATATGGACGAACTTTCGGGTTAGGACGGATAGTCTAGCCATTGAGCAGGTCTAATTACAGTCTAAGGATAGGAAAAGATGTTGTAGATATTGAGATTCGAACCCTAAACCTGTTAGATGCCACTATTTAAGAGTTAATGCATAAATCAAGCTTTGGGTTTTGTTTTTACCAATTTTAATTTGTTCTTTCAAATGCTTTTCATAAATTATAAATACATATAGAATTAGACAGCTTCCCAAACTCTCGTCTGACATGGAGCATTACGTTTGTTTTCCTATTTCATGTATCACTTCAAATAATCCATGCGCCGTCCAATCCTCAAAGTTAATACAAAGTCTAGAATAATATATTTCATTCATCATCATCGTCGCCTAATTGTTTGAAAGAAGTCGTTCTTGATAGATGACTTGAGTGAAGAACAGTAAATTTTAGAACCCAATAGTCAATATGAACCACCAAACATTCAAGCCAAAACTTGTCAATTTTACTTGAATTATTATTATTATTTTTTTGCATTGTTAAAAAAAAAATAATAATAATTTTTGAGTTTATATTTTGTATATATTACTCATTTTCCAATTATTTACAAAGCAGCCACTATTTATTTATTTATTTATTTTAAATTAAGTCAAATTTGACACTATATTATGGGTTAATATTGAATTTTATTTTTATTAAATTTTGTTGATTTTTAAATAAAACATAACTTTTGTAACATGTATTAACATAATATTTTATAAAATATTTCAGTTCTATTTCAGTTGATTAAAACTAAGTTTAAAAACTCTATAATAATAATTTTTATTCTAATATTCCCACATTTTTTTAATCTTTATATTTTAACTATTAATTAATATTACGAGTTACATCAAACTTCCAATCTTATTAATGTTTTGCATTATATATATATATATACTCATCAAATTTAATTTAGATCAGATAATTTTTAACATATTAACACATATTATTAACGTATTAAAATTTATATAAATATATAATATTTTAAATATAATTATAACTCAAAATATAACACGAATATGACATAAATACGGATAATTTTGGCCAAATATTCTCATGATCAAGTTATGTTACGTGACGTCTACGACTCAAATTTGTCTGTGCGTGTATCCATCCATGAACAAATAGCCTCCGGTCCATGCATCAATTTTTTCTCTGTTTTCAGTCACTTTGGACGTTGGCCATTACGCCGCCCACCTTTTTTTCCCCTCAAATATTTCCTAATATATTCTTTTTTTCTAATATATATATACATTCTTACCAACTTCTGAATCTACTGTGTATCTAGTTATATATTTTTTCAATTTCTTCATTATATATATAGCTATATAGTTAAATATATCAGCTTAGTTTATATATTCATCTTTCATCTTAATCCTTAATTTTTCCATGGAGAATTACCACATACTTTTCTCCGATGGATCTTCAGCCTCCCCTTCCTCGCTAACTATGGCAAATCATCGAAGTTATTTGCAGGGCAGCAACGATGTAATTACTCCAACGAAAGTGGGGAATTATAATACATGTGAGAAGAATTTGGATGCCGCCATTAATGCCAAGGATGAATCTGAAAGTCATGATCGGGTGAAAGTAGCAGGGAAGAAAGGAGACAAAAATGGGGTGATGAGGAAGCACAAATATGCATTTCAAACAAGGAGTCAGGTTGATATACTTGATGATGGATATCGTTGGAGGAAATATGGGCAAAAAACAGTTAAAAATAACAAATTCCCAAGGTATATATAAATATTATTATATCTTCTGATTTTCTTTTCTCCCGAAGAGATTCCAGTCTTCGATCTATAGATGATAATATGCATTGGAATGTCTCATGATCATTAAGTAGCTAGATCCACCTATGTTATAAGGCAATAGACATTAAATTAAAGTTGCACTTAGTTTAAAAGCTTTGGAATTAAGAACCAAGGGAAGAAATTGGCAGTTCATGTCCTTAACATTAAAACTTATGTTAATATTTGAGAGAATATACTCCCAAACTATGTTATACGAATTCTTGATTTTCCTTATGCTATGTTTGGAAACATGAATTTGAAGATTTGGATTTGGATTTCATTTGTTATATAAATTGTGATAATGAAATGCATACATTATATATAAATTAGTTAAGATTCAATATGATTATATATTTGAAAGATATAAAAACATGAATTTCAAATTCACAAATAGCTATAGGTATTTCAAATTGAGCACTAAATAGGCATCCAACAAATCCATGGATTTGAAAAATAATCATCAATGTTACATTTACATGTGTTGTATTACATAATTTACACTATTTTTGTAATCCAAATCCATATTTTGAAATCCAAGTTCCCAAACGCAACCTTAAAGTATTTGTGTCCTATGCATATATTTAAGAAAAAATTTAGTATACTCGTGTCAGATACATACCTCACTCCGAGTCTAGGTAAGATAGCTTCCAAAATAAACTAATTTTTCATCATTTTTTAGTTAGTCATCTCCTATATCTGCTATTCATTTTGGTTGTTTCTTCGTTTGCAGAAGTTATTACAGGTGTACGCATAAAGAGTGCAATGTTAAGAAACAAGTTCAACGAAGTTCAAAGGATGATGGAATTGTGGTCACTACTTATGAAGGGATACACACGCATCCGGTGGAGAAGTTCACAGAAAACTTTGAACACATCCTCAGACAGATGCAAACGTACAACCCTTTATGAAAAATATGTTGTTTGTTTGTTAATCCACTGTCAAACATCAGGACATACATGTTTATATCATTATATGCTCTTTAGCTTGTAGTGTTGTCGACCATGTTCCTCAGCAAGAAAAATGTTGAAGACTTGTGCTTTTATATATATTTTGTTCTTTTTCTTTTTAATCTATGGGTAGGATTTTGTGCCAAAATAGATCTCATATGATAATTACAGATTGCTCTAGAATGAATTTACAAGGTATATGATAGGTCTTGCTAATGCATTTATTATTCAAAGCAGAATCAAATTATCGGGATTTTGAATTCAGGAAATAAATTTGGAGTTCGAATTTCAGCATTTACCGTATCTTTTTTTTTATTCTCGAACTGCAAACTCTTATGTACCAACAAAAATTATTGGGATTCTGTTGTGTCAATCGATTGTGGAACTTACTTTGACACATTCATTGTTGGGTCGGCTGATTTATATCATGGGCGGTTCATAAAATCTCCTAGTCAGTTAGGGCTAGTTTAGTATTATTGTTAAAAAAAATTTGGGTTAGAAAAATTTTAGGTTGAAAAAAGTATAGTGAAAAACTGTGGTTTAAGATCTTTTAAGTGTTTAGCATTGCTGTAAAAAAATATTGTGAGGAATTGAAATTTAAAAAAAAAATGTTTAAAATAATAAAAGTGTAGAGATGTGAGGATAATAAAATTATTTTATCCAAAAGACAGTTTTTAAAACTCAAAAGTTATATTTTTTTTGTTTGAATTGTCAAATCATGATTTTAATCACAAAATTAATTTTTTTTATCCGTTTAACATTACATTTATAATAAAACACAATTTTTAATGACCTAAAAAACTGTGCTAATAGCAATATTAAACGGAGCCTTAGTTTCTTCTTAGTATGTATTACTCCCTATATTTTTGGCTTTGCATCAAACGTTAATGGATAATATTTTTTGGTATTTAATGCTCACCTGTGATTAACAGAAACAAATGGTTCTTTTGAGCAGCATTAATTTCTTTTTCTCTAGTAGTTATTAGCTAGCTAATGTCCATGCAATCAAGGCTGGCAGATGGGACTGCCGGTTCATTGGATAAATTGCTTGACTACAATCTCGAAATCCTGAGCTGAGACATGACACCACTAGGTGTTTTTACTGCATGCTTTTCTGCTTTTTTTTTTTGGGTTCATTCGAGAGATGGATTTTTTTCCCCTTCCTAATGTATTATCTTTAAGAGCAAGACACTACAGATAATGACTCTTCATTCTTTCAAATATTTTTTTCGTGTGTAATATTTATGTCTAACACATATTCGAATATATGTATAAAAATATAATTTTTAAAATATATAAAAAAATTAAAAAAATTAAATATATTCATATCGAAAAAATACCCATATCTGTTATTCATTCAAATCTTGATAAGGTAGATCTTATCACATTAAACATGGAACTTTCACAAATTTCACATGCACCCAATAATGTTAATGTCTTTTTCAACTTTTTTCTCAATATTCCATTTCCATGTCAGATCTCATATATAGTCGATGCTCCATAACTGGTATCATCTTTGACTTTATCACTTCAACTCGGCCTTTGTCTCTTATCATCATAACCTAGCTATCCACTGATAGGAATAAATCCCAAATCCCAAATGCACTCACTCATTCATAATTTGCATCTTTTCTACCTTTTTCTGGTCCTCCAAACTTGAATTCCTCGTTTCATTGACAATTGATTGATATAAAAAACCAACACATTTTTTCTTTACTTCACCTTGCTTTTTCACACCATCATTTGCGAGTTAATCCTGTTTCATATTCAGTATTCCAGTGTCCCCTTGGCTGCTTGGCTAATATTTTCCTAGCAGAAAAAACCCTAACCTCAATTATTATTATTTCTTTTCAGCGAAGAAGAAACATGGGGATGTAGCTCAGATGGTAGAGCGCTCGCTTAGCATGCGAGAGGTACGGGGATCGATACCCCGCATCTCCAAATTGCAATGTTATTATTAAACCTGATGAAAAAAAGCAGGGGCCTGTTTCCTTTCAATAAGCGGGTCTCTCGTATATGTCAGGGAAATGGAGCCATTGTTCTTGGGTGAACCTCAGCCAATTGCCAGTGGCTAAGAGGCTCAGTAAATGATGGTACAATTTTTTTTCTTTTACTTCTCCAAGAAATTTGAAAGGAAAATCTAGAAAATAAAATTCAGTTTTATAGGGTCATCAGAATTCAATGATAATCACAAATCATTTTCTAAAACCAAAAACAAATGTCTAATCCATCTCAATCATTTACATAGGAGAGACTAAAACCAAAAAAATAATAGTTATTTATTTTATTCAGATTTTTTATTTTTTAAAAAAATACTCGTATTCAATATATATATTAAAAAACTTTAAAAAATTTAAATATATTCGTATTTGATACTTACTCCAAATCCGAATAATAACTAGAAAACCCTTGGATCGATTAAACTATTTAAATGTTCATTCTTTTAGCATTGCAGGAATTAGGCTCCTGCCCCTGAATTTTGCATGATTTGCTTTCTGTATCTTTCCTTCGGAAAAGCTATCAAAGCTTTCTTCAATGCTCGAGTCTACTCAAAACCATCAATCATATATAGACACATCGGCATTCAGAGTAATGCAAGATTTAAACAGAGTGGTGCTATTGCAAGTAGTAGTTACAATTCCATGTTTTCTTACTCTCGTCTATGATAGATAGTTACAGTTCCATGTGTTCGATATTTACATTCGATACATATTGAGATATGGGTATTAGATATGATCTTTCAAATATATAAAAAAAACATACCCATATCGAACATATATATGTACCCGACACTCATCCCAAATACAAGTAATATAGACCCTCATAGCAACATGATTAATTACAGTCAAAAATATCAGTTAATGCTTCATAATCCACAAGCAAATCCTGCTCATATAGATGAACATATATATTATTATAACAACAAAGTCCTGAGAAAGAAAAACCATGCTAATTGCAGTTAAAATCATATATATATATATATATATATATATATATATATATATACTATCTGACAAGGAAATTTAAACTTTTAAGACAACAAAACAGATGCATCCTTGAAAGACAGATAAAGAGATCAAGTGGATCAATCTTGTTCACCATAGTTATTATAATATCAATCAAATTTAAGTTAAAGAGAGACTTCATGTTGGGGTTAGAATAATCACCTCTTCATCCTCGTATATACCAAAGCTCCTCCTTGAGATGATAGCAAATATGCATACAAGTAAAGTAACAGCAAGCCAAATCATGATAACCTTCCATCTTCTTCTTCCTCTTCCACTACCTACATCACAGGCAAAAGCAATTCTCTTCTGTGCAAAAGTTGGCACCTGATCAATGCCTCCTCTCTGCACATTCTCAGGCTCAGCACATAGAGAAGAAGAAGAAGATGAAGATGATGAATAAGAGCAACAATGAGGACATGAAGGGGACAATACCTTTTTTCTTCCCCAATTTTCATCTTCATAATTATCAGATTCGTAAGAGAAAACTGACCTCACTTCACTCTCTTGAACCAAACCAATCTTCTCCAAGCCACTGCATGTAACTTCATCTCTTCCAAAACCCACCTCAGTTACACCGTCCTCTACTTCCTCGAAAAGCCGCCGTCTTCCTTTCAAGTTACCACTCTCAATGGCTGCCCTTCTCTCGATGAGTACCTCTTCAACTGCCAAGTCATTGGTTCTCACTTTCCATGCTACTTCCTGATCAGACATGAGTTTTCTGGGAGAGTTATTGAGCAGTTCAAGGGTTTTAATCAGTTTATTACTTGAGCCTGTTGAATTTCTATGTAGGGTTCTTTCTGTTTCTGGTCTTTTGTTTATGAAATCCCATTCCTGTTCTAAATTCTTGAAAAGTTGATGCAGTTTTTGGTCATCAGATTCTTCTTCATCTATACCAGGTCTTTCCATTGTGTGGGGTCTCTTCCTTTTTTTGCTTTCTATCATTACTTTTGCGAACTGTGGGGGCTTTTGAATAATACATTAGAGAAAGTTGGTTTTAAATGTGATGAGATTATAGCGGGGGGCAAAAACTACCCACGTTTTGGTTTATCAAAATTTTTGAATTTGATTTATGGGATTTTGTGTATATCTAGGATTCAAAACTTTGAGGAAAAACCTGGACCATAGATTAAGATTGGAGTTATCACAAATTAAAATTTTAAAGCTTTGATTTTGAAGGATCGATCCCCAGGCTGAAAATCTTAGGATCTACTCAAGCATTATCATCATCATTGCAACTCTGTTGAACATTGTCTTTGACTCCATGAATCTATACTTTCATCAAATTGTCATCATAAATTAAGAATATATTACTTTTGTGGGGGTTGTCGAGCACTGATGTTTTAACTTGCCTACCACCATTGATAAAAGTACTAAGCTTTCCCTTTTAATTAGATACAATTTCGATGCAGACATGATTTCACTTTTCCATCCTTCAAAAATTTTTATCCCCACCACATTACAGTAGCTTCTGCAGTGTCTTTTAGGGATTTTGATGATCATTGATCCTTGAATTATCCCCACAGGCAATTGCATTTGTTACCCTCCCAAGAGTCCAATTAATAGGTTATATATGAACCGAGTTTGAATAAATAAATTTTTACTCATATTCATTTGTATATTTTTGAGTTTGTGCATTTGATTCGTGTTTATTAAAGATTTTTAAAAAAGTGTTCGAGTTTAATTCATTTAAAATTGTGGGAGATTAAGTTTAGTTCGGTAAATTAAATGAATTTATTCGCTAACACTAAATGAACATATAATCGAACAATTAAAAAGTTGCTTATGAACAATAAATAAACAAATAAAAATGATAAAATAATACATAATTATTAAAAATATATTGATAAATAAATAAAATAATACTAAAATATATTAATATTATTAATTATATTATATTCAAATAATAAACAAATTATGAACGAGTTTTAGATGATTTTATAAATGTGACATAAACAAACTTGTTTATAAATTTAAATAAACTGTACAAATGATTTTATAAACGTGACATAAACAAATAAATTGGGATCCCACGTCGAAAAATAAGAGATTTTTTTGTGAAATTTATCTGAACTTAGACTCACTCACTCTAATAACTAGCTTTTGAGACGTAAGTCTCCAAAAATTCATATTAGTATTCAAATGAAAAGGCAACATTTAAAAAGAAACAAGTTTTCACTCTTTCTCCGTTTGCGTTAGTGGCGAGTGGGACTAGTGATTGGGAATTGGTTGCTGTTTTTGTGGATTTGGGCCATTAACTCGGCCCAGAACAGCTGAAATATTTTTTATTTACGAAGAAATTGATGTTCTTTTATTTTTTTAATCATTTCTTACCCCAATTAGGGTAATATCTAATATGCTCATGAGTAGACATGTCCAAGAGTCAGATTATCCGTCCAAGTCCGAAAATCCGTCCATATTTGAGAAAGTTTGGACAAAAATATTAGGCTCGAAAAATGGGTTTGGGCAAAAAAATTAAGCCCGTTTAAAATATGGGTCGGGCCTTGGATACAACATTCAAGTCTCGAGCCCTGCCCTGCCCGTTTTCTAATTAAATAATATATTATTTATATATATTATGTAATATAAAAATTAAATATATATAATATTATAGTGTAAACATTAAAAAATATATTAAGTTGGCTATGTTTAAGAACTTAATAAAAAAAATATATATATAATTACTAAAGATTAAATAATAAAAATATATATTTTTAAAAAATTAGAAAAAAATAATATGGGAGGGCCTAAACGGGCTTGGGTTATCCATTTACAAATATGAGCGGGCTTGAAAAAAATTTGAGATCCATATTTCAGGCCGGGCTTGGACAAGCAAATATAGTATAGATACCATACATGAATCCGACCCGGCCCATGGACACCTCTACTCATGAGACATGTCCTATTCTCATTGTGAGAATTCTTTTATCTATTCTGATATGTACTAATTATAAACGAGTTTACGGAATTTGATATTATGAATTAAGTGATATTATTTTAGTTAAACAAATATATAAATTATTAAATTATTAATACAAATATTCATGACTTTTAATTTTTTATATAATATATATATATTTTAAATTACCTACTTTTTTCTTAAATAAGTATCCATTTCTTCTTAAAAATTACTTATAAATAATTTAATTTTGATAAATTGAATTTTGGACAAACAAATTTTTTATTATTCAAACTTGATTCGATCCGACTCATCAATAACTTTAAATTTAATCTAAGGATATTGTACACAAAGTTGCATCTGCAGGCCTGAAGACAGCTGGCAAAGGCGTAAAAATCATGTTTGGACCCGCTGCTTGATCCTTAAATTACTATCAAAATCAAATCAAGAATGTTCCTATCAAAGTTGGAAAAAGATGAGGCAGAATATCAATGAATGTCTTGCCTAGCAAACATTGGAATAACTAGCTTTGTCCTCCAAAGGATTAATCCAATGTGCTTTTGGTTCTTCAACAATCTTCAATACTGCCTTCAGCTAGCCCTGCAAACTTACAGCTTTTTTAACAGGCATTATAAATTATGAGGCACTAAAATGCAGGGTTTTCAACTTTTCATGCTAAACAGTGAAACATAGCAACATCTTGTTGATTATTCAGATGGTTCGAGTCTCCTTCAACCTATGTTGCTCCGACTCTTATTTTTTTTGAAATATTTATGTTTGACGATATTCGAACATGCATATGAAGATATGGTCATTCAAAAACCCTCCAAATACATGAAAATCTTTAAAAAAAAAATTGAACATGCCTGTGTCAGACACATACCCGTATTCAATATTCACATCCAAATCCGAATAATATAATCTTCAACAATGCTAACGGAATTTTAAATATACCCTTTTGATTTAGAATTTGCTGCATATATGTACAATTTATGTGTATATAACATTTCCCTTCTTATTATTATTTTTTGTATTTTACTGAAGTTGACTGCCCCTCTTGCTTGCATGTTCTAACATGGTGGACTAGCTAGGTGCATGACAGAAGGGTCAATGCATGGGTTGATTCTTTTTTTTCAATGATTTAAAGATTTTCACCATGAAACCTAATTCTAACACGTTGAAAATCTGTAAAGTAAGTAACCCTTCTAGCCAGTTGGCCACAAAAAAAAATTTTGTTTTGTGGAGTACTGCCTTAGTTGGCTGAAAGCAATTTGAGGCACCTTTAATTTCCATTAATTTGTACAATTTTGCTTATTCTTGAGTCTTGACTAATTAATCTGATCTTATACCATTTTTCAGGGGTGAAGAAGACCCGAGAGGAAGTTTTACCAACTTTTGTTTATAACATGCAAATCAAAGTTCATTAATTCATTTTCATCAAAAAGACAGAAGACATGCACAAAAGCATGCATGCATGCATGCACTGCTAAAAGGTGCTAAATTTAGAATTCAGGTTTTACAAAATTTACTTGCTAGAGATAATGCTCAATAATAGAAGCTTTTACTACTCTATACCGCGTTATACCTTTATCCACGATTCTTGTTATCTCCAACATTATCTGTCTTCTACATGGAGGACAACTGATACTTTGATTTTAGTCTCTTACATCTAGACCTGCTCATGGCCGCCCGCCCGACAGGCTCGGCCCGTATTGGATCGGGTCTGGGTAGGATTTTTTTATTCCGTCTCAGCCCGAAACAGTATTTTTTTATTATAATAATATTTTTTTATTTAATTTTAATTATAAAAATATAAAAAAATATATTTTTTAACTTCGATGAACAGTAAATTCGGGCCTACCGGGCCGGTCTGGCCCGACCCAGGGCCGGACTTGGGCAAAAAACATTAAAAAAAAGAACTGCGGCCCGGCCCATGAGCAGGTCTACTTACATCTGTCAAACCCACATATATTTAGTAATCAAGTATAAAATAATAGATAAATGCTGATCCAAACAAGTATTCAAACATTCTTTCTTTAATTCCTTTTATCTCTTTGAGAACTTATGAAATTAAAATTGATTTAAATATTGGAACGTGTTCTAAATTTAAATTTTGATATTTTTTTGATATTTTGTATGCTTGTCAAATTCAACTCACTTTATTCTGACAAATTCTCTTTTGACTCACCCACTTCACCTCAGATCCCAAAAGACCTTAACAACTCTAATTCAAAGCAAATTCATATACAATAAAGAAACCAATAACACAAATTATGTTCAAATAATGGGAAAAAAGTTGTAAGAATTAAAAATTTATAGAACCATGCATATACTATATGAAGATGATAATTATGGAGGAAATTAACTGTGTTAATTGGATAGTTGAAGTTGGTGTTATAGAGAGGAAATAAAGAGTAGTATAAAGAGATGGAAGAGAGGGAGGGGCAACTAGACATGCTCACGGGTCGGAGAGTCCGTCAGGTCTGAAAAGTTCGGTACGTATTGGATCAGATCTGAATATAAATTTTGGTGCTCCAAATCGAACCAATTCAATCCAATTCTAAATCGAATCTGAATAAAAAAAATTAAAAAAAAAAAATTAAATCACGATTCGATTCGGATAAGGAATACCTGTAAGGACAACTGGCAAGCAAGTATTAGAAAAGGGTACTGCCGACAACAAAATCTAAGTATCTTGGCTTGGGAGTTGGGTTGGACTTCACTTTGCAAAACTTGCATAGACTTGTGACTGGTGAGGAAGAGGACCACGTGAAGAAGCAGAAAGAAAGAAACAAACAACCCAATGAAATCGATCCCCTCCCTTTCTTTTTACAGCTGCCATCCTTACTCATATCATCAATAATATAATAATTATTAAATAATTTAATAAAAAAATTATTTTTTAAAAAATAAAAGAAATTATTAAAAAAAAATTATAAATATAAAATTATCTTTTGATAATTTTTTTATTTAATATATTTTTAATTAAAAAATAATGTTTTTTGAAAATAAAAATAATTTTATTTTTTAATTTATTTTTTTAATTATAAAAAATAATATAATTAAAAAAAGTTATGATTTATTTTTATAATTTTTTATAATAATTTTTTATTTTATTTAAATATTTTATTTATTAATTTATTTAATAATTATTGTATTGTTAATGATACGTTTTTTAAAATTTACCCTTTATGAATCCTGTCTACTCAGTGTGTCTCTCCCTGGATTTCACTACTTCACCCTTCTTCCATCAATTAAATTTTATTCGTCACTTAAAATTTTTGGTTCATTATTTTACTTCTTTCTTTCTCTCTCTCTCTCTAAACTCTGCTCTAACCCTTACAAGTTACAACCTTCAAAGAAAACCCAGAATCCAATCACCTCCTTAATATGGGTTTGATTGGGTTGAGCTTCAAATTTATCAATATATAATAAGTATTTTTGTTTGGAAGCAAATCTTGGGATAATGAAACACTTAAATCCAATCCAATGATGTAAGTTAGGAAATGAAGTTGAAAATCAGATTTGCTCTCCCAAGTACAATTATAGTTTGTAGAGAAACAGGGGAAATAATAATAAAATAAAATAAAGTACAATTATAAATGAGTAGTTGAGTTTCACAGCAACATATTTATACAATCGGATCGAGTTCAACAAGGGAAAAGGGAAGAACGAACACTAAAGAGAGAATTTTTTTTTTTTTATCAATTAGGATTCGATTTTTAAAAAATACTTCGAGAATTAAATTTTGATTACAATATATTAATTTCATGATGTTTGACTCATACGATAAAAATAATAGTGAAATTATTATTAATAAGATTTTTTTCAACTCTTAAAGGTACATTCTTTAATATTAATATTTTTCCTAACAAATGCTCTTAACTAGTCACTCTTTAAAATTATTATATTAGTTAATTTATTTTTTCAATACTTTAAAATTTATCAAATTAAATACTAACTATTGCATTTAATAAAAAATTATTTTTATAAATAATAATTAGATTTTACTAATGAGTGTTGAGTATACTTATTAAAGTTATAATACAATATAATAATATATTCATTCAACGTATCAAAAATAATAAATAAAATTATCAATTATAAAATATAAATAATATATTAATTGATTTTAAAAATATCTTTAAAACATTTAGTGATACAAATTTAATTAATTTTAAAGAATGTATAAAAAACACTCATATCCGTTTAAGAAATTACGTCTAGAACCAATAATTTCCCATATAATTTCTAATAGCTAATTAAGTTAAGCCTAGATGATGATTTGTTTTATTTCTAAGCATGTAGAGAGGATGGTGTCGGCTACAACAAATCCAACAAACGACAAGGAGGGTCATTTTAATACATAATTATAAGTATTTATGAATTGAATTTAACTGGATCGAATTCGAATAATAATAAAATTATTTAATTAAATTTGATTTAATTTAAAAATTAATTTTATTGTTTGAAATATAAAAAATATTTTTTTAATTAAATTTAAATAAAAATTTATTGAATAATTATAATTCAGATCGGATCAATAGAATAAAGTAATTAGCCCAACTTATAAGTTATAAACAGGTATATATACATAATATCTACTTTCAATTACAATGGCCAAAGATAGGTTAACATTTTAAGGGCCCCAATCTCATATCAAAGATGATTATGGTTTTTTTTAATAGTTTTAATAAAAATATAATAAAAATTATATTAATTTTATTTAAATATATCTTATTTATTATATTTATTAAATAGATCATATTCATATATATGTTTTCAAATTTAAGTAAGATGAGTTAAACGTATTTTTCAAGTTCAAATCGATTTGTTAACTCTAAAAAAAATCTCGTTTGTCATCCAATCTCTTTGAAAGGAGCGTGGGCTTACAGGTTTTTCAAAAGCTAAAGAAACTCAAAAAGAAAAACATGCCATGAAATGTGAAACACAATGCCACAAGCTTTGTCCTAAGCTAAGCATCCATCCATCCTTTGTACTTCTTTTTCTTGGTTTACAAAAGTTGAAAGGAACAAACAGGCTGTCCCTATTATCCCTCCCAATGAGACCTGTCCATGCGTCGAATAATTCATCCGATTCGATAAATTCGATTCGTACTGGATCGAATTTGAACATAATATTTAGTAATTTGGATCTGTTCAATTTGAATTATTATTTGTTAAATAAAAAATATTATTTTATTTAAATTTAATTATAAAATATATATAAATATTAATTATAAAATAATTTTTTAATATTTTAAATTGTGAAACGGGTTTATCCGACCAGAGCTCAACTTGAATAAACTTGGACAAGAAAAAAAAAATTTGAACCACAATCTGATCCGACCCATGAACAGGTCTACTCTCAACATTACATAATTTCAAAACAAAGCCCTAAATATGAGAAAAAAAAAATTAGAGAGAGAAGAAACCATTAAAATAACTTCTTCAACTCTTAACTAAAGCTTCTTTTCCTCTTTCAATACGTTATCCATTATTTTCTGTACTTTAAATAAAAACCCATTGTTGCATTTCTGCTAATGAGGTACAGCCAGCAACTGATTTATTATTTTTTTTTTGAAAAATATGAAAAACATTCAATTGATTTGAAAATAATTGTTTAATAATTTAATGGACAAAAATAATATGAAAAAAAATAAAGAATTAAAAAATATTAAAAAAAAATTGTAAAGATTTAAATACTCTTAATACCAATCCTTTTTCTTTCTTTTATTATTTATCTCATTTAAAAAAAAAAAAAATTTGACAAAAAAATTTTTCTCAAATTTATTCACAAATAATTATTTTAATATAAAAATTTAAAAAATTCTTAAAATAAAAACAATAAAATAGTCAAAGACAAAGAAAAATTTATTTCTTTTATTAAAAATAATTAAATCTTTCTTATTAAAAATTCTAAAATTTTAAATTTTTTTTTTACAAATTTTTTTTTCACATTAATCATTGAACAATAATTCTCTTTTAATAAGCATGTTTTTCAATTTTTTTTCTTTTCTTTTGACCTGCTGTACCCCACTTATCTTTTGTAATTTCCTATTGCTCTTTGGTTACTTACTTTATTGATTTTTAATGGAGTCCATGTCAGTGAATAAATGGTTGGAAAGAGAAAACAACTCTTATTGGCCTTTCTGTAAGTACCCTCTCTTACAATCTTCCTTATCTGTTGTTTATTTGTTTATTATTTGTTTATCACTTGTTAGTACCTTCCTCATTTTTTTTTTCTTGCTTCCAATCTTCTTGGAACAATATTTGTAGCTAAACATTCTTAGTAACACTTTACTTCTATATAAAAATATGACCTTTCTGAGTTTCTGATATGGTTTTCTTGCTTTCTTATGTCTTTCTTTTTGCTCTCTCTTCATTAAAAAAAAGAGTTTTTTCACATGCTTATTTATGCATTTTAAGCTTTGTTATTTTCTTTTTACATATCTCTGTGGCTATTCCTTTTATTCTTATTTATCTTGAATCTGAAAGCTTCAGGTCACCCAAAGATAAATTTTTCTCTTTGATTGGATTCTTCCCCCCTTTTTTTCTTCTTTATAAGCTAATTTCTATAGCATTGTTGATTTTTTTTTCCTTATTATAATTGTGAAATAGTTTCCTATTAGGTGAGGCATAAACAGTGACAAGAAGTTCAACTTACTGGGGTTGCTAATTAACTAATAAGGTGTGAAGGAGAAGCAAATCTTTACAAAAATAAAGATAAAATTTAAGTGAAAGGTTTTATGGACTGGAACTTGAGAGCTACTTCTTGGGATTTGACTGAATTTGTTGAGGAAGCTGCAGTGCCAAGCATAGATGCAATCAATGGATCAAGTAGCTATAAAGTTCCTAAGAATAAAAGGGATTTCTCAGTTGATTTGAAGCTTGGTCAGGTAGGAAATTCAGGAGAAGAGTCTTTGAATAAATGGAAGGAGCCAGGAGGAGTAGTGTTAAAGATGGAGTCTTCACCTTCAAAGAAGGCTCGAGCAACTAATAATGGAACTCATCATCAAGTTTCCTGCCTTGTTGATGACTGCAATTCAGACCTTAGTAATTGTAGGGACTATCATAGGCGCCATAAAGTGTGTGAGCACCACTCTAAGACTGCACAAGTTATGATTAATGGCCAGAAGCAACGGTTCTGTCAACAATGCAGCAGGTACTTTGATTCAATGTTACTCGGATTCGGGTGTGAGTGTCGGACACGGGTATGTGTCCGACATGGATATGTTAAATTTTTTCTTTTAAGATTTTCATGTATTTGAAATGTCTTTAAAATTTTATATTCTCGTACTCATGTCCGGATATACGTCGGACACGAGTGCCGGACATGGACATGGATATTAAAAAAAAAATGAAGAGAACATAACTTTTATTACTTGCAACTTTTTTTCAAGAAATTTGTGGTGCTTTAGTGAACTATGATTCTGATTCCTTCTCTCAGTTACATATTTCCTTCTTCTGTGGTTGCTTTTGCTTTGCTGGTCAAGATTCTGATGGGATTTTGTGATTTGAGTGTATTAAACTAATACATAATAGATTCCTTCTCTCAGTTACATATTTCCATCAATTGTCTCATTGAAGAGCAAATTAGTTGTGATTTTCGTGTTTGATTGAGAGCCTCATTGAAAAGTGTTTCCTTTGTTTCAAGAAAAGAAAAGAGTTTCCTGGAAGAATGGTCGCCCATGTGTGCTAAAAAAATTCACCTGAATCTTTCTTTCTTTCTTCTGTAAAGCAAAATGTTTAACCAATGTTTCTAAACTGAGTTTTCTTCCACCCTTGCCCCCCACCATTTTCTTTTTCTTTTTTGGTGGTACTCTTCTTAGGTAGTATCGGTCAGATGTACTTAAAGTCTTGTCTTTGTTTTGAATCAATTCCTTTTCTTTAACTCTTTACCTTATTTAGATACTTTTTGCAACAAAAGGGATAATCTCATTCTGATAGAGGTATTTCCTTACTTATATCTTATATGGGTATGGAGATACGATTCTTCAAATATATATAAAAAAAAAAACTTAAAAAATATTGAACATATATGTGTCGAATACCCCGAATCCGAGTAACATAGCTTATACCTATAAATAAAGGCAGTGCAAGCCGGCAATAGATTCTTGCATACTTCATCATTAACTCCATACTATTAACTAAGTCTAACTTGGATAATGTTTAGCATTATTTTCTTCTCATGTATGTATAATGGCTTTAAATATGAACCTATATAATCAGTTCCTCAATTGATTTCCACCATTTAAATTCCATCTCTTTTGAGGTTGGATCTTTGCGGTTTCCTGAATTCCTCAACGGTCACCTCAATCACTCTTTTTTGTAGGTTTCACTCACTGGAGGAGTTTGATGAAGGAAAGAGAAGCTGCAGGAAACGTCTTGATGGACACAACCGGAGGCGAAGGAAGCCTCAGCCAGATCCCCTCTCTCGTTCGGGGAGCTATTTTTCCAATTACCAAGGTCAGCTTTGCCTATGATGTTTGACTGAAATTAAATTTCAGTGTTTTTAAGCATTAATAAATTCATGCTCTTACTTGCATAAGATTAGGAAATCCTAAAAATGTTTACTTTACGAATCAGCTCACCAAGGTTTCATCAATTTGCTTTGAACATAAGAACAGCCTAGTGGCAACCAGCGAGAACTATAGTGGTCTATTTTCACCTGCCTACTTTTCACCCTGGTTTTGGAAAGATTTTTTGATGATTGATCTGAGAACATGGGCTGTTATAGGACTTGATCTTGAATAGTTCGATTTTAATCTCCATGAAGCTCATGTAAAGCACTCGTAATTGCCAGAGAGCTATCATGGCTCTAGGAATAGATTGTAGAAACTTGTATAACTTCACAATATTTGGTCCTTCTGACCTATGTTACTCAGACTCGGGTGTGAGTGTCGGATACGGGTATGTTTAGTTTTTTCATTTTTTCATGTATTTGGAGAGTCCTTGGAGGATCATATTCTCATACCCATGTCCAAATATGCGTCGGACACGGATACTTCAAGAAAAATGAAGAGTCGGAGTAACATAGCTTCTGACTCATTTGCAAAGACATGCCTATTGGTCCAAATTGTTAGAGAGCTAAGCTGCTTGTGACTCTTATGAGGATTTATTATGAAAATTCCCTTGCTTCCTGTTAACAATCTGATAATTTTTCTAGAACATAGCAACTGTAAACGCACCATAAGACCAATCTCTTCCCTAATTTTCATGTAATAAAACGTTTCAGGTACCCAGATGTTGCCATCCTCTAGTTTGCATGTATATCCATCCACCAATGTGGTAAAACCTGCTTGGCCTGGAGTTACCAATTCGGAGACAGAGTCTAGGCGTCTTAACAAGCAGCAGCAGTTACACTTGCCTGAGAAACAAAATCTTGTTCTTGCATCCTCTTCAAGCAACTACAGAGGAGGAGGTAAGCAATTCACATTCTTGCTAGGTGACAACACTCTCCAGAATCAAACACCTTCAAAAGCTTCAGCCTGCCAGCCGCTTCTCAGAACTGCACCTTTCTCAGAAGGCAGTGGGAGCAGCCACAATATGTTCTGTGACAGGTTAATAACTCCGGTTCAAGATTCAGATTGTGCTCTCTCTCTTCTGTCATCTCCTCAGACACAGACATCTGGGATCAGTTTGAGTTACAACATGGTGCAGCCTCACTCAGTGCCCTTGGTGCAACTGCAACCCTTAGGTCCAAGCCTACAGAGCCCCATTATAGAGCCTATGGATTCACTTGTTGTTGCCAATGGCAGGGATAATACGGTCCATTGTCCAGAAATGTTTCACATGGGTTCTGATGGATCCTCTGCAAGTGAAGCTGAAGCCCCTCAAACTCTCCCCTTTCATTGGCAGTAGGATTTTGAAACCTTTGCTGCATAATAAATTCGGGTTCTTTTCTTGAACCATGAGTGCCAAAACTTGAATGTTGGTAATATTGAATTGAATATATCTTCTTTTTTCATTGCAATGTCGTGATGTGCTAGGACCTTGGAAAGCTGAAGCTCAAGTTTTCTGTTTTTATTTTTATTAGGTTTGGATTTAGTCTTCCCTATGGCTTTTTTCTTTTGGGGTGAAATTTAGTTTTCCCTGTCGACTACATGTAATGAAGCCTCTTATTTATGTTCATTTGGCTCTCTGGTAGTTTCTTTTTTTTTTTTTTTTTTTTTTTTTTTTTTTTGGATAAGTAAGTGTTTTATTTATCCAGAAAGCAGTTAAACTGCTACATCCAACATCATGTGCAACATGTACTTAAAGCTATACATACTTAAACAATACTTGAACAAAACTTAAGACCACTAATCAATCAGGGAACAATAGCAACATACTTCAGCAATACTTAAAGCTATTCCAGAATCGATAAAGATCCTAGGAAAAAAGAGACAGTCCCCAATCTGCATCCAATCTTCGGTTCACTTCATCAGGACTAATGTTCTTGAGCCCCAACAATCGCATTCTGATGATCTCTTTTATCTGCTCAATGATGGCTCCTTGTGTGGATTGAAGGCGATTAAAACACCTATTATTTCTCTCCCTCCAGATCGAGTAAAGAAAGGCACTCCATGATAAACGCAAAATAACAGAAATGAGAGTTTTTCCTCTGATTCTGTTTACTGCCCATTGCAGCTCTGCTTGCCAGCTCCTTATGCTTCTATGAAGTTGACATAAGCATAGTATATGCCCCCAGATTTCCTTTGAATAGTCACATTCAAAAAATATATGATTCCGGGTTTCTTGCTCAGTTTGACATAGCTCACATTTGCCATCCACCTCCATGCCCCATGACATCAATCTGTTCTTTGTAGGCAGTTTGTCCAATATAGCCATCCAAGCTACCAGTGCATGTTTAGGAATATGAAATGGAAACCAGATCAGTTTATCCCACTCCACCTTGTCCTGCCTAGGCCTGAGATCATTCCAGACTTTAGCCACCATAAATCTGTTCCCAGGGAACTTCCAAGTTAGAGCACCATTCTGGGTGGAGGTGAACCTCAAAGCCAAAGCCCTCAGCTGAAGCATTTTACGCCATGTCCAGCTGCTTCCTGGGGAAGGTTGAACCTGCCACACTGTTCTTCCTTTCAGCACATAGGCATGAAGCCAGGCAATCCACAATGAACCTGCCTGAGAGAGAAGTGCCCATAGGTGCTGAATAATGCAAGCCTTATTCCATATTCCCAAGTCTTTTAATCCAAGACCCCCCTCTGACTTAGGACAGCAAATGGAACTCCATTTGACTCTTGCTCCCTTAGCTGAGTCATCTCTTCCTTTCCAGAAGAACCTGCTGCATAATTGATTAATTCTTTTAAGAACAGCCTTAGGCAAAACAAAGTGCCTGCACCAGAAATTGGACACATTAAAAAGAACAGATTGAATGAGCTGAAGCCTTCCTGCATAGGATAACATGCGTGCTGCCCAGCCATTGATTCTCTGAGTAATTCTATCAATCAAAGGAGAACAATCCTTTTCAGAGAGTCTTCTTGTGACCAAAGGGACCCCAAGGTACCTAACAGGTAGTTTGCCAAGTTTAAACCCTGTCAACTCTTGCATCTCAAGTAGAGTGGTCCTACTAACACCAGAGGAGAAGACTTCACTCTTGGAAGGGTTTAATTGCAAACCAGAAATGGTATAAAAGTAATGGAGAATACCCTGTATGCCCACAACAGAATCCAAGTTACCCTTTGCAAAAATCAGCAGATCATCTGCAAAGCACAGGTGAGTAAGCTTGATTCTGTGACATTTAGGATGGTAGCTGTAAACTCCATGAAGAGCCCCTGCATCCAGAAGTCTGGATAAAACATTCATAGCAATGACAAAAAGATAAGGAGAGAGAGGGTCTCCCTGTCTTAACCCCTTTGCTCCTTCAAAGTACCCTACTAATCCTCCATTAAGAGAAATTGAGAACTTTGGGGAACTGATGCATGCCTTGATCCATCCTATGAACTTATCAGGCAATCCATAAACTGATAAAACAGTGAGAATGAAGTCCCAATTTAATGAATCAAAAGCTTTTTGGAGATCAATCTTCATTGCAAAACGGGGGGTTAAGGTTGCTCTTCCATACCCTTTGACCAGTTCCTGAGCCATGAGAATATTATCTGAGATGCTTCTCCCTGGTATGAAGGCACTCTGATTGCTGGAGATCATAGTAGGAAGGAGTGGAGTGAGCCTGGCAGTGATGATCCTGGTAATACATTTATAAATGACAGAGCAGCATGAAATAGGCCTGAAGTCCTTCATATGATTAGGATTCTGGAATTTTGGGACAAGAGCAATACATGTAGAGTTAAAGACTGATATCCTGCTCCCTGATTGAAAGAAGGATAAGATTGCTGCAGTGACATCCTCTTCCACAATAGGCCAAGCAGTTTTAAAAAACTGTGCAGTGTATCCATCTGGCCCTGGGGCTTTGTCCCCATTCTGCTCAAACATGGCTCTTTTCACCTCCTCTTTTGTAACAGCCTTAGCTAAATTGTCCTTAGCTTCAGTAGGCAAGGCAGGCTGAATAAGTTCAGTAAGAAGCTCCCTAGGGCAGTCTGTGACCTGTTTGTCCTCAGTCCCAATCAACTTCTGAAAGAACCTTACAGCCTCCTTTGAGATTTGGCCAAAATCTTCCAACTTCCTTCCCTCATCATCATAGAGGACTCTGATGGATTGCTTGCTATGCTTTGCTGACACCATTTTATGGAAATAATGAGTGTTCTGATCCCCCTCTTGCAGCCATTTTATCCTTGATTTCTGCCTGTAATAACTTTCCTCAGCCTTTTGGAGTTCCATCAATTCTGCATAGAGTCTTCTTTCTGTTTCAACAAGAGTATTAGATGGCCTTTGATGCAGATTGATCATCTGCATGCTCTCCAATTCTTGCCTTTTATCTTGAACCTTCCCTGAAATGTTGCCATATATGGCCAGGTTAAATGCCCTCAGTACTGCCTTTAATCTCTTCAATTTGTGGAATAGAGTGGTCATAGGATTGCCAATGAAAGGCTCTTGCCAAGAGTTTTCCACAATGTTCAGGAACTCTGGATTCCTAGTCCAGAAATTAAAAAACCTAAATGGCTTTGGGGGAGAATGAGCAGTCAAGTTCATCTTTATGTATGCTAGGCAGTGATCAGAAACCATTGGAGCCAAAAACTCAACAAATGAGTGAGCAAACTGTGTATGCCAGCAATCATTCACCAAAACCCTATCAAGCTTTTTAGCCAAGTAAGCATCAGTTTGGTGGTTGGACCATGTGAATGCTGGTCCAGTACTGGTATGATCAAACACTGATAGCTGTGTCAAGCAGTCCTGAAAATCCTTCATATCAGAGGTAAGCATGTAGTTTCTCTTTACACCATTTGGTGATATAATATGCTACAGCATTTCCTTGCTTGTGGAACACCTTCTAGGTCATGAATTTTCATGGGGAATTATTCCTTTCATCATATTAATGATCCTTACTTTTAGAAGAATCTCAATGCATTTCTAGCTTTTATATGAGAAGCCACTAAAACGAGCTCGAACTTTAAAAAAGAAATGTGAAAAATAATATGGGCTTGAATTGATGTGTTTGTAAAAGCTTTAAGCTCATAAAATATGATTAAAAATCAATTACTAAGCTATAAACTATAAAAGTGACTAGTTTTACATGGACAGTCCAATAAGTGCAAAGCTAATTATATTCTGGCTTTGCTTCCTCAAAATATATATATTTTTAATATTTAAGATCGTTCGAGATTAAACCTTCATTATTAGAATTAAAAATTTAACATCAAAATAATCCTACAGCCCTCTGCAAAATATCATTAAGGACGCGTTGAATGATTGGGTTAATAGAAGATATTTTTTGGTATATAATAATAGCTGATATATATTATCAAAATAATGTGCTCAGCATACAAAAGAAATTAATCCACAAGATGCTTCAGTTGCAAACTATATTCCATTTCATTGGAACTCAAAACTACAAGTTTTTTTTTTGCTTTTTCGACAGCCAACATGATCGAATACAAGGGATAAACAACAGAGAAGCTTTTTCTATGTGTTCTCAGGCTGCTTATTTCCTTGCAAGGAAAACTCCAATAAACTCGTATATATGGAAACATGAAAACAAAAGGCAATCAAATAGTTATTCCGAGGGACTTCTTGAACTTCTCAACTTCCAAATATGCTGTTGAGTATGAAAGGAACTCTCAGAAATGTTCGTTGCTCAGATCATTAATTGCTACCGCGAGTTTAGGGATTTCTAAGGTTTCTTCATGGGTCAGAGTACGACGGCCGGGAGTTTCCCCTTCGGATAACGAAGCACGAACTCAAACAATCATCGTGTTTTTGAGTGGTTGCGCTTGCAGTTGAGAGAAGTTGACTTAGCTTTCTGTGTGAAAGAAAAACCTTCGGACAAATTTTGAAAGTCAGTCAAAGAGGTGAATGATCCGATGGGTTGGGAGGTATACCAATCCTCAAAGAAAAACCTTTGTTTGCCCTTTGATTTCCTGCCCAAAGCTCACCAGTTGGGATTCGCCTACCTGGAGGAACTACAGAACCAGCTTCAAGGATAGAGTGAGTCTCCACCAAGGAACCTTCCATAAGAATAGAATGCTGCCCAATAATGCACTCTGGTTCAATTGTACATGACCTCAAGAGACTATATGCACTAATTGTCACAAACCTCTCAATTAATGTCTCAGCTGGAAGTCCTGTAATATAGAAAAAATGTTTCAAATTAAATATAGTCAGAATTCAAAAATAGTATTTTCTCATGATTTATGCCAATGAGGTATATAAATTGACTAGATCATTGAGCGACACATGGACAAAATAAAGTTCTCTACATAGAACATTTGCTTATATCTGAAAATGAAAATATTGATAAAAAGACGTGAAAAAACCAGGAACCTTTGAGGGGTCACCACAGACTTTTTTCATAAGTTCATAACCTTCTTATTAAACCCCCCCCCCCCCTTTCTACGGACAATGTGGGTGCATAATCTCACCAAAGCTATTATCAAAGTGAGAAACCACTATGTCTCCACATCCTATACTGGTCAATACTGAATAGGAATTCAATATCTGCTATGAGTACCATATCGAGAGACAGATTGTGAATAAAAGACGAAATGAGAGCTCCTGTACCTCTATCTATCCACTAGAAGAGGCAATGAAAACGAAAACTCTATCGAACAAGATTGTTGATGGGTTAGGACATGGACTCACAAACATTTCTGCAGTTCTTCAACATAATTTTACATGTTTCCGCACCATGCCCTATCTTCGATTAATGCATCTAAGCTCTAAGGAAATCACACAATAACCAAAAACATCTACGGAAATAAACCGAAGAGCAGTAATAATATCCCTCTAAATTGTGATTAGTTTCCGTACTTTTATTGAAAGCCATTAGACCATTGTTGCAGACCTGAAAACTGCATTTCTGCTGTTCAAGGTGGCAATTCCAGGAGGACATTTAATTCACTAACAAGCAACAATTAAAAGTTTTAAAAAGAATGTCATGGGCAGGGCCAGCATTAATATAAGCTGTCATTTTTACTTCACAAACAGCAAGCATTCTTCTGTATGAAACTATTCTTTTGACAGATTCGTAATCATTCATTAAAAAAACTCCACTTTTTGTTACCCTTTTTTCATATTATGCTTGGTCCTTGAGTTATGGGTATTTTGACAATGCAAAGCATTAAATTCCAAGATAATAGAATATCCTTCAAGCTATCACCCAATGGATCAGCGTGTAGACCTCATGAGAAGAGTGTCCCAAGAAAAATGAGGCTAATGATGGCTGTAAAGCTCAAATTGAAACCTAAGTGCAAATTGTTCTACATCTGACAGTGAGGCTCATAAACAAACTACAAAATCGTTGTCTTTCATTGAATAAATTAGCTCGTTTCGCATTATGTGGACACCAAGAGCTCCTAAAAACCTGGCTCCTAAATCTAGAAACTGCAACACTTAAATTCTGCCTAACAATTTTTGTTTCTTTACTCATTTTTCAGCTGCATTGAACATATTTAAATAGTGTACAAGTCTCAATTAGTTAAAGCTTTAACTAATTTAGTTCATTTCACAGTAAATTAATACCAAAACCCAATCTAATTTCAAGCTAAATTTTGATGGTGTAACCGTTTCTGGAAATAGAATATCCTGCAGAGAAAAGAAGAATGACAGAGAAGAGAAGAGAATGTAACTGAATAGAGAGAGAAGAATAGAATATTTCAATGATTGTAAATTCTGATTTTCATTCCTTGTACTCTTCACACTTATAGTAGTGGAATTTCCATTTGCACCATTTGCTGACTGTATTGACAGTTGTACTAACAGAATGCTGATTAACAGAATGATGACATGTCTAACTAACAATATTAACCATACTAATTAACAGAATTAGCAGACTTAAACCAAATTAAGTAAATGGACACATCAATATTCCCCCCTTCGAAACATCCTTGTCCTCAAGGATGGAATGCTGGATAAATCCTCTGCAGCTCAGACCAAGACACCCAAGTGGAATCTTCTGGGAAGCTGTTTTTCCAATGCACCAGTACTTCAGTGAGTGCCTGACCATTCTTTTTAGTGAGGCGTCTATCCAATACACTGAGTGGTTCCTTCATCAACAAGCCATCATTGTCAAGTAATGGAAGCTGAGACTGGACTGGTTCTGAGCCAACGTGGTGCTTAAGCTGGGAAACATGAAACACAGGATGGATCCGAGAGCCAGCAGGAAGATCAAGCCTGTATGCAACAGTTCCAATCTTCTCCAGAATTTTGTAAGGACCAAAGAAGCGGGCAGATAGTTTCAAACACTTCCTATTGACCACAGATTGCTGCCTGTAAGGTTGCAGTTTAAGATAAACCCAGTCATGGACCTGAAAAACCCTGTCAGATCTTTTCTTATCAGCCTGTTGTTTCATTCGAGTTTGAGCTCGATAGAGGTGAAACTTAAGAAGTTGAACTGCAGCCTCCCTGTTTTGTAAACTACGATCCACAACATCCACAATAGAAGAACCAGCCAAGTATGGTAAATGGACAGGAGGAGGTTGGCCATACACAGCCTCATAAGGAGTGCACTGGATACTGGTATGAAAGGTGGTGTTATACCACCACTCAGCCAATGGTAACCACTTAACCCAATCCCTGGGCCTTTCCCCTGTCATACATCTTAGATAAGTTTCCACTCCTCTGTTAACTACCTCAGTTTGGCCATCTGTCTGAGGATGGTAAGAAGTACTCATCTTGAGTTTGGTCCCCATGGTTTTGAACAACTCTTGCCAGAAGTGACTAATGAACACTCGATCTCTGTCTGAAACAATACTGGTAGGCAGTCCATGTAGTTTGTAGATCTGGTCCATAAATATTTGAGCCACTGTAATGGCAGTATAAGGATGGGATAAAGCCAAAAAATGGCTGTATTTGCTCAATCTGTCCACTACAACCAGAATGACATCCTTCCCATTAGATTTAGGCAAGCCTTCAATAAAATCCATGGAAACATCAGACCATATCCTAGCAGGAATAGGTAGTGGCTGCAACAACCCAGGATAAGCTGCTGAATCATACTTGTACTGTTGACAAATGTTGCACTCCTTAACAAACTGTTGTACAGCTTTCTTGAGTCCTTTCCAAAAGACCACGCTGGATAAGCGTTTGGCTGTAGCATTCGCACCCGAATGGCCCCCTTCAGCTGAACTATGAAAGTACTGCATCAAATCAAGTTTGAGTTGTGTGTCTGCACCAATAACCAGCTTTCCCTTTCGTTTCAACTGGTTTCCTTCCCAAGTATACTTGGAATCAGAGTGAGGGTCCTGCTGAAGTTTATGCATCAGGTGAACCAATTTAGGATCAGTCACCCAAGAGTGTTGAATTCTCTTGAACAAGTCAGTGTGAACAACTGATAAGGCACACAGTACCATGGAAGGTTTACGAGATAGAGCATCAGCAGCATTGTTGGAAACCCCTTTGCGAAAGAGCACTTCATAATCATAGCCCATCATCTTCACCACCCACAATTGTTGTGCTGGAGTGACAGTCCTCTGATCCAACAGAAATTTCAAACTCTGGTGGTCTGTTTTTATCTGGAAGTGCCTACCAACCAAATAGGAATGCCATTTTTTAACAGCTAACAGAATGGCTAACATTTCCTTATCATAAACAGATAAGGTCTGGTGTTTTAAGGATAGAGCTCGACTGAAGTAAGCCACAGGCTTCCCCTCTTGGCTCAAGACAGCGCCAATTCCTTCATTGGAAGCATCAGATTCAATGACAAACAGTAACTTAAAATCTGGAAGTGCCAAAACAGGTGCAGAAGTTAAGGCCTGTTGAAGGTGCTGGAAGGCTGATTGAGCAACTTCATTCCAAGCAAATGCTCCTTTCTTCAACAGATCTGTCAGAGGTTTGGCAATAATGCCATATCCTTTGATAAAACGTCTGTAGTAACCAGTGAGTCCTAAGAACCCCCTGAGTTCCTTGACTGATGTAGGCACAGGCCAATTCAACACCCCTTCAATTTTCTTAGGATCCATGGCCACTCCTTGGTGGCTGATAATGTGTCCTAGATATTCAATGTGAGAGGCAGCAAAATCACATTTAGAAAATTTGACAAACAAATGATGCTTCATTAAGGTCTCGAATACCAACTGTAAATGCTGCAGATGAGAAGTCCATGTAGGGGAAAAGATGAGGATATCATCAAAGAAAACTAGCACAAACCGACGCAAGAACTGCTGAAAAATGTGATTCATGAGACTCTGGAAGGTAGAGGGTGCGTTGGTCAACCCAAATGGCATTACTAAAAATTCAAAATGACCATGATGGGTGCGGAAGGCAGTCTTGTGGATGTCAGTCTCCTTCATCCGGATTTGATGGTAACCAGAGCGGAGATCCAACTTGGAAAAGAAGCTTGCTCCTGTCAACTTATCCAGAAGTTCCTCCACCAGTGGAATTGGGAATTTATCCTTGATGGTCAACTGATTCAATTGCCTGTAGTCAACACAGAGTCTCCAAGTCCCATCCTTTTTCTTAACCAAGACCACAGGAGAGGCAAAAGCACTCTGGCTATCTCGAATAACACCTGTCAGTTTGAGTTCATTCACTATCTTCTCAATCTCATCCTTTTGGATGGTTGAATATCTGTAGGGTCGAACTTTGATGACTTGAGACTCATCACTAAGAGGGATCTGATGATCATGCAGTCTCTTGGGTGGCAATACAGTGGGAATGGTGAAGAGAAATGCATATTGTTGCAGTAAGTGGATCAATTCCTCAGGAAGAGAAGGATCAACTTGGTCAAGCAGGGAAGACTTCTGAGAAGAATTATCTGGGACTTGGGTCAACATCAGGGTGCAATGACCATGACCCGCAGCTTGAGATAATTTGGATACCTGTTGTTTGGATGCTAAATGAACTGCCCCAGGTTGTAGACCTTGTAATACGACCCCAGAGTTGTTGAAAGAAAATTTCATAGTAAGAGCAGTGAAGTCCCAGATGATGGGTCCTAATGTCAAAAGCCATTGAACTCCCAGCAATAAATCACATCCTCGAAGGGGCAGTACATAGAAGTCTGTGAATTGGACAAATCCTTGGGACTGCCACATGAGTGCCCTGCAAACTTCCTGTGTATTCAAGCCATCTCCATTAGCTATAGTTACTGTGACAGAAGGTATATGATGAGTTATGCATCCCAGTTGCTTAACTAAAGAGTAATCAATGAAGTTATTGGTACTGCCTGAATCTATCAGTATGATGATAGGTTGATTTTTTACCAAGCCTTGAATACGCATGGTTTGATACCCAGTAGTGCCAGCTAAGGCATGTAAGGAAATGGTTTTGTCATTGTTTGGACCTTCTCGAGCTGGTAAGTCATCCACAGTCTCAACACAATCACAAAATTCCTCACCCTCTATCTCTTGATCTTCAGGTTCTTCAACTAAAAGTTGGTAAAGTTGTGATTTCACACATGTATGACCAAGTGTATACTTAAGGCCACACCACATGCATAAACCTTTCCTTCTTCTATCCTCTCGTTCTTCCCTAGTAGGTATCCTATTGGGTTTTTGGATTATGGTATCTGGTTTAGGGGGAAATGGTCGAGTGGTTGACATAGGTAGAGGTTTGTAGTTGTTGTTATAGGGAGGTGATAGGCCTTTGGGAGTGGGTAACAGTGGAGGTAAGGGGCTGTGATTGTTGTTGGGAAAACTGAATTTGGATGTTGGTGGCAATTTGGAGGTTAATGGAGGTGCTGTAGGAGGGTTTCGATATGGTGTAAAAGTTTTTCTGGGTAAGTTGTATACCATGTTTTCCACCTGTTTGGCTAAGTTAAGTGCATGAGCTAAATCTTTAGGGAAGAACAGCCTCACAAATTGAGCAACATCAGGCTTCAAATTACTAATAAAGACACTAAGAGAATACTCATCTGAGAGTTGCAGGAGGTTCAACAGAGCTTCAAATTCCTCATAGTAATCTTCCACTGTTCCTGTTTGTTTCAGACGTACCAGATCAGACATTGGATCTGCATAGTCAGTATCACCAAATCTTGCCCTCATCTGCATTAAATATGGTTCCCACTTGATTTCCTTAAGAGGACCTTGATGCTTCATGTAACGTTGATGCCACTGCAGTGCTTTGCCTTCCAAATGGATCATCACCGTTTGGACCTTCTCCTCTGGAAGGGTTTCTGCAACTTCAAAAAACTGCTCAACTTTCAAAAGCCAACCTAAGAAGTCATATCCATCAAAACGAGGACACTCTAATCTAAGGCGTTTGTAAGATGGTTTTGGATGATCATCAGTTGCGAATGGTAGCTTGCTCTGTGATGGCAACGTGTTCTGACTGGATTCCACGGTCTCCTTTCGTTTTTCAGTAGCTGAGCCACTCTCACTAAGCTCACTGAGTTTCTTGCCCAAGGAGAGCTCCTCCATTCGACGCAACATGAAATCCATGCGTTTGCTAAGCTCGGCCCCCATTCCATCAATGTCGGAACGTAGCTCTGCTCGCAATTGTTCCACAGAATTGCCCAACTTTGAATCCAGTTTCTCAACTTCCTTCTGCAAGGTAGAGAGATCCTTTTGCATTCTGGTAGTGACGCCGTCAGCCATGGCCAAGGTTCGGTGGCTCTGATACCAAATGGTGTAACCGTTTCTGGAAATAGAATATCCTGCAGAGAAAAGAAGAATGACAGAGAAGAGAAGAGAATGTAACTGAATAGAGAGAGAAGAATAGAATATTTCAATGATTGTAAATTCTGATTTTCATTCCTTGTACTCTTCACACTTATAGTAGTGGAATTTCCATTTGCACCATTTGCTGACTGTATTGACAGTTGTACTAACAGAATGCTGATTAACAGAATGATGACATGTCTAACTAACAATATTAACCATACTAATTAACAGAATTAGCAGACTTAAACCAAATTAAGTAAATGGACACATCATTTGATTATAAACAAGTCCAAGAAAACTCCAAAACCCTAAATTTTCTTTTTAAAAAAGCAAGAAAGAGAAATGGAAGGATTACCCGTAGGTGAGGACCAAGCGGCGTGAATGACGCAGCGTTCCTGGACATTAGAGCAGAATCCAACGGTGATCTTGTTGAGATCGCCACGTAGGACGCAGCCGTTCCAAACCGAGGCGGTTACTTGACCGGCCAAGACAACGTTAGGCGCCACTTAAGCGTCGACAGCTACCTTCGGGACCCACTGCCCGAGAGGGATTATCTTTCTTTGGCCCCTGTAGTCCCACTTCACTCGATCCGACGACGGCGAGATCGCTTTGGCCGCCTCCGTGGCGAAACTACGGGAGGAGATGACGTGGCGGTGACAGGAGAATGCAGAGGCCGCGGCCTTTCTGGAGATGCGATGGAGGAGAGAAATGAGAAATGGGCTAAAGGAGAAAAGCCCAAATTGCAAATCAGATTCTTTTGATGGGTTTTCAGCTCAGCCCAGAAACTGGCAACAAGTGAATAAGACCAAAGGAAAATCAAAGGAATTTATAAATTCTTTATTCTAACTTCTTAGCATCAATTTCACTAAATTGATCATTTATACCATTATATGAAATTTAATTTTTTATTCATTTAATATTATGAGAACTTTTTTATATTGAGGTTATCGAAATCCAATTAAGACTCTAATACTGTTATGAAATATTTGAATGAAAGAAATATAGACCAGAAATGAAGAAGAAGATAGAGATTGAAGAGAATTGAGATAAATTTCATTGATAGCCAAAATGCCTCCAATACAGCTGGTATATAATCCTCTGAAAAATTCTAACCGTTTCCTACAACTAAGGAATTACATGAATATTCTCAATTAACTTTTATTAACTAATTCCTGAATACATAACAATAATTCCAGCTGTCAGTTGCTATATTCTCTTTTCCTCTATAAGCTTGTAGCCTTTGGTGGATAACCATCAGCTAGGCCTTCATTCTGTACTCTCACTTGTACCAACTTGGCTGCACCCTCACCCAATGGTACTAGCTCAGTTGTACTACTAACTGTCTTCTCCAGCTTAACTGTTTTTCCCATCAGCTCCTTAAGCTCAGCTCTATCACCATCCACCGTTGCTTGTTCCCCTGGTGTCACATTACGCCTCTTGATCCTGATCTTCATAACATTTCCCTCCCCTTCAGTTGAGCCTTGTCCCCAAGGATCAAAGTTTGGAAATTGAGTAGATTGGACAGTGTAATCCTCCCATGTAGCACTCTCAGGACCAAGATTGCACCATTCGACCAATAACTGAGTGATGGCCTGGTTATTTCTCTTGATAATTCTTTTGTCAAGCACTGCAGCAGGATAGACCAATGGTTGGCCCTCATCATTCACCTCTGGTGGTGCAGTTCGAGCAACAAACTTACTTCCAATCTTCCTTTTTAACAAGCTCACGTGAAAAACTGGATGCAATTTTGAATACTCAGGCAATTCTAACTTGTAAGCCACAGCCCCAATCTTAGCAACAATTGGATAGGGACCGTAATACCTGGATGATAACTTCAGATTCTTTCTTAAGGCGAGAGAAGATTGCCTATAGGGTTGTAGTTTCAAGTAGACTTCATCACCAACCTGAAATTCTCTTTCAGTTCTCTTCTTATCAGCATAATATTTCATCCTGTGTTGAGCCTTCTCTAACTGATCCACTAGGAGTTTGCTCAACTGTTCCCTTTCCTTCAACAATTCTTCAACAGTAGAAACTTTAGCAAGGGAACTAGCATCCCAAATGAACCCTGGAGGTTTGTAGCCATATAGAGCTTGAAATGGAGTCATTCCTAAAGCAGTATGATGACTGGTGTTATACCACCATTATGCTAAAGAAATCCATTTACACCAAGTTTTTGGCTTGAGAAAACACATACACCTAAGGTATTGTTCCAAGCACTGATTCAGTCTTTCTGATTGACCATCAGATTCAGGATGATAGGCAGTACTCATATGAATATGGGATCCTAGCAATTTCATCAACTCCTGCCACACATTACTAGTGAAGACCTGATCCCTGTCTGAAATAATAGTTGTAGGAGCTCCATGTAACTTGAAAACATGTTCCAAGTATAGTTTAGCAACCCCTAAAGAGGTAAAAGGGTGTGAGAGAGCAATAAAATGTGCATATTTGGTGAATTTGTCAATGATCACCATAATGCAGTCATTTTCTTGAGATGTTGGCAACCCATCAATGAAATCCATGGTAATTACCTCCCAACCTTTTTGTGGAATAGGTATAGGTTGTAGTAACCCAGGATATGGAACATGCTCACTCTTGTTTCTTTGACAAGTATCGCACTGTTGAATGTACTCTTTGACTTGTTCCATCATCCTTGGCCAATAGAAATACAACCTCATTCTGTAATAAGTGGCCTGGACCCCTGAATGTCCCCCCTGAGGTGAATCATGTAGAATTTGAAGTAGTTGCTCCTTTAAGGGTCCATGGTCTCTAACATAAATCCTTCCCTTATATCTCAACATACCATGGGAATAGGAATAATAAGGTATAGCTGTAGGTGAAATAGTCAAGGCTGTAATCTTTTCTCTAGCAGCATCATCTTTTTCATAGCTATGCTCGACTTCTTTAACCCATTCAGGGATTATGGTTACTGAAGTCAAACTTAATAATTGAGCTTCATCTTCAAACTTCCTTGATAAAGCATCTGCAGCCTTATTAGATTTTCCCAACCTATACTGTATAGTAAAGTCCAGCCCCAGCAGCTTAGTCAGTCCTCTTTTCTGAATGGTAGTAGTGAGTTTCTGTTCCAACAGATATTTGAGGGGTTCATGATCTGTTTTGATAATGAATGAGCCACCCTCCAAGTAATGTCTCCACTTGGTTACAGCCATTAGTATGGCTAGATACTCCTTCTCATAGATAGAGAAGTCAATATGTCTTGGCCCTAAAGCCTTGCTCAAGTATGTTATAGGTCTACCTTCTTGAGAAAGAACTGCCCCTATTCCAGTTCCACTTGCATCTGTCTCTAAACAGAATGGTTTAGAAAAATCAGGTAAGGCTAAAACAGGAGCAACACACATAGCTTCCTTAAGCTGGTTGAAAGCTGCAACAGCACCTTCACTCCACTGAAAACCATTTTTTTTCAACATGTCAGTAAGTGGCTTGCTGATCTGTCCATAACCTTTTATAAACTTCCTGTAATAACCAGTAAGGCCCAAAAATCCCCTTAGAGATTTGAGATTAGTAGGTAATGCCCAGTTCTTCATTGACTCTACCTTGGAAGGGTCTGTAGACACTCCTTTTGCTGATATAATGTGACCCAGATATTCCACCTGCTGTTGGCCAAAAAAACATTTGCTTCTCCTGGCATATAACTGGTTAGACCTCAATACATCTAAAACAATTTGTAAATGATTCAAGTGTTCTTCAAAGCTCCTACTATATATCAGAATATCATCAAAAAACACAAGTACCATTCTTCTCAACAGTTTAGAAAAAACATCATTCATTAAGGCTTGGAATGTTGCAGGGGCATTAGTGAGTCCGAATGGCATTACCTTGAACTCATAGTGACCGTGGTGGGTTCTGAATGTTGTTTTGTAGATGTCCTCCTGATTAACTCTGATCTGCTAATAACCAGCCCTCAAATCTATCTTTGAGAATACCTTTGCACCCTTAAGTTCATTCAATAGATCTTCAACCACTGGAATAGGAAATTTATCCTTTACTGTCATAGCATTAAGTTGCCTATAGTCAACACACAATCTCCATGACCCATCATTCTTTTTAACTAATAGGCAAGGTGAAGCAAAAGGGCTTCTACTTGTCTGAATAACAGATGAAGTAAGCATCTCCTGTATTTGCTTCTCAACCTCTGTCTTCTGATGGTGAGGAAACCTATAAGGTCTGAGGTTAACTGGTTGAGAACCAATCTTCAAGGGAATACAATGATCATGTGATCTGACAGGTGGTAATTTTTTTGGTTCTTCAAAGATATCCGCATATCTGTTGAGCAAAACTTGTATTTCAGCTGGAGTTTCAAGCTCTTCACACTCCAAGTTCAGCATGTACAGCTCTCCCATCAACTCATTGTCCTTATCCATCATCTTTTGTAACTTATCTCCTGAGATGAGTTTGAGTCTAGAGTCACTTTCTCCCCCTTTTAAGATAACAGGTTTTCCATCCTTTTGGAATGACACTGATAACTCATTGAAATCAAAGACCAGTGGACTGTATCTCTTCATCCAATCCACCCCCAATACCATATCACTTCCCCCCATAGATAGTACCCTTAAATCACGAGTGAACCAATGACCCTGCATCATCCATTCAAGGTGCTGACATTTAGCAGTGCTGTACAACTTGTCACCATTAGCCACTGTTATAGCTAAGGGATTGGTATGAAGCAGTTCTGTCCCTTCTTTAGCCCATCTGGGGGTCACAAAGCTATGAGTACTACCACTGTCAATGAGAACAATTATAGGTTTTCCCTTTAAGATTCCCTGAATCCGCAATGTGCTATGACCAGCACTGCCTGTCAAGGCATTTATAGAGATCTCTAAATTTCCCTCCTGAACCACTTGTTCCCCTACCAGATCACCACTACCTTCAGGTATGTCATCCTGATCTTCAGTCACTTCCTGTTTCTCCTCCTCCACAGTGAGAGAATTTAACTGTTTGCTCTTACAAACATGACCAGGGCTAAACTTATCTCCACATCTGAAGCAGAGGTTTTGAGCCCTCCTTTGTTCAATGAGGCTGGTGGTAGGTAATGTTCTCAATGTTTGGTTAGGTGCAGTATAAGGAGGCTTTTGATGAAAGTTAAAATTGGTTCTGGTGTGAGGTGGAGCTTGCAAGTTTGATCTGATAGGGTTCTGTCTGTGTTTCTTGCTTTCCAATTCTAAGGACAGTTCATGTAGCCTAGCCTGTCTATAGGCTGCAGCAAGGGTATTGGGTTCATAAGCTCTCACTCTAGATTTGAGCTCCTCCTTTAACCCACTCACAAAACTAGAGATGAAATATGCTTCAGGTAAATGAGGGTTAAACTGCAATATGTATGGTTTGAGCTCCTCAAATTTCTCCTGATAATCTTCTAGGGTGCTACGTTGTGTGAGTTTGTTAAACTCCTCAATAATATCAGAGTAAGTTCTATCACAGAACCTCTGACACAGGTCTCTAGAGAACTCTAGCCAAGTTACCCTAGGCTTTTGCATAACATACCCATCAAACCATACCTCTGCCTTCCCAGACAAATACATTGCTGCCACCTCCAGCTTCTGATGATCAGCAATGGCAAAAATAGTGAAATACTTTTGACACTTTTTAACCCAACCCCTAGGATTAGTGCCATCAAAAAGGGGTAACTCTATTTTTGGCCTAGGTGTAAAAGCCTGCATTCCAGTAGCATTGCTAGTACCCGCATGGATATCATTGTGCTTAAGGGATCCTACAGGTGACTGTAACAATGCTTGAGTAGTCTCAAATGGACTTTTAGATAAAACTCCAGGTTCATCATGCTTAAAAACATGTTTACCTTGATCATTGACAACCGTAACCTCCACAGGAAGCTTCCCTTCTTTTTTACTCTGAGTGTTAGATGTAGTGATAGCAACCCCTTCAGCAGAATGGCTCTGTGGGTCAACCTTGTGGGTCATCAACTCTAAGACCTTGCTCATATAGCCTTGGTTCTCAGCTAACTTGTCCTCAATGCACCTCTTTTGCTCCTCCCACCATTTTGGAACAGTAGCATCAACAATTTGTATAGCTTCCAGTTGATTTTACAGAGACTGCACCTGCTCTTGCAGTGTGTTAAGTCTGGTTCCCTCAGCCATTGTTGATTGAAATCTGTGTTTCCCCAGCTTGCGTGATTGAATCGTGTAGGCTCTTGATACCAAAATTGTTATGAAATATTTGAATGAAAGAAATATATACCATAAATGAAGAAGAAGATAGAGATTGAAGAGAATTGAGATAAATTTCATTGATAGCCAAAATGCCTCCAATACAGCTGGTATATAATCCTCTGACAGATTCTAACCGTTTCCTACAACTAAGGAATTACATGAATATTCTCAATTAACTTTTATTAACTAATTCCTGAATACATAACAATAATTCCAGCTGTCAGTTGCTATATTCTCTTTTCCTCTAGAAGCTTGTAGCCTTTGGTGGATAACCATCAGCTAGGCCTTCATTCTGTACTCTCACTTGTACCAACTTGGCTGCACTCTTACCCAATGGTACTAGCTCAGTTGTACTACTAACTGCCTTCTCCAGCTTAACTGTTTTTCCCATCAGCTCCTTAAGCTCAGCTCTATCACCATCACCATCCACCGTTGCTTGTTCCTCTGGTGTCACATTACGCCTCTTGATCCTGATCTTCATAACAAATACTCTATCATCAATCAAATCACTCGACTTTTGACAAAGTTGAATATAGGTACAGTTTTCTTTTCTTTTTCAAATATGATTTATCTATTTAATAATATTTATTATTTATTTATATTGTTGAGAAGGCCAAGGGATATTGAAATTTAGCTTTTATTGATACTTAGTTCAGGCCTAAGCCCAATCATTTTAGGCTAAGCTTTCGCATTCCACTTTTATGATGAATTAAGTACTCAAGTAATTCATTTATCAAGTATCAACTCCCCCAAGTCCAACCCAAGTTGATAATTGTGGTTTGTGGAGCATATTCTTCACCAGAAGAGGACAAACAAAGCAGATGACAGACTGTCATAATCACATCACATATTCACATTGCCATGAAAAAGGCTGTAAATCAAGGAAAATGCAGTTTGATCCGATTCACATCTTTGTATTTCCGTCATTAGTAGTAATAGTCAGGGTTGCGACCGCTACGGTCGTTATTTAGCGGTTGCGACTTCCTTCGCCGCCGATATTCGCGGTCGATATTTATCGTAATTGATCGCAGTAACATTCATTACGTCCGCAACGGCGATAAATTCAACGCGACTGAAAAAACGTCTGCGATCGTAATTTAAATATCTGGTAGTAGTAGTTCTTTTGTCTGATTTTTATCTTTTCTTTGCAGACCAGACAGGCAATAAGATAAGCACCAAGAACTCATAAAATATGTAAATCACCAACTCCAGAAACAAAAATATGGTTCATTTTTATCTATTCAAAGATCAACCAAAAGAGAAAAAGCCTACTACTGAAAACACGGCTTCCATGATTACAGATCAAGCAAAACCAACAACAGATAAGAACAAGAACAAAAAAGGAAAAGAAAAGAAAAGAACCCGTTAATTAAAATGAGAAACAATCTAAGATCATTGGGAAGCGTAGATGTGAACTCCAATGGCAATACAAAAGATAGTAATGAGACCAAAGTAGATAATAGCGTGGACGAAAATGGAAGCTCCACTGGTTTGCATGTTCCCAAATTCGACAACCTTGTTCTTACCAGGTACTTGAAACAACAATCCAGGACTTAGCAAAACGAACAGCACTGTTGCTACTAAGACAGGACCCCAGTCTGCCATTTTTGCCCCCTCTCCTTTGTTTTTGTTTCTTGACAGAAAGATTAAAAGTGAAGAAGAACAAGAAAAGGAGAAAGTAGAAGTACAGAGAAAATAAAATGTGAAAAGTTTTTGGAAAGAGAGAAGAAAAAGAACGTGTGATGAGAGAGTAAAGGGGATGGGTAATGGGGACACAGTCTGAGAAAGAAGACGAAATAAGACAGTTTGCATCCATATTGGAATTTGGATCCTTGTCGTTGTCGGGTGCCGTGACACGAACGGGCAAACGTGCGAGCTCTCTCCGCTGTTTGTTTTTCTGATTTCAACGGCTAAGATTTTCTTGGGTTACTCTTACTTACATGATGAAGTACCAATTACTTATTAGAATAAGTGGTTTAAGGTTATTCGTTAGCAAATTATAAATAAATAATAATACTTTGTATTTAATTTAATTTTTCTGGGAATCTTGCACGTTGGAATTAAAGAGGGCAGTGCTTCGAATATTTATATTTTTATATTATTTAAATTTAAATTTATAAAATTATTTTAAAATTTAATATTCGTAAATTATTCGTATTTAATTCGCATATTATTATTCGAATTCAAATTTGAATTAAATAATATTATTCGTCGGATATCCGAATTCGTTAAAATTTCGAATTCAATAAATCAATTTTTTAAAAAATAAAATATAAAATCAAACAAAATTTATGTGTTTTATAAATAAACGGATTCGGATATCCGAATCCGTTATCCGAATCCGCAGAAATAATGCAGATTCGGATAATAGATATCCGAGGTCTCATATCCGCATCCGTTCTGAATCTGCTGCGGATAGTAATTATAATATCCGAATCCGACTTTTATCCGAATCGAAAAATTCAAATCCGCAAAAAATAGATTGGATATCCGCGAATATTCGAATCCGCATTTTAAATTGTCATCCCTAATTAGAACAAAATTCTCATGCAAAGGTCTCTTTCTTTCGTCCAAATAAATGCAACCAGTACTAAACGGTGAATCCAATTGAACTGGTCCGATCAATCTGAAATTTGAATTTTAATATTTATAAATTTTTTTATTCGATTACGATTTTTTTTTGTTTGTATATCTCCTTTGTATAAAAAATAATCCGTCCAAATGGATGTTTTTAGCTTTTTAGGTTAAAGGAGAAAAGGGGAATGAACTCAGGAAGGGCATAATGAGATCTTAATCTCAAGATACAAAAGGGACAAGGCGAAATTGGTAGAGCTACGGACGTATTTAATTGGATTAGATTTGGTTAAAGTATTTAGGGAATTTTTATATTATAATCAAAAATATATTTTAATTTTTATATTGTAGTCAAAAATATATTTAGTGAGTAATTTAATTTTAACACGTGAAAAAAATAAAATTAGTAACGTGTTAATGATTATGTGAACATGTGAAATTGATAGAAAAAATGACTAAAAAAAATGATAACATGTTAATTCTTTTTTATCCAGGTGGAATTTAAAAAAACAAATTTTTTTTACCCCAACTCTCTCCTTTACCCGTAAAAACATATTATCATTTTTTTTCAAAGCATTTATTCTGATAGTTTTTAAATTCCACTTGAGTAAATTTTTTTAAGACATTATCATTGTTTTTTCAAGTCATCTATTGTGTTTATTTCATATGTTCACATTAGTATTTTGATAATTTTTTATTAATACTGTTATCAATTTTAATTTTTACATTTTCAAACGTACAAAAATTAAATTATTCACTTTTATAATATAATGATTAAAATACATTTTTGTTATGATGTAAAGATTTGTTAAGTATTTTAACCGTTAGATTGAGTTTTGGTACGTAAATTTACTAATTGATAATTTTCAAATTCAAAAAATATTGGAATTAAACATGTACAATCATGAGTTAAATTTTATTATTTTACGAAAATAATCAAACATTAATTATTTAATTATCATTTTACAATTATATTAAATATGATAATTAATATAATAAATTTCAATTTTACAATTATATTAACATTTATAAACATTAATTAAGAATTAATTATTATTTTCAATTATTTTATATTTAATAGATAATTTTTAATGACTTAAAAAAAATTTATTAACATTTCCCTTCCATTATTAGAATCAGAAAATTCAAACAGCCTCAGCGAAAATTGGAAACCTCACAAAATCCCGTCAAATTGGAGGAATTTCAGTTAAAAAAATACCCCACGTGGAAGAATCTCATTGGTTTCCCTTCCCAAATTTTCATACCCTTTCCCATTTCTTAGGATTTTCGTCTCAATTCTTTATTCTCTCTCCTCTTTCCCTTTTTTTTTTTTTTTTTTGTGTGGATAATTTCTCTCTCTCTCTCTCTCTCCTCTTTCCGGTCGGTGCATTTTCCGGGAAAATCCCAATTTTCCCGACAGAATTCCCGACCGACGATTGTTCCTTTTCTTTTTCTCGTCAAAACTCCGAAAACTTCTTCGCGCTTTTTTTGAAGTTGAGAGTCCTCAGTTGTTTTTTTTTTCCCCGAATCGCTTGATTTTCCCGCTTCACCTCTTCTCAATTTGTTTAATCAATAGATCGAGCTGCATTTTGGAGAGGTTTTAGCGGTTTAATTGGAATTGAAATCAAATAAGTTTCTAATTCTGGTTAGTTGTTAGTTTGTTTTATTAATTTGTTTTTATTCATTTTTCTTTCATATGAGAAAATTGGAAATTCTATGCGTGTAGCAGGGATTGGAGATGGCAAGTCAAAGCGGTTCATCGAGGCGAAGTTTATCAAAGGTAAGCTTGTCATCAGCGAGGAAAAAACCATCGGAGAATGGAGGTGCCGACTCTGGCCGAAAACTCTTACCACCTCGTCCTATGTAAGTTTTTCATTTCAGATTTTATGTTTCGTTTTTTATCATTATTAAAAGATACTATTTTGATTTGAATTTCGAAGAATTATTGAAGTTTGGATGAAGAAAATTTTAAGTTATGATGTGTAAAAGGCACAATTTAGTTTGTTGAAGTTTTTTTAAGAAAAAGAATTATTGAATTTGAATGGATTGATAAAGGCTGTAAATCATATAACTAGTGTTTTATTTTTCCGGTTGTTTTTTAAAGAAAGGAATTTTTACTTTAATTGCTAGTGCTTGCATAATCTTAAGTACTTCGAAACTACCTGCTAGAAAATACATGACGGTAATTGCATTTGTCAGTCGCTTCTGGATGATTCTTTGGAAATGTTTCTGCAATTTAGTCTTTAAAACTTGGTGTTAGCTCTTGAGTATTGCCTTGAAAGGGTTAGTTGTGTGCCTATTTTTTGTGGCTGCCTTTTGCATAAAAGAAGGGGGTGTGGACAGGTATATTCAATATGATGGGAGTTAAAAACATTATCAACCATGATCTTCTTTTTCCTCTTTAGTCTTTACATTGTATATGTGTTGCCTATGTTGCTTGGCAACGCAACCAACATAGGAGCATTCAATTTTACCCTTTTATTTGGAGAGTCATACTCTCATATTGATAAGGATGTGCACAAGTTGAGGTGTTAGATATGTGTCTAACGCAGGTATTTAAATAAAGTTGAAGAGTTTAAGCAATATATGTTTTTCTGCTAGTTGCACTGCTTTAAACATGAATCTTCATTTCTTCGCTGTAAAATATGTTCACACTCTTGAGACTGGCATCTTTCTTTGAAATTTTGATTCTGGAAGAGTAGAAGCTGATACTGTATAGCAACTTGCAAAGACAGTGGACCGTGTACATTTATTTTCTACTAATCTTGCTACTTGGTGAAAATTCAAAGCAGTCAGTAATAATTTGTGAAAATTCATGTTCTAAATGTGTACATTCTGTCAAATTAGTGATGAAAAATGGTTAAAGATTCTAATTAATGTAAAATTTCATCTTGAAAAAAGTAGTAATGGAACTTTTTGTTTCAACTTGCATGTTGAAAGGGGACTAGCTGGAGAGCGTACTGTGAGGAGGTTGCGGCTGTCAAAGGCCCTGACAGTACCTGAAAATACAAGCATTTATGAGGCCTGCCGGAGGATGGCTGCTCGTAAGGTTGATGCTTTATTGCTTACTGACTCTAATGCATTACTTTGTGGGATCCTCACAGACAAGGTATGACTTATATCCTTGAGGACTGTAACGAATTCCTTTTACGTAAATCTCAAAACAAGTGGACACAACTACATGAATTAATTTCTTCACTCTGATATGATATCTTAGGTCATGCTCTCTCAGGCATTTTGGATTTGACATTTGCATGAAGAACACTCTTTCTTCTTATTTATTTATTCTTTTGGCCCGGGGTGGTGGGGGTGGGAGAGTGGCTCACTGACTTGCAGACCTTTAGTGACCTATAATAACTATGATGTCTCTTATTTATTGTTTTTTTTTATGTCTGAAGGACATAGCAACAAGAGTGATTGCTCAGGAGCTTAATCTGGAGGAAACACCAGTTTCCAAAGTAATGACTAAGAACCCTGTATTTGTTCTTTCTGACACTCTTGCTGTGGAGGCACTCCAGAAGATGGTGCAAGGTTGGCCTTTTCTGGTGGACCCACCCTTTTATGTGATATATTGTCTTTTATCTTAACCTCTAATATTGTTCTGATATCATTCTAAACAGGAAAATTTAGACACTTGCCTGTTGTAGAGAATGGGGAAGTTATTGCTTTGCTTGATATAGCTAAGTGTTTGTATGATGCTATTGCTCGAATGGAAAGGGCAGTTGAAAAGGGAAAAGCTATTGCTGCAGCTGTTGAAGGTGTAGAAAAGAATTGGGGAACATCTTTCTCTGGTTGGTGGATAAAGTTATCTTTTGTCTTCAATAGTTGTTTTTGTGCCTTTTACTCTTATTTTTGGTCCTTGTATTATTCCTTTTTTTTTAGTTTAGCTATCAGCAGACCAATTTTAAGTCTGCTACCTTTTGGGATGATATGCAGGTCAGAATACATTCATTGAGACACTTCGAGAGCGTATGTTCAGGCCCTCACTGTCTACTATTATTACAGACAATCCAAAGTAGGTAATACTTTCTTTTTCCTTTTTTTGTTCTTTTTAATATATATCTATGTGGTCCTTTATGCAACTTCTGTTAATGATATTTTGAGTAGCTTTGCTTAATATGATGCCCATCTCTCAGGATTGTAACAGTTTCATCAGCTGACACAGTTTTAGCGACTACAAAAAAGATGCTTGAATCTCAGTTAAACTCTGCAGTTGTGACAGTTGAAAACAAACCACGGGGGATTCTAACGTGAGTATCTTTTGAATCAAATTGCAATTCAACATTTTTCCATATGTAGTTGAGGGAGTGAAGGAAGGACTAAGGAGCATTGTCAATTCTGGTTTTATTATTTTTAATTGTTACAGTTGTCATTGATGTATATTCTAATTTATTCCTTTGAATTTCTGATAGTTCAAAGGATATACTGATGCGAGTAATAGCACAAAATCTGCCTCCAGAGACTACTTTAGTGGAGAAGGTATTTGCCTCTTTTGGATTTTTTTTTTCCTTTTTATGTCAGCAGAATTTTGTTCTTATGACTTGAGCTTATACACTAGTAGCAGCTCATCATTTTTAACCTCTATAATAAGCACATTCTTGAGTTCTAGTCATTTTGCTTTTGATTTGATGTATAGGTTATGACTCCTAACCCAGAATGTGCAACAGTCGACACACCAATTGTTGCTGCTTTGCATACCATGCATGATGGCAAATTTTTACACCTTCCTGTGGTAGATAGAGGTGATATGAGTTACTACCTTGCAAAGAATATAGTGTTGTACGTACATCGAACTAGTTCTCAATAAGTTTCTTTGGTTGGATGCAGATGGAGAGGTAGTTGCTGTTGTTGATGTGATCCACATTACTCATGCCGCTGTTGCCACAGTAAGTCAAGTCAGTATCGTTCTAAGGCTATGGTGTTCTTAAAGTAGTCTTACAGGACAAGTGTTGTAGTGTATATATATATATAAGGACAAACTCCAAAACTGCAAATAGTGAATGACATATATACCTTTGAAAATTTTTAAAATTAACTATTTTATCCGTAATTAATTATTTTCTTATTAAATTAATATGACTAATCTTTATTTATTTCTTTATTAATATTGAACTCCTTAATTATTAATTAAATTATCCTTACTCGATAATTTTCATTTTAAATTAAATATTGACTAATTTTTATGTATCTATTTCCTTATTTACCTTAAATTCTTTTATTAAAGGAAATTGTTCTTAATAAACAAGAATGAAGTTTGCAAAACACAATAATTAAATGTGACTAAATTAGACATTTTATGAAAATCCATCTTTTTTAGTTACATAAATAAAGCTTCCTTGTGCTTTAAATGTTAAGTAATTGTAGATTAATCAAATCATGATTCACAAACTCATTATTTTCATATTTATAATTATAACATTACGTAATATATCCAAAGCACTTGACAAACTTGTTTAAATATTTTTTGACATGGTTATGAGAAATCTAAGAAGATTATGATTGTTTTTTCAATTTCCCTTGGTGATTCATGATGTTTTTGTTATGGTCTCATAATTTTCTTCAATAACTAGGTTGCGAGTACTTCTGGGATCAATAATGAGGCTGCCACAACAACGATGCAGAAGTTTTGGGATTCCGCAATGGCCTCACCTCCCAATGAAGATGATGATGAGACAAGAAGGTTTGTTATGTTGATGTTTCTCTGATTATATAGTTGTGATTTGTGCCATTACTGTTTACTAACTTATTGAGAGTGATCTTTCAGTGATAATTCGTTGAAGCTGGCTTCTGATGTAGCAGAGACAGGGAGATCTCTTCCCTATCCTTCAGCCAATATACCAAATACATTTGGTTTCAAAATACAAGATAAATGGGGCCGAATGCATAGATTTACTTGTGGTATGCTACTGTTTCTACTCATGAACTAGGCACCTCCATGAATATATGGTCTTTTCTTTTGCATGTGGCACATGTGCAAGTGTTGCTTGTCTTTTCACTTGTAAAAAATGTGCATCCTAACCAAGTTAACTTGTAAATGACACTAGCTTCAAGAATTGATCATTTCTTTTTGGTCCAAGTTCTGATCTTATGGTTAATATCTATGTGTGATTTAAAATTGGTTAGTGGTGCTATATTGAGAGCACTTTTCTAGTGGGCAGGCCATTTTCCACAGTTGCTGAGCATTGTGTTGAACAGATACTATTATAGGATCTAATTTTTTGTCAACACCTTGCATTTATACCAACTATTGTGTCTAGAAAATTTGTATTTAATAGGTTTTTTGCTCGTTGCTTCTGGATACAGATACACGCAACTTGACAGATCTAATAACTGCAATCCTTCAGAGGCTGGAGGATGACAGAGATAGAAACAGCGTGCCACAAATTCTGGTAGTTTTTTAGAAATATTATTAGTTTATGATAATTACTTGGGTATCTAATATATTTTTCTCTGAAATTTATACTAATTGGTGTGCATATTATGCAGTATGAAGATGAAGACCATGACAAAGTTGTACTGGCATCAGACAATGATCTTGCAGTGGCTGTGGAGCATGCAAAATTAGTCGGTTGGAAGGTATGATTGTACTGTCTGTTTATATGGATGTACATCTGATAGAGCATTTTACGGCGGAATTTACTTCAAAGTAGACATGGCTATGACTATATGACTCTAACATTAAGGAAAACTTGTAAATTTCAAAATACTAGTGTTCGACAGAAATCCATGTTGAACTCAAGTCTAAGCTGCATTGGATATTGGTGGCATTAGGCATTAGTGTACGATTTGCATCTTTCCACATTTTAATTATTTCATTTTCTCTTCTTAATTGGATTTGAAACCTTAAAAGGTCTAATCCCTCTTGCAGATTTTATGTTCCCAAGTGTATCACTAATGGTGTGCTTGCTAGGAAAGATGGAAAAGTGGAAAGAAAAAATAATTTTCTTTCCACCAATTGCTTGGTAAAGTTGAAAAATGAGAGGAAAGAAAATAAAAAGTATATGGTTTTACCATTATACCCATTGTAAGTTAAGATGAAAAAATAAAATTTTAAAAATTATGGGTAGTCTTGTATACACACTTGACTCACACCACTCTCATTTTCTTTCCTTTTTTCTTTTCAATTTGGAGTGATTTATTTTTGTTAATAGGTGTGGAAAATGATGATATTTCCTATTTTATTTCCTCACACTTTTCTTTCCTACCAAGTACACTCAAAATTCATTTTCTTTCCTCTTTCCATCCTTCCACTTTTCCACTCTACCAAGCACACCCTAAGAGTTGTAAAATTAGCACCTGAACCTGATATATACTAGTGATAACTTCATTGGATTTTTCAGCTCAATTAAGTTTAAGACATCTGATTGATGATTTTTTGCAGGGTTTGAGATTGCATTTAGATTATTCAGGAACAAAAAATCATCGAAGGGCTTCTGGTTCGGGAAGCTTGGATTATGCTCGGTCTGATGCGCGGACTACTGCATACAGTGCTGTTGCAGCAGGGGCTGCAGTTGTTGCTGGGTTGAGCTTATTAGCATACTTGAGGAAAGCCGGTAATTAGCATTGTTAAAAACTTCCCATTCATAAATGATATATATGTCAAGAACAATGCAACAACTTTCTTTAGGATTTAATGGTCAACTTGAGTTTGGCTTAGAGGCACTCCTAGTGCTTGATTTTTTTTATTTTTTTTTTTCCCTTCATTTTTGGGTCAACACTCAACAGGATACAAATTAAGAAAATCATTTGTTTTTTTTTTGTGCTGCTTGCTGTATAGCTTACAATGTTGAGCTATGGCTGTCGCCATTATTTATCACCTTGGAAGTTTTGCAACTTAATGAAGGGTGGAATTACAATGTATAAAAAATAAACAGTAGCATTTGATGAAATAAAATTTGCTTCAGGTTTTCAAGTTTGGATTCCGTGAATTATAAATGCTCTTAAATATGATGCATCTGCTGACACAGGTTCAAACAACGCAGGTCTATCTTATTTTTCCAAACCCAATTAATAAAATAAAAAAAAATAAAAAAAACTCAAACACCTTAACTCGAAATTATCCAAAATTGAAAGAATCCGAAATCAAAACCAATCCGATCAAAACTCATAGTAGCTGAGGTCTTCTGGGATATTGAACTGACGAGGCTTTGGAAGCTGTTAGATGGAGGTTGAGATTAATTCGGAGTTTGATCTTTGAAATGCATTTCGATATCTTTCGGAAAGTGTTGGGAGGACAAATGGAATAAATAAAAAATGAATAGAGGGTTTAACAAATATGTGCTTTGTCTGAAGTTATTGGTTAACTCTGAATTTATTAAATGTTTTACATGCAATGATCCAATCCAAATAGATAAATGCTCATATGAGTATAACAATGGAAACCCTAACTTAATGTAAAAAAAAAATACAAAAAATAATTACAAATTTTATTATAACCTGAACCCTACCGTTTGCTAACTGTAATTATGGGTACCAGTTCTATGACAAATAACTTTGTAATTTAGCCTTTCAAGTTAACAATCATTCAAAAGTCCAAGCCATTGACAAGATTGATTGAATTTCATTGCATCTTTACAAGGTAAAGCTAGCCGAAAACGAAAAGACGTACTAAAGTAGGATTGTAAAATTTCAACTTTCAACCACCGACAGCTTTGGCTGCATGTTGGATAAGTGTGAATCGAAGGAAAAAGTAATGTTTCCTTTCCTAGATGATGTGAACAACAAAATTTGAGATTTAAAAAAGGTTACTGCCTGTATTAAACATACATATTTGATTAATTATGTTTAATTATATTCAAATATATCTTATTTATTATATCATTTTCATATTTTTAAATATATTATGTATTATGTTCAAAAATTATTAAATTTGATTTTGCCCGATTGTGATTTGTGACATAATAATTCTAAGCTTTAAGAAAAAAGGTTCACTGGCAGAAGCCCAAGATACCATTTGTATGGTCCAACGGATTCTTCGAAATATTAATCGCTACTTTGTAAAAATCCAACAGGAAGCAGAAAGAACCAAATTGTAAAAATGAAGCTTCTTTGAGTTCAATCCTGAAGAAGAATGGAACAAGCACCAGAATATTTCTTTTTTTATTTTTCTTTTTTGGTTTAATGAACTAAACAAGCACCAGAAAAGCCTTCAACTGTCGGTTTGTGGGTCCAATCTGAGCCTATTCAAGCTGTTGTTGGTTTTAGTTCTTCAAAGCCTGATTTTGGGTCTTGTGGTAGAATCTTTTTTAACTTTTTTTAAGCTCCTTTAGTCCATTTCTTGGACTAAAAGAAGAATAAAATACAGTGCTTTTGACTGATTTCCACATTCCTTAGTCTCTAAGCGAGAAAGTAGTGAAGCAGAGCACCTAATTTATTGGTCTTTCCCTTTTTATCTTTAAAGTGAAAAATAAATCTATTTACAGGCAGTTCGTTCAATTCGTAGATTCGATTATTATTAGATCAAATTTGGATGAGTATTTTTATGATTCGAGTCGGTTCGATTCGGTTCTGTCCGGATCACTGTTCACATAATAAAAAATATTATTTTTTAAAATTTAATTTAATTTAAAAAATAAAATAAATATATATATATATTATGAACAGTATATTCGAATCTGCGGGCAGGTTCGAGTCCACCTAAGGCCGGACATGGACAAAAAAGTTCAAAAAAATTTTAAACTATAATCCGACCTGACTCGATCAATGAACAAATCTAATGGGAAGCAGTAGAAATCTCCTTAAAATTTAAGCATGGTTTATCTTGGTGAAGACTAAATTCCTTTCGGGGCCTCAGCCGATTGAAATGTTAAAGGCTGAAAGAAGCAACACGCCTTTAATTTACCTGTCTCCAATTATCTAAAATCTACTTTATTAAATGGTTTTTGTTACCTCAAATTCAAATCCGAAATTATTCCAAAGCGTGGAAAATTATTATTGATAGGTTTTTGGATTAGTCGGTGATTTTTTTATGGAAAGATATTTGGAGAATTGTCGAGTAGGATTTGAAATGAAGATAGAAGTTAGAAGGACGCAAAATTTTATATTTCGAAACATATTTTAATACTTATATCAATAAAATTTTTGAAGATAAGAGAACATATAGTAAAATAGTTATAAAGAAGATGATGAAAGGAGAATCTAAGGGTTTTTTGTTTTATCTCGTACCTTTTATATTTAGGGTCATGAAAAATCTAGAGTTTTTCGTCTGGTCTATCCGTCCGCCAGCTATGGTAATTGTCTACCCGCATGTATCTTGTCTGACCAAATTAGTTATGAACATGTGTCATTCTCTTTAAAAAGATTAACTAGTGATTCTAAACTAACGGGCTTTTTACCTAATTTAGTGTTAAGTTTTTTTTTTTAATTTAAACCCAGGGTATTTTTTTCATCTTCATTTTGTGATTGATGGAAGATTAATTCCTGTCGGACCGAAAGTGTAATGGTAAAGCCTTCCAAACATTAGCTACTTCCAAAATTTGAATATTGATTCTCATCTTAAAAATTTGAGTCACTTTACTACTTCAATTAATTAAATATTGATAATTTAGTGTTAAGTCTTAACACTATGTAATGTGGATATAACAATTATAATACGCATCAAGTCGCTTTGGAGATAACTGAACCGTCTATTCTATCTAATACCAAAAAAGTTTGATTAATAAGTTTTTTTTTTTTTTTTTGTCTTCACCTAAACCATTTTGAATTCGAATTGTAATTTCTTGTTGGTACTAATTTTTAATGCATAATGCACACGATCAATGAAAAAAAGAAACTGATCTTTTCATTTAAAAAAAAAAAGTAAACAAATTGGATTAAAAATAATTAGACATGCTTGGGCCACCATTAAAGGATGATTGTCTTAATTGAAGCTTTATTTTTGGTAATGGGAGGCCTTCATGGCGCATACCAAGTTCTTTATTTCACTTTGCCTGTTCAATTTTCATGCGACTATAGCTGCTCAAATGTTTTAGTTTTTTATCATCCGTTTTGTTAACGAGTATTTTTAAAATATTTATTTTTTTATATAAAAAGAGATCGCGGATTCGTAATTTAAGAATAAAATAAAAGATTATAAATATTAAAATTCGAATTTCAAATATGTTAATCACATTTTAATGATTATTACTCTTAAAATTTAAAATATTTATTAAGATTAATTAAATTACTATTTATATTAATATTTTATATTAAATGCAATAGTTAATATATAGCTATTCTGATAAATGTTAATGAATTGAAAATAATAATCTAATATGATAACCTTAAAAGAGTGTTTTAAAGAAATCCATTCACCATTTCTTGTGTTGGAACTAGGGTTATCGGTACCGTACCGGTACCGGTCATATCAACCAGTACGTACCATTTTTAAGGTAAATCGAAACGGTATAAGTGTCGTTCCATTTCGATTTTGGTACCGACCTGTACCGGTCGTACCGGCCTGTATCGGTTAGTACCGGACAATATCAGTCAGTACCGGTAGGTACTGATTCGTACCCGTTGGTACAAGATTTTAATTTTTTTTAAGTTTTTTATTTAAAAATTCACTTATTTGAATTTTTAAACCAATTTCAATATTTTTTGTGTCATGATCATTTTTATTTTTTTCATAATTATATTTAAAATATATATATATTCATTAAATTAGGTTATTGGACATAATTAATAATAATTTACTATATTTTTTTTAACATTTTAATATTTATTTTACCTATTTGATGTTTAAAAATTTAAGATATTAAATATTTAAAATTTATATTTGTATAAAAACATATATATGCTTGTAATGGATTTATATTTGCATGTGTATATAATATATATTTTATTAAAAAACTTGAAAATAAACTATAAATATAGATATATGAAAAAATATTTAAAAAATACTGGTAAACCCGAAACGGTACTCCGAAACACACCGGTACTGGTACGTACCAATACCAGAACAAAAACAGTACGCCCACAGGTACGGTACTGACTACCTTGGTATTAACGATATTCGTTCACCATTTCTTGTGTTGGAACCAGGGTTATCGGTACCGTGGCCGGTACGTACCGTTTTTAAGGTAAACCGAAACGATGTCAGTCTCGTTCCGTTTCGATTTTGGTATCGGTCGTACCGGCCTGTACTAGCCTGTACCGGTTAGTACCGGTCAATATCGATCAGTATTGGTACGTACCGGTCCGTACCGGTTGGTACAATATTTTTATTTTTTTATTTTTTTTATTTAAAAATTCACTTATTTGAATTTTTAAACCAATTTTAATTTTTTTTTGTGTCATGATCATTTTTATTTTTTTTTCATAATTGTATTTAAAATATATTTATGTTTATTAAATTAGGTTATTGGATATAATTAATAATAATTTACCATATATTTTTAACATTTTAATATTTATTTTACCTATTTGATGTTTAAAAATTTTAGATATTAAATATTTAAAATTTATATTTGTATAAAAACATATATATGCATGTAATGGATGTATATTTGCATGTGTATATAATATATATTTTATTAAAAAACTTGAAAATAGGCTATACATATAGATATATGAAAAAATATTTAAAAAATACCGGTAAACCCGAAACGGTACACCAAAACACACCGATACTAATACGTATCAGTATCATAACAAAAACGATCGGTACGGTATTGATATACCTTGGTTTGAACTCAAGATCAAACTATTAAGAATTGTTAATTTTTTTATCCCAATTCATACCTTTTTTTTTGTAAAAATATACTTTTTGGATCTTCAGAATTTGCATGTAGTATATCTGGTTAGGGTTTGAGAATCGAAATTCTAATTTAAAATTTCATCTTCAAATCTTAAAATTAACTAGGTGAAACCATATGATAAGTATCAAAAATCATATGTTGCACATTTGATTAAGGCATTAAGCACAATGTTCATTAACAATGGGTGGGAAAGGGGTATATTAAGACATTATCAAGTAAATTATCTTCTTTAATTAGCTCTTACAGATTTTAGTTATAAATTTTTTTATTATGCTGCATTTGAATGATCATAAACTCAATCATAAAATATAAAATTGACATGATAGAATCCCTTGTTAATCATTTGAACCATATTTAAAATAAGAATGGTTGCCATTTATTTTTTATTTTTTTGGTTACTCAAGGTATTCTAGGCTTCGCTCAGGACTAATCTTTCGAGATACTATCGGATGTCACGTCGGAAATCTCTCAAAAAAAAAAAAGTTCTGTATTCACAAAAGTTTGAACTTGAGACCACTTACTTTTTTTTGAAATTATAATTTTTTTTTGAAAGTATAAGTTTAATTTTCCAACCATATTATTGCTGTATGTACTTTTTTTTTTTTTTTTTTTTTACAATGGCAGAACAGATTAGTATTAAGGAGGAAGGGAGGGAAAATCTTGGCACTGTTAATACACTTATAGTAATTAATGTATTTTTATTGTGTTTATATATTTTCACGTATTATAATTATATTTAAAATATTATTTATTTATATAAATTTTAATATATTAATAATTTATATTATATAAATTTTAATATATTTATATATTCGTATCATATAATATTTTATATCATATTTTTAATTATTTTTTTATATTATATTTATATTGTATAATTATATCTTATTTAAAGTTGTCAAATTTAACTGCCAGCACAATGACTGCTGTCTCCCTTTAATATAAAAAACCAAATCTGAATTTCACATGTCTATTGTATAATCAAATTACTTTGACATTCTTGATTCTTGTCTTCATATTAGACAAAGTTCGAACATTTCTTAGTACTTTTTGCCCTTTCCATGTAATTTGGTCATTAAAATGCAATTTGAAGTATTTTCAAATTGTATTTAGATTTTTTAAAAATTTTGAATAATTTTAAAAATACATTTTTTTTATATGGACATGATATGAAATGCTATCATAAAAATTGAATTTTGATTGATAAAAGAAGAAAACTTTTTTTATATTTTTTATTTAACATTAATTAATCTATTTTTAACGTATATTATCTAAATTCAAGATAAATATCATATATGAATACGTGTTCGATACAGATTATACTCTTATATTCATATTTAAATATATGTCAAATATAAATATCGAATATGAATATTTTTTAAAAAAATAAAAAATTTGGGTAACAAATTTTAACTACAAATTGATGAATGAAAATTCAAGTAAAAGTGTTTACATTGTTAAGAAAAATTATTTTCCTTTTTTAACTTGCTAGTTTGAGTGAAAAAACATGGAGAATCTTTGTCATATCAGTAATTGCAAATCTTACGAAAATGATGGTCTATTTGACCATTGCTTAATCCAACTCACTTTACCCACATAAATTCTACTAAAATGGAAAAAGAAATAATCAAATTTAATCCTTGATAAATGGACATGAAGAAAACGTAACAAATTCCATATTCCAGATGTAATTTTCACTGTCTCTTTCTTGCTTTTCCTTTTTTGTTGTTTTTCAATTAAAAAAAGAAGCATTCATCACTATAAAGAACACAAAACCAGAACCTTCTTTTTCCTTCTCTGTGGGTCTGTCTTCTTATATCTAATATCCTTTTGTTCACTGAGAATTTCTCTCATCCTTTCTCTACACTGAAAATATCTAAGCAAAGATAAGAACTTTATGTAATAATGTATTGAATTCCGAATCAAGTTTTCATTTTTGTTTCATTATAGGATACGTTTTGAGGTGTTTGGATTGCTGGAAACCTTCTATAAAAGCAAAGGGATAACCCTCTTGTTATCTAGATAAGTAAAAGACCAATCTTTTTCTGCAGGCTTCAATGGGAGGATTCAAAACCAAGCCACCAATCTCATTTTCCTTCATTTTCTTGCTGTTTCTCACTGTGTCATGTCTCTTCACACCATTGGGAGCCCAGCAGCAATCACCCATTAAGACCATAGTTGTTTTGGTGATGGAAAATAGATCCTTTGATCACATGGTTGGGTGGATGAAGAAATCTATCAACCCTGCAATCAATGGGGTAAATGGGGATGAATGCAATCCCGTTTCAACAAAAAATCCAAACCCAGAATCCATTTGTTTCACTGATGATGCTGAGTTTGTGGATCCGGATCCAGGCCATTCTTTTGAAGCTGTGGAGCAACAGGTATTTGGTTCTGCCTCTTTTCCTTCCATGTCTGGCTTTGTGGAACAAGCACTGTCAATGTCTCAGAACCTGTCTGAGACTGTCATGAAAGGTTTTAGGCCTGAGGCTGTCCCAGTTTATGCTGATCTTGTAAAGGAATTTGCAGTCTTTGATAGGTGGTTCTCTTCAATTCCTGGTCCAACACAACCCAATAGGTTGTTTGTATATTCTGCTACTTCTCATGGCTCAACAAGTCATGTTAAGAAACAGTTAGCTCAAGGTTACCCACAAAAAACAATCTTTGAATCACTTCATGAGAATGGTAAGGACTTTGGCATTTATTTCCAAAACATACCCACAACTTTGTTCTATAGAAATCTGAGGAAATTGAAGTATGTATTCAAGTTTCATCAGTTTGATTTAAAGTTTAAGAAAGATGCTAGGAATGGTAAACTTCCTAGCTTAACTGTTATCGAGCCAAGATATTTTGATCTTAAGGGATTGCCTGCAAATGATGACCATCCATCTCATGATGTTGCTAATGGGCAAAAGCTTGTGAAGGAAGTGTATGAGACATTGAGAGCAAGTCCTCAATGGAATGAAACCCTTTTGGTAATTACTTATGATGAACATGGTGGTTTCTATGATCATGTCAAGACTCCTTATGTTAATGTCCCCAACCCAGATGGAAACACTGGCCCTGCTCCTTCTTTCTTCAAGTTTAACAGGCTTGGTGTCCGTGTGCCAACAATCATGGTCTCTCCTTGGATCAAGAAAGGCACTGGTAAGTTCAATTTTTCATCATTGATCTTCAGCTCCCCTCTTCCTATGTTACTCGGACTCAGGTGTGAGTGTAGGACGCGGGTATGTTCAATTTTTTTAAGATTTTCCTGTATTTGGAAGGTCTTTCGAGGATCATATCCCCATACCTATGTCCGGATATACGTCGGATATGGATGTCGGACACGGGTACTTCAAGAAAAATAAGAGTAGGAGCACCATAGCCCTCTTCTATATTCTGCTGTTTCACTTTTAAGGTCTATTGCTATAGTAGAATAGTTCTGTGAAAAACTCATATCTGTCATTTGCTGACTTTCTCCATAAGACGACATTAAGTTTTCAAAGTCAGTTTCTGTTTTTTCCTGCATTGCTTTGTATTATAAGTATATTTTGTCAAAGGGCACTTAATTTTTCAGATTATATAGGATTTGATTTGGTTGATCTTCTTACTGAATAGTCTTATAAGTATGACTCTGCATTAATTGATTGGAATATGTTTAGGCAAGTGGTTGTGGTTTTGACTCCACCGATTTTGACAATTAGGTCGAATTTTCAATTGCCACCTTAGCTGAAGATATATGTGGATTAGTTAATATTGATGTTACTAGGAACATGCTACTTTTTCTAGTAATTTTTTTTTTTTTTGTGCAAATGAGCAACTAAGCTGCTTAGAATCTACAGGCCCTTGGCCTAGAAACCTATGTTACTCGGACTCGGGTATGAGTGTTGGATACGGGTATGTGTCTGACATGGGTATGTTCATTTTTTTCTAAGTTTTTCCATGTATTTGGAGGGTCATATCCCCATACCCATGTCCGAATATGTGTCGGACGTGGGTGTCGGACGTGGGTGTCGGACGTGGGTACTTCAAGAAAAATGAAGAGTCAGAGCTAGAAACTCCTAAGAGATCTTCCTGCATAAAAATTCGTAAGCATGGTGGAGGTTCCAACACCTCAACATTACTTGTACCACCATTGAAAGTAGCTTGTTAAGAAATCTACACAGAAATTTGCCTTTCTAAAGATATGTTGAATCCTGCAATCCTAATCCCTATGAATGAATTGCTGGCACTGATGAATAATAGTGTACAAAGGGTCTTTATCTTGCAAAGGGTTTGTAATTTACTTCATAGCCAAGAGAGAATCTAATTCTTACTTTTTCTAGTAGTTTTACATTAGAATGTTAATCCCCTCATGCTTGTTTTATGCTTGAATTTCTGCTGTTTCTTGTAGTGATAAGTGGTCCAAAGGGACCAACTCCAAACTCAGAATTTGAGCACTCATCCATCCCTGCAACAATAAAGAAAATGTTCAATCTTTCCTCCAACTTCTTGACTCACAGAGATGCTTGGGCTGGCACTTTTGAAGAGGTTGTTGGGGAGTTGACCTCTCCCAGAACTGATTGCCCAGGTATTTTTCCTTCCAACACAATTGATGTGTGGCAAATTTAGTAGACCTGGCAATATTGGACACGACACGAAAAAAAATAATTAGAACATGACACAACACGAAAAAGAAACACGGATACGACACGAATACACGAACATGTAAAAATCTATATAACACAAATTATTAACACGTCAAAATTTATGTAAATATAAAACACCTTAAATACGATTAAGACACGAAAAAAATACACGAACACGACACGGATACACGAATTGCCAGGTCTAAAATTTAGGATCTTCGTGCTGGGCCTAAATGGGAAAAAGGCAGTGTCTACTCGGAATGAAAAGAAAAAGGAAAAAAAAAACCTGAATGGAAAGATGAATGAGATGACTAATTAGTGATTAGGTAAACATAAATTTAATACAAATCTTGTGGACTAATTGGATCTTCTGATAATGTGAAAACTAAATAATTCAATGGACAGATTGGTGAAGAACATATGAAGCATCCATAATTGACTTATGCTAATTTGAAAAGGGAAAAGGATCATTGAACAATAAGACCATCAAAGTTTTGCAAGCATGCATGAGAAACTGAAAGAAATTTATTAGTAGTAATTTGTTTCATTTGAATTTATTGCAGTGACATTGCCAGATGTAGCACCTTTGAGGACAACAGAAGCAAAAGAAGATGCTGGTCTCTCTGAATTTCAGAGTGAGGTAGTTCAACTAGCAGCTGTTCTTAATGGTGACCACTTTTTGAGCAGCTTCCCTGATGAAATGAGCAAGAAAATGAGCGTGAAAGAAGCTCATGAGTACGCGAAAGGAGCAGTTTCGCGGTTTATAAGAGCTAGCAAAGAGGCCATAAAGTTGGGAGCAGATGAATCTGCCATTGTAGATATGAGATCATCGCTTACAACAAGATCTTCAATCCATAACTAGTTGAACCTATCAACCTCTATATTTCTTACAGGTTTTAGAAAATATATTTTCTCATTAAATTTGTCAAGTAATTATGCAATAAAAATAAAGCATTTTTGTGCAAGAACTGTCTTTGAATCATAAAATGTTTGATCATATCTTCATATGCATTGGAGGTGATGAAAATTACTGTCAAAATCCCTTCTGTAGATAACAGCTTCAGGGCTACTTAATTTTCTAGAACTGAAACTCTTTAGAACTTGGTCAGGTAGATTTAGAACAATTTCCTTGCTTCACAAATCACAAGTAGTTAATTTGTTGGCATATGACCACCACCAGGCTTGTATCCCTGCACTAGCTTTTGCCAGAATTTGGACACGAGGGTTGTGATTGCTATCCGAACTCTTCAATTTTCGATATTTGTATCCCACACATATTCAAACATGAGTATGAAGTAGATCTACTCACGGGCCGGGCAGTCCGTCCGGCCCGACAAGCTCGACTCGTATTCGGCTAGGCTTGGGTAGAATATTTTTGATCCGGCCGACCCGGTTTGGAACAGTTTTTTTTTATTATAGTAATATTATTTTATTTAATTTTAATTGTAAAAATATATTAAAAAATAATATTTTATTAAAATGAACAGTGAATTCAGACTTATTGGTCGGGCCGAGGCTTAGAATTTGAAAAAAAATCGAACCGCGACCCGACCCATGAGCACTTCTAGTATGAAGATATGATTTTCTAAATTTATAAAAAACCTATAAAAAATAAAATATGCATACTCATATTGAACACGTATTTGTATTCGACACTAAATATGAATAACTTATATTGCTAAGTAATAGGAATTGTGCAAAACTTTACACCACATGGTTTTAATAATTTAATCGTGAAGCAAATCTTATTGTTTGTTGGAACATGTTTGAATATTTTCCTCCAAATAAACCATGTCAATGGTTCCATAAAGAGAACACATTAATGCTTGAGATACAGCCACAGTGAGCTCAAACTCCTAATGCGAATAAAAATTTACCCAATAAATATATTTGAATCAAGTGCTCACTACAATGAATCAAGCTACTTTGTTCTTGATGTTTGCTTCAAACTACACACTAGTCTGTGATACATATAGACTTATAGTAAGGTACAAAAAAAATTCTTTAAGGCTCCTTTTCAGTTTTTCCTTTTGGCAATACCATGTTTCTGCCCTGCAAACTCTAATAGCTCAAACAAAAAGTGCCACTCAATGTCAATCAAAGAGATCTAGATAAAACTAATACTGACATTAGTGACATACGATAGAATGAGTTATGTGAAGACAGCAGCAGCATCATTCAATGCAGATATCTGGGTTCATATTCCTCTCCTTGGGCACCCTTTTCAGTGACCAAGATAAGACGCTTATCGTCCAAACTTTACATGGAACAAGGACTTTGCCAAGTAGATATGTCTGTAATAAGCTCCCGTAGTTGATCTACCAGAAGCTTGAAATATTCATTCTTGTTCCCAAGCTCCTACAAACAAAAACCACTAGATTACTTGCACTTTTACAGACATTAAATAAACAGCGTTTCTTCATGGATTAAGATTCAAAATTAAACAGCATCAGAAAGAAAACACGATCAGCTAAGCGCTCCTCATTGTTAACACAAGAAAGCATGAAACCGTCACAAATTTCCTATGCTTTCTGAACTAGATAAAACCATAGCATCACACAAACAACATTACTTAAAGAGTGAAAACAGCCATAAGAATATACAACAGAGCAACCCAAATCCTGCCCCTTTAAAGCTATGTTGCTCCGACTCTTCATTTTTTTTAAGTACCCGTATCCGACACATACCAGGACATGGGTAAGGGAATATGACCCTCCAAATACATGGAAAAACTTGGGAAAAATTGAACATACTCATGTCAGACAAATAACCGTATCTCACACTCACATCCGAGTAACATAGTTTTAAACGAGTCCGAGTAACATAGCTTTAAAGAGTAAATGGCATTACCACTACTGTTCAAAGGAATATGAAATGCATAACCTACAGACTATAAAATTATGAACATTTCACTGCAAATACCTTCCTGAGATTCGAGGCTTGCTCTTCCAACTTCTCAATATCTGCTTCATCTGCAGGACTACCCGCAGTTGAACCCATTTCAAATGCTTTTGCCTATTTAAAGATTAAAAAGAAAAAAGCAGAATCAGATCCTTATTCCTTGAGCTAAAAGCACATTCAAATTCCTAAGAATGAAAATAATAACTATACTAAATTACTAACAATGTAGCAAAAAATTTAGAATTTTTAAAAAACCATGATTCCTAATTAGCAATTTCAAAGACTGATTAGTTTAAATCATGAAATCAGGCTCTAAGTAAATTCCTAATTTGCCTAACTAACTCATACTTCCCCAAAAAAGAAGTTCATAAAATGAGCTATAAAAAGTTAAAAACCCAAACTTTCTTTTATTACCTTTTGAGAATTGGGAATAGCGGTGAGCACAGCGCGAAGAGAAGCGACGGAGTTCTTATACCTAAGCCGAGCCTCATCGAGAGCACCATTGCCGCTGCCTCCAATTCCACCCATCTCCAAGTGATGGCCGCCATCGGATGACGAATCACCGTTGCCTAAAACGGCGCCGTTGGAGAGAGAAGAAGGACCGTTAGGTGCTGCAATGTTAGTAGTAGAAGAAGAAGCGGTAGTAGGATTGGTGGAAGGAGTGGTAGACCACAAGGCAGGGTTGCAGAGCTCGTCGTTCATGGAAGAGAGGATCTGGAAAGCTGCTTCGATGGTTTCTTCTAGATGTTTTAGGCCCTCTGCTGCTAGCTCCTGCGTCGTTTTGTTGCTGCTGTTTGTTGGTGTTGTTGTCGCACTTAGTATGGGATTTTCTTCCATTTTCTCAACAAGGGTTTTTATCTTTTATCTTACTTTGCCTTTTCTTTTTCTGTTTGGTTGCCGAGAAAATATCAATATTTTACATTTCAGCCTTTCTCTAGTTCCTGAACGAAAACGAATCTGGGTGAGCCCTGATGTTGAATTTGAAGCTATTTTGGGGGAAAAAATAAAAAAGGCACAAAAAGAAAGACGTCGACAGCAGGGTTCGAACCTGCGCGGGCGATGCCCAACAGATTTCAAGTCTGTCTCCTTAACCACTCGGACATATCGACGTTGATAACCTACGGTGAATCCTTATTATTAATTTACATTGAAAAATATAATTTGGGGTATATTAAAAACTGAAAATAATGTTTTCGAATATTATTATTATATATGGTTGGTGAACTTGGACTTCGTTCGGTTAGTTCATGCAATTATGTGCATCTCGTACTCGGGCGGGCGTCAACGGATCATAATATAATCATCTTTAAAAAATAACATCTAATAAGATTGAAATTCAAATTTCAACATCAATAATTTTTTTCTCTTATCTCGCCTGTTGACTTTGTTTTTCTCCGAAGATATTGTAAGAGTAAAAGTATTGTGAAAATCATTTGCTCAGATTATTAACAATGACTGGATGATATTGGAAGTTTAAATTCTGTAAATTTATGGCATTCTATATTTTCTAGTGGCTAGAATTTGCAGTTTCGTCAATCAGGAGAAGGTAAAAATGCAAATTCATTGAAAGACTCACCAGTGTTTTTCATGACTTTTGCAATAATTTGGTAAACTAATTAAAATGGTATTAATATCAATTTCTTATGTTTCAAATTCAAAGTTTCAACTGAAAAAAAAAAAAAAAAAAAGTCATTGCGTGCAAGTCTTCGGAGCAGTTTATTGCTTTGAACATAGTCTTAGGATATAGGTAGAATCGGTAAAAACGCAAAACACGATATCAACATAAAATATTTAATAAATATGAAAAATAATGTAATAAACATGACATAACATATTTAAATACGATTAACATGATACATTTAATACACGTATTATAATTATATTTACGTTTATATGGTGTAGGGCCTGTAGGCTTACCTAGCTAGTCGGATGAAGCATTGCAAAAAGGAAGAAATTTTGAACAAATTGGCCAACAACGTGTTAGGAAATGGTTACACATTTTCGTGATTCACTTGTACACTACTTCTTCATAACAGAGACATTAAGTTGAATAAAATAAAATTTAAGATTATCAAAATCTTTATTTGATATTGATATGATAATTTTAAACACGTTAAGAAAAAATAATAAAAAAATAATAAAAAATATTATATGATGCTAAAAATAATACGTATATAATATAAATATATGAATGTGTCAAAATTTATATAATACGAATTATTAACATATTAAATTTATATAAATATGTAATATTTTAAACACGAACATTGACTAAAAAAAAAATGAAGAAAGTTAATAGAAATTCTACGGCGTGGATAGAGAAGACTGTTTGAAATTGGACTTTCCAATTCAGTCTTTGTATCTCCTCCAGTTATTCATTTTTAAGCTCACTGCATAAATCAAGATGGCTGAAATTCTGAAGCCAAAATTGGAAGTAAAAACATCATAATTGCCAATAATTGTGTGATTTATTGATAAAGTATTGAACTTTAAATCTAATAATTTTGGATATGAATATAATAATATGTCAAAATTAATCTATACAATACGAATTATTAACGTGTCAAAATTTATATAAATATATAATATTTTAACATAATTATGATGAAAAAATAATACGAATACACATATCGTTAAATCTATTGAATTTTTAGTTTTAATGATCAAGCTTCAATCCTGTAAGTTATACTATTGCTTATTTTGATTACTTTAGGTTGAAAATATATATATAAGTTCAATATTTATATGAATTAAAAGCTGCCAGTACTGTAATTTCAAGTTTTCAACTGTGTAAATGATAAGAAAAAGGGAATGTTGATTCACATGGCAAGGCAATAAAGCAAGATTTATTAAATTTTTTTTTTTTTTTATAAAAAATAAAAATTGTAATTTAAAAAAAAATTATAAATCCGGAATTCCAATCTGAAATCCTAAAAGCTTAAATTTGACAAAATTACTTGAGGTTGAAGTCTTTCAAGTTTGAATCAAGGTAGTCAGAATCGTAACGGTAAGTGTATCATTTTTTTCTGGTACTGATATGTACCGATATCAGTATGTTTTAGTGTACCGTTTCGGATTTATCGATATTTTTTAAATATTTTTTCATATATCTATATTTATAATCTATTTTCAAGTTTTTTAATAAAATATATGTTATATACACATGCATATATATGTTTTTATACAAATATAAATTTTAAATATTTAATATCTAAAATTTTTAAACATCAAATAGGTAAAATAAATATTAAAATGTTAAAAAAGATAGTAAATTATTATTAATTATGTTCAGTAGCCTAATTTAATGAACATATTTTATTTTTAAATATAATTATGAACAAAATAAAAATGATCATGACACAAAAATATTTAAAATGATTTAAAAAATAAATAAATAAATTTTTTCAAAAAAAAAAAAATTAAAATCTTGCATCAATCGATACGGACTGATACTTACCGAAATGATACTGACCACTATGGTTTGAACAGCATTTACCTATTTCATTGTTGCATGTGAGAGTAGTAATTGTCTAATATTCTAATCAAAATTACATCACATGTAGATGACTTTTTTTTCTGAATATCTTTTTTTTTTTGATAAATTTTTCTGAATATCTTAAAAGCACGTTGTTGAGATTAATTTGATTAGTCAACTGAGGTAGATAAAATTGATTAATTTGATTAGTCAACTGAGGTAGATAAAATTGATTAATTTGATTAGTCATCAAATCAAGGTAGATAAAATTGTACTAATTGAGCTGTTCACGTGCCAAATCTGCTGGCATTAAATTAAGAACAACTAGCATATAATAATGGCAGAAACTTAACTCTTTTCAACTCCCTCCTCTCCTAGGAAAGCTATGGAAGAACTAGAAATCTAGGCTTCTTTAGTATGATCTTCAATATATTTATTTATTATCTTTAAAGCCATTTTCTTTGGGCTCTTTCCTTTCCTATTGTTGGGTTACTTGTTCGGTTTGATGGTTTCAATCAGAATTTTCATGCAGATTTTTCTTAATATTCTATAAAAGAAAAATAGTTTCCAAGAAAACAAAAAAAAAGGAAAAGACAATCAACCCCATAATTTATTTGTTCAAATAGGGTTAAACTTCAAAGCTACTGTTGTTGGAATTTGTTGAGGTTTATTTGAGCTTTGACGTTAATGTATTCGTAGAAGTTTTTGAAGATGAAGAGAATTGGATTTTTTTGATTATTTTTTATGATTAATAAGTTGAGTTCATTTTATCTCCGACAATTCCTCTTAATTCATCAATTTCAAGCCCAAATAAACCTGAACAGAATTCTTTTTATTTCAACAAAATTTCATTTTTATCTACTTTTCAATGATTATTTAATTAAGTGTTTATCTAGTCAACCATAATTATTTATATTTCATCGTATATTTTACAAATTTAGTATTTCATATCTACAGCAAACTGAAAGGTCTTAATTAATAGTCCAAACTCTTATCTCTTCCGAATGCAAATTCACAAGAAAAAAAATACTTTAAAAAGTTCAATGTGGTGAAGCAAACAGATAAGTGATAAGCTTTATGATACGACGAGAATACAATAAAACAGACATTACAGTTATAAAGACTGTTGGTTAGAAGATCCTGTCCTGTTTCGTAATTCTAGTCTCCCAAAGATCGTTGACAAAAAAAGTGGCAAATCATGCAATATATCCTTCCATCTTTGGACAAACAAAAGAGTCCGTCATCAATCACCTTAAAATCAAAATCCCATTTCAAAACTCTCTTTGGATATTTATTCCTTTTGCTTTTGGAGCAGAGAGGGAGTTGGCTATGGAACAGTTACCTGAAAAACTCAAGGCCTTTGTTAACAACAGATGGCTTGTTTTTGTGTGTGCAATGTGGGTTCAATCTTGTGCAGGAGTTGGCTACTTGTTTGGAAGCATTTCGCCTGTTATAAAAAGTGCCATGGGTTACAACCAGAGGCAGATAGCTCTCTTGGGCGTGGCTAAAGACTTGGGTGATAGTATTGGCTTTGTAGCCGGAAGTTTGTGTGAGATCTTGCCTATTTGGGTGATTTTGCTCATTGGGGTGTTCCAGAATTTTGTTGGCTATGGTCTGCTTTGGCTTGTTATTGCTAATATACTGCCTGATATGCCTCTCTGGGTGGTGAGTTTTTTTTATTCAGTTTTCACTTTTTGTCTTTGGATTAATTGTTAAAGGGAAAAGTTTGGTTGTTTTGCACTGTGCTATGAAACAAGTTTGACTTTTCTCTCTTAGGTTAAGAGGCATTTTTGGATTCATTTTCTTGGTTTTAAGAACATTTGATTTCTCTTCTGAGATCAGAAAATCTATTGATATCTTTCATAATTTCATGATAATCTAGTTGCTGGCAAGAAGGTAGCCTTTTATGGTTTAGGTTGGAATTTGTGTAATTGGTATCAAATTTGATTGTTTGATTAATTGAGAGCCTCATAGTTTTAAATACTGATATGGTTTATATGGTTAATATTGTAACCTTTTCACCCCCTGAATCAACATTTTATCTCAAGACTAATGGGATACTCTAATTGACAGAAGGATTAGTAACAAGAATAAGGTTCCAGTCAAGAAAGCTCCTGAAATTTCACAGAAGTTGATAGTCAATGTTGTGAAAACTTCTAGTACTAAAGCATACCAGAATCAACTGTTTCTTTGAATTACTCTTTATATTCAATTCTTCAACAAACTGATAGCAGATTTGGTATCTGATTGTTTGAATCTATGTTACCCGGACTCTTCATTTTCCTTAAAGTACCCATGTTCGACACCTGTGTCCGACACATATTCGAATATGGATATAGAAATATGATCCTCCAAAATTGAGCATACCCGTATCCGACACTCACCCTGAGTCTGGGTGACATGGGTCTGAATGCACTCATGAATCATGGACTTTAGATTGCAGTCATGTTTATTGTGCTTTTATTTTTATTGATCATGTTCCTAAATAAATTTGTTTTAAACATAAAGAATATTATCTTTCTCTTCATCATATTTCTATTTAACAGAAAGGCTTTATCCGATCCTGCATTAGGTTTAAATTTTTAAGGATCAGCCACAGCTATGTAATTCCTCTCTGACCTTTTTATGTTCTTGGTGTCTCATTATCAATGATGGTAAAAAACATATAGAGAAAAGGACTTTCGAAAATGAACCAGCTTAATTGCCAACATTGTTTGCCCTTGTTTAGCTGGGCTTAAGAACATTGCAAATGATCTAGTAAACAAGTCTTTCTGTTCTGCTTGGGGTCTTTGTGAGCCTATGCTGTTTGCAGTCTTGTGGCTGCTGATTGCAGCATTGTTTGAGAATTGAGACTGTAGCAGCTTTTGCTGCTTCTTTGGATAAATAAAACACCTTTACTTATGCAAAAAGAAAAGAAAACAAACCGGCTTGTTCATTGAGGATTGTTTTAGTCATTTTCTAAGACATATGATTAAAATGCCTATAAGGTTATGAACTGAGGTTGAATCTTTCTAGTATATGGACTTGTGTTTGGGAAAGTTTGATATGTTTTTCAAGAGAGTAAACACCATACTCTGATATTATAATTGTTAAAATGAATCTGGTTCTTCATTCGTTGTACATCCTTTTTTTTCGTACTTTAGCAAAAAGCTGTTTGAGATTCTTTGGCTGTTTCCAAGTTGAAAATGTTTAATCAAGTTTTGCTATGCAGCTGTGTGTGGCTATATTTGTGGGAACAAATGGTGAGACATACTACAACACAGCCGCTCTAGTTTCATGCGTGCAGAACTTTCCCAGAAACCGGGGTCCAATTGTGGGGATACTTAAAGGATTTGCTGGCTTAAGTGGTGCAATTTTGACCCAAGTTTATGTAATGATTAATTTCCCTAATGAAGCAGCACTCATCTTCATGGTTGCAGTTGGGCCATCAATAGTTGTTATAGCTTTGATGTTCATTATTAGACCTGTTGGGGGACACAAACAAGTTAGGCCTTCTGATGGTTCAAGCTTCCTTTTTACATATAGTATTTGCCTTATTCTAGCAGCTTATTTGTTGGGCGTATTGGTACTCGAGGATCTAATTGGCATAAATCAAACTCTGGTTATATTACTTGGAGTGCTTTTAATCATTCTTATATTGCTTCCAATAATAATTCCTATTTTATTGGTTTTTGTTTCGAAACCAAGCCCTCCAGTAGAGGAGAATCTTCTCCCTAAGCTAGAGAAACAAGAAGCAGGCAGTTCTGAGCAGGATGCAAATGAGATCATTCTGAGTGAGGTTGAAGATGAAAAGCCTCCAGAAATGGACTCTCTTCCAGCGTCAGAAAGACAAAAACGAATTGCACATTTGCAAGCAAAACTGTTCCAAGCAGCTGCAGAAGGAGCAGTGCGGATCAAGAGGAAAAGAGGGCCACGTAGAGGAGAGGATTTCACCTTACTACAAGCACTGAAAAAAGCAGATTTTTGGCTAATGTTTGTTTCCCTTGTACTGGCTGCTGGATCTGGTTTGACAGTAATCGATAACCTGGGTCAAATTTGCGGGTCTTTGGGGTACAGTAATACGAGTATATTTGTATCCATGGTCAGCATTTTTAACTTTCTTGGTCGCGTTGGTGGTGGGTACTTTTCTGAAACTATTATCAGGTGAAAAACAAATTACAGTTCATCCAAAATTGCAACTTCAGCTGATACTGGCATACTATGTTACTCGGATTCGGGTGTGAGTGTCGGATACGAGTATGTATCCGACACGGATATGTTCAGTTTATTCTAAGTTTATTCATGCATTTGGAGTGTCCATGGGTGTTGGACACAAGTACTTCAAAAAAATTGAAGGATCGGATCAACATAGCTGGCAAATGATATGCTAATCCTTGTTTTTATTTTTTGTATTTTACCAGGAAATATGCTTTCCCCAGACCAGTTGCCATGGCTGTGGTTCAAGTTATAATGGCAGTTGGACTCCTCTACTATGCTCTTGGCTGGCCTGGGGAAATATATGTGACGACGGTGTTAACAGGACTTGGATATGGTGCCCACTGGGCTATTGTGCCAGCCTCAGCTTCAGAGTTATTTGGATTGAAGTCTTTTGGTGCATTGTATAATTTTCTCTCACTGGCAAGTCCTGCTGGTTCTCTAATATTTTCTGGTGCCATTGCCAGTACCATATACGACTATTATGCAGAAAAACAAGCTAGCCTTCGACACCCAATTGCAGGATCTATGCTCACTGTTCCTCTTCGGGACGATGATTCACTAACCTGTGAGGGTTCCATATGCTACTCTCTCACTTGCGCGTTGATGTCAGGATTTTGTATTGTTGCAATGGTGTTAAGCTTGATCGTTGTTTATCGGACTAGAAGTGTGTATGCCCAACTCTATGGAAACTCTCGCAATTGAGAATCATATCAATGAATCAATTAATACTATTAATATAGGAAGTTTTTCTGCTTCTTGAGCCTATCCACGTCGCTCGGCACTATTCATCCCATTTATTTATTTATTTATTTTGGTTGGTAGAAGGATTGGTGGAAGGGAAGAAAGAGAAGGAAAAGAAAAGAAAAGAGAGAAAAAAAAAAATAGAAGAAAAAAAGAAAAGGAAAGAAGGAAGAGAAAGAATTTTTTTTTTTTGATGTTCGTGTTTTATTTTATATTTAAAATATTATAAATTTATACATATTAATAATTTATTTTATGTATATTTTTACATGTTTGTATATTCGTGTTATATTCATGTTATTTTTCGTTTTGTGTTTTAATTATTTTTCTTATGTTGTGTTCGTGTCGTGTCTCAATTCATCTCATATTTTACATCATTTGTCATAGTGATCAAATTTAGAGAAAAATTTGTGTGTTCAAGACGTGTTCATATTATTTTTGTGTTTTCAAAATATTATAAATTTATATAAACTTTTACACGTTAGTAATTTATAAAAAGTATTATAAATTTTTACACGTTAATAATTCGTTTTATGTATATTTTTACACGTTCGTGTTCATCTCATATTTTACATCATTTATTGTTCGTGTTTTATTTTATATTTAAAGTATTATTATAAATTTATATAAATTTTTACACATTAAGAATTCATTTTATGTATATTTTTATACGTTAGTGTATTCGTGTTGTGTTCATGTTATTTTCCGTTTTTATGTTTTAATTATTTTTCTTATGTTTTGTGCGTGTCGTGTCTCAATTCATCTCATATTTTACATTATTTGTCATAGTGATAAAATTCAGAGAAAATTTTGTGTGTTCAAGAAGTGTTCGTGTTATTTTTGTGTTTTCAAAATATTATAAAATTATATAAACTTTTACACGAAAGTATTATAAATTTATATAAATTTTTACACGTTAATAATTCATTTTATGTATATTTTTTCACGTTCGTGTTCATCTCATATTTTACATTATTTATCATAGTGATTCAATCTTGAGAAAAATTTGTGTGTTCAAGACGTGTTTATGTTATTTTTTTATGTTTTCAAAATATTATAAATTTTTACACGTTAATAATTTATATAAAGTATTATAAAATTAAATAATTTTTTACACGTTAACAATTTGTTTTATATTTTTTTTACACGTTCATGTATTTGTGTCGTGTTTATGTTATTTTTCGTGCTATGTTTTAATTACTTTTCCTATTTTGTGTTCTTGTCGTGTCTCAATTCATCTCATGTTTTACATAGTTTGTTATCGTGATTCAATTTAGGAAAAAATTTGTGTATTCGTGTCGTGTTTCAGTTTATAACATATTTTGCGTAACTTATCATAATAATTCAATTTAGAAAAAAAATTGTGTGTTCGTATTATTTTTTTTTTGTATTTTCAAAGTATTATAAATTTTTACACGTTAATAATTCATTTTATGTATATTTTTACACGTTCGTGTATTTGTATCGTGTTCATGTTATTTTTTGAGTTGCGTTTTAATTATTTTTCCTATGTTATGTTCGTGTCGTGTTTCAATTCATCCAATATTTTACATAATTTGTCATTGTGATTCAATTTAGAGAAAATTTTGTGTGTTTGTGTCGTATCTCAATTCATGACATATTTTGCATGATTTGTCATGATGATTCAATTTAGAGAAAGATTTGTGTGTTCTTGACGTGTTCGTGTTTTTTTTTTTTCAAAATATTATAAGTTTATATACATTTTTACACGTTAATAATTTATATAAAGTATTATAAATTTATATAATTTTTTATATGTTAATATTTTATTTTATGTATATTTTTACATGTTTGTGTATTCTTATCGAATTTATATTATTTTTTGTGTTGTGTTTTAATTATTTTTCCTATGTTGTGTCCGTGTCGTGTCTCAGTTCATTTTATATTTTACATAGTTTGTCATTGTAATTCAATTTAAGAAAAATTTTGTTTTACTTAGATTTATCTTTTAAGCTGAGTTATAAATTATTTAGAATTTTAAATTATTATAACAATTCTTTTTTGCTAGCATTTCGTGGGTATCATTCTAGTCAATACTATTAATATAGGAAGTTTTTCTGCTTCTTGAGCCTATCCACGTCGCTCGGCACTATTCATCTTATTATTATTTTCGGTTGGTAGAAGGGTTGGTGGAAAGGAAGAAAGAGAAAGAAAAAAAAAGAGAAAAAAAAAATAGAAGAAAGAAATAAAGGAAAGAAAGAAGAAGGGAAAGAATTTTTTTTGGGTGTTCGTATTTTTATTTTATATTTAAAATATTATAAATTTATATAAATTTATACACGTTAATAATTTATTTTATGTATATTTGTAGACGTTTGTATATTCGTGTTGTGTTCATGTTATTTTTCGTTTTATGTTTTAATTATTTTTCTTATGTTGTGTGCGTGTCGTGTCTCAATTCATCTCATATTTTACATAATTTGTTATAGTGATAAAATTTAGAGAAAATTTTGTGTGTTCAAGACGTGTTCGTGTTATTTTTGTGTTTTCAAAATATTATAAAATTATATAAACTTTTACATGAAAGTATTATAATTTTATATAAATTTTTACACGTTAATAATTCGTTTTATGTATATTTTTACATGTTTGTGTACATCTCATATTTTACATCATTTATCATAGTGATTCAATCTTGAAAAAAATTTGTGTGTTCAAGACGTATTTGTGTTTTTTTTTTTTTTTTATGTTTCTAAAATATTATAAATTTTTACACGTTAATAATTTATATAAAGTATTATAAAATTAAATAAATTTTTACATGTTAACACTTTGTTTTATATATTTTTTTACACGTTCATGTATTTGTGTCGTATTTATGTTATTTTTCGTGCTGTTTTAATTACTTTTCCTATGTTGTGTTCGTGTCGTGTCTCAATACATCTCATGTTTTAAATAGTTTGTTATCGTGATTCAATTTAGAAAAAATTTTGTGTATTCGTGTCGTGTTTCAGTTCATGACATATTTTGCGTAACTTATCATAATAATTCAATTTAGAAAAAAAAATTATGTGTTCGTATTTTTTTTTTTGTATTTTCAATTACACGTTAAGAATTTTATAAATTTTTATAATTTTTTACACGTTAATAATTCGTTTTATGTATATTTTTACACGTTCGTGTATTTGTTTCGTGTTCATGTTATTTTTTGTGTTGTGTTTTAATTATTTTTCCTAAGTTATGTTCGTGTCGTGTTTCAATTCATCTAATATTTTACATAATTTGTCATTGTGGTTCAGTTTAGAGAAAATTTTGTGTGTTCGTATCGTATCTCAATTCATGACATATTTTGCATGATTTGTCATAGTGATTCAATTTAGAGAAATATTTGTGTGTTCTTGACGTGTTCGTGTTTTTTTTTTCTTTTCAAAATATTATAAATTTATATAAATTTTTACACGTTAATAATTTATATAAAGTACTATAAATTTATATAACTCTTTATATGTTAATATTTTATTTTATGTATATTTTTACATATTTGTGTATTCTTATCGAATTTATATTATTTTTTGTGTTGTGTTTAAATTATTTTTCCTATGTTGTGTCCGTGTCGTGTCTCAATTCATTTTGTATTTTACATAGTTTGTCATTGTAATTCAATTTAGGAAAAAATTTGTTTTACTTAGATTTATCTTTTAAGCTGAGTTATAAATTGTTTAGAACTTTAAATTATTATGACAATTCTCTTTTGCTATTTTATAAAATATTAATTTATTTTTTTGTTTAATTGTTAATTTTTATTTTTAAAAATATTATCACCGTATATTTAACATTTGATTTTCGCAACATCGCGCGAATATCATTCTAGTTAGTCCTAAATTATTATGTTGTGTTGATGTTAGCAGGCATTAACTTTTGATTTTTTTTAATCGGAAAGTTTTCACTTTTCATGGACATTCATAAAGATTTTTTTTCTTAATATTCTATATAAAAAAAAAAAATAGTTTCCAAGGGAAAAAAAAAGAAGGAAAAGACAATCAACCCCATAATTTATTTGTTCAAATAGGGTTAAACTTCAAAGCTACTGTTGTTGGATTTGTTGAGGTTTATTTATGCTTTGACGTTAATGTATTCGTAGAAGTTTTTGAAGATGAAGAGAATTGAATTATTTTTTTTTATTTTTTTATTTTTTTATGATCAACAAGTTTAGTTCATTTTATCTCCGACAATTCCTCTGAATTCATCAATTTCAACCCCCAATAGACCTCAACAAAATTCTTTTTATTTCAACAAAATTTCTTTCTTATCTACTTTTCAATGATTATCTAATTAAGTGTTTATCTAGTTAACAATGTATCATATATATATATATATATAGAAGGGGAAGAATCCACTTATATTAATGTAAAATTAAAATAATTTTAAACACTTTCATAATTTTTTATATAATTTATATTTTAACAAACCGACCGTCAGATTTAAAAGTATAATCGTACTCGCCGTGCACTTAAAGTTTCGAATCGATCCGATATTTTTATCATATTAATCGAGAATACTGTATTTTTCAATATCTATTTAACGGTTAAAATTTTTTTTATATCGAACAAATAGTTAGACATTTTTAATTTACTCGAAACTCGATGTGCATGATTTACGTGAATAAAAAATAAAATAAGATAGTCGGATTAAACAAATATAAATTGTATAAAATTATGAAAGTGTGTAAAACTAATTTAGTTTTACACTAGTATAAGTGTATCCCTCCTCATATATATATATATATATATATAATATATATATATATATATATTCAACCATAATTTTTTATATTTCATCATATATTTTACAAATTTAGTATTTCATATCTACAGCAAATTGAAGGGTCTTAATTAATAGTCCAAACTCTATCTCTTCCCAATGCAAATTCGCAAGAAAAAAGATACTTTAAAAAGTTAAATAGAAAGAAATGGTGAAGCAAACTGATAAGCTATATGATACGACGAGAATACAAGAAAACAGACAGTACAGTTATAAAGACCGTTGGTTAGAAGATCCTGTCCTGTTTCGTAATTCTAGTCTCCCAATATCGTTGACAAAAAAGTGGCAAATCATTCAATGAATCAATATACCCTTCCATCTTTGGACAAACAAAGAGTCCGTCCGTCATCGATCACCTTAAATCAAAATCCCATTTCAAAACTCTCTTTGGATATTCAGTCGAATCAGTCCTTTTTGCTTTGGAGCAGAGAGGGAGATCGGTTATGGAACAGTTACCTGAAAAACTCAAGGCCTTTGTCAACAACAGATGGCTTGTTTTTGTGTGTGCAATGTGGGTTCAGTCGTGTGCAGGAGTCGGCTACTTGTTTGGAAGCATTTCACCTGTGATAAAAAGTGCCATGGGTTACAACCAGAGGCAGATAGCTCTCTTGGGCGTGGCTAAAGACTTGGGTGATAGTATCGGCTTTGTAGCCGGAAGTTTGTGTGAGATCTTGCCTATTTGGGTGATTTTGCTCATTGGGGTGTTCCAGAATTTTGTTGGCTATGGTCTGCTTTGGCTTGTTATTGCTAATATACTGCCTGATTTGCCTCTCTGGGTGGTGAGTTTTTATTCAGTTTTCTCTATTTGTCTTTGGATTAATTGTTAAGGGAAAAGTTTGGTTGTTTGCACTGTGCTATGAAACAAGTTTGATTTTTCTCTCTTATGAGCCATTTTTGGATTCATTTTCTGGGTTTTAAGAACATTTGATTTCTCTTCTGAGATCAGAAAATCTATTGATATCCTTCATAATTTCATGATAATCTAGTTGCTGGCAAGAAGGTAGCCTTTTATGGTTTAGGTTGGAATTTGTGTAATTGGTATCAAATTTGATTGTTTGATTAATTGAGAGCCTCATAGTTTTAAATACTGATATGGTTTATATGGTTAATATTGTAACCTTTTCTTTTCCCCCCTGAATCAACATTTTATATTCAATTCTTCAACAAACTGATCGCAGATCAGGTATCTGATTGTTTGAATCTATGTTATCCGGACTCTTTATTTTCACTAAAATACTCATATTTGACACTTGTGTCCAACACATTCGGATATGGATATGAAAGTATGATCCTCCAAAATTAAGTATACCCATATCGAATACATAACTGTATCCGACTCTCACCTCTGAGTCCGGGTAACATAGGTCTGAATGCACTCCTGAATCATGGACTTTAGATTGCAGTCATGTTTATTGTGCTTTTATTTTTATTGATCATGTTCCTCAATAAATTTGTTTTAAAACATAAAGAATATTATCTTTCTCTTCATCATATTTCTATTTAACAGAAAGGCTTTATCAGATCCTGCATTAGTTTTAAAAATTTAGTGAACAGCCACAGCTATGTAATTCCTCTCTTACCTGTTTATGTTCTTGGTGTCTCATTATCAATGATGGTCAAAAACATATAGATAAAATGACTTTCGAAAATGAACCGGCTTAATTGCTAACATTGTTCGCCCTTATTTAGCTGAGCTTAAGAACATTGCAAATGATCCTGTAAACAAGTCTTTCTGTTCTGCTTGGGGTCTTTGTGAGTCTCTGCTGATTGCAGCATTGTTTGAGAATTGAGACTATAGCAACTTTTGCTGCTTCTTTGGATAAATAAAACACCTTTACTTATCCAAAAAGAAAAGAAAACAAACCGGATTCTTTATTGAGGATTATTTTAGTCATTTTCTAATTCTCTCTACATTAACTTAAGACATATGATTAAAATGCCTATAAGGTTATGAACTGAGGTTGAATCTTTCTAGTATATGGGCTTGTGTTTGGGAAAGTTTGGTTTAAATTAGTTTATCCAAGACAGTGTTGTCAAGTCGTGCGCCTAGGCGTTGCGTCTGCGCCTAAGACCCTTTTGGACGAGGCACATTTGATCAGGTGCACGCCAGGTGCACTTAGACGCGCTTTTTTTTGTGCCTTGCGCTTTAGGCAATACTGATCCAAGAGATGTTCTTTTTTATGGTGGAGAAAAACACAGGTGAGGGTATGTTTCTTTTCTATATTATGTGTTTCAAGAGAATAAACACCAAAGTCTGAGATTGTAATTGTTAAAATGAATCTGGTTCTTTATTCGTTGTACATCCTTTTTTTTTTTTTTCGTACTTTAGCTAAAAAGCTGTTTGAGATTCTTTGGCTGTTTCCAAGGTGAAAATGTTAATCAAGTTTTGCTATGCAGCTGTGTGTGGCTATATTTGTGGGAACAAATGGTGAGACATACTACAACACAGCCGCTCTAGTTTCATGCGTGCAGAACTTTCCCAGAAACCGGGGTCCTATTGTTGGGATACTTAAAGGATTTGCTGGCTTAAGTGGTGCAATTTTGACCCAAGTTTATGTAATGATTAATTTCCCTAATGAAGCAGCACTCATCTTCATGGTTGCAGTTGGGCCATCAATAGTTGTTATAGCTTTGATGTTCATTATTAGACCTGTTGGGGGACACAAACAAGTTAGGCCTTCTGATGGTTCAAGCTTCCTTTTTACATATAGTATTTGCCTTATTCTAGCAGCTTATTTGTTGGGCGTATTGGTTCTCGAGGATCTAATTGGCATAAATCAAACCATGGTTATATTACTTGGAGTGCTTTTAATCATTCTTATATTGCTTCCAATAATAATTCCTATTTTATTGGTTTTTGTTTCGAAACCAAGCCCTCCAGTAGAGGAGAATCTTCTCCCTAAGCTAGAGAAACAAGAAGCAGGCAGTTCTGAGCAGGATGCAAATGAGATCATTCTGAGTGAGGTTGAAGATGAAAAGTCTCCAGAAATGGACTCTCTTCCAGCGTCAGAAAGACAAAAACGAATTGCACATTTGCAAGCAAAACTGTTCCAAGCAGCTGCAGAAGGAGCAGTGCGGATCAAGAGGAAAAGAGGGCCACGTAGAGGAGAGGATTTCACCTTACTACAAGCACTGAAAAAAGCAGATTTTTGGCTAATGTTTGTTTCCCTTGTACTGGCTGCTGGATCTGGTTTGACAGTAATCGATAACCTGGGTCAAATTTGCCAGTCTTTGGGGTACAACAATACGAGTATATTTGTATCCATGGTCAGCATTTTTAACTTTCTTGGTCGCGTTGGTGGTGGGTACTTTTCTGAAACTATTATCAGGTGAAAAACAAATTACAGTTCATCCAAAATTGCAACTTCAGTAATGTTATTTCAGCTGATACTGGCAAACTATGTTACTCAGATTCGGGTGTGAGTGTCGGATACGAGTATGTGTCCGACACGGGTATGTTCAGTTTTTTCATGTATTTGGAGTGTCTTTGGAAAGTCATATCCCCGTACCCATGTCTGAATATGTGTCGGACACGGGTAATTCAAAAAAATTGAAGGATCGAAGCAACATAGCTGGCAAATCATGATACGCTAATCCTTGTTTTTATTTTTGTATTTTACCAGGAAATATGCTTTCCCCAGACCAGTTGCCATGGCTGTGGTTCAAGTTATAATGGCAGTTGGACTCCTCTACTACGCTCTCGGCTGGCCTGGGGAAATATATGTTACGACTGTGTTAACAGGACTCGGATATGGTGCCCACTGGGCTATTGTGCCAGCCTCAGCTTCAGAGCTATTCGGATTAAAATCTTTTGGTGCATTGTATAATTTTCTCACACTGGCAAGTCCTGCTGGTTCTCTAATATTTTCTGGTGCCATTGCTAGTGGCATATATGACTATTATGCAGCGAAACAAGCTAGCCTTCGACAACAAATTTCAGGATCTATGCTCACTGTTTCTCTTCGGGACAATGATTCACTAACCTGTGAGGGTTCCATATGCTACTCTCTCACTTGCGCTTTGATGTCAGGATTTTGTATGGTTGCAATGGTGTTAAGCTTGATCGTTGTTTATCGGACTAGAAGTGTGTATGCCCAACTCTATGGAAACTCTCGCAATTGAGTTGCAAAGGAGGAGCCGCCATTATAGCTTATTTTTTCTCTAGTATCACCTTGGATGAACTTTGTTATGTTGCAGAGGGAAGAATAAATGGCAAACAAGCAAACCGTAGACGTTTATAAGTTTGCAAAACGAGCTCTGCAAGTTATTTTAGTTTTGATTATAGAAGGATCAAAAGGGCATAATTGTTTCAGAAAGTTATTATTTTTTATTAGTTCTTAAACGAGGATTGCAGGGTTTTGGTCAAAACCAGGATCTGCTCAGCCAATTTTATGTTTGTAATGTAGCCACCATATGTAAGAGATGCTCGAGTTAGAATATGTTGGAAGGGGAAATTTAAAGCACATTTCTCTCCGATATTGTCTGGCTAATATATCTCATCAAGGTTGCACCGGAAAATAGAAAGGCAGATCATGGTTTAACACTCCCTTGCCTTTATGACAAAGAAGCAAAATTTCATGCCAGCTGCCTGATGAGAAGCATCTAAAATAAGCACCTCGGCAAGCATGTGGTGTGTTAGTAGAGTGTCGGATTCTTAATTCTAGTGATCACGGATCAATCTCTGTCAACCTCAAGTACAAAAAAAAAAAAAAGAAGAAAAAAAAAAACCCACCTAAATACGCCAGATTGTTTTTGCACTCATAATGAACTCACAAGAAATGCCCATATCAATGAGAAAATGCAAAACCTCTGGTGTCCAGTATCTGGTCTAATGATCTAACAGCTAAACATACAGCTTAATTAAGAAGGATTAGTTGCATTTTTCATCCAAATAGCAGTAAAAGCAAAAAAATTCCATATCTAGAGGATTATAAATCACATTGCCTAAAATGCAAAAGGAAAATGTAACAAGTAAGGACTAAAGAGGTTTGTTACATGGATTTTTTTAATAATGGATGTCGTATTTGTGTCGACTCTTCATCGGTAAGATAGGACACAGAATATGTGTCCGATATTTCATAATAAAAGTGGACTTTTCTCTTTTAATTTCTGTATCTTGAATATCGAGATTCTCTTAAACAGCATCATTAATTCTTTAGATTGTTTGAACTGAAGTTAACTAGTAATTAGAGATAAGCATGAAAAGTTGATTGATAGAATAGGTAAAAGTGTATTGATTGATATTAGTTTTCAAATTGAAACTATGATTATTAAAGAATGAGTACAATGATATAAAAATACTTTAAATGAAATTATTTAAATCAAACAAAATATATTTAAATATGAATAATTTATATAAAATTATATAAATAAATATAATTATATAAAATTAAAGAAGCATGAGACAAAAAAAAATTATTAAATGAGGATAACTTCTAATTAAAAATGGACATATACTTCTGAAGTATATTAAAATAGTAAAAAAAACAATTAAAAAAAAACATGAAATAATTTCTTAATCTGATTTGTGAAATTAAAAATTTTCACAATGTATTAAAAATAAAATCTTAAAAAATTTAGTTACTCTTTTTAGCCAAATGGCAATGTATCCATTTATCAGAGTTAAAAATGAACCATAGTTAGGGTTTTACCATATATAAAATGGTTAGGTTTATGCCTATATAAATAAATAGAAAATGTATTTTTTAATATACCCATTAAATAAATAGTATTATTAAGAATTCTCAAATTTCAGGTTTTGGGGATTTTATATATTTAATCTTTCCCGTAAAAAGTCGGTAAAAATCAAAATTGAACTGGAAATTCTTCAATGGCCTCTCTCAGATTGAATTCTCTATAAATGGGTAATTTTCCTTTCCCCTTTTTGCATGTTTTAGTATACTCTTTTTGTTTTGCTTTGCATGCAATTATTTTAGGAATTTTTTTTTCTAGCCATTGATTGTGAACTTCTGATAAAGAATTTTTGCGGTTTTAATCAGAATAAGAATTACTGAATTAAGGCAAATTTGAATGTGAAATGTGTAACTATTGGATGGAGTTTTTGGCAATCTCAAAGACTGTGTTGAATTGTATGTTTCTTTGTTTTAGGCAGAAATCAAGATAATCGGTGAACTTGATTTTTTTTTTTTCTGCCATTTCTTTTGTTGGTTTGCTATTTAAATTGTATTCATTCATTCAATTTGTATTGTGTTTAAGGGTGTTTGGTTTCGTTGTTTGAAGTGAAAGCCTGAAAGTTAACAACTGAGAATTCAGCTTTTTAGGATGAATTATGATCTGTTTTGTTTCTTGAAGAAAATTTTGGAGGGATAAAATGAAGAAAATGACTTTGAAATAGCCATTTGAATTTGTAACTTGATAGATTCCAAGTTTTTCTTTCATTTATTGTGATGTTCTCAGTAACCTTACGGCATTGTGATCACATTCTCTGTAATGTGTTGTTTTGAAATCCATTATGATTATTTTGAAAGTTCGGTACTCAAGTACATTATGATTAAAATGAATGACCTCCCGCGCAATATTTTTTCTTATTTCAATTAACAAATCCTCGGATAAGGACATTTTCTGCAAAGTGTTATTTACAAATATATTTTGCTTATTTTGAAAGTTCGGTACTCAAGTTCGTTGAGATTTAAAATGAATGACCTCCCATGCACTTTTCCTTATTTCAATTAATAAATTCTCAGATAATGACATTTTTCTGCAATGTGTTATTTCCAAATATCCTTTGCTTATTTTGAAAATTCATTACTCTAGTTCCTTTAGTTTTAATGAATGACCTTCCCGCGCATTATTCGTTGTTTCAGTCATGCAGTGTGGTGTTTCCAAATCTGTTTTGGTTATTTCGAAAGTTCGGTACTCAAGCTCGTTGAGTTTTAAATGAATGGCCTTCCCGCGCTTTTTTTCTTTTTTCAGTAGATTCTTGGATAAAGACAATTTCTGCAATGTGTTGGTTTCCAAATCTGGTGTATTGCTTTTTTTGGAAGTTCGGTAGTCAATTTCATTGAGTCTTAAATGAATTACTTTCCTGCATATTTTTCATTATTTTAGTTAATAGATTCCCAGATAAAGAGTTTTTGTAATATTTGGAATTTGATTAATCTCATTATTGCTTTTTGTTTGTATTTGTTACTTGCAATGAAACCACTTTTTGATCACATTTTATGCAATTATATGTTTTCAAATCTGTAAAGCTCAAGTTTTTTGAGTTTTAAAGGAATGACCTTCTCGCGCATTTTTGTTATTTCAGTCACCAGAGGCTCGGTTAAGGGTTTTTGGAATATATGGAGTTTGATTAATCTCAAGAAGATTCATTATTGTTGTTTTTTGTTTGTACTTATTACTTGAGTTGCATACTGGCAAAATTTCGTGTCATTATTTTGCTTTTTTGCTGAAGAAGTTTCCTTATATTGGGTTCAACAACCACTTGGTGTCTTGCACAAGTAATCACAGTCTTCTAATGCATGGAAAAATCTTGAATTTTGGATTTAGATTTAGATTTAGATTTTTTAATGTTAGAATCTGTTCTGATCTTGTGTTGGTTGACAAATCAGATAATGAACTGAAGAAGGAAACAGCAAGCAGTTAGAGGCAGGCAGAGAGTCACCGGCATATCTAAAATGGATTGTAACAAAGATGAGGCCATTAGAGCTATAGAGCTTGCTGAGAACAAACTTGCGCAGATGGATTCTGTTGGGGCCAAAAGATTTGCTTTGAAGGCTCAAAACTTGTATCCTGAGCTTGATGGTCTTCCTCAGTTGCTTGCAACTCTTGACATATACATATCTTCATATAAAAAGATCAATGGAGAAGTTGACTGGTACAGGGTGCTTGGTGTTCAGCCATATGCTGATGAGGATACAATTCGGAAACATTACAGGAAGCTGGCTCTCGTTCTTCATCCCGACAAAAATAAATCTGTAGGTGCAGAAGGGGCTTTCAAAATTCTATCTGAAGCTTGGAATTTGTTGTCTGATAAAGCGAAGAGAATTGCTTATGACCAGAAGCGGAACTTAAGGGGCAGTTATACAAATGTTTTACATGGGAAATCATCATCATCAGCGACAGCCAGTCGTAATGGTTCCCATAATTTCTCCAATGAGAATATTTCAAACACCAGTGATCAGAACGGTGCTACTTATTCCAAGCCTGTTCCTCCTCACTCAGCAAGAAATGATACCTTTTGGACAACCTGCAATTCCTGTAAGATGCATTTTGAGTACTCTAGGGTTTATGCCAACTTAAATCTTCCTTGTATCAACTGTCACACGGCCTTTTTAGCTGTTGAGATGCCAGCCCCAGCTATAAATGGCAGTAGTAAGTATACTCCATTTTCTGACTTCGTGCAGCAACAGAAGTTTCGTCAGGTTCGTAATACGGGACAGGGGAAATTTTCTGGTTCATCTACAAAAATTTCTCAGAAAGGCGTGTTCCCTAGATCAGGAAGTAACATAAACGTGTCTCCACAGGCTTCTTTCACCGCTCAAGCTGCTGGTGCTACTCATTCAGCCGGCGAAACATTAAAGAGTGGGCACAAAGAGTCGCAGACAGGTATCATGAGAGAGGAAAGCCTGCGGATGAGATTTCATCCTTCTCGGAAAACAGATGCAGGTTTAGGTGCCAGGTCCTCAGGTTCTGTTTCCAGTTTTGCAGCAAAAAAACATAGACCTAAGAAGAGGCGCATAGATGAAACAGAGATGGGAAATCACATGGCCATGGGAAATGAAGGGGTTAGCTTTTCTAGTTTTCAAAAGAGTGGTTTTGAAAATGTTGCTGGAGTCTCTAGAACTAATAGCATAAAGGAGCCTTCACAGCTGGAAATACGGAATATTCTGATGGAGATGGCTAAGAAAGAAATCAACAAGAAGATAAATTCATGGAGCCCAGCTTCTCAATCAGATGCTTCAAATAAACCAAAGGCTTTTGATGAGGGGATAGATGAGAAGGATGAAGGAAATGGAAAAGATGCTCTAAGTATGAAACCTGATGCACACAAATCCATGGAGTTTGTTAATATCAAGTCTAGCATTCAGCCCAAAAAGTCTTACACTGTTGATTCTGATGTTGATCCTGCTACAAAGGAACCTGATCCAATGTCCATGAATGTTCCAGATCCAGATTTTCATGATTTTGACCTGGATCGTACTGAAAAGTCATTCGGTGAGAACCAGGTTTGGGCTGCTTATGATGATGATGATGGGATGCCTCGTTATTATGCAATGATTCATAGTGTGATATCATTAAAACCATTCAAAATGCAGATGAGTTGGCTTAATTCTAAAAGCAACATGGAACTGGCTCCACTAAACTGGATTGTTTCTGGCTTTTACAAAACTAGTGGGGATTTCCGGATAGGCAAATATGAAGTTAATAGGTCTCTTAATTCTTTCTCGCACAAGGTGAAGTGGTCGAAAGGCAGAAAAGGAGCAATTCAAATATATCCTAGGAAGGGAGATGTTTGGGCTCTCTATAGGAACTGGTCCTCTGATTGGAGTGAGCTTACACCCGATGAAGTGATACACAGATATGACATGGTTGAGGTGCTTGAAGATTACAATGAGCATAAAGGTGTTGCTCTTGCTCCACTTGTTAAGGTGCCTGGCTTCAAAACAGTGTTTCGGAAACATTCCAAACCAAGTAAAACCTGGATGATTCCAAGAGAAGAGTTGTTTCGGTTTTCTCATCAGGTCCCTTCTTATTTGCTCACAGGTCAAGAAGGTAAAAATGCTCCTAAGGGTTGCTTGGAGCTTGATCCTGCAGCTACTCCTTTGGAACTTCTTCAGGTATTAACTGAAGCTCAGGTGAAAGAAATGGAGGTGATCACTGAAAGAGCTCAGGAAGAAACTGTGTTGGTGGATTCGAAAAGATCCAAAGAAAGACAGCTGCTTGAGAATGACCAAGAAACGAAACCAAATATTAGTGTAGAATGTGTTGGACAAACCGTCATCGAAGAAGAGATTAAGGAAGAAAAGGAAAATAAGAAACCCGGGATGCTTGTTTATGGTAGACGACAACGAAGAAAACAGGAAAGCTAGGGCAACATTTTGGTGAATAGGGTTTTGTTAAAGTGGAATAGAAGGATTTTGCAGTTTTTTCTCTGGTAGGAAAGAATCTGGAGTGAAACAGTGAAAGTCCCAGAATTTAGAATTTTCATAGTTTTTTTCTCTCATCCCCTCAGCAGTGGAATGCATCGTTGCAGAACTCAGCAAGCTGCAACTGGCTGGACCTATGTTACTCGGACTTGGGTATGAGGGTCGGATACAGGTATGTGTCCGACACGGGTATGTTCAAGTTTTTTTAAGTTTTTCCATGTATTTAGAGGGTTCTTGGAAGATATATCTCCATACCCATGTCCGAATATGTGTCGGACATGGGTGTCAGACACAGCTACTTAAAGAAAAATGAAGAGTCAGAGCAACATAGGGCTGGACAATAAAACTCACTTCAAAGTTATAGGGTCTTCTTCAAAACTGAGTTCAGGTATATCTGTCAACCTAAAGAATGTCTTAAAGATCAACATAGCTTTTCTTTCTTCATTTTGGGTTAAAACACCCACTGAAAGGACTAATTGTTTGCACCTGGTCAAAAATCCATCCAGGAGCTGCCTCTCTTTTTAAAATCACAGTTTTCCTTCATGATTTTTTATTTTTATTTTTTTGTTTCTCCTTATTTATAGCAACTTGGTAAATGTTACAACTTCTACATTTTTTATTTTCTTCAACTTTGCCTTATTCTGTCCTTGAATGTTATGCTGTTTCTGTTACTATGCCTGCCTGTCACTTGCCATAAAAAATAAAAATAAAAATACCCTTAATATAGCTGGTAAAAAAAATAAAATCTAATAAGTTGACAAAGATATATATATATATATAATTTAATTGATTAAGTAATAATACAAGGAGACTGATAATTTTGCACACGATACGAAAACATGATACGGAGAAGACACGTTTAATAAACATGAAAACAGTTAGGGATGACAGCGGGTCGGATATTTGCTTTTTTTGTAATATCCGAATCCACAAAACTGCTTTAAAATCCAAATTCGTTTATTATCTGCATTAAATCCAAATATTATTATCCGAATCCTAATTCAAATTAAATAACATTATCCGTCGGATATTCGAATTCACTAAATATCCGAATTCAATAAGTAAAAAATATATATATATATATATATATATAAAATCAAACAAAAATTAATTTTAAATTCAAATAAACGGATAATGGATTCGGATATTCAAATCTAAATCTGCAAAAGTAAGCGGATTCGGATATCCGAATTTGTTATCCGCATAAATAATACGGATTCGGATAATGGATATCCGAGATTTCATATCCGCATCCGCTGCGGATAATAATTATAATATCTGAATCTGAATTTTATCTGAATCCGCAAATAGCGGATCGGATAATTGCAAATATCCGAATCCGCACTATCCATTGTTATACCTAAAAACAGTGTAATAAACATGACACGATATGTTTAATACGATTAACACGATTAATATGACATATTTAATACACGTATCGTATTTATGTTTAAAATTTTGACACATTTAATAATTTTGTTGTGTTTATGTTTATATAATGACAAAAAAAAAACACGGATTACCAATCTAAGTAGGCATTTGTTTGAATAATTTATATATTCCATAATTTGGAATTTTGGATCATTGAAGAGTAAAGAATGCCAACTTTGACAAAATGTCTAAGAATAACAACATTGTTGGCTAATTTACTAGTAGCAGTACTTTATATAAAACAAATACAATTTAAAAGGCATTCTTTAAGATTTAAATATTGAAATACAGTTGACCAATTTCAAAGTAATTAACAATATTTTAGTAATACGGTTGATAGATCCTCTTCTTTGTGGATGTTACAAGGAAGGCACCCAAAAGAATTATATGAAAGGGAAATATTCTTCAACCAATTTTATATATTTTGGCCAATAATATATTTCAAACTTGTGGAAAACATACGTTTTGAATTTGGGACAATGACATATTTAATCTTTGAAGCATAGAAAAATATATAATGTGGTATTTGTAAATAAATAAAAAAAAATTTGTGATGTGGTACTTGAATAGTTTAATATTTAACTTTTTGAACAAATAAAAAAAATGTTGACACTAATACTTACTAAACTTTAAATCAAGCACTAGAATATTATGCTTCAACAGGAGGAACATTTTAATCTGAAATTGGAATTGTGTCCTTTTACTTCTCTTTCTTAGAATGCAAATGGCTTTTTTTTTTGTTTGTTTGGTTTGATTATTTGTTAGCATCTTGGTAAGTATTAGAATTCGAGTTTTACCAATAATCTTATTTAATAGGTGATTTGTAAATATCACTGTTAACTCTTTTTAAGAACTCTGACATACTTTAATCCTGGACTAAAATAACTTTTCTCGTCTAAACTTTTTCTGAAAAAAAAAATGACCTTTTAAGTTCTGGCAAATGTAAAAAAAAAAAAAAATCACTAATTCTGTATGCAATATATGAAAGCGATAAAGATACATTTTCTCCCACCTCCAAAAAAAAAAAAAAACATACTTTTGGCTAGGGCCACTCATGCCATATTCCTTAATTTGATTAAATAAACTATATAATTAGGAGACTCTTAAAGCATAAATAAATGTAAACATCAAAAGATTTTATTTTTTTTAAAATAAATAAATTTATTATGTTTAGACCTAATAATAAGTTATGTTTAAGATATTATATATTTATATAAATTTTTACATGTTAATAATTCATGTTACATAGATTTTGACATGTTCGTATTATTTTTCGTGTCTTGTCGTATTATAGTTATTTTTTACATGTCGTATTTATATCGTGTAATTATATAATGTCCAAAATTATCAAGTTTAGTTATGTTATAATTTCATCTTATATTAGTAATTTTATTAAAAAATATTACTAAAAAAAAAAGATAAATTTTCTTTAAAAAAAGGAAAAAAAAAAACATGAACTCATTTCTACATGGACAAACTAATATAATTAATCATGAAATTATATCTTAATATTTAACTTAATAATTAATAAATACTTCAACCAAAGAGTTGGATTCGAATTTTTCATTCCTAATATAAACAAGTCAAATTAACAAATTCACGCAATTTCTTATCCATCATAACGAATAACAAATTAACCATTATCAAATTCAAAACCATTCCCGAATTCTGTTTATTTATATAATATATAAATATGATTCAAAAAATATATAATAAATAAATAAAAGCCCTTTTTTTAATTAAAAGAAAAAAAGAAAAAAAAAAGAAAAACCCATAAACAGAACCAGCCCTGCAATGGCTGTACCTTATCCCATCCATATCTGACCCTTACAAATATCCACCGCCACCACCATCACCACCATCCCCTCCGCCACCGTATCCCTCTGATCAAACTCAGATCCACCCACCCCTCCCCCCCCACTAGTGATTTGCCCTCATTTGCTCCAAAATCTCTCCTTGGTCTTCATCCGATGGACAGCAACCAGCAAGCTCAGTCCTCTTACCCACCTCAGCCTCCCACTTCTGCTATTACCCCTACTCCTTCCTCCACCAGCACCACCACCAGCACCACAACCACCGTGACTCCTCCTCCTCCTCCTTTCCACCACCTCCTCCAACAGCAGCAGCAACAACTCCAAATGTTCTGGTCTTACCAACGCCAAGAAATCGAGCAAGTCAACGACTTCAAGAACCACCAACTCCCTCTCGCCCGCATCAAGAAGATCATGAAAGCCGATGAAGACGTCCGCATGATCTCCGCTGAGGCTCCCGTTCTCTTCTCCAAAGCTTGCGAGCTTTTCATTTTGGAACTTACCATCCGCTCTTGGCTTCACGCCGAGGAGAACAAGCGACGGACGCTTCAGAAAAACGACATCGCAGCGGCGATTACGAGGACCGACATTTTCGATTTCTTGGTGGATATTGTGCCCAGGGACGAGATCAAGGACGAGGCTGGTTTGGGTGGGATGGTCGGGGCCACCGCGAGTGGGGTGCCGTACTTTTATCCTCCCATGGGTCACCCTGCTGGGGGTCCTGCCGGACCTGGTGGGATGATGATTGGGAGGCCGGCCGTCGACCCCACTGGTGGTATTTATGCTCAGCCTCCTTCGCAGGCTTGGCAGAGTGTTTGGCAGACGGCGGGGGCGGAGGATGGGTCGTATGGGAGTGGAGGTAGCAGTGGTCAGGGGTATCTTGACGGACAAGGGTATGTGGAATTTTGTTCTTTTCTCTTTGATGATTCTGAGAATTTTCACTTTGTGGGTATTTTTTATTTATTAAAGTTTTGGTTTTTTTGCTCTTTTAATTATTGATTCCATTCGAATTTTAGTTTTTTTCTTAAACTCTTATCATATTGTAGGATAAGGAACATTTGCTAGAGTGATGTTAAACTTGTTTTATTCGAGATTCTAGCATATTTTATAGGATTATGTAAACTAAGTATTTCCAATGCTTTGAACTTTGGTTAAAGCAGCTGCTTCCTTTTAGTCTAGTTGAGCATAATCATTATAGGTCTTGATGGTTGGTGTATATTTTCGATATGTCTTGCTCAGTCATTGTGTTTCCCTCGCCAAGGGCTGGTTAATGACATGTTGATGGTTATGGTATGAAGATCTTATTTTGTGGATTGAAGTTGCTAGATTTACAGGCTAAATTACAAATTTTGTCATCTTATCTCTTTGATATCGAGCAGAACTTAGCCTTAAAATAAGCTATGTTACTCGGACTCGGGTGTGAGTGTCGGACACGGGTATGTTAAATCTTTTTCAAGATTTTCATATATTTGGAGGGTCCTTGGAGGATAATATCTCCATACCCATGTCCAGATATGCGTCGAATATAGGTGTCGGACACGGGTACTTCAAGAAAAATGAAGAGTCGGAGCAACATAGAAAATAAGTGATCTGATGGCTAAGCAGTGATGGTAGTGATGATATCATTGATATTTCATTATAGCACATGGATGCTACAAGTAACTTGAGTAGGCATCTATCTGTAGATACTTTAGTTAGTTGTGTAAGATGGAACATAATTATTTTTTATTCAAAGCTATCTAGGAAAGCTTGAGAAAAGAAAAGGAGAGCTTGCTTAGAATGAGAAATTATGTTAATTACATCACTGAAGTAGATGATTGTCACATAAGAAATTTTGAGAACAAAATAAGGAGAGTTTACTTAAAACAAGATGGTTGGGAAGTTTCTTGTCGAATTATGGCCAATATTGAATATTGTGCAATGGCAACGAACGACCTTCTATTTTCCATTTTCGAATCATATCTATATAATTTATTTTCCACTTTCAGTCATTTAGTTCCTAAAAAAAATGGGGACCAACTTCTTGGGTTTGTTGGTCAACTAAAAGGGAGTATGGGCAAGAAAAGTAAAGAAGGGGAAGGGGTGGGGTGTGGTGGAGCGCATGTCTTAGTTCTTCTTGATTGCTGGTTGGTTTCTGGTCTGGTTCTTTTTTCATTTGTTTGTTTGTAAATCAGCAATTATGCTTGGTCACATGGTTGCTTCCTTTGAACTAATGTTAGATTTTTTTTCCTTAATCATGTAGCAACTAGGATATGTATAGTGAATCTCATTGGCGTGATTGTTTTTAACATTTTTGCACTCTTAGCACTTGCATTTTGTATCATATTGTCTGGCATTTCTTTTAATTATTGCATTGTTGTTGAATTATCATTTTGCATTTTAGAAAATGCTTGCATTCTTGACTGCCTTTTGATCATATACAAGAGGTTGGTGTGGATGCAAAGCACCTTCAAAGCATGATTTGACTCAAAACCTTGAACAAAGAGGAGAATCTCAAAATGTTCTTTGTCATTTGTGCAACATTTTCTGAAAGGCCTGTAGATTGCATTTTAACAATGACACAATGTTGTTAAGGGTGCAAGGCGCACTCTTGGTGCTAAAACCCTTATATTGCCTGAGTCTCAAGGCGTAAAAAAAGCGTTCGCCTGAGTAAAGTAAGGCATAATATGTATATGTGCGTGTTTTTGTATGTGTCTATATATATATATATATATATATATATAATAAGCTCAAGATATATAACTATGATAATAAACTCTAAAGAGTGGTCCAATTTATCTTACAAAACATGTAAAATTTTCTTTTGTTGGCCAATTGTATGATTTTCTTATGGTCTCATGTCAGTTGTTGAATACTCAAATATTGAGGAGAGAGTTTAATATTACCCCCTTTCTTACTAGTAAAAGTACAGCTAATGAAAAAAATTAAAAAGAACTTCAATCAGGCGGGTTTTTTGTGTGCCTATCGCCTTACAAAAAAATGTTTTTAGGCGCACTAGGTGTGCACTTGATCAAATGCACCTCGCCTGAAAGGTTTTGGGGCGCTTTTATTGTCTGGTACTAAGGCGCATGCCTTAACAACACTGCAATGGCAAATTCTAAAACCAGCCAATCAGCATTCTCCTTTTCTTGGCTGTGGTTGTTTTCTTCATTTCAGTGTAGAAGGTTGCAAACACCTCCCCGTGCTCCCCAAATTGGGTGTATGTCTTTTGAGAGAAAAGCTAGGGCAGGGGAAGTTGAATAGTTATGATACAGTTTGAAATGTCAATATATTATTATTAGTTATTATCACCCTCTGATAGTTAAGTGGGTTGTGCTAGTGTTTAAGCCATTTTGGAGGGATGTTTATCCAAAAATGTTATGCTCTTTATGTTATACTATTTCTTTTTGACCATCAATTGTCGTGTTGTCTATTGAAAGAAAGAGAATTGCTTTATTAGATCATTCTTTCTCTTTTGCATTCTGAGCTGTTCATTTATGTTGCTCCGATTCTTCATTTTTCTTGAAATACTCGTGTCCGATGCATATTTTAACATGGGTATGGGGATATGACCTTCCAAAAACCCTCCAAATACATGAAAAAACTTAGAAAAAAATTGAACATACCCGTGTCGGACACATTTTCATATTCGACACTCACATCTGAGTCCGAATAACATAGGTTCATTTATCATAATTTCTGACCGGCCATTGTCTAAAGTTAGTTTGTTGTTTTCTGCAGCTAAGCAATGCATTGGTCCAATATTGTGCTCGGTGGTGTGGCAAACGCGTGGAGCTCAGGTGATCTTTACTAGGAATTTTGCTTGTTTATGATTTATGAATGCACCTGTCTGCTATTGTTTATGGAAAGCTACCTTTAATTTAATGTGATGATTTCTTTAGAAACTTCTTAAGACCTTAACTCATTTAGTGCAGCGAAACAATTGCTTGCTGCTATGACTTTGCCCAATCATATCTAATTTGCAGTTCTGGGGCACTTCTGGGTTAATTATCCCCATTGTTTTGTTCCAAAGGATTCTGTTTATCTTATATTTTTCATATGAATGAACATCTTAAATTTTCTCATCCTTTCTTTTTGGAGAAATACTATCGAACGGTAACAACTTTCTGTTTCTTTTTTTCCTTTTTTTAAATTGTAAGCTTAGGAACTCAAGCTTTGAAGAATCATTTCTTTTTCATTTTATCATGATCTAAATTCTACTTGTTTTCCCCCACGCATTCTGGGTCCGGTTTGAGAAGCTCGTCTTATCAGAGCAGTAGTCGTAATATATGTATTTTTTTTTTACAAAGGAGGTCGTAATCTGAGAATAAAAAAAAATTTATAGGCTATGTTACTCGGACTCGGATTTGTGTGTCGGATATGGGTATGTTTATTTTTTTCAAGATTTTCATATATTTGGAGGGTTCTTGGAGGATCATATCTCCATATTTATGTCCGGATATGCGTCGGACACGGATGTCAGACGCAAATACTTCAAGAAAATGAAGAGTCGGAGTAACATAGATTGTAGGTATAAGGTATTGGAATTTGGACTCCAAACCTGCTGGATGTTACCTCGTAAGAGTGACTGCATGAACCAATGAGTCGGACACGGATATGTTTGGAGGGTTCTTGGAGGATCATATCTCCATATCTATGTCCGGATATGCGTTAGACACGGATGTCAGACGCAAATACTTCAAGTAAATGAAGAGTCGGAGTAACATAGATTGTAGGTGTAAGGTATTGGAATTTGGACTCCAAACCTGCTGGATGTTACCTCGTAAGAGTGACTGCATGAACCAATGAGACTAAACTCGAGTTCGTAATGCATGTATTTTGTTCTCACTGGACCTACTCATGAGTTGGGTCGTGATTCAGATTTTTTTTCTACCTTACTCAGATCCAGTCTTAGGTAGGCTCGGGTCGACCTGCCAACCTGTATCACTACTCAAAAAAATAATAAAAAAATAATAAAAATTATTTTTATATTAATTTTTATAATTAAATTTTAAAAAAAAATATTTTTTATAATTAAATAAATAAAATATGATATGTTTAAACATATTAAACACGACACATTTAATTGTTTTTTTGTTTAAGATTTTGACATTTAATAATTTATGTTGTTTTATATTTGTACAATTAACACGAAAAAAAATACAAAACACGAGATGTATGCACATAAGTAAATCTACATTGCAGGATTTAAACGGTGTATAAGATAATAATTCACGTTTTAAATATATCAAAAATAAAAGTTATAGAGATATAGAAAAAATTGTATAAAATGTTACCTCACTTACCTCTATATTATTGGGCCAAAAGTCTAAGCTTAATCTCCGTCCAGATAGAAGAAAAGGTGTCTAAGACTCTAAGCCGCTCCAAATTGTGGACGGGCCAGCAGCCCATGGGCACAATTTGGTCATTACCCAAAACTCAAAAGTTATATTCAAATATAATATAAAAAAATAATTAAAATATAATATAAAATATACATACGACACAAAAAAAAATAAAAAAAATATAATACGATAAATATATCAAAATTTATATATTATAAATTATTAATATATTAAAATTTATATAAATATATAATATTTACACATAATTATAATATAAACACAATATAAAAATTATTGAAATTAATCTAACCATAACCCAGGAAATTACAAAACTGCCTCCATGTTTTATAAAGTTAGCATTTATATTAGTACTAGGGCTCCTGTCCTAATCTGAATCGTCTCTCATATATAAAAATCTTGAAATCTTCTCTATTAACATTCGATCTTCGTTGAGAGAGAGAGAGAGAAATGGACGCCCTTGATTCCGTTGTCGATCCTTTGAGAGACTTCGCCAAGGACAGCGTCCGCCTCGTCAAGCGTTGCCACAAGCCCGATCGCAAAGGTATCTTTTTTTTTTTTTTAATTAGATCTGTTTAAATTTTTAGGGTTTTTGTTGAGGATCTGATTTTTGGTGAATGCTGATTTTTTTTTTTTTTGGGGTAAGCAGAGTTCACGAAGGTTGCGCTCCGTACAGCGATCGGTTTCGTAGTGATGGGATTCGTTGGGTTCTTCGTTAAGCTCATCTTTATTCCTATTAATAACATCATCGTTGGTTCCGCTTAGGTAATAATCCAATTCAATCTTTTTCAATGTTTTGATTTGTTGACTCCGTGCTTGGATGCTGTCTTGTCTGATTTTGCCGTGTGTGCATGATTGCATGCAAGTTTTAATTCAAAATTTGTTCTTTTCATCTGGATAACTCTGAATTGGAGGTTTTTTTCTTGTGTTTATGGAAAATAAAATATATTCAATCTGCGAAAAATGGTCAAATTTTGAAGCAGTAGCTTTTTTTTTTTTTTGGAATCATGAATAACAGTGATTGAGTTCTACTGTTTACAAACAATATATTGGTTTTTAAATCTGGCACTGCCTGGAATTTCAAAAGATGTAGTAGGCTTATTGATTCTCCTAGACTCTTTGATGGGTTTTTGCAAATGCCGTGTCTTTTGTTCTATATGTATGCAAAACTAGCAACTTCGTTCCATCTGATAAACTAGCATTTTTCAACCGAGTCTTGGTTGTATTTGAGGATAAACTATTTCTAATTTCATCAATCTTTTATTTTTGTTGATCTGGATTTGTGGTGCTATGTTGAATCTGCAAACTACCCAGTGCTTTTTAGTTTCTATAGATGAATAGAAGTTTCTGCTTTGGGTAGTATAAATGAGTTCATAATTTACCTTTTTTCCTTATAATGCCTCTATTTTTTTTATTTATAGGAATACTGCTTCTGAGATCCAAATGGTGTTTTTTTTTTTGCCAATTTAAAACAATAGTTGACACTATGGGCCTTGTATAGCTTTCATTTTCAGCCCTCATGTATAGCTATGAAATTTGACTTGAGACTTCAGTTTTACTGTTTTAGGCTTTGGCATAATTAGGTATTTGGTGGTCTTTTTCATCTTGGTGTGGGTCAAAAATATCGAGATTAGTGGATCATATGGCATCAAATGTTTCATAGTGCAGCATTTGCTTGAATATTCATGTTTCCGACAGAAGTTAAATGAAGAACGAATAACAGAGTTGAACTCTATTTTTTTACAACAGTAAAACCTTTGGCATATACAAGCATCAGTTTGAAATTGATACTATATCTGCTCTGTGTTCTGTCAAATCCTTAAGGTTTTTTTTTAGCTCTTGCTTTGTTTCACATCAATATTCATGGTGATCAATTTTTTTTGTTTTCCTATATGTTAAAGAGTTTGATTCGGTTTTGATATATAATCGCAGGCTTGTCGAAAATGTGAAAATGCTGGAGGATGTGGCCAGTTTAAATGGTTGCAGCTTCTCATCAAAGAGGAATGTTACAATATAGCTCTTGACAATCCCCTTCCCTTCTCATTTCAAATTTATTACTTGAACTAGTAGCCTTGAATCTAAACTCTCTTGGAATTTCTTTGGGCACTCTTTAATAGATTATGGTTAAATTTTCCTTGACTTCTGGGTTTTTCTTATCTGCACCTTCTTATGTGCAATTCTTATTAGCCTTCTACCACTTTTAAGACTGCACTTGTTTTTGCAGTCTTTCACATGATTATTTTTAAGGAACCAAATGGAAAATAATATTTGAATTTTTCTAGTTTTTGACCAAAAAGATACTTGATTATTGCATGAAAGTACACATGGTAGAGTTGAAAGTTGAAACATGGCTTCACCAATTAGGCAAGACTCCAAATTCCCAAGTTAAAAGGAAGCCTAACTCTTTATGTAATTTTTCCTTTACATTGGCTTGAAAGGCTTTCTTTTTCCAAATTGGTAGCTTGAAGAACATGCTTCATAAATGCATCGATCCTGTGCAAGAAATTTACACACAAAACAGAAGCTAAATACTGCATATCAATGCTTCTTGAAATGATTACTGAGAATGAAACCCCAGCTTTAAAGGAACCAGCTGAGGCTAAGATTTAAGAACCTAGTAAACAACTTTAGAAACTAGCCACAATTGTGATCTTCATGCAATTACATACTTGTATAATTGTATTTCATATATGGTGAACATCAAATTGACAGGTTCTTCCTGAGCCCTAACCAAACTCATTTTATTTGTTTGAAATGTCCTAATTCCAAAACATATTGGTTTAGATATGGCTTAACTATTTTTATTTTATTTTATAAAGGAGTCCGTAATCTGGAGACAAAGAAGAAGTTGTACATGCTGATATTTAAATCTCCATTTTGTTTGAAGTTATTTCTTAAGGATAATTGTGTGAATTAACTGAGTTAATTTTCGGGTTCTATGACTTAACTAATTTAAACATATAATGTATTTGCATAAGCTAACCCCTTTTCACTCGGTGAGCTGAGATGACGATGTTGTAGTATCAAAGGATTTTTATCCTGACCAGAAGGCAAGTTATCCTTGATGTTTGATCAGAGTGTCGATTCTCCAGACTTCAAAGCAGAAAGTCGGGTCGATGAAGCGCAAGATTCAATCGATCCTGTCCAACAACTAAGGCAGTTGCATCAAGCAGAACATGCCATGAATTCCTGTGAGATTTTGAAATCCAATGCATGGAGCAACGCTTTCCATTTACATCAACTGGCTAAAGTTGAGATATAAGTATGTGCTAGGGGGTAGGGGTGTTCATTATTCGGTTTTAACCGAATTAATCGATCGAAATTTAATTCGGTTCGGTTAATCGGTTAATCGAATAAAGTTCGTTTCGGTTAACGGTTAATGATTTTGGAAAATTTCGGTTATCGGTTAATTCGGTTCGGTTAATCAAAAATAATCGAATTACACGAATTAACCGAAACTATGTAATGTTCATGCTTTATCATGCTTTATTAGTTGTGTTTGTTTGATATTTGAATTTTATAATATGCTTTACTTTTAGATTTTGATTGGTTGGACTTGATAGATTATTTGGATATAAAATCATGTATTAAAAATAGGTTAGCAAAATAAATTAGGTATTTATTTCGGTTAATTCGACAATCGATCGAATTAACCGAATAATTTTGGTTCGGTTAATTCATCGTTTTAACTATTCGGTTCGGTTAACGGTTAATGAAAAAACACATTCGATTAATCCGATTAATCGTAATTCGATTCAGTTATTAATCGAATTAACCGAATGAACATCCCTACTAGGAGGATTGTAGGACTTTGGATTTGATTTGACCTTAAATCTGCAGAGTAATCTCATCCTTCAAGTGGGACAACTACTAACCTATGAACCAAACAGCTGTTTGGTTTTGGACCACACATAATTGGATCCAATTCAAAACTTACCTAAAGTTCCTAAGCCGAAAGAAGCATAACAATAGCGTGTTTGACTTTGCCCCATGATTTACTCTGGCAATGGAATATCACATTCCTCCAGAGGCTGGCAGTGTCCTCTAAAAGGTTCATATTTGCACAGCTTGGTTGGGATTAAAAGTGTTCATAGCCGGATGTATGATATAAATATTATATATATTTATTTAAATTCAATTTGATCTAAAATATGAATCTCAATTTTTTTTTTAAATTCGTCCATATTTGTAAATGAGTAACTCAAACTCATTTAAGTCCGCTTATATTTTTTTTCTTCTAAATTTTTATTTATTTAATTTTTAATAATTATATATATATTTTTATTAAATTCTTAAACATAAACAACTTAACATATTTTTAATGTTTACATTATAATATTATATCTATATTTAATATTTATATGACATAAATTACATAATATATATATTAAAAAAATAATATATTATTTAATTGAAAAACAAGCCGGATCGAACTGAACTCGAATCTTAAATGTTAAAGCCAAGTCCTGACCCATTTTTTTGCTAAATTCATTTTTCAAACCTAATATTTTTGTGCAAACTCTACCAAATATTAGACGGACTTTCAAACTTGGGCTGGAGCTTGGACAGGTCTAGTTGGGACTTGGGAAATGGGAAGATATGGTTTGCAAATTACAAATGCATAATCCAGAGCTGGGCTGCAAATCTAGATGCCCATGTCTCTTGTTCCTGATCTTTCTCTACGTATGAGCCTCGATAGGACCCCAACCCTGACCAGACCTTCGGTAGCAAGGCTTCCAATAAACCGAAAACCTTACAATTTCGCAGGCAATATGCAATGTACCAGATAAGAAAGTAAAACAAAAATGATTGAAAGTGATGGAGCAACAAACTGAAGGAGCTTCCTTCATCATCACTCATGCCCACCAAAAAAGCTGAAAACAGTTAAAATACAAAGATGAACCAATCAAACAATGCCCTAAACGAACCTATGCTTGAGTCGATTTATGCAAAATGAGATACCAAACCTTAATGATTTTTATTTTTATTTTTATACGGATAGATAGGTAGCTTTAATTGCTAAAACTTAACGTGGAAACAGCAACAAATAAGTGACTTGCTGACAGCTGATAATAAAGGAAAAGGTATGTTCTCGAATTCGGGTGCGAGTGTCGGACATAGGTATGTGTCTAACATGGGTATGTTCAATCTTTTTCCAAGATTTTATGTATTTGGAGGATCCTTAGAGGATCATATTCTCATAACCTTGTCCGGATATGCATCGGACACTGATATTTCAAGAAAAATGAAAAATCGGAACAACATAGCTCAAGATGATACGAAGATCTATAACATAATAACAACTCCATGTTATCAAAAACTTACAATTACCCTGTGAGGAGGATGTGATAGTAGTGCCCGTAAGGTGCTGGAAAAGGAAAAAAGCCAAGGAAGAAAATACCTCCAGAAGTATCTAATTCCCGTGCCCCTCAGATTGCTCCTTCAGTTCAGTTTTCTAGTACTGCAGCCTCAGGTACTAGCCCCAAATTTGAAGAGCAGCTAGAAGGATGAAAAAACCTGGAAAGAAACTACTTCCGGAGCTTGTTTTCATCCTGTCATGCCTTTCCATTCTCAGACTTCTTAAAATCGCAATTACTACTTCACATTCTTCATCTCCGGCTGCTGCTTTGATATCGTCCCTACAACAGGAGTGTTCATATCCGTCTGAGTGCAGTAAGGTTCTATCAAATGCACCAGGGGTCCAGTCTGGTCCACATAAAACCTCCGCCAACCTTCTCACCCGAAGGAATTCACGCTTCTTTCAAATCTCATTACCCGCAAAGCACCTTGTAACCTCCTTGTTTTTGGTCTTCAATCTCAGTACCTCAACCTCTCGTCAATAAATGCAGGAGGCATCACTCTTTTTCTCGAGGATGACCCTTACAAGATAAGTGAAATCAAAGCTGATTCTAACGGGACTCGAATTTATAAGTAGCAGGCACCAGCTAAGAAGGCATACAAGCTGCTCAAGCATGCCAGGGGAAATCCTGTTCGCGGCACCTAGCAAAAGTCTGCTCCAACAATCAACTTGCAAATTGGCATTGAGAAATTTACCACAAGAAGTGTATCAGCTTAAATGGGATGTCGTGGTGGTGGACAGACCAATTGGGGACGCACCAGAAGCACCAGGCAGGATGTCAACTATCTACACTGTTAGCATGTTAGCGAGAGCTGGGAAGACAACTGATGTAGTAGTACATGATGTTCATCGGACGATTGAAAAATGGTTTTCTTGGGACTATTCCTGTGCGAAGAGAACATGGTTTCTGCTAAAGAAAAATTCTAGAACTTTAGGATCTCCGATCAATCAAATTCTACAAGGTTCTGCTCTTCTGAGACGGTTCAGATTGAGTAATAGCCTTCTTTTTCTGCAGGAACAGAACAATCAGTATCACCAAAATCAGAGTGCCACATCCAGGATATTTAGGGCGGGTGTCATATAAGTAACATAATTATCACCTACATCGTTAACAGTGGAATTCAGGCTCGAACAGGTAAGATATATTAATTTTCAGCATAGGAGAGTGCGAGTACCTGGAATTGAATGTTTTCCATGCGTGTAAATGAAGTACAATAGACACACTCGGTCAGTCAGAATTGAAGAGTGCGGCTGCCTTGTTGCATATTTTATTCATATGCGTGTAAATTTAGAAGAAAAAAATAGATGCACTTGGTTGCTACTAAAAGCTTCTTTCATAATATCTTCTATGACCTGAATATCATAATAAATTAAGGCAAACTGGCCCTTGGTAAGGTTGCCAATTATATGTATAATCTGGGCGGCACAGCTCAGAAATCCATTGTTCTAATCCAAAACAGCACATCTGATTGCTTCAGAAAGAACAGAAACAGAGCTATACATACATTTGTGAGATAAGTAAAGAGTGGGGGAAATAGAAAATTATTTCTTATGCTGTACAGTGTACACAACTTTCAGTTCAGAGATGGGATAAGAATATAATTAGGGAATCGCAACAGTTGCTAAATATCTTATGGTGATATCACCATAACCCGCTCTTCTCTTTCCTCAGTTTCTCATTGTGAATCTTTAAATTCACCATGGGAGGGGAAAACCTAAGGAATGCTACTTGATTATTTGACCGTCAGCTTCACTGGAGTTGTCTTTCCTTTGCATGATCACTAGTCATCATTCAACAGATTCTTTTCGCTGCCAAAAAGGGGGGAAAGGTAAATTGCATAAATGTAGAACCTACATAATGCAGTATAAAGTTAAAAGTTAATGCCAGAGCTAGTTAGTTACATCTGTTATCCTTTCAAGAAGAAGCAAGCTTCTTCCTAGCAAATATTCAAACTAAAGTCGATCTACTCAAGATGCAGTTGAATAGTTGCACCTTTAAGCAAACTAACGACATTCTACAAACAGACCCTTTTGTTGCTGAGAAGATAACTTAAAGACCAGCTTGGCTGATGTTTGTATTGCCATTATAAGTTCTGCATTATTATACATAATGACACGACATGTTACCCAGATGACAATCATACAAGCTGATGCCTTAAGTGAGAGCACGGAATAGAGCACATGTTTATCATTGCACTTCTACCTCTTGAGACACTAGCCTTCAGAATTACATGGTGTATATATGAGGATGTGATGCTTACCATTCGTTTACTGATGTAAGGCTGTATCTTAATTGGCATCTCAGAATGACTTTCAACCTCGAGGAACTTCTGTTTCTCAATCTCAAATTCTTTTCTAGATTCCTTCCTGCTACCTGACTGCCAAACTCTACCAAAATTAGGAAGCCAGTTAGCATCACAATCACTCTTGACAATCTCCCCTCTCTTCTCCTTCTCCAGCTCCATCTTTCGCTTTTCAGCCCAAGCAGCTCCAACCCTTTTTGGGTTCAACTTACGGGATTTCTGTGACTTGCTTGACGAAATAGAGCTACTTAAAGCTGGTTTTACTTTATTGTTTAGCAAAGTTTGATCAGCAGCTTCAAGCCAGGGAGGGGGTGCTCCAGAATGCACATTTCCTCCAGCGTCTACTGTTGACATGGAAGAGACTGGAGTTAAGCTCTGCAAACCTGAAGAAAAAAGATGGTCATAAGATGATGAATAAAAGTTAGCGTTCTTAACAACATCCCTCCACTTTGCAACCAGACTTGGAATGGAAATAGAATTATATGAATGAAACCAAAAAGTAATTAAAACATTACCCTGAGAACTGCTTTCTCCATTCACCATACTTCTACTCTGATACACTTGGCACACCTGTATGAAAATACATATTTGCGAAAAATATAACTATAATATCATGTATGAAGAAACTACTTTGGGAAATCCCAGAAAACAGCCAAACTTCATACAAAACAAACCATAAGAAGGTATCCAGTAGATGGGCATCATGGGCTTGTTGTACAACAGGCATACAATACTATATTCAAAGTTCAAACACATAAGATAATTAGCCCCACTGAAAATTTTAAACAGTAAAGACCTGGCATGCAGAACATGCATTCAATTAGAAAAGAATAAACAGGCATTGCAAAAGACTAGAATACACAAGAGATAAGACCTATGCATGTTTTTACAAATTGAGGCAAGTGATTCTCTTGTAAATGAATAAGGAGCAGACCAATGTTGTCAAGGGCGCAAGGCGCATTCTAGGCACTAGAACCCTTATATTGCCTCAGGTGCAAGGCGCAAAAAAGCACTCGTCTAAGTGAAGTAAGGCGCAATATGTATATGTGTTTTTATGTGTTTGTGTGTGTGTGTGTGTGTATATATAAAATAAGCTTAAGATATATAATTATAATAATAAACTCTAAAGAGTGGTCCAATTAATCTACAAAACATGCAATTTTTTTGTTGCCCAATATGCATGAATTCCTTATGGTCTCATGCATGCTGTTGAATACTCAAATATTAAGAAGTAGAGAGTTTGATACTATCCCCTTTACTAGTATCTTACTAGTAAAGGTACATCTAATGAAAAAAGTTAAAATAAAAAAAATTAAAGAGAACTTCAATCAGGCGAGCCTTTTTTACACCTATCGCCTTACAAAAAGGCGCATCTAGGCACACCAGGCGTGCGCCTGATCAAATGTGCCTCGCCCGAAAGGGTTTGAGGCGCGTTTGTTATCTAACGCTAAGGCGCAAGGCGTAGGCGTGCCTAGGCGCACGCCTTGACAACCCTGGAGCAGACATGAAATAGGATAATCACAAATAAAAATACTTAATGGACAGAGTAAAGATTTTTCATAAAAAAAGACAAAGCAGTTAAGAAAACCACCTCATTTCTTACTTTCCTATAAAATTGCCATTCAAACAACAAAAGAAAAAAGATTTGTAATTAATTTGGATTCCCCTCAAGCTTCAGGATGATGCGGAAAACAAATTTTATAAAACAACATATGCATGCTAAACCCTGTGAACTTAATGGGAGCTGGTGGCAGACTCTGCCTTAGTTGAACATATATCCCAAAAGCAGTTCAATGGCAAATAATGCCATAATGGTAATAGCATTTGTCACCTATGCAACTTCTCTAAATCAAAATCCTGAGAATCCAACTGCAAGTCTGAAAGTATTATGGGAACTAGTAACTCTTAAACAATAGAATCACAAGTGAGATAGTAAAGCTGGGCTTAAAGAGAGGAAACTTCAGTCGAAGACAAAAGAGAATGCTCTACAATCCAGCACATGCATTTTAATAACTATAGGAGGCAGTTTCAAGGTGTCCATCAAGGTCAAAATTCTCATGTTTGCACCGATGCTCAACTTCCTCAAGAGCCTGAGGGAAAGTAGCACAACAAAGAGGATAGCCAAGGCCCTTAGAACAAGCTACTGCACTCAAATCTAGGAACAGACCCAGATACTGTATACTATATCCTAATAAGCATAAATACTGTTATAGGATGGCTTCAAATTTTAGCATAGAACAGTCACAAGATAATTTCTCTGAAACAATTAAATAAAGTTAGCTGCATAGGAAAAAGTGTGGGAGAATAAACTTACCCCAACATTACTGAGGTAAGCATTCGTCGAGCATATTCCATTCTTGTAAAGAAGATTTTGTTGGCTACTGCTGTTAGCTGGAAAATTACAGCACAGAGCACAAAGAAAAAAAAACTAATAAGTGTATTCTCATTTTTATATAAGAAACCTTCACTGATATATCAGTGAAATAACTAGAACTAGATTAAATGAGAAAAATGTCAAATGACCAGATATGCATACCTGTCAAATCATTCGAGTTCCACAAACTTGTATCGGAACGTGCACCCGCATGCAAAGAAAAGTTAACCTCATGTAAATTTGAACCAAAGTTTGCAACTTCAGGTAATCTTGAATTAGATATCTGATACTCATTTGTATTGTACTGTAAAGGCAAAACAACATTTGAATAACTTGATTTGAGAGTGTTAATAGTATTTTGTCCAAGATTATTTATTTTTTCAAAGTTGACGTTATTGTGGATATCATTTGAAGTTCCATATACAACTCCACAAGATCCTTCAGTAGGAGCAGCCATAGCTTCAATCTTCAATGACTTGCATTTCTTCTCCCACTACAATGACCAAAAATGAAATCTGTCACATAATTAACCTTCCAAGCTTTCTTTTGAACAATCTAACGGTCATACCTTACTTAGATCAGTTTCCAATATCCTATATGTATCCAAGCTGTCCATCTTACCACCATGTTGCCAGAGAAAATGCTTCAAATTCTTCAGGTGATGCGCACCCGCCAAGTGATTAATAGCATTTTCACTGTTCAAAGAACCAAAAACACGACATAAAAGAAAAGAAATAAAACTTGCTGTCATACAGCATCATCACAATTAAGTCACCGAGTTATCAAAGGAAAAGCAAAGCGATCTTTTTTGAATCTCCTAAATTTCACTCATCAAATCCAAACTTTTAATTTCCAATTTTCCTTATGTTTTCTAAGTAACTTAATCTTAAATGGCTGTAAATTCCAAATTATTTAACTAAGTTGAGCCGAGTTTCACAATTTTTCTGTTCATATAAATTTTATACTTAAATTCAAAATTGTAAAAGTTAAACCGCTTCAAATTAAAAGCTTTACCAAGCGAAAGAGCTATCGAGCTCGTCGACATCAGCATCGCAGAAGACGCACCAAAATCGATTGCGATCTGCGTGTTCGGGTAGAAGAATGGTAGGGTCTTTCAGGAAGAAGCGAATGTCGTTGACCTTGTTTTGGAATCGAGAGAGGAAAGAGGAGAGAGCGTTTTTGTGGTTAGGGAAATACTTATGACGTGGCCCTTGGTTGTGGTTCAGCCTACAAACCTTGCAGAACTCAAATTCACTCTTCTTCTTCTTCTTCTTCTCATCTTTCTTTGTATCATTGTAATTTTGGTTCGTCAAGTTCGATTTAGGGTTAGGGTTTGGTTTCTCTGAACGATCCTCCATTGTTGTACGGAAAAACAATTGGTTCCCAATCCCAAATCCTAAAGCGTTACCACAGTTATGAGTAGGCAAAGAAAACGGACCGCTTTTTTTTAATTACTTGTTAAAACGCACCGTTTAACCTATGTAACTCATTCCCGCCAAGTAACAGCCAGTGTTACCTTAGTACTTGGTAACCAAAAAGACGAGAAAATTTGATTAAAAAAAATTCCCAATATCTTTTTTTTAACAAAAAAATCGTAGTAAAAGAAAGATTTACGGATACTAAAATTTAAATTCGAAATATATTAAATATTATTTTTTTAAAATGACTGTATAAATCAATTAAATTAAGCTTTAATTTTTTTTTCCACTTTTATATTGCTCATCTTAGTATATACTATACTAATTTTTTTTTTTTTTTTTTTAACATTCGCAAATTTCAATCAATCATGCTTGCCAAGTGCCAGATTTTGAAGGAAAAACAAGCGAAAGCTTCTAGGGGTAAGCTTATACATAAAAAAAAAAAAAAAAAAAACATGATTTAAATATGCCACTTTAACTTCTTATATTTATTAACAAAAAAAGTTAATGAAAATTGGATCAATCTTTGAGACCTCAAACCGATGTGAGCCAATACGTTCTTGAAAAAAAATTAAACTTAAACAAAATCTAAAACACTTCTGATCAATATTATCAAAAAAAAATTGGGAAATAAAAGATATCATGTATAGTAGAATTGACAATTTCCTCTTCTCTAGAGTATTTAACTTTTTTGTTTTTAAAGTCATAATTAGAAGCTGGTGGGAACATGGGAATTATTTCTTTGTTATGTTTAGTTTATAAGTCTTCCATTGCAGGTCCATTGTTTGATGTCAATGACTCAATGTAGCCATAAAACTACTTTGTATGAAGGTCTGCAATATCTTTATCTCCTTAGCTTTTATAATAGATAAACTTTTTTTTTTCTTTTATTCCCTTCAAACCGATTGGGGTAGCCCAGTTTTTTTTTCTAATTTTGATGGGAAGGATTCACGTTTGCACATGTTTTGACTATGATTTTTGATTCCCACCATGATATTATCTTTGAAAGACTGAAACTTTCTAAACTTTTAAAAGCAAGATGCCATTTTTTTTCCCTCGAGATTGGTTAATATTAGAACGATCTTATACGTATCTAACATCTTGTTTTAGCACCCAAACATTTAGTTCAATAGTTGATCCATGTTTCTATTACCAAGATTTTTAATTTCGATGCCAATATACTAAACTCTATGCTAAGAAAAAAGAGCTTATAGGAAACTGATAACCCTTGATTTTATCTACTTTGGATATACTATTAGCAATCTATGTTATTCGAACTTTTCATCTTATCTGTGTTTGACACTTGTCCGACACATATTTGGATATGGGTATGAAATATAATCCTTTAAATATATGAAAAAAAACCCGTATCCGATACTCACCCGAATCTGTTATATAGCTAGCAATTTAGTCCCTGAGCTCTTGGATGAAAAAACTTGGTCGGTTTTTGGTAGCAAGAACAGGTGCATGAAGAAAAATCTGGTCTGAGAAACTGTTATATGTTTTCCTTTGTTGTAAGCAGATAAGGATGATTCTTCTTTATAATTCATCTAAATATACAAGGGTTTTATGATTAACCATGATCTACACCAGATTTCAATAAACAATATAAAACAGTATCACTTGATCATAATATATGGACAAATATGAAAAGACAAATGTTAAGGTTCTATCATGATGACAACTTTGATTGTTTGGCTAGGCATGTCCTACATCTTTATCCTGCAATTCAACTTTATGGAAGAATTGATGGCTGTTGCAATTCTATGATTGTAACCAAATAAGCAATACAAGACAAAGGAAACCTATAATGCAAGTGGTCATATGTCAGCGCATGGTCTCCCATCAATATGATTGTTAGGTGATTTATGCAACTCGAATTAGGATACAACCATTGAGCATTTCTTGTGAGTTCTTAGTCCAATGGCCATGAATTTCCATTATTGGAATCCAACCCAAGATGGCCAATGCACCATTTATCTCTTTTCCTTCTCCATTTTCTCCCTTATGTCTGAAGTTGCAGTTGTTTAGATCAGTATATATCTATGTTACTCGGACTCGAGTGTGAATGTCGGATACGAGTATGTGTCCAATACGGGTATATTCAATTTTTTTTTTTTTAAGTTTTCCATGTATTTGGAGGGTGATATCCCCATATATCTGGTTATGTGTCGAACACAGATACTTCAAGAAAAATGAAGAGTCAGAGCAACATAACTATATATCATCAGGTTTATTGCACATATATAATTGTTCCTGTTTTCATAAAAACGCTGCTTGGTTCCAATGAATTCTTGCAAGTTCTTGAATCTTAGTTGCAGAAGACTGCATTTTGCTGGTTCCTAAGAAAGGTATCCAAGAGGAACAGTTTGATTTTATTTTTATTTTTTCAAATTTCAAGCCTTAAACAACCAAAGAATCACTTTTGAGGTTGCGTTTTGATCATAGTTTGCTTTTGGAAGCAAGAACACCCCAAGTGGTTAGTGGCAAAAAAAAGCTAATTTGCTTTTAGATCCTGAATTAGGTTAGTCCCTTTCTTGCAACCAAATAAAGAATCAAAATAATAATTAAGTTAATCATAGGTACTTTCTTTCTTCACATATAATTTTCTTTCTATTTGAAAAATGTACTTTTCATGAGGGCCTAATATTTGAAACTCCATGATCCTTTGCCCCCACTAGATTATGTCTAGACTCTTGATATATAGTCTTGACCTCATCAAAGAATCAAATCAGTGTATTAATTATTGAAGCTATACTCACTTTAACAGATAATTTGTATATGAGTCATGTTTGGAGATTGCTGACAAATCAAGCTAATTCTATTGTCACAAACATCTTGAAAGGGATTTAAAGTGGTCGCAATATGATGTTATGGATGTTATTTTATCCTGTGAATAAAAAACTGAACCTGACCTGTTGAATTGAGAATCGGTGGCCTATCCGATCCGACGGGTATAATAAAACTGGTTCAACAGGCCAAAAACCGGTAAAAAAGAGAAAAAAATCGGTTTTTTTTTTAAATTATTTTTTGTAAGTGATGAGATTTAAATCCATAACCTCTTGGAATTATATTAAAAACCATACCACTAATCTAAATGCTTATTTTTATTTATTATTTACTATATTTAATATTTATTTAACATTAAAAATATTTTAAAATCTTATTTAAAGTGTTCAATCGGTTCAAACGATTGAATCGGAAACCGGAGATCACACGGTTTGACTTCCGGTCTAGTTTTTTCAACTTTAATTTTATAGTTTTGACTTTTTCCGTCGTCAATATTTACGGTCGATATTTATCGCAATTGACTGCAGTAGTATTCATTACGTCCGCAACCGCGATAAACACGACTGAAAATACATCCGCGACCGCAATTTAAATCCGGTTGAAAGCTTCACTATAAACTCCTCTGACTGATGCTTCGGCATGATCATCCTATCCAAAAATGTCTCTTTTTGTGTTGGATCCCAGACATGGGTAGTGGGTGTTTGGTTTCTGATTAGCAAAAGTTAAGAAGTTGAATCCAAGTGGATATACAGCTATTCTGTCTTGTTGTTAATGAATTACTTACTTTTTGTTCTGATTCATTTGCCTTTCTATCAAAATCAAGGTTCTGAAAACTTTATTCTAAGAGATGGCAGGTTTGACTCATCGAGGCAAAATTTTGAGTCCTGAGTTTCAACAGTATGCAAAATTTTGAGTCCTGAGTTTCAACAGTCTTAATACCCAAGGGACCAATTAACTATATATATATTTAGTTTTTCATTGAAATAACTATTACCTTAAACTTCCATATTTCTGATTTCTGTGTGCTTCTTTCTGATGATGATCCTGGCTTGAACTCTTACCTTTGTTAAAATCCTTATTTTTGATCAAGACCATATTTGAAATTGCTTGAAACTATTGGCTAGTTTTATGTGAGTTAGCACATTTTACGTGGCAGGCTGCAAACTTATAACTAACCTTACATTTTTTGTTGTCAATGATCACCTATGATACTCAAATTCGGGATGAGTGTCGGATACAGATATATTCAATTTTTTCATATATTTGAAGGATCATACCTTATATTCATGTCCGAATATGTTTCGGATACAAGTGTCGGATATAAATACTTTAGGGAAAATGAAGTTTTCAGATAACATAAATGATCACTAAAATGTATCGTCTCAGAAGTCAGAAGTTTGATCTATATAAATATATTTTTTATGTTGTGGTTTAGGATTTTCAGCCTTAGTCTTGATAGTGGGAATAGCATCAGTGAAACACATGATCCAATCTTAACAAATATTAGCAGATAAGATATGCCTGCTCTTGATCAGTAGTAACTTTTCGCCTTCTCAAAAGATAAAATGCATATCCATATATATATATATATATATATATATATATATATATATATATATATCTGACATTTGTGTGAAGTTCTGCTAAAAAGGTGTGTTAGCAATTAGGACAATAATGTATGACCAAACAAAAATATTAGGACAATAATGCACTGAGTTGATTGATTCTAGCTGTGCATGCATCATGATTCATGACAGTAAAGCAAAATATCTGAATTCATCTGTGAATTAATCAACTTCTTGATCTTAAGATGAGATATTATCTCTTAATTAGAATGCAAGGAAAACCCATTGTTGGAGGTTCAAATTTCAAAGCTCTAATCAACAAATGATCTGTCTAAAATTTGATTTGTTCTTCATGATCAGAATCACCAAGTACACATGTTCTCCTGGTAAATTTTAAACTTCTGAATATATATATATATATATCTTAATTTGTTGTTTGATTGTATAAAGTTTATCGAATTTCTCATTCATGGTTAATTATTTATTCATCATACATAAACATTCGACTGATCGCAATACACATTGCATATGTAGTTGTGATGCTGCTTTTTATTGTGTTCTTTTTTGTTGATTTCCTGATCTGTTCTGATGAAGGAAATTAATTGCATAAATTAAACCCAATGCCCAAGTTTTCAAACCCCTCAAAGAACAACTAATTGGCTATGGATCAATGAAAACTGATCAGCTATCTTTAATTAAACAAGAAGGGGTTTTGAATTTAGATATAAATGGCATTAATTAATTTAAGGCCTGAACCTTTGCCTGCAAGATTGGCAAGTAATCTCCATGCACGTAGAATCTATCTGCCTTGTAGCTCTTTCCTTCATTCTCTCAGCTTTTTCCACTTCTTCCCTTGCTCTTTGCCACATATGTCTAGCTCTTGCAAATTCAGATTGTGCCATCTCCATTTCCCTCTTTGTAAGATCCCTCACTCTCTCAGCATAAGACTTTTCAATAGCTGCCAATCGGATTTGTTCCGCCGCCTGCCATTTCAACGACTCAATGCAGCTTGTATTATTGTCAGCAGCCTTAACATGATCACCACCAAACTCACAATTTGATGGTTGCTGCTGCTGCTGCTGGATTGGCCTTAGACTGATTGATAGTTGCAAGTCAAGTGAAGGCCCTTCATATTGATGATCACTCGCCACCGCCGCAGCCGCCGCCGTCGCCGTCGATCGATACCTTAATGAGGAAGAATGATCAGACGTCCGAGATGACATCTGGCGGGATGATGAAGCTATGGCGAGTGGAGTAGGGAGAAGCTGCAGTTCTTTATTATCTTCCTCTTCCATAACTCAAAGAGAGCGAGCTGAGATAATGGGGTTGACAGAAACTGCTGCCATATATAAACAACTCATCAAGCTGCCTTAGTTACCTTATTACCCATCCTTCCCATGCAAAATGGCTTAAACCAACTTTAATATGCTTGGAATGACCGATCCACCCTTTTACTCGGCCTTGAATTACTCACTATTTATGAGCGAGAGAAATGTTAATGTATAATTGTATATATCCCACAATTTTGAACCCAAAGAACTTGGAACTAACATATAAAAATAAATTCCATAAACATTTGATACTATCTCATTCATTAGAATTTGTTGATTTAAAGATCGTTGTATTGTATTCGTTATGAGATATGAGATATTATTCATTTTGAGATTGAATGATTTATCCTCATAATTATTATTATTTTTTTTAATGTCTCGATAAAAAAAAAAAAGTAACTCTTATTTATAAATCACAGTATAAATTTTTTATAAAAGAAGTATGTGATTCGAAATCATTTGGACTCAAATTTTTTTACTGTTTTCGAAATAAATATAATTATAGGTTGTAAACTAGCCAAGTTTGAAAGAACATATTTTTGTTCATGTTCATTAAGGATTTTTGAAGTATTATTTAAGCTTGACTCGTTTAAACTTAGATGTGTTCGATCTCGATTCAAACTCAATTCGTTTAAGTTTAATGAATTTTCGTGAATATTAAACGAATATGTTTATAAATATATAATCGAACATATCCATAAACAATTAAAATTTTGTTTATAAGCAATAAACAAACATATCTAAACAAATTTAAACAAGCAAACAAACGATATTTGAACGAGTTTTAAATGATTTTAATAAACAAAGTCAAAAATAAATGAAATAATAATAATATATGTTATTATTATATTATATTATATCCGAATAATAAATTATCTTTAAACAAGTTTTAAATGATCTTATAAATAAGATCATAAATGAATTTGTTCGTGAATATAAATGAATTGACATCTTATTCAAAATCGACTTCTTTAATAAGCGATCCTTAAATCTTGTTCAAAATAACTTATTTACTTGATAAACGAATATATTTATATAAAAAAAAATATATATCGAACTTGCTCACAAATTATTGGTTGAATATTTATTTATGGGTGTTGCTAACGAATGCCCTTAGGGCACTATTTAAGGTTAATTAATATACTATTTATAGTAATAATATTATATTAAATGCAAAAGTTGATAATTTTATTCATCATTTTCAATAAATTAATTGAAGATATTATTATATTTAATAATCTTAAAGAGTATCCTTAGGGTACTCATTAGCAAAATTCTTTATTTATTTACCGTTTTAAAAGTCCTAAATGTAAGGGAGAGTAAAGGGCATTATGGTGAAATCATGGTTAAGGTAAGGAAATGAAGAAGAAGAGATCCGTAATCGAAGGAACCAAGGCATGGGAGATAACGGATCACGTTAACATTATTAGGTTATGACTTATAAGTATCTTTTTGTTTTTGTGTTCTTTTAGTTTTATATTCAAATTAAAAAATTATCATATATTTTATTTTTAAAAAATAATATATTTTAATAATACGTATCATTCTAATAATTTCATTATAAAATCTAAAAACTTCACATATACTAGATAAATAATTTTTTTTTATCCTTTTAATATATTGTTATCTTAATATTTTAGTACTAATTTTTTAAAGCTTTTTCCCTATTATTTTTCCTTTTTGGAGAGATGAGGATGGAGGGGTCATAATTAGAGTCGCACGTGCGTTAGGGGTGATAGGGGGTGGTGGGTTAGGGGACCTTTATTTTATTTTATTTTTTTTCTCTTATTCAAGTATAAGTGTATGATATTTGGAGATAAATTATTGCTTTATGGTAGGCCTAGGGGATGTCGGCCCATCCTTGGTACAAAAAAAAAAAGCCCATCCGGGGCGGAGGGGAGATTGGCACGTGGGATAGACACAGTGGTGAGCCTGACCATGATTGTGGATACTGACTCTACCACTTGGACCGTTCATCTTGTGGGCCCTCTTCCCCCTTAGACCTTTCTCCACTCTCCATCATGTGGGCTGTATCAAATCTATCATCTCATCTGTATTTTGATTGGAGTTTGGTACCCATTGCTACTGGGTTTTGCTTGATAAAAAAAAATAAAGATGAAAAAAATTATTAATTTAATGGTTAAATTATAAAAAATATATATTATAAATTTTAATTATTGAATTAACAAGTTTTTATTTATTTATTTATTTCTTTTCATTTTTCCTATCAAGCAAAGCCTTAAGGCTGTGTTTGGATATATTTGGCTTCATTTCTTTCATAACACTAATAATAAATGTCAAATTTTAAGTATATAAAAACCTTAAATAAATAAATAAAAAATTATTGCACTCAAATAAACTCTTAACTTTTAACTTTAATTTGTATTCAAATAAACTCTTAATCTTTAATTTGTATCTAAATAAGTCTTTAATATAAATCAATTTTTCATTTGAAATAAGAGTTTATGTGAATACAAATCATAGTATAAGAATTTATTTGGATACAATAAAAGTAAAAAATGAAATAGTTCAAAGACTTTTTAGTATTTTAACCAAAAAATAATGATAAAAAGAAAGGCCAAAAGTTAACAAAGACATGCATTTGTTTTTTGTTTACTCAAAAGAATGTTGGGTTAGTACTTGAAGTGAGGATAATTTAAAGATTCAACCCATGTGCCAAAGCTTTCTATTTTGTGAACAAGTTGCATACATTGATGTTATATTAACTTTTTAGCAAAAAAGATGAGAAATTATATATTATTTCTTGCATTTGAGAGATGGAATATTTTAAGATATAGTTGTAATTTATTATTGAGCAAAGGAAGAGCAAACCCCCCATTGCAAAGTTTTGACATTTTGAATTTAATACTTTTATTCCTTTTAACAATATATCACTTTTGAGTAAGTCACCTTTTTAACAATGACTTTTTTGGTTGAGAATATATATTATTTTAATTAAACATCTTACCTTTACAGTCATATAAAAGTAAAATTTGTGTTGTTCCTTTTTTATATATATAAATATTAATGTTCGACACATACTTTATGTATATTAACACATTAGATGAATCAAGAGTTTAGTCTAATTGATTCATCTAATTATTCTTAAAAGATGACATCTAGCAGGTTCGAAATTCAAATTCAAAAACTTGCAATCTTTTTTTTTTATCCCAAACCACGACATTTTATATATATATATATATATATATATAAACAAAGATTCGACTCTCCAAGTCATATAAAGTAAAATTTATGTTGTTCTTACTTTTTATTTTTTGAAGTGTTTGTGCTTGACACATAATATATATTAGAATAGAAGTTTGTCTCTTCAAATATATAGTTATTTAAAAAAAAAAAATGTACGATGTATTAGATATATATCCGTATTCAACACCATTTTTAGCATGGATTAAATCTAAAGCTAAAAAAAAGGAGATAATGATTCTAATTATAAATAGAAATTTTATCTAAAACAATTTTTAAATTTATTAACAAAAAATCAGAAATTTTACAAGTACATTGTAGATCCCTAACAAGTTTTACATTAATTCCTCGTCTCTTAGTTGTTCTATTTTAGATCATAAGCTTCTCTAAATTATTACTACTAAAGTTTAATCTTTAAAATAATAAAAAAAAAATCATTAAAAATATACAAAAGCAGTGCTTGTATTGCTAACTGGGTCCATACAAACAGAGTTTTGCATAAGATGGTGCATTTCTTCTGTCCTTATGAATTTGTAGTTTTTATTATGTGAGGAATCTAATAAGTAATAATTGTTGGAATATTATTGTTCACCAAGTGCATTTTAGTGTTATTTCCAGGAATGACCTGCCTGGGTTCATTATTTGTATTTGACTTAGTTTTTCTCACATGAATCTGTATTTTCTTTGCAGGTTAGAAAACATCAACCAGAGATGAACCAAATTTTAGTGAAAGTTCAAAGAGTCGTAGACTTAGATTCTTGTACCAGTTTTCTTTTTGACAAACGAGAGAATTTTTTGTCAGCTCTGTTATATATTGTGAAATGGACTTTGAGATCTGCACAACTGTTGTGCAAGTATCAGTTTGAGGCTCTCGACTAGAGGTGCTCATGGCCGGGCCGCGGCCCATTTTTTTTTGCCCAGGCCCGCCCGTTTATGCCCGAATCACTGTTCATTTGAATAAAAAAATAATTTTTTATTTTTTTAATTAAAATTAAATAAAAATAATATTATAATAATAAAAAACACTGTTCCAGGCCAGCCCGGAACATGAATTTACCTGCCCAGGCCCGGCCCGTATTGGGCCGGGCCTGCCGGGCCGGGCAGGCTGCCCGTGAGCAGGTCTACTCTCGACTCTAGAGTCTGTTGTGTGTACAGATGACAAAGAATAGTGAGAATTCTAATATTTATAATTATCCAATTCGTTTTTTGTAAATTCAAATATTACATGCTCGGATAAAATTTAAATTCGGATATTATAATTCTATACATAGCGGATTCAAAATGGATACGGATATGAAACTTCGGATATTCATTATCCTAATCCACATTACTTATGCAAGTAACGGATTTGGATATCCGAACCTGCTTACTTTTGCGGAATCCATATTCGAGTATCCGAATTTATTATCCGCTTTTTTGAATTTGAATTTGAATTTAAAATTAATTTTTATTTTATTTTTAACTTACTGAATTTGAATATTTAACGAATTCAAATATCCGACGGATAATGTTATTTAATTCGAATTCTGATAGTAATATTCGGATTTAATACGGATAATAAACGGATTCGGATTTTAAAGCAATTTTGCGGATTCGAATATTACAAAAAAAAACAGATATCCAACTTGCTGCCATCCCTAATTGTGTGACTTGATCGTTAATATGGCCTATATTATCGAGACTTTTCATTTTTTTTTAAATACTTGTGTTCTACATTTATGTTTGACATATATAAACATGAATATAAGAGCATAATCTTTTAGCTATATGAAAAAACTTTAAAAAAAAAAATTAAATTAAATATAACCACAGTCGTATAAACATATATCTGTATTCAGCACTCGCTTTCGAGTCCCGATAATATAGCTTACGCCAATTTGAGAGAACCGGATAAATTTATGGTATTGTATGAAAATTTCTTTGTTAACCCAAGATTTTTAGGCATGGATGGGTCATTTGCTTGAATGGTAACAAACAAAGGAATCTAAAAGTGTTCCTAATTTGCCAAAGAAGTTATCTACCTTTAAACTAAAAGTTGTATTGGGGGAATTAATCAGCATTTAGAGCATCAAGTTGCCTTCGGAGATCTTCAAGGTCATCGATAGCAATATCCGGGGCTCCGGATGCAGGTGGCTTTACAAATTCATCGGCACTTGGGAGCTCATGGATGAGACCTTCGGGAAGAGCATCTGAATAAATAGAGAGGAGAGGAAAGTAGATTAGGGAAATGAAATATTGAGATCAAACAGGAGTTGTAAATTAAGATGACATGCAAATGAAAAGGTAATAAATGGGACAGTTTAAAAATTTAGGGTTAACTCTGCAGTCTGCATCAACAATCAAATAAGGACCTCAAATTCAAATGTTTTAAGAGATCAGTGGATTAAAAGAGAAGTAACAGGAATAACATAGTAATTCTTCTTAAATTTTTGTACAGAGGACCTCTATTCATATCTATGTTACTCGGACTCAGGGGTGAATATCGGATACGGGTATGCTTCCGACATGGGTATGGTTAATTTTTTCTAAGTTTTTTCATATATTTAGAGGACCATACCCTTGTCCGAATATGTGTCGGACATTGATACTTCAGGGAAAATGAAGAGTCGGAGTAACATAGATTCATATATTAACCAGAACTCTACGAGAAGATAATGCAATCATGTATTAAAGAAAAATCAGTAAATAAAAAACTCTATGTTGCTCCGACTCTTCATTTTTCTTGAAATACCCGTGTGCGACACCTGTTTCCAAAGCATATCCCGACATGGGTATGGGTATATGATCCTCCAAGGACCCTCTAAATACATAGAAATCTTGAAAAAAACTGAACATATCCGTGTCGGACACATATCTGTGTCCTACACTCTCATCCGAGTCCGAGTAACATAGAAAAAACTAAAAGAATGTTCAAAATAAAGAGCATAAAACAGAAAGACACCGGAACTTGTGCCACATGTACTCTCCAGCTCATTATCATCGACAACACTGCAAAAACAAAACAAATAAAAAAAAATGCATAAACTGGCTAATTTCCCAAAGTAAAACCATATAATGATATGATCCAGGAATATAACATATGCAAAACAATCTATAACATCTTTTAACATCACGGAAAGTACATCAGTCAATCATTATATAATTTGCAAATCTGATCAAATGATATAACTACGACAACCCGAAAAGAAAAAAGAGCGTATTCTTTTTGGAAATTGAGAGCAGGATTTTGTAACATGCACCATTCCCGCTTCCAGAGTTGTGATTGGTACCTTATGCTCCATTCATTATCAGTATGAAGTGGCACATCTGCTGCTGCTGCCTCGATCTCGGCCTCCATCTTGGCTTTAGCCGCAGCATCTCTGGCTGGCTTTACAAGAAGGTATTCCTTCTGCAAAGCAATAATCCATTCCAGCATCAGAAGAAAACCCAAATGACATGAAAGACAGAGAAATCTCTTTCTCTTACCTGCCGCTCCAGACAGGCAGCATTTGAACATTGGGGATTTGGCTTCATTGCCATTGTTGGGAAGAAATCTTTAAGAGAATTGTATCCCTACAATCAAGCAACAAAGCCGAAATCTATAAAAACCCGAGGGTAAGTACATGAAGCCATTAATTTCACAATAAGTCCGGGTAAGTACACATCACTGATCACGCACAACCTTCTAATAGAATCTATCTTCCCTCGGGCTATTACAGAGGAAGATAAAGCAAGGATTAAACTACAGATACACATGCAGAGATGGGAGGAGGGAGGGAGAGTTGATGCAGGATTTACCAAGTAGGGAGAAACGTGTCCAAATTTCAACAAGAACTTAAGCGTATTTTGGACTAGAAGCCCAGCAACAACTCCCTGAAAAGTTAGTTCATATACTGGATGTTAGGAAAAGCGGGAAAAAATTATTTTAGGTACCAAACAGTATATTGACAACTAAATGATTCTTCCAATTCAATGATCTAAGTACCAAATAGTACATGCGGAAAGGAACAACAAGAACAACAAGAACATGTGCAGCCGCATATTCATGCATAGACAAACAAATACAAATGCAGCACAGATGCGCATAAACACAGGCATGCACACATGGGCATGCATGCGTGGATGCATCCATGTCTGCATGTGTGTGTGTGAGTATAGATAGAATCATTCATGTTTTATATTTGTGCGTATATATATGTAGATAGATGCATTCATGTCTGTATATTCGTATGTAGATGCATGCATGCATCCTAGAGACGAGAAAAAGACAAAGGATGCCAGAAAAGAAAAAAAAACTTACCATGGTTGTTGGCAAAGATGCGGCACAAACCCCTTCGCGCTTGAGTGTTCGTTCATCCACTCCAGATGCTACAACCTACAAAGGAATAGAATACCATATTCATATTTCAAATTCTTGATTATATAACTTAATTGCACACATGCACTAGAGATTTCACATCTACATTAAGCTAATAGCATAGATTAATGGATGAATGTACCAAAGGAGGTGCACATGCAAAACAAGCAGTTTCTCCTGGAATCAGCAGCTGTATATGACCTGAAACTGCATCCTCAGATACACCTGTCCCAAATTTTCCTCTTCTTAGTAATCAGAAACAGCAGAGGGACAAACCAAGCATATTTTTATATCTTTACTTGGAATCTTCTCAGCATATTCTTGGCGAAGTGCAACATGGCTATACATATATAGTATGCAGACCACTAAAAGGTCAAATAGACACGTGAAGAGGTATTACACTGTAGTTATCATACATTAGCTTATGTGCCAATGATAAGTCCAAGTCTACTCATAATTTTTTATGCCATTATAAGAATACTGAATCAATCTAGTACTCAATACACCATATGCATCCATAAACATCTTGTAGTTTAACCAATCACTGTGGAAATGCATGAGGTCAGGCTTCTTGAGGCTTTGGATCAAGACAACAAGTCTATCGATTTCACAGGATTACAGGCATCTTTAAAAGGAAACTTGTTATCTGATTGAAATTTTTTTTTATAATAGAAGACACTTCTTATGATATAATACTTCTATCAATGAGTTCAATTAACTTGTTTACTAGTGAATTAATGAAAAATAAGTTCTCACCAGACTCCATCCATGTTTGATTCAACTCATTGCAGGCCTGTATATACACACAAAAAATCAGATACAGAATCAAATACTGTAGAATGGTAAACAGTTCATATACAAGAAGGTCATCAAACCCGGCATCTATTAACTTAGGCATAAAAAAAAAATAAGCATGTCTGAAGCAAAGTAAATAATACCTGGTTGACCACCATCCTTGCTTCATAATTGTCTACACAGCTTAAAACAAGATCCACTCCGCTACCTTCCTTACTTGGGCGAAATGTTTTATTCTTTAAGCTTGAAATAAAGGTTTCAAAGCCTTTTACGGTTGTGATGTTCAGCGTATAGCTCTAAAGAAAATGAACCAATCAATGTGGTAAGTTCTAAAAATGCTTAGTGATGGACTAAATTGATCGTCTATGATTATAAGAATATGCATAATGCGTGTACCCTTAAAAATTCTGATTAGGTTAGAAATAAAACAGTACTATATAGAAAAGACAATGCTTGTAAGATGACAAGAGGATTATTATGTTTATGTCTTTCGTTTCACTAGAAACCCAAAACCTATAGCTTGACATCACTTCCCTGTAAACCAATTTAGCATGCATGCAATAATCAAGAACACAATAAAGCAGGTAAGCCCCTTTAAAAAGTAGTCGACAAACTCTAAAGAAGGACTAACTTCACATACGTAATGAAGATACAGGAAAACAAAATTTATGTGAAACTCTCCAACTCAACACCACATACACTTAGTTTTCCACAATAGGACTTGAAACATGATCTAATCAAAATCCCACTCACCCCTTCACCTTTTGAGTAAAACCCATGGGTGACATTCATGAAAAACACTTACCTCAAGCACAACATCAGGATTTATGTCTGACAGGGTCTGAACAGCAGCATCAGTCTTTGTCATACCAACCTTAAAAGAAAATTTTAAAGTCAGATTATTCAAATTAAGGTACAAACCAAGCTTCTGGATTTACATCCATGCAAAAATTGTAGTTGCAGCAAAAAAGTTAGTGGCACTTCAAGAATGTTATATTACTTTAAAGAAATATTCGACTTACTATTTGATGAAACATGTCATTTTCCAGCTATAAGTCACAATGAAACAGTATGGAAAAGGGTACGTATACTCACCTGTTCAGGGCGAAAGAATAGCCTATTCATGTTAGCTAGCTCCACTTTATCATAATCGTACAACAAAAGGCGACCTATGCCACACCTTGTTAGCATCTCAGCTGCAACACTGCCAACACCACCAATACCCTGCAAGTTCAAGAAGATTACCAATGAGAACTGAATCAGGATAACAAGATTATCAATCTACAGCAAAATGATGGAACTAATAGTATGTGCTAGGCAAAGCTTTGTTGAAAAGAGATCTAGAAAGCAGAGGGCAAATGCATACAACTATGGCAACTGAGAACTCCCGAATCCTTTCATAGTTCTCCACAATACCCATTCTTTGAAGTGCCATGAGCCTACTGTAAGGATTGCTATCAACCACCTCAGAACTCATATCCTGCCACCAGATTATTTATACATGCATGAGTATTAAAATACAAACCATAATCAGAAGAATGCAGATAAGGAATAGGAAAAATAAATGCCAAGAAAAAAGTACATGAAACAAAAACCTTGACTTTTGATCGTCGAACAGGTACAGACTTAGCAAGATGAGTAAGATGGTCGACACGTAATTGCAGCTGAAAAACATATATAACAAGTTATAACCAAAGTAAAAGGCCTCAAACATGTTAAATACAAACTTCTCTATCCTCGTAATTAAAACATTTGATATTGTCATCTATCTCAAAAATTTTAACTTTTCCTGTATGTTATAAATAACTACTAACTTTCACTGGTAGATGACATAAAATGCATGAAAAACGATATTCACATGCACAAATTACCAAATTAAGTCAAAACTTTTCCCTCCAAAACCCAATTAACACATAAAAGTAGTAAATGAGGCAACTGATAGATCAACAAAGATCAACCCAGAATCCTAATGAATCTCATTCTTCATAATTCAGCAAGTTACAAAACACAATAAAGCTACAAACTTTCTAGATCCTCTAATTTTCTATAAACAAAAAAAAAATTCTTATCAAAACATATAATATTAAACATGCTTGTATGTATTTTTTGACTGATGAAAATTGTACCTTGTCAATTGAAGCATGAAGAGAAGGATCAGACAATGATTGCCTTAGAGACAGTAGATCATCAAGCATCTCTTTCAATTCCACCTCCATTGTTGCTCTTTCTGTCCTTCTCTAAAGACCCAAAATTTGTTTGTGTCTGAATCTAAGAAAACCTACAAAACCGCTGTGACAATGGTTTTTGCTCCCCCCTTCAATTCGTTTCCTTTCTTGCACGCCTTGGGTCAATTTTTTTACTGTTGCCAAAGCTGATTTTCGCTGTAAGAATTTGCTTTCTATACTATTTCAATTTGGGTTGTAAGAGAGTCCAAATTATAAATTGGGTTACTTGAGGAGACCAAATTGGAAAATTGAGCTCGAACAATCTAGGGACTAGGGTTAGGGTTAGTCTGGGTTTAAGGGATTTGGCCCAAGTCCAAGAATTGGATTTCTTGGTTTAAGTCTACGTTCAAGAATGACCAAACAAAAAGTAGCAATAATATTTATTTTATATTTTAATAAAGTATTTAAAATGAAAAATGTTACTAGTATAAATAAATATAAAATTTTGAAAAATAAAAAAATATAATTGTGATTTTCAGTAAAAAATGGAAATTTTTGGTAGACAAAATTTCTTCATGTTCTAGCAAATTTCTAAAAATATATAATTTCTTTTTGTTTTTCAATTTTTTTTTATTAAAAAAAATATAAATATTTTTAATTTAATAAATAATAGTTCGGGTTGAACCGAACCGACTTAAATTTTTTTTTTACCCAAATTCGATCCAATTTGAGTGGGACAAATAGTCCGACCTTTCAACAAGTTTAGCACCCACCCAGTTAGGGGTGAGCGTTCGATCGAGTCGAGTGAAAAAAATTCGGATTAGTCGAGTTGACGAGTCCTAATTTGTCAACCAAACTCAATTTGAAATTTTAGCGAATCGAGTCGAGTTAAAACAAATTCGAGTCGAGTCGAATAATTTATTCGAGTTAAAATGTTATTTTGTAAATGTTGATTGACTAGATCATGTTACTGTTATCTTGTAAATGCATGTATATCTATAATTTTAGAATTTAGTTCTCTGCAATTACAAATATATTTTTTTGTGTTCTATCTTTTCTTATAAATATAACTATCAAAAGACTTGTCATACTAAATAAATAGCCTACTATTGACCTTTAAGAAAATAGAATTCATTATCTTTTGAATTTTATCGTTTGGTCAGCTTGGTAATGTGCATGATATCAACCAAAAGCTTCAATCTTTAATTGAATGAAGCATTGAGTGATAGCCTTTCCCTTTTGAAACCCAAAAAATTCAATGTAAACTTTCAATCTAGACCTATCAATTTCAAAAGAAAAAAAAAAGAAATGAATGATAAAACATTAAGACAATAAGTATGCAGTCAACAGCTCATGCGGATTTATTTTTCTACTGAATGGTGACAAACAACAAAAATAAATGACCCAACAAAAATGGGTTAAAGAGTAAAAGAGGGAAGACGAAATAAGAAAAACGCAAAATCCAAGTTTAGTATCAAACCCAAATGAGTAAAATGAAGTCGTATAGAAATATCTTATTCGGATTTTCGAGTTATTCGAGTTTTATAAATCAAATCCTAGCTAAACTATATAACTTAAATTACTTAGTCGAGTTGATCCGAAAATCCGAATAACTCTAATAAACCGAACTATTTAATTAGAAATTTTTTTCTATTTTTTCGAATCGAGTCGGATTTAGCTCATCTTTACACCTAGTCACCTCAAACAAAAAGGGTTAATTAGGGTTTCACTTTTCAGAAGTGATTTGACAAACTCTACATGGCCATGTTAGTGCCTGTCAAGCTCTTTTATTTATTAATTAATGACATGAAGAAAAAAATTCATCTTAGAAGAATTCGTTTCGTATTCTTGATTTGATTTGATTTTTTTTTATGATTTTAAAATAAGAGGTCGCAAATAATTCAAATATATATCATATCATATGCGTGTAGAATATATCATTCATAATTAATATCAACAAAATAAAATGATAAGAAATCAAAAATGAACAATCTATACGAAAGTAATTAAACTCGTGGGCGAAGTTGAAATTTGAATTAATAAATATTGCTTGCTTTGACTTAGTTTTATAAGTCACTATATGTCATGATAATATATATTTCCTATGCATATATATATATATAAGGATATTTCTTTCATGTCATGACTACATGTATTTTTTCCGTTCACTCGATGGATTTTCACCAAGGGAAATTTTTGATGGATTCTTCAACGGATTTCAAAATATTTTTGACAGAAAATTTTGTTGAAAAAAACCCTATTTCTTATAGTGATTGAACTATTTTAAAGTACTTAAGCTTAAATATCAGAAACAAAAGGAAAGGCATGCACTAAACAAGTTTTAATTTGATGATCAGAATTGTTATAATCTGATAAAAACCTTCCTTTTAGAATTAGGGTCAAAATATTGAAATACTTGCAACAAACATGCTAATTAGCATCTGAAATTGAACAATTATAATTAATTTCTTTATAGTTTTTTCATGCAGTTGAAAAAAAAAACTTTAAAAAAAAAAAGAGAGAGAGAGGGAGGGATTGATTACCTTATATATATATATATTACAACTTGTGATCAGGTTTCCTTATGAAGGAAGAAGAGAGTTAATTAAGATTAATAAGTTCTTTTAAAAAAAAAAAAATTGGAGAGGAAAGTTCGAATCTAGCTCTTTATCATTAAATCAAATGTTCGGATGTAAAAAAATAAATTTTTAATTAATTTTCAAGTGGATATTTTTAATTTAACTTTGAAGGCCATGCATGCATCTAGATGGGTTGACAAGTATTACTAGCTACTTTAATTCTTTAAACTGAAAACCAGAAAGAGTAAGTTCTTAAGCAAGTGATATCACAACTTCATTGCTTGTAACATGTTCTTCATTATTATTTGTTTATATATTGTTAGCAAAGTTTCAGCAATATATTTGTTTGAATTGATGCAAATAGTTGTCATGCAAGACATGTATATGCTTCTACACTTTCAAAGAATACAGACGTATAAGTAGATCTGACAATCCGTATATTCGTGTCGTATTCATATTATTTTCACGTATTAATTATAATCATATTTAAGGTATTATATATTTATATAAACTTTGATACGTTAATAATTCGTATTATATAGATTTTGATATATTCGTGGATTCGTGTCACGTTCGTATCATTTTTTCATGTCGTGTTTAAAATTATTATATTTAGATTGAAGGTCATATCAAAAAGTTCGTTTTTGATATATTGTCGGTGAATTTTTTTCACCTAATCTTTTATAAATATATATATATGTTTTGGCAGCCAAGCTAGCTTTTGCCTGCGCATGGCACAGCATGGGGAAGTAAGGGCACCCCAATACCAATCAAAGTGCCCCTCATGCATGGGGGTTTGGTTTTGATGAATTTCTAGTTGAGGTAAAGATATAATTCCTCCTTAAAAGTGAACCATAAAATGTTTTGCCCCAACCATGGAATTAAACAGTCACCCTTTGTCTGATTCCTAGGAAAGCTGTTTTTGCTCTATTCGGGAATCCTTCAACATCCACTTTGCAAATTACTCCCCCCCCCCCACACACAACACCGCCACTCTTTTTTCAAGACCTTCCCACTTTGCACAATTAGTAGGAGCGTAATTAAGTTAAGTCGAGTCGAGTTCAAGCTGTAAGAAATTGGAGTTTGAGTTCGATTTGAAATTCGAGATTTGAAATTGGTTCGAGTTTGATCGAATTTTACTTTTAAAACTTGAGTTTGATTCGAGATAAAAATCGAACTGTTTGAGCTCGCTCGATTAGGCTCGTTTACTTGATAAAAATGAGATCGATTCCCATACTCGACTTCAAACTCGATTATTTGTGCTCGAGCTCGAGTTTGAATTGAGTTATTTCAATATTAATTAAAAATAAAAAAGCTCGATTAGGCTCGCGAGCTACTCGAGTCAAGCATTAGGATACTCAAATTCGACTCGCTCAAGTACTCGACAATGATAGAGCCGAATTCGAGTTTTTTTCGAGTCGAACCCAAGTAGCTTGTGAATACATGTGTCTCGTTTACTCACCCTAACCATTAGTGTTGTAATTATGTGACTGAAGAGTAATCACATGCATAGTAGACATGTCCACGAGACGAGCGGAATTGAATTGGATCTGGATAAAGATTTTTTTAATTCAAGTCGAGTCGATTCGATTTGAATTACTATTTATTAAATAAAAATATTTTTATTTAAATTTATTTATAAAAAATATATATTAATATAAAAATATATTTTTAATATTTTTTGAATAATGAAAGATAATATCTCATATTTATGTTTGAATATATATATTGAATATAAATATTTTTTGAAAAAAAAACGAAAAATACAAATTGAACTCATTTTTCACTATTTTTGCTAATCAGTTACGAGGTCAACAAGCGAAATTATGTTGAGTGACCTTCTTTTTTTTTTTTTTTTCTTTTGCATTATTGACTTAGTTTAGAGCTAGGCCAGCAATGATGCAGATATCTTTATAATATATAAATTTATTTGATTTACTATATGGCTACTGACCGACCAAACCCTAATGACCCAAAAAGAAAAACATTAATTGATGATGCAATGCAACCTTTGCTTGTATGGTTGGTTAATCTTTGAAACAATTTCGACGTAAAGTGATCATTTCATATAATTTTTTATGTTATGCTTGATAAAAAATTTTAATTTAATGATTGAAATACACAACGACATATGTTATTTTATAACTTAATCATTAAAATAAAATATTTTTCATTATTTTCTTTCTCTTTTTCTTTTTACCAAACGGAAGCTTAAAAGAACATAAATTTTCGTATCGTTAGCCATGTCTGATTTGAAATGTCATCTTATTTTATGCCACTTATTGTTGAAATTAAACTTTGTGCCTATCTTAATAAAATTGATTAGTAATATTTTGAGATTTAGGTCAATAGCCGAAGAACAACGGCAACAAAACAATATAATATATATATTATTTTGTTTAGTTATAAGAGAGCGAAGATTAACACCAAAAATGCCAAAGTTGCACGCAATGTGTCAGTTAGACTCATCTTCACTTTATCACACTAGATCGCTATCTGTAAAATATTTGACGAATTTACAGGTATTTAATAATTTCAAACACAATAAACACCTAATTTTATACTTGTAAGTCCATAGACAATGAAACGGGCTTTCAAACCGACTTGAGTCCGGCCCGAAATGAACTTGAGTAAAAAAAAAAATTACTAGATTGCAATTCGATCTGATCCATAAACATATCTATATCCCATGCTTCCTCTTTCAAATTTAGCCACCCATAACTTATGAGAAATGACCTTACAGCAGTAAAACCAAGGATTCAGCATAAAACGATATTCAGCACGATGGTGCCTCCTAGATTTGTTCACAGATCGGGCAGCCCGTCTGGTCCGTTCGGCTCGGCCTGTATTTGGCCGGATCTGGACAGGTATTTTAGTGAACCGGGCCGGTCCGGCTCGAATCACTGTTCACTTAATAAAAATATAATATTTTTTTAAATTTAATTATAAAAATATATTAAAAAAATAAAAATTTTAATATATCTGAACAGTGAATATGGGCCGACAGACCAAGCCCAGGTAAAGAAAAAAAAATCAAGCTGTAGCCCGACCCGGCCCATGAACACCTGCCTCCTATCATACTCTCAAATATGGAGTTTAGACCAGGGTTATCGGTACCGTACCGGTCGGTACATACCGTTTTTAAGGTAAATCGAAACGGTACGAGTGTTGTTCCGTTCCAGTTTTGGTATCGGCCCGTACCGGTTGTACCGGCTTGTACTGGTCAATACCGGTCAGTACCAGTAAGTATCGATTGGTACAAGATTTTTAATTTTTTTAATTTTTTTAAAATTTTTTATTTAAAATTTTATTTATTTAAATTTTTAAACCAATTTTAATATTTTTTATGTCATGATCATTTTTATTTTTTTCATAATTATATTTAAAAATATATATATATGTTCATTAAATTAGGTTATTGAACATAATTAATAATAATTTATTATATTTTTTTAACATTTTAATATTTATTTTACCTATTTGATGTTTAAAAATTGTAGATATTAAATATTCAAATTTTATATTTGTATAAAAACATATATATACATGTAATAGGTTGTATGTATATATAATATATTTTTATTAAAAAACTTGAAAACAGGCTATACATATAGATATAAAAAAATATTTAAAAAATATCAGTAAACCCGAACCGATACCCATAAACAAACCTATATCGATACTTATAAGTATCAAAACAAAAATAATACGCTTATCGATACGATAATCAGTATATTGATTTAGACAGCAGCCACTTTTCTATAACAAACACGCAAACATTATTTTCCTCAAATTTCCCATGTCTTCTGCTAGCCAAGAAAGATAATAAAAAAAAAAAAAAAAAAAAAAAAAAAGAAGCTTCCATAGTTGATTTCTAGTTTTACCAACTCCACATCTTCAGACCTTATCCAATTAAACCCACACTGGAAATATCTGAGCTTTAATGTGAACTCTTTATCATCAACTTGTGGCTTCCACTTGGACTATGCCGTAGAGGCAAACATGATAACAAAGTACACAAATCATATACGAAGATCATAAAGAAAATTCAAAATATTTTACTCACGAGGCTATCCAAAATATATGTGTTGGGGTGTTGGTAGCCAAGCTTGCAAGTTAGCTATTAGGATAGGTTTATATTTGCAGGCTGTTTGCGAAAATTGTTTTGACTTTGGTTTATTCATATTTGGTCTACGTTTGAGAAAAAAGAAACACTTTCTTTATGATTACTCTACGAAACCCAATATAATTAACCCTTAATTTAGTCATGAGATTTATCTATCGTATATGTTAGAACATAGATCTTTATATAAAAAATAAAAAAAAAAAAGAAAAAAAGAAAATGTGGTTTGGCTTTGGTCTTTTTTGATAAAGACAATAAAAACAAACAGTATAAGCAAGCCAAAGCCTTCATTATTTTGTATGTGTAAAGGGTACTATTTGCTCATCTGATAAATCCAACTCGAATTGAATCGAATATAGAATAGTTTTTTAATAATTTGATCAATCTATTTTGATTCGGATTGTTATTTAAATAATAAAATAGGTTTTCAAATTCGATCCAAACTTGGACACAAAAAAAATTTTAGATCGAACACCTTTATGTGTAACATTGAACTATACAATGAGAATTGAAAAACTCATCCCAAAATTTAAAACGTGGAACCTTCAAAATGAAATATTAATCGTAATCGAGTTTAAAACTTAATCCAAATGGTTCATACATTGCTCTTAAGAGGTGGCCTCCTACAAAATTAAAGTTCGATTTTCAACATTTACAAATTTTCTTTCCCTAATTTTAATTAAATCTTAACCTCTTTTGTAAAAAAAAAAAATCGTAATGTCTCCTTAAAGACAAAATTGAAAAATTGATACTACTACCTAAATTTCACAAACAAACTCATCAAAAATTTATCTGACTTTTTTTCACAACTAAACAAAATCAACGGGGCATTACTTGTTAAGGAAGTATAAGTTAAGCACATTAAATTTCACATTCCATTTCCTTTATTGTGTACTAACAAATAACAAGGATTTATTGTCATTAAAGATGCCTTTGACCCAGTCTCATACCAATTATGACACCTAATATATAATTAAGGAATTAAATTGATTAATTCATGAACCAAGAAAAAAAGTCAATAATCAATAGTTTTAAATATGTCAATTTAAAAAAGATATGTATTAAATGTATTATATCGTATTTATTATAATATTTATTTATTTATTAAAGGTTGTATTCATATCGTATATATATAAAATTTGGGGCTCTAACAAAACCAACAGTTACTTGCCTCCATTCTTCTTCCTGTATATATAACTTCGTCTTTTGGATTTTGGCTTTTACGTAGAAACACAGTTTGAGAAAAGAAAAGCAAATTAAAAAAAACAAAAGCACGAATTTCATATGAGAAGGTAAATTTGAAATTGCGCTGCAGCTTCTTTTCTTTCTTTTGTTGTCGCCAAAGAAAAAGCTAGCAAATCAACAAAAAAAAGAAAAAAGAAAACAGAGAAATGTTACAGAGGAAAAAACAAAGAACTTCTCGTAAAATCGCCGATAAATCTGATCTCTTCGATGGATTGCCTGACGATCTCGTTGTTTCCATCCTTTGCAAGCTCACTTCTTCCGCTTCTTGCCCTTCTGATTTCATCAACATTCTCTTAACGTACGTTAAATTTTCTTCTTCTGAAACTCTTTTTTTTCCATTTGTTTAATTTTTCTTTTCTGTGTGTTATTATTATGAATATATGAAGGTAATAATGAAAGGAAAATCGAAATTTTATTCGACAGATGCAAGAGATTAAACCGTTTAGGCCTTCACCCTCTTGTCCTATCAAAAGTTGGCCCAAAAGCTTTAGCCGTGAAAGCTCAAAACTGGTCCGATTCCGCTCACCATTTTCTCAAACACTGTGTTAGCGCCGGCAACATTGAAGCTTGCTACACTCTCGGCATGGTCCGTAACTCCGTTTCAGATCTTATTTATCTGAATTTCTTTTTTTTTTTCTTTGTTTTTAATAAAAATTTACTTTGGAATTAACGTAACTGCCGTTACAGATCCGATTTTACTGTTTACAAAACCGAGAAAACGGGGCGTCGTTGATGGCCAAAGCAGCAATCAAGTCCCACGCGCCAGCTCTCTACTCGCTCGCAGTCATACAATTCAACGGAAGTGGTGGCTCCAAAAACGATAAGGATCTCCGAGCCGGGGTAGCTTTATGCGCACGAGCCGCTTTCCTTGGCCACGTGGACGCACTCCGTGAGCTTGGCCATTGCCTACAAGACGGTTACGGCGTGCGCCAAAACATAACGGCAGGACACCGGTTACTCATCCAAGCCAACGCGCGAGAACTCGCGTCGTCTTTAAACTCCTTAGTCAAACGACGACCTCCGCAACAGCACCAACGTCGTGTAAAACATCAACATTATACCTACATGACGAGTTCGGGTCGTCCGTTGTTAAGTGAATTCGGGTGCAATGTACCCGCACCGGACGTGCATCCGGTGAACATGTTCTTAAAAGAATGGTTCGAGTCAGGGGCCGGTGAGATAGGTCAGGGTCTAAGGCTTTGCTCCCATAAAGGCTGCGGGAGGCCTGAGACAAGGGCACATGAGTTTAGGAGGTGCTCAGTTTGTGGCACGGTGAATTACTGCTCGCGTGGTTGCCAAGCGCTCGATTGGAAGTTGAGACATAAGGTGGAATGTGGACCGATTGAGAGGTGGTTGGAGGAAGGCGCTAATGGTGGCGACGGCGGTGCTGGAGGATTGGAGGAGGTTGGGGAAGCTGAAGTTGTTATGGGGTAAAATTCTTTTTTTTTTTTCTTATTTTTTAATGTTTTTTTTTCATTATTTTTATCTAACTAAATTTATGATGTATCCATTTTGACTTTCTTATTTCGAAATAGTAATACAGAACTACTTATTCATGATATATTTTTTATGATTGGAAATGTTAATTAATGTCTAGTAGTATTATGTGATATTTAAAATATATATATATAATTAATGATTTTTTTTAATTCAATAAAAATAATTTATAATACAAAAGAAAAATTAATGAATAATTAAATAATTTTTAATAGATACCTATAGACATCTTACCATTTTACTATTAGGTAAGACTAAAATTAAAGAATTGAAGAGAATTCAACTTGATTGAATTTTTAGTACTTTGAGAAGTTGCTGAGGAAATTGATAATGTTCAAGCAAAAAAAAAAAAAATTCAGTTTAAAGGCAAAAAATTCAGAAGCAGTTAAAAAAAGGATAACATTATGCCCAGCAATTATCATCCATGATCAAGGATGTTAAAATTGTTAATTACATAATATTCTTCAAGATATTTTATAGATATTTTGTTTTCAAGGTATTTTCCATGATACTGTCTTTGATCCAATTTTGGTAATTTTATTCTTATTAGTTTGTACATTAGATATTATTTAAAAATATAAAAAAAATTCAACTCTGTTTGTTTTTCAACTAAGAAAAAAAAAATGGCAGCATTTTTTCACTTATTATATGAGTGGAAGAAATAAATTAAAGACATTTTATTAACTTCAACGACGAATTTCATATACTTTAATAATATGTTTTTTCTTTTTCTCCTTTCTAATTATGATCCATGAAATAGTTTTTAGAATAGAAAAAAACAAATCAAACCCAAAAAATAAAAATAAAAAAAAGCCCAAAAGAAAAGGCCCGCTTGAATACCTCCCATGGGTCAGCCAGCCCAGAACTCTCCCTCCATTTTTAGGGTTTGAAAGAACCGCGAAAGCTGAAGCCTAACGTAACCAACCAGCGCGAAATGTCTAAAATAGAAGAGAAACCTGAAGAAGAACGGAATGAAGCAGCAAATAATGAAGAAGAGGAAGAAGATCTTTCATGGTCATCGGACTCCGAAATCGGCGACGCAATGGACTATTTGGATTCCAAGGACGACGGCGATGAGTCCGTCGACGGTGCTTTCACGCTCAATTCGAGGCGGTCCAACGCTCACGGTGGGCTTCACTCGCGGCACAACTCCTCCGCCTTTCAACCTCTCTCCAACCGTAACCAGAAGTTCTCTAGTCATATTCGAGCTTTTCCGCCTTTAGAGGTCAAATTATATTTCTATCACTTGCTTTATATTCATTTATAAATTTATTATTTTTGTATTGATTTCTAGTGACTGAAATTTGAGCGGCGTGTAGGAGTGGGAAGGAAGGCTAAATGTTGGAATGTCGAATTCTGTTACTACTGCAATTCGTGAAAGTGTTCGAGAAATGGCCATTGGTAAAATTAAAACTACCGAGAAAGCCGATCGTGCAACTGTTGAGCAGGTGAACAACTCATAATTCATTGCTTTCAAACATTTGATGATTTTTTTTCTTATTTATTAGTATTATTTTGGAAGATTGAGCTCATGATGATGTTGTTCTGTAGGCTATTGATCCGAGAACTCGAATGGTTCTTTTTAAAATGCTGAATCGAGGTGTGTTTCATGATATCAATGGCTGCATATCAACTGGAAAAGAAGTATGTAATGTGGTGTTATTGTTAGATGTTAATTGTGTTTACTTCAGTTTGTAAAATAATATTCTGATGAAATAATGTGATAATTAGTTTGTTCTTCATACAGGCAAATGTATATCATGCAACAAAATCTGATGGTCAGTAACGAGCAATCAAAGTGTACAAAACTTCTGTTTTGGTTTTCAAGTAAGTGGGATTTTAATTAGATAATTAGACTTCATGCCCCTCTATCTTGCTCCGACTCTTCAATTTTCTTGAAGTATTCGTGTTCGATATCCGAATCCGACACATATCCGGACATAGGTATGGGGATATTACCCTCCAAGGACCCTCTAAATACATGAAAAAACTTAGAAAAAATTGAACATATCCGTGTCGGACACATATCAGTATCCAGCACTCACATCCAAATCCGAGTAACATAGATTCTCCTTCTCTTTGGAGTCCCAACATTATAGAACATTGCCCCTTTTAATGTGTTAATAATTAATAATGAATTGGTGAGATGAGGGCAGGGAGATGTAAGCGTAATTGTTCCATTCCTCTTGATGGTTTTGTTTTTGGATGAATGTTCCCAATTTCGTTATAGATGTTGGCTTGTAATTGTGGTCTTCTGTTCATATTTGGTGTAGCATATACTTTTTGTGAGATCTGCTGTATTGTTTTATATTTTACAAAATTAATTCTATGTTTTTAAGCAAAAGTTTATGCTTGTTAATAATGTAATCAATTGGTTTCTAATAATAACCTCAGGGATCGAGATCGATATGTACAAGGTGATTACCGATTCAGATATGGTTATTGTAAGCACAATCCTAGAAAAATGGTGAAGACATGGGCTGAGAAAGAAATGAGGAATCTTATGAGGTAAAACAAATATTTAATGTTTTCTAGGAAGTTGACTTTTGTTTCTGTGAATAGAAACACATGACTGAATTATGTGTGGATCATTTTTCTTTCTTTTCATGAGTGAAAATATGTTTGTTTGAGTTGCAGGCTGAAGGCTGCAGGAATTAGGTGCCCAACACCATTACTTTTGAGACTTCATGTTCTGGTCATGGAATTCATAGGTAGTGGGTCTATGTTACTCGGACTCGGGTGTGAGTGTCGGATACGGGTATGTGTCCGACACGGGTATGTTCAAATTTTTTTCAAGATTTTCATGTATTTGGAAGATCATATCCCCATATCCATGTCCGGATATGCATCGGACACGGGTACTTTAAGAAAAATAAAAAGTCAAAGCAACATAGGTGTGGGTTTTTATTGTTATGGCTTTACTACTTCTATCGATAATCAAAACATATGCTAGTGGTTTTACTCTATGTTGCTCTGACCCTTCATTTTTCTTGAAGTATTTGTGTCCGACACCCGTATCCGACGCATATCTGAACATGGGCATGGGGATATAATTCTCCAAGGATCCTCCAAATACATGAAAATCTTTAAAAAAATTGAACGTACCCGTGTCCGACACTCACACTCGATCTCAGTAACATAGGTTTTACTTATTTGTTATGCTGATTTTTTATGGGTTTTTGGTGCTCAAACTTTTTGTTACAGGAAAAGCTGGTTGGGCTGCGCCTCGTCTTAAAGATGCTGCATTGTCTTTAGACAAGTTACGCGAATGTTATGTAGAGGTGTGTCCTTATGTTAAGCAACTATGACATTATTTTTAGCTACTCAAAAGGTTTTAAGTTATATTGCTTTATTTCTCTCTTTCTTTTGTCTATGTGCTTGAACTTAATGGCTTCTTTTGCAGATAATACTTGCAATGCGTACGTTAAACCAAAAATGCAAACTAGTGCATGGAGATCTCAGTGAATATAACATACTTTATTTTGAGGTGATGACTAATGTTTTCAATTACTTGCAACTGATAATACGTTTTTCTTTGTGCTAATTTTTGTAGATTCCAAACAAAAACTATTGGCAAATAGGAAAAAGGGATCTCTATGTTATTTTTGGGCTCATTTGAAAATTTTCCATTTTGCAGGGTCACTTATACATAATTGACGTCTCCCAATCGGAAGGATATTTGGTATTATTGGAAGAAAGGAAGATAACATTAGATCCTGAAATTGAAACCAAAAGAAAGATGAAACTAGTAAAATGGAGTTGTTCTTATGAAGTACATTCCAAGCAAAAGTAATAATGGCCCAACTCAACTGCCCAAATACCCTATACAATTTGCATTATCCAGCTCATTACTTGTTCATCTCTCTCTCTCTCTCTCTTATCATGTTTCCTTGTTGTTAAATATGAGAGTTTTTGTCCCATTTCCTAATTTGAGAGATGTTGAGATATTTCCTTCAACAATTGTTCTTCTAATACTACTTTACAAACAACTCAGATACAACTACTCAAGGAAGAAATGAGGGGAATCTCGAAAACTGAAATCAACCCAGATATAACTTTTTCTTTTTCACCATTAGGTATTGATTTTGTAAATGATTAGGCTATGGGCCTTTGGCTATGGCTATGGCTATGGTGAAAAAGAAAAAGTTGAATATACCCAAGTCGGACACATACCCATATCCGACACTCACACCCGAGTCCGAGTAACATAGCTTAAGACTACAAAAACATCCATCTCATTCATGCAAGTCATCCAGTAGTGACCCATGAGGAAGTGTTCGGAAGAGCAATACTGACCTAAACTTAGCATGGAAGGCGGAGAAATATCGAAAACTCCAATAACTATATAGATATAGTCAAGCAACCATCTCTATGTCACTAGGTTTGTTATCTTGATCATCTGGGGAGTTGATAGATGCTAGTAGATCATCTATCTTCAGAAGGGAATGCCGAACCATAAACTGGAACAAAATCTGCAGAGCAAATACCAAAAATTTTTATAATTCAAAGAAGCATCACAAGATTATCACATGCAATAATTTGCTAGGCTGATAACAGAACGAGAATCAGTAATCATTAAAGTGAACATTATGAAGTTAAAACACAGTGAGACAAGCATGCACGAGGATAATTGATTTGGAATATCTCTATTGAGAAACAATAGGTATTTGATCAATGCAGCCCAAAAAAAAAGTAAATAAGATAAGAAACAAGCCAACCTTCTTCAAATATGCTTTATTTAAGTAAATTTTAGGATAGAAACCAAATAATTTGGTTGGGGATCAATAGTTTCTGAACAAGGAAGCATTTGATGCAACTGTAGGTGCATCTATCACCCCCTATACAAGGAGTTGAGTTCAAATCCCTCATTCCCCCAATCAAAAGGTGACTTTCAATATGGCTTAGACAATGCAAACAATCATAAGAATCTATTTTGAGGCCAATTTTATGCACAGCACCACAATGGATTTAAAAAAATATTCTGATGAGACTTACTCCATAACCTTTATCACATAGAGGAATAGTAAAGAAAATGTCTCAAACAATAGCAAAATACAACATTTTGGCATTTTCATCACATGATTTGGGGAGTTTGGACTTTAATATACTAGGATAACATTATTTAAGATCAGTTAAAGCTAAAAGCAAATATCAACTATAAAGTGCATCCTGCATGCTTTTCTACCAACCTTAGAGTAACTATCTGCAAAAGCACGTGCTCGATTTGCCATCTGTGTCAATAACATAGGGAGGAAGGGAGAATGGCATAGGGAGCATAGCTGAATAACAAATGTTACGTCAAGATACCTGTTGTTGGCTTGGAATCTCTCCTTTACTATCTGTGTCAATAACATATTGACTACAGTTCTCATCCTTCCACACTAATACCAGAGGTGTGTTGCCAGTTTGATAGTGTGCATGCCTATGGAGCAAAGAAAACAAAGATCAACACTGAAAATACAAAAACATGAGAGACCAAATATGATACAAAGTGATATTGAGAAGTTCTAATAATAATACAAAATTTAAGAACAGGAAGGAAAAAAAAAAAGCAATGGATGCCGATCTTCCACAGTGGATGAACAAAGAAAAGGTTTCATCTATGATTTCCTAAGACATGATTTGGCAATTTAAGCAACCTTACCTACTAAATTAGGAGAAGCACCCTTCTTACCAAGTAAGAAAGTCCACTTTTATTACTCTTTTTACTGGAAAAATCCATTACGGTATGCAAAGCAAAGACATCACTCTATACTCATAGACTCTCATCTGATTATTTGACCAGCAGTCCAAAAATGCTAGGCACGCCAGCTTTGGATTGCCAATGGAGCCTACTTTCTGAACCTTAAGAAACAATTAGGTACTCATAATTTACACCATACTAAAGACTGAAGAATTATACCTATTCCTTAAATCATGAGTATGAAAGCAATTCAAATCATCCATGCAAAAAACTTGATGATCCATCTCTTGGGGCTCGGGCATGCTAGGAAAAGACAACACAGATGAAAGATATTGCTAAGAGATGGAAATGCATTATACAGAACCTCAGGTTTCTACCAAGACATGGTAAAGATATTTCAATGAAATCAATCAACCAAAACTTTACAAACTATATGACAGCATTTTTCCTCATACATGTGGGCCTAGAAACAAGGGCAGCACCTACTGGCCTTAGAACAGGCTTCAAGCCCGCTATAAGTAGACTGATATAGGTGCTAACCTTTTATAGGTACTGATAAGTAGTTCGGCACATATCAAGCCCCCGATTTAAAGGAGTCCCTCTCGATTTGAACCTGCTATCTAAAAAATGCAGTTGTTTGTGTATCTGTCACAGAACTATCAAGTCTCAATGCACAACTAACATAGAGAAAAAGCAAATCACATGGCACCCACTACAGAGTAAATCCTATTCAACTAATGGCAAAGCAAGAATTAATGAAAACGTGAGCACATATTTTTGAGGAAAAGAACTCACTTATTATAAAACAGTAATCCATCCTTAACTTAAGGCACAACTACCGTGTATGCTGAATATAGACCACTCTGATCACAAGTATACACAGGAACAGCACTGAATCTAAATTTATGATAATAAGAAGGAGGATTGCAAAAAGCACCACTCTCTTCGAGATTCGAGTTCAACCAATAGAACCTAAACTCAGCAGTGCAATCATAGAGAGAGTATCCATTCCAACAAACCATATCAATCACATAGTAAGTCTGATCCAGCTGCAACAAGATTCAAATACAATCAAATCAAGACCAAACAACAAAACAACAAAACAGCATTAACAAAATTTATCTTTTATCTTTTTTGGGGTTTTCTTTACCTCATGGAAAATGCAATCTAGGATACAATATGATTGTGCCGAGCCTGAGCCGTCTCTGATCTTGGCTCCGGCCGGTAAAGCCGACGGGAAATGATGCAAAATGGAGCCATTTCGTTGCCTGCTCACTGTCGTTCCTTTTGATGAAACGACGAAGCATCGCTTTCCAGCTGGCCTTGCAAATACATACCTATAAAAACAAAATAATTTTGAATCTTTAAAAAACTTGTTTCAGAAGCGAATTAAAACGTTCCGAAACATACCTTTGCAAACCCCTAATTAGCACAACCAACAAAGGTAAACAAAAAACGAAAAAAAAAAAGAGTGGCAGAGCATAATTACCAGTCTTGGCTCAAGCGATCAGGGACGTCGATCATCCACTCAGGAAGCATAAGCTGTCGAGCGAACCATTTTCGAACTTCTGGTCCTCGGAGCTTCGAAGCTCGACGGACATCGAGGTCCTTTGACAAAGGTCCAGATTCTTCATCGGTTTCGGGTACGATTTCGAGTTTGATGTCGGATTGGTCGGGTTCGGATTCAGTTACTGGAGACTGGAGCGAGAGAATAGATGAGGCCAAACAGCGAGCTTGCTGTTGAGCGTCGCAGCGATTCTGTGCTTGACGGAGCAGTGAGAGCTCCCTACGCTTCTGCTGATCGGATATCGCCGCTCGCTTGAACGGACGGCGGAGATCGTGCGGCCCCATTGCTTATCGTGCGCAACTTCTCGCTCAATTTAACGGCTAAACCTTTTGTTTCTAGATACTCGCCCCCGTTTCAAACGGTTTAAAATCGTAGGCATTGTAAGGCGGTTCCTAAAACGACATCGCATTATTGGTAAACTGGTATATTAGTTTCTATTTTAAAAAAGCGCCATCATTTTGGAATTCGATTTTTCTCCCAAGCATCTGGCAAAGCCGCAAAGGTAGTTGGGACTTGGAAGCACCACCGCAAACTGTTCTTTTAGCAGTAAACTCAGGGCGGATCTCTCGATGCTGGAAGTCTCTCAAAACCCACATATTTTTGCTTTCTTATTAAGAACATGAAACTAACTAAACCCACCAAATCTCTTCCTTTCTTAACCTCAAAAAAGCCTGCAACTCCAAAACGTTTCTCTCTAACTCGACAGCCCCTACTCTTCAAAAGTTCAATTTCTTATCGCCTATCGGAATCCGCTGCTTTATCTTTAATTTCCAATCATGGAAATCCCACTCTCTCGTTTCCAATGCATTTCATTAGATCAAATACAGATTAGTTGTAGCTTTCCTTCATCAAGCCATAAGGTTTTCAGAACAAAGCCTTTGTTTTCCGGTTATTCTTTTCGATTCAATAGGAGAAAATGGAGTAACCCATTTGATAAAGTAAAGTGTTTTTCACTGGAGCAAGGGCTGCAACCGCGGCGGCCCAAGCCAAAACCTTCTAGGAATACTAATCCTGAATTGAAAGAAACAGAAGAAACTCAGGTTAAAAGACCCAGCGTTGGGCTTTGTAGTCAGATAGAGAAGTTGGCTTTGTGTAATAGGTATAGAGAAGCGCTTGAATTATTCGAGATTTTGGAACTTGAAGGTGGTTTTGATGTGGGTTTAAGCACATATGATGCACTAGTGAGCGCATGTATTGGGTTGGGATCTTTTAGAGCAGTGAAGAGAGTGTCCAATTACATGGTAAACAATGGGTTTGAGCCAGATCAGTATATGAGTAACAGAGTGTTGCTTATGCATGTAAAATGCGGGATGATGATCGACGCGCGTAACTTATTTGATGAAATGCCGGAGAGGAATTTGGTTTCATGGAATACCATCATTGCCGGGCTGGTGGATTTTGGGGATTACTTGGAAGCGTTTAGGTTATTTCTAATTATGTGGGAGGAGTTCTCTGAATGTGGATCTCGAACTTTTGCCATGATGATTCGGGCGTCTGCAGGGTTGGAACTCATTTCAGTAGGAAGGCAGCTGCATTCGTGTGCAGTGAAGATGAGTGTAGACGCAGATATCTTTGTGTCTTGTGCACTGATTGACATGTATAGTAAGTGTGGCAGCATTGAGGATGCTCAATGGATGTTCGATGATATGCCAGAGAAGACTACCGTTGGATGGAATTCCATTATAGCAGGTTATGCTCTTCATGGTTATAGTGAGGAAGCACTGAGTATGTTTTATGAGATGCGTGATTCTTGTGTTAAAATGGACCATTTCACGTTTTCGATGATTATAAGAATTTGTTCGAGGTTAGCTTCAATTGAACATGCTAAGCAAGCTCATGCAGGTCTAGTTCGTTATGGTTTTGTGTTGGATATAGTGGCAAACACAGCTCTCGTGGACTTCTATAGCAAATGGGGGAGAATAGAAGATGCTCAACGTGTTTTTGAAAGGATGCCTTGCAAGAATACCATATCCTGGAATGCTTTAATTGCTGGATATGGTAATCATGGCCGGGGAGATGAGGCTGTGGAGTTGTTTGAGCAAATGCTTCGAGAAAGAATGAGACCTAACCATGTTACTTTTCTTGCTGTGTTATCTGCTTGTAGCTATGCAAGATTATCCGAACGTGGTTGGGAAATTTTTCAGTCCATGAGTAGAGATCACAAGGTCAAGCCCCGTGCAATGCATTACGCTTGTATGATTGAATTATTAGGTCAGGAGGAGCTTCTAGATGAAGCCTTTGCATTGATAAGAGGTGCTCCCTTCAAGCCTACAGCAAATATGTGGGCTGCTTTGCTAACAGCTAGTCGTGTCAATGGGAATTTGGAACTTGGGAAATTTGCAGCTGAGAAATTGTATGGGATGGAACCTGAAAAGCTTAGTAATTATGTTGTACTTTTGAATATCTACAACCAATCTGGCAAGTTAAAGGAAGCAGCCGCTGTTTTGCAGACTTTGAGAAGGAAGGGCTTGCGAATGCTTCCAGCCTGCAGTTGGATTGAAGTTAATAAACAATCACATGTTTTCCTTTCTGGAGACAAATGCCATATCCAGACAGATGAGATTTACCGGAAAGTTGATAGCTTGATACTCGAAATTTCAAAGCATGGTTATGTTCCTGAGGAGAAAACTTTGCTCCCTGATGTGGATGAACAGGAGCAGCGTGTATTGTTGTACCACAGTGAGAAATTAGCAGTAGCTTTTGGACTGATAAATACTATGAATGGATCACCTTTGCAGATAGTGCAGAGCCATCGAATTTGTAATGACTGCCACAATGCTATTAAATTGATTGCTCTTGTTACTCGACGGGAAATTGTTGTGAGGGATGCTAGTAGATTCCACCATTTCAAAGATCGGAGCTGTTCTTGTGGTGATTATTGGTGATGTTAAAACTTTAAAACTAATTTTGTTGAAGGCTCTAGAATTTTGGCACCTGATATTTTGTATTGTACGGCAGTTGGTCTGATCATTTCCCCATCATCCATTTTTCCTTTTTATTATTGTAATTTTCAAGTTCATTAACAGAAAATCAGTTCTTTTGACTTTTGAGCCATTCTTCATTTCATGTTCTCGTAGTGTAATTTGATAAGGGATACGAGTTACATTTTCTCAGTTCATTTTAATCCTACTGAAAATATTTTTAAGGCTAGATTTTTCAACAGTTAATTGGGATCCTGAGGGTATTAAGGTGAAGCTGCGCTCAAGGGCAATGTGAACAAGAATTCCAGGAGAAGTTGCCAAGTTGGGTCCCTGGCGGCTTGCTTTGTAACTACAGTCTCAAGTCTCGGGGAATAACACTTCCATCGAGTTTGAGCGCCTTGAGTTGCAGTTTTCTGTGTCGATAGGGCGAGGAAAATCCAATTTGAAACTCTGGGTGATGCAGGAGCATCCACTTTAGTATTAAAGTTTATGCTTGTTTATTTAGTTATTATATTTAAGTAGAAATCTTATGCTTTTAAGTATTTTATTTCTTATTGTTATTATTTTTAGAGTTTTAACTCTTTCTAATAAAGGTTTAGCAGATTTGCACCTAAACCTAAAATCCTATTCGATCAACAGCTTATTTTTCTTAGTTTGTTTACTGTTCTAGATCCTACCCTGCATCACTGGGTCTGAGGGGAGGCTGTTTTTCACGGGCAATTTGCTTTTCCTAAAAGAGCTTGAGCTATTAAACATCAAATTTTTAAGTAGATAGAGGAAAATAAATGGAGCGTATGCTGTGGGGACATCTGCCGCTGTTAGTAAGAGCAAACTCCAAAGAATCGATGGAATACATTCTTCAGTCTGAAAACTCGCAAGACTGGGCTCGACGCCGATGACCGTCGCCTCATCTGCGAAATGCTTCAGCTCCAAAACAACTCCGACCTCAACCCAGTAATTAACCACTCTCTCTCTCTCTCTCTCTCTCTATATATATATATATATATATATATATATATATATATATATATATATATATATATATATAGTAATTATTACTATCTTAAGTATCTTCATTTTGCTAAAACTTTGATTGTACTTGCCATAGCTATTTCTCCAAGATGATAGTTTTTAGTATTAGTATTTAGTACTGCTATGTAACAACAGTGTTAGTTAAAGGAGAAAGCAAACAAGTGAGAAGAAGAGTTTTGTAATTTGATATAAAGAAGATGGCTTTTAAGTTCAACTCTTGAAAGTTGCAGCATTATTAGTTTCCTTAAACTCAATTATCTCTAGTTGTCATCAAGATTTTGGAATTCAGTTGTGATTGTTATGTGCTGGGCTTGACATGGAAATTACTTCCTTGGGTTGTTTTCTGGATTTTGCTTTCCCTAGATTTTGGCTCATTGGATAATTTGTTGCACCCCAGAGATATTTCTTTCGTATCAAGGATTTTCACATTATCTGATGTAATATATATGCCCTTTACTTTTAAAGACAAAAAGAGTTTAAAACAAAGATTGATTCCTATATTGGTTTCACATGCTTATGTCCCGCTTGCTGACCTGATATTGAGAATGGCATTTTCTTATAATTTCTCTCCAAATTGGTACTTATCTATCATGTGCTAAAAAAGCATTAAATCTTTTAACTTATCTAGCTGTTATTAATTGACCCAACTTAGTAAGATTAATTATATATGCTTCTACTCTGCAGCTTCTAGTATGTCTTCGCATGTTAATCCGTAGATGTATTTATGAGAATATCAGCAAAGATGATATTAAAAAGCTGTTTCCGAATGAGGTTCTTCCTGAATTACAAAGACTGACACTTTTGCTGCAAAAGTTTCGCAGAGAATGGCAGGCAGATATACACATGGATGAGGTTGGAAAATTTGATTTTGATCTATTACAAGAATATTTATCTCAATTGAGTGGTTTAAGTACCCACATAGTCCGTGAAAAGAGTAAATTAGTCCTTGTACTGTAAAAGTGAGTAATTTAGTCCCTGTACAATTGAAATAGATGCAAATAAGTAAAATTGATAACAGTTTTAATGAAAACCAGTTATTTGTAAAGTCTAATAGATTTAGATATATTTCAAGTCATATTTTATTTCAAGTCATTAATTCTATTAGATTTTACGAGTTCACATCAGTATTTTAACAGTTCTTCATTAACACCGTTATCAATTTTACTTATTTGCATCTATTTCAATTGTACTGGGACTAAATTACTCACTTTTACAGTATAGAAACTAAATTACTCTTTTCACTGTAGTACAGGGACTATGTGGATACTTAAACCCAATTGAGTTGAATGCTATATTAATATCATACTTCTGAAATTTATCGTATTCAGGTTTCTTTGCCACGCTTAAAGGCAATGACTTGGAATATGGCAACTCAGGACACTGAAGTGACAGAACCTGTGGCTGTTATCAATTTGAAAGTTATCAATCTTTTTGTTGGCAAGTCAGTGGCCATTGATGCCTTCTTGTTGCACATTGGAAATTTTCACTATATATTAAAGTGGGTAAATAAACATCTTAAAAAATGTTAACCCAAATATATGGTTTTCTCTGATTGCACAATTTTCTTTATGCTACTAAAGTGGTGATATGATGTTTTTACATTTCTTGCACTTTATGAACTCCAAAATGATACACAGTCTCCCCAAGGAGAGTTGGATTTTGAAGTTCCAATTAGCTAAAGAAACCCTGGATACAATGCTGAAGTCTATGTATTGTATAAGAGATCAGTTGTCTAATTCAGTTGGTGTAATGGCTCAAACTTTCCTTTTTTAATTCCAGTTATATTTTAGTCAGTACAAACATATTTCTCTTTGCTAATATAAATATGTTTTTATTTCTTTCTTTTTTGCAGGGTGAGACATCAAATGGACTTTTCTCCCAGGAAATGAATGCAATGTAATTTACTAATGATGTCACATAAAACGGTACAGGTAAACAGCTTCCCCTCAACATCCGTTGTTCTCTAAATTTTACTTGTCTGTCATCTTGATGAACAACTTTTTTCGGTTAGCATATTATCTTCAGCTTTTTTTATTTAACCTGCCTATGTGAAGGAAACAAGGGGTAAGGAAAAGGGCCAATAAATAAAATGATCTCCCAAGCATATTATCCAGTCAAACCTCCCATCAAAAGGGCCAATAAAATGATCTGCATGAGAGAGAGAGTATTAAAATATGTAGCAAATTAACATAAATATGAGTGGCATGACTAACTAATAGGAGCTGTAGGACTAGCAATGTCAAAACTGGAATAAAAGAATTAAAATCAGAATATAACTTTTAGGCACTATTTGGTTGTACCTACTTTTTGTGCTTCAAAAGAAGGAAATATTGTTAGAGAAACATGTGAAGCTGATATGTATCAACCAAAATGGTGGCAGTAGTGGATGACAATCACTAATTATGACTCTTTTCAATTCAAGAGTAGGGTACTAAAGTATATAGCTAATGAAAGTAACTCTGAGTAGCATGATTATTAAATGGGAGCAATAGAACTACCCATGTCAAAATCAGGATAGAAGAATTAAAATCAGAATATCACTTTAGGTGCTATCTTGTTGTACTTCTTTTGGTACTTTAAAAAAGGGCAAATATTGTCAAAGAAAATGTTGGCAGTAGTGGTAAAGATTGTTAAGTGAGGAAAAGGAATAATGTTTCCTGAAAGCAATAATTGAATGCTTTGAGCTAAATATGCATATTGTTTCAGGTTTTCTTCTTATAGAAACAGTTCCCTGTGGGAGAAATGGAGCTTTGCATTGGTTTTACTTAGCTATGCTTATGACAGTTATGGAATCATAGATTAATGATCATATGACCAAAAGCCAACTTTGATTCTTCTAGAAAAGCTAGATCCACATGAAATTGATCTGTAGCCAGATTCCTTTGTGTTTCTCTTGGAATTGGATCATAAGCACTGAAAATTCAAGGGTTTGACAAAGCTGATCAAAGTTTACATGTATTCAACAGAAAATTAAATATTAGATAGGGAGAAAAAGAGAGATTATTTTGAATTGTAATCTCCTGTTAATATAATAAGGATGTTAATAGTTACCCATGGTGGCTAATTTGACTCTTCAAATTTTCTTGAGTCTTTCTGGTTTTCTTTGATAGCATATGACTCATCCAAAGTTGGTCAAAATTGACATATTCAAAGCTAAAGTGATTGGTTAATGCACATGAGAAGTTTTCTAGGGGTTAGCTGCTATATAATTTGTAGTTAGAATCTTGATTCCATTGGGAAAGTCAGCTTAACCCAAAAAAGAAATTAATTTTCAGTTGGCTCCATGTGACAAAGACATCCATTTTCAATGTAAATTACTGCTTTCAGAATAAAAGTTTTAGCTATTATGGTTTGCAGGTAAGATTCCTTGTGTCATCTTTGCAACTATGTTTAGCAGTAAACTGTGGTATTTACTTATAACATGATGAAGCTCGTGTTTTTTTTTTATCTTTTTTTTCGGGGAAGGAGGATTCGAACCTGTTCCTTGAACGGAGAAAAACATGCATCTATTATTGAACCAAAACCCGTTTCGGAATAGAAAATGGATTAATTTGTATGAAAATATTCCTTGCATGCCAAAAACAAATTTATCTTGTTTACATGGTGAAGCAAGGCAAGAGTGACACATACAAAAACTAAAATTGGTTTCATCATCCTCCATGATTTATCTAAGTTTGCTTCCATTGAAACTCATTTTTGTCTTGGTTGATGATCAAAAACTTTTTTGGATATTTATAGCTTAGGAAAGATCTTAAATGTTGGATTAGTTTAATTACAACTCATTAATGTGCAAATTTAATTTGGAATCTGCAATATCAATAAAGGGTTGCATCAAAAGCATTTGTTTTTCTTTTTCCCTATGATTTTGAACTAATTACAACTGAGAATCCATGTTCCCTCCCAAACAACTAAAATCTAATTGTTTAATGAAAAAGAAAAAAATAATAATAAACTTCAAAGTCTCTACTCTCTAGCCATTGGTTTTGGCTATTGTTTTTAGGATTTTGCTAACAAGTGTCCTAACGGCACTCTTTAAGGTTACTATAAATAGTAATATCTTCATCCAATGCATTGAAAATGATGAATAAAATTATCAACTTTTGTAATTAATATAATGTTATTACTATAAATAATATATTTAACTAACCTTAAAGAGTGTCCTAAGGGTACTCGTTAACAAAATCTTTGTTTTTAATTAAGTTTGAATGAGAATTTGATCTACCATGTTAGGTGAGAGGTCAGGTCTTTTTTCTCATTGTTGGATGTGGATTGAAAGCAGCTAACTGCGGTGGCCCAAGGCCAAGGAGACTGGTTGGCTGATAAAATCATTATTAAAATTATAAAAAAAAATCCTGAATTATTTTATTTTTCTTAGATAATTTTTTATCTTTTAATTTATATTTAAATGAAATATTGATTTATGTTAAGATTTGTTTAGATATATATTAAATGCTGAGAGTTTATTTGGATGTAAATTAAAAGTTAATAATTTATTTTGATGCAAATTAAAATTTAAAAAATTATTTGGATATAATAAAATTTATCTAAATAAAATGGTAAATTTATATTTTTTTATTTTTATTTTACTGAATCATATGATAATTTTTCATTGGTGGGTTTTGTTTTGAGTTAACAATTACACAAGTGGAACATTATGACATTAGTATTATTTAAATGGCAACATCCTAACCAGCAGTTGGGGGGTTTTGTTGAAACCGATAATATTGAATATGATACGAAAATAATAATTAAAATACGATATTAAATTTTTTTACGAATATGATATAAATATACAAACGTGCCAAAATTTATATAGCACGAATTATTAGTGTGTTAAAATTTATATATATATATAATATTTTAAATATAATTATAATATAAAAAAATATATGAATACAATATAAATACACAAATTAATAAATCTAATAAATTTTGTTGATTGAAATATGAACAATTCTTGCAACCAGCTTTGGACATTTAACAACTTGACTATATAGAAAGAGTTTTCCTATCTATTCAGAAAATTCAAAGGCAATAAAAAAAAAATTATGCTTTAAAGTTTAAAGTGAGGCTGAGTTTATGGGATAATTTTTTTTTTCACCTAATTAGTATGCTAATACACTTTTAAAAAGTCATAGATTAAGATGGAGTAATTAAATAATGTTTACCCAATTCAAAATGTTTTATTGAAAACATTAATAAAATACATTAGATGATAATCAAAATCTTTTATAATTAACTTTTGATTTTTTTAACTGAATAAAAATTGAGTAGTAAAATTTTTTAATCAAAAAGAAAAAGTATCAACTAAACTTCGAGGCAATTAAACTTTTCGATTTCTCCAATAATAATAATAAAATAATATAAATTTAATTAACTGATATATCATATATGTAGTTATTGGTTAAAAAAATTAATTATTATTTGAAAATAGATTTGTTCAAGTATCGAGTTGTTTGTCTAGTTTGACAAACTCGATTCGTATTAAGTCAAGTTTAAACATAATTTTTTTGTAATTTGACTTGACCCGAATTCAGGGTTATCGATACCGTACCGGTACCGGTCAGTACCGTTTTTAAGATAAACTGAAACGGTACGAGTCTCGTTCCATTCTGATTTTGGTACTAGTCTGTACCGGTCTATACCGGTCAATATCGGTCAGTACCAGTATATACCGGTCCGTATCGGTTGGTACAAGATTTTGATTTTTTGATTTTTTTTTAATTTTTTATTTAAAAATTCACTTATTTGAATTTTTAAACCGTTTTCAATATTTTTATGTCATCATCATTTTTATTTTTTTTATTACTATATTTTAATATATATATATTCATTAAATTAGATTATTGAACATAACTAATAATAATTTACTATATTTTTTTAACATTTTAATATTTATTTTACTAAAAATTTTAGATATTAAATATTTAAAATTTATATTTGTATAAAAATATATATACATGTAATGAATGTATATTTGTATGTGTATATAATATATATTTTATTAAAAAAGTTTGAAAATATGTTACATATAGATATATAAAAAAATATTTTAAAAATACCGATAAATCCGAAACGGTACGTCGAAACACACCGGTACCGATACGTACGAGTACCAGAATAAAAATAATACGCTCACCGATACGATACTGATTACCTTATCCAATTATTATTTAAAATATATTTTTTAATTATAAAAATACAAAAATAATATTTTAATATTTTTTTAAATAATAAAACTGATCTTCAAATCCATCCAAACCTGTTCGAGTAAAAGATTTTAAAAAAATTCGGCTAGAGATTTTAAAAAATCACTCCGATCCATGGATTACTTTAATTTAAAAAAACGTTTACATTTAATAATATTATTGTTTTTATTAAATTAAAAATATATTAATTATAATTTTTTAAAAATATCAATAATTTTCAAAGAATATTAGTGTATAATTGAATTGGACCGGTCAGACAAGAAAAAGAAGGCCGAGTGGCAAAAACCCAATCCAAAAAGGTAATAAAACCAAAACCGGAGAGAGAAAATAACTGTAGAGAAACTCTCCCATTTCCCAAACCCTTTCCCCTTGAATCCCTTCTTTTTCTTTGTGGCGACGATAAGACTTCCTCTGACGTTTTTTAATAATCCCCCAGCAACGGCCGCCCTAAACCAATTCCCTTTATAATTTCCAGTTCCCGTCCTGACCGGAAAAAAAAAAACCCACTATAAACCGGAAATCCTCGTCGAACCAAAACCCAAAATATGGCCGTTTTCACTTTACGGCAACTCTGAACCGCTCCGAATCCTCAAATTATTAGCTACTTTTTGAAATAATCGGAGAACCGAGCCGAGTAGACGACCAAAAGCATCGACCATGACCACGACTACGACGAGCCTTGGCGCGGGCGGCGAGGACCGGGTCATGGCAACGGCTCAGCAGATCGTGAAGAGTCTGAACACTCCAAAAGAGGTTCGTGAAGACATGCTCTTGATTTTCTCGAGCTTCGATAACCGTTTGTCCAACATCACCGATTTAGTTAATAAAGACTCTGACAGTACCGGCGTCCGCTTTGACGCCGCCGAGAAAGTGATCCTCCGTTGGGACTCTTCGTCCTCAAACCCTGACGCTTCCTGCCACTCTCTTCCCTGGGAAGACTCTCCTGATGAAGCCGCCGAGTACCTCTCGGCTATTGACGAAATCCTTCAATTGGTTGTCGATATGTCGATTCGGTCCGATAACGAAATCATGGACCGGGCGGAGACCTCTATTCAGATGGCTATGTCGAGGCTGGAAGATGAGTTTCGGCTTATTTTGATTAGGAACACCGTCCCGCTTGATGCAGAGAGGCTTTACGGTTCGATCCGGAGGGTTTCCCTCTCTTTCGCAGCGAATGAAGGGGAAATTGGTGAGGAATTTGAGAGTTTCGGAGAGGTTGATAGCGAAAGAGGGTGCTTTCACGAGCGAGGAGCGAGTTTGGGAGATGATTTATGTGTGGACTTGATAAATGCTGATGCTGTTATGGAGTTGAAAGAGATTGCGGATCGGATGATCCGGTCTGGGTACGAAAAAGAGTGTATTCAAGCTTATAGTAATGTTAGGCGTGATGCTTTGGATGAGTGTTTGGTGATTCTTGGAGTTGAGAAGTTGAGTATTGAGGAAGTTCAGAAGATTGAGTGGAAATCGTTGGATGAAAAGATGAAGAAGTGGATTAAGGCGGTTAAGATTACTGTTAGGGTTCTTTTGAGTGGGGAAAAGAGGCTTTGTGATCAGATTTTTAATGGGTCCGATTCGATCAAAGAGATATGTTTTAACGAGACAGCAAAAGGGTGTATAATGCAGTTATTGAATTTTGGGGAAGCTGTGTCTATTGGGAAAAGATCATCTGAGAAGCTGTTTAGGATTCTGGATATGTATGATGTGTTGGCAGATGCATTGCTGGATTTTGAGATGATGGTTACGGATGAGTTCGTGTTAAGCGAGGCAAAAGGAGTTTTGGCTGGATTAGGGGATGCGGCGAAAGGGACTTTTCTGGAGTTTGAGAATGCTGTGAAGAATGAGGCTTCGAAGAAACCTATGCAGAATGGGGAGATTCATCCTCTTACACGTTATGTGATGAATTATGTGAAACTGCTTGTGGATTATAGCGAGACATTGAATTTGTTATTGGAGAGTGATGAGGACGAAGCAGATGGATTGCAGACTGAAGATAGTGAGCTGGAGACTATGACTCCATTTGCTAAACGGTTGTTGTTGTTGATTTCCTCTCTGGAATCCAATCTTCAGGAGAAATCAAAACTGTACGAGGATGGTGCATTGCATTGTGTATTTTTGATGAATAATATTCTGTATATAGTGCAAAAGGTGAAGGATTCAGAGCTAAGAAAGCTTTTGGGAGACAATTGGGTTCGTAAGCGACGTGGCCAGATACGGCAGTATGCTACAAGTTATCTGAGGGCTTGTTGGATCAAAGCTTTGAATTGTCTGAAGGATGAAGGAGTTGGTGGTAGCTCTAATAATGCCTCCAAGGTAGCCTTGAAGGAAAGATTTAAGAGCTTCAATGCATGTTTTGAAGAAATATATAGGATTCAGACAGGTTGGAAGGTCCCAGATCCTCAACTTCGTGAAGAGCTTCGAATTTCTATATCAGAGAAAGTAATTCCAGCTTACCGATCCTTCATGGGGAGGTTTGGGAGTCAGCTAGACAGTGGAAGACATGCTGGAAAATACATTAAGTATACGCCGGAGGATTTAGAAAATTATCTATTGGATTTGTTTGAAGGATCACCTATTGTTCTTCACCATATGAGAAGAAAGAGTTCATAGGATACAGGACTCTTGTTACAGGTATGGCCCTTGCGCTCATCAAGGACTAGCTGCAGCAAGAGTTCACCTATATATGTATCTGATGACATGTTTTTTATTTTGTCTGTTTGATGTTATAAACACAGGTTTTGTGTAAGTAACTGTAACCCCTTCATATATTTGTATCTGTACATGTTTATAGTCTATAGTTGCTCTATGTGTGGACTAGTCTTGGTTCATGTATTTTATTTCTCGAATCACCATTAACATTGTGGCAGTATTGCCACCTTTCCTATTTGCCATGCCTCATAGACCAGTTGATAGCTTTGCATATCTATTGTTCACATGCACATAACATTCTTAAGTGCCTGAATTTCTGTGTCCGCTGGAACAAAAGCTTGTCACTCTGTAATATATAACTAATACCAATGTCTACATGTTGTAGGATTGAAACCAATAAATATATTTTGGTTCCCAATGTGCCATGTCTCTTTGGTAATACCTTCTGGTAAGATTTTACACGTTTGTTTAACATGAAGTAATATCTGGTTGTGACTGTCTTAAAGGGATGGCTACATCTCTTTCACTGTTTATTTCTATATCTGTTGTTAAAGTTTTATGGAGAACCACATCTTCGGTAAAAAAAGGAAAGAATAGAGGTTAGGATCATACCAGATTAAGCCATGTAGTATAGAAAATAATGGTTTTCTGCAGGAGGCATTTGTCATTGAAGAAACAATTGAGCAGATAAAAATGTTTTGATGAGTTTGGCTGTTGATTTGATGTATAGGACAATTAGGAGATTCAGTGCTTTAAAGGAATGATTAGATCTATAGGACGAACACAATATTACCCCAATGTAATTTCTGTGAAAGTATGTGAAGAATGATGAGGGAGTTACAAGAACTGATAGCTTGGGGAATGCTAAACTAAATTAATGTATAATTGCATAATGAGCTTAGTTTTAATCTCTTTTTCAAAAAGTAGTTGGAGACTATTACTGGAGTTCTTTCAAATTCTTGCAAACACGCATGTCTAAGCTTTGTGCCTTATCAGAGTCACCCCTTCCCGCAGAAATTGAGTTTTGTTCCCGAATAGAGATCATATAGTAGATTATAAATGCAATGGCTGTGGAATTTGAATTGGAATATATTTGGCTCATTTTTTACCTTATTGTTGAAACTAGTATTTAAGGCACACTCGAGACATGCTTTTTTATAGTTCTGTAGTACCATTAAATGTATTGACCAAGCATTTCCTAGGTTTTGGGACATGTTAAATGGGTTAGAGATAACACATCCGCTGTTAAAAACATGTTTGAGATAGCTGCTTGTTAACCTTTGAGATTGGACTTGCCATTTGTTTCCTACGATTCTTTAAGTTGTGCAGTTAATGATTATGAGAGGGTGATATTATTTACTTCAACATCATAGAAGATCCCTATCTTTGGTTCCTAGATTACTTGGAAGAAATTCATTGAAATGTTCAGTGCCAGGAAGTAAGTTCCACCATTCATAGTTGTGAGTGAATATCATCTGAAAATTATGTGGATGACAAAGACCCACAGATGGAAGGTTCAAAGTTTTCAAGGTAGTATTTTAGGCTTTGTGGTACCGACAAGCACGAGCATTTCAGTATCTAAAGCTCAATATAGATGTTATCCCTGCTATCTGCATAGGTGGTATGAGAGTAGGACCTATATGTTGTTGAGTATTGTGAAATTTTTTGTTCTCATCTTGCAGATGTTATTTTTGGTTCTCTTCATCAAATACTCAGATGAAGGTACAGTTTAATTAATTTTAATGGAGACATCCTGACCAAAAATGGGGACAATGCAAAACTGTTTTTTAGGATCATAACAGGGATAATTGCTGTAGTTATTCAAAAAATCAAAAATTGGATTGGAGCACCATGTTATAAATGATCATAGAATTATTGGGAGGAGGAAGGCCTTTTGGTGAAGTTGAAAAGAGGATATTATTATTTTTTTTGTACAAAGGAGGCTGTAGCTTAGGGATAAAGGAATAGGTTGCAGATATTGGGATTCGAACCCCAGACCTGCTAGATGCTACCTCTTAAGGGTGACTGCATGAAGCAACTAATCTAAGCTCCGGGTTCGAAAAGAGGATATCATTGCTTGGTAGCCACTTTCACTTAATTACTACACCCTGTATTTTGAGAATGTGACTGAAGCAGGAGAAAGGGAAGCCATGACTGCTTGAGAGTCTTTTTCAAGTTTTCATGGTGTTAAAGGGCCCATAACAGTAAATACATCAATTGCAGGGCACTTAGGATATGTATAGGAATGCATAATCTTTCCTACATGTAGGGTATAGCAGTTGCTTATCTTGGTCTGTAGTTGATAAATGGTAACTTCTGCACTGCCCTTAAAATCCCTTCAGGCCTTCTTTTCTCTCTCACCAAAAATCTTACACGTGTCAAGCACATCGCCATCAGTTTGCACATAGAGAGGGGAGAAAGCTTCCTTGGTAGAAGCCTGAATGTTCATTTAGGAAACCTATGGCTCTATGGTTTACCTGTTGGAATTTTTTGCTTGCTTGGTTAGAGGTTATGTTATCTGAATTGTTTTATTTTTTCTAAAGTACTCGTATTTGATATTTGTGTTTGACATGTATTCGGACATGGGTATGGTTGTATGATTCTTCAAATATATGAAAAAACTTAGAAAAAATTAAGCATTTCAATGTCGGACACATACCCGTATCCGATATCTATTCGAATCAGAGTAACATAGGTAGCTTGAAACGTCCATTTTCTGAACTACTTTATAAATGCAGTAAAATTTTCTGGTCTTTGGAGGATTTATTAATTTTCTAGGTGGTGGTAGCTTTCTTGAAATGAAAGGTGTCTCCCAGCTTGACAGTTTTGATCCAAAGGAATTCATAATTTCAGTGCCCTTCGTTAGCATTCTGACATTTAGTACCAAATAATTTGAATCAAGTAGAAACTAGTTTGAAGTAATGTACATTTTCATGTGAGCATTGCCTGCAGCTAAAGAACAATGTACAAAAGCATAAAACCCCAGGCTGACGACAAGAGGGACAGGAAACAGGGCCACCCTGCTTCCAAGCAACAGGAAATCGTAAATAAACTCACATGTTTTTCAGACATTATGTTTCAAATTAACGTGCAATGTCTTTTTTTTACGACAGGAACTCAATGGATCTAGTTTGGTGTTACTTGTTAGGTCTGAAGATTCGCATTAATTGCACTTTCTTTGGATAAATCATTTGTTATTTTGCCTATTCATGAATAAATTGCAGGGTACATTTGCACCCCGATGGATCAGTTATCACTTATCACATCTAGACCTGATTATTCGTGTATCCGTTTCGTATTCGTTTATTTTTTCTTATCAGAATCATATTTAAGGTGTTTTATATTTGTATAAACTTTGACGTGTTAATAATTTGTGTTATAAAGATTTTGACATGTTCGTGTCGTGTTTGTTTATTTTTCGTGTCGTGTCATGTCCAATATTACGAAGTCTGTCACATCCCTTGGAGTTGGTGGCAGGGATTTAAGTAGCGGCTGCAATGCAACGCTACGGTCGTGATTTAGCGGTTTTGGTCACCTTCGCCGTCGATATTCACAATCAATATTTACAGCAATTGATCGCGATAGCATTCATTATGCCCGCAACCGCAATAAACACGATACTATCAAAAATGCATCCGCGATCACAATCTAAATCCTTGATTGGTGGTCCATTGAAGACAAACTCTGACACGATACTACCAAAAATGCGTCCACGATCACAACCTAAATCTTTGACTGGTGGTCCATTGAAGACAAACTCTGGAATATGGGGTGGCACCATGTCCATTGTCAAGTTCTCATTGGTGGTTAATGTAGCATATTTAGCAGGCCAAAGATAAAAATTGGTTCACGCTTTGTTGGCCATTAGGGGCAAGTTCTTGATGGCTAACCAAACGAGAAAATGAAAGGGATATCGATGGAGATGGCAGCTACAAGATCGTGCAAATATCAACCATTTTACCCATTTGGGTAATTCACAAGTCCAAAATAGTGTTTGTGTGACTGGATAAGAAAATTGGTGGGTTTCAAAATAGGGAGAAAACAGAAGCGTTTATTTCGTTTCTGTCAATTACGGTACGAAGTTTGTCGAATAGCTTTAGGATATGATAAAACTTGTGTTTAAAATTGTTATGTTTTAGTGAAATCAAACTACTAAACGTCTTTGATAAGAGATAATTTATCTTTTTTAGACTTGGTTTTTTGCAAAAATAAAGTCTAAAAAAGACTTGCTTTAATTGAAAATGAGAGAGAAGTAAGAATTGTTCTTAATTGTTGTAGTTCTCTTTTTGGAAAAATTATGACATCTCTTATTTGTAAAGATTTAATCAAGAATTGTTACTTTTCAATTGTGTTTATTAATTCAATCAACTTATATTTTCAATAAATTTCAATCTTTTGGAACACATCGTTGGTAACCTTTTATTAGTGAAAGTCCCCTTTTAAAAAATATCTTTTGCTTTGAGAACAATCTGTACAAATTTTGTACTAAGGAATTCGGATGCCTATGAGTTATTTTAACTAAAAAACTTTTTCAGGATTTGTCATTCGGATGCCACTGGTTTAGGTATTCTGATGTCTGCTTTCCCAAACATGGCATTTGAATGTGCCAAGGAGAGTATTCAAATGCCACAATGTATTTTTCAAACATAAACAAATTTTTATCTTAAAATCATAGGACGTCCGAATAAAAAAAAAAAAAAACATTCAGATTCTCTTATGAGAACTTCTAAAATCAATACAAATTGATTTGTCTTTTGTCTTAGAACTTTACCACAACTATTATATAGTTTCTTAAACATTAATTTCACATTAATTGATTATTTAATCAATTATTCTTTATTTTTTTCACAATATTTTAAAAATATTCTAACAAATAACAACCTCGGAAGTGGTAAATGGACTCTCTTTGCAATTTGGGTATTGGACTGGTTTCATTGGAATTTTGTTGGTAAAACAGACATTGCAGCAATAGGGAGCAGAAGATTACTGGCATTGGAATAGCCACAAAATTGTTGCCTATTTATAAAGCATGAAGAATACCATCTTTCCTGCTACAACGAGGGAAATTGTTTATAACGAAAATGGTTGGCTAAAGAAAGGTTGGCAGTTGGCTCCTAGCTAGCAATGAACGTGCCCTAATATGGCTTATTATATAATCTATTTGCTGAGCGTTGTTCCCAAAGCCTCCAAAGACATATCCATCCAGTTTTAATCACCATGAAGGCCTTTGCTCTCTCTATTTTATCACCAAAGTTGGTGGGTTTGAGCTTTAATCTTCCTTGCTCAATGCCTCTCTATCAATGGAGTTGGCCCAAATTTATTTATTTTTTTAACAAAGAAAGTCGCAGTATGAGAATAGAGAAAATTGTTATAGATATTGAGATTTAAATTTTAAACTTGTTAGATGTTATTTCTTAAAAATGATTGCATGAACTAATTGAATTAAGTCTCTATTTAATAAGTACACTTTTTCTTTTCAGATATAAGGGAAAGCCTGTTAAAATCTTGAGTCCAAACTGGGTTTTAGGCTTAAATGCAGTATAGAGCCCAGGCATATTTTGAATTTTTTTCATTTTTTTTTCTTGGTTATTATGTAATATATATGTAATTATGCCTTCTAGACTATATTAGAATTTAGACCTATTGACATTTTGGAATTTGTTATCATAAATGGGTTTTTTTCTCTCCATTTTGAGACAATGGTCACAGTCTTTTGACAGAGAAAGGTGAAAACAAAATGAAACTTCAAGATGGATTTTCCCTATGGGGTGTTGTCAAGTAATCCTACAACAATAATCTATGTTATTCATATTCGAATTTTTTTTTTTTTTAAGTATTCATATTCAACACATATGTCCGACACATTCGGATATAGATATGGAATATAATCCTTCAAATATAAAAAAAAAAAAAAAATTAAATCGAACACATATTCATATCTGATACTTACCTCTAAATTCGAGTAACAAATCCGAGTAACTTTGACAATAACAAATTAACAATGAGATTAAGAATTTTTGGTACATAAATAAATATTACTACCTCTTATGGTAGAAAGAATTGATGTTACTTTTTACTTTTTAGTCACTATTACCAAATATAATGTTCTTTCTCACTATTTGCTTTTGCTTTACAGTTAAAGATTAGTAAAATTAGCTATTCATTTCAAGAAGAAAAACAAGAAGATGGGGCTCTTCTTATTAGATTGCAACAAAGACGTTCAAATCAAGTTCCTGAATACATCAAAATTTACAGAAATTGGAACCTGTCAAGCCAGAGGTAACTAAATTACACAGGCTCGCCTATGTTACAATCTGCATATCCGATTAGTCTCAAACTATGTTGCTCCAACTTTTCATTTTTCTTGAAGTATCTGTGTCCAACACATATTCGGACATAAGTATGAAGATATAATCTCCTAAATACCCTCCAAATACATGAAAAAACTTAGAATAAATCAAACATAGACGTGTCCGACACTCACACCCGAGTCCGAGTAACATAGGTCTCGAACACATCGACAAACAGAAAAGCAGAATCAGAAAGAAAAGGAAGTCAGTCATGGGAAACAGCCAGAGCAATATAAACTTTTGATTACTCTTAAACCCTGCTGTTCTCTGGTAGAGGCAACACACCATCAAAGAAATCACCAAAGTAGCCACGTGGTTCGTGTACTAACCTCGAAATGATGTCTCTAAGCGTGATCACTCCTTCCAAATTCCCGTCATCATCCACAACATACACTCGTTGGATCTTCACCAAGTCGAGTGTCTGAATCAACTCTTTGACTGTTTCGTCTCTCTTGCAAGTAATCATGTCACTCAACATTGGTGATCTCTTGTCATATTTCTCCAAGTACTTTTTAACTGCTATTAGGAAGTTCTTTGCCGTAATAGATCTATGCATCAAAAGGACTTAAATTTAGAACACCTAAGTCTAAACATCCAACGTGAAATACAAGTTTTCAAAATGATTCATGACATGTTGCAGCATAATTCATCACAAACAAACCTGTAATCATGGTAGATATCTGGTGCAGTTAAAAGGAACTGTATATCTCTAAGGCTTATGTTACCGATCGCTTTTTTTCCTCCACCATCAACGACGGGTATACCTCCGATTCTCCTTTTCCTCATTAACTTAAATGCCTGAAGCACTGGTTCATCGCCATGTACCTAAAATACAAAGATAGGTTTATTTGAAGGAATTTCTAGGGGGGGAAATGGCTAGAAATGCAAAGAGATAAAGACCGGAAGAACGTGAAGAAATCAAGAAACCTAACTCTCGTGAAGGCTTGATCATGTGAGTATGCTTGGTGGTCGCTTAATCCTTAATATTAAAAGTTCCGAAGGGCTCAAAAGAATATTGACTGACGAGTACTAAACCAATGCTTGTGCTAAAGGTTGGTTTAGGTAAGGCTGTAAATATAATTTTTTCAAGGTTTTGGTTATAACATGTAAGCAAAAATGACCAGCAATAGTTTTTTCCTATGTTGCTCCAACTCTTCATTTTTCTTGAAGTACCCGTGTCCGACACCCATATCCGACGCATATCCGGACATGGGTATGGGAATATGATTCTCCAAATACATGAAAAACTTAGAAAAAATTGAACATACCCGTGTCGGGCACATACCCGTATCCGACACTCACACCCGAGTCCGAGTAACGTACTTTTTTCTTTTCTTTTATTTTCTTTTGTAAAGGAAAAAAGAGAGAGGGTGAAAAGAAAAAGTAAATTAGTACTTCTAAACTATAATTAAGGCTGGTCTGACCTCATAAAATCCAACTGCACAAGGACGAAATACCAAACTTTGTCCACAGGATTCTGATACATAAACAAATTTCAGTAGTTAAGCTGCAGAAAGCACCACAAGGGCTAGCTGCATCCTTAGCGATCTTCATTTAAGACTCGTATATAGAGATTACAAGTTACAGAAAGCTTGTCAACCGAAGTTCTTTCGAGAAAGGGGGGGTAGATGATAATTGCTAACTGTCAATAACCATGCACTGACAATAGGACATAGATACTATTGATTGGGACTCTCAAGCCTCAAGCATACAACATTTTGTAGTGCATAAGGTGTGCAATTTTGCAAACCTCTGACAAAAAAAGTCTTCCTTCACATGCATTATCGAGAACACATTCAATAAAGCATTATATGAGTCATGGCAATGGACACGAAAAGCCTCAAATCCATTAAAAAAAAAAAAATTTTTGACTGATAACAGCCACTCACCGTGATAATTTGCTTAGGTGACATCGTGGGAAGACCAATCTCGGAAAGTTTCTTAGTTCCCCAGCTTTCAAACCAGTGAAGCCCAGTGCATTCTGCTAACATGTGAATGACAGCTGACTGTGTGATGATGTTATCAATCTTTCCATCACCCAGATCAAGTACAGGAACACTCTTCATTTTGTACTTTGAAAGCAGTAACAGCATGGTCAAAAAGGAGTTCGATGGCTGCAAAGCAAGGAATGGGGCCCAGCGGAATGACCCTGAGATATCGCGAACCTGTATGATCTCACAAGTTAACATGGATATTACACACAACTAAGAAAGGGAAAAGAATTCAAGATGGCAGGAAGGTTTTCGGCTATAGAGGTTAGATGTACCACCTTAGTTTTCTTATAAAACTCGGAGGACGTTAGAGCCTCAAAAAAGTCTCCAGAAGTAATTGAAGCATCTTCAGGGCCTAAAGTCCCAAGCCCCGCAGCCGAGGTCATTCCATTAGCAGCTACTGCAAAATCAGCTCCACAAGGAGATGATGGGCTTCTAGGTGAAGGTGGTTCTGACTATAAAAAGACCGAAAATTTTACTTTCAGTTTCCCAGATGAATAATGAGCTAGGTGATCTCTTTCATCATATTGGTAAAACAGAATAACTAAATTTGTCAAATGAAGTTCTTTTTTTCTTTACAGACTCAGTAATGTCAAATTATAAAAACCATGAAGTTTCCCGTTAAATCCATCTTTCCCCCTTTAACAAGATAACTTTTTCCATGGATTCTCCCTAAGCTAAAGTATACAAACAAGGAAACCAGAAGATATGTCAAATTCAATGCACTAGAGTGGACAACAGATGGAGCAAATGTCCACCAAGTCACAATATGGCCCAAACTACTGCATCTTTCAACCTAAATATCAGACTCATGGCTGCATGATCATAAAAAGTTAGAAAGAAAGATTAAATTTTATCATAATTTCTTCTTCTGCATGCTATTTCCAAATTCATGATGGATGAATGAGATGTTATGGAGCTACTATTAGCAATTGTCCTCAACAAAATGGCTTATACAGAAAAGAGATCATAAAAGCGATTCAATTTTCAACCTGTTGCAAAATCCATACAGCAATTCCTGCAAACTCTACAATGCCAATATATCTGTCAATCCATGTTGCATCCTCAGGTGCATCAACATTGACAACAGGTGCGCTAAGAATCTTGTTTTGGGCCAGTATTTGAACAGCCTCAACCAAACTGGCATCCGATTTTATCTCAATCCCTGGAACAGAATTTCACATTTTTTTAAACCAAGAATAAGCTAAACTTGAACATTACAAATAACCCCCCTTAAAATTCCAAGAAATGATCCTCTTATAAATTGGTGATTCAATAGAATAACCTTATTTAACAATCCTTATTAAACCCCTTCTTTTAACAGGTTGTATACTAGAAATCTACACTTTACTGGGTATCCTCAAAACATCTAATCAACCAAAATTCTTCATCTTTTTAGCAGTCAAAACTCAAAACATAACCCAAAACATGCAGAGCATGATCAAAGGATTCATACAACAAATTGATGAAATGAAACAGGAACAGGAACAGGAACAGTAAGAAAATTAAGTTATAACCTTGAGGAGCAAGAGGGAAAGCAGAGACAGGGATGCTCTCAAAGCAAGCGTTGAGCTTCTCAGTAGGAGTAAGCTGTGATTCCTGAACATCCCATAGATCCTCCACCTGCATCCCAACCTTTGCCTCTGGACTCCTAGGACTCTCCTGCATGCTACTCTCTCTCCTCAGTTGCAAATTCGCCATTTTCACCAAAATTTGAAAAACCAAAAACAAAAAGAAACTTCACAATCCTCTCTCTCTTTCTGCGACCCTTTTATCTATTCGTAACTTTAAGTTCACAAAGCTGACAACTTGGATCATTCAACAGTTTAAATAACTCGGGACAAAAATGGCTTACTTTTAAGTGCTATCCAAGGGTACAAACAACGATTCGACCATAACGTTAATTTGGGTTTGACAAGGTTGTCGGGGCACGTGGACGGCTGGTGATAAGGGGGTACATTGTGAATCATAAGGTTGTCTGGTCAAACTTGAGATTTCTTGGAAGGTACTGTTGGCTATCCTTATCCTGGTTTTTTGGTTTTATTTAAGGAAATGAACTGAAAAAGGTGGTCTTATCCGGTTTTTACTGGCGGCCACTCTAAATGTGAGCCGTGGCGTGGAGGGCTTTGCGCACCTGGTTTTGACGACAAATTTTTTGCTGATTTGGGTTTGTGGAGTTGTGACGTTTATTGAGATGGTGACTCTAGTAGGATCGCAGGGATTGGATATTTGCTGCTTTTTTTTTTTTTTAATATTTAAATTTGAATTCACAAATTTACTTAATTAGTTTATTATCCGTATTAAACTTGAATTATTATCCGAATTTAAATTAAATAATATTATTTTTGGATATTTAAATCCATTAAATATTCAAATTCAATTAATAAAAAAAATTAAATCAAATATAAAATCAAATTAATTTTAAATTTAAATAAACGGATAATAGAATCGGATATCTGAATCCGAAATCAAAAAATAAACAAATTCGGATATCTGAATTCGTTATCCGCATAATTAATATGGATTCGGATAATGAATATCCAAAATTTTATATCTGCATCTACTGCATATAGTAATTATAATATTCGAATCCGAATTTTATCCGAATTCATAATATTTCAATCCGTAAAAAATTGATAGAATAATTGTAAATATCCGAATCCTTAACTATTCCTTAGTCCTCCCTCCCCATCCTCCCTCCCCATCATTGCTTCACACATGGACTAATGTAACTCTGCAACATGTAGATTTGATAATAATTCATTTATTTTGTATTTTTCATGTTATGTTATTTTTACGTATGATAATTATGTTTAAAAATTAAAAATTTATATAATTTTTAATATTAAGTTATATTATATAAATTTTGATTTTTTTGCATATTAATATTATTTTTTTATATCATGTTATATCATATTATATATATCATATTTTAAACTTTTTATATTATATTTATATTGTATTTAAAATTCTCGGATATTATATTTCATATTTTTAAAAAAGCAAACTTTTTTAATATGAGGGGAAAAAAATATCATCTTACTTATCTTTCAAACCCTATACTATGATAATAACAAAGTAGGTAATCCTTTAATTTAGAGCAATAAAGATTTCTTATGAACTAACAAAATTGCTGTCTCTATCATGGGTCATAAGTGAATTAATAATTGAAGAATGATTGATAGGAATATATTAAAAACTAACAATTTTAATTTATTAATTATTTTAAGTATTCATTTTTATTTACTTTCAGTACATGATTAAAAAATTAACAAATATTTTTTCATGATAATAGTAAAATTTACACATTAAAACTTAAAGTAATATTCATTTACTTCATTATTTATATATTTATTTGTTTATGTTCTCATTAAATAAATAAATAATTAATTATTAAATCCAAAATAATTTAAAATCTCAAATAAATTTCACATAATAAAAAAGGAAAAACAATATTTTAATTCTAAAAACAAAAATTAGATCTGACAATACAAAAATACGACACGAACATGACATGTTTAATAAATAAAAAATTAATATAATAAGCACAACACGATATATATAAACACGAATAACATGACATGTATTATATTTATGTTTTAGATTTTAACATATTTAATAATTTTTGTTCATTTATATTTACACGACTAAAAAAAAAACATAAAACTCAACACACATACATAAATTATCAAATCCAATAAAAACACATTTTAGAATCTTTTATCCTTTAGGGTCTTTGGTAATTTTCTTACAGTTTAGAATCAATATAATTTTTTTATAGATAGAACCAATATGTCTAGATAAAAAAAAATCTAAGTTTTTTGGTTGATTCACTTTTCTCATCAATCATTCAATCCTTTTTTTCGGTTTTTTCGAAAGTAATTAGTAACGTATCGATGGACATATCGTTTTTGTTTTTGTATTGATATGTACCGATATTATTATATTTTGACATAACGTTTCAGATTGTTCAATATTTTTCAAATATTTTTTCATATATTTATATATATAATCTATTTTCAAGTTTCTTAATAAAATATATATTATATACATATGCAAATATACATCCATTAAATGCATATATATTTTTATGTAAATATAAATTTTAAATATTTAATATCTAAAATTTTTAAACCTCAAATAGGTCAAATAAATATTAAAAAATATATAATAAATTATTATTAATTATGTTCAATAGCCTAATTTAATGAACATATATTTTTTTAAATATAATTATGAAAAAGATAAAAATGATCATGACACAAAAATTATTAAAATTGATTTTAAAAAAATCAAATGTGTGAAATTTAAAAAAATTAAAATTAAAATCGTGTACTAATTAGTACGGATCAATATGTATCGATAGTTCAGTACCGACCGATATTGATCGGTACATATCAATACGATCGATATTGATCGATACAAAACTCGAAACGATATAAAACTGATATCATTTTAATTTACCTTTAAAATAATATGTATCGACCGATACGACATCGATAAGAGTGATTTTTCCCGTTCAAAATTTCAAACCACCAATCGGAGCATATAATTATCCACATTATTAGTTTATTACAGCCAAAAAAAATGGCGGATATATAGCAGGGAAGGGTACGGTCGTGCAACGTTTGCAAAACAAGTCCACACTGCCCTTTTTCGTCTTTTCGCTTTCTTCTTCTTTTTCCTTCCCTATTTTTGCTTTGGGGGCGAGCCCTTTTTTTTGTTTCAAAGACCAATGGAGGGCTCCTCTTCTCAGCCCCTTGATCATGATCAAACGCCTTCTAGCGCTTCCAAGTTTCTCTCCAACCTTCCCTCTCGCGGCCACCTCTCCTCCACTGTCATCTCCTCCAATCTGGTTTTTTTCCCTTTTTTTTTTTCACTCGCTTATTTAATTAATTTAATTTTTTTTAATATTTATTCTTAATTTTTACTGTTATTTTGATTTTTGTGCTTTGGTCGGCCGAGAAAATGCGACAAGTGAAAGAAGTGTAAATTTTTTTGTTGAAGTAAAGTAGTTTTACTGAATTCAGTCCGAGAAAAGGATTATGACTAGCTTAGGAGAATAATCTTTAAGTAGGATCGTATGATTTTAGCAGCGAAAAGAAAATGTTTTAGGGTTCTAAATCGAGGTTTTAAGCTATCTTGATTAATTGTTTTTATTGATGAATACTTCCTCTCCCAAATGTGAGTAAGTTTATGTTTGATTGATGGTTTGCTAGGGTTTTACGATGGAAAGCTTGAAATGGAAAGTAGAGAGCAAATTGTTATTTGAGTTAATGACGATTCTTTATTAGTAAAATACAATGTTTTGGTACAGGGTCAGGATTTGTATGTAGAGATGTGTTTTAAAGTATGATCTCTTTGGAATTACCATTTTTGGATTTTCTTAGTAAAATTATTTTAGGGGGTCTTAATTTCAACTTGGGATAATTTCTTGTAAATTGTGAGTACCAAACACTTGAATTTACCTATCGAATGCAATGTCACGTTTGCCTGTTTAGCATTCTCTTGTAATCATGTATGCATTTGCACAGATGCACTTGATACATTATAACCTTTATTCCTTTCACTATCTGATCGTTCCTTTCTTGTGTTAAGTCATGAGGGTTTAGAAGATAGCCGGTTAGACCCTGGGATTCTTATGCTTTACAATGGTTTTAGGATTTTGGACATTTTACAGTCTTTCTTTTTGGATATCCTGTGCTCTACTCTTCAAGCTAGAGCAATTTCCCCATGTGTTCAGTATTTCAATGGGGTCAAGATACTTCTTAAATAATTGCTTTTTGATTATCTCACTGCATCGTGTACCATTTTCGTTTCCAATTACCCAACTATATCTTGCCACACAAAGATTTTACCCTATCAGGATCCTGGAAGATTGTAAGGCAGTGGAGCTCCCTTCCCATTTGACTTCTGTTGTCTCCCCTGCATTTGTTTCCTTGTTACCTTGAGCATCCAGTTTAGGAGTCCAGCCTCTTCAGGAGCTCCATTTCTGGCAACTCTTTTAAGTACTTCATGCTATTTCTTTCAAGGAGTCTTCCTGAAACATATACAAAAGTAAAACCTGTTTTCTAATTCCATTCATATAGTATGCCTTTCTAAATTTGATACAAGCTAAGAAGAATTTTTCATTGGTTAAAGAATGAATCAGCTTAATAAGGTTTCTTGAGGGAAACTTATTGGGTGGCTGTCTAGCTTGAACTATTGCAATCACCTATAGTACTGCTGTTAACAAGTTTCTTTGATGTATAATGCATTTTTTGGATCTTTTTAACAAATATCGTCCTTTTCATTTAATTGTTGTATTTCTTGGCGTATTTGTTTTCTACTTTATATTTTGAACTGATAATTTTTTTAGTCTTGTTCTTATGAATAATTAGTTTCTTGTTCGAAGAACATATCATTTTATAAAAGAATGTTGCTTATATTGCAAAATTATGCAGGGGGGGATGCGATTTTATATTTGTGAGCACAACACTTCTCCTCCAGGTGGCTGTAAACTTCAACTTATTAAGGACTTTCAATAAGTTTTGAAGTTTGCCAATTATTTTTATTTTATGTAATATATGAATGGCTATTAGCCCATAAAACCTCTGCTTTTGCAACATTAGAATCATTGATCTCTGTTATTAATGCTATTACTTATATATTTAATGTGTAGGTTCTTAAATCCACTCAATATTTCTCTATTTAAGAATGGCCCCTAAGATTCAGAGTTTTGCATTCACTAAAGGTCTTAAGCCTTCTGCCAACTAGTGCATTCGAGTTTTTGTAAAAGAGGCTTAATTGGAATCTCATTATTGAAGTAACAATTATAAGGCTTACTACTCGTAATTGCATTTAGACACCTGGTATACCTCTTTGTCCTCATTTCCACCTCTATATTAAAGTTATAATCAACGTGTACTTTTGAAGCTCGTCTATTTTATGAAAATAGGTAACAAAAAAGTGATTTCAAAATTCATTGTAAATTTAAGATTTTGGAACTCATTGCAACAGTTTATTTATGTGATTCCTCATTTTGGAGCTTAACATATTCATAATGAGAGTTTATACGGAATTTATATATGTCTTAAGGATTTACAGATGCGCTATATCTATATTTCTTCCTAGCTGTAACTTAGTCACACATCTATTAATGGTATAAACATATAATCAGTGTTGAATGGGGATTAAATTGCTATTATGATTTTCTTTCTATTTTATATGTTATTGATTCATGTTTTAAACATAACTGTAAGAAAGTAGAAGAAACATCCAATATCTATGTTATAGTCCTCTTGTTTATAATTTGAAATTTTGAATATGCATGCATTTTTCCTTGTGGATTCCCAAGAAGATCGGCTCTAGTGCAAGAACATAGTTTTGAGATTTGTTCTTATTCACAAGCTAGATAATCTTACTCTCCCTTGTACATCCAGAGAGCCAGCACATAAAGACAAACCAACAAAACATACTTATTAGATCACTCATGCTTAATAACAAGAAGGGTGATTCTAGTTCAAAGGATGTGAAAGCTGCGGCTGAGGGTCCTAGAAAGAGGTAATAATTTTATCTTTCTTGGGTGAACGATATTTAACTTGTCTTGTTACAATTTATTGTGTATATTTCTGTTAATTGTCTTATGATTGATTTTAACCCTCATTTGGGGATCGGGATGTAAACATCCTTTCACAGCTTCGTTCAGCCTGCTGTTTGTAGCAAATTGCATGGATTACAACATGTGCTGATGCATTCCTATAGATATCTAGAGCAAAAGGCATCTTATTCCATGTGACCATACTTGATATCCAGGCTAGATTGTTTGATGCCTGCCAATTTTTTCCCTCAGGACTGCTGAAAGAGTCATGGATAGCAGGGCTTCAGCAAAGAAAGCCAATACACAAAGTAGTTCTCGACCAGGTCAGTCAGTAGAGTTTTGCACTAGTACTTATGTTTGTATTCACATGCATGGTTCAATATATGGGGGTCAACATTGTCAAGAAACTAGAATGTCACTATGGTCATTTATATCTGGTATTTCATTTTACATATTAAAAACAAGTTTATGGTACAATTCAGTCTCTACTTTGAATAACAATTGTCTTTCGGAAGGGTCATTTATTACTGATGCAGTATTTTAGAAGTGGTTGCATTCTGTTTATGTATTTTATGTCAGTCTTGGCCTATCTGTTGGTCCTTCAGGCTTTCGATCCGAAACTTTTATTCTCTCACAATGTTGTTGATCACCTATTAGGAGTCAGACTCTTTAACTCTTCATGTTGCTTATCCATATACAAACTTATCAGACTTAAGTTATGAAATGTCTTCAATGAGAAGGAAAGGTAGCAAAACTTGACACAGAGATTCTTGATTACATTTGGCTGGGTATAGTTAGAGATTTCAAATTCCTTTTTTTTTTTTTTTTTTTTTTTTTTTCTAGTGATGAGTTTTCATGATTTAGTTAGTGACTTGGTATGTAATGTAATGAAGCCATTCCATTTTCACAAGACCACCCTATTGGCCACCAGCTTCACTATCAATTTTTTCTGTTGAAATTCTGTCCAACCATTCCTTTTTTAGAGTAATGGTTTCATTTTTCTGAGAGTTATTATCTTGAGTTCCCTAACGACTTAAAAACTTGCAGAGGGATCAAGCAGCCGTGCAGCTGAGAAGGACTACCATAGTTTGACCGTGGAGAGGCTTCGTGCCCTTCTTAAGGAAAGAGGACTTTCACCCAAAGGAAAGAAGGCATGTTCTTGCGAAAACTTTCTTCGAAACTGTCTTCAACTCTTGTTTAAATTTTAATCCTCTGGGTTGAATATATTTAGTGGTCCAAGAATAGATATCTGTGTAGTGATTCCTCATTTGCATTTTAGGTGCAATGAAACTACATTTCAAGACCTATGTTGCTCCGATTTTTCATTTTTCTTGAAGTACCCATGTCCGACACATATCCGGACATGGGTATAGGATATGATCATCCAAGCACTCTCCAAATATATGAAAATCTTGGAAAAAATTGAACATACCCGTGTCCGACACTTACACCCGAGTCCGAAAACATAGTTCAAGACCATCTACTTCCCTTTATTTTTTTGGATAAATATATTTACTTACATGCTTTTAGCTAATTACTGTTAAATTATGGACCCATCTAACGGATGCATTGAATTGTGCAGGATGAACTGATAGCACGCTTGAAATGTGGAAATGGTTCGGCTCATAAGTTGGACTGACGGCTTCAACTCTCTCAATGTATACGCAACGCAGGCTGGCAGAGGTAAGAGAAGTAGGCCATCATGTTTTGTTGTCTTTGGTGTAACGTAGGAAAGTGTCCCCAAAAGGGAAGAGCTGACTTAGAATAATGTTTTCACTTTTTTTGAAAATAAGAATGAACAGAGAAGGGATTTAAAATGGGGATGAAATTTCAAAACTTTTTTTTTGGTTGTAAGATTTGTGTAATTACTACAAGTTTAAAAATGGTTTTAATTTTGCTTTCGTTAAAATTTAGTTACTATTTTGAACTCAGATTTAACTCAGTTGGTTCATGCAGTCACTCTTAAGAGATGGCATCTGGTAAGTTTGGAGTTCGAATCACAGCAACTGCAATTTTTTCTTTTATTTTTAGACTGCTATCTCCTTTATATATATAAAAAAAAAAAAAAAAGTAGTTACTATCTTTAAATTAATTAGTGTTGATATTACATTACATGAATTGATAGCAATTGTTTTAAGAAATTTGACTAAAGTTTGGATCTTAGTACTTTTGTCACTAATTAGAATTTGGGTCAATATCTAATAATATATATTTGAAAGGTTAAATTTGGTGTTGGGGGAGATGAGGGATAGGATGGGTCAACAAGAGATAGTGAATAGAAATCTGCAAAGTCTCGTGAAACTTATAAATTTCATGTATTTTTTAGAAAAATTGGAATAATAACAATAATAATAGTACTTTACTCACTAATTAGAATTTGGATCAATATCTAATAAAATATATATATATATATATATATATATATATATATCACTTCTCATAAATTTCTAGTAGCTCAGTTTGAGAAGCCTAGTCATACTCCTACGAGAGCAAGTTATGTTATTCAAAATTTTCATTTTTCTTTAAGTATATGTTCGATACATATTCGAACATGAATACGAGAGTATGATCTTCTAAATATATGAAAAAGCTTTAAAAAATTAAGTATATCCGTGTCGAACACATATTCGTTTCTGATATTTATCTTCGAATCCGGATAACATAAATAGCAAGAGCTTACATTTGCCTTTATGTTGGATCTACAGGGCTAGCTGGCTACAATAATATTGCTAGATATTTGGCTACATTCGGCTGCATGGGCAGGCATAGCACTCAGCAGCATCTGACCCACCGGCCTAATGCGAAACTTTGTCCATCTACCTATACTAATTAATAATAGTAATAGTTAAGGGCCACATATTCCAATTTCCAGCCCCAAGCTGACGAGACCTTACACATAATTGGAATATTTCAGAGTTTGAATTGGACCCTCCTCTGCCAAACATGTTTGTTGCTTGCCATATTTTTGGCATGCATAAAGTGATTTGTTTGAGTGGGACAAATTCTAGGTCCTGAAGGCACATTAAACACCTTGAAATCTTTCAGTCTGCTACTCAAGACAGGACTAGCTAGCTATGTTAGTATCAGACACATCCGATACGGGTATATTTAATTTTTTCCAAAATTTTCATATATTTAAAGGGTCTTTGAAGGATCATATTTTTATAACCGTATTCAGATATGCGTCGAATACGAATATTTAAAAAAAAAAAATAAGAGTCAAAGCAACTGAGCAACATAACTAGCTAGCATTTGTATGTAGACAATGAAGAAACTAAAAACATATCGAGACAATTTCAAGTGACATTGCTCTTCTGCAAATGATGTTTCGAAGCTAGTAAGGGGATGTTTTCGATTACTGGATACATAAAACATGAAACAAGATTAGGAACAATACAAGGACGTTGAAGTAGACAAAAGGGAAGTTAAAAGAAAGTACCTCATGAGTCATGAGCCAAGCATGATGAAGGTAGAGTGATAAACAGGAGAAATAATACAGTTCAAACTAAAGGTGCAGCCACTGCCTTTCTCTGGAGAAAGCTAAAGGAGCTGTGATGACACAAAACCAGACCGGTTAGATGCAATCAGTATGAAGATCCAGCAACTAACATAGACGGTTCATCCTTTGTTTTTGACCTATGTTACTCGGACTCTAGTTTGAGTGTCGGATACGAATTTATATCCGATACGGGTATGTTCAGTTTTTTTAAGTTTTTTCATGTATTTGGAAGGTCATATTTTCATACTCATATCTGAATATGCGTCGGACACGAATACTTCAAGAAAAATGAAGAGTCAGAACAACATAGTTTTTGACAACTTGGTCGCTGATTTAACAGGTAATATACGAGGAAAGGAATGGCCTTGGCCTAGCATGTAGTAGAAACGGAAAAAGCAAAAAGAATCAGAGAAGCAAAGAGAAATAACAGGGAATAAATTCTCTTTTTCCCATATAAACTGAACTACTATTTAATAAAAGGATACAAAATTGGTTCTACTTAATATACACCTAAGAACATGGCAAGCAAATAAACTTACATTACAAGTGCTTAGTCTTTAATTAGAATCAATCTCAAACCCTCATGGAGAATAGCAAAATAAATATTCTAGAGGGTTTAGTGAATCAAACAACATATAAAACCAATGTGGAGATGATTGGGATAATTCAGAAATAATGGAAGGGCGCCCAACTACCTAAGCACTTTGCATTTAGCCATACAACAAGAGAAGCTAATGTGTTTGCTGATGGAGCTAATAAGCTCCATATTGAATTCAGACAACTTCATAGGAAATTTTCCATCGAAAGTGCCACTCGGAATGTTTTCTTTGTCTGTGGCATCTGATGTTCCCCAAACCAACAAGCAACAAGATGCAGACCAAAAGTATAGAAGCATCGAAATTTATATGAACAGTCGACAATTCAACAGAACCCTACTCAAGTGCTTCCAAGAGAATCCCCTCCCATAGACTTGCGATTCAGGTAACGGATTACAGCATCTTCAATCCTAAAAGTTCCAGAAAATAAGGGGGAAAAGGAAAAAAAAAACTGTCAGAAAATGCTTTTAATGAAGAAATTGTTACATTTTATGGTGCTCCAAAGGAAAATCTAACATCCTTCGGACACCCTACAATTTTCAAGTAAAACTAAAGTAGCATTATAATCCACTAAGCTCTATGAGGCTATGTTGCTCTGATTCTTTATTTTTTTTAAAGTACCCGTATCCGACATCCGTGTCTGACACATATTTGGACATAGGTATGGGGATATGATCCCCCAAGACCCTCCAAATATATGAAAAAACTTAGAATAATTCAAACATATCCATGTCGGACACTCACACCAACCTGGATAAATTCATAGCTATAGGGCATGGCTCTCTAACAACCTGGATAAATTCATAGCTAGATCATACTGTATTTTATTCAGAGAAGCCAAAAGATAATGTAGTTATTCATAGCTAGAAATTCACACTAGATGCCAAATACTAAATCATATTGCCTAGGACTGCATAATCCTAGGGAGTCCTAAGAATTTCTTCTAAAGACAGATAAATCATTGTTGGTCAAAAATACTGCTCAGTCAATGAGACTATGAGAGTACTAATTCATCCAGTTTTCTTCTTTTCTGCTGGATCAAATAAATCAAATAGCAAGATCGAGCAGCGTAAAACAGGTAATTTGACATATTCATGTCAAACATGGTTATGGAAACAAACATAGAATGAAAATAAAATAGTGGAGCAAGGTTTACCATGGTTGGTTATAGAATTCGGATCGCCGCTCCTTTTCAGCATTATGGCTAGCATCTCCAGCAAAAAGCTTCAGATCCTTGCTTTGGGAAGCAATTAAAGCATTAATAAACTCTGTAGGAGACTGGCTGAAACCAAGGAAGAAAGCTCGTCTCCGACAATGCTCATGCATTTTCTTTATAGCAGCACAAATTACTTCATCGCAAGCATCAATATCTTTGTTCTTTTCCATGTTTGCCAAGAATGCAGATTTTTCCTTTTCTAACGGAAAAGGCACATCGACCAGGACATCATAACAAGTAGATCCAACAGGGCAGTTTCCTGAAAGCTTGATCCTATGTTCCAAATGTATAGGCTGTAGAGGAGTTAAATGCTGTGTTATCTTGTGTGAAACCATAATGAACTTCATTTTTTCTTCTCCGAACACCTTCTGCAGAGGTGGATCACATGCAAAGAAGGAATTGTCTTCATAATTCTGTAACTTCTTCAACTTCACATAATGCCAAAATGCAGCCAAGATTCTTGGGCGTGTATCTACTTCAATTCCCAGGACTTCAGCTAGAGCAGGTGAAAGTTTGAACCTTTCAGGCATATAATTCATTTCTAGTCTTATTCTCACAGTACATTCCTTGTCTCCTTTCCTCTTCACCTCAAAGCCCTCATGAAGGGCAGGCGATCTAGCACTCTCCCACAGAATCACATGGTTATCTGGATAGAGACTTGCATCCAAGTATATTGTAATTTTCTTAAAGAAAGATGAGAATTTTGGGTATGATTTCTGCACCTTTCCAGCCAGAACAGGGTCCTCCCCATCTTCCAATATCCTACCAATAATCTTAAGTGACCATGATGGAGCCTCAGTACTCTTCTTATCAGGATCTGTTTGTCCCTGATTGGCATAAGTATTGAAAACATATAGTCTAAGTGTCTTCTGAACACATGGAGGGTTTTTAAGTGACTGTTGAATGTCAATCTTCTTTCTCGACAAAGCAGCATCCACCTTAGCCTCAAATTCAAGCAATTGAGTATATAGAGCACACTCTGGTAAGATTGCAGCCACTTTATCAGGTATTTGCCTCTCAGGATGCTTCCGCTTTTTTCTAAGAGCAGCCGGTGTTAACTCCATTGTTTTAAACAGAGAAGCCATATTACTATTAGATGAACCAGAATTCTTGGAAGGTGGCTTCTGAGAAGCCCGCTTGGCACTTCCCGAGCCGGGGGTCAAAACCGCAGGGGAAGGGGTAGCAGCAGCAGCAGCATTACTATTACTATTTTGGGATTGTACCTGAGCTTGGAATTGGGAATGTGCAGCCTGAGCTTGCGCTTGAGCATGAGCCTGCACATATTGTGCCTGTGCAAGCACTTGTGCTTGAGGCTCAGACAGTTGAAAGTGGCCCGGAAACTGAGGCCCGCCTTGCGTTCGAGGTTGATTGTTTAAGGGCATCGATTGCGGTTGTGGCACAGTCCCAGAATTCCCAAACTGGGATGGAGCCCCAAAATTCTTTGGTAGGTTATTGTTATTCATCCTAAGTTGCCAACTTGAAACCAAAATTTCTCTCAAAAGCTAAACCATACGGTTCTAACAAAGCATACTATCCAACATGTATCCAACAAAAGCCCTGATTTTGATAACAATGTCAATAACATAAAAAATAAGATGTTGGGTACCAAAAGAAAACCTTTTTTTCTTAACTCTTCAACGTTCACACCCAAATCAGCTCAATTTCTAGAAAAAAAAAAAAATATTGGGCATGAATCAAAAACCCTAATACTAATTCCCAACATGATCATTAAAAACCAACAAAGCATGCAACTTTCCTGTGATTCTAACTCAACAAAAGCTGCTAAAAAACAGCAAATTTCAAAAACTAAACAAAGCTATGGCCATTATTATGATTAAAAGAGAAAAACAAAGCTTTCTTACAATGTCAAAGAGCTGAGTAAGTCCGGTCCGGTTCGATTCTGCTTTGCTTCACTGCTCTGCTCTTCGTCTCTCAGATCGGTTAAAGGAGCGCTTCTTTTCTCTCCTTTTTTTTAAATAAGAAAAAAAAAAATTGTTAAATAAGGAAAAACGGAGCCAAACCAAAATTTGCTGTCTGACTCTGAATTCTTCCCTTTCCTTTCACGCCTTTAAGATTTCCAAGTGGCAAAGTATTATTGGCTTGTATAAACAAAAAGGGCTCTTTAATTGAAGCCCAATAAAAAGACATCAAAACCCTAAAAAGCTTTAACCTTTACACGGTATTTTTTCCCCCTCTTTGGTAGGGAACTGTAACACTCAGCAGCAGAAAGCAAAAGCAGCCATGGTTTGTCAATCTTCTTCATTTGAAAATCTCTTTCCTTTTATTTTTCTATAAAAATGTTCAAGATTACTTCCAAATTGTTTCCTCTTCAGTTTTTGTTTTGGTTTTTTTTTCTTGATTAGGTGAAGTACTCAAGAGAGCCAGACAACCCCACCAAGTGTAAGTTTTAATTTTTGTTTCTTTTTAATTATTACTAATTACATTAACATCTTGTTTATCTTCTGTTTGGTAGTTTGGAAAATGTAGGAAACCAAAATGCAATACTCTTTAGGATTTTATGCCCTTTTATTTTATTTCTTGCTCTTTCGTTTTAATTCATTGAAAAAAGATTGGAACTTGATTGTTGGTTATTTTATGACTTTTGTTTCAGCCTGCAAAGCCAGGGGCTCTGATCTTCGTGTTCATTTTAAGGTATGTTGATCTCTTTTTCTGTGATTATATGGCTTTGAAAACTTGATTTGTTTGAATTCTGTTGTTGCTAGAAGCTTGCCTATCAATGGTATTAAATTAATAATCTGAACAATTTACATGTAGATTACTAAAGTTCATACTTTTGCTGAATTCTGAAGTTACCCAAATGCTTCTACTAGGTTTTACTCTTTAACCATGATGTAGTTATACTTGTGGCTTATTATGCTAATGGCATGACATGGTTATTGTCATGCGCTATGTTATCCGTACTTGAGATGAGTGTCGGATATGGATATGTATCCGATACGGGTATACTCAATTTTTTAAAGTTTTTCCAGGATCATACTCTTATACACATGTTTGAATATGTGTTAGACATAAGTGTTAGACACGGGTACTTTAGAAAAAATAAAGAATTTGAGTAACATAGGTCGTGCGTTGATTTTGTTAGTTCAACCTGTCTTGTGTGCTTATGCAAAGATACCTATTAGATGTGGATAACCTTGGTCTTGGGAATTAGGACCTATGTTGCTCCGATTTTTCATTTTTCTTGAAGTATTCGTATCCGACACTCGTATCCGCCGCATATCCAGATATGGGTATAAGGATATGACCCTTAAGGACCCTCCAAATATATGAAAAAACTTAGAAAAAATTGAACATATCCGTGTCAGACACATATACGTATCCGATACTCATACCTGAATCCGAGTAACATAGCTTAGGATGATTAAGGTGTTAGTAAGATGACTCATAACAATGATGGCATCCAATTATTGTGCAAAGTACATGCTTAGTAATAATGTGTTTATACGTTTTATATTTAACAGAATACGCGGGAAACTGCCTTTGCAATCCGAAAGTTGCCTTTGACAGAGGCAAAAAGGTATTTGGAGGATGTTATGGTTCACAAGCAAAAGCCATTCCATTCCGGCGCTTCTGTCGTGGAGTTGGGAGAACTGCAGAGGCTAAAAATCGCCATTCTAATGAACAAGGACGCTGGCCTGTGAAATCTGCAAAATTCATTCTTGATTTGCTCAAGAACGCCGAGAGCAATGCAGAGGTATATATGATATATCAATGAATTGGCATTTAATCTATATTTCTGGCCACATTCCTATCTGTTAAACTTGTGCATCTTCTCCCCACTTTTTTTTCTCAGGTGAAAGGCTTGGACGTAGATTCACTTTTCATATCTCACATCCAAGTATATCGTGCACATGGAAGAATTAACCGTCAGTGATTACTTTCACTGCCTTATTTTACACTTATGGGGTGTGGTTTTAATTTCCTGAGTTTGTGTTTATGTCGTTTCCTTCCTTTTGGCAGCTTACATGTCTTCACCATGTCACATTGAACTGTTTTTGTCCGAGAAAGAGGAAACCGTCAAAAAAGAGGTAATTGGTTAATGAGAAAATTACCTTTGACTTCATTTAAGATCATTGGTATCTGTATTCTATGTTATTCAGATTTTGATGCGAGTGTCGGACAAGGATATGTTTAATTTTTTTCAACATTTCCATGCTATGTTACTCGGACTCGGGGGTGAGTGTCGGATATTGATATGCTCATTCTTTTTCTAAATTTTTTCATATATTTGGAGGATTATATCCCTATACCCATATTCGAATATGTGTCGGATACGGGTGTCGGATACGGGTGTCGGATCATATCTATATACCCATGTCCAAATATGCGTTGGACACGGATACTTTAAGAAAAATAAAAAATCGGAGCAACATAGTCTGTATTATGAATGTCAAAACCTGAGGAATCTTCAGTAGGTACATCTGTTGTACAACCTTAATCTGCATCTCATAATACTTTGATTGTTTTTGCAGCCTGAGACTCAATTGGCTCCTAGGAAATCAAAGGGTCAATCTCTACGTAGTGGTGCTTCCTCTTAAACTGCTGAGGTGATGGATCATATTGAGAAACTATTGTCTTTTTCTTTCATTGTCTCTGTAAAGAGAGCATTTTTGTTTCCTTCACTGAGGTGCTTAAGACTCACGCTTGTCTCTTGAGATGCTTGGTTTCTATTTAAACCTTATGTCAAAATTTAGTCTGAATCGTATTAGTTTATTTTTTTTTGTTATAATCGTATTTAAAATATTTTATATTTATATAAATTTTGACGTGTTAATATTTTGTATTATATAAATTTTGACATATTCGTATATTCGTATTCGTGTTTTTTTTTTCGTATCGTGTTTTAGTTATTTTTTTAATATTTTGTAAACATGTCGTGTTCAATATTACTAAATTTAGGTAGGGCTACTAATTTTTATTTGATGGTGATTTTGGTGCAGTCCTAATATTTGGGCCTTGTAGTAATAGAAAGGGAGAAGTGAGTGAGAGTGGTGCCTTCTGTATTAATATTCATTGAAGTAAATATTTTTTGTTATTTAATTATTTTTTTTAAAAAGATTTATTTTGCTTTTTATTCTTAAGATATTGATCTTATGCGTGTAAAATATTTTACTTTGTTTAAAGAAAAAATCAATTTCTTTACTTAAAAAGATTGATTTTTTCTATTTTGCTTTAATTTTTAAAAAATGTTTTACGCTTTAAAAACATAAAACATTTTATGAAACAAATATATAAGTTTCTGTTAACCCAAAAATTCATTTTCTGTTGATCAAATCCTAAATTAACAAAATACATTTTCTTCATTTATGATATCAAACGCATCTCTTTTGAATCTCCTGGCTCAAATTTGCTCTAAAAGAGGCTCACAAAACAGATACTCAAATTCAATATAGTAAAACGATCCATTCAGAAAGAAAACTTGTCCAGACAGCCATAAAAGAGACATATCCAGCACAAAAATAACAAACAAAAACCTTGAATTAAGTTCTAGCCAACAAAAATACAGATAAAAATCTTAAACATATAGGCTATATAGCCTGCCTAGAACTTAGAAGGCTTCTCCAAGGAACTGGTATTGCTTGCATTCCAACAGCAATAGACACCCATTCTGCAAGAAAAAAGAGAAATAACATAAACATAAGTTAAACCTAAATAACAAGGTGGGATGGAAGTTTCAAGAAACCGACAAAGATATATCGATTGCCCGAACACAAAAATATCATATGAAATGAAAAAAAAAAAAAAAAACACTTCAGAATATGGAATGCTTACATATTTTGTTGAAGGCAACAATGTCACAACTCTGGACGTACTCGTTAATCGGTTCAACTGTTAGATGTTCCTCGATGAGAGTATCAACTGATACCAAATCATCCACAATGGTCATCATAATTTGCAATTTCTTTATTCCATAACCAACAGGCACAAGTTTAGCTGCCACATGAAAATAACTTTATGTCAGATGAAATGTGCTTGATAACAATGGTTCGATTTCGAGACAACTGGAAAACTATCCCGAGCCCGTTTCCCATAATTTTAAACACTACAAGGATAAAAAAATACATACAACAAAACCAATCTGATTAACCACTTACATGCTCCCCAAAGCAGTCCTTCCATCTTGATACTTCTTACTGCTTCTTCGAGTTTCTTCATGTCAGTCTCATCGTCCCATGGTTTAACATCCAACAACACCGAGGACTTGCCAGCTGGGGATATAGAAGGAAAATTCCAAATAAGTCGAATTCGGCAATGTAGAGTGCTTAAAAAACATCGGATTATAATAAAATTAAGAAGAAAAAAAAAAGGAAAACAGCACTACTCGATACTCATAATAAAAACAAGTTGAGAGGCTCACATTCTTTCTTCTTGCCAGAGGCCTTAATGGCAGCTGCACGTTCTTCTGCAGCCTTCTTTTCCTCCTCAGTCTCCTCGCCAAACAGATCAACATCATCATCGTCGTCATCATCTTCTTCAGCAGCTGCGGCCTACAGTTGCATAAAATGTATTCGAGCAACTAGCAAATATCAGCCAACCATCAAATTGCCCGAATTTACTAAACTAAAACAACAAATAATCATAGATTAACTTGCCTTTGAATCATCAGCTGGAGGAGTGGCAACAGCCTCTGGGGGAGCAAATCCCTCAACAATCACACCACACCCTTCTCCAGAAACACCTCTAAAATTACAAATAACAGTAAAGTTCCATTAAACATCCTACTCCGACATCCATAAACTTAGAATTACACCACCAAAAAAAAAGTAGAAAGAAAAAACTTACGAGATTCTCAAAAGAGCGTCGATGTGATTGTACCATCGAGAAACATTCACATAGCTAGAGGATGGAACGCCTGAGAGAGCTGCGTAGACGGTGATATCATCTTTTGAAGCTTGGTATCTGCAAAATCAACAAATAAAGAAAATTAAAAACAAAAACCCACCAAGATCTAAGCTAACAACAGCAAACGTTTTATTTAAAAAGGTTTTTGAAAAGTACCCAGAGATGTAACTGCGAGTGAGGAGGTACTCATCAAGCTTTTTCAAGCCAGCAGCAGAACCCAAGGCGTAGAACGTGGCTGCCATAGCGAAAAAAGAAAAAAGGTATGCCGGCTTGCTTCTGAAATTAAAACCCTAACTGTCAAATCAAAGAGAAATCAGATTATGAAATACTGTTTTGAGCTATAGCTAAATCAAATGGAAGAAAGCGATGAGTTAGTCATGGATTCGATACAAAAAGAATTAAGACACGAACAAATCCAAAAATGAAGTTAAAGAGACTGAAGAAATTTAGACCTAAAACTTACCGGCGGCGATGGACAGAGGTTCTCTGCTGCGGCAGCTACTAGTGAATTATAGTGAGGGAGGACTAGGGTTTTTTAGTTAAAGCATTTATAAGTTTAGGAGATATCGGGCTTTTCTTTTGCCTGTATTTTACTAGTAACATAGAGACAAACAAATATATTGACAATTTCTCTGTCAATGATCTCTTCATTAATTTAATACATTTCTGAGTCACATAAGTTTATCCTAAAATGAACGACCAGGTTATTCTACAAAAGAACCTGCCCCGTATTTCTTTTGCACGCACAGCTAATAACCAATACGTACAAGCAAATCATCCACTACAGTCTAAAGTTAAAGTTAGTTCACAAGCTGCACAGTTGAAATCTCTTGCAAAAGCAATCGAAGTCTTCAGGAGCAAACCAATCCTCCTTCATCTGTAGTTTACCACCAAAAGTGTATATCAGTATATCCAATGTCAGTTAAAATTACAAAATTCCAGAAATATATATATATATATATATATATATATATATATATATTGACAGTTTAAACAACATAACTTACAAAATAAGGATAGACCCCAGTAATACTGAAGTTTTCAGGAGCACTTTCCATAAACAAACTTATAAAATAGAGAACAAGACAACCACATTCTTCACCATTTCTCTGTTGGGGCACCTGATAGTTGGTTTGCTTCAGTCACAAAAATGCAAAAGCCAATAAAAGAAAAAACACTGTTGAGACCTATGTTACTCGGATTCAGATGTGAGTGTCGGATATTGGTATGTGTCCGACACGGGTATGTTCAATTTTTTCTAAGTTTTTTAATGTATTTGGAGGGTCCTTGGAAGATCATATCTCCATACCCATGTCCGGATATACGTCGGACACGGATGTCGGGCACAAATACTTCAAAGAGAAATGAAAAGTCGGAGTAATATAGGTTGAGACAACAAAGATTCATCACCTTTGGCACCAATAGTGGAATTTTAGATATCACCTCTTTCCTTTCAGGCCTCTTCTCAGCTTCATATATGTCCAGGACAAACCTGGGCTTAAAACCAAGAAAATAGCAACGAAAAACAACCGGATATGCAACAAAAAGAATTAGAGTCACATCCTCTTTAACAACATTACGGATTCTAAAACGAGAAAGTTACAGATGCATACTTTCTTATTGTAGGTTCAAGCCGCCTTGGGCCACTCATTCGCAGTGAATCAAGCAATAACATACAAGTTGTTTGAGTTTCAGATTGCGAAAATTCACCAAAGTTGCAGAATATCAAGAGATTCCAGTGGCTCCTAAAAATATCACAAATTCTTATAACCAAAGAGGGGTAACTAGGATGAAAATTACATCCTATGGTTAGGGAAAAGAGATACCCACCAGTGTACTATAGGAACAAAAACATACTTCTTCGAGAAAATATGTTTCCTCCTGATCCATGCCAACACCTTTTCTTTATACAATTCATCCATGTACCATGAAAACCACAAACAATCAAGATATGTAAAAGAAGCCCTTCTACTATCCGAGAAGCTCTTCCATATGTTCCTAAGAAAGACCATATACTTAAGATTAGGAATGATGGACTAGAATGAGAGGGAGAGAAGCTTCAAAACAAAGGGCATACTCGAAGCAGTGTGAAAACAGATTGCTATTTAACATCCCCTGTTGCCTGGAGTTTCCAGTGCTAACTCTCCTTTTCGACCTTTTATTACAAGAGAAGCGACCTAGCATTACCAAACATGGATGAATCAACTTAAATATATAATTTATTTAGCTTCTTCAGGGTGCCTTCAAAGACAAAGCATTTGCAATAAACAAAGCAATGCTCTAAAATATATTCCCGAAGAACATGTAACAAAGTAGATTCAAATATCAAACTTCCAACTACCATCTAAACTGTAAAGTTCATGTAGAGTTCTCAAGAAGAAAACACTAGATTTCGAGTAACCAATCCAATATAGTACTGGAAACAACCCTGGACTTAAACGAATTGTTGGTGAGCTAAATAAAAGAGGGCAAATTTGAAATATTTAACCTACCAAATTATCTTTTTTATATGTTTTGGACAAAATCCAGGGTAGAGGAGGGGAGGGAGTTGAACCCTATGTTACTCGGACTCTTAATTTTTCTTAAAATACCTGTGTCCAACACATATTTGGACATGGATTTGAGATATGATCCTTCAAATATATGGAAAAACTTATACAATTTTGAGCATACCGTGTATTAGACACTCACCCGAGTTTCGGTAAAATAGGTTGAACCTAGACTTTAACCCTCCATTAGAGAGATAACGACCATTAGGACGAGCCTGGGTTACTAAAGAAAGTGAAAAAAAAAAAACTAATGTATACTATGAAATGGCAAGAATCGGGAACTGAAAAATCATAAAAATGAACATAAATAATAGAGCCTTTGCAGAACAAAAAATAACCAAACAAGACTACTGAAAGCTACCGGCATAACATCAATCTAACTAAACATAACAAATTACCAATGCATCCAAATGCAAGACTACACCACCAAACCACCGATCTTAACTTGATCGCATATACCCTTTTCGTATAATTACATAAATTGAAGAAAGAACATTACCCATTTCAAAAAAACACGTAATAAAGGTCTTGATGCTTAAAATTCCTAAATTGAAGAGATATGAAGAGGAAGGAATAAACGAAAAATATGACATTACCTGAAACTGAAACAGTAGAATGGGTTACCGCGGAGGCAATTTCTTCTTCGTCATCGCCTATAAATTGTATTTCAAGTTGCCTATTCTTTTCCATTTCCGGTCAGAACAAGTAAAAACCCGCATTAATAAGGATCAAAATTTTGTAAAGCTTTTGTTTCAGGAGGAGAAGGGGGACTTTATGGATTTTCATAAATACAATCAGATGTGCATTTATAGCTACTCCTTTTCCAACTCCAGAAAATATATTCGCCTTTAAAGACGTTAGTAAAATAAATAGATCGGATCAGATCAGATAGGATCGGATCGGATCGATTTAAATTAATAAAAAAATTATTTGTTGAACATCTGGTTCGATACTTCGATTGATTAGAAAATTTAAATGATTGTTTGAAAAATATTAAAATATTTATTTTTATAAATAAATTTAAATAATTATTTTATTTATTAAACAGTAATTTTAATTGGATCAACTTTGATTTTAAAAAATATATTTCATGTTCGACCCTATTCGATCTGGATTTTACTAATTAGTACTTTTGAACACTTAATATATATTAATGAAAATATTATTATATATAATAATTTTAAAATATTTGTTAAATATATTTTAAAATAATTAAATAAAAAAATATTTTATATTAAAATATTTTCACGGATCGGTTATGTGATTATGTCTTTTTCTTGTCCTAACTCATTGAAAATTTTGAATACTACTCACGGTAAAAGAAAAAATCTAATGTCTTTAATTTCTCCTTTTATTTATTTATTTTTTTACCATAAAAGTTACTTGTTTGAATGAACAATGAAATTTATTTAAAAATTTAAAATTTAATTCAATTGATTCATTCAACCATTTTTAATAAGTAAATTTTAAATCGAATTCTAATATCTATAATTCATTTTCCTAACTTCATACTCTCGTTTCTTTTATATAAAAAAAATAAAAAAATCTATTTGATAATCGATTTGTTAATGAATTGTTTTATTTTTAATTTTAATGATAAAATTTAATCTCTTATAACTTTAATTAAAGAAAAAAACTATTTAATTCTTTGTTGATACCTAGGCTAGGTGTGACAACTTCCCAACCTTACAACTTTAAATAACAATTGTTTTTGTTTTTGACTTGACTTGACTTGTCACGTATGAACAACATGAATGCCCTATGAAAAAAGAAAAATGAGGCACATCATTTAATAACATGATGTTATCAGTGTTTTTTTTTTTTTCTTTGATAAGGTTGCTAATTGTTATATCATTATTATTATTTCTTAAAGTATATTATGATGATAATGAAATGATTGATACATTTAAAAAAAAAAATTTTAGAGTTAAATGATATTTTGAAAATTTAAGATTTAACTAGTACTCAACTTTAATCATAAATTTTCACGAAAAAGACATATAAATTCGATTTTGTCCAAAGATCAAGACGTCCGATTCGATAGGTTTGACCCAAATCAGATCAGACTTAAAATAAAATATTTTCAATTCAATATATAAATATTAATATAAAAATTATATTTAATATATTTTAACTAGTGAAATAGGCTTTTTGCTTCGACGTGTCAAACCGGATATTGAACAAGTAAAAACTTTTACTATCCACTTAATTATATGGAATGAAGAGTATTTCAACTTAATATGAAAAGTAGTAGTATTTATGATAACAAATTAAAATCCACTTAACTACTCTATCTTCAATCTATTTGAAATCTAATTAAAATTAATATGATTTATTATGTATAATATTAACTAGGAACAACTAATTAACAACATTTGTAAAAAAAAAAAAAAAAACTAATTAACAACATAATCTTTGATTAGACTTTTGAAGAAGGTTTATATCAACAAATTGGTTGGGCAAAGACAAGAACAGCCTCACACATATGACTTTACACTTTGAAGTTTCCATTCTCCCAACTGTTAAAATAACCAAACAAAAACACCCTCCACAAGTATAAAGTAAAACTAATCAAAATCTAAAGTTATGTAAATTGAATTTGGACGAGTGTCGGACGTGGATATATGTTTGATATGTATATATTTAATTTTTGTATATATTCGAAAAATTATATCTTATATTTGTATTCAAATATATATCTTACACATATATAAATACAAATATTTTTTTAAAAATAAAAAATTCGAATAACATAAATTCAAAAAACTAAAGCATACAAAATAGTACTCCTGTTGTATACTACTTCCACCCTTTGAGATAGAAACAAAAAATAAAAAATCTTTTGATTAATTTACAAAATTACTTTACTTGTCGGATTTGATTAGAATAGCAAGATTTTAAGAATTTTCAAATCAAGACTGTAATCATGATATAATTTTATTACTTTATTTTTATTTTAGTTTTAAAATATATTTAAAATATTAAAATATCACTACTTCCACCCCTTGAGATAGAAACAAAAAAAAAAAAATCTTTTGATTAATTTACACTTAAAATTGTTTACGGATCGAATTACTTTACTTGTCGGATTTTATTAGAATAGCAAGATTTGAAGAATTTTCAAATCAAGACTTTAATCATGGAATAATTTTATTACTTTATTTTTTATTTTAATTTTAGTTTTAAAATATATTTAAAATATTAATATAAAAATAATTTTAAATAATTTTAATAACATTGAAAAAATAAACGAATCAAAATGAAAACCTCATAAATCGATTCAAATCATAACTTAACATTTAAAAAAATCAATTAAGGGTCATCTCTTATTTAACTAAGCCGATTCGGTTTATAAATAGCTTTACTTATATCCTTCGTAATTAAATTTAAAACTAGACTTGTTTAAGAGCGGATTACTATCTTGATTTAATAAGTTCGATTCGACTTGAACCTAACATAAGATAAGATTTTTATAATTTTAATTGACTCGGTTTAAATTATTATTTAATTAATAAAAAAATATTTATTATTTTAATATAATATATTTAAAATAATAAATAAACTTTGTATTTCAGACCTGATATAAATTTTTTTTTTCCTATTCAGATAAGCATCTCTATTAACAACAAAATCACCTGCGATCTTACGCCGCGAACCACAAAGCCAATACGACAGCGTCTTATCTTTGTAAAAGCCTCCAAGACGGGAGGCGTTAAACTACCGTTCGGTCCACCAAAATCTTTTTTATAAAGGAAAAATCGTCAAAAAAAAAAAACACTCTCTCTTTTATATAGTGGTGAACAGAGACAAAGAAAAAAAGAGAGAAGGAAAAGAAAGAAATAAAAAAAAAAAGAAAAAAGAAAAGAAAACCAGAGAGTCATGGTTTCAACGAGACGAAGTGGATCTCTATCTGGTAACAATAGCAAGAGATCTTCTTCTTCTTCCGAGGATAAGCCTCCGTCTCCAAAACGACAAAAGGTGTCAGCGTAAAACGCATCCGGAAGACGTTTTTTTTGTTGGGTTTTGAGAGTAGCGGATTTGAGTGAAGGTATTGACTTTTCAGCGGGCTTTTTTTTTTTTTTTTTTTCTCAGGGGGAAAATGCGGAGAAACCGATGCCGGCGGCGGAGAGTTCAAAAGAAATGTGCACGCCGCCCGCCGTGGATCCCGGAGATTGTGGGAACGGCGAGGCTCCGATCGCCGGAGATGACGTGAACGCTGAGAAGGGCGAGACATCATCGGCTGCTGTCGCCGTGGTAGCACCGATCGCTGATGGTTAGTTTTTGGTTTTGAGCTCTCCTTTATTGGCTATTTGAGTTTCATTTCAGTGAATTTGAATTTGCATTTGAGTTTTGAGATGCGTCATATCTCAAAATTTTTTAGTGTCACTGTTTTTGGATTTGCTTTTTAGTTATTTCACTTCTTGCATCTTGTTTCTTGAATTTAAGTCTCGTTTGAGTAAGTTTGGATTTGCATTTGCTTTTCTGAATCTTTTTTCCTTTTGAAATTCGAGAGTGTCATTTTGACTGAATACGGATTTGCTTGTTGTTTTAAAGGTTCTGCGCCGATTTTGTTGGACAAGGCGAGGAGTTCATTCTCTACGTGGAGTATTTCCGAGAAACAGAATCCAAATTTTGATACTTCTACACCTTGGTGCAGACTTTTGTCGCAGTCTGCGCAGGTAAATTCAAACCTCTCTTTAACAAAACATCTTTCTAGTAGTTAGTCTTTGTTTGCTAGGTAGTTGACATAAAAAGCACTGTACTTTCAGATTATCTTTTGGATATGAATCTTCTCTCTGTATATTTAAGCATTTTGTGTACAGTAAATTTTAGATATCTGAACTAGTGGTACTCTTTCTGAGTTTTGACTTAAATCAAAATTATGATATTATTTGTAATGAGTTGGGCACTTTTGTGAACTACAGAATCCTAATGTTCCCATTTGCACATCAAATTTCACAATTGGCTCGAGTAAACACTGCAATTTCCAATTAAAGGACCAGACAATTAGTGCAATGCTTTGCAAGATAAAACACACCCAGGTATCACCTAAATTTTACATTCAATATGTTGCTTTTTGTTGGATTGATACAAAATTAAGAATGCTTCTGCATAAAGGAGGAATTTGTCACTCGTGTATGATCCTGATATTTTTGTGGGCGTTTTGCAGTGGTCTTTTTTTAGATGCATTAGCTCTTTGGATTTAGGTTTTTCTGCTTTGGGCAGCCACTGTTTATATTTTATTTTGTGGAGATAAACTCCTTAATATGTACATGCAGTATGAGTACTCATTATTTGTCGACATGATCAGCACGAAGGCAGTGCAGTAGCCATGTTAGAAAGCATTGGGAGCAAGGGGTCAGTGCAAGCAAATGGGACAGTGGTGAAGAAAAACACCAGTTGTGTGCTTAACTCCGGTGATGAGGTGGTCTTCGGTTTGCTGGGGAATCATGCATATGTATCCTTTTCTTGGGTTTGAGGGCAATTCGTTAAAGTCAACCTCTTGCTTGTTGAGTGTTATTATAGTGCTTTTACTCTTATGTCTTACTGGTTATCTGTTTCTATGTCTATGCTTATTTTTGTTATCTCCTTAATTTAATTTCCCCTGATTTAGATATTTCAGCAACTCATGACTGAGGTTGCAGTTAAGGGTGCAGAGGTCCAGAATACCATAGGAAAGTTTCTGCAACTTGAGAGGAGGTCAGGAGATCCATCAGCTGTTACTGGGGCTACCATATTGGCATCACTTTCAAGCTTGAGGCCAGATTTATCCCGCTGGAAATCTCCTCCTCAAGCCAGCAGTAAGATCCACCAGGTGACTGAGGTGTCTACTCATTCCATTGTTCATGATGCCGCGGATGTTGATCTTGATGGCTTGGAAGGAAATTCAACTGCAAACATAGAGAATGATAAAGCTGCAGAGGTTGGAGCAATCAACAAGAATCTTCATCTTGATTGCAACCACGACTCCAGCACAGAGGCAGGCAATGTAAAACTCTCTGGGGTGAATGATTTGCTAAGGCCTTTCTTGAGGATGTTTGCTCCATCAACTAGTTGTAATCTGAAATTGAGCAAAAGTATCTGTAAACAGGTATTGGACGAAAGAAACGAGTGGGCGAGGGATTCACAGCCGGTGACGCTATCGAGTATATCACTCCGCTGTGCAGTATTCAAAGAGGACATTCATGCAGAAATTCTTGATGGCAGAAACTTAGTAGTGTCATTTGATAGCTTCCCATATTATTTAAGGTATGGTACAACTTCGTGCGTAACTCTCTTTTTTATTAAAGAAATATTTTGAATGTAATCCAGACTTCACTTAATCTTTTGTTCATCACTGTCTCCCACCCATGTAGGTATAATTAAGAACATACCAAGTCATGGCTTGTGTGCAATTAGAACATTGAGTGTTTAATTTGGGATTATTTCTTAAAGTTTCTGGCAAGAAAATTTTAGTAGAAAATTAGACTGGACTGAAGCTGGGACAGAGCATTTTCCTCACTGATGCTGATCTAGCTATTTGAGATTCAAAGCTTATTTTCAATGGAACGTCCTTTATCTAGCCATGAAGGAAACCGGGTTTAAGATGTCTTTATTAGGAGTTAGAGTATGTTGAGTGCAGAGTCACTTGAATATGTGTTAGATAAGGTTTTGATAGACTATGTTCTGGGATCGGGGGCTCCTAACTTCAACTAATGCTAATAGAATGTTGGGAGAATGGAAGGATAGGAAAAGAACCAAGTTAATTGGGAATAAGCACATGAAAGAAAATTCAAGAGAAAGGAGTTAATTTGGGAGGGGATGGATGAGAAAAGTATTGCAGTGCTCACTGACTTTGAATGCTAGAATAGACAGAAGCTAAATTAGTTACTGAATCATGATTTGGTTTGAATCTAGAAAAGGAACTCTGTTAGTGAGCATGAGAGACTGTTAGGGAAGGAAAGAACGAGAAACAAGTAGGTTCTTCAATTACCTTTCTTCAATAACTCTGCGACCATGTAGGTATGTGACAATACAATAGCTGATGATTTTGGCACAGGTGTTTAATTTAACCTGAGATGAGTAGTAATTCAAGATTGTCACGGGAAAGGTTTGGTCAGATAGATGTTGCAAGTGTCCTAGCCAATGTTCTGTTTTTATGCAGACCTTACACTGTTCATATGATAGTTTAGCTATTGATGTTTATGCTATCTATTCTTCTATGCATTCTCAATGTTTTCTTTTCCAAAATAAATGGAAATGATCAGGATTTGGTTATTTATTTATATAATGGTACGTCATTAAGTAGTGAATTTCTATCTTTCCAGTGAAAATACAAAAAATGTGCTGATAGCAGCTTCAATTATACACCTCAAGCACAAAGAACATGCGAAGTATACTTCAGAGCTAACCACTGTGAACCCACGGATTTTACTCTCTGGTCCTGCAGGTGTGTGAGTATGTTTTGTTATTTTTGTGTCTAGACAACAATGTGATGCTTGTATTAGTAGCATTAAACTGCAAAATTGAGCTTTTTCCTTCAAATGTATATGCAGGGTCTGAGATATATCAGGAGATGCTGATGAAGGCACTTGCTAATTATTTTGGGGCCAAGTTGCTCATTTTTGATAGCCATTCTTTTTTGGGTGTAAGAGATCATTATTTTTATGGGCTATTTGATTGTTGACATTATTGTATTCTTGTGGCTGTCATTATCCAATTTCGTTGTTAGCATATTATTGCTTCAGAAGTCGAAGATACTAAAGGCTCATAACTTGGTGAATTGTTGATATAAATATGTTGTAGGGTTTGTCTTCAAAGGAAGCTGAGCTTCTGAAGGATGGAGCCAATGCAGAAAAATCCTGCACCTGCACCAAACAGAGTTCTGGGCCTACTGATTTGGCCAAGAGTTTGACTCCAACTGTTGAAGCAGACACTTCAAGTGCTGTGCCTGACGCTACTTGTGAGCCCGAATCTCAGCCAAAGACAGAAGCTGATGCCATGCCCTCCTCATCTGGCTCATCTAAGAATAAAATGTTTAAGATAGGTATTTACATTTTCTTGAAAGACCTTTCAGAGTAGGTTTTTGTGTCATTGACATTTCAGAAGTCTTATTATTATTATTTGGATTTAGTTTTGTGACTATTGTCCTAACATGGAACATGCAGGTGACAGAGTAAAATTTATGAATTCAACTTCAGGCAGTCTATATCCAACAGCATCTCCATCTAGGTACTGCAACCTCTCTCTACTGTTTTTGGAGAGATTCAAAAGGTGGCTTGAATTCCGCATATAGTCTCTTCTCATTTAAGCATCCAATGATCCAAATGAATTAGTTGTTGAACTTTTCTATAAGTCTTTCTCTGAACCTGAATAAAAAACTCATCTTACTTTTCTTACTAGACGCTTTGCTTTCAAATGTCAGTGCGGTCCTCATCAACCTATTCTCAATGAAATCATTTGATGAGAATTAAAGAATACTGTGTTTCTACATGTTTTTAATTTATTTGGAACCAATCTAACAAGTTTTAGTGATATTTTGTAACTTTAAACGCCCTTCTACTTCTCTCATTTAAGGCTAAAAATGAACATGCCCTTCCACTTGATATCAACTCACCGAATATGGCCAGCCATATAGTTTTCTAGTTGTATCCATTTTCTCACTTGTTCTTACCATTTTTTGTGGTTTTTGTTGTGACAAGGTATTTCTCTATTCCCATGCTCTAATTTATTCTTTATCAATTCAATCTACAGAGGCCCACCTTATGGGGTTCGTGGGAAAGTCGTGTTACTCTTTGCGGACAATCCTTTCTCAAAAATTGGTGTAAGGTTTGATAAACCCGTACCTGATGGCGTTGACCTTGGAAATATTTGTGAGGGAGGCCATGGATTTTTCTGCAATGGTAATGTTTTATACCTCTCTCCATGTTTTGTGTCTATGTTTAAGCTTTTCTTATGATTATTAAGCTCTGTCTCTCTCTCTTTCTTGCTCTGTAGCTTCTGATCTTCGTTTGGAGAACACAAACACAGAGGATTTAGATAGATTACTCATTAACACATTGTTTGAGGTGACATATTCTTTATCTTCGAATAAGTGTATGATTCCTGTCTGGCTATATGGTTTGCTTCCATCTTTGGTTTCTTATTAACTTAATCTGATAATTTTATCAGGCTGTACACAGTGAGAGCAGAACTTCTCCTTTTATTTTGTTTATGAAAGATGCTGAGAAGTCTCTTGCAGGAAATACAGACTCTTACTCCACATTTAAGAGCAGACTTGAAAAGCTTCCTGATAATGTCATTGTAATTGGTTCACACACTCATACTGACAATCGTAAGGAGAAGGTACATTTGTTTTTATTTTGTTAACTTTTCTGAGTTGTTCTCGTGCTGCCTTTTGATACTTTAAGCTAAATGAATTCACCTTGTTTTGGACTGTGAAAAGATAAGTTAAAGTAAGACATATCAGTATCTGAGAGAATTGGAATTCAAAATTGCAAAATAGCAGAGAATTTAAGTGGTAGTGTGATGCAAAGAGGAAGTTAGTGGTGTTAATGACGAAAGAATGCTGTTCTGCAGATAATTGCTTATTGACTTTTAATTGTTATGTAAGCAATCTCTCTAACTTGTATAAGCCTACCCTGACTTTTATACGATCTATCATCCATGTTTCAAATAGCATTAGTTATTAAACATCATTTTTTTTAGTTTGGGGGCAATCTTCTATCATAAATAATTAGAAAGATTTGTGATTAAGAGTGTGTTTTGAACATTTTTTTTCATTATTATACGGCTTTCCCCTGGATTCTAGACTAATATGGCTTGTCCTCTCATTTAAATGTTAGATTTAGGAGTACCTTACCCTGTGGTATTTTATCCTTGCAGTCACATCCTGGTGGTTTGCTTTTCACAAAATTTGGTGGAAGTCAAACTGCTCTCCTTGACTTGGCTTTTCCGGTAATGATTCTATCTTTGGAAAATATTTTCTCTCTCTCTCTCTCTCTTTCTCTGGTGGGGGCTACCTAAGTTGTGGTCCTATGGATGGTTATATTTATTTTATTTACTATATTTGTAACTAATGGTGACTGTGGGTGGTTTCCACAATGAAGGGGTGAAAAGCTGTTTGCATATATATTTTTTTGGATAAATGTGTTTGCATATCAATACTTCTTTGTGGTTTCATTCTTTTCAAGCTTTTGATTAGTTTGTAATAGAAAATGCTTGCATCATAAGTCTCTCATACTCTGTAACACATGAACCTCTCTACATAATTTTGATGCTCATGTAATTTATCTTTATCATCTCTGATGGCTGGTTCCAAAGCTTTTCCCCATCTCTTAAACTTCATGCTTGAAGGATTTAGTCTCAGTTCTTAGTATAATCTTCAATGGCTTTGCTAAATAAATTGGCATTTTCATTCACTGATATATGATCCCCCCCCCCCTCCCTCTTCCTTAAATAAATTAATTGCAAAACTATATTGTACAGTATTTGATTTCTTGCTCAACTGTGCTTTTGTTGGAAAAAAAGTTCCTAATTTCTGGGTTTTGACAATGATGTATTTGGTATAAATGGATGTGTGGTGACATTTTTTGAGTGTTGCTGATGCAAATTTTGCATTGGTTCTTGACTGTACATATCATTCCCTATATAACTTGAGTATTTTTCCCAGTTTGGTAGTTGTATATTATGAAAGACACTGATATTTTCTTTCTTTGATATTGCATCGAAATGCTTGAGTAGAAGTTGTCTGAGCTTTTTCTTGTTGATGAAATTCTTGATTGAATGTTTTTCATTGCATGGCATGTAACTGGAAATGATAAGCTTAGTGTTACTGGGAGTTCTCTTATGAGAACTGAATTCGGAGCATATAGGTAATATGTTGTTTTTAGTATTGGGCATCTTTTTGAATTGAATTTGGGATAACTAAGGTGTTCAGTTTCATTTTTAGTTGAGCTGGTTGATCTCTATACTACTTTCAGTTATAGTTATGTTGTAAAGATGCTGGAGCAGTTGTTCATATACTAAGAAAATTTGCCTTCCTGTTTTCACTATAAGCTTTCATCTCCTTTTCATGTATGCTTTTCCTCCTACACACACATGCACATTGGTGTGCGCACACTTTACCTCTTTAGAGGCTCTTGCAAAGGTTATTGTTGATTTCAAGGGGTGTGATGTTTTGATATTTTCAGGATAGTTTTGGTAGGTTGCATGACAGGGGGAAGGAAGTTCCGAAAGCTACAAAAATTTTGACTAAGCTTTTTCCAAATAAAGTTACCATTCACATGCCACAGGTTCGTATGGTGTATCCGAAATAATAGATTGTGTTTATTGCACTGTCTGTATGTGTTTTTTAAATGGAACATATTATTGAAGCTTATGTACTACTACAGGATGAAGCCCTGCTTGCATCTTGGAAGCACCAATTGGAGGGTGATGCTGAAACTCTTAAAATGAAGGGGAATCTGAATCTCCTACGAACTGTTAGTATATCATTTTTTTTTTGGTCTTTAAATGCTAAAGATTGGTTTATGTTGTTTTTATCTTCTATTGGAGGCTTTAACGTCCAGTGAAACTTTTAGTTCTCTTCAGATAAGTCATTGTGGAGTTTTGGAACTCTTATATTGCTATCAAGGATGGCACAATTGCATGGGAGAACTTCCCTGGCTAGTCACCTAGATATTATGTCATAGAAACAGTTGTATGGTTAGAGGATCTTTTTTCTTTGCAAGCTTTTATTTGTACTTGTATGCCCATTACGTTATTGTCTTGGGGTATAATGTGCTGTAGCTTGCACTTTGGGATGTACATTGGAATAAATTTACTCGTGTTTTTAAGATTAGGATTTAGAATCAGAGAATGTGCTTTCTCCAACTTCTGTATGAAGTTTACTGTTGTTCCAGGGGATGACAAGGCATATTACTCCTAATTGGATGCTAGGTTGGGGAAATATAGTGACATCAAATCATTTACAAAGTTTTCTGACATGTTGAGGGAGCATTTTCCAAGAGGGTTTGCTGTTGGGTGGCTTCTCTGTAAGGTCTTTTTGCATGCAAGGTTTCCTTGTAAAGTCTTTTTCCAAGTTTTATGGATGTCCAAAGGCTAAGATTTGGAGAAATTGATTTGTGAATGAAGGATGGGGTTATTGATTTTTTCACCCTTTGGGTGTTTGCCCTTTAGGTAATTGGCTTTATAATTTCTCTCCCCTGCCTCCTGACCTCCTCTGGCCCTTAGCATTGAGCCCCCTAACAAATTAGAGCTTCTGATTACCTTGTTTATTACCAGGATGAGGCTTAAATTAGTCTTTGACTTCATGTCAATTGATTCTAAGCTTGAGCTTATTGAATGTTTGATAACTCTCTTGACATGCTATGGTTATAGATGTGGCATTTTGAAAATGATTACTATTGTTATATTTTTCATTTTTGTATGTAGGTTTTGGGTCGGAATGGGATGGAATGTGAAGGGCTTGAAACTTTGTGCATCAAGGATCAAACCCTTACAAATGAAAGTAAGTTTTCTTTTGACATATCATCATCTCAATAATTTGTCGATAAAATTTTCCCCATAAATTTATATTTTGGTATCCATTGCAGGTGCTGAGAAAATAGTTGGATGGGCTCTAAGTCACCATCTAATGCAGAATCCTGAAGCTGATGCTGATTTAAGGCTTGTTTTGTCTTGTGAAAGGTACCGGATAGACAATCTTCTCATTTCTGTTAGAACAGTTTAACTGAACAGTCAATTGTCAGATGGAGACACAATTATAACGCAATTGCTATTCTGGCAGCATCCAGTATGGCATTGGGATCTTACAGGATATCCAGAATGAATCTAAAAGCTTGAAGAAGTCACTTAAGGTCCTTGTCATACCTTCCTGCAAAATGAGATGCTCTATCAAGTCTCATTTGTTTATTCTGATTCCTAAAATTATAGTGTATTCTTTGATGAGTAACTGTCCGTCAATCTTTATTCTGGTCGTTTTGCTGATTTCAGGATGTTGTAACTGAAAATGAATTTGAGAAAAGGCTTTTAGCTGATGTCATTCCACCCAGTGATATTGGAGTTACCTTTGACGATATCGGAGCTCTTGAAAACGTGAAGGATACATTAAAGGAGTTGGTTATGCTTCCTTTACAGAGGCCTGAACTCTTTTGCAAGGGGCAACTGACCAAGGTTATCTAATATATAGCAATGAGCTGGTTCATTTAAAATTTTGCTAGTCATTTATGTTGTTTTGCAATATGTTTTGTTTCTATCAGTTGTAATGCCTTTTCCCCTCCTCTTTCCCCCCTGATATTTCATTTACCTCTATTTGATCTAAGTTGCCTCTTTTTGGTACTCTTCTATGGATTTGTTTTATTCTCTTTGTTTTCAAGGAATATTCTCACTCTTAACTTTTACGTCAACAGCCTTGCAAGGGCATACTCTTATTTGGACCTCCCGGAACTGGGAAGACTATGCTGGCAAAAGCTGTGGCTACTGAAGCTGGTGCAAACTTCATTAATATATCCATGTCAAGCATCACATCAAAGGTCAATTCTGTTGTTCCTTTTAACTGATTTGGTTTTGCTATGGTATCATATCTTACTCGAAATTTATGTATCTATTTTGCTGCAGTGGTTTGGTGAGGGTGAGAAATACGTGAAAGCTGTTTTTTCCTTAGCCAGTAAAATTGCTCCTAGTGTCATATTTGTTGATGAGGTTAGTTATTCATGATCCTCAATTTGTATTTCCAATTTGGGTCTACTCCAAATCTCCAATTCATTGTACTTTTCCTTTCATCTCTGCTGTGACTTAGGTTGATAGCATGTTGGGCCGGAGGGAAAATCCAGGGGAGCATGAAGCCATGCGTAAGATGAAAAATGAATTTATGGTGAACTGGGATGGTCTACGTACAAAAGACACAGAACGTGTTCTTGTACTTGCAGCCACAAATAGGCCTTTTGACCTTGATGAGGCTGTCATTAGAAGGCTGCCACGGAGGTAAAGTTTCACTTTGGCTCCTTTTTAGAGGGAAAAAAAACAGAAAAATACAAATAATGCCCATTCCCCTTTATTCATTTATTTTTAAAAAATTTCCACTAACAGAAACTGTGGGAACACCACTTCCTACTTTCCTGCCAGAGAGCATTTCCTCCAGATATGATCTTACATTTTAGTAAAAAAATGCAGAATGAAAATGCCTTTACTTTCTTTTTTTGAAATATAAAATTTGCTTGTACACGAAATACTTGTCAGAATTTTTTAGAAAAACTATTTTCTTCTTTTTCCCCTCTTTTGCTTCACTTTTTTCAAAGATTACTATCACAGTATTTCATAATTTCCATTGATAAGCCAAATAGATCCTTTTGATGGAGTCCAACTCTTGCACATATGCTATACATATTGCATATATCACCAGCTTACTCCAGTTTAACTTACTAGTAGTTTGAGACCATCTACTAATGGTTTGGTAATTTGGCAGATTGATGGTAAATTTGCCAGATGCTGCAAATAGAGCGAAGATACTAAAGGTTATTCTTGCAAAGGAGGACTTGTCTCCTGATGTTGATTTTGATGCTATTGCGAGTATGATAGATGGATATTCTGGGAGCGATCTTAAGGTTACATTGACTACTCTTTTCCTAACTTCTGATGAATTTTCTCTTCTACTTTTTTAGCTGACTGCTTGTTTACTCTGTTATATTGCAGAATCTATGCGTGACTGCTGCGCACCGTCCAATTAAAGAGATTCTAGAAAAGGAGAAAAAGGTAGGTATTGTGATCAATGTCTCAATGACAGGTGTTTACTATTTTTATTATATGGAAGGATTTTGGCTCTATTCGTATAATTTGTCTATGTGATGATGATGACTTCATGAAGTTAGGATCAATGGCCATAGAGCTAGATGGAATGAGTAGGTCTTAATAGTCAGAATTGCATTTGTGACTTTTAATGGTTGAATTGACCATGTTATGGGGGGTAGATTATTGATTATCATGCATTCCCTAATCAAAGTACCAATGCTTGATGTGACCTTTCTAAGTGTATGAATGAAACCTATGTTGCTCCGAATCTTTATTTTTCTTGAAGTATCCGTGTCCGACACCCGTGTCCGATGCATATCCAGACATGGGTATGGGAATATGATCTTCCAGTGACCCTACAAATACATGGAAATCTTGAAAAAAATTGAACATACCCGTATCCGACACTCACAGTCGAGTCCGAGTAACATAGAATGAAACTAATTCCTAAGGTTACAGCTTCAAGTGACTGGCTTTCAACCATTATGCAAAAGTTGACTGCTAATATTTTTGTTTTCTTTATAATTTACTGAAATAGAGATGAGAAGTAAAATAAAAAGGATAGTTCTAGGGAATCCATATTCAGAAAGAAATAAAAGGATCATATCACTATTTACATATTGCCACTGTGTTTTTAATAGTTTCAACATTGATGGCAGGAACAAGCTGCTGCTCTAGCAGACGGCAAACCTCCTCCGCCATTGAGTGGAAGTGCCGATATACGCCCTCTAAACATGGTGGACTTCAAATATGCTCATGAGCGGGTAATTGAAAAATAAAAGTTACATTAGTTATTTTCCCCTAAAAAAAAAGGAAGGAAAAAGTTATAACTAATTAAGCTACTTCATTTCAAATCTTAACAGGTATGTGCCAGTGTATCATCCGAGTCTGTAAACATGACCGAGCTGCTTCAATGGAACGAGCTCTATGGTGAAGGTGGTTCAAGAAGAAAGAAGGCTCTCAGCTACTTCATGTGAAACCTTCTTTGTACAAAAGGTTCGTTTCTTCCAAAATTCTCTGCTCTTCTTCTAAAAGCCTGTATGCAAGTAAGTTTACCGCGCCGTGACCTGTCGGGGGGGGGGGGGGGTCACTGGTATTTTGTCTGTAAAATTGAAAGTATAGGTTTTAAGTTATGTTTCTCACTTATCAGGCTTGTCTGGGGATGGTTGGTATTTTAAGGGAGTGAAACCTAGCCAAACTTCTGGCTTGGTTGCACTGCTTTTGTTTTGTTCCTCATTTCCTCATCTCCTTGATGCCTGTCGGCATGAAGAGCGTGTTTTATTTTTGTTTGTATTTAAATTATTTAACATCTCATAAAAAGAAAGAGAGGACGCTGTGAATATATTTATAGTGATTCTTTTTCATGTTAGTCAGAATTCATCAATAAGTAATGCTAGCAGATTTGTTTAATTTTCAAAGATTGTTCTTGTAGATAATAAACCTGTTGGTCCTGCCAGTGGAACACTTTTGCATGGGTAGAAAGAAATACTCAGAAACAATAGATCTGGAAGTTCTGTGTATAAGTATCCTGTTTCATGTTTTTTTGTGTCGGTTGTGTAGATATAAACACAACAAAAATGATTAAATGTGTCAAAATTTTAAATACGAATACAAATACGATACGTGAAACGTGTCGTGTTTATTATACTGTTTTTATGTTTATTAAACGTGTCGTGTTTAGAATTATCAAGTTTGCTCAGAAACAATCACATTGTCGTGTTTATTATACTGTTTTTATGTTTATTAAACGTGTCGTGTTCATATTGTGTTGTCGTATCGTGCTTAAAATTATCAAGTTTGATCAGAAACAAGCACATAATTGGACCCAAAATCTGATTTGACTTGTTCTGTTTGATTTTTGAACCACTATAACAGCTGTGAAAATTTCTTCATTGTTTCAGTATCAAAATGTTTTCCTTCCAGAATCATCAACAAAGATTATGGTAATAGTTGAAATATCTTTAGCAAATCACAGTATCTATCTTCTATTGGTTCTTGAATTTGCTTCAAATGCTGGTGTAAAATTTCCATGTGCTCTTAAACCAATTTAAGATTTCAGTTAGTAGCCTTGAAATAGCTATTAGCAATTTAACTCGGGATTTAACTCAATTGATTCATACATTCAATTTTAAGATGTGACATTCAGTAGATTTGAGTATCTGCATCTCTTTTTTTATATTTAGGTTGCGGTTTCGTTTGTAAAAAAAAAAAATGATAAAAGAAAGAAGAATTATTGTGCATATACATTTCATTTCACCAGCAGTTAAGCAAAATAAATAGTATTATCATAGCATAGACTTTTTAAGTCTTCCTCCAAATTTGAAAGAACAAAAATTACAGGCCATCTTCAATTGGCAACGAATAATCATCATCATCCGTACCGAAGTATCGATCACCAAACTCACCCATCCCTGGTATAACTCGGAATTCATCATTCAATGCAATATCTATCTCTGATGTCACAACTTTTACAGACGGGAAATGTTTGCATACACATTGTATTCCCTCTGGAGCCTGAAATTATACAAAAGGTTAAACAAACAGCTCCTTAAATACAATCTTTTGAGGTTAAAATCCCATAATCATGAAAGCCAAAACCCAAGAAAAACTCACAGAGATGAGGTTAAGAAATATTATCTGCGACTCTGGAACACCTTTCTCCAGTGGCGGATCTTGACATTTAATTTTGTAGGGGCCAATTAATATTAATCTTTATATTAGATTTGTTTAATTATATATATAAATATATACACACGCAAACAATATATTAATAAAAAATAACCAATCTCATAAAATTATAAAATAAAAATATTACTATGATAACATTAAATCTTTAAGGATAAAAAAAATTTCAAATTAATAATAAAAGGAAAAAACCATATACATTCATCTAATATTGTACTTATTTCACACACGTATAATATATAAGTTTTCAAAACTCTTTTATAACTCATAAAAGTTTTAATATTTTTCACTTAAGTCCTAGATAAGAAGTGAATGTGTGAAATGAATGTATGTAGCACTATTTATAGTAAAGTTACTAATTACATAGTCTTTAAATAAATTATGAGAACTTTTGGCAATTTAAAATTATAAACTGTAAATAAACCAATCCTTAAACAATATATTTTTCATCGACAAGAAAAATAAATATAATTTTAAAATGATGAATTTGAAATTTTAAAATTACAAATTATGATTTTATCTTAATCTTTTATAAAGTGATTTCCAATTTGATTTTTTTAAAACAAAATTGCATGACAATATGGGATAGTGATCTAGAGTAAAATTAAAAGTGAAAAATTATATGAAGAGGAGAAACTGTAATAAGCTATAAAGAAAAGGGAAAAAAAAAAAAACACATATTTGGTACTTTGATTGAAGATTTGAAATTTTGTTAAAAGTCAAAATTTTAATTTGATTTTTGTTAAGTTCACATTAGTATAATTTAAAACTAATAATAAGTTAATTTTAAAGATTTATATGTAATAATTGATGGGTATAAAAATAGAAAATAATAATATGATTTTAACTTTTTAAAATTATAATAATATGTAAAATTAAATTATATAACAAATAAATAAAATTAACTGTTTTAATTTAAAAGAGTTAATTTAAATTTACTTAATATTAATATATATAAATACTAAAAAAAGTTAAAAATCTTGGGGGGCCAAGGCCCCCTCAGGCTCCTATGAGGAGCCGCCTCTGCCTTTCTCTATGAGAAGTTGGATTGCTTGCTTGGCAGAGTTATACCTGAAAAAGGGGAAAAAAACGCGACAGCCTCCTTTTGTCACCTTCCCCTTCTCTCTCTCTTATCATCATAGTATTAGGGTTCGTTTGTTTCTCGAAAAATGATTATTGCATTTTATGATGTTTGATTCGTGAAAAATAATTTGGTAAAAAAAAATATCTTATACTTTTGAAAAACGTAACACATTGAAGTAAAACAAAAAAGATCGATCTCTACTCCCTAAGGAGTAGAGATCAATTCCTTTTATATCAATGCAAATTTTTTGAAAAAGCAGTTAAACAATCAAAAATATTTTACATGGAATCATCCAAATAATAAAAAATATATATTAATTTTTTTTTAAATAAATAAATTAATTTTTCATAAATTATTTTCTGTTGAAACAAACGGAGGGAGCCTTAACATTGCTTATAAGTTTGCTTTTACCTGTTGCGAGAACAGGATCCAAAAGCAGTACATGCCTTTGAGAAATATCCTTGGGAAGCTTCTCATATATAAGCTGGCCAAAGGTAGCAGATGCAAAATTTTCCTGTGAGATTGGTTTCTGAAAGCAAGGAGAAAAAGTATGGATTTATGTAATCCAATTCTACAGATAAATGTCACCTATTTTCCTTTATCACCTTCACGGTGGATGAGGATTTTCCCAATTCTGATTCCTTTGCAGCAAGCTCGCAGTGCATTCTCCATGCTTTCACCACTGCAAAAGTGTAGCTTAAAGGAATGAAGCTTCATTTTTCTTTAAGTACTCGTGTCCGACGCATATTCGGACATGGGTATGGGGATATGACCCTCCAAGGACCCTCCAAATACATGGAAAAAACTTATAAAAAAACTGAACATACCCGTATCCGATACTCACACTTGAGTCCGAGTAACATAGGAATAATGAAGTATAATAAACTAACATCTTGAGAGAGAAATTCAGATAACTTAATACTGGAATTTTGCCTCACCTTCGAACAATGGATACTCCACATAGTTTCTTGCAGAAATCAACTCCAATGTATACTGATCCTGGAACAGCATAATAAACATATAATCAAATATTGCAATATATGTTATTCGGATTCTTCATTTTTCTTAAAATAGGGTGCATGGTCCTTTAAATATATGAATTTTTTTTTTTTTTAAAAATGAGCATACTTGTATCAGATACATACCTGTATCCCACACTTAACGAGTCAAATTATGCTTATTTCATTCAAGCATTACCTGTAGGTGTGATCACCTGTTTCTCAGTGAAAGGCAGGTATCCAAGACCATGCTCCACCACCTGAAAATTTTACAAGTTCAAAAGCCTCATGCTTAGAATTTTCTAATACGAATGGGTACAAATATTTGTCTTCTAACTTTACAGCAATGCAATAGCAGAACATACCAGTCGTATTAGCCTGTCTGAATAAAAAGCAAAATCATGTTTATTTATTTCTTTCTCACGAATAAGAGTGTGCATACCTCTTATCTGTAAGAAATCATTGAAGCATTAGATAAAAAGCAAAAAGAACATTTGATGAAGCATCATTTTTAGTGCACTCAAGAAGCAAGCAAATGGATATTATCTATGTTATTCGGACTCGGGTGTGAGTGTCGGAAACAGATATGATTAATTTTTTTAAAGATTTCCATGTATTTGGAGGGTCCTTGGAGGATCATATCCCTATACCCATAATCTCAAGAAAAATAAAAAATCGGAGCAACATAGGATATTATATCATGTAAATCTCTCTCCCTTGTATGAACTACCCATAATCTGAGAAGAAAACAAGGGAAAGAAGAAGAAGATATCAATGATGATAGGGAATGGCTTTGTTTACAATCAATACCTGGAATGTTGATTGAATCACATTCAGATTGGAATATATTTTGCAGAGATTGTGCTGACCAAGCTTTGTACGAATATGTTGCACAATCAAGTCAATTGCTACATGATTCTCACCACCCCGGGGTATGATAACATCGGCAAACTTTTTCGATGGCAGAATAAAATCATCAAAAGCTGGTTTCACAAACTTTGCATACTGCACAGTTAAGTAAATTAGTTAAAGATTTTGATTGTCCATAAAGATGATAGAGGGGTTACTTATAAAGTTTGGTTCTCTTTAGTTTATTTTGCAAGCTATTAGTTTTTTTTGTAAGTTCATAAGTTTTGTCCTTTGAATTTCCTATGCTACTAGATATTTACCAGTTTCAACTTATGTTATTCTGACTCTTTATTTTTCTTGAAGTATCCGTGTCCGACACCCATGTTCGACGCATTTCCGGACATGGGTATGGGGATATGATCATCCAAGAACCCTCCAAATACATGAAAATCTTAGAAAAATTAAATATACCCGTGTCCGACACTCACACCCGAGTCCGAGTAACATAGGTTTCAACCTATGTTGCTCCGATTTTTATTTTTTTTGAAATACCCGTGTTCGACACCCTTTTTCCGGATATGGGTATGAGAAAATGATCCTTCAAGATCTCTCTAACTAGGGAAAAAATGAACATACCCGTGTCTGAGTAACATAGGTTTAAACTTTCAATATCTTAAATTCATAGCAGACTACATACTTGCCTGTTCAAGAACGGATTGTAAAGTTCTTCCCCTCTCAACAGTGTCACGATTTATTCTGCGAGCAAGCCTCACATCAGCATCTACATGAAACATAAGATCAATGATGGATTATAAAACAGAGAAAGAAGACCAGAAACTCTGTGAAATTCATAAGAAAGAAGATTATGCATGATTCAAAATCTTGGTAACAGATTGCAAGCTCTGTATCTATGAACAGAAGAATGAAGGTTATACATATATGCTGCTACTTTTTATCATGAGAATATAGTGTTTGAGCACTTGAGCATAGGATTAAGAAGCCTATTGTAGTAGAATTTATCTGTTATTCGGATTCGAGGGTGAGTGTCGAATACGAGTATGTGTCCGACACGGGTATGCTCAATTTTTTTTTAAAAAATTCATATATTTGGAGGATCATATCCCCATATCTATGTTCGAATATGTTTCGGATACAAATGTCGGATACAAGTATTTTAGCTAAAATGAAGAGTCGGAGTAACATAGGAATTTATCAGATGAAATCAGATTTCTTAGTTGCCACTGACATAGTTCATGAAAAGTTTCTCTAGCTAATCTTCAGTAATTTGATTATCTTTTAGCTATTTCATTTTGCCAATAATACCCTAGTTATACTAGAACATGACAGCCTGACAGGCAAACATGAAAGATCAGCCAGGGGAATTTAACCAATGTTGTTCCGACTTTTTATTTTTCTTGAATTATCTGTGTCCGACAACCGTGTCCGACGTATATCCAGACATGGGTATAGGGATATGATCCTCTAAGAACCCTCCAAATACATGAAAATCTTGAAAAAAATTAAACATACCCATGCCGAAAACATACCCGTGTCCAACACTCACACCGAAATCCGAGTAACATAGAATTTAACAATTCCAAAGTTTTGATTTGATAGAAGAAAGAGACCAGCATCAACAAAGATCTTCATATTCATCAATTCACGAACATGTTGATCTTGAAGTACCAATATCCCCTCCAAAATTATCACATCACATGCATTGACCTGACAAAATTAGCCACCAGAAAGAAAAAAACAAAATAAGGCCTCTTCATACAAAAAATTGAGTCACCAAAGGAACTAATACTGATTCAATGACTCACAATCAATAAAATAGTTGGACATGGTCTAATTGAAGTTTCTCAAGACATGAACTAGCTAGCATCAGGTTAACTGCAAATATTACAACTGACATCCATGGGATATAGTCAAACTCTATGTTGTTCCGACTCCTTATTTTTCTCGAAGCATATTCAAATACATGGAAAAACTTGGAAAAAATTGAACATACCCGTATCCGACACTCACACCCGAGTCCGAGTAACATAGGTCAAACTTACATTATTTCGAACCGATAAGGAATTTATCATGATGTTAGGCTAAGAATCTCAGATAGAAATCTATGGGAAATTCTTCAGTATGTTCGCTATGTGAGTTAATTAATCTAAATTAAGCTATTAATCATTCCTGCAGTCCCCATAGTGTTATGCTTGTTAGTAGTAGACAGTTAATTAACCAAGTCCACAAATAGGTTTAGCAAAGACAAGATTCCTAACATATGCGAATTCCACAAGCCAAATATAGTTGAGCACTATGTTACTCGGACTCGGATCTGAGTTTCGGATACGAGTATGTTTGATTTATTCTAAGTTTTTTCATGTATTTGGAGGGTTTTTGGGGATCATATCCTCATACTCATGTCCGAATATGTGTCGGATACGGGTGTTGGACACAGATACTTCAAGAAAAATGAAAAATTGGAGTAACATAGATTGAGCATGATCTATATGAGAAGAGATTACCTGTCTGAAACTGTCAGAGCAACGCTGATGCTTCGTGAAATCATATATTGGAACATGAACAGATTGACCAGATTTAAGCTTGCAGACACATTCCAACAGTTGTTCCGTATCGAATGCATCTACTGAGAAAATCACCAAGACACTTTTTGTCTTTATAAGGTATGAAATCAATACAAGAACAAGAAGACAATCTGCTGAATCAATATATATACAGTAACTTTATCTTATCCGGACTTTTCATTTTTCTTAAAATATCTATGTCGACACATATTCAGACATGAGTACGAGATATGATCCTCCAAATATACTTATTTAGACTCGAGTTCGAATCTATGTTGCTCCGACTCTTCATTTTTCTTGAAGTACCCGTATCCGACGCATATCCGGACATGGATATGAGAATATGATTATCCAAAGATCCTCCAAATACATGAAAAACTTAGAAAAAAAAATTGAACATACATGTGTCGGATACATACCCGTATCCGACACTCACACTTCAGATAACTCAGCAGTAACTTACCAGGATGATCAAAATTAAATTCATGTACACGTTTCATTTCCTCATCTGTCAGTCCACGGTAGAATGAATCCTACAATATTTAAAATCTAAAGGATTAATTATCCTTTTTCCAACATTTGTTTCTCAAATCATTAAATAAATTCTAGAAACTAGAAAGTGATTGAGGATGAGTTTGCGTTGGCTTGTCTGATTTTTCAGACCACAGTTCTCCAAACCAACTACAAATGCCAATTTAAGCCTAAGTACTTAAGCCACAGATTTCTTTCGAACACCTGATTTACAAGTACAACTCTATGGTCATGAAGTTGTTGTATGATCTTGTCGCACACTGTTGTTTTGCCTCATGCAGTTCCTCCTGAAACCCCTGAGATCAAAATTTTTTTTTTTTTAAAACAACAAATCAATTGAATAGGAAACAGAAAAAGAAAGAAAAAAAGAGAGATTTTTCCCCCACATCCAGCATTCCCATTTCTCCTAATGATTTGTTCGCTCTTTGTTGCACAGTTTAAGTTCATTTGTGCTTTGACATTTCCGAAACCAGAAAACGGAAGAAGAGAGAAAAAAAAGCCATCAATTCAACGTTGGGATTAGTTAATATATATATATATATATACCTATAACGAAGGGTTGTTTGGGAGCATTATATTCGGCCGGTTGTGGTGCACTCAACTGAGCGGAAACGATACAATATTCAGGCCGCAAACCGGAGAAGTGAGCGGCGTAGGAGGCTGCATGCATTACGTGATCCATGGTTGAAAACGGCGTCCTTGTTTTTCGCCTGACTTTGACTCAGGGTTGGTCTTTTCTCTTTTCTTGTCCGAAATGCGAAAATTAACTTGGGCTAGCTTCTGCAATTTACAAAGCATCCCACTTTTAACATGATCATGGCGTAGAGCGTAAGCGGATGCTTTCAGGGATTCTTGGAAAGATTTGAAGGCAGGCATAAATGCTTGATATTGTGCAAGCGGTGTTTAGTGTTTTTATACCTTGTTGTACCATAAATTCTTTTAAGAAGAATCTATTTGATGCTTTGATTTACATTACATGATGGGATTCATCTGGGAATTATGTCTCCAAACAGTTTTCATGGGGAAGTTTCATTTCCATTACTTGGAAGAATTAAGAAGAAAAACATTGTTCGAAGGTAAGAATTTCAAGGTTAAGATGGCTTTAATTGGTGGGAATTTTTTTTTTACAAAAGTTTACATTTCCAAGTGGATTGCAGTATTCGATTCTCAATTTTACAAAATTTTATATGATCCATGAATACGAGAGTTTTTTAACTGTAACAACTTAAATATACGTTTTTGGAATTGAAATTATGGCTATACGACACCAAACTTTCCTTCAATATAACATCCTCGTTAAAAGATTTAAATTGTACTCATTCCAATTACCATACTCGTAGAGTTTGGTATTTTTATATATTGTCACCACCTTTATGTGTCAAGATAGAGTAATTTGCGCACTTAATTATTGCCTTTCTTGAATGTGATAGCCGTTTCTTAGGATTCAAGCCACTATCCTATAACAGTGAGCTATTTATCTACAGTTTTAATTAAAATTACAGATCAGTGTTAGACATTTCTTAATTCTCCATTTCTAAAAAAAGCTCCTTATTTTAAACTGCCTGTGCAAGAAGTCAAACAGAACATCAAAAACAGATTGAAAGGGTTGGTAATGGTTATTCTTGGGCATTTGGTCTCTTTTTCTTTCTAAAGCCAAGTCTTGGTCCTCTTGGACACAACTTTGGGATGCAACAGCGAGTAGCTGTGATGAGACCTGTTCATAGGCCGAGCAGTTCATCCAGTCCGATTCATATTGGACCGGGTTTGAGCAGGTATTTTCATGATCCGGATCGATCCGGATCACTGTTTATATATTAAAATAATATCATTTTATTTAAATTTAATTATAAAAATATATAAATATTAATAAAAAAAATATTTTTTTATATATGATGAACAATAAATTCGGACCGGCCTAGGACAAAAAAATTGAAAAAATTCCAAGCTGCGGGCCGGCCATGAGTGCCTCTGTCTATTTTCTCCTTGGATTTGGACTTGTCTTTTTGAGCTGATCTCTCATTGCTCTCCATTGAGTTTTTCTTGGATATATATATATATATATATATATATATATATATATATATATATATATGGAGCTAAATCTGTAAACTCCGAGCGAAGCTCAAGGATGGATGGATCTATCCAATGATTGGTAGAACATTATGATGTTGAACTAATAGATCTCCACAAGTTTCCTTTTCTCCTCTGAAGGTGGAGGATCTTAATTGGTTGGGATTACTAATGGCTTTGATAAATGGAGGGGATTCAATAAAGCTGCTGCTTTGGCATGGAGAAAAGTAATTAATTTCAATATAATTTACAATGTTTATGAAAACGTAGGATACAGACTTTTCCCTTGTCTCAAACAAATGAAGGAAAAAAAACGTTGAGATTTTCTAGGAGAATTGTGTTAAAACGAACTGTCTAAAATCAATTGACAATAAATAGAAATATTTAATTTCAATATAAGATCATAAATAATTTCGAAAAGAGTAACAAATAAAAGTATCATACAAAAACAATAAAACAAAATTTGAATTCTAATATCATATTAAACGTCCATCTTAAAATCAATTTTCAATAAATAAAAAAATACAATTTAAATATAAAACTACAAATAATTTAAAATTTAATCGATATAAAATAACATCAATTTAACATATTATTCTTTCCCTTACTAAAGAACTCATCTGCAATAAGACAGAAATATGCTTTTGACTTTTGTAATTGTAACACCTTTTGCAGTCAATAGTGATTTTTCATTCACAAGATAAAATTGAGTCAAAAGGAAAAAGAAAGTAAAGCAACCAATTTTGTTTTGGTCTCTTATTTCAAAGTAATCAGCAAATAAGATACCGTAGAACTTCAGGCAAGCGTGTTTTCCAAGTCAATTATTCACGCCAGCTGCAACTAGAAACCGAAAATCATGCCAACGTATTTATTTTCACGTCAATATATATTTATTTTCATTAAAATCATATTACGTAATTAAATTTTAAAAAAAAAATCAATTATTTATTATAAAAATTATTAATGAATTATTAAAATAAATATTTATTATTTAATTTTTACATATAACGTATAATATATAATTGATTTTTTTTTAAAATCTGATTACGTGATATAATTTTAATGAAACAAATATATATTGACGTTGAGTAACCACCCATTGCCCATACATATTTATGTTATGTGAGCTTGTCATTGGTCCTGCGATGAAGGATGAGACTTGGAACTCATCATATCAATCACCGAATAATTTTCGAATATGTTACTCGAATTCGAAAGTAATGTTAGATATGGGTATTTGTCAAATATGAATATATTTAATTTTTTTTAAAAAAAAATTATATATTTAAAATTTATATTGTTTATTCATATCCGAATATGTGTAAGAGGCATTCTATTTTATTATATTGAATTTGGAGATGAAAACGCGGGAGACCAGACATTGTTTCCAACATGGTATGTGGCAGCTGCTGCAGCCTGGAGAGGGGATTATTTAGCATCCATTTTCATTATCACTATTCAGTTCGTAAAATGAAATTTCAAAAAGAATGTTATTGGAATTCGGATGTATCGGATATGGGTATATGTTTAATATGGATATACTTAACTTTTTATAAGTTTTTTTCATGTAATTGGAGCATCGTATTTCATACTCATATTCAAATATATGTCGAACACAAATATCAAATCCGAATATTTAAAAAAAATAAAGAATCGAAACGATATAAATATATTGCTAGTCAACAATCATAATAGTTACAAGAATATGATAAATCCCAAAGAACAAATCGATCAACAAATACATATGTACAAAGCAATGAAAAGGGTAAAAAGAAAGAAAAAAAAAACAAATAATCACTGCATCATAATTCTGAATTCCTCAAAGCTGAGAACTCCATCTCCATTAAGATCAAATTGCTTGATCATCACCTTACATTCATCAATGGATTTTGACTCCCCAAGTTTGCTGAGCATTCTCTTAAGTCCTTTAGGTGTAATGAATCCAAATCCATCTACATCATACATCCCAAAAGCTTCTCTCAAATCCTTCAATTTTTCTTCTTCTCCTCCTTCTTCCATTAACCCTATTAAATCCTCCAAATCCAAAAATCCATCCCCGTTTGAATCCAATGCTTTTACTGCAACTTCTGCTTCATTTAACAGCAGCAATCCACCCATTTGGCCTAATCTATGGCTTAACTCTGACGCTGAGATTTTCCCATCTCCATCTTCGTCGAAATAACGAAGAACACGTTCATATTCTTCATTTCTCATCATATTTCACTGAAGAAAAAAAACAGGTTAAGTGATTGGAAGATCGGAAACTTTTGGATTATTCAAACTCTAATTCTCTTCTATTGCATGGAAAAGATGATCACTCGGTTATAAACAAGAACAAAGGAAGAAATTAAAGCTTGGGGGATAAGCAAAGATCATACAATTGCAAGCTAAGTTGGATTTGCATAAATGGGTAGTAGAAACCAAGTTTATATATATATAAAGAGAGATAAGGTTTCAACTTTCAAGCATTACTCGTCAAGGCCGTGTTCCTTGTCTGCCAGTCTTGAACCGACTTATCATGATATTAAGAAGAAAGTGCTGTGAATTTTCGAAACTTCAAAAAAAAAAGTATTCAAAACAAGGAAGAAGAAGAAGATGGAAAATGGGAAATACGTTGAATTATTGTCTCTATTTTCATGTAAATAGCATCTGGAAAAGAAACACGGACGAGATAGAGACCTTCCTAACAAGTTCGAATAGAATCTTTGTTATTATCGTATTTAAAGTTTCATATATATATATATATTTATAAAAATTTTAACACTTTAAAAATTCTATTATATAAATTTTAACACATTCATATATTCATATCATGTTCGAATTATTTTTTTGTATCATATTATATTTTATATCGTGTTTTAATTATTTTTTTATATTATATTCGTGTCTTGTTCAAAATTAACGAGTTTATTTGAAATGTACATGAAAAACTAAGTTTAGCGGTCAAAACGAACTTTTCTTGTTTCCAACCAAAACGAAATATTATATAAATATAAATGAAAGATTCAGAAAAGAAAAATTAAACCCAATTTTTTAATTATAGTAAATTTTTAGATATATGAATTGCGTGTATTTGGTAAGTTGAAGGAAAAAAGAAGTTTCGTCAGGTGAATATACAAATATAATAGGCTAAGTGGGGTTGAAAAATGAGTCAAATATTCTTTAATATTAGCCAATTCTTTGTTTTACTTGCCAAACCTTCGTACTTTAATTTTAATGGCGGCTTTATTTTTATATGAAGAAGAATGATTCCCAATTTTATAAGAGACTCTACCAATAAACTAATAAAAGACGAAATATGGAATGTTTTAGGGTCCTTTTGGATTTCGGATGTACCTTGGTGCAGTTTAATCTGATCGTACTTTCAGCGGGTGATGGGAGGGGGAAGGGTTCAATTAGATATAGAAAAATATGATATGTCCAACGGATTTCGTATTTATCCGTTTTAAATTTTTTTCTTTAAGTGAAACAATTTTTGTAAATATTTATTTCATTCTATTCCGTTCCACCTTTTAAAATTCTTATTTTACAGCTTAAAATATCTTATACCTTTTTTATATTTTTAATATATTATATTAGATACATATATATATATATACTAATTTTGTATATATACTTTTAATATATATATATATATCATATAACTAAAAAATTATATATTAAAATTGTATTCATGAATAAATTATAATATTTTTATAATAATAAATTAAAAATAATTAATAAAAAGTGGGGTAGAGCAGTTATATATGTAACTAATATCTATGGAGACGGAAGTTTTCAACATCTATATAAGAGTGGGACGAAAGTGAATAAAGCAATTTCCAAACCTGCGCCGCTCCGCTCCATTGTTATTTCTAAGTCTAGTGAATCCATTAAACCTTATGGTGGAGTGAAATTTTCATTTCACCTTTTTTTAAACAAATTTTTTGTTTTAAAATTTTAAAATTAATTTTAATTCTTTCATTTTCATTTTATTAATTTATTTCTTAACTTTTTTATTTAAAAGATTTTAAAATTATTTATTCATTTAATATAATAAATAAATTTATATATTTATATAATAATTAGTTAATTAATTAAAATATTTAAATAAATATATAAAATAATATCTGTTAAAATTTTGAATATTAAATATTATTAAAATAAAAATAAAAATAATTTATCAATAGACTCTTACATTAATTAATTAAAATATTTAAATAAATATATGTAATAGTCATTTTTCATTCTTATCTGACCGTCACTGTTAATTTTACCGATACAGTATTCAATCTCACCGACCATTATAGTAACTAATATAATTATCACTATTATTTTCAATTTCACCAAAATCAATCACATCGTTCATCCATCCTTACTCGAAGCTGAGGATGATTATCATCAAACTTATAAATGTAAGATTAAAAAAGAATTCTTTTCAACAAAGTTGTACGGCATCGATTGAAAAGGACTTGCAAATTTTACTACTTGGAATGGATTGGACTTTAGATTGGGGATGAGGAATGGGCTTATTAAAGCTTGAAGGCCCAATAAAATCGGGCTTTTTATGAGCTGAAATAATTCGAATTAAGTCAAATTTAAAACAAGATATTTATAATCCAATACAGACCGAATTATTATTTAAATTTAATTATAAAAATAATATTTTAATAAATTTTTAGATCCGACTCCAACGGGATGATCTTAAACAAATAATTTATTTATTATTCAGATCTACATATGAACAACATTAAATTATTAAAACTAGTAGTTTTACGGTGGACCCAATTTATTATTTTGACCGTAAGCTTTATATTAACTTGGAGAATGAGAAATCTTACCATTGACTCGGGAATAAATAAAGAAGTAGAAACACCTAAGCAAAAATAATAATAATAAATAAAGCCTTTTGTAATTTTACTCAGCAATTCAATTAGAATCATCATCATAAGCTACAAAAAAATATTCTTCAAACGTATAATGGGGAATAAGAAGTATAGAAAAGAAGAAAAGAAAACAACTCCATCGCTGTAAATTCCACCATTATTATGCCCTTGTGGCCTATATAACTTGTAATTTACACAAAAAGTCTCTATTGCTACAAAATTATTTGGCCATTAATGGCCTATGATATCTGATTTGTCCCATTTTGCCATTTACATGAACAGTTGAACATGTTATGGCTTCAAAACTAGCTCCATATCTCATTTTCCATTCTTCCCACTTCACCATTGAATTGCACAATGATGAAATCCATGGTAGAATAACTATCCCCAACCATGAACCTTGTCATTGCCCAGGCTGTTTTTGAACATTTCATGTTTAGGAGCCCTCTAATGTTTAGTCATTTTGTGGCTGTTGTCTCAAAATCAGATAAAACTTCATTCATGTCCTCAAAATAGGGCCAGTCTTTATGGCTTTTCTTCTCACTCTTGCTTTCCTGTCAAATATATGCCAACAGCTGTCAATAAGCAACAAAAGTAAGGGGGGAATAGAACCCGGAGCTTAGCTCAATTGGTTCATGCAGACGCAGTCACCCTTAAGTGGTGGCATACAGCAGGTCTGGGATTCGAATCTCAGCATCTGCAACCCCTTTCCTTATCCCTAGGCTGCGGCCTCTTTTGTACCAAAAAGAAAAGGGGAAAATAAATTAAGGTTGTTGCCTTCATCTAGAAAATTATTGGTCAAGGATAAGACCTCAATACTAGTACAATTAATGGAGGGTATAAGCTAAGTAGCTAACAAGATGTAATCCTCATTGTTACATCCACTTCAAACATTCAAGCAAGCACCTGGATCTCAAATTTCATTTTGATGTATTCATTCACTCATTCCTGACTTAAATAGTTTAAGTTCCTAAGTGAGCTGGAGAAGCTAGAGGGCTCAAATGTGAATGTTTATGAACATAAAGCCACATGAAACATCTCCCATCCTTAAGTATGCTACCCCAGAATAAATATAGAGATATATAACCCATAGTTCCCCAAAAACACTAAAGAGAAAGAACAAACCTCATATTTCTGAACCAGAGATGCCCATCGGGATTTACACTGCACAGGGCTTCGACTAATTCCTTCAGCCAACAAGCTTGCAGATATTTCTTCCCAAAGGGCCATTCTCCCCTTCACAACTTGAAATCTGCTATGTAATTCCCCTCGCATTTTAATTAGCTTCTTAACCTCCTCAGGTTTCCAGTTGCTCCGTTTGGCAGGCTTCGATGACTTTGGTCGAGAGCTGGGCAGCATTTCTGAGTCATCTCCACTGCTTGCAGCATCATCACTCTTAAGTTCTGACTTTTGTTCCTCTTTTGAGACAAACCCATTGTCATCTTTTTCCAAATTGTCAACAACAGGTGATGATGATGAGATGAATGATTTCCAGAATTCATCAGAATCCTCAGTACAAGGTGTATGCCTTTCTGCATGGTCAGGACTTGAAGTAGTGGTGACTTCCTCGGATACGAACCTTTCAACTTCACCATCACCAACTGCATGAAGAAATCATGATGGAGAGAATAGACCACGTCAATGATAGTGGTGCTTTAATTGCAAAATAAACTAGCTTTAACTTCAACAGATTACCAATTCCAACATATACACACATCTGCGATCATATACTTACCTACATGCACATACATGTATGCAGATAGACACTTGCATGAAAAAGTGAGAGAATGGAAGGGACAGCGAACAAGAGGATAAGGACCAACCTATCAAATTTTGTTCTGAAGTATTCTCCATATGCAAATTACTGTCATCTTCTTCTGCTTTTATCTTGTTTGGTTGTCTCCTTTTTGGATGTCCATCTATCACTTTTCTCAATGTTGGTAGCCCAAAACTAACATCGGAATTGCCAGATAGCTTTTCATTTAGCTCATCAGAGAGAACTCCTGCTGGGTTCTCTAATGCAATGGCAATGACTTCAGGCCTCTTACCACTGTACTTCCTTACCATCTTCCTCAATACCTCTGAAACAGTTCTTTCCATGTGAGCTAGAGGACAATTTACAGGACAGCTTGACAGTGTAGCATGAGCAGCTTTATGGAGTGCATCTAAAAGCTTCCCCTCGTCTAGCCACAAGCAGCGCGTAGTGATTCTTATCTTCCCTTTTAAGCTATTTTCAATTATGCCATCTATCTTTTGGGGGCGTAAAATTTCCATGCTGCAAAAGGGATATGTTAACACACATGAAACTAAGAAACACAGACTTCATTTCAGCATCTAAAATTTATCTACCTGACCACTATAATGCCATCAGATGCAATTCTTAGTCTCTCATCAATACAAAGTTCGATTGATGTGCCAAATGCTTTATCACCATCACTGTACATTAGCTGCAATTTAAGACTAAATTCATGAATATCCTTCTCAATTAATTTCTTTCTGAACAACCGCAAATACTTTAAGGATTGCCAACCTGCAAATTCTCCTTCCCAAGAGAACTAAAACCATTAGATAGAACTCTTCTATTCCTCAAATGAGAAACCCCAAGCATCTCTCCATTCTTTATAACCTGATAAAATGATAAGAATTATACTACAATTTTCACCAATAAAAAATTTGAATTATAATGTAAAACCAGTGTTGTCAAGGCGCGCAATTAGGTGCTAAGGCCCAGAGCTAGACAACATAAGCGCCTCATACCTTTTCGGGCTAGGCACATTTGATCAGGTGCACACATGGTGCATCTAGACGCGCTTCTCTGTAAGGCGATAGACCCAAAAAGGCCCACCTGACTAAACTTTTCTTGCATTTCTTTTATTTTTATATTTTTTTCATTAAATGTACCTTTAATAGTAAAAAAAAAAGGTACAAAATCAAACTCTCAACTTCTCAATATTTGAGTATTCAACAACAAACTTGGAACCATAGAAAATCATGCATATTGGCCCCAAAAAAAAGGAAATTTTGCATGTTTTGTTTTGTAGGATAAAAGTGGACCACTCTTTCGAGTTATTAATAGAATTATATATCTTAAGCTTATATATATATATATATATATATACACACACACATACATATATATATTGTGCCTTATTTCACAGAGACGAGTGCTTTTTTGTGCCTTGCGCCTCAAGCAATATAAGGGTTCTAGCGTCTCGAGTGTGCCTTGCACCCTTGATAACACTGTGTAAATCATATTCTACAACGATAAATAATATTGAAGTGATCGCTATGATGAATCAAAATGCATACCCATCTAGTGCCATGAGTACTATGTGCAGAGTTCACATATCATTAGCAAAGTGGCACCTTGAGTTGTAGAGTGATCCTAAATAGATGGGGTTCCCTGATGTCCATACAGCAGTACAGGCCATCTCATTTTTCCCCTTCTTGCAACATGTATGTTAATATCCCCAACTCCCAATCTACTTCTCTTTGTTCAATATATTTTTTTACTTCAACAAGCATTCTCTGTTAAATTATCCCTATTTTTATAAACAGAGAAAGAAATATGCCTATCAAAATTTTCTAGTCTTATCTAGATGTTGTCATTTCACTTTCAGATTAATTCTAGCTAACTTAAGACTAAAAAAGCTATAAATCAAAATTCATCCATTTGTAAAGACAAAACCACTACATTCACAAAAATCAACTTAACTTTAGAGAATCGGAAAAAAAATCCTTAACTAGATAATAATATAACAATAAATTGCGACTTACAGTGGTGTGTCGAATGCCAGTCGATTTCCCAAGTAGCTCATGCTCTTTCAGGAACAAGAGCTCTCCATGTATAGGTAAAAAATGTTGCGGCTTCACAATTTTAAGTACTTCCTCCTTCAAAATAAAATCACCATTGAGATAGTGTTACATACAAGTCAAGACAACTGGAGAAAAAGAAATATCACAATCAAAATCTAAGCATCCGATTAGGTCAACTCAGATCACATCCATAGGACATCGAATTTACGTCCTTTTTTTTCATTTTTTTTAACCAAGAAACAAAGTCTTAATGGACCCCCTTTATTTAGCTGTTACAGAAGTAATAAAATAATTCTTTTTACAAAAAAAAAAAAAAAAAAAAAAAAAGGAAAGACAGAAATATAAACTCATGTTATCTTGCAGCCACAGGCCCCATAAATTGTATGCACCATGAATGTCTCAACAATGTATAATATGCTATCCTGAGTTTTCACTGTTGCGCTGTTTCCTTATCCTTTTGTATTCTTATTCTGAAGGAAAAAGATAGTGACCAAGAAAATTTTAAAATGAAATAATGCGAAGCAATGCTGAATGTCTTACCAGTTCTCCACGATAGCCATGACCAGAAGTGTGCAGCCCCTCATTCTTACCCACCACTATAGTTGATCCAATCTCTGATATGCGGTTTAGCATCTTCATTACCCGAGATTCATTACCAGGGATTACCTGATATTAAAGTACAAAATTGACATCTTAACAATTCAATGACTCTTTGGCCAGATTAAACACACTCTACAGTAAATAGTAATCGATGTATAAAACCTATCCCATAACACAGGATAGGACAGGTCATGATAGACCGGAATAGAGAACAATAAAGGTCAACTGCACTGATATTTTTTTCATCAGCAAACATTCAGTTATTAAGAGCTCAAAGAATTACTTTAAAGTTAGAAACGAATGCATTTCGTACACTATCATTACCTTAGCTGAATAGAGAATCACATCTTCTTTGTTTAGTTTGAAGGAATGACTACTTCCATACGATGCAAGATTCAAGGCAGCACGTGGCTCTGCCTGACATAATAGAGTGCACAGTCACAAGCCAGCTAAATGATCGGCTAAAAGAGTTGTCATTGGAGTCATAGAAATTTACTTACCTGGGATCCAGTTGTGACGATTATCAAATCCTTTGGAGCATAGGCGTCAATATCTTCTGCTTTCACCTAAATTATAATGGAAAGAACAGAGAACAAATGATACTAAATAAACAATCAGTTTTTCAAGATAGGAGAGCATTTCAGTTAAGATAGTTTCGGGTTTTTTTGGTAAAATTAAGATAGTTTATAGGGAGGATGAGAAATGAATACATAAAGTAGGCAGAGAGATAACATAAACATGGCTGAAGAGACAAAAAGAAATATTATGGGATAGCTTTTGTTGGAAGATATGGTCCTAAAGTACGTGAAGTAGCAAAAGAGGATACCGTTGCCAATCCAAGCATTTCGATTAAAGGTTTACTTTACATTAAATAAGCTAAATAAGAATTGGCCAAAACAAATAAGCTAAATAAGAACTGCAGCATGTGACAAAAGCGCAGTTTTGCTATGAGTAGCTTAATGTGATAACAACAAACTTAAAACTTAAAAGAAGTAAAACATTAACTCTTGCCACAAAGAGACAACCATATAGGTAAAGAAACAAGCAAAGTCTCAAAAGAATGAATACCAGAGTTGATGGATCAATTGGTGCCTTTCCATCCTTCCAAGCTGCATCTAGATATGTCCTCAATGACATGCCAACAAATACCTAGTTCAAGGACCACAATATCTAAACTGTCAAAATTGACATCCATATCAATCTGACAACTAGATCCACAAGATACCAGTGCAGTCAGACAAAACATACCAACTTTCTACCAGTTAAATCTGCAGCAGCTTTTACACTTCCGAGCCGGTGTATGTTTGATGCAAACTGAGTAGTAATAATCCTTCCTTTAGCATCTGAAATACGCCTCAACAATGCATCTGCCACTGCACGTTCGCTAATTGTCCTTCCAGGTGACAATACATTAGTAGAGTCACTCATCATCTGTAAGCGATATGCATTAACCGAATTACACATTCATTGCAACAGTTTCGAAAGAAATTACAAGCTCAATTTACATCGTAAGTAGGGATGGCAATGGAGCGGGGCGGGGGCGGATTTTGCAGTATCCGCCCCCGCTCCGCCATTGTACTGCTCCGCGCCCCGCCCCGCCCCGCTCCGTCATGGATGTTGAAATTTCAATACCACTACCACCTCCATGGATGTCGGTTACATCCATAACCGCCCCGCTCCGCCCCATTTGATATTTATTAATTATTTTTATTTTTTTCAAATAATAAAGCATTTTAAAAATAAATTAAATATAAACATGTTTCTAATATAGGAAGAGAAAAAAATAAAGTATTAGATTTAAGTTTTTAAAAATAAAAATAATAAGTTTAATTATATTATTTTATTATTCATTTAAAAGCTAAATATGTAAGGGTAAAATTGTAATTTCACTATTCGGGGCGGGGCGGTGCGGAGCAGGCAATTACCACAACTGCTCCATCCCCGCCTTTCAGACAAAAAAAACCGCCCCGCCCCGCCCAGCCTCCATTGTTCAAAAAAAAAAAAACCTCTCCATTCGGATCGGATCGGTTCGAAATCCATCGGTCGGATCGGGTTTTGCCATCCCTAATCGTAAGAATTGCAGATTACAAGATCAAGACAAATCTTGACAACATATATCTCTTATTTATTTCCTGAATTTAATTTATACAAAAGAGATGAGTAAAAAAAGCCTAGGAAGCCAAAGAATAGACAAAAGAAAGACAAGGTATCCCCAGCCAGTATTCATCTTTGAAAATTGAAATTGCAACGAATCAAATCATAAAGTACCAAAAATCAAGCGATATCCTATAATTTCAAAACAATCATCTCAGTTGATTATAAAAGTCCGAGCAAACATGCCTCAATCACGAGTCAGATCATTGAAATAATTATATTTCTATACTTGATTCAGTTTCAGAAAATTGCAGATGGAACTAACAGTTCATTTCTAAGTCCCTTATGAACCTTTCACAGACCCTCACCTCCACTCCCAAATAGTAACCCTTGTAATCTGCTCTATAAAACCTCTCACAGAATTTAGAAGAATATATTCAGGAAGCTTACCAGTGTTACTCCTTCCTTAGATAGTTCCTCCAAAAACTGCCGATCGAAAATATTCCCATCCAATGGTGATTCATCAATCTGTCATTTTTTAACAGCTTAAGTGGCCTGAAAATTACAGTAACAAGAGAAGAAAATGTACAGATAAGAAAAAGAACCACCTTCCAGTCCCCAGTGTGAAGAATTGTACCATCAGCACAGCGAAGAACTAATCCACAACAGTCAGGAATAGAATGGGTCACTCGGAGAGGCTCTATTTCAAATGGCCCAGCCATAAATCTCTTCCTGATTTTAAATACCTTAAGCCTAGATGGAACAAAAATCCCATTCTCCTTCAAACGCTTTTTGATCAGCTGTTGACATAAGAGCAAGAGTGTCACCAGTCCATTTTCAGCAAGAGATGATAAAGATGCAACAGAAAGTTGTCATGTTTGCACACTCAGGAATATAGATAATTAAGAGGCATAAAACACCTCGAAAATAATAGGACTACTTTTGTTCTGACAAGGAAAACAACTTCCAAGAGCTACCAAGACAAATGCTCATAATTATTACAAGGCATAGACTTTTAAGGAGTAATTTTCCTAATCTCTAAAAATGTTCATAATTATTAGAGATTTTAGAACCATCTCATCAGCATCCAAAATGAGTAATTTCTGCAAATACCTCTAGGAATGTCATGTGAAATGAGACATAGTAAGTTTTCAAAGAATAGCATGTGGCACTTATAATAAGCCTTGTGCATTCATATTGCATATATTTGTTGACCATAAAAAGTACCTCCATTGTAAAGGATGATGCATATATTGGAGTGTGGGGATCCAATGCTGGGATAACCTGCTCAAACAGAAAGAAAACTAGTAAAATAATGTTAAAGAAAATGCAACATAAACACCATGCTAGACTGTAGTATTATCAATTATAATAACATTACATTACGATACCAATTACCAAGTAAAGCAGTTTAATTGGTATTTAGTATTCGAAAAATCCTGATCAATCCAATACATCATTCTGAAAGGTTCTAACCCAGTGTAGACATAGCTAGGGTTTGTGATTCTTAATTAGTTTCCAATTTTTACAGAGTGGATGTAAAACTAATGACCAGAGTACAGTGCAGAAGGCTGTGATGCTTTGTAATATAATGAGAATGAAGAACTGGAACAAAATTCTGAGAACAATTTACACTGGCCCTGTGGCAAAGTAGGTGCAGAAATAGAGTCAGGTAGGTGTGTGATAATACAGTATCATTCCTTGAGCAACAGCTTGATTTGTTCTAGATTCACCCACAATTACTATTTCATTGGAAATGGCCAACACAAGTTCATGGTAGCAGGAAACAATGAATCTAAAATATGAAAAACATGGTCCAGTCATTTCATCCTTTTCTTTCACTACCCACCCAAAAACATTATCGACTATGAAACAACGAAACATGAATACACCAAATTCCTACAAAGAGAAATCATTCTGCCACGCATGGCAAGAATTAAAATGAGGGCAACAAGAGATTCACTCAACCATAAAGATCACCATTACACTGTGCATAATATTATGCTATCCTTGATAATACTATAAAATAGCAAATGGTATAGCTCTAGAAACAACTCCTTCCGCATAAAACAAACCAAGCTCCATCAATAAAAATGGCATCCCTAGAGCATAGGCAGCTTGAGGCACCAATATAGGCTTCTTCAGCATATCATGCATCTTAATGCACTATAAAGCAAAGGGATAAGAAGTCTGGATACCCTATTAGAAACTATTTAACAGGTGCTGAAAAGGTAAGCATAAAAGATGTCACATGCTTGAGAGACAAGTATTTACCCAAGGCAAAGCACCAATGTGATCTTCATGGCCATGTGTTATCACAACTGCTTCAATTTTGTGGCTCCATTTCTTAATAAATGTTGTATCAGGTATAATCTTTTGGACTCCAAGCTCATCATAGCTGAATTGACAATAAAATACATTGCAACGTTTATTTATTAAAAGAGAAGAACAGAAACTAAAGTAGCCATATCTGCATCAGCACATTTGATATATATTTGCACAAGTAAAAGATTAACCCCCTAGTCAAAACCGGTCTGTCGTCTTATATTTGGAAAATTCTTCAAGAAACAACAGACCTTAGAATACAAGAAATAATTTCACTCCTATAAGCATAAATTGCATGTAACAATATTTAGTCCAAAATCTTCCTGGAATTCAAAACACACAAGACTTACTCTGGAAACATCACACCGGCATCAATTAGAATATAGCGATCATAATTCCCAACAAGCATGCAATTCATCCCGATTTCACCCAGGCCACCAATTGGAAGGACCCGAAGTGGTGGCCCAGCAGTCCCTTCATAAAACTGCTCCATCTTGCGTTGGACAGAGTCTTCCATACTTTTTCTAGCACCATCCAATCTTCCTGAACTTGTACGCGGCACTTTAGTTCTTCGTGTACCTAAAACAACACAAAAAAGTTAAACAACCATCATTATTACTTGATGATAGCATGAAAAGCATGGAACAAGACAACAATCTCGATAAGCTACATATCCATGGAAGAGCCCGTAGAATATAGAACTAAAACTTTCAACTTATTTCTCTATTCTTTGTTTCTAACCTATAAAAAAGAATTATCCAATCAACTCTAAAACCCTCCATTTCGCCTTATTACCATAACTTAAACAGCACTAAAAACCAGTCTAAAATCCCCTTCAGCTTAAAACAAACAAAAACGGAAAAGCTTCATAATCTCGTTTTTACTTCACTTTCTCGGCAATCAAACAGAACCCTAAAACAATATAAAAGGCTATATAGAATGCATATAGGTTAAGTAAATAAAATAAAATAAAGAAGAAGAAGAAGAAGAAGAAGAAGAAGAAGAAGAAGAAGAAGAAGAAGAAGAAAGAAAAGGGTACCTATAGGAGTAGTAGAGCCGATGGAGCAAGAAAAGTAACGGTTTCTTGGGCTTGGCCGGCAAGAGAATCTGTACGGACAAAGCGAGAGAGCAGTGGAAGCAGCCATTGTCGTTGATGCTTTGACTGGCGAGAAAGAAGTGAAGTAAAGGGAGTAAGAGAAAGATAAACCTCCCAAAAACCCTAACTGCATCTGTTTCTTTTTTTTAGGTTTCGAAAACAGTGGAGAATTAAACCCTAAAGATTTAGCATTTTTTGCAGAATGGGGGGGTTTACGTTTTGGGATAGGATGAAAGGAGATGATTGAGCTTTTGAGAGCGGGAAATTCAGTGAGTGAAACTCGGAAGATTTTTGTAAGGTTGAGAAATATCCCTGCTTATCATTTTTGAAAACAACACCAAATTCTACCACGTGTGTCCTCTCCACACGCGCAGACAGATTTTTGGGCTCGGCTCGGCCCAAGCATATTTTGTTAATTAAAAATTGTTTTTATTTAATTTTAATTATAAACTAAAAAAAATTCCCGTTTCGTTGGAGTATTTTAAAAAAATTAATTAATGAATAATAAAATTTTAATTTTAGTTTTATTTTATATTTTATTAAATAATTATTATTTATTTAAATTATAATAATATTAATATAATTAATTTCTTAATTATAAAAATTAAATTTATGATTTTTTTTATTTATAAATTACATAATACAAATATATTTTCAAATGTTATTTATATGTATTTTTGAAAAATATTTAAATTTTATTCTACAGTGTTTATTTTTATTTATAGGAGATAAAAAATAATAAATAAGAAAATAAAATTGTGGTTTGTATTTTTTTTCTCTCGTATGATCGATTTTCTCACATATGTTAGAAGCAATTTTTTTTTTCTAACTTTTTTTTTTCAAACGGATCGGGTACGGATCCTAAATCTACCCACGAGTCAACATGTTGATCAACCCATTTAAATACATCATTTAAAATTAAAATAAAATAAATAATAAAATAAAATTATTTATTGACCTGCGAGTCAACGTGCGGACCTACCCCTTTAAATACATCATTTAAATTTAAAAGAAAAGTAATTAATAAAATAATATATATTTTTTTTCGAGCAAATCAGGTATGGATCCTAAATCGATCAGCGAGTCAACGTGCGGGCCAACCCCTTCAAATATATCATTTAAAATTAAAATAATTTTTTTCCCGAGACGGTCGGGTATGGATCCTAAATTGACACGTGAGTCAACGTGCGAACCAACCTCTTTAAATACATCATTTAAAAATAAAATAATTAATAAAATATTTTTATTTTTTTTCGGGTTGGGTACAGATCCTAAATTGACCTGCGGGTGAACGTGCAAACTAACCCTTTTAAATACATCATTTAAAATAAATAAATAAAGTGTTAAAATTTTTTTGAGATGGTCGGGTACGGATCTTAAATCGACTCGCGAGTCAATGTACGGACCAACCTCTTTAAATACATCATTTAAAAATTTTAATAAAATATTTTTTTTCCCGAGCAGGTCTGGTACGGATTCTAAATCGCCTCGCGAGTCAATGTGTCGACCAACTCATTTAAAAACATCATTTAAAATAAAAATAATTAATAAAATATTTTTTTTTTCGAAACGGTCGGGTACAGTTCTTAAATTGATCCGTAAGTCAATGTTCGGACCAACCTCTTTAAATACATCATTTAAAAATAAAATAAAAAACTAAAAATAATTTTTTTCCTAAGCGGCTCGGGTACGAATCTTAAATCGACCCGCGAGTCAATTTGTGGATCAACTCTATTAAATACATCATTTAAAATTAAAATAATAATTAAAAAACTTAAATTTTTTTGTACGGATCGAGTACGAATCCTAAATTGACTCGCGAGTCAACGTACTGATCAATCCCTTTAAATAAATTATTTAAAAATAAATTAAAAATTAAAAATAATTAATAAAAATATTTTAATTATTTTTTCCGAACGGATCGAGTACGGATCCTAAATCGTTATGTGAATCAACGTACCTAACTAACCTCTTAAAATACATTATCTAAAACTAAAATAAAAAATTTATAAACTTAAAAAAAACTTGTCATGTGTCGAGCAATGGAGCTCGACACGTGGCAAGTGATACCAATTGCATTTTTGGTGTTATATAGCATGACGAAATTATCCTTAGACTATTTTAAAAAATCATTTTGAGTCCCACAGACTCAATTTTAATATATAGTAGATTATATTTAAAAATATTTAAAAAAAAACCTTAATAACCCGATGATCCAAATCGAGATTTGGATAAGCAAATTTTTTTACTATTCGAACTTTGCTTAGAGCTCTAAAAAAATTTCTATCTAATTTTCTCTCTACATTACTGATTTGCAATATTTCCTCCATTTACGCAAAGAATCCTCTGTATATTCTTACTATCCTCTTATATTTTGGATAAAACTTTGAATCTTGTTGACAACTTTGTTTCCTTCTTCCATTCAAAATTAATGGAAAAACCATTTTAAACAAAGCAAAAGGCATTCAGACAATAATCCAAAATTGAATTTAAGTCAACAAGTTTGCAGAACTTCCATTACTATGAGCTAAGATTGTTTTCAAGGAGTTTAGGGTTTTCTTGGAAGTTATTTGCAAATACACCATGATGGATCTCAAACTAGGCGATATCCATGTAAATGGAAACATAAACAAATCCTGTATCAGTTCATCAACTAATCTCATACCCAGCAAGGATCCTATATGCATCAACCAGTCACCGGAAACTCGGGAACTTTTTTCTGAACGCCGGGGAGAAATACAACAATAATTCGGGTTATAAGGTAGAGCTACAATTACAACATTAACCACGAGATCCCGGACCGGAGCACTGTCCCCTACTCGGATGAGGATTTAAACCAGGTTCTTCTACTCTTATTTCGCGCACTGGTTTTGTGAAGCTACATTTGCACTTCCTGCAAACCATGGCAGACCAGGATGAATGCACTGTTTTGCATCTGCTAGCGAAACAATCGGTCCGAGGAAGATGCGCCACAAATCAAGTATTATTGTGACCAACATTGCAGCACCTAGAGAATCAACAGCCACCCGAGGCAAGTCCCATAGATCACCAGGTTTCTCATCAATCCTGTGAAATGGGGTTAAAATATATTATCCAAACAAAACAAATACTACACTATTTGCATATAAAAGAAAACCGGCATCTATAACCGGCTTTTTTTCATGATTTACGGTTTAAAGACACCTCAATATGTTGAAACAAAAATGTTTCTGCCATACTATCGTATGAACTAGTCAGACATGTAAATAGGCAGAGAAGTTATGACATGGGCTAAAGGCATATTATATAACTTTTAAAATAAAAGGAAACCGGCATCTATAACCGGCTTTTTTTCATGATTTACAGTTTAAAGACACCTCAATATGTTAAAACAAAAATGTTTCTGCCATACTACCGTATGAACTAGCAGACATGTAAATAGGCAGAGAAGTTATGACATGGGCTAAAGGCATATTATTATAACTTTTAAAATAAAAGACCGGCATCTATAACCCCTTTTTTTTATGATTTACCTCAATATGTTAAAACAAAAATGTTTCTGCCATACTACCGTATGAACTAGCTCTCATGCAAATAGGCAGAGAAGTTATGACATGGGCTAAAGGCATATTATTATAACTTTTAAAATAATATCAGCAGCAAATGAGCCTTTACTGCTATGCAGAGGTAATTTATTCCGGTCCAGATATCTAAAAGGAACTGATGAAACAAAAGCATTTTATGAGCAATGAATATGGTTCCACACTTTCTTCTAGACAAACAAACATATAGTTGGATTAATTTCTTACCTCAGAAACATCGGGAAGCTCACGATGAAGTATATGGCATAAAACAAAGACCCCACTTTATACATGGATGCACGATCCACAAAATCATAATATGGGAACTGCACATGTCCAAGATAAAGTGTCATTACTAGGTTTACTTCACAAATCAGTGGCCCCATAGCATTGTAAAATATATGACTTGTTTCAAATGAAAATTCTTCGAAAAAGGGCAGAGTGAAAAACAATCAACTTTGAAAACACTGTATAGAATTTCACCAGTAGTCTTAAGTTTTGTAATCATGGGGGATTAACAGTTACATATCAATAAGCTCACTTAACAATCAACTTTGAAACACTATATGGAACTTCACTAGTAGTCTCTAGAAATCTTAAGTCTTGTCATGGTGGGGGACTAAAAGCTAATACATATAAGCTCGGTTGAAAACAATCAGCTTCCTGAAAACTATATAGAACTTCAATAGTAGTCTTAAGCTATGTTGCTCCGACTCTTCATTTTTCTTGAAGTACCCGTGCATGACATCCGTGTCCGACACATATCAGGACATGGGTATGGGGATATGATCCTCCAAGGACCCTCCAAATACATGAAAATCTTGGAAAAATTGAACATACCCGTGTCCGACACTCACACCCGAGTCCGAGTAACATAGGTCTTAAGTATTGTCATGGTGGGGTCCGGACATGGGTATGGGGATATGATCCTCCAAGGACCCTCCAAATACATGGAAATCTTGGAAAAAATTGAACATACCCGTGTCCGACACTCACACCCGAGTCCGAGTAACATAGGTCTTAAGTATTGTCATGGTGGGGAATTAAAAGATGTTCCATAAGCTCAGTTTACACTTCACACGTCATGCACATCCGTATAGCAGGATCTGTTAGAATGTCAGAGACCACAAGAAATAACGGATAACCAAAGTTTTTCTTGTTGCATGAAATGGTTTTTTTTAAAGAAAACATGATGATCGTAATATGAGTTGCATTAGCCTTTTATTAAACATTAGTTCAGAGTTCAGACCTGAGACAAACCATAAACACTCCAGAATTAAAAGAAAACGAAGCCTCAGTAATATTGACTGCATGCTTATATAGTTAGCTTCAAGGTAAATTACCGAAAGCAGGAAACCACATTACCACGTACATTAGAAATAGCTAAAGTCTCAAGGTATGCTATGAAATAAGAAAGGGCCAAAATCCATGCCACCTCAGCAGCCAACTGAATTTTCTCTGGCAAGCCAGCAATAGAATGTCTTAATCTACGAAGTGTCATGTTTGATGTAACATGGTAAAACAGGAAGACAACATGTGTGAGAAGGAAAGTCGTGTGTGGCACCTGCAAAGAGAAACAGATAAATTGCACCAACAAAATCAATAAATTGATAAAGCCAAAGTAGCATTTAGCCCGGAATAAATAATTAATATCTGCAGCTTACATTATTCATTTTCCAAGATGGGAAAGTGTAAGAAGCTCCTAAAACTGTGAAGAAATAATGGGTCCAAAAATAATTCCCAACGTAACTAAATATTACAATCCAGAGACTGGCCTGCAACAATGACAAAAATTACAGTTAAGGCCAAGAATAACTGCACATTGGAGAGGAAAATCATGTTCGAACGTCACATGATAAGAACATACACCTTATGGCATAATCCAGGACACTTATGTTAAACAAGTCAGTTTGGACTTCATTTCCAGAACGAATAACAAATAAATAAGGAGTTTTCTCATGATAGTTGACTGATCATGTAACAATAAAATATCACCTTGAACCTTTTCTATTTTGCTTACAGGTCCCATAATTCTGACACACAATATCTAAACTTTAATAAGGGTCTTATCGTATTTGTAAAACTAAAAATATATACTCCTGACATCAATCAATACAAGGAGTTTCTTGGTGCAATTGGAATATTAAATATTTTACACTGACATACATATTAAACAAAAAGCCACATTCCAATCTTCACATCTATTTTAGACTCTAAGCCTCTATTAAAAGACTGACTGTATCATGTGCAGAAGACAGGAGATTCTGCTGATAATGCCATGCTTGAGATCATTAAAAGTTAGTGAAACCATGAATAAGCATAAAAATTAAAATGGAAATTGAAGAGCATGAGGAAAGTATTCTACGTATAATCATGTAACCATCAACTTAGTCTAAACCATGATGCAAACTGTACTATTGACCATTGAAAGAAGTAAATTAAGTGCAATACAAGGTAGCAAGGAATAAATGCAAAAGATGGTGCAAATAGTACAGTGTCTCAGTAATCCATGAAAATCATAATAGATCACCAACTAATGACAACAAGCATTAGCAAAAATCTGGACAAGCTAAACATAAATTCTGTGCATCAATAATCTGTTTTACAAAAAAATATGTAAAATGATACTCTGGTAAACACTTGCCTTGACCCAGTATCGGTCTTTCCAATGTAAGCTGCTGTCAGCCTGCCAAATTCCACAAGGGAAGGAAATAAAAATGTTTTTAGCATGTTAGAAGGAAGAGGGGGAGAAAAAAAAGCTAAGCTGCTCAAGCTCCTTCCAATTAGCCTTCAAGTAATTAAAGAGTTGCAGTGTTTAAGACAGCTTCTTATAATTCAACTTCAGCACTGGTAAGTCAAAATTAATGAGCTAGTTTGCAAAAGCGGTCAATTCTCACAAAGAGTGAGAAAACAATCCTTTCTTTTATATTTGAGGGGCTAAACTCCTTAAGCAGCGAGAAATGGAGCCATGAGATCCCTATAAAATTGCTGAGACAAGCTTTGACCTGCTAGAGAGGATTTTGAAATCCGGGTTAAGCCCAGAGGCAAGCAATGCATGTTTGAAGCAAGGCAGTAACCAAAGCAATCAACCTCCCTGTGACATGGACTACTTTACAATTCTATGATGTACTCAACAGCTCCCTCCATGTCAGATTAATGTTCTACAAGAAGAAAAAAAAACTCTAACCTGGTGGATAAAATTACAAGATTTCCAACAAAGAGGTAAATCTTTAGTATTTCACCATTCGTTTGATGCTATATCACATCATATACTTACCACAATTATTTCACCAGAACTTTATGTATATATATTGACCATATTTAAGTAAAACCATGCAAATACTTCATCACCATCAGGGACGAGCATATTTTTCTTATTTTCAGTTTAAATAATAAAGAATTATACAGATTACTATGAAGAAGAATTTTTAAAAGTCGGAAAGAAAAAAGATAAGAGGTTACATAAGTCAAGAGCTTACCTTCCCAACAACTAGCATCGGTATCAAGAACGAAGGAATTGCTGAAACCAAACCCAGCAGCAAATATTCCAACTCCGTGAAGTTCTGTCAACGACCATAAATATATTGTTTAATCCTAAGTTCACTTCTCAAGTACAAACTCGATCATTAAACAAGTTAAAAGAGGGGAAAAATCAATTACAATTCTTAAGAACAGCCATTTATACACAAAAGTTTAATTCAGTAAAAAAAACAAGTATAAACAAACTGAGGAATGTCCATGAATGCCACTCTCAGTCAACAGTGAATCATCCAACTTCGCGAAACCAATCCCAATTTTAGCAATTAAGCTAGCCAACTAGCATTCCCCCATTTACCCATACTCTCCTTTCAATCAAATTGCTCACAAATGTAAAACAAGCATAATTAATCACTTCATTTTATTGTAACATGAAGGTAAAACAAAGAACAGGATTTGATTAAACTATTTGGCATTTGAAAAATCCTCAGATTCATTAATAAACATGACATTTCGGATAAAATCAACCATCCTTGTCATAAAAAATAAAAAAAAATCGACTAACTATAAACTCGGAGCAAATCAAACAAAGTGAAACAATTAATGGTAACAAACCTCGTAAAGTTTGAAAGGAACGACGATGCCCAAAGAGAGAGTGAGCCAAAACGGAGTGTAACAAAGAAAGAAAAGCTCGCCCCATCTCTTACTCGGGTTGGAAGCCAACCATAAACTTGAAGAAGAATTACCTGATTTCCCACCTGCACATTTCCCAAACACTGGTTTTGTCAGTAAAAACAACGGGAATTTAGTTACCTAAAACAAATATATATATATATATATAAACAAAAAAAAAAAGGTAAAAAACTACGGATTTGAGAAACAAAAAGAGTGTCAATTTTACCACCCATAAATGTTATCGGGTATTCAATTTCTGGGTTTAATCTTTACTTGGAATGGGAAGTGGATTTGGTGAAGAAGACTTAAGTGTGATATGATGAAGTAGAGGAATAAAGGGCTGAAGCAGCTGCTTGATTTGAAGAGAGGGACCAAAGAAAGATTCCCTTTTCTTCTTTTTTTTTTTAATAATTTTTGTTGTTTCTTTCAATGGAATCAAAGTCCATAAATAATTCCAAAAGTCAGACTGTCGTGCTAAATAAGAAACAAATTTTATTCTTTCTTAAAAGCTGGCAGTAACTTGACATAACATGTTCTTGGTTGTATTTTTATTCATTCTTTAAGATTAAAATAATAATAAAAAATTAACTTTATAACTATATATAAATTTTTATACTTTTATTACTCTCAAATAAACTTTTATCATTTAATTTATATTTAAATAAATTTTTAAACTTTAATTTTCACTCAAATTAAATTTTAACTTTTAATTTATATTTAAACAAACATTTAATTTTATTCAATCTTTTATTTGATATAAAAATTTATTTAGATACAAATTAAAAAATAAAAAAATTATTTAAATATAATAAAAATATAATTTTTTTTCATTTTTTAATAGTTTAACTGTTATTGAATAATGTGGGGAGTTAATAAAAGTTAGCATTGGATTTTGTTGGCTCATAACTTATATATATACTCGTCGTAAATTTTAAAAACTTATTGACAAATTTATATTTTAATTTATTGTTTTATTCACTAATTATGTTACCTTAATAGTTTAATAGTGATTATCCTACTCTTATAAAAAAACAATAGTGATTATCCTACAAAAAGGTTTGATAAATATTACTTTATTTGTGGTATAAATGCACATATAACAATCATAAAACCCATTTTATGAAATTATGCACTCTTAAGATATAAGATAGTAATCTATTATTAATACTGTGTAAGATATATACTTTTATATAAAATACATATGTAAATGTGAGTAAGAGTTATAATTATATAATGAACTAACTATCACTATGTATGACATACAGAATACATCTAAGAAAATAAATCAATAATTAAGTTTATAAAATGTAATCAAGTTTTTGGGGGAAATAACAAGTAATGAACCAAATTGAGATTTAATGAATCCAAATCATTTTTTATATAGATTTAATAATTTTAAACACGATATGTTTAAATACAATTAACAGTTTTAATATACGTATCGTATTTGTGTTTATAATTTTGATACATTTAATAATTTATATTATGTTTATATTTACACGATTGACATAAAAAAAAAAACACGATATACGATGACTAATCATATTTTTGTGATCTCATCATTGGTGAGTTGAAATCTTTTTGTTTTGGATAACAATTATTAATTCTTAAAAATTAAAGATCAATATATTTGATGTTACTGAAAATAAAATATTGTTTTATTTGAAAAGTATAAAAATTAAATGTCACATTATTAGGGTAATTGACCAAAAAATGATGGATGAATTTGATTTAACAATTTATTAAAGTGTAGGACCCAATTTTGATAGATTAGAATAGAGAAACTAATTCCATAATTTCACATAAGTACATAGATAAATCATACAATTTGACCAAAAAAATTGATCAGGCCTCGATTAAATTGGATCCACCAATCCAACGGCTAGAAATCTGAACAAAACCTTAAAGAGTAATCGCAGGAGATAAGACCTAGGGGTGAATTCGGTTCGGTTCGGGTCGGTTATTTCGGGTTTTACAAATCGAACCGAGAAATTTGATTTTTTCAAATGAGTAACCGAAACCGAACCGCAATAGTCAAAAGATCGGTTATAACCGAACCGTCGTATCTCGGTTTGGTTTGGTTATCTGTTTTCCATTTTTTTTGGGCTTTTGAAAATTTGGACTTTATTACATGTTATTTTAATATGTTATTTATGCCTAACATGCTATTTTCACAATCAAAGTATCTTAGTTTTTAAAATTTTTTAAAATTGTCTTTTTTCTTATAGTATTTTTATTTTTTTTCCACTAATTTAGTAATAAAATATTTATTTTTATATTATAAAAATAAAAAATAAATAAAAAATCAATTAAAAAATAAAATTCGGTTCGATTCAGTTAATTGCGATTTTTGAACTTATAAACCGAAAACCGAACCGAATCGAAAAAACCGAACTAATAATCGAACCGAATTTTAACTAAATTAAAAAAATCAAATCGAAACCGAACCGAACACTACGGTTCGGATCGATTTTTGATTTTTTCTATTTTTTTTCTCAGCCTTAATAAGACCCCAGTAGTCAAGTACTCAAGTATTCAAAATTACGAGATTTAGTCGCACGTGTGGGTCCTTTGGCGGGCAGGCGGAACGGGGCTGCTTTTTTGAAGATCTGACACATGATAATATTGGTATCCAATAAGAAAAACGCAACGTCTATTGCCACTGATCTTAAAACCTAAAACCCTAGCGTCAACCGTTGTTTGTCTGCGTTTCGCTTCAAAATCAGGGGAAGAAGAAAATGGCTCAGCTTAAAGCCATATCATCAACTTCGTCTATTAATCTCGCTTGTTACGGCCCCAAAAGAAGTAATTTTTTTTTTCTCTTTTTTTTTTAATCTCTTTTCAGTTCCTGCATTGCAAACTTTCTGATTGTCGCTTCTTTTTGTTGGAGATTGGGGCTGGATTGTTTAGTATTTTTGAATGATTTTTTAGGCTGATGCGTTGTTTTAATTCTTGCATTTGCAGACTCATTGTTCTATCCTGATAACTTGATCTGCTCTAGAAAGTTGTCCTCTTTCCAAGAGGTAATTTTTACTAAATGATATGATCAAAATATCCCTTTTTTATAAAAAAAAAAAAAACTATTTTTGGATCCTCTCTTTGTTTGTAATTCTCTATTACAATTTGCAGTCAACATGTGTTTTTGAAATTTCATTGACAGTTAAGTGGAAGGGCAAGTTCTCTCCATGGTCATGCAATTGTTAGCAACAATGGGTCTATCACTCTAACACCTAATAATCAAGGTGAGGGCAAACATTGCTCGGTTATTCGACATTTTCAGTCTATGTTGCTCTGACTCTTCATTTTTCTTGAAATAGACATATCCGGACATGGATATGAGGATATGATCCTCCATGGACCCTCTAAATCTATGAAAATCTTAGAAAAAGTTGAACATACCCGTATCCGACACTCACACCCGAGTCCGCGTAACATAGTTTTCAGTAACATGGAGATTACCCTTTTTTTCTTTTAGGTTTTGTATGTTGCTTCTGCTTGTGTTGTTTGTCCTATCTGCAGGAAACATATTTCAAATAACTGAAAAAAGAAAGGGATTTCATGCTGGAAAAACCTTTGAGTTATCCTAAGAATCACTTAAAATTAAACCAATTCAATGAGAAATGAGAAAATTGAAAACTATAAGTATATTGGCTTTTGTCAAGATTGATTGATCAATTGGGATCTATAAAATGTGAAATCATATCATATAAAGGATATACAAAAATGTCCAAGACACCGTGTATGTGAAGATGCCAAGCTTAGTAAAGTCATTTGGTAATTGTGGTTGTATAAAAAAGGCTTGGATGCTTAGTAGAGTTCCTTAGGTTCCTTAGTAAAAACACGCCATGTGTTAAAATCACACACTACATTTATTGCACATAATAAGCATAGACCTCCTCTTCACCCCTTTATTGAACAGTTACCTTTAGTGTATTAAGTGTTTTAAAAATTATATGGTAAATATTATTCGTATGACAATTATAGTTTACCGCGGCACTTATTATGGCTCTAATTTACTTCATTGCCATAGTTTTGCCAATTCGAACTTGAACTCTATATTATTGTTTGTTACTTTATTTAACTTTATCACAAGTATATAGAGTTAGCAAGCAGAAAACTTTAGAAGAATTTCTTCCATTTTGTTTTCTCTATAAGCCGCTGTTGTTGGATAATTCATCTTGCATATCTGCTTCGTCACCATTTCATAGGCATCTTCTGAGCTCTATTGCGTTTTAGTTTTAACCTTTTGTGTTTCATTACATCTGCATTTTCATTGCAAACTTGCAGGTATTCAAGCTGTTTTGTCCAGCAACAGAGAGATGGAAGTTTCCACGGCTACAAAGGGTGGAGGGCTGCGAGGCAATTTAAACAAAGTTGTTTTAGCCTACAGTGGTGGCTTAGACACTTCTGTTATTGTTCCATGGCTAAGGTAGTTCTACTGTTTTATGTTATATATACTAATACTTTTCGTTTTTTTTTTTGGTCAAAAGAGTTAGCACCTTTCTGTCATAATTCTTGAAGCATCTATCTTTAAATGAGTAGCTCCGTATCATGAAGATGATGGTTAAACTGGAATTGAATTTTTACTATTAGTTTTCCTTGATCCTTTGGACATGCCTTTTTTAGAATAATAAAAAAAAAAAACCTATATGATTCATTTCTCTGATTTAAGTATTTTGCTTTTGCAGGGAGAATTATGGTTGTGAGGTTGTTTGCTTCACAGCCGATGTTGGCCAAGTAAGTGAGAGTAACAAGTTTGCTAAACAGTTTAATTTACTTTATGTTCTTGTATAATGTGGTTTAAGTTTTATAATGCCATTTTATTATGTGCACACTCTATCACCCCATTTCAAACTTTTACAGGGCATAAAAGAATTGGATGGTTTGGAAGAAAAGGCCAAGGCAAGCGGGGCTTGCCAGTTAGTAGTGAAGGACTTAAAGGAGGAATTTGTGAGAGACTATATATTTCCTTGCTTGCGAGCTGGTGCCATTTACGAAAGGAAATACTTGTTGGGGACCTCAATGGCCCGGCCTGTTATTGCAAAGGTTGCTACCTATTTTGGAATTTGTTAGGTTCTGCTAGTTATACATTCTGTCAAGCATAACATAAATAAAGCTCCTATTGAAGCCTACATAGCATGCTTCCTCAGTATTGCAATTTTTACTTTATTTGCTTTCTTCGGAATCCTATTTTACCTTCTTACCTTTGAATGTGATTAAGGTTTGTTATTTGAGGGAATGGAATAGGTGTTAGCCACTTCAACCTCTTCTACTAAATTATTATGATATAATGATCCCTGTTTAATAGAAGAGTCTCTTGTTCTTCTGCAGTATCTTTATTTTTTAACTGCATTTTCCTTTTATGCTGGCTCCATTTTCTTTGATTTTTTTTTTTTTTTTAACTTTTGTGGTATTGTGCTTTTTATGACAGGCCATGGTGGATGTTGCCAGAGAGGTTGGGGCAGACGCTGTTTCTCATGGATGCACAGGGAAAGGAAATGATCAGGCATGCCTCTCAACCAAGCTTTAGTTATTATAACCCTTCTATTTCGTCAAACACAACTCGTATAATTAATCTTTTATATGTATTTCTTCAAACACAAATTCACTAGTATATATTTATTCCTCCAGGTTCGCTTTGAGCTCACATTCTTTGCTCTAAATCCTGAATTAAATGTTGTGGCTCCTTGGAGAGAATGGGATATTACAGGGAGAGAAGATGCTATTGAATATGCTAAGAAGCATAATGTGCCTGTTCCAGTGACAAAGAAATCAATATACAGCAGAGACAGGAACTTATGGCACTTAAGCCATGAGGTCAGTAACTAAGTATTATTTGTCTGTTTCTTTGTAGGTGCTTCCTATGTTGCTCCGACTCTTCATTTTTTTTAAAGTATCCGTTTCCGACACCAGTGTCGAACGTCTATCCGGACATGGGTATGGGGATATGATCCTCCAAGGATCTTCCAAATGCATGAAAAAACTTATAAAAAATTGAACATACCCATGTCGGACACTTACCTGTATCCGACACTCATACCCAAGTCCGAGTAACATAGGGCGCTTCAATCTTTTGTATAAGCTCCTTTGCTTTACTTAACATGATCATGTTTGCCTCTCTCTCTCTCTGATATTAATCTATCTTGGCATTGAAGGGAGATATCTTGGAGGATCCAGCAAATGAACCAAAGAAAGATATGTACATGATGAGTGTTGACCCAGAAGATGCACCTGACCAACCTGAGTATGTTTCCCTGCCTCTTAATGATTTTCATGCTATTTTACTCGGACTCGGGTGTAAGTGTCGGACACGGGTATGTTTGATATATTCTAAGTTTTTCCATGTATTTGGAGGGTCCTTGGGGATCATATCCCCATACCTATGCCCGAATATGCATCGGACACGAGTATTTCAAGGAAAATGAAGAGTCGGAGCAACATAGTCTTCATGTGTTTCGTATGCGAATTAACAACTTTTTATGCGCACAATGTCTCCAGATATGTGGAAATCGGAATTGTTTCAGGCATCCCTGTTTCAGTTAATGGAAAGAATCTTTCACCGGCTTCTCTTCTTGCTGAACTCAATGAGATTGGTGGGAGACATGGAATTGGTCGTATCGACATGGTCGAAAACCGGCTTGTTGGTATGAAGAGTCGTGGAGTCTATGAAACTCCTGGTGGTAACATCCTATTCAACGCTGTTCGCGAACTGGAGTCTCTAACCCTTGACCGGGAAACCATTCAAGTTAAAGATTCACTTGCCCTCAAGTATGCTGAGATAGTTTACGCAGGAAGGTGGTTCGATCCACTTCGTGACTCCATGGATGCATTTATGGAGAAGATTACTGAAACCACAACCGGTTCTGTTACTTTGAAACTATACAAAGGATCAGTTTCTGTAACTGGTCGAACCAGTCCCTATAGCTTGTACAGGGAGGATATCTCATCCTTTGAGAATGGGGACATATATAATCAAGCTGATGCTGCTGGATTTATTAGGCTGTATGGTCTTCCAATGAGGGTTAGAGCAATGCTTGAGAAGGGCATCTAAGGGTTTTTTCTTCTTTTTTGTATCAGCGTCTGGAATTTCAAGGCTTAACTTAATAATATGATGATATTGTCAATGGATTAATTTTCATCATATATTTTGAGGCTCCTTCGAAATCCTTGGTTAGTGTTCCTTGCTCTTCCTCTTTTTCTAATTTGTTTTCTTACTAGTTTATCTTCCATGGAGGCGTCGGTTGGCCGAGCCGGATTGAGTTTGAGTCGGGTCATTTCAGAATGGAAAAAAAAAAAAAAAAAGTTGTTTTGGGTTTCAGGTTAAATCGAGTTTTGGTCGTTTTGGGTCCAAAGCATTTCGGATTCCGATCATTTGGGTTTAATACTCGAATTATCCGAGTTCAGATCATAGATTTCAGATTATTTTGGATCCGAATTATTGAGTTTTAAAGTAAAATCGGTTTAATTTCATATTATTTCAAGTTAAACTTTCGGATCATTCGGATTTGGATTATTTTAGAATCTAGTTAATTCGAATTTGGATCATTTTGATTTTGGATTGAATGGATTAGAGTTGTTGAATTTTTTGATCGAGTTTAAATTCGAGCATATGAAATAAAATTTTCGAGTTCAGATTAATTTCGCAGCTGTAACCTATGTTACATGGACTCGGATACAGTTATCCGATACGAGTATGTATCCAACTGTCTGACTCTTCATTCATCGAAATATTGGACTAGCGGAGTCGGCTAAAAAGTGTCCAAAAATAGGATACGGATACGGAGATACGTTTTTTAAACCTAACTTTTCTACAGTTCCAACCTATTAGGATATATCCTGTTTAATTCAATGGCGGACATAAATGCTTTCATCTTTTGGAATTATTGTCTTATATAATTTTATAAAACTACATTTGGGCTTATAATTTAGGTGGATTTTATTTAATCATATTAAAAGTAATGAGACTTATATTTTAATGGGGCTTATAACTGAAATGGGTTTATATTATCACACATATTACTAGGCTTATATTGTAAATGGAAATTTCCTTTTACTTTTCTAAAAGAAAAGCTTGTTAAAGAGCTACAAAACCCTAAGCCTATCACATGGATTTGTTTAGAATCTCCCGTCGGTTTAGTCTTTCTTTTCTCTTATTTCTTCATCAAAATAGATCATAATCTCTAACCAAAGGAAAAACGCAAAAAGCAGGTGACCGTGTAATATAAGAATTGGTTCACACTGAAGTTGGTTTCAAGTTTCAACCTTCTATCTTCCTTCTCATCTCTATAACAATTTTAATTTCTTCTTATTTTACTCTTTTTCTTCATCCTCTCTATATCTTCCTAGACCAGTAACTTCCTCAATTCCTCTTCTACTTCATTTTTTTTTTATTTTTTTTATTTATCAATTTATGGATTGAGTTTGTTTTAATTTGATGTTCATATAACCCAACAATCATCTATTATCTCTGCTATTCACTTTCTTCATTGTTGAGTTGAAATTACCAGCGTCGTGTCAAACGAGTCCATGTAACATAGGCTGTAACACCATGAAAATGAAAGTGAAAGATTCGTAGGGGTGTTCATTATTCGGTTTTAACCGAATTAATCGACCGAATTCTAATTCGATTAATCGGTTAATTAAATAAATATCGATTCAGTAATCGGTAGACCTGCTCAAGGGTCGAGCAGTTTGCCCGATCCAGTGCAGGTTTTTGTTGATCCGGGCTGGTCCGGATCACTGTTCATAGAATAAAAATATATTTTTTATTTAAATTTAATTATAAAAATATAAAAAAATAAAAAATATTTTTTTATTAAGGGTGAAAAGTGAATTCGGGCAAGCGGGGCAGCCCGGGGCAAGGAAGTTGAAAAATTTTCGAGCTGCGGCTCGACTCATTCGCAGGTCTAGTGATCGATTAAGGATTTTGATAAATTTCGATTTTCGATTAATCGAAATTAACCGAATTGACCATATTAACATAAATACATTAAACCTAACTTCTTTATGCTTTCTTAGTTATTTTAGTATATTTGATATTTATATTTTATTATAGCTTTATTATGATTTGATTATGGATTTTGGTTGATTGGATATATTATTATGAGTGAAGTACAATTAATTTGTTTTGACATTTTGGTTGGATATAAAATCATCTATTAAAAATAAATTGAGTATTTAATTTGATTAATCGAAAACCGACCGAATTAACCGAAATAATTTTGATTTGATTAATTCACCTCTTATACTATTTAGTTAACGGTTAAAAGGAAATTTTTTTAATTAATTATAATTCATTATTAACTGAATCGACCTAAACACTCCGAAAGATTCATATATTCTGAATTTCAGAAATTTCAGAGCCCATAAGAGTATCCATAAGCCCGTGGGCCCAAAAGGTTGAACGTGACGTAGCAGACAAAACTAACGGTTGTTAACGCTTTGTCTAGAACTGTACATTTTGTTGATCGAATTAAACCCTCTGTTTCTCTCTCTGCCATCGCATGCCATGATCACTACGCTAAGCCACCTAAGCACCATTTCCGCCGCAGCTGTAACGGCGGCGCCGCCACTCTATCGACTTCTTCAGCTCACTGTTAACAGATTCCATGGTGCTGCCCAGCCGCAACTTGATACCGACTATCCTTACTACTACTACTGGTCATCACAGGAGCCTCGCCGTGATCAGCTTGTTCAGTCAACTCCATTGGCTGACACCGAAGGATCCGTCCCTTTAAGAGGAGTGCAGTGGGCGTTCATTGGAAGCCCACGCGCCAAGAAGCACGTGTACGCTGAAATGTTGTCGAAACTTCTAGAAGTTCCCCATATTACAATGGCGAGCCTTGTTCGTCAAGAACTCAGCCCTCACTCTAATCTTTACAAACAGGTCTCCCTCTCTCCCCTTCATTTCATTCTTTTTTCTTACTTCTTTGTTTCTTGAATTTGTTTTTCCTTATAATTCTTTGATAAAGACAAGAACCAAAGAATGATTATTCGACAGATTTACAATTTCTTCCTTTTTTTAATCTGCCCTTTGTTTGATTGATAACTTTTACATGATTTAATTACTCATTTGTCCTTTTTTCTGCTTTTTTTTTTTTTTTTTTTTTTTGTGTGTGTGATTGTTGAAGATTGCAAATGCAGTTAATCATGGTGAGCTTGTCCAGGAGGATATTATTTTCGGATTGTTGTCGAAGAGGTTGGAAGATGGGCATTACAGAGGTGAAACTGGTTTTATTCTTGATGGAGTTCCTCGATCACGGATTCAGGCTGTAAGTATTTTACTGCTAAAAAAATGGCTTTTATTATGTAATTATCCATGTTAGCTATTTTTTTTTGCATTATATATGATATGAATCTGCTCATAGTTTTATATATAACCGTAGGAGATTCTGGATCAACTTGCTGAGATTGATCTTGTTGTGAATTTCAAGTGCATAGAAGATTTAATGATGAACACTCAAGGAGGTGAGTTCTTTTCCCTTATGCCATGATTCTTCTGACTTCCATAGTGCAACATTTGATATGCCTTTACAGCACACACAGCCAGACCTAATTCCTTCATTGCTATTGTAGAAGCTTCATGGACGGAAAGACTCCAAGACTATATCAAACAGGTAGTCTGCAATCCTCACATCTCTTTACATCGAATTTATATATATATATATATATATATATATTTGTGAACTTTGTCATTAATATTCAGCATTTATGTTGCTTCGACTCTTTATTTTTCTTGAAGTACTTGTGTCCGGCGCATATCTGGACATTAGTACAGGAATATGATCTTTCAAGGACTTTCCAAATATATGAAAATCTTGGAAAAAATTGAACATACCCGTGTTTGACACTCACACCCGAGTTCGAGTAACATAGTTTAGCATTATTCTTTATTCATCACCTCTGTCCCTCTGAAACATATTCCCTTTATTTGCGTAGTCTCAAACCCAAGAATTTATCTACTAGGCAAGGCAACCCTACATCTATGTTACTCGGACTCGGGTGTAAGTTTCGGATACTGGTATGTGTCCGACATGGATATGTTCAAATTTTTCCAAGTTTTCCATGTATTTGGAGTGTCCTTGGAGGGTCATATCTCCATATCCATGTCCAGATATGTGTCGGATACGGATACTTCAAGAAAAATAAAGAGTCGGAGCAACATAACCCTACATGATCATTTATCTTAATTGCTTTCTAGCTTTTTGCTAATAATTTAGAATCTGTGTTATCATTATAATAATACTTGAATCGTGTTCCTCTTTCTCGACAAAGATATCCAGATGCTTGAAGAGCTAAGATTAGAGATACCACACATCTTGAATTGTTTGACTTTGAGCAATTGTTTATGAGTATCTGATTTCAAAAATTTGCACCTTTAACAACAGCTTTTCTTTCCCTGCAAGCAGTTGAATTAACAAGGGTCGTGCCAGTCCATGTGTTAACTTTAGATAAGATTTATCTGCACCTTTCATTTCCATTGTTCCCCTGTCCCATCACTCTTGTTTAGCATTGTTTTTGGAACAGTTTTTGATGTCAAAAGCTGCTTTTCACCGCAAACGCAATGCTAAACAGGTAAAAAAAAAAATTGGGTTTTGTTGTTGAAATCATGGTTTGAAAAGCCAAACCAAAAAGTCAAAAAATATAGCTTTTGAGCTTTAAAAGCTGGTTTTTGGATAAAATGACTTTATTATCCTCACATCTCTACAAATTTATTATTTTAAACATATATTTTTTTGACATTTCAATTTCCCACAATACTTTTTCACGGTCATGCCAAACACTTAAAAGTTTTTAAACCACAGTTTTTCACCGTACTTTTTAAACACACTTTTTTCAATCAAAACTTTTTTCAGCCCAAGCTTTTTCCAAGCTAAACCTTAATCTCTTTTTGGATTTTTTTTTTGTTGCATAATTGAAGCCCTATGAACTGTGTAAGAAAGGGAAAGCTGAATGATGAATGATCTAGCCTCTTATGTGAAATATCTCTAAATCTGTCAGTCTTGGTTAATTATTGGTTATATACAAAAGAAAAGATCAATTATTAAAACCCATGGTGGTTGAAACAATCAAATAACTTCTTTTAACATGTAACTTCATTATTGTTCACTTTTCAAGTTTCCAATGAGCTTTCCTGATATATTTCCTAAAAAGTTTTCCATTTACAGTTCAGATCATTAGGCTGTTAAATCAAATATTATTGAGAATTTCTATGACATAAGCAAGAAGGGATGAGGTTTTGATGAATTATCTTTATGGCATTTGTTAGAGTAAGCCGCTAGAAGATTATTACAAGAACCAGAAAAAGCTTCTTGACTTTCAAGTTGGCAGTGCGCATGTGGAGACTTGGCGAGGACTTTTGGCTGCATTGCATCTACAACATATGAATGCTGCTAGTGCTAGTCATTCACAGAAACTGACTGTAGGGTCAATTTTGCCCTAAACTCTTGATTGCCGGTAAGAATCAGTTGCTAACTTTACTGTGAATATAAATTTCAGTATCTGATGGGTGGAAAAATTAACAGCAAGTACATGGTGGAGATTACTAGATAGTATATGTTTCCCAGCTTTCTTGTAGCCCTAATATAAGCTATTTCGGCAATGCAATTATCTATTAGTTTCTGACTATTTTACTCCGACTCTTCATTTTTCCTGAAGTATCTGTGTCCGACACTTATGTCCGACATATATTCGGACATGGGTATGGGGTACGATCCTTCAAATATATGAAAAACTTTGAAAAATTTGAGCATACCTATGTTGGACACATACCCGTATCCGACACTCAACCCCGAATCTAAGTAAAGTAGGTTTCTGGCAATTGAGCAGAGAAACTTCTTCAAGTTTTTCTCCTCCACCCACACCCTCACAGGCACTGTTCTTTTTGGTTTCTATCACCCATTGATTTTCCCTTCGCATGCCATTTTGAACTCTTGAGCATTTGCCTGAAATATAGTACTTGGTTGTTTTTGACACGGTTAACTAGACATTCCAAATAAAAATTCATGCAGTACATTTCTAAACATAACCCGAGACTTAACCTAGTTGATCAATGTAGCCACCCATAACAAGTGACATCAGCAGATTTAGGGTTCGAATTTCAATATATAAAACTCATTTTCTTATTCCCCGACCGCGGTACTCTTTATACCAAAAGAATTTCTAAACAAAAATAAAGAGTATTACAACAAACTTGCTCACAATGTAAAGAACTAAGCAGTGCTGAATCTTTGTTCACAATCTGCATTTGCCTGGACTTGTGCTGCATATTGCAAATTCCAAAGAATGTCCTCAAAAGACGGCCGGCTCCATAATTCTGGACAAATGCACTTATTTGTTATGGAAATCACGATCGATATAGATTCTTGCGAACAAGTAGCTGAAACAACTGGGTTCATGAACCTTGCACGCCCATCCTGGTTGCTTAAAGATGCCTGTTAAAATGCCGGTATATATAATCTCAGAGATTTTTCTATAAATCAAAGGACAATGTAAAAGAAATCCGGAATTTAATTCGGTTGGTTCATGCAGCTTTTAAAAAGTGGCATCCAAGAGTAGAGGTGAGTATTAATCGGTTTGAACCGATTTAACCTATCGAACCGATCAAATTTGGTTAATTGGGTTTTGAAATTAATCGATTTATGAAAATCGGTTTAGTCGGTTAGTTCGGTCGGTTGTCGGTTTTTAAAATTGATAACCGAATAAATCGAATTAACCGACGCATTTAATTTTTTTTTAAAATTTTATTTTAAATATAATATAAATAAAATATATTTACATAATAATTTAAAATTATATATAATATAATATATCATTTATATTATATAATAAAGTATAATAAATAATAAATAAATTATTTTTTAAATAGTTAAAATCAATTAAACCGGCCGAACCGATCAACTTAAGTCGGTTTCGATTTTTTCGGTTTTAAAATCTTTGTTGGTCGGTTCGATCGATTTTATAGGTTTAATTGGTTTTCGAAATTTTGAAATCGAACCGATCGAATGCTCACCCGAACAACAGGTCTGGGGTTCAAATCCCCTAAGCTGCGATCTTTTTTTGTATCCTAAGCTGCGATCTTTTTTTGTAGAAAAAAGACAATGTAAAAGATAGGTACTGGACATGACTATATGTTATACCAATTCATCTCGAAGAGTCGCCTCTTTCTTAGCAGCTACCAAGGATCCAATCATTGACTCCAATAAGATGAGCCCAAAGCTATAAACATCATCCTCTAATCTTGTCATTTGCCTCGAAATATTGTTCAAATAGTAAATATCTCTGCTTAAAACTGCTAAATCCTGAACCGACATTGACAGAAAAATTAAGCAGATGAGCCAGATCAAATGAAAATAGAACTTACCATGATTTAGAATCCTCTCCTTTTGGCTGCAAGTAAGTAAGAATATGGTTGTAAGTTTGTAATCAGAAAAGGAATATTGCGAAGTTGAACCATTTTGATTAGCATAATAAGGATTCTTAATCTTACCCCATAATTGCTGGTTTCTTCCGAGATAATCGACAGCCCGTAGTCACCCAATTTTGTCATTCGATGCTCGTTGAGCAAGATGTTATTCGTCTTCAATCTGTTGTGAAAGAAACCAGGAATAACTCCAGTTTGCAAGAAGTGAACAGCCTTGCAAACACCAATTAAAACTGCTAATCTTTCTGTCCAATTCAGAACCTCTCCAGGACAATTCTCTACCCAAAAAAAAAAATGAATGTAATGCGTAATCTTAATGGATATGGTAATAATAAAAGAATCTAAAAGTAGAAAATTGGAATCCAAGATTGCTACCAGAGAGACGAGAAGGAAAATTCCCATTAGGAATGTATTCATATACAAGGAAGACTTTGTTCACGCTGCAGTCATCTTGTCTAACTTCAATGCAGTGCCCCAAAATGCAAACCAAATGCGGGTGGCGAATCTTTGCAAGCATATCCAACCTGAGTTTGAGATTCCGAATCGAGTATTTGTTTGATGTAGGCAGGCACCTTATAGCCACTTGGATTCCACTCTCCAATCTTCCTTTGAAAAGCTGGGAAATGAATGTAGAGAGATGCAGTGTGAGGAATAACTGAACAAGGGTCATTAGGGTTAACATGTAAATTGATCCCCGAATTATATATTTTTAACGATTTAATACCTAAAAAAAAAAAAAAATCATAATCAAGTACCTGAACTTTATTTCCGTCAAGCAAGTTAATCCAACGGATTAACGTTATTACATAAAATGTTGATATGATTTAGTTGACAAATACTAAGTCACCACGTATCAGGTTAAGGTCAACCATGGCACGTTAGTATTTTACGTAACCACATTAGTCCATTGGACTGAATCAAGTTCAAGCATTGATTGTGAATTTTTTTTTTTTTTTAAGTACCAAATCGTTAATATATGTATAGTTCAAGGGCCAATTTACATAATAATCCATTTAGGTATTGCAAGTTCTAGATTTTAGTAATTTACCTTTCCATATGAACCTTCACCCAGAAAAGCAGAGTTATCAAAGTTGTTTGTAGCTTCCTTTAACTCTTCCGAAGTGAATGATCGACAAGCTGGGAGACCTTGTGCCCCAAATTGCAGCTTCAGAAATGTACCCTGAAGAAATATTCATCAAATTTTCTCATACAAAACCATTTCCTAGTGATAATTAAATTAAGCTATTTTTCTAGTTTAGTGAATAACCTACTTGCATTGGTTAGGATCTCAGAAGAGAACCCTGCTTTTGAGTTGTCTTTTACTGATTTGTGCAGCAAATGTTGCTCCGATATCCCTCGAGGGCAGTACCTTTTACACACGATTAGACAGCCAATAGCCAGAAGAACAATGGCAACAGCTATTCCTACAATGAGACTGACTAAAACTCCTAAGCCTTTGACACTAGTTTTGCTCCTATACATATGAACTTCTGGTTGTTTTCTGCAATATGAATCTGGGTGCTGATGATTTCCATCAATGGATAAACAATTGCCATTGAACTTAACAACTTTGTTGCCTGATTCAGAGTGTAAACAAGAAGGCAAACTTCCTGTTAGCCTATTGTTTGACATATCAACAAACACAAGGTGGCTGCCACAGCTTAGATTGTATGAAAGTGACCCAGTTAATGTATTTGATGCCAAATTCAAGTAACTGATATCTGGCAATGAGAAAAGTTCAGCTGGAGGTTTGCCACTTAGCATATTGAATGAGATATCAATGTGTTGAAGAAGCTGATTTTGGTGGCTATATTGTGGGGGAATTTCCCCCAAGAAGGAGTTTTTGCTGAGGAAAACCATAAGTAATCCTTTGGGAATTGTTGGCAACTGAGAATCTAATTTGTTTCCACTTAAATCCAGCAGATTCAGATTTCTTAAGCTGCTAAGATCTGGCAATTTCCCTGATATCTCATTGCTAGACAAATCAAAATTAATGAGAGTAGTAATTCCTTTTATTGAAGATGGAAAAGGACCTTTCAACCTGTTATTCCTCAGGCTCAAACTTGTCAGATTAGACAAAGAGTTTAACCAACTAGGAACTGTTTCATTAAAGAAATTATCATCCAAAACAAAAGTTTGAAGCTTCACCAATGTGGAAATCTTAGGAGGAATTGAGCCAAAGAGAAAATTGGAACTCAAATCTAAATACTCAAGTGAAGATAACCTATGAATTTTATCAGGAAGAGGACCCCAAATGCCCAAAGAAACCAGACTGAGAACTTTCAAGCTTGGTAACCTTGACAAAGTTGTAACAAAAGAATCCATTGAGAAACTCTCTGATAAAGTTTGATTTGGTATTGCAAAACCATGAAAATCATTAAACTTGATGGAAGGCTTATCACCCATTATTTTGAGCTCAGTAACTGAGTTGAACTCGCATGAGATGTTTACTTTTGCAGAAGGAGATAAAGAACAAAATTCTGTTTTACGATCATACCATATCTCAAGTTGCTTTGGGTACTCCAAATGCTTCTTTAGCTGAAGCAGAACCTCTGTTTGAGAGTTTTGTAATTGAATTTGATTAATTACAATTTCAATTACTCAATTAATCAAATTCATTTGAGAGTCACCCAAGATAAACAAACTCCATGAAGCCAACAAGCTCTTGGCTGAGTGGCCAAGAGTCTTGGGGCATGAAGTCTTGGATTCAAACCCAAGCAACCCCTCCCCTACCCAATTATCAAAAAAAAAAAAAAAAAAAACAAACTCCATGAAAGACATAATAGTAAAAACAAGCTGCAAATCTCCATGGAAAGTTTTCTTTGCCTTTTATATATACTTCAGAGTTCAGAAGAACTGAATATAAACAGCCAGATATGGGAGAAGCCACTTGAACCTGGTATGAAGCAAAATGCAACTCAGACAAGAGCTTATTATTACTGAAAAAAGATTTGAAACAGAAGATTCCGACAATGAATGACACAAACTTGTCACAAGTTCGGCAAAAACAAGGTAATGAAATATTTAGCACTGAGATTCTGAAAAAAACTTTACCTTGCAGTTATAGAACCTTAAAAGCTGGAAAATTCTTCAATGCTGAACTTTTCAGAAATTATGAACTCATCTTCATTTAAGCAGAAACAAAGAAACTGCAGAGTTAAGGAGAAGCAGGAGAATTAAAACAGGTCCAGGCCCATGGATAAGCATTCACTTAAAAAAAATGATCTTTGCAAAGAAATGTTATTCTCTGGAACTAGAAGTATTTTTACTCTCTTTTTTGTTATTTTTTCTGATTTTTCCTTTTATTTTATTCTTTTATCAAGTGAATGCCAAAACCACTTAATAACGGCAAGGAATAATAAGCTTGACTTTTGGGCTATGTTATTCGGATTCGGATTTGAGTGTCGGATACGAGCATGTATTCGATATGAGTATATTTAATTTTTTCTAAGATTTTCATGTATTTAGAAAGTCCTTGAAGGATCATATCCCTATACCCATATGCGGATATGCATCGTATATGGATGTAGGACAGATGTAGGACACCGTTACTTCAAAAACAATACAAAGTCGGAGCAACATAGTTTTTGGGAGTGTAAATCTAAGGATTTTTAGGGGCGGGTACTATGTTATCTGGATTGGTGAGTGTCGGATATGTATCCAATTACCAATATTAGTATACTTAATATTTTTATATATTTAGAAAATCATATCTATACTCATATTTAAATATGTATCAAATATAAATACTTTAAAAAAAATAAAAAATTCGAATAAGAAAATGCATTTACTACTTCCACATGGTACTCTTCTTGGAGGCTTCAAGCTACTTCCAACAGTAATGGAATGGGATTGTTTTGGATTTAAAACCACATAACTCTTTCTTGAACGCGTTTACGCAGTGAATTCAGACAGTGGTGAAAGCATAAATTCTTTAGCTTAGTAGCAGGGACTTGCTAGAAAAGCAAGCAAAATCCAGTTAAAAGTTAAAAAACGTTAGATTCCTCCTCTTTTGTGATAAAACAGGTAATTCTTGAAATTATCTCGGAAATGGGTGTCTCAGAAATCCTTGCTAAGAAACTATTATCATTTACTCTCAATTACTATTTCAACTTTTTTTCGTTTCTTTCTCTGCTACTATTAGTGTTTACTCTCAATTACTATTTCAACTTTTCAAACTTTTTTTTCATTCTTTCTCTGCTACTATTAGTATTATCTATGTTAACCCAAATTTTTATTTTTCTTGAAGTATTCGTATCTTCACATATTCAGACATGGATATAAGATATGATCCTCCAATATATGAAAAAACTTAAAAAAATTAGTATACCCATCTCAAGTACATATCCATATTCGACACTCATCCGAGCTCGAGTAACATAGAGTATTATTTTGACTTATCTGATCAGACCACCAAACATGCCATTTGGTTCACAGCATGGGTAGCCGTAAGACATTAATTTAAATGAAACAGCTTGCTCTTTCTTCACTTACCAAAAGCACTTTGGAAGCAAAACTATAATGAAATTATTACCAAAAGGAAAGGAAAAGGCAGCTGGGAGTTAACAATGAATTTCCTTGGGACTTGCTATTGTCTCCAACAGGAAATTTGGCAAATACCCATCTGCCCATACAAAGTCAGAACTCAGAAGGCCGGTTTAGCTCGCCAGTATCATCAATTTTTAACCATTATCTCCTCAGTGAATTGAATCCTCTATGACTTTGTAGTCCTGAAGCAACAAGATAAGGGTTTTAGCCAGGGCAACGCGTTTGTTGTGGGGTTTTTCTGCAAACTCTGCAGTCTCCCATTGTCTGATGAATTTGACCAATGCTTTTGCGTATCCGTATTTAACACTTACATCTAATACATATTCGGAAATTTATATTCGTATTGGATATATATCCGTATCCGATATTCATTCTCGAATCCAAATAACATAGACCTCGAATACCTTCAACTCATCCCTCATCTACTAAGTTCTACTTAAAGAAGATAGCAAGTTAAAATCATTCCATAGCTGAATACACAAATTAGACACCAACCTTTACTGGAATGTGTACAATGAAAGACTTTCACTTCCAATTTGAGTCAATTTAGCTAGCAAACTGGTTCAGCTAAGGGAAAATGTCAATCGAAGTGAGGCACCTTCATGGCTAATTGGTGCATCAAATTGTTCACTTATAGTTTTAGACTATGTTGTTTCGACTCTTCATTATTCTTTCTTGAAGTATTCATGTCCGACGTCACTCGTGTTCGACATATATCCAGACATGGATATGGGGATACATGAAAATCTTAGAAAAAATTAAACATACCCATATCGGACAAATACCCATATCCGACACTTACATCCGAATCCGAATAATATAGGTTTTAGATTTCATTGTCGTTTTTATGTGTAATGATTCCAGCTTTGGAGAAAGATGATTGAAAACTGAAAATGATAGAAGAGAAGAAAGAAGCCCCACATTCATAAAGGAATTAAGCAATGCAATTCAGTAGGCCATGCCAGCTGATTTTTCTAATGAACAGCAATGAGTGGACTGCCTAGACTTGACCCTATCACCATCTTATTTCTCATTAATTATTGAACCTACACTCCTTAAATGTATAACCTTGCATTCAGGTTATTTGACCAAGGACCCATTTTTTGTTTCTTTAATCAAGAGGAACTTTGAGGGACAGTAAATGAGGGATGAGAAGAGTTTGGACTTGAAACCAAGCAAGTCTTGGTGTCTCTTAGCTTGTCGAATATGTTATCCGAATTTTTTATTTTTTTAAAAATATTTATGTTTGATATTAGTGTTTGACACATATTCAAACATAAGTATAAAAAAACTTTTAAAAAAATTAAATATATTCATATCCGACACTCACCTTCGAATCCGGATAACAATAATGGCAGCTGATAATCAGCAAGCCAAAGACTGGTTAGCAAGAACCATTGTTTGGTTAAGAATGATGAGAATTGAGAGCATATAAGCTACCAAAGAGAAAATGAAAAAGAAAAAGAAGAATGAATGGGATTTGATGTAACAAGAGATAAGTACTGAGATGCAAATTGCAGATGGTCATAGAAGAGAGGCCATGATAAATTGAACTTTCACATTCAACTGCCCCTTTAGTACCAAGAAAGGGCCTACTAAGTTAAGGACCTCTTTTCCTAATAAGATTCGTTTAAGATAATATATATATATATATATATATATATATATATATATATATATATATATATATATATAACCTCAGCTCTTATCATCCTATGAAAATGATTTACATAAAGCAACCATTAAAGATCATTTGTCAAAAAAAAATTCTCTTCAACACGGAGTTTAGTTCAGTTGATTCATGCAAACCTTTAAAATGTGATATTCAGCAGCTTTAAAGTTCGAATTCCGACATCTGCAACCCTTTTTCTATTCCCAGATTGTGACCTTCTTTGTATCAGAAAAAGAAGAAAAAAATCCCTTAGTGAGAACAGTGGCCTCTCTTAGTTACACCACTCAATTATGAGCATATGTTCAAATCATCTGCAGAAAATTTTGAGATCCTTTACAGTTTTGGGGGCTTCATCATGCTAATAAGAAATTTATCGATCAATAGCTTAGCATTAGCAAATACATTGTTCCAAACCAACTGCAATTCAGCCTGTGGAACAAACAAGTCCTAAAGTAAATGAAGGGCAGGCATTGGAGGGTTATAAAGATCAGTTGGGTAACTTTTTATATTGCTAATCAGAGAAAAAAAAAAGTTGATAAAAAGTGAACAGAAACCATATAATTGTAGTAAACAAGCTTAGTGAAAGGGAAAAATTGCTGAAAGTGTATGATTTAAAAAGTTAGCACCAGCCTTAAAGGCTCTAAGCTATCACTAATAAGTGCATGTATTTTTTTTTATTTGAAGAATAAACTTCAGCATTCGAACATTTGATTCTATAATTGATGAATGATCTTTAACTTAAAAAGCAATTTTGAATTCCCTTCCTAAAAAAAATGAACTTCAAATTTTCTTATTCCCATTTTAAACAAACAAACAAAAAAGAAGCTTTCACTAAATTTGTTTAATCATAATTGCCATGGATCAATAGCAAGAACAAAGACATATTGTCGGGACCAAAACCCAAATTTGCAACTTCAACAACAATTTCACTAGGTCTGTCTTATGTTACTCGAATTTTTCATATTTTTTAAAGTATTTATATTTAACATTTGTGTCCGATACATATTCGGATATGGATAAAAGGTATGAATCTTTTAAATATATGAAAGGTTTTTAAAAAAATTAAGTATATCTATATCCGATACTCACGTTCGAATCCGAGTAACATATGATCTATCAGTCCTTTTAAGCAGTGATGATGATCCGAGATAGGGGTGAGTTCGGTTCGGTTATTTCGGGTTTTACAAACCGAGCCGAGGAATTCGGTTTTTTCAAATGGGTAACCGAAACCGAACCACAATAGCCAAAAGATCGGTTATAACCGAACCGTCATATCTCGATTCGGTTCGGTTATCGGTTTTCCATATTTTTTTTGGGCTTTTGAAAATTTGGGCTTTATTACATGCTATTTTAATAGGTTATTTATGCCTAACATGCTATTTCCACAATCAAAGTATCTTAGTTTTTAAAATTTTTAAAAATTGTCTTTTTTTTTATAGAATTTTTAATTTTTTTCACTAATTTAGAAATAAAATATTTATTTTTATATTATAAAAATAAAAAAATAATTAAAAAATCAATTAAAAAATAGAATTCGGTTCGGTTCGGTTAATTGCGGTTTTTGGACTTATGAACCGAAAACCGAACCGAAAAAATCAAACTAATAACCGAACCGAATTTTAACCGAATTAAAAAAAATCGAACCGAAACCGAACCAAACACTACGGTTCGGATTGATTTTCGGTTTTTTTGGTTTTTTGCTCAGCCCTAATCCGAGATACAGTTTCTTCACAATCATGTACTGGGCTTACACACATTTTCTATATGTTACAAGTATTGGACCCATACTAAGGATCATAATGGGCAGAATGTCTTCCCTCTTTCTTTTTTTTTTTTTGTTGGATAAGTAATGTCTTCCCTCTTTCTCTCAACGCTTTTGCGGTCAAAAGCGAAACCCAAAATCAAAACCCATAGCACATCAAAGCCCAAAATAAACCCAAAATAAAATAAACCCCAGACTTGGAGGAACACTGGAACAGTCTAACAAGGACTTAATTAAACAAATCAAAACAATTGGGACTAATTCCAGAATTTGGTAAAAGAATTGCAGGCAACAATATAAAAACTTGAAAGCCTTAAACCCTAGTTACCTATCCCACTCACTCATTTCCTAAACCCCAGAAACCAGCGAACAACTCGAACCCACCCAAAGACACTGCCTTTTCAGTTAAGTTGATAATTTTGAAGCTAACAAAAGGTGGGTTTTTTTGGAGCCTTTATTCAATGGCTCTTTACTTATTGTACGAGTCATCTTCTGGGTATGCGCTATTCCAGGCTCAGGGTCTCGATGAAATCGGTCAGAATACAGAGGCTGTTAGGGACTCGGTTGCGGATCTGAACCGGTTCGGTAAGGTGGTTCAACTCACTGCTTTTCAGCCTTTCGAGTCTGCTGTTGATGGTCTCAACCAATGCAACTCTGTTTCTGAAGGTATTAAAAGGTTTTACATTTTTCTTTGTTTTGTTTTAATTATTTCTAAATTATTTTGTTTTTCAAGCTTCTGGGTTTGTTTTGCTTTATCCTTAAGTAATATTTTTAGGTTATTTGGCTTTTCTGAATATATATTTTTCTGCGTGGGCTTCTGCTAGTACAAGTTTGTACAGTTTTAGTAATTTTTTATGTAAGTTATTGTGTTTATTTGGTGGTTTGATTGGGATGCCTGAAATAAAGGATTCTGCCACTTTCTTTTGGTGGGTTAGTTGATTTTTGCTGATTTTTGAAATTGGTGATATCTGATGCACATGGCTATAACAAGGCAATGTCTATGGCTTACTTCTGCCAAAGCCTCAGCAAAGTTTCACTGATTCTTGCCCTTTTATTTCTATAACTACCTTTGGTTGCTGTATACTTTTAGCTTCATCTTGAAGTTTCATGTGTAACAAGCCCTTCAAACCTATGTTGCTCTGACTCTTCATTTTTTTTTAAGTACCCGTGTGCGACCCATATTCGGACATGGGTATGGCGATATGATCCTCCAAGGATTTTCCCAATACATGGAAATTTTGGGAAGAATTGAACATACCCGTATCCGACACTCACACTCGAGTCCGAATAACATAGCTTCAAACTACTAGCTAAAGGAAGGCACAATGATTGAATTAGTAACTGTGCATATCCATTTGAATGAGGTTGCTTGCTGTTCAGGCTGGGTTAACTATTGGGTTATGTCTGGTTTGATTGGCAGGGCTTATGACTGATGAGTTGAGGAGTTTTATAGAGCTTAATCTCCCTAAAGTCAAGGAAGGCAAGAAGTCCAAGTTCACTCTGGGAGTTTCAGAGCCTAAGCTTGGTTCCCACATCTCTGAGACAACTAAAATTACATGCCAGTGCGGAGAGTTTGTTCTTGAGCTTCTTCGTGGTGTGCGGTTGCATTTTGATAAGTTTATCAAGGACCTAAAGGTTTACAGATTTCTTTATGTTTTACCTTTATTTTCTCTTTCAAGAAGACAGCTATAAGTTTTTATTTTTCTCATTTGCTTGCCTCTATCTTCCTGTCTCTTCTTAAACTTCGTAGCCTGGGGACTTAGACAAAGCTCAGCTTGGTCTGGCGCACAGTTACAGCAGAGCAAAGGTTAAGTTCAATGTCAACCGAGTTGACAATATGGTTATTCAAGCGATTTTCCTTCTTGATACTCTTGATAAGGATATCAATTCCTTTTCCATGAGAGTGAGGTTTGTCATTACTTTACCCTCGAAACTAGCATCTTTTTAGTTTAATGCATGACCATAACTAGTATACTTGTTATTCACAGGTATGGATTTTATGTAACGATTATCCTCTGATTGATTACTTCCTGCAGGGAATGGTACTCTTGGCATTTCCCTGAGTTGGTAAAGATTGTCAATGACAATTATCTATATGCTAGAGTTGCAAAGCTTATAGATGACAAGTCAAAGTTGTCTGAAGAACACATCCCTGCCTTAACCGAAATACTCGGGGATGAGGACAAAGCAAAAGAAATTGTAGAAGCTGGCAAAGCATCAATGGGTAGATCTCTTGTATTTATACCACAATTCAACCTTATAATTTCATACTCCCATTCACTGGTTTTTTTTTTCTCCTCCTTTGCAGGACAGGATTTGACCCCAGTTGATTTGATTAATGTTCAGCTATTTGCTCAGAGGGTAATGGATCTTGCTGAGTATAGAAAGAATCTTTATGATTATCTAGTGACTAAGATGAATGACATTGCACCAAATTTGGCTTCATTGATTGGGGAAGTTGTTGGGGCGCGGTTGATCTCTCATGCTGGTAGTCTCACGAATTTGGCGAAGTGCCCTTCTTCCACTCTTCAGATTCTTGGTGCAGAGAAGGCCCTCTTCAGGTATTTTACTTCTCACCTTATATTCGTATGACATGGTGGAGTTGTAAAATGTATGGAGAGCTGGACTTCTTGCTAAAATTTAGTCCCTCTTTGAGCAGAACATTGACTTGTGTCTTGCTCAAGATCTTGAGTACTATTAATAGACCTGTCCATGGGCAGGGCCGGGCCGGGTCTATGTATGGTCTCAACATCATATTTGTTTGTCCAAGTCTGGCCCGAAATATGGGCCTCAAGTTCTGCCCAATCCCGTTTATATTTGTAAATGGATAGTTCAAACCCGTTTAGACCTGCTCATATTATTTTTTTCTAATTTTTATTTATTTAATCTTTAGTAATTTTATATATTTTTCTTTTATTAAGTTCTTAAACATGGACAACTTAATATACTTTTTTATATTTACACTATAATATTATATATATTTAATATTTGTATGATATAAATTATATAATATATATAAAAATAATATATTATATAATTGAAAAATGGGCCGGGTTCGGGAATGTTGAAGCCAAGGTCCGGTCCATATTTTAATCAGGTCTCATTTTTTTGCCCAAGCGTATTTTTTGGGTCTAATATTTTTGTACAAGCCCTTCTAAATATGGGCAGGTCTTTGGTTTTGGACAGATAGCCCGATTCTTGGACAGGTCCAAGTACTAATCCCAGTGCATTATTTAAATGTTTTTTTCAACATTTTTCTATCCTTAATTTTAAGGCATTGGTTTCACTCATTGCTCGCTGGCATCAGGGCACTGAAAACACGAGGAAACACACCCAAGTATGGTTTAATTTTCCATTCATCTTTCATCGGTCGAGCATCTGCTAGAAACAAGGGCCGAATGGCACGCTATCTTGCAAACAAGTGTTCCATTGCATCTCGCATAGATTGTTTTGCAGGTAATCATTATTGTTCTTTCCTCATTCACCGTAACTTTTCCCCATAAGTCAATCAAATTCTCTTCTTGTTTGCAGAGGGGGGCAGCACTATTTTTGGGGAGAAACTGCGGGAACAAGTTGAGGAACGACTTGAATTCTATGACAAGGGCGTTGCACCTCGAAAAAACATTGATGTGATGAAGTCTGCAATTGAAAGTACTCAAAACAAAGGTACACAGAGCTTTGAATCCTTTTCTTTTTTTACAATTTCAAATGTGTGGTGTCTCATTTTAAGATGTTTGGTAGAACTAAGACGGAAATGCAATACCTTGCACCTCAGGGCCTTGGAAAATTTGATATGTCGGTTGAGCTCAGCTTCTACTGAAAGTGTGGCATGTCGCATGCTGCATTTTTCGCCTGTTGTATTTGTATTAGGGGTGTAATCGAGCCGAGTCGAGCTCAATCGGTAAGAAGCTCGAGCTCGAAATTCGAAGCTCGGCTTGAGCTCGATCGAGTTTCACTTTTAAAACTTGAGCTCGATTCGAGGTAAATATCGAACTGCTCGAGCTCGCTCGATTAGGCTTGATTTTTTAGTAAAAAATGAGCTCGATTTTCATACTCGACTTCAAACTCGATTATTCAAGCTCGAGTTCGAGTTTGATTGAGATTTTTTAATATTAATTAAAAATAAAAAAGATCGATTAGGCTCGCGAGCTAGTTGAGACAAGTATTAGGATACTCGAATTCGGCTCGCTCGAGCTAAAGCTCGACTCGACAATGATCGAGCCGAATTCGAGTTTTTTTTTTTTGCTGAATCCGAGTAGTTTGCGAATACCGGTGTTTCGTTTACACTCCTAATTCGTATGGATTATTTTAATGCATTTACTCTATCGGCTTTGGCAATTATGATTTCCATTTAAAGTTTTTATCTATTACCTATGTCTTATACAGATGTGGAAATGGAAGAAGCACAACCTGTTGAAGCTTCCGCAAAGAAAAGCAAGAAAAAGAAATCAAAAACCGAAGACGTCGTCCCAGCTGCTGCTACAAATGGAGATGCTTCGGAGGATGCTAAATCGGAGAAGAAAAAGAAAAAAGAGAAAAGAAAGACGGAGCAAGAGCAGGGTCGCGGAGAGGAGAAAACAAACGGCGTAAATGGGGATGTCGCCGCCGAGCAAGACGGAACAGCCAAGAAGAAGAAAAAGAAGAGTAAAGATGAAGTAGCTGCTGTAAGTGAAAGTAAAAAGAAAAAGTAAGTCCCAGGAATGATATTTATCAGTATTTTGCTAAATTTTGTCTAATGCAAGCTAATGGTGTTTTTCAAGTATTCTTAGTTGTAGAAATGGTTAAATGCTTTTCTTTTCTGGCAAAAATTTCTTAACTTTGTCTTATGAACAAATTTAGGTGCCTGAGAAATTTGGCAATTGTTGAACTTCCTTCTAGATTTGAAAATGTGATTGTTGTCATTTTTTTTTTGTCGGGTGTGATGTCGGATAAATGTGTAATTGAGCCGATTCGAGTTCAAGCAGTAAGGAGCTCGACTTGAAATTTAAAGTTCGAAACTCGATTCGAGTTCGGTCGAATTTCATTTTTAAAATTTGAGTTCGATTTAAGATAAAAATCAAATTGCTCGATTAAGCTCGTTTACTTAGTAAAAAATTTGAGTTCGATTTTCAAACTCGACTTTAAACTTAATTATTTGTGTTCGAGCTCGAGTTTAAATTGAGGTTTTTTCAATACTTATTAAAAATAAAAATAGTTTGATTAGGTTCGCGAGCTATTCGAGTAAAGCATTAGGGTATTTGAATTCGGTTTGTTCGATAGTTTGAGCTCTGTTCGACAATGATCGAGTCAAAAAAAAATTATATTTAAAAAAATAATATAATTTTTAATTTTTTTTTCAATTTTATCAAAAAATGAACGAAAAAAAAATTATTTAAAAAAAAAGTTTTTCATATTTCTATTTGTCACTTCTTCCATTTTTTTATGTTTTCATTTCTTTATTTATTTACCTTATTGAACAAAATTTAAGAATTTAGTATTCTATCAATAGATCATGGATTATTAAATTTTTACTATTCTTTAAAAAGTTATTTTTACTATTCTTTAAAAAGTTACAAATTTATTTCTAATTAAAGAACCAAGAATAAAGTTTACCTTAGGGATTAAGGGAAGTATAATATTAGAAAAATAAAAAATAAAAGAAAATGAGGATTATAAAAGAAAAAAAAAAGAATAAGGACAAAACAGTAACTTTGAAACAGGCTGAAAAGACCGGTGCTTGAGTTTGAAGCATTGGTGGCTCCTAAGAACGAACCAAAAGTAAGGAACCTTAAAAAAAAAAAAAACATTCTTAAATCTTCAACTACTCTTCCCATTGTTTCTTTCTCTTTTTCTCATTTCTGTTTAAAGTTTAAACCCCAAAACCCTTCGAAACAAAAACGTAAAAACAAGTCCCAATCTCCCCACCAAAACCAAAACCAAATCAAAAAGAGATTGAAAATGGCGAGCAGTTCGGTGACCTTGGAAGATATACCCTCCGAATCACTGATGAGTGAGCTTCTCCGCCGTATGAAGTGCGCCACCAAACCCGAGAAGCGCCTCATTCTCATTGGTACAATTTTTCTTTTCCTAATCTTTTTGGTTTGCCTTTTGCTTTATGTTTTGTTTTGAAGTCGCATTGTTTTGGATTATTATTATTTTTTTAATTTTAACTCTGCAAAGTTTTGGAATTTTAATTTGTTGAGAACTAGCATGGAACTTTCAGATCCGAGAGCTTGTTGAAGTTGGTTTTGTGTCAGAATTTTTTTTTTGATTCGTTTAGACAGAACCGTGAAAATGTAGTATGAGTTTTCAAAGCTCCAAATTCAGCTGAAAACTTTGAACTTCTTTTTTTTTTTTTTTTTTTTTAACTTTTCATTCAATTTAAATGAATAAATACGTCTGTAAAGGCAAAGTGGGGGCATTGGGGGGGATTTTTAATGATTAATTGCATTCTACGCCTGGTTGAGTGAATTGCCTGCCCTCCCCCCCCCCCCCAATTGTTTCTGAAAGTTGGAATGTTGGGATTTTTTCCCCAGAAATTTTAGTTTCTTAGCTTTAGAAAGTGTTTAACAAATACTCATTATTTACGTTTAGAGAAAAAATGGGTCTTTTTTTTTCAGCAAGCTTGGACAGTGGGTTCTGGGTTTTCTTTTTCTTCCTACTATTACTTTGTAAAGACCATAGATTTATTTTTTATATGTTCCATCTTTGTATGGTTGTTGCAACTTGCAACAAAGTCTAGTCCACATTTTCTTTTTTACAAAATGAAATGAATTTCCATGCCAATTTTGAATTTGTATATTCCTTCTGCCATGCAGAAGAAGTAATAGATTTTGGAAGACTAACGATTAATGCCCCTTGTCCAATGACCTACTAAGAAATGAGTATGTCTTTAGTGGTAGAGTTCCATCCATGCAGCGATGTCTAGACAATTGCTTAATCCAGATTACATCTCTTGCTTGCATAGGCTTTGGACTTTACTTTTTCTTTTCCTGCCTTAGTATAAACTAACTCTTTGACCTCAAATCAGATTGGAACTTGGGCTGCTTGAAAGTGAAGAGAAAGATACTAAAGTTTGGTTTTTATATCTATTTTCTACCCAAGTCTCAAGCATTCTTGATTGTCTGTATCATATGGAAAGTGCATGATTGGTAGCAGTCTCAAAAAATAGGGATGGCAAAACCCGATCTGCTCCACGGATTTCACACTGATCCGTTCCGAATGGGGAGTTTTTTTTTCGAAAAGTGGGGCCGGGGTGGAGCGGGGCGGTTTTGGTAAATGTTTGCTCCGCTCCGCCCGTCTTTTAAAATTACTATTTTGCCCCTTAAAATATTATATATATCCCTTTTATATTTTTAGTATATATTACATAGATATACTAAAATCATATAATATTATATATATACTTTATATATATGTATATTATATACATACTGAAAATGTATATATACTAAAATTATGTTCATGAATAAATTATAATATTTTTTTTATAATATTAAAGTAAAAATAATTAGTAAAAAAGTGGGGTGGAACACCATGGAGCAGTTATGGATGTAACTGACATTCATGGAGACGGATGTTTTCAACATCCATACAAGAGGGGCGGATATGGATAAGGCAATTACCATCCCGCCCCGTTTCATTGCCATCCCTACTCAAAAAATGTGCTGCATTCTATTAGCATTCTTTACTTTACCATCGATATTGTCTATTGTTTAGCATTTGGTAGAATGATGGCCTATTTCTAATTATTGGGAAATCTTATGATTGGCAGGTCCACCTGGATCAGGAAAAGGTACTCAATCACCAATGATTAAGGATGAGTACTGCTTGTGTCACTTGGCCACTGGTGATATGTTAAGAGCTGCTGTTTCTGCTAAAACCCCACTTGGTATCAAAGTCAAGGAGGCTATGGATAAGGTCAAATTCATTTTCATTACTTGTCTGGATTATTTTAATGGTTCTTATTAGGTTGCTATTGACTAATGAGGTGTTTTGTGATTGTTTCTCAGGGAGAACTTGTTTCTGATGACCTGGTTGCTGGCATTATCGATGAGGCAATGAAGAAACCTTCATGTCAAAAAGGTTTCGTTCTTGATGGATTTCCAAGGACTGTAGGCCAAGCACAGAAGGTGTTACCTTCTTTAGAATCTTTTATGCTCTCACTCTCTCTTCCCTCCCCGCAGAACCTTGAGTTTTTAAATTTTTTACACCCACACTTCTAATTATGTGTTCTTGATCTTTGCTTTGCAGCTTGATGTAATGCTTGAAAAGCGAGGAGTTAAAATCGATAAGGTGCTCGATTTTGCAATTGATGATGCGATCTTGGAGGAGAGGATTACTGGTCGCTGGATCCACCCTGTTAGTGGTAGGACCTACCATACGAAATTTGCACCTCCTAAAGTTCCTGGCGTTGATGATGTAAGTCAAACATAATAATCGCTCATTTTACTTCTGTTTGTCACATAAATGGGAATTTGGTTGCCAAGGATTTGGGAACAGCCTTTCCACCACCTTCACCAGTTGATGAAGTCAAGTGGTAAATTAAGCAATTTATCACGAGACCTTTATATGCCTTAATTTAATGCAAATTTCTCGGTGCTTTATTTAGATGTCAACCCAGAAACCTCTATATAAGCTGCATCACCATTTTTCAAAGAACTAGTTGCAGTTGTGTTAACAACCTTGCTTCCTTGTTTATGTTCTCTTCAAGGTGACCGGGGAACCTTTGATTCAACGTAAAGATGATACCGCAGCTGTTCTCAGGTCAAGGCTAGATTCATTTCACAAGCAAACTGAACCAGTATGCTTTCTTTTTCCCAACTATTTCTGTGCAAAATGGAAAGATCCACAATCTTTTTCATCTCAAATATTGTAAGTTATTTAGAATTCAAGAATTAGTAGAATAGATGCAAGGCGTTTTACTAAAAGGGGAGATAAAACATCTCGGTGGTTCGTGTAAAATCATAAATGCTCTTTATTAACCTTTTATGAACTATGTAATGTCTAATTTGAATACTTTCTGAATTGTCATTGACATTTTTAATGGCGTTGTTTGAAATTTAGGTGACCGATTATTATTCCAAGAAGGGAATAGTTGCAAAGCTTCATGCAGAGAAGTCACCTAAAGAGGTTACAGATGAGATTCAAAAGGTACTTTCTTGATGAAAATTTGCATTAGGGATGAGTTTCCAAAGGTGCTCCACTCATGAATGTTGGTTCTCTTGACCTACAAACAGAATTTTCTTGGATTTTGCTCATGCTAATCTTGGGAACATATTCAGATTCTCTGATCCATTATTATTATTATTAATATTATTATCTCATTGCTAGCTTGGCTCAAATGGCCCTGTTCTCTTGACTGGTTTAAGTATTGATGATGATGAATGATGATACTACAAATTGTTTTTGGATATTTACTTTAAAAGGTGCTTTGCTTTGTTTGATCCCTTGCAAATCAAAATGTTTAGGTATGCTATTATTCCCCAGCTCTCTACTTTTTCCATTCTTCTGAAAGTTGGGTGGTGAGAAATAATACTTCAGTTGTGACTGAAATGAAATCTGAGAAGATTTGTGGGTAATGGCTATTTGAGACCTAGCAATATTGACACGACACGATTACACAAACACGACATGAAAAAAACAACTAAAATATGACACGAAACACGGACACACGAATATGTCAAAATCTACATAACACAAATTATCAACACATCAAAATTTATACAAATATAAAAACATCTTAAACACGATTATGACATAAGAACACGATATAAATACACGAATTATCAGGTCTAGCAATTACCAATTTGTATTATTATGTGATGATTAACTTGTTAGACAAGGCAAGACAAGACAACCCCATATAATTAACTTGTTTAACTGCAATTCTTGTATGAGTTTTAGATACCAACAATCTAATAAATGGCCAACAAAATTTATGCACAATTCATTCACCAGCTTTTTAATTTAAAACCAACAATTTTTTTTTATTACAAGTCAACTCTAAACCACTGACAGAACCCTTAACAAAGCCACCATACAATAGTAGATCCAGAAACATACAAACTAATCTAGCAACTTACTATGTCACAGCATACTCATGGTTCTATGGGGCATCTTGAGCAAGAGCCTAAAATAGCAGCCATTTAAAAGTAATTAAAGTTATTGCACCTCCATACCAAAGATGTGAGAAGATCATCTACATGTCCACTGTAATCTTGGTATCAAGATGAGAGAATTCTTGAAAGAAGGCTTTGAAATGCTCATATGAATGCTTCACATCATCAATAGCACACATTTCTCGTATACTATGCATTGATAATTGGGGTGCACCAACATCTACTGTACGGATTCCCACACCACTCGCTAGTATAGGACCAATGGTTGAGCCACATGGCATATCGTTCCGCACCACAAACTCCTGCATGTACAGAATTTTCTGAAATAATAAGTTCATCTATCGAAAGGTTGTCATCACAGAAAAGCATTTCTTTTCTGCGCCATCTTCCGACAAAACATGATGCTGACAACGTATCCCCTTGAGGACTGAATATTACCCGGCACTAATGTTACTCGGATTCGGGTGTGAGTGTCGGATACGAATATGTGTCCGATACGTTATGTTAATTTCTTTTTCAAGTTTTTCCATGTATTTGGAGAATTTAGAGGGTCATATCCCCATACTCATGTCCAAATATATCTCGGATACGGATGTCGGACACGGATACTTCAAGAAAAATGAAGAGTCGGAGCAACATAGCCAAGCACTGATAATAAGCTTATTCTGTTTCCTTGAAAAGGTATTTTTAGGACTGAATGAGTTTCTTACTTTCAGCAAAAGCTCTCCTCTTATTATGCTTGGTTTTATTTAAGGAAATAAGATAATGATTATTGATTCAATTCCAAAAGATCAAACTCTCTTTAAGAAGTTACAAATGCTATATAAAACACATGAACTGATGTTTCCTTTCTCTAGAATTTGTACATCAAAGAATTCGTAGCAATCTATATGGTTAAGGATGAAACTGACCTGAATAGGAAGGTTATGCTTCATTGCTATTTCCTTGAATATTAAAGAAGTGATTGCATTGGTTGCATAACGTTGGTTTGCATTGTGTTTGATAACGAGTCCTCCATGCAACTTAGGCTGATGGTTCTCTTCATGTTTGTCCTGTGGAAGATAACACCATATAATAACCTCAGTGCAACAAAATAATTATCTGCAAATGCAAGTTATGACTTTATCTTCAACAACATACCATATAATTTGGGTGCAGGGCATGTGCCATGTCAGCAGAAACAAGGAAACTTCTCTGAATTGCTTTTGTTAGCATCTGAAAAGAAAACCATGCAACAAAATTTCAAAACAGGATGATTTTAACGAAAGCACAATTACTAAGTTTGTAGCCAATCTATATGCTTAGATATTTGCTAACCTATGTTACTCGGACTCGGATATGAGTGTCCGATATGAGTATATTCAATTTTTTTCAAGATTTCCATGTATTTGGAAGGTGCTTGGAGGATCATATATCCATACCTATGTCCGAATATGCATCGGACACGGGTACTTAAAGAAAAATAAAGAGTCGGAGCAACATAGTTGCTAACTGCTATCAAAAGGGAAAATCTTGTATGGCAAGTGATGAGTATCATAATACAAGATGAGCTCAGAAACAAGCAACCCTTCATTTGAGAAAATTTTTTTGATTAAAGGAATAAAGAGATTAAAGAAATTCAATTTTTTTTCTGGGTATTGCAACACCAGCAGTATAGACACTGGTTGGTATCTTGTTAATTAAGAACTTACTGACAACAGCATTTAAAAAATATACTTGCAAATTTCCAAACAGATTGATTGTGTCTTAAAGAGTTTCTTCAGAAACCAAATCACAGCAAACAATTGGAAAGTTACATACAACATAGTAGTTAAATCTTTACAAAACCCTATCATGGTCTTTATTGAGAAAAGAAAAGCAAATGATATCATGAAATACAGGTGCTTCTGATTTTCAATTTTCTATTTTTTTAAGAGAAGATTATCTGGATGCCATATTTATAGGTAATGAAGAAAATTTTTAGACTTCAAAAACAGTGAACCATACAGAACTCAAGTTAGTCCAGTTCATACAACTAAAATTTCACTTAAATATTCACCTAACAGTAATCAGACAAGCTAATTGAGTAGAAGTAGATTCAGAGAATAGAGATGGAGTAGTAGTAAACACCTTAGAATCTGTGGTGAAGGAATTCGTTATTCGTGATAGAGCATCTAACATTGCAGGAGATCCAGCTCCTTGTGCTGAATCAGATCCAACCTCCTCATGATCAAACAATGCCACCATTCTAACACCACTTTCATCTTCAAGGTCGCTTTCAGAAGATGTAGCATCGATCAGTGCCTGGAATGAAATTACATTGTAATGAATGTGAATAATCACTGCAAATTGATATGATAAAACTTTCGCATCCCTCTTTTCCCTCTCAGCCAGTAATGGGAATTTATATCAAATTGGATGGAATATCATATCATGAAACTCCCATTTGCAAAACATGGGATAGGCCAGTAAAATGAAGGGAAATTCAAATATATTGAGTTATGAAAATTTGCTTTGGCAATTGAATTGAATTGGATTATATGATTCTAGTAGTTTAACACCAGTGTTGATTAGCAGGCTAAATACATGTTTGTGAATAGCCAAGCCTTATGTTGCAAATAAGGCATACATACACCAAATGGACACTGGTCCTGAAAACTAAACATATAGCCAAGAGCCCAAGACAAATGCAATGGCATGAAAAGAAGAGAAAATGATGCAGACCATCACAATATATAAGATTGTCTTATTTACCATAAGAGAAATAAAGATCAATTGTACCTGGTGAGAGGTAGAAATGCAACACCAGGATTAACTGATTAGACCAGGGGGAACTAAGCATATAAACGTATAAGCCACACAAGCCCAACTATTCGATATTCCCTTTAAATGTCATAAAGTCACTAATAGTTAATGTACCAAGCAACTAATGCATCTTAAATCATGAAGGAATGAAGCAAACTATGTGCATACCATTATTAGGTTAACATTCAAAATACCAAATATTTCCCCATTTGAGAAGAAAAACACGTAAACACATCTACATATTGCACAGTAAAGAAACTCAACCATAAATCTATAATTTTGCTAACTAGGAAAGAGAAGCAAAAAACTACCCATACCTTCAGAGAGCAAAACGACATACAAAGATTGTCAAGTCTTCCAGAAAAGATAAATTCCTTTGTAGCACCTGCTACTATACTTGGTTGAGTATCACACGCTTGCAATTCAAAATCACATATTTGATCTGGTACACAGCCAAGCTTATTTGCAATCATCTAGATATAAGAAAAGTAATGAATTTATTTTTAGAAAAACTGTAGTTTACTGTACTTAATAAAACACTAGGATTCACAAATTATTAAACCTGCAGCAGAAGTGAGTGATGTCTTGAGTTGTTAGTCGTCTTTTCAGCTGGACCATTTTCAGCAACCTCTCTATTGAGCTCTGCCTGTGAAAAGCAGTTCAATGGATTGAAAAGAGAAAAAGAAAAGAAAACATTAATCCAGTGGAAAAGAAGACATACAGAAAAATTGATATTCTATTCAGTCATCTTTAAAAAAAGTAACATTTGAACAAGCTTAAGCTATTCCTTTTTCAACAATTAAACCACTTGCTCTATAAATGGCAAAACAATCATGAATTGTCCAAGCTGAAGAACCAGCTTGTTAGGCTTGAACATAAGCGTAAGATTGATGTTATCAAGATTTTGTTCAACACTAGCAATCCTGATGTGATTATGGTTTCTCTAACAATATGAATGAATTATTAAATCTTGCAATATAGTCATAGGAAATTGTAAATTATTAGTTTTTGTTCATGAAGCAACATGTAATGGTGAACTAATTATCAATTCACCAAATGTAGACATAAAAAGGCCTTTACCCTTTTCACTGGAATAGAGTTTTAAAACTTTTATGGTGTAGTTGACACAGGGTCAAGATGGTAAATGAACTTAGCCTTGTAGGAACTGGTAATGACATAACTACAATCTGAAAAAGATAGCATGCAATAATTCATGGATCCCAAATTACCTTAATTGATGTTGCCAGGACAGGTAAAAGATGACTCTGTGTGTTCACCTTGAATCCATCATTAACACCCCTACTCACGAGACAAACAAAAACAAAGTAAATACTACAACATTAAGAGAAAAAGAGAGAGAATTCAAACTCCTCAATGTGCAAAATTAGTTAAATCTAACAAGGCAGTTATCTATGCCAATTACAAGCATAAAATACTTGTAGAATTCATCTAGCAAAGCCACCTGTCTAAGTGAATAGCCAGGGTAGGGACACGCATTATAGGCTCATCAATTCTAACTAGTCGATGTGAATAGGAAACCGAATCGCCCTTCTCTTCTTTTATCATCACCCTTCCTGCAACTGTCAAGTCGCGATCAAACCATGTATGCCACAAACCACCTCCATATGTTTGCACACCAACCTCCAGATAATCGCCTTTTGTTACCTGATCAATCCCAGGAAGTCATTTTTTTTTTCATTTATAAATTATCCCTCTAACATTTTAGTTTAATGATAGAAAAAACCAATCACCTTGGAAACAGGCTTCAACTTTAGACAAGGGCTGTCAGTATGAGCACCAACTATATGGAATCCATTTCCAGCAACATATCTAAGAATAAAAAATATTAATGGATAAACAACTAAAACATCTTCTAATAACCATAAAAACATAAACTTTCAATCTTTTTATATAGTAATTGACATAGCTTAAACTGATCCGAACAGCTGTTAGTCAGACCAGTGTTCTTCTCAAGTCCATAACAGCTAAAAAGTGTTAACTTTATCACAAATTTACTTCCATTTTTACCCTACATTATCTTGCCAATCAAATAAAACTGCAAAGTAAACAAATAAGTTTTCTATTTTTGTTTCTAAAGAAAAAAAATCATACTTTTTACCAATAGCAAAAGCAACAATGGTTGAATGATTCCTGGTGAAAAAGTATCTCTTCCCAGCTTCTAACCTCCAATCTTCCCTCTCTAATACTTGCTCATACCCAACCTTTTGCAACCGTTTCTTTGCCTCATCTGCAGTTAAAACAAAAACCCAACAAAATTGCTTCAATGAATTCCAATAAAAAAAAAAGAATCTATATACTATAATAGTAAATTAGTTTGATTAAATGGACTTAAATCAGTGAACTTCCACCAAAGAGAAAGGATGGAAAATGGAGAAGCAAAGAAAAAAAAAAAGGATTACCGACGGCGTGAAAAGCAGTAGGAGAAACGTTTAAGAAGTTGATAAGATCAAACACGATGGAGCTCACTTCAGTCTCTGCCATGCCTCTTCTTTCTTTCGCTTCGATCTTCGCTTTCCTTGGCTTTGTTTTGGTATTTTGTTTTTCAGCATTTCCATGGCATAAATAGGACTCTGGTTCTGTCTGTAATATTTCATGCGTAAAATTTACAAATTCCTAGGAATCCATATATGTTTTAGGCCATGGCCCAAATAGCCCATCAATATTCAATATGCTACTTACATTCTTTCTTTTATTTCTTTTTTTTTTTATATATATATAATCATGATTAGACATTTTAAAAGTCGGATTACCTGTTCGATTTAACAGTCAACTTGAATAGGGTTAGATTTGGAATAAGTTTTATAAATTCGAATCGATCTAGTTGGTCTGAATTATTATTAAATAACTAAAACTATTTTTATTTAAATTTAATTATAAAAATATATACAAATAAATATAAAAATAAAAATAATTTTTAAAAATTTTAATATTTTTAAATAATAATTTACTTTTTTTGGGCTCGTCGAATTGTACTAAACCTTGGACAAGTAAAAAAAAAAATTCTAATCAAACTAGACCGACGCCAATCCATAGACAGCTCTAAACATGATATTTTGTCTATTATTCTATTTCTATTTTAGGTAGAGTAATATCACATTTTTTATTTATCATATAATTTTTTATTTTTTAATATAGTGATAATTTTTTAATCACATTAATAAAATTTAAATTTTTTACTGTATAAAATAATAATCCATAAAATTTTGTATATTATTATTGTTCTGATCTGATGTGATATTATGCTTGAGAAGAATGACTTTATGTTTAAGGAGAGGTAAACTTTTTTTTTTTTATTCGTTCTATTTACCAATATATATTTTTTATAAAGATTTTTATTTGAATATAAATAAAAAAATAAAAAAAAATTTAAATATAATAAAAAGTATAAATTTTATTTTTTAAAAATAATATAATTCAATTTTTTTTATTTAGTATTTTAACCTAAATATATATAAAATTTTAAGTTTATAAAAATGCGATGGGCAATTCGACTTGACAGCTTATAGGACAAAAACAAATTTTAGTGGATCGAACTGTGAAATAAAATTCCTTAATAATAAAAAAAAAAAAAAAGCATATATTCTATACATGATTGTTTTTCACTTATCTTCGTCCCCAAGCTTTTCAACCATTGGCTATCAATTGCTAATAAGGCCAAATTCTTATAAATTACCAATAAGGTTAATGATGACATACTGATTGCTAACAATAGCCTTTCCTCTCTCAAATAATTGAATTTGAGTTTATTTTAAACAGATTTGATAATCCGTATATTCATATTATATTTGTATATTTTTTTATGATATATCGTGTTTAAGATATTATATATTTACATAAATTTTTATACGTTAATAATTCTTGTCATATAAATTTTAACACGTTCGTGTATTCGTGTCGTGTTTTAGTTATTTTTTTCTGTATCATATAATCGTATTGTGTCCAAAATTATCAAATCTAAATTTAAGGTTTGGGTTAAGCCAATTTATGAGTCCAACATAGCATCGTACATTTGAAAGTAAAATTTTTACAGATAAAATTAAAACATTGCGATATGTTTTTTTAAAAAATATATTTAATGAGTATATATCACTTTATTAATTTCGTTTATAAAATATATAAACTCAATGAATAAGATAAATTATTTACAATATTATTAATGATAACTTCCCAACAAATATGAAGTTGACCTCTCTGTCTTTACCCATTTTTTTTTTGGTCCCAGAAAGAAAAAAAAACTAATAACACCAAATTTAGTTGAAACTATTGTATCAAGAATTAAAATAATAAAAAAAAAAAGTTAAATCCCATGATTTTCCCTTTTTTTGTTTTGTTTTGTTCTTGTTCTCTATTACTATAATTCCAGGACTTCACAAACTTATTTTTGCAGTTCGAGCCTAAAGAGAAAGTCCCATATGGATGGTTTTAGGAACTAATCTTATGTTATCCGATTTTTTTTTGTCCGATACATATTTAAATATGAATATGAGATATTATTTTTTAAATATATAATTTTTTTTTTTAAAAAATAAAACATATCTGTATCAAATACATAACTATATCGGTAATTCACCCGAATTCGTGTAACATAAAATCCTACCAGAATGCATATGAAATAAAAACTTTATAGTATTATTTATTTCTAAATATAAATTCATAATTTTCACTAACATATATATATATATAGTAAGAAGCAATTCAAATCCAACAAAAAGTTGAATTTGCAGATGAATCTCTTAAAAAAAAAAAAAAAAGAGAAGTCAGAAATGTTATTGTTAGACTGCAACCATTCAAAAACGGGGGCGGGCGTGAAGAAGGTGCAAAGGCCAGAGGGTAGTTCCGTAATTGTGTCATATTCAAGTTTTTTGCCGGGAAGATTAACTGTTTGTGCAACGAAATAACTACCATTTGTTTCTAGGTGCTTCATATCCTTACTTTCACTAATATTTCACCAAGAAAATTTGGAAAAAAAATCTTAAGTATCTGATAGCTCAGTCAAGAAAGTTTTTTTTTTTTTTTTTCCATTTCTTAGCCTAAAATTGTAAAAGAAACTCATCCCAAATCAAGAACTTGTTGCCAAAGCATTGAAGTGAAGGAAAAGATGAAGTCTTCCATGGCAAGATCAGGAAGGATCATCAAGAACCCTTTAATCAGTTTAACTCCAAGCCCAAGGTCATTAACTCAGTTGTTCTCAGTTTCACCATTAACTTCACTCTTTTCTTCCAAGAAAACATCACCATCCTTCTCTATCTTTCTCCTTTCTTTCCTAGTTTCTTTCACTTTCTTGGGAATTTCCATTGTCAGGTTCTTTCCCAGTTCCCAAGATTCAATCCAATGTTCTATTATATCTCCAACATCCCCATCTTCTTTACACCATTCTTTGCCATCTTCATACTCTCAGATTATCTTGGCATCTTTACTTTCCGGTATAAACTCTTACAATGAGAATCAAGAACCGAGTGTTGTTGGCAGCAATGCCATGGTGCCATTACCAGTTCATCTGGTTCCTGGGAACTTGTCTGAAGAGGAAACAGAGTTTTGGAAACAGCCAGATGGAAAAGGGTATCGGCCTTGCTTGGATTTCAGTATTGGGTATCGAAAAAGGTCTGCCAAGATTTCAAAGGAGAAAAACAGGTTCTTGGTTGTTGTGGCTGCAGGAGGATTGAATCAGCAGAGGAATCAGATTATTGATGCTGTTGTTATAGCTAGAATTCTTGAAGCTGTTTTAGTTGTGCCAATCTTGCAGGTCAACCTGATATGGGAAGATGAAAGGTAGGGATCAAACTAATGAAATAACCTATGTTGTTCCGACTTTTTATTTTTCTTGAAGTACTCGTGTCCAACACCGTATCCGACGCATATCTTGACATGGGTGTGGAGATATGATCCTCTAAGGACCCTCCAAACACATGGAAATCATGAAAAAAATTGAACATACCCGTGTCCGAAACTCACACCCGAATCCGAGTAACATAGGAAATAACATGCAATTTAAGGTTCATATAAAGTAGTTGTCGGATGATGAAAAGAGTTATATCAATGGAGATTTTATTTATGAATCAATCCATTCTATTTTTATTGGAAATTTTCAGTGAATTTCCTGACATATTTGATGTGGAACACTTCAAGAAGAGTTTACGAGCTGATGTACGAGTTGTATCTTCACTACCTTCCTCACATTTGATGGCGAAACAGACCATTGTAACCCAAATTCCTTACAATGTGTCACCGTTTTGGATCCGTGCTAAATTCTTCAAACAAGTAAGGAAAACGACTCTTAACAGACATCTGTTCTCTGTTAATAAATGATCTTTTTTATCCTGTTTTAAATGCAACATTTCCAATAATTCCTGAGAATTTGTTCTTTTTGCCAACTTGGATAGACTTTACATGAGAAATTCTCAAAAGAAGCAGCTATTCCGGACTAGTATATAAAACCAACACGACACGAAGAAAAAAAAAAACGAACACGACATGAATATACGAATTGTCGGGGCTAGGCTAGTATATCTAAATCATGCAACAGAAGTCCATATATCCTTGACTGTAAATTCTTTCTGTTTCTGAATGTTAAGGGACAGACAGAAATAGTTTATCTCATTTTCGAAACATTTTTGGTTATTCAGCTCAATCAAGAAGGTGTTCTTGTACTAAAAGGATTAGACTCTAAGCTGTCCAAGAATCTTCCACCTGATCTGCAGAAGCTTAGGTGTAAGGTACTTCAAGATTTTACTAACACTACTGCAAACCAGTTATAATATATGATCAAATGATCCTTCCTTTGGTATATTTGCAGGTAGCCTTCCATGCACTAAGATTTTCCAGGCCAATTCTTCAGCTTGGTAATCAACTTGCGAGGAGAATGTGGATTGAAGGTCCATATATTGCCCTTCATCTTCGGCTGGAGAAAGATGTGTGGGTCAGAACCGGATGTCTCACTGGTTTAGGTCCAGAATATGACAAAATTATCACCCAGATTCAAAAGTCTCAGCCCCAGTACCTCACTGGAAGAGTAAACATGAGTTATACTCAACGACGGCTCTCTGGACTTTGCCCCTTAAATGCATTAGAGATGGCAAGGTAAACTAGAAAGTAGAAGAAACATTATAAGGCCACCATTCTCATTCAGAATATCAAGGTTTTGATCTATGTTGTTCCGACTCTTCATTGTTCTTGAAGTACCCGTGTTCGACACATATCCGGACATGGGTATGGGGATATGATCTTCTAAGAAAAACTGAACATACCCGTGTCCAACACACCCGAGTCCGAGTAACATAGGTTTTGATTATGGAGTAGTGCTAAAAGAAAATCATGTTTATTGCAGGCTTTTAAAGGCTTTAGGGATACCAAGAAGTGCTCGATTTTACATTGCTGGAGGAGAGCCATTTGGTGGCACCAGGGCTTTGCAGCCACTTACTGCAGAATTTCCAAATTTGGTGAGGAAAGAGACATTGGCACGCGAGGGAGAACTCTCGCCATTCCTCAATAGCTCCTCCGCTCTATCTGCGCTTGACTACATAGTCTCGTTTAGCAGCGACATCTTTATACCTTCCCATGGCGGAAACATGGGCCGAGCCTTACAGGTAAAACAACTGAAAAGCTCTATGAATCTGCCATTTTTAAGCATTGAAACCAGGAAAACTGATCTCTTAAATATCGACAGGGACATCGTGCTTACATGGGCCATAGGAAAATCATAAGGCCAAACAAAAGAACAATGCTTCCTTTCTTTGAAGATTCCTCCATTTCTGATGAAGAATTCAGTAGCATTATAAGATCACTGCATAATAAATCTATGAAACCTGAGCTAAGGAAGAAAGAGAGAGACAAAGATGTAATTGCATATCCAGTGCCTGAATGCATGTGTCGACATGGTACAGGTGTTTTCTGAACAACTCAATGTATAGATTCGATTTGTAGAACATCTGAAAACCATTTTGTTGTTTTTTTTCTTTACACTAGAATCCTGTATATATAGCAGTTTGTTCATTCTATTTTCTTGGTGTCTAACAGTGATTGGCTAAGCCATTCAACCTTTTTTTCTTCTGTTTTTTTAGAGGATGATCCTGTTTCCAATTTGTCCAAAGTTGATCAAAGAATCTTGTATATAATAAACACCATTCAATTTGTGTTTTAATCAATCTTTTCCAAGAAATTTAGCAGTAAATGATCCTGTTTCCATGCTGTCCAACGTTCATGAAAGAATCCTGTATATAATTATACCATTCTATGTAACAGTTCATCACAAACCTTTCCTTTATGGTTAAAACGATTCCTTATAATATTTTTTTTTTTTCTTAATCAGATTGGTTTTAGATTGAAATGCTTTATCTTGAGTCCAATTTTTATAGCTTACATAGAATTGGATATGAGGCTCATCAATGGGTACTTGAAACAACTTTCATATAATCCTATTTGCTTCTCTCTTTTTTTCCTGCCATTTTTGAAGTAAAAGGTAACACCTAAAGACATGATGAACTTTTAATCCATTGGCTAGGGCCAGCTTAATTTAAAACTTCAGATTGTATAGGAACGTAAGGCAAGATTTTAGACCGTATCCATCAAAATTTGCTCGTAAATTAATTGCAAAACTTAATCTTTTAGTATGCTTGTTTTCTGTCAGCTTTGACAAAATCATGGTACCATTTGGCAGATTTCTTGGGTATACGCTTGAGGTTGTTGTTGTAATCAATGTAGTAAAGTCCATATCGGACGCCAAAGCCTTCTGACCATTCAAAATCATCAAATAAACTCCAATAGAAATATCCTTTCACATTCACGCCATTCCTAAGCAACATAAAGCACATTAATCAGTTTTCTAAGCCAGTGAAGGATATATATTGTACCAAAAAAGGATATATATATATATATATATAAAACAATGAATTTATGTAAAAACATAGTATAATACTCTATGTTATCCGGACTCGAATGAGTGTCGGATACGAGTAGGTGTCTACGGATATGCTCAATTTTTTTTAAAGTTTTTCATATATTTAGAGGATTATATCCAATACTCATACCCGAATATCTGTCGGACACGGGTATTTTAAAAAAAATGAGTGTCAGATACAAGTAAGTGTCTATGGGTATGCTCAATTTTTTTTAAAAGTTTTTGAGACCTGGCAATTCGTGTATCCTTGTCGTGTTCGTGTATTTTTTCGTGTCATAATCGTGTTTAAAGTATTTTATATTTATATAAACTTTGATAAGTTAATAATTCGTATTATATAGATTTTGAGACATTCGTGTATTCATGTCGTATTCGTGTTATTTTTTCGTGTCGTGTCGTATTGTGTTCGTGTCGTGTTTTTAGTTATTTTTTCCTTGTCGTGTAATCATGTCGTGTTCAGTATTGTCAGGTCTAAATTTTTCATATATTTAGAGGATTATATTCAATATTCATATCTGAATATGTATCGAACACAAATATTTATAATAAAAAAAATGAAAAGTCCAAGTAACATAGATAATACTTACTTGATTGCCTTGCTGATTTGTTGCAAATGTTTATGAACAAATTCAATTCTATGTTGATCGTTTAGCGCTTGATGAATTGGTACGCTGTCGTTTTTTTCCTCTGTAACACCTATACCAAATGATTATGAAGACTAATTAGCAATGACAAAATGAAAAGTATCTAAGAATTCAATAGAAAGGAAAGCATGAAAACAAGTTTCCAAACCATTCTCAGTAATGTAGATTGTAAGGTTTTTATTGTAATATTTCTCCATAAACTTCAAGATTTTGTAAAGCCCTTTGGGATAAATGTAAAGATACCAGCTCCCTTCAGCTTTTGGACCAATAGGAACTCCATTCTGAAACACTGCCACAACAACACAACAATAATATCTTTACTTATAAGTATTCTTCAAAAATTGGATTAGCAAGAGGGATGTTAAATTGGGTGAATAATTGTCCTAAAAGTTTAAGCTGATAAGAAAGGATCCAACTATTATATTTAAGTTCTAATATGCTCCCTCACGTGTAAGCATGATGAATAATTAATGGGCTTACATGTGGATCCAAGTGTAGAAAAAATGTGCAAATTGAAGAAGGATTAGAGCAGCAACATACAACTCGATGGATAATAAGACATTGGGTGAAGAAATATTAAAAGGAGAAAACGATTGTCGAATCCAAATCCTCTGCCTCCATTTCCCTGCCCCTATCGTGCCTCCACTCTTGTAACAAGCCGCGAGTCCCTTTTTTTGTTCTCTTCGTACCTGTTCGTTTTTAATGTTTGACCCGATTCTTTATCTAATAAAAAAATCGATTTCACTTGGAAAAAAAAACGGATACAAAGATGATGCAAATAAAGGAGATGGTGTTGTAGAATTCACCTATTCGATCACCGATAAAATACCGATCAGTCTTATTTGTATTTCGTAGCCCCTGTTAAAAAGTCGAAAACAAACGAGGAAGAAAGCGACATCGAAAAAACAGACCCGCGGCTCGTTACGAGAGTGGGGGCAGGGAAAGGGGGGCAGAGAATTTCTATTCACGATTATCAGGGTTTGAACTCGAAAGTTATAATACCATGTTAAATTAGGTGACCTATTGTGCCAAAAGCTTAAACTGATAAAAAATGATCCAATTATTTTATTTAAGTTTCCATAAAGAATAAAATCGGATGGTTGTTTTAAATTAATAAAGTTGAATTTAAGATTACCTGTGGAGTTGACATGTTCATCTGCCAAGAAACTTACTGGTGCAGCTTGTGGATTAATTGGAACATTCTTAGCATATCTTGAGGTATAGTAATTGATGCCAATGAAATCAAAAGATCCTTGGACCAACTTTTTCTCTTTTTCATCAAAAACGGGCAGCCTATCCTTTACCAATCTTCTCATGCTTAGTGGGTATTGTCCTCGCACCAGAGGTTCCATAAACCTAGAAGCCACACCAACAAGGCAACAATGCGTTCAATAATTTACAGTAAATTGCTTCTCAAATTTCCCTAAATAATTTTGGATTTTCATTATAAATTTACTTGAGAAATTGTTCGACAAAGAGTGATTTTAATTACTAACCATCCCAACTCGAAATCCATGGCTCTTTTTGCTGCAATTCTATCAAACAATGTGTTTGAATAGGGCTCATAATATTGTCCAACAAGGCTCATTCCAATTTGTCCTCCTTGTGTTGCCTGTCGAACCAAATTCAGCCATTAACAAACATAATAGCCTATAATCTAATCTATGTTACTCCGACTTTTCATTTCTCCTGAAGTATTCATGTCCGACACTCATGTCAGACACATATTCGAATAAAGATATGGAGGCATAATCCTCTAAATGTATGAAAAAACTTAGAAAAAATTGTGCATATCCGTGTCAGACACATACTTGTATCCGACACTCATCTCCGAGTCCGAGTAACATAGAATCTAATAGCATATGGTGCTAAAATGCTCCAACAAAGGGCATTCTCTGGCTTAGTTACCTGATACTTCTCTTTGTAAAGCTTAGCAGCTGTTGCGTGGGCAAGAAGCAAGTTATGGGCAGCAATATAAGGTTCAGTGGCTGCATTACCAGCGAGACATTTTTTTCTATCTGAACATCTGCCTGGTGGAGCCACTCCTGTGGTATACCCGAATTTAGCAATAATTAGTGGTTCATTGATTGTAATCCAGTTTTTAACCCGGTCTCCAAATGTTTTAAAACAAATTTCAGCATAGTTCTTGAAATCGTTCCTGTAAAGAGAAGGCAATTACAAGTTGGTTTAGGGTTTTTTCGGTGTCCGTGGACTCGTGGTTGAGTGTCAGATATGGGTATGTGTCCGACATGGATATACTCAATTTTTTCATATATTTGGAGAATCATACTCACATACCTATATCCGAATATGTGTCGGACACAGATACTTTAAGAAAAATGAAAAGTTCGGATAGCATAAGTTGGAAAGAGCCAAAGACTTAGTATTAAATGTTAGAATGGAACTTACACGATACTGCGATTTAAGAAGCCTCCATACTTGTCTTCAAGGGCTTCCGGTGAGTCAAAGTGCATTATTGTCACAAAGGGCTTGATGCCTTCAATTGATGAAACATAAGAAGGAATTAGCCAAATGACAAAAATGAAATTTAAAAAAATAAAGAGCTAAAATACCAGACAGAAAATGTCTAAACTTAATTGCAGAAAGCTTCTAATCACCATATTTAACCAACTCGTCAATGAGATTGTTGTAGTGATTGATACCCTCCTGGTTTATTCCACCACTCAAAGTTCCATCTACAAATATGGAAAGAATAAAAAAAAAAACAAAAGTTGTAAGTAATTTGCTTTATTATTTTCTTTTTCTTTTTGAAAACTTAAGAACAAAGAGTTACTGGGCAAAATCCTGGTCCAGGGGATGGAAAATCTATAAGCATCTACACCAAGGTCCCTCAAAGCCAAAGCATCTTCCTGCAAATGCATTTAACATTTTGTTAATAGGCTATTGGCGAAATTTTGGTAATTGAGGCCTATGTTATTCGGATTTAGAGATGAATGTCGGATACGGGTATATTTAATTTTTTAAAGTTTTTTTTTATATCATATCTCATATTCATATCCGAATATGTATCGGACACAAATACTTAAAAAAAAAAATGAAGATTCATAGATTGAAGTTGCTAGAGATGAAATTTCAGCCATTGGAACAAAATGTCAAACACTTAATCAAAATTTTAATGGTAACTTGAAAGCCTAAGATGAGAAATGTGTTACCTTGTAGCGGTTATATGAATCGATTGCTACTTCCAAGTTACTTTTGTCCATTATTTTCTCTGCATGAAAACCATAAAGAATTAAAATGAGAATCTTAAATTAATTTGTTGGCTGCTTCCGAAGTTCCAACACTAAAGTGCTACTATTACAAGAAAGAATCATGTAATAACTTAAGGTGCATATGCTAACCTGGGAATTTTCGAACAAATTGGTCCCAAACACTAGGTCCTCTCCCTTCAGAATTTGTTGATCCTTCGATCTGCATTCAATTTGATTATTTAATTGGAATATATTCTTTTTAAAATTATTCATCAATCAGATTGAATCGAACAAAACCTTAATTAAAAATAAGTCAAATCAAACCGAATTTACCGAGATAATTGATTGCCTCGACTTTTTAGTATTAGTATTTATAATGTATTATTTATTTATTTTTAATATTTGTAAGTAAGTACATATGCTAAATATAATGATCTGTTGAATTAATTATTATGAGATACTTGATTTGCAAAAAATTATTTTAAACTATTCATAAAATTAATTGTAAGTCAATTATTTAAGAAAGTATTAGTATATTGGTTAAATATGATAATTGACACAAAATTAATTTTATCAATAGGTATAAGACCTTCTAAACAGTGAAAGGCTGAAAGCTCTATCCATATAGTCAAATATATATATATAAATAAGGTTTTGTTAATTAATGCTTTTAATGTATTTTTTAACATAAATTAATATATTATTTATTATAATAATACTGTATTAAATATAATAGCTGATAATTTTTTTTTATCATTTTTAATACATTAAGTGAAGATACTACTGTATATAATAACTTAAAAAATATTCTTAAAACATTCGTTATCAAAATTAATATATATATATATATATGGATTTTGCTAACAAGTGCCCTTAGGGCACTTGTTAAGGTTACTATATATAATAATATCTCCATCCAATGCATCGAAAATGATGAATAAAGTTGTCAACTTTTGCATTTAATACAATATTATTACTATAAATAATATATTAACTAACCTTAACAAGTGCCCTAAGGGCACTCGTTAGCAATATATATATATATATATATATATATATATATATATATATATATATATATATATATATATATGAGGTGACCCATCCGAAAATACAAAGATTAATAGTATGTGACACAAGATTTAGCTCACCTGAGCAGCAGCAGTCGATGCTCCAAAAACAAAATCACTTGAAAAATCCAATCTCTTGACATTAATAAGATATTCATCGGAGTTTGATGAAGCTGTTCCGACCCAATATTTCTGGGATTTTTTAGTTACTGCATATCCAAAGTTTCAGTGTGATAACTTAAAAGACAAAACAATTAGAAAACAAATTAAAAACCATAAAAGAAAGCTACAAAGAAGATGAACAAACTTTGAGCATGAACAGGCAAGCAAGCAAGAAAAGCAAAGGCAAAGCCAAAGATCCATATCAGAGTCTGCTGAGAATTGCCAGTTGATGCAGTCGAAAATAATGGAAACATTTTTATGGTGTTTAATTGGTGAAGATTGAAGAAAGATGTATTATTCTTTTTATATAAGAAAACTGATAAGAAAATTTTTGATTTACTACCTATTTACTGTTCACTAAATGAATGAAACAGTCCCATCCCATGCAAGCAGTTTTATGTTCTTTGGGTTGATAATTTGATTTGATGAAGTGTCAGTTTCTTTACCAAATTGTTCCCAAAAATAGGCGGTTTTGTTAGCAACTGTCCTGATTATCCGATCAAGTGTTAGTCAGTTTCTAGTTTAGTTTTAATTCTACATTCATTAATTAGAGTTTAATTTTTTTTTATATTGATGTTAGAAATTTTTTAATTTTATAAATAGATTAAGAGATTATCATATGTTTTAATTTTTTCATTAATTTTTTGTTTTTATTTTCTTACAATATTTGTAGGAAAGTTATTGAGTCTAATAATTCAACTGTCGGTAAATGCAATAATTTATCGATGAACTGAAAAGGTTTTGATAATCCTAAAAATATCAGCATAATCTCTTAATATCTTTATGAAAAACAGAAACGCCTAATTAAGCTTAAGTAGAATTAACTTTTAAGAATTATTTCTTAAAAGTTATGGTCATGGATGCACTTTTTTAGATAATTCTTCACCCGTTTTAGTTAATCTGTTGCATTATCTATAAAAAAAAATAATTCATATACTTCTTAAAAATATTTTTTTAGAACACATAATAAGAATTGAAAAGTATTTTGAAAATTTAGAATCATCGTGCAATTTTTTTTTTTTTTTTACATATAAGTAAAGATAATCATTTAATTAACACACGCTCTAGGTCGCGTTATATTTAACAAATTATTTTGTAAATATCTTACAAAAATGACAGATAGATCATTTAATTTAGTAACCTGAGCACCGATATTGTAACCGTGCATTTTTAAGTTATTGTAAAAGTTATATGTTTTAAAAAAATGTACCTAGCATTCTCTTTATTTATACTAATAATAAAATTTGTGATTGAGTTTGATATCATGAATCAAGTGATACCAACTCAATTAAAAAAATTTATTAAAATATCACATAATAAACTAAAAAATATATATTTTTAAGAGCATCGTCATCTTTTATTTTTTGAAAATTAGAGGTCGGGTTTAAATTTATTGTATTATTTTTTCTCACTTCTAAATTAACTAAATTTAATATTTTTAATTAATTTTGTTTTAAATTTTTTACATATTTTTAATTTTTAATTTATTTTTTCAACCGCCTGTTTCAAAATCTAATGATAAATAAATTGGCTTAGCCGACTACAGAGTAGACTTATCCAATGGTCAAGCTATCTGTCCAAACTCAAAAGTCTGTCCATATTTGAGGGTTGGATAAAAATATTAAACCCGAAAAATGGGCTTGGATAAAAAAAATAAGGCCAGTTTAAAAAATGGATCGGACCTTGGCTCCAACATTCAAGGCCTGAGTCCAGCCCGGCCTGATCCGTTTTCTAATTAAATAATATATTATTTTTATTTATATATATTATGTAATTTATGTCATATAAAGATTAAATATATATAATTTTATAATGTAAACATTAAAAATGTTAAGTTGTCTATGTTTGAAAACTTAATAAAAGAAAATTATATAAAATTACTAAAAATTAAATAATAAAAAATATATATTTAAAAAAAATAGAAAAAAATAATATGGACGAGTTTAAATGGGTTTGGATTATCCATTTACATACGAGTTTGGATAAAATTTGAGATCCATATTTTAAACCGAGACAAACTTGAACAAACAAATATAATATTGATACCATACATTGATCCGGGCCGAACTCCGTCTAGCTTGAGCCATAGACACCTCTATTGCAGAGTTTATAGGGGAAAAACCACTAAAACACGTGTCAAATTCCAATAAAACTCTCCGCTAAACCTTATCCCACAGGATCACAGCTCCAATCGCAGAAGTCAGAGAGAAGATCCAAAATTAAATTCCTCCTACTCCTACTTTCTCTCCTACCAAACAATTCCATCTCTTTCTAGCGCCAGCCCCGCCCCGGAATCGCCGATCGTCTTTCACTTCTCCGGCGACATCTTTTTACAAAGGTACTTACCTTACCTAATAATACTTGCTCATACCTACACACATCTTTATCTTCATCTTCGCCGTCTGATCTGTAATTAACTGATATTCTTAGCTGAATCGTGACTTGATCTTCGTTCTAGTTATTTTAATATGCACATTTTTTATATTGATTTTCACTTAACGTTCGAGTCTTTGGCGCTTCCCGATAAGTTGCAATGAGTAGCTATCTTTTTTCTTTTTTTTCTGAGTTTCTATATGCTGACGCGGTGGGTTAGGGTTCTTTAGCTCCAAATAATTTGAGAAATATAGTTATTGAATATAATTATTTTTTTGGTTTTAGGGTTTCTTGTCTTATGTCTTTATACAATTATGACTCTTTTGATTTCTGATTGAATAAGAAGAATTTAATGTATTTATAAGGGTTTTGCTAGTGAGTGCCCTAACAAAATCTTATTTAATGACTGAGATTTTGACCATATTTCTGCAAAGGTTAGCAATCAAAGGTGTTTGCTTTCAATTTTATGTTCTGTGTTTGTAAACTCTTCGATTTTTGTTCTAACTAGAAGAATTATAGTGTGAGAGAGACCGCGTGTCAATCCGATTGACTGTTTACACTGCATTTGCCTGATGTTATGTTGAGTTATGGGCACTTAATTTAAGCATGAAGATTTCCTTGTAGTTTTATTGGTAACTAGCTAGTTCTTCATGATTGTACAATTGCCCAATGATAGTTTTTATTCGCTAGCATTCCCACTCACGCACTAGCCTACCTGTTAAGAGACTCTAGTCTCACTGGTCAAAGAGACTTTGATGTTATGTCAAGACAAGAACCATTCATGCTGAAAGCTTAGCTATTAATTTATGGGTTTATGAATAGGTTTTATTCATATATGATGGTTACAACAACTGATAGGTTAATGGCTTAGACCTTGTGGCCAAGCGTTTTGTTTGTGTAGCATCGTTTAACCAAGAAGAGTCTTAAATGACTTGTAGAGTTTGACTAATCAATAAGTAAATATATTGTCCAGGAGGTGGCATGGGATGGATAGATGCCAATGGCCAGGCTGAGATGGAAGTCAGTCATAATTTTTGTTGTTTGGGAGGATAATTTGAAAACTTAGCCTAGCTTCTACATTGAGATGTGTGGCAGTATTTTCAAATGATCAATATAACCTTCAGTTTCTGCTGCTAAATTTACTTATTGTTTGAAATTTGATAATTTATATAATTCCTATCCAACTTATAAGTCTTCTACCATTGCAGAGCTACTTTCAGCAGCATTTGTCACAGATGGCTTCATCCTTCCGAGCATTCCTGAACAGTCCAGTTGGTCCAAAAACAACTCACTTTTGGGGGCCTGTTGCCAATTGGGGATTTGTTCTTGCTGTATGCTTAACTACCAATAATTTAAGATTATACAAATCTAGGTTTTTGATATGTCCAGTTCAACCTTTTGGACAAAATTATGCTGGATATGAGAAAGATTCAACTTTGTGCTTTATGACTTGTGTCTGAACATTATTGGTGAATTTGTTAGGGATTGGTGGACATGAAGAAGCCCCCAGAAATGATTTCTGGCAACATGACAACAGGTTAAAAATCAAAGATAGTTTGAAAAAGCTTTGTATTTTCTTGGTATTTGTTACCTGACAAAGTTTCTAATTGTTTTCTTCTATTCCGGTTTCGCAGCAATGTGCGTCTATTCAGCATTGTTCATGAGGTTTGCTTGGATGGTACAGCCACGAAACTATCTACTTCTGGCATGCCATGCTTCAAATGAGACAGTACAGCTCTACAATCTTTCCCGTTGGGCTAGAGCTCAGGGGTAAGTATGGCGTTTCTAGTTCACATTGATTTCATTTCTTTTCTATGCAATTGCCATTGGGTTTCCAATGTTGTTTTACCCAACTGTGTTGTCCTTTCTCTGTTTTATATTGACCTCTGCTTACCATCTTTAGAAATGCTTGTGGGAGATTTTATTCTGGTATAAGAATCTTGTCTCATATATAATTTGAGCAAATATTCAAGGTCATGACCAAATCATATGCTAGCTTTACTTTCAGATAATTTCATAACCAGGATTGACTCAGCTTGTTACTGTCAAATAATGTTTACATTCTCTTAAAATCTCTGTAGTTTATGATCAAGAAATTATCAAATACTTGGGATAATAATGCTTCTGCTTTAACCATGTAATTTTGCTATTATAGATGAAAGAGATGACTTTGCTGTTATATTCTTGATTTTATAAAAGGCATTTGGTTTTGCCTTTATTTGAATTTAGAGAAGCATGTTAAGTACATATGTATTACAGTTAACGTTTTTCATAATTTCCACCATATAGGAGAATAATTTTTGAATATCTCAACTTTCTTTTAGTTAAATATTTGTTTATAGTTTTGTTTTAGTGTAGTAGCTATTATTTCGAGTTGTTAAAACACATGGATTCTTGTAGTGAAAGACAAGTTTCAGTAGATCTAATGTATTTTCCAATGTTCTCTAGGTTTTTGTCTGAGAAGAAAGAGGAAGCCTCATCTCAGTAAAGCAGCTTTCTTTCCAAGCTGCTTTTCTTTCCATTCTGAGTTTCTGCTATTTTTGTTGTGATCCCTGAAGAATGTATTCTGAGATTACCTTATTAAGAATTTGCTTGAATCAACTCAGCATTCATTTGACCAAAGCTTAAGCACTGCTAAGCCAATTACTGTTAAGTGAATCTTGATTGGCCCTCTTTGTCATTATGTGTGAGGTACAATAGCTTAGAATTCCTATGTTACTCAGACTCGGGTGTGAGTGTCGTACACGAATATGTTTGATTTTTTTAAAAGTTTTTTCATGTATTTGGAGGGTCCTTGAGGATCATATTCCCATACCCATGTCCAAATAGGCATCGGATATGAGTACTTAAAGAAAAATAAAAAGTCGGAGCAACATAGTAGAATTCTACAATCACTGTTGATTTAATAAACTTTTACTTGATTTAGTTTATCATAAATGTATAATGTGCAAGGATGTAGAATGAAAGTCTTGTACATGATCAATCATCCTGGAGAGAACTTACAGGTAGCCCAATTTCATGTTTCCCTTGTCTTGCAAAAGGCTTTAATGATCGTGTAATCTCTACACGATGCATGAAAGCTGAAACTCGAAAGCATTCTGATCAAGCCTATGCCTTTTGATTTCTACTCAATGAAAACCATAATCACACGAGTCCATCAAAAGGTTGTATCACTTGCTTGAAAGTTGCATGTTTATGTTGTTGGCTTAGCACAAGAATGGAGCCAAGAACAAAATTGAACTCTTTTTTGGTAAAAAAAAACCGTAGTCTAGAGATAGGGATTACAGATGATAGAATTCGAATTTTAAACTTGTGAAAGGTAAGAGTATGAATCAACTGAATTAAACTTTGGATTCAACAAAACTGAAATGATGAAACTAAACATTCGGTTCATAACAGTTTCTATAACTTGGGAAAATCCAATGCTCGAGTTAAAATAAGATAGAATTAAATTAAGTCCTGTTCCTGTAGGGCTCTGCATATTTTTCTGTCAAACCTGCCATACAGCAACACATATTCCTTGGCTTAAATTTCAACCTTCCTGATGATATTGACTATTGAGGTCTGACAGAAGTGCTTCCAAGTGTAAGTAATAACTTGTCTATGCATCATCAGCAGCAATGTGATGTTCTAGACTTTTGCTTCTTTTCTTGGATTTCAACTTCTTGCTTCCCTCCTTTTCTTTAGATGTTTCCTTCTTTTTGCTCCCTCTATTTTCTTTAGAAGACTTCTTTCTTTTTGTAGGCAGTTTTTCAGTTTCATCTGCAGTTTGGACTTCTTCATCTATGTTCTGTGCTTCATGCACAGCTGAATCGATTGCATAGTGTTTAACTTCTGCATATAAGAGAAAGACATTGAAATTAGCAGCCACACTTGGTAAAGAGATATGGTTACCTAATATCATAAAATTCATATTTGAAATGGCTCCAACATCCCCACACTTACCTAATCCTTCTATTAATCCCCAAAAGAAAATGTACAATTTTTTCAAAATCTTCACCACTGAGCAACACTGTTTTCATCTAGTATAATGGACAAACAAAACCTTTAGGAAAGTATCCACCACCAACCCTTTTTTTTCTTTCTATTTGAACATAGATGCATTAGAATTTTCCACCTCCAAGTAATGGTATGAATCACATCATTGCAACTTCCTTGACAGTTGGCATAGGGATGTAAACGAGACACGTGTGCTCACAAACTACTTGAGTTCAACTCGGAAAAAAAAAATCGTATTTGGCTCAATCATTGTCGAGTTCGAGCGAGCCGAATTAGAGAATCCTAATACTCGACTCGAGTAGCTCGCGAACCTAATCGAGTTTTTTTATTTTTAATTAGTATTGAAAAATCTCAATTCGAACTCGAGCTCGAGTTCTAGCACAAATAATTGAGTTTGAAGTCGGGCTTGAAAATTGAGCTCATTTTTTACTAGGTAAACGAGCTTAATCGAGAGAGCTCGAGCAGTTCAATTTTTATCTCGAATCGAGCTCGAGCTTTAAAAGTGAAACTCAATCGAGCTCGAACCGAGCTTCGAGCCTCAAATTTCGAGTCGAGCTCGAGCTTCTTACAGCTTGAGCTCGGCTCGATTACACCCTAAGTTGGTAGCTTCTGGTGATGATCCTACACTCTAGAACACTCTTTTCATACCTGAAAAGGCAACCCCTACTCACTTCACTTGTGAGAACCTAGTACTTAGACCTTAGTCATGCATTTTTAGGGGGGAAATATGCGATTCACCAATAAGCCATTGACTGAGGTCTTATTTTAAATAATAATAAAAAAATTGTGGACAAAAAACAATTCTGACACCTGCTTGTTGATCAAACACTAAAAATAGCCTGCTTCCAACCGAAATTCTTGTTTACTAAATGTAGTATGACCCATAATAAAAACAATAACATGCCATATTGACAAGCAGTGACTCAGAACATGGATACCAAGCTTTTGTCAACACTAAAGATTCCAAGGAGAGAAGTTACCTTCTTCAGTAAAATTAGTATCAAAAACAACTTTTGTAAGATGCTGCTTCAGGAAAACCTACACCCAAAAAATATAGGCAGTTGAAGAATTGCTATGCAATGCTTTTATGCAACTTTACTAACCACATGCAAGAACTTTCAATTCTCTCTGAATAGAACATACCGACGAAAGAAGTTGTCTTGTTCCTATATCCCAAATGCGCAAATAGCTGTCCAAACCTAGAAAATATAAATGCATAAGCTTAAGCAACTCCCTTCCTCCAATCAAAAGTAAACATCACCACCACCCCACCAAAAAAAAAGAAGCAATCCAACTTTAACTGATAATAGAACAAGCTGAGAAGCTAATAATTGCAAATTCACCAAATCTAAAAGAGCAAACATTAATATATTTAAAGTTGACATGGGGGAGAAACTATTGATAGCATGACAAAAGTTTGGAGAAAACAAGAATAGAAGCTTTGAGATTCATCTGAGAAAAGTTAGAAATCCTTTTTCTTCCTTTTCTAGCTCTTCAAGAGAAAAATCATCTCCAAGACCTTAACAATCATTCATATGAACTGCTTGCAAAAATTAACTTCCCAATACAAAAGTGCAGAATGTGTGTGCAAACACAGGCTATAAAAAACTAATATTAACACTCCGGCTATCATTGACACTAGAAGAGCTTCAGCTTAACAAAACACTGCATATACTCACCACATGATGCTATCACAGGAAGTTCAGGGTGCCGGGCAATGGATCGAATGCTTCCAGAACACTTCCCCAAAAAGCATCCTAACAATTTACCTGTAAGGAAATATTTCCACCAGTAAAAGAATTACAACACCTCGAATCATTCAAGCAAAAGTCAATTAAGAATAGATGCATCAAGAGGACATCAGTTTATACATGTTTTGGATCCTCTTCAGGAAACCGGCAAGTCCAGTCTACTTTTTCTTCGGGTACATAATCCATTATGATTTTGGAAACAAGGCATCTAATCAAATGGATTGAAATATAAAGTAGACTAGAGATAGTTAAACCACGCAATTTCAGCTAACAAATATATAGTAACCCAATGTTTTCACCAGACATTAGAGTAAGATGTACATGAATATAATCTGTAGCAAATATGGAACTCAAATAACACTTTATGCCTACTTCTAATGGAGACAACATTGAATTGAGGCAATCCTCAAACTGCTCTGATTTTGGTCATAAGGGACAATTCAGCATAAAATATGTAATATACAACCATCATAGAAGTATAAATTCCAACCTAGATCTCCAAAAATTTCAAAAAATTTACCAGAAAAAATCACCAGTATAAAGAAAAAGTCAACCTAAAGTCTTAAACTCTTCCAGAAGAATGATGACCTACCAAGAATCAGAAATGCAGAATGGCATGAAGTATTGAAGAACAGGCATATGGAATCAATCTCGTACCTGTGCGAATATCCACGGAAGCAAGGTCACCAGATCCATTCCCTATATAGATTGTATGACCGTCTAGGTCTTCAGTAACTGCTTTTATAGGGGTTTCCCTGAAGTCAAATGATATAACTGGTCTTCTTTGAGCAGAAACATCATAGAGACGAACCTGTCAACAGAAACCATAAAAAGAAAGAAAAACACACTATCCAGATTCCAGAGTCTAGAAAATACAAATTGATATTAAGCTACAAAAGACGATGCAATGCATTGCTATGATAACAACTCAATCCCATATTCCTGGCACAGACCTAAGACTTCACCTCAACCATAGTCACAATTCCAAATAAAATTGATCAAAAAAACTTGCCCTTTTCATGTTCTTTCATATTCAATAAGTTGTTGTCCATAAAATCATGTAAACATGAAGCTACAGCTAAAAAGGTTTGAAAAACCCATTTTCCAAAACTTAACTGAAATTAATCAGTTAATATCTTGAACCAACATGCATTACCATTTCAGAATCAAAAATAGTTGTAGAAACTGGCAATATTCAATCTAGTATAAAAGTTCCTTCAGAAAGAAAATTTCCAAAAACATATATACGTTTGCACAATAAAAGTTATATTAACATGTCAGTATATATGTTAAAAGGACTGCCTGATGGCTACAAGAGATTACCTGATGGCTATTAGTACCAGCCACAACTTTACGGTGATCATCTTTGCTGAGGAATGTTGCAGATGTAAACCAAGTAGGGGTAAAAATACCAAGGCTGTTTGGAGGAGGCTGTCCAATATGGGATGTATTAAGATAAATGAAAACACAGAAGTTGCTAAAAGATAAATATTTTATTTCAATGAAATTGGAGAGGTTGAAAAGGCTCACAGGTTTTGCAGTCCAATTCTTAGTACATTTGTCAAGATCCCACATATTAACTTCAACACCCTTCCTGAATTAGAAAAGAATCAATCTTATTTACCAAACTAACAATAATGCAGTTGAGTATGAAAATACCCTATTATCAAATGCAGATAAAATAAAGTCTGAAGCTCAGATGCAGATTCATACAAACTAAACACACTCACCCTCCAAATAAGGCATAGTTTTCACTTCCATCCACTTGAAAACATGAAATATTACCAGAGGCACACACATTCCACTTTTTTGTGTCACCAGAATCTTCTGGAGAATCAGTCATATCAATAATTTTTATGCTTGCATTTCCTTTAGTTGTACATGTGAGCAGAGTGCATGACCTGATAATAATCAATTTATAGAGATTAACAATGTTGTGTAAGTAAAGGAATTGTGACTACCAAGAACCATCTATGTCAGTATCTAGAGTAAATTACATAAATAAGAAAAGCAGAAATAATTGATAACCACAGCATAATCCGAATGAGAGGCGGGAGGAGGAACCTTACTCATTTTCATTTAACACCGAAAGAAATCCAAAAAACAGTAATAATACAATCATACCTGGATGTTACATAAATAAGAAAAGCATAAATAATTGGTAACCACAGCTTAATCCGAATGAGAGGCGGGAGGAGGAACCTTATTCATTTTCATTTAACACTGAAAGAAATCCAGAAAACAGTAACAATACAATCATACCTGGATGTTACCTGCAGTCTCTGTCTTCTGAATAAATGCAAACCAACAACAGCATCATCTTCTGGTCTAGCACAAGCATTACTAACATTGGAAACCGTAACATAAATTTCACCATTAAGGGGATTAAGTACTTCAGTCTGCAGTATATATTGAACAAAGAAATATTCAACACAAATCTTACTAAAGCCTGGAACTACTAGGACAGAAGAAGAAAGAGGAAGGTCACTCACCACACCACTTTTCCTTGCAACAGCTAATAACTGCAAAGAAAAAACAAATCAAAATTTCAATGAAAAAACAGCATTTCTCAATACCCATTTTGCTTCTTTTTTGTTTGAAATACAAAAACAACTCACTGGGTCGGTTTTGCGATCATCAATGGAAGCGGCAAGCACGCATTTGGAGACATCAAGATCTCCCCATCTGTCTACCACTTTGGGAACTCCTCCTTCTTTGTCTCGAGCTTCGATTACTATTCATCAACGATGATGAAACGAGAAATTAGTGCCGATTTCAATCGTTTGAATGAATTAATCAAGTTAGTTAAGATAATAGAAATCAAAAACCTTTGATGAAACCAAGGGCATCGAAGGTCAGGGCTCGAAACCGAGGGCAGCCAGGGCACTCGATGGTGGTCGTGCGGGGCATCCTCTGCAGCCGCCTTTGTCGTTAAACGGCTGATTGTGAGTCTTTGCGTGGGAGACGGTGGCAAAGAAAAACCCTTAAACCCTTTACTCCGTTTATGGCTATGAGTTATTATAGTATTTTTTTAAATTGGATTTTGCAGGACGAGTGTACTTTGACGGGTGTACTTAGGATATTTTGTAAGATTAATTAATTTATTATTTATAATAATAATATTATATTAAATATAATAATTAATAATTTTATTCATCATTTTTAATATATTAAATAAAAATATTATTATATTTAATAATTTTAAAGAATACTCTTAAAATATTTGTTAATAATATCCTTTTAAATTTTCTATTTGCCACCACAAGTAATGAATCATGCTAGCCCAATTAGGGGTGAGCAAAATCCGACTCGACTCGAAAAAACCGAAAAAAATTTCAAATTTCGAATTAAATAGTTCGGTTTATTAGAGTTATTCGGATTTTCGGATCAACTCGACTAAGTAATTTGAGTTATATAGTTTAGCTAGGATTTGATTTATACAACTCGAATAACTCGAAAATCCGAATAAAATATTTTTATACGACGTCGTTTTACTCATTTGAGTTTAATACTAAGCTTGAGTTTTGCGTTTTCCTTATTTCGTCTTCCCTTTTTACTCTTTAGCCCATTTTTGTTGGGTCATTTATTTTTGTTATTTGTCACCATTCAGTAGAAAAATAAATCCACATGACCTGTTGACTGCATACTTATTGTCTTAATGTTTTATCATTCATTTTTTTTTTCCTTTGAAATTGACAAGTCTATATTGAAAGTTTACATTGAATTTTTCGACTTTCAAAAAGGGAAGGACTTTCAAAAAGGAAAGGCTATCACTCAATGCTTCATTCAGTTAAAGATTGAAGCTTTTGGTTGATATCATGCACATTACCAAGCTAACCAAACGATGAAATTCAAAAGATAATGAATTCTTTTTTTTTTAAAGGTCAATAGTAGGCTATTTATTTAGTATGAGAAGTCTTTGATAGTTATATTTATAAGAAAAGATAGAACACAAAAAAATATATATATTTGTAATTTCATAGAACTAAATTTCAAAATTATAGATATACATGCATTTACAAAATAACAATAACATGATCTAGTCAATCAACATTTACAAGATAACATTTTAACTCGAATAAATTATTCGACTCGACTCGAATTTGTTTTAACTCGACTCGATTCGCTAAAATTTCAAATTGAGTTTGGTTGACAAAATAGGACTCGTCAACTCGACTAATCCGAATTTTTTTCACTCGACTCGACTCGATTGAACGCTGACCCCTAAGCCCAACACTATTATTTAACAGAGCCCTTATGGGTCGTGTCAGGCTTGGCGTGGCACTAGTTTTTGCGTCTAATTGGGCCAAGCATGTCTCATTAATAGACTCGCTCAAATGTTAGATAATCCGTCCGTCTGATTCGATTTATATTAAATTGAATTTGCACAAAAATTTTAATAGTTTGGATCGATTCGATTTGGATCACTGTTTAAATAACAAAAAATTAATTTTTTATTTAAATATAAAAATAAAAATAATTTTTTAATATTATTTGAATAGTTATATGGCTCGTGAACCGGGCCTAGATAAAAAGAAAAAAATCCAGATCGCGACCCGATCCATGACTAATTCTACTCATTAATAGTTTTCCAAAAGTTTTATTGATTTTATTTGCAAAAAGTTTTTTCTTTTTTCTTTTTAACTATTTTTAAAAATTAACATGTGATCAATATCTAAGACACATAATTTACATGGTTATGTAAAATACTTACGTTTACAATGAGAGGTTAAAAGAATCCAGTCAAGAATAATATTGTTATAATTACTAATATTTCAAAAAAAAAAAAATTAAAATAACACCTAAAAATTAAGATATAACATTATATTTATTTCTCATTTTCATCATCTAATCATTCACCTATTATCACTTGCTTTTATCGTGCTTAAGTTCCTCCATAACCAATGTTTAAGTATATACAAATTTCATGAAAAAATTCGATTTTTTTAATTGATACAATGTAAAAATGAAAAGATTATAATTTTATCTACAAATAATTTTAATATTTTATAAGTAAGTTTATAGGATACAATTCAATTTTCATATATTGCTAACATAAAGTAGCAATAGTAAAGTATTTTTCATCATATAATTAAACACATGAAATACAACCCAATAACCAAAGGGTAGAACTCATTTATATAAGGTATGGACGAATACGTAGAGATGATAAATTTGAACACGATATAAGAATATAATATATTTAAAAAAACATAAAAATAATATAATATATTTAAATATGATTAACACGACAAATTTAATATATACTATAATCTGACACACCTATCATGTGGTTAAAAAATAATTTATATGTGAAAAATATAGATAATTTTATAGGTGGATAGTTTTTTGAGAAAGTGAATAGTTTTTTGGGCAAAGATGGATAATTTTTTTAAATAATAAATATGTATTTTTTTAAAAATATATATATATGTAAATACATATATATATGAAATTTGAAAAAAAAAAATCCCTATTTTATTTTTTATGTTATAATTATATTTGACTTATTTTGTAATTTTATCAATTAAATTTATGTCACTTGACTCGTGACACCAACTCAACCACTCTCATTATATTAACTAGATTATGTCACACTCACTATGTGAGTGAAAAAATTGTATAAAAATATATATAAGCAATTTTTTTAAAAGAATGATAATTTTTCAAGGAAATTGTAATAAGAGAATGTAATTTTTAAATTAGTGGTAGTTTTTTAAGAGAAAAATATATTATATTAAAAATTAAAAGATATAAATATCCTTATAATATTATTACTTATTTATTAAATATTTGATTTTTTAGTAAAAAAAGTGACTGAATTGATATCATTTAATTCAATGACACCAACTCAATCATTCCCTTTATAATAATATAAATATAAATAAATAAATATAGATATTATATTCGTATTTAAAACTTTCAATTAAACACATTTATATACTTACATAATTGATAAAAAAAAAAAAAAAAACAAAACATGCACATGTTAATTGCCGGATCCACCGACATGGCAATACCGGTCAAAAACATTTACGCGCCAGTTTGGTGGTCAAACTGCTGAAAGAGTCATCAGTCATAAAAGGCGCTTTGACCTTAAAACTTAAATAAATCTTAGAATTCAATATTAATTAGACTGAATTCAATATTAATTAGACTAAGTTCGGTCATTTTAAATGCAATACAAAAATATGATATGGTCATAATTATAAATTTAAATATAATTAACATAATTAAAATAATACGTTATTATAATTGTATTTTAGATTTTGGTACATGATTTAAATAACACCTCATTTTTATGTAAGGAAATTTAAACTTTTCATTACTTTGTTTTTTATAACTTAAGTGTTGTTTGATAAATTGAAAATTTAAGTATTGAATTTTTTAGTACTGATTTTATAAGTATTGAATTTGTATTATAAAAATTATTTGGTATGTTATTAAAAATTAAGTACTGAATATAATTATATTATTTGATAACTGTAAATATTAAATTTAAAAAATTATTAATTGTCTAATTTTAATTTTATTAATATAACATTTTATATTATTTTGGATTTGGATAAAACTTAAAAGGAGAATTCAAATATATAATTTTTTATAACCAAAAAAAGAGATAATTTAATTCAAATATATATATTTTTTTATAAATAAAATTGACTTAACATATTATACATTAAGTGATAAGTAGCTATCTACCTACTTAGCTCATTCAACATTTTTTTGTTGAAAATTTTCTATTAAATAATATTTAATATTAGTTATCAAACACATTGAAAAAATTAAACTGTTGAAATTTTTGTTTTTCAATGCATTAAAAAATTTCAATGCATTATCAAATACACCCTTAATATACATTTAATAAACACTTCTCAAACTCAAAGTAAAGCTTCATTTGATAAACTTTATTTTATTTTTTTGCAAAAAAATAAATGAAAAAAGCAACAAAAAAATAGAAAATAAAACATTTTCCTTAATTAATTATCACTTTATAAACAAGTGATTTCAGAGTTATAAGAAAAGAGAATGTTTTTCATTAAAAATAAATTTGATAATTTTAAACACAAAACAAAAATATAAATGATCGAATATATATAAAAAAGAGTAATAATATTTTACTTTCCTCAAGGGAGAAATTCCAATGAGTTGGATAGTTTTATTTAAAACATTAAAAAAGTCAAAATGCTTTGATAGTTGATAGTAAAAGTTAATCCATATTAATATTAAAAAGAGTGATTAAATTAATGTCACAAATTAAAAAAATATCAATTTAATCAAAAAAATTATTAAAAAATCAAAATTAAAATAATAACAAAAAATAAAAAATAAGACATTTATGTCTTTTAAAATTTTTAAATTGAGTTTGCACTTTACAAAACTCCATTATTATGCACAGTTATTAACACTTTAAAGTAAAAATACTTATATTTTTATTATTTATGTTTTTATTTATTTTTATATTTTTTTAATATTAGAGAATAAACATCCCATGCATTTGCATGTATAATAAAAATTAGTATTTTTTTAATGTAACAAATTTACTCGGGATTTGATTGTCCGAAAAAGACAAGTGGACAAGTTCAAACTCTATGTCTCGAATCATTGTTTGGTACTGTAACGTATATTTTACTTGTAATAAAATAAAATATGTTAAATTTAAATATTTAAAATTATAAAAAATTTATTAATATATTCATTGATTAATGTTTATAATGGATTTTTTTCTTTATTTTGTTATCTAAATATATATTTTATCATTAATTTTAATTTCACGCATCATATATTATCCGATCTCATCGTTTTAATAATAAATTATCCAATTTCACAATTATAATAATTAATTTTACTATCATTATTATTATTTTTAACTTTGTCAAAATTAATCTTAATTAGATTTGATATTTCATATATACGTATTTTGTCTTATATTTTTTTATGTCAATTGTCTTAACATAAACTGACACTCACTTTTATGAGTGAAAATATATTTAAAAAATTAAATATAAAAAAATGAATAATTTTGTTAAGTGGGTCTTTTTTTAGAAATGTGGTAGTTTTTTATATGGATAATTTTTTTTAAAAAATTGGTAGTATTTTAAAAATAAATAGATAATTTTTTAAAAAAAATATTATATAAAATATTAAAAAACATAATTATTTTTATTTAATTTTTATAATTTATTTGGTTGTTTTGTACTTTCACCAGCTGAGTTGATATCAGAACTAGGGATGGCAACAGATAGTGCTGATTCGGATATTTACAATTATCCAATTCGTTTTTTTGTGGATTCGGATATTATAATTACTATCCACAGCGGATGCGAATATGAACCTCGGATATCCGCATTACTTATACGGATAACGGATTCGAATATCTGAATCCGCTTAGTTTTGCGGACCAAATCAATTATCCGCTTATTTGAATTTAAAATAATTTGTGTATAATTATATATATATATATATATATATATATATTTACTTATTGAATTCAGATATATAACGAATTCGGATATCCAACGGATAATATTATTTAATTCGGATTCAGATAGTAATATTCGGATTTAATGTGAATAATAAACGGATTCGAATTTTAAAACAGTTTTGTGAATTCAAATTCGGATATTACAAAAAATATAGATATTCGACCTGCTACCATCTTTACACTTATTTATTACACCAACTCAATAACTACTTTTTATAATAATATACATCATAAATTATTAAATATATTAAAACTTTAAAATGAATATAATCTATACTAATATAACGGGAATGGCTGAGATGGTGTCACTGAGTCAAGTGACCTTAACTCAGTTGGTAAAATTACAAAATAATTCAAATATAATTATAACATTAAAAAAAAAATGTCTTTTCAAATTTCATAAATATATATTTTTTAAAAACTATCCACTAAACCAAAAAACTACCCACTTATAAAACTATATATATTTTTTACTTATTTTTTGGGTAAATTTGAAAAATATACCATCAACAATACAATCATTATTAAATGATATAATAAGTAAGAATTATTTGAAAAAGAGAAATGAAAAAATAAAAAATTGTTAGAAAAGAAATTGTAAAGACAAAACTACTCTTGATAAAAAAAATCTTCGCCTCCCTTCTCCTCTTATTTTTTTAATTTACTTTTTTAATTAAAAAATAAATTTCTTGAAAATAAATTTTTTTAATTTTGAAAAATAAATAATTAAATATTTAATTTTTTAATTTTACTTTTTTTAATTAAAAAATTTTAAAAAATAAAAAATAATAAAAATAATTTTTTTTTATTTTTTAAGATTTTTAAAAAATAAATATTTTAATATTTTATTTTTTAAATTTATTTTCAATTAACATTTTTAAAAAATAATATTTTTTTAATGGAAGTAGAAAGGAAAAAGAGATATTTCATTAAAAGATAATTTTGTCTTTACAATATTCTTTCTAACAATTTTTAATTTTTTTAATTTTTTTAAAAAAATAATTCTAACATATTAGACCGTTTAAAAATGAAGTGACTATTGAGAATATGTTTTTCATATTAACTTTTTTTTTTTTTTTCCCATCCTGTGTCAAATTTTAATATATATTACGTATCAAATATTATATATTTGATAAATATACTATTCTATTCTTAGATAGTGTCCAAAATCGTAACCTCTATTCTCACCGCACAATCAAATAAAAAGTCTCAAAAACCAAATTTGGTACGTAATTAAATTAAACCCAACAGCCTGTTTGCCATATATGAAAATCACTGCTTTCCACATACTCTGAAACCTAAAATAAATCCCCAACAAATCAAATCATCACTTAAATATCTTCCGATCAACTTACATCTCAATTTCCATGGCGGAAACAAATTCCAGCCGTTCAATGGATCCAATCACCGGATTCTGTTACCAAACAGGAACTTACAGTTGCCTGAAACCGTCCATCCCTCTCCCGCCAACCAATCAACCTCTTTCCGTCGCCGAATATTGTCTCTCCATTTTCCGTAGCACTTTCACCGACGGCGCCACCACTTTCGTCGTCAATGAAACCACCGGCCAAACGCTATCTTACTCTCGATTCGTTTCTCAAGTCCGTTCCCTCGCTTACTCTCTCCAAGAACGCTACTTTATTTCCCAAAACGACGTTGCTTTTATTGTCTCCCCTCCTTCTCTTCATATCCCCGTGCTTTACTTTGCTCTCATGTCGTTAGGAATCATCGTCTCGCCCGCCAATCCACTCAGTTCCAACTCGGAAATTGCTCACCAGATCCAACTCAGTAAACCCGTTGTTGCCTTCGCTACTTCTCAAACCTCCCATAAAATTCCATCTCTTAAATACGGAACTATCCTCCTGGACTCGCCCGAGTTTCTCTCTTTGTTAACTCAGTCCAATATCGATAATGACATCATTAAAAGAGTCAAGGTAAACCAGTCCGACACGGCTGCTATATTATATTCTTCAGGGACCACCGGGCGAGTCAAGGGCGTGATGATGACTCACCGAAACCTAATCGCCATGATGGCGGCGATTCATCACTACAACACAACCGACGGCGAAGGTAACGAGAAGCCGCCGCGATCGGTGACTTTTTTCACGGTTCCTTTGTTCCACGTGTTCGGTTTCTTTATGTTGTTAGGGGCGGTTTTGTCGGCGAATACAGTGGTTTTGATGGAGAGGTTTGAATTTGAGGAAATGCTAAGAGCCGTTGAAAAGTACAAGATTACAGGCATGCCAGTATCGCCGCCGCTTGTTGTGGCGTTTGTTAAATCGGATTTGACAAATAAATACGACTTGAGCTCGCTTCAAGGGCTTGGCTGCGGTGGCGCGCCGCTTGGGAAGGAGATTGCTCGGCGGTTCAACGAGAAGTTTCCCAATGTGTTATTGGTGCAGGTATTTTCATTTTATTTATCTAGTTTTTATGTTTTCTACGTGGCATTTTTTCTAAGGATAGTTTTGTTTTCTCTTTTACTAATAGTTTGAACGAATGGAAAAAAAAATAGTAATTAATTAAGAATTAGTCATATTATAAAGTTTACTCTATTATATTATATTACATTATAGAAAGTAAATTAATTAGTAATAATTAGTCATTGATATTTCATATAGAATTAATACTAATTTAGTTGAAATTTAGAAAGTTTTGAATCGAATGGCATTTGTTGGCGTAAATTTCAATACGGATTTCGTGATTTCGTTGAGTTGAGAATATGAAATTAGAAAGTAAGGTAAATTTGAAAAACATACCATTAATAATAAAATAATTGTTAAATAATAGAATGATTAAGAATTATTTAAAAAAAATTATTAGAAAGAAAATTGTAAAAATAAAATTACTTTTGATAAAAAAAATCTCCTCCTTTTTTCTTTTATTTTTTAATTTTTTTTATTAAAAAATAATTTTTTTTAATTTTAAAAAATAAAAATAAAATTTTTTTATTTACTTTTTTTAATTAAAAAATTTTAAAAGATAAAAATAATTTTCTAAAATTTTTAAAATTTAAAAAAATAAATATTTAAATATTTTATTTTTTAAATTTATTTTTAATTAAAAATTTTAAAAATGATATTTTTTTAATTTAGGAGAAAGGAAAAGTAGGTTTTATTATTAATGACAATTTTATCTTTACAATATATTTTATAACAATTTCTAATTGTTCATTTATTTTAAATAATTTTTATCCATTAAATTATTTAACAATTATTTATTTATTGACAGCATGTTTTTTATATTTACCTAAAAAATAATCGAAGTGAATGCAACATAGAAAAATTTCAAAATGGGGCAATTAGGATAAAGATTTGATTTGATTTTTTTCAAGATTTTAGTTAGTTTCAGTAAAAACATATTCGGTAATTCGTATAATAATATATATTTTTTTATATATTTTTATATGTCATAATCGTATTTAAATTATTATATATTTGTATATATTTTGATATATTAATAGTTTGTATTATATAGATTTTAATATGTTCGTGTATTCGTGTCGTGTTCGCGTTATAATTATTTTGTTCGTATCATATAATCGTATCATATGTCCAAAGTTGCAAAACATATTTATTAACAGTAAACATTTGTTATGAAAATATTTTTTTTTATATAAGAATTAATTAACAAGAATTATTTAATTTATCATTAATATTTTTTAGATAATATTATATTTAACCTCTATAATTTTAAAAAATATTTACTCTTATATTTATACTAAAAATGATTAATATATTATTTAAACTTTCATAATAATTATCGATGTGCATTAATATCTAACTTTGTTAAAAACACTGATCTGCCTATAAATCTATCAATAAGCAAAATTAGACTAAATAAATCTTACATTATTCTTTGATTTACGACAAATGACATAACTCAATTTGTAATTTTATTTTTATTTTTAATAAATGAAAATTATTTTATTTTTGAAAAATAAAAAATGATTTTAAAAGCACTAGACTAACTATTTTCTTTTTTCCCCTTCTCTCATCCCTTTTTCTCTTTCTTTATTTTGATTCTTTCAAATTATATTTGACTATTTTTTAATCTGATCTCGCCAATCAAAGTTTGATCTAGCATTAATATGATTGAAAACAATCTCAAAATTATCGAAAATAACCTGAAAAAAGAGTAAATCTACATTAGATATTTTTAATTCATGACATTATTCCAAAATAAAAAAATATTAATAATAAATTGAATAAATACATTATTTTTATTAATTAATTATTATAAAAATATTTATTTCTTTTCATAAAAAAATGTTTCTTTTTATAAATATATTTTTTATTGAAGCAAATTCAAATTCTTTTGCTACTAATCTCATTTTAAAATTTGCCCAGATCACATTAATTTTAATTATTTTCTACAATCACTTTCATATCGTCAATTCAACGAAATGACCGAATTCATATTGAAATTTACCCCCAACACACCTAATGAATAAATTTGAAAATGATGCGTACAGTTTTGATTAGATAAATTCTTACCAAAATCGTCACCATTATCATCAAATTCAAAAAAATAATAAATAAAATTGTACAAAAATCCAAATTAGAGAAAGATCAATCATTTTCTCATCCTTTCATTTCATTTCATTTTTGTCAGCTTTAGAAACCTCTCTGCAAACTGAGAAGTGAAAACTCACTGCAACCACATAGCTAAAAGCTAACATCAACATCACTCCCATGGCAGAAACAGCCGCCAGTCACCACCGTTCGATAGATCCAAACACCGGCTTCTGTCCCCAAACAACAACTTTCCATAGTCTCAGACCACACGTACCTCTCCCACCACCTTCTCAGCCTCTTTCCCTCCCTCAATATGCCCTCTCCCTCCTCCGCTCTTCCTCCTCCTCCACCCCCACAAGCGACGGCGACACCACTTTCATCATCGATGCTACTGACGGTCGTCATAGCCTTTCTTACTCCCAATTCATCTCTCAAATCCATTCCCTTGCTTATTCCCTGCGGAAAAACTATTCCCTTTCCTCAAACGACGTCGCCTTCGTTCTCTCCCCTCCTTCTTTTCATGTCCCTTTGCTTTACTTCGCTCTTATGTCGTTGGGAATCGTTGTCTCTCCCGCCAACCCGCTCGGTTCCGAGTCGGAGATTACTCACCAGGTCCAACTCAGTAAACCCGTTATTGCCTTCGCCACCTCGAAGACGTCTTCCAAGCTTCCATCTCTCAAACTTGGAACAGTCCTCCTTGACTCGCCCGAGTTCCTCTCTTTCTTAGCTCAACCCAACGTCGACAACGACGTCATTGATAGAGTCCAGGTGAATCAGCACGACGCAGCAGCGATCCTTTATTCTTCGGGGACAACCGGTCGAGTCAAAGGCGTGATGCTGAGTCACCTGAACCTAATCGCGTTGATTGCCGGGTTTTACCACATACGGCAAGCCCACCAGAAGCCGGAGGAACCGCACCCAGTGTCGTTTTTCACGGTGCCTTTATTTCACGTGTTCGGGTTCTTTATGTTGGCGAGGGCGTTTTCGATGGGAGAAACAGTGGTTTTCATGGAGAGATTTGAATTCGAGGGAATGTTGAGAGCCATAGAGAAGTACAAAATAACTTACATGCCAGTTTCGCCGCCGCTTGTCGTGGCGTTTATTAAATCGGAATTGACTAAGAAGTATGACCTCAGCTCGCTTCTGCTGCTCGGGTGCGGTGGCGCCCCGCTTGGCAAGGAGGTTGCTGAGCGGTTCAAGGAGAAATTTCCCACCGTGGAACTTATTCAAGTAAGAAATAGTATAAATTAACTAAACAAAGAAAAACTGTTTAATATCTTTTTTCTACCCTATGTCGGCTCAACATAACAAATTAAAATGCGACAATTATCATCTCAACATACATAAATTAATTTCTAAAATTATATTATTAGATAAATGGAAATTTTTTTATTCATGTCTATCTGACATGATAAGTGTAAGACACATATTTATATGCAGTAATTATCTATGTTTTTTGTTTTATTTTCGTTCAATAAATTAGATAGTTATTTTCTGGTTTAAGTTGGAAAAGTACTTAAATATGGGTGAATGTTAATACTAATGTTTTTGTTCATTTTTATGTGTTAAGGGATATGGGTTGACTGAGACCGGAGGAGGAGCAACCAGGGTGATAGGGCCTGAGGAGGCAGCTCGGTATGGTTCTGTTGGCCGCCTTGCTGAAAATATGGAAGCCAAGATAGTTGACCCTGCAACTGGAGAGGCATTGCCTCCTGGGCAGAGAGGGGAACTATGGTTGCGAGGGCCAACAGTCATGAAAGGTATTACTCTTTTTGCCTTTATTATATATATATATATATATATATATATATATATGAGTAATTTTTATGTTGTTCCGACTCTCCATTTTTCTTAAAGTACCTGTGTCCGACACCTGTATCCGACCCATATCCGGATATGGGTATGAGGATATAATTCCCAAAGACCTTCCAAATTCATGGAAAACTTAGAGTAAATCGAACATATCCGTATCGTACACATACTCGTACGACGTGTCCGACACTCAAATCCGAGTTCGAGTAACATAGAGTAATTGTGCTGCCAGAATTATGTAGTTTTAGGAATTGAAACCCACAAAAATGTAATGGCTAGCAATAGGAAGTTAGGTTTCACTTTCTCCATAAAGTTTGGTGGTTGCGCAATTTGTGTGATGAAACTTGTAATCTCTTGGCCTATATACTTGTTTGAAATTTGTAGGGCAGATAGGTTGACTAAAGTATAAAAAAAACGTTTTCCATCTTTTGCTTGGTAAAGCTAAAAATGGGAGTATTGAAAATGATAATAATATTATGTCACCATCCTACCTTTTAATTACAAGTAGAGGTCTACAAAAAGAAAAGTTAATTAGTACCATGTAAATTTGTAGCACAGCATTCATATCCTATGTTCTCCAGATTTTTCATTTTTTTTAAAATTATCCGTGTCTAATACCTATTTAGACATAAGTATGGGAGTATGATCTTTCAAATATATGAAAAAAATTAGAAAAAATTGAACATATTCTTATGGGACATATACCCGTATCCGATATTCACCTTATTTCCCCTCTCCTAAGCTTTATAATTTGGGAATTTTGGTTTTTGTAATCACTGAATGACTGAAGGTTTCTTTTTGACTTAGTAATGAAAAAATTGTGAGGCTTCATTGAATGTAGAAAAGTTGTGAAAAATGTGAAATTCATTGGTTTATGTATTACAGTGAAAACTCGTTATAAAAGAGCAAAAGTGGCATATATTTTCCTCTTTGACATATTATGAAGTTCATAAAAGCTTTATTCTTTCTTGGTGTCAATGCAGGTTATGTAGGTGATGAGAAGGCAACCGCTGAAACCTTGGATTCAGAAGGCTGGTTAAAAACTGGTGATGTTTGTTATTTTGACTCTGAGGGGTTTCTCTACATCGTAGACAGATTGAAGGAATTGATCAAATACAAAGCGTATCAGGTGAATGAATTGCCCTGGAGCTTGAACCCATATTTCCTGTCTTTTAAGAAAATTTGGTTGGCACTGTTGCTTTCTATGTTGCTCGGATTCGGACATAGGTATGGGATATGATCCCTCAAAAATCCTTCAAATACAGGAAAAAAAATTAGAATAAATCAAATATACCCGTGTCAGACACATATTTGTGTCCGACACTCACACCCGAGTTGGACACGTATTTGTGTCCGACACTCACACCTGAATCCGAGTAACATAGGTTGCTTTAACGTTTTTGGACAACATAAATCTCATTGTATCCAAACCAAATTGCAGGTCCCTCCAGCTGAATTGGAACATTTACTTCATTCCCATCCTGAAATTGCTGATGCAGCTGTGATTCCGTATGTATTTTCTCTTTTTTTTTTTTCTTGTGAATAATGATGTCTGTGTGTGCTTAATTTTGTTTTTATAGCTACTACATTTTGTCCAAGTAAAGACAAATTGCTCCTCGGTTCATAATAGTTTTTAACATGGTTTTCTTGCCAAATACTTTTGGAGCCCTCTAAATGAGTGAAAAGTTACTATGTTACTTAAACTCAGAGTGAGTGTTGGATATGAGTATATTCAATTTATTTAAAAATATTTTCATATATTTGAAAGATCATACTTTCATACTCATATCTGAATATGTGTCGGACACAGATATTTTAAGAAAAATAATAAGTTCCGAGTAACATAGCTTGTCAGAATACCACACAAGAGAGAGTGCGGTGTTTTTTTTTTTTTTTTTTTTTTGGGGCCATTATTCTCATATCAATTTGTTATATGTGAGAGCAGGTACCCTGACGAAGAAGCAGGGCAGATTCCGATGGCCTATGTAGTGAGAAACCCTGGAAGTAACATTACTGAGGCTCAAGTCATGGATTTCATTGCAAAACAGGCATGCATCTAAAATAGAAACAAAACTATTTTTCTTTTTGTTTTTCTGTTTTTAGGCTTCTTAATTATTATATGAAGCTGATGGTAGAACCGATTTTCTTATTGCAGGTTGCACCATACAAGAAGATCCGACGAGTTGCTTTTATAAATTCGATTCCAAAATCTCCAGCAGGAAAGATCTTGAGGAGGGAGCTGGTTAATCATTCTCTCCATGTTGGTTTCTCTAAACTATAAAACCATATCTAAAATTAGATTATACAGACACAGGATATTTCCCAAATGTTGCCTGAGAAGGACTTGCAGTTAAACAAGAAAACTTTCATGGCATGTGGTTAGAGCTTTGTATACGACTGCTGGCGGGCTGGCTGGTTATATCGGTTACAGTTGAAGTTATGTCCTTGAAACATATCTTTCTCATTTACTTATTTATTGATTTTCTTCAAAAGTTGTGAGCAGTAATGATGAGGGTTTTAAATTTTTTGCTAATGTCAAAGGATTTTGTTAAGTAGCGTTTTAAAGACATTTTTTTAAGTTATTAAATATAATAGTATCTTCAATCAATTAATCGAAAATAAAATATAATTATCAATTTTTATATTTAATATAATATTATTATTATAAATAATATATTATTTAATTTTAAAAAATACTTATAGAACACTTTTTTAAATTTTTTGCTAATGTCAAAGGATTTTGTTAGTTTTTTATGGACATTTTTTAAGTTATTAAATATAATAGTATTATTATAAATAATATATTATTTAACTTTAAAAAGTATTTTTAGAACACTTGTTAGTAAAATTGTTTTGTTAAATGAGTTAAATGAGGGTATGAACATTAATGATAATCTTTGCAGGAAACATGTGCAAGTAGAAGCAGAGTAGCAAACACAGTTTTTGCTTCTGTTTTCCGCATTTTTTTTTTTTTTTCGTAAAATATTCATATTTGATATTTGTATTTGATACATCGGATATGATTAATAAATTTTTTTTTTTGTATAATTCCCTTGTAAGCCCATGGACTGTATAGTTACTCGTTTTCCCTGCCTTGTTCGTTCCTTTTTTTTGGGCCAAGAATTCTCAACCTTGTTTAGGACATAATTTTTTTGAGAAATTTGGGAATAAAAACAACCAACTTCTTAATAACGTTATTGGTTTCGCCAGATCGTCGGTTTTAAGTTTTTTTTTTTTTTCTTCTTACAACAATATATACAAATGCTTTTGAGATTTTATCGGCTGCGTTTGAATAAAAAGAAACTTCACTTGTAGAAATACTTTAATGATATGATTGAGAACATGAATTTAAAAATTTAAATTTTATTTGCTATATAAATTGTGAGAATGAAATACATATGTTATGTATAAATTAATTAAAACTCAATATGATTATATATTTAAAAAATATAAAAACATAAATTTTAAATTCACAAATAACAATATGTATTTCAGATTAACCTTAAATAAGCATCCAACAAATCCATGAATTTAAAACACAATAAATGTTACTTTAGAAATTCAAATTCTCAAGGTAACCTTAAAATTTTAAAATAAATTATTTTATTTGATAAAATAAAAATTAAATAAAATAAAATATTTTATGCAATTTTTAATTTTTTTTTTCAATTTTAATTATTACAATTTACAAAAACTCATAAAATTTATTATTTTTCATTATTGTAAGTAGTATTTATATAATTTACAAATATAAGACACATTATATTTTTTATTTAATATATATTTATTTTTATATCTCTGATACCATTATTCAATATATATTTATTTTTATATCTCTAATACCATTATTTCTTTATCTCATCAATTTTTCTTTTAAAATTGCAATTACAAATATTAATTTTTTAAATTAATACATTTTAAAATATTTTAATTTAAAATTCTTCAAAAAAAACTCATTCGAACACCATCTAAAGTTCCTTTACAAATTTCCACCTGATTTTCTTTGATCAACAAAAAGCAAAAAAATCTCTGTTTTTTTTAACTAACCTTGCCCCCTAATAGATGTTTTTTGCTTTTTATTTTAAAAAAAAAAACAAAAAAAGAAAAAAAAAAAAAAAACACTAAATTCAACCTAAATACAATATATTGACTCTGAAAACTCGTTTAACTTCTAATCAAAGACCAACCAAGTGAGCTAAAACTCAGTTCAAAGCTTTTCCCATTTCGCAGTGGCTCATCATGGCCGAGCACAAGAAATTGCAACCCAGACCATTCATTCAACATTTTCACTTTTAAAATAATCCTCATCATCCCAACAAGAAGATGACAGTCAACTCTCAGACTTTTTTTTTTTTTTGAAATACTCGTATCTGACACTCGTGTCTAACATATATCCATATATGAATATGAAAAATGATCCTACAAAAACTCTTCAAATACATAAAAATTTTGAAAAAAAATTAACATACCTGTGTTGTCAAGACGAATGCCTAGACAAGCCTTAACGTTAGATAGCAAAAGCACCTCAAACCCTTTCGAACAAAGGGCATTTGATCAAACGCACGCCTGATGCGCCTAGACGCGCTTTTTTTGTAAGGCAATAGGCATAAAAAAAAACCGTCTGATTAAAGTTCTTTTTAATTTTAACTTTTTTCATTAAATGTACCTTTACTAGTAAAAAAAGAGATAGTATCAAACTCTCTACTTCTCAATATTTGAGTATTCAACAACAGACATGAGACCATAAAAAAGTCATGCTTGGGCAACAATTTTTTTTTTGGCATGTTTTGTAGATAAACTGGAACACTCATTAGAATTTATTATGATAATTATATATCTTAAGCTTATTATATATATATTTACATAAAAACATATATATACATATTGTACCTTACTTCACTCAAACGAGCGTTTTTTTTACACCTTGCGCCTAAGGCAATATAAAAATTCTAACGCCTAAAGTACGTCTTGCGCCCTTGACAACATTAGTCAGACGCTCACACTCGAATCTAAGTAACATAGCTCAGAGTTACCTCCTTGCTTTGCAGTTTAGCCAAGGAGGTGGAAAACTGATCAACCAGTTCACGTAGTTTAACCAAGAATCATGATATTCAAATAAGAGAATAAATTTAATTTTTTGTAGATTCTAACTTTATAGGATTCTTATAACCATACCCCAAACTAGAAGGGACGAAACTCAGCGAGCATTTATTTAAACCATGCATAACAGCAAGAAACACTAGAAGTAGTAGGATCTATATATATTTATATACCGGCAATAAAAAGAGTATAGGTAGACACCAACCGTTTGAACCATCTTCCAAGTTTGCTATGATGACATCCGCTTGTAACCGATATTTTTCTTTTTTTCAGTCACAATATATCTTGCAGAAACTCCAGAAAGTAAAAACAGTAAGAAATCATTCATGACAAAATAAAGCAAGAAAGATAAAGGAAAAGGAAAAGAAAGAGAACCATCCAAAGCTTATAGTTCTGATATCATTTCTCCAGCAGTAACATCTGCAAGTTAATCAGAACCTTCTCTGCATCATCAATGTCACCAATCCCATTGCTAGATAACATCAATTCTTAGTCATAAATCATAATATACTAACAATCTGTCATTGTTAGGGAAGAGGTCACCAAAGCAGAAGAAAATATGATATACGAGCAATACATTTAGCATCTTACTTGCATACTAAATGATTATGTAAACACGTGCAAGCTGCAAACCTCCCACACTGCTGCTTTACTCAGAGAAGAAAACAAAGAAACAAAAATCTCACAAGTTAAAAGATCAACTAATTCATTTCTAAAGCACCTTGAGTGTGCAAAACTTACTGCCCATGAGCAGGAAAGACCAATGCTGTTCGCTTCCAAACATCGGTAGACTCTTGCAAGCAATGTGAAAAATTGAAGGAAACAATGTGAGCAAATAGTTTTAGAGAAGGCCAAAGAAATAAAATTCAAATGTAGTTAAGAATATTTACATGAGTTACAATCTGATACAATATCAAGGAGATGCAAAATAAAAGATTAAAGATAAGGTAAGGTCAATAAGCTGCTGCACCTTCATATTCAGTCGCAGCTAAGGACAACTACAATTCATCAGAAAATCATCCAAACTAATAACTGGATCGTGTAAGGCTCAACTCAACCACCTCGCAAATTAATCTCTAAATGTATGTCATCTATGTGCCTGCCAAAGGACGATATCAGTTTCTTACAATATTTTGCCACCAAAACATGCAACTGCTGCACCTCACCTCTTGTCAATCATCTGACTACGATACAATTATCATGAAAAATAGCATAGTGGCTGTATGCACCAATCTTACAGCCCCATAACACAATCAATAGAAAGAATTTTTTTTTACCGCTGCTGCATTGGATTCAGATCATTCATGGTTCCTTGTATATGCCTAAGAGTCATTTGAACAAAATTAACAAACTGCTATGACTGCAAACCAAACATGCTGCCCAAATATGTTTTCCGGTTATGTCCAGCTTCAGGACAGGTACCTGTTCCATTCACACTTTTGGGGGGAAAGTCGGCAAGAATTCTTTAGATTTTGGTAGAGGAAGCTCGCAGAACCAATCATGATTAAGAGCATCATCTGCCGTTATTCTCTGCATAGATAAGAAACTTTTATTAGCGGAAACCAATATATATAAACTAAAAGTTAACAAATTGGAAGTTAAAGTTATGAATATATACCTTCTCAGGATCATATGTAAAAAGTCTGTTTAACAGGTCGAATCCAGCATCAGAAAGAACTGGAGATCCTGTGAAAGATGCTGCAGGAAACTTTCTACGCAACAAATTATACCTGGAAGAAGAAAACAAAATAAACTATTATTAAACTGCAAATCACATAACAAGGTAATCAATAAATACTTAACATATAGAAAATCATAATAAATAGTAGAAATTTACATGAGTAATTGACAAGAGAGATACTTACTGTTGCTTAGAATAATTTGCCTTGGCCCCTGGTAATTCAGAAAACCCAGCCCAAATCTTTTCGCTTGGAGTACCAAGAGTATCAAAGATCTGCAACCACCAACCATCACGACCATACATCAGAAAACAAAATAATAGTAATAAGATAAAAGAAAGGTGAAAGTCTCAATAGAAACAATAATTACCTTGCGAAGCTGATCAATTTCACTTGTCCCTTTGAACAAGGGATCCTTAGCTAACAACTCTGCCATTATACAGCCTACGGACCACATGTCAACTGCTGTTGAATACTTCTTTGCTCCAAGTAAAAGTTCAGGTGCTCTGAAATGCAGGAAAAAAAACGTAATCAAATTCAAAAGCTCATAAAAATTCAAAATATAAAATAAAAAGAACAGAAATACATAGAATGCTGCTCACCTATACCACTGAGTAACCACTTTAGTTGTATATGGCTTTAGAGGGCTTCCATACTGGCGTGACATACCAAAGTCGCATATTTTCAGTTCACCTTGGTTGTTCAAGAGAAGATTGGACGTTTTCAAATCCCTGTGGAGCACCCAATTATCATGAAGATATTTAACACCCTCCAATAGCTGTAGCATCAAGCATTTAACATCACTTGTACTAAATGGCTGTTTCATGGACTCCATTAGCCCCTTGAAGTCATGTTCCATGTACTCCATAACCATGTAAACATTGTCATGGTCATCTACAACAACTTCTTTAACTTTCACAATTGAAGGGTGGTGAAAAGAAGCAAGAATGTTAATTTCCCTCAGTGATGTCAAAGGGAAACCAAATTCTTCTGAGTCTTTTCGGTCAAGAATCTTTACCTTCTTCAGGGCCACAATTTCACCCGTCTTCTTATCCTTAGCTCTATAAACAATACCATAAGTACCTTCACTTATTTTGTTCAATCTTTCATATTCAAAGACACTTCTGCAACACAAAAGCATGTTCATACCTCTTCCTGCTGGCTCTTCAACATCTAAATCTGACTGGTCAACAAAAGCATCTTCATCACGCATTTCATCGATGTCCATCACGCTATCTGAGTCCAACTTACATACCATATCTTCATCCTCGCAAGCAGACAGTACACTGCTACTTTCATTAGACAGTCCCCGGACTCCTTCCGAATCCTCTCTTTCAAACTCTCCACTCTCAAGACTTGAACTCCTCCTAATCTTTTCCTCGCTTTGAGACACATCTTCATCATCACTATCAGATGCCCAACGCGATGTGAATATGTTAGGCGCTTGAATATTTTCTTTTCCCATCAAATTTTGTTCTTGTTCATCATCCTGCCATTGCTGGCCAGGCAGTGAAGGAGATAAAACAGAACCAAAATCAGACACTGGAGACTTAGGTGGCAAATGCCCCAACTCCTCGATCAGATTTACAGAGACTGGTTGCTTCTTAACAACCCGATTGGAAACGGTATTTGACAACTTGCAAGGTGTAGGAGGAGATGACAGAGTGATAGCTGTGGATACAACTCTGTTCCTAGATGAAATTCTTACTTCCTTCTCTTCAATGTCCCGGAAGATAGGGGAAAACTTCCTCTTTTTCTGTGGGGGAAGCTGAACCCCATCATCCAACATCTGGGTTACATTATTCTTAACTCTCACAACATCCTCTAACCCACATCGCCTAGGACCCAAGACGAACCCAATATGCTGGGCAACCGAATTCTTCCCATTAGATGGGTAATTATATCCATTCTTATCGCGAATAGCATAAGCATAATCCCGATTCAATTTCCCAACATCACTTCTCCTCGGAACATCAACTCGCCCTGCCGCCATACCAATCAAGAACCACACAACTCTTCTCAATAAAAAAAATCAAACTCGAAATAGCTACCAAACCAAATCCCCAATCGAAGACACAAAACAAAAAATTCAATTACCTCTTTTTTTTTTTTTCTTTAGCGTTCCCTAAAAAGTGCAAACCCTAGATAAACGGACAAAGCTTACAAATTCAACAAAAAAAAAAAAAAGCAAGGAAATGATTACACCGTAGAATTTCAGATATGGCAATTAATCAGAGTGAAAAACAAAAGAGACGACGAAAACAAAAAACCCTAGAAATTGAAATTTTTGTGCTTCTCTAGGCGGATCTAATCTGACCTCGATAAATCAGAGGTAATTGAAGATCTTACCAGAAAAAAGGAGAAAGAGAGAGACGGAAACCACACGCAAAGAAAATCAGAGAATCTGAGACACAATCGCTTCGAACGCTTGTAGCCGGCCCTCACTTCCACTCGTTGCAATTTATAGAAAGCGCGTTAGGGATATTTTCTTGAGTCGATGCCAATTCTGTTCTCGAATGGCTTATTCTGGCCTAATAGGCTCTAAAGCCCAACATAATTTTCGATGAGTCCAACTTTGCTAAACTGGACTCAGTAAATTTGTCGATACAGGGAAATTTGGGCTTTCAAGTTCAACCCAAATTTATAATTGTTTCAAAGGAAAGGAGTAAATAGCCTTAGCATGGCATGACAACCTGCCAATGTGGGCCTGTTAGACCACAGTCCCATAAGAAAAAGTTTGGTCTGTTTCGGACCCGTTTGTTTCACGAAAAAAAAAATAAAAAAAAAATGTTTTTCATATTTTTGATATTTATTTCGTGAAAAATAATTTATTCAACGAAAATTAATTAAAATAAAAACAAAACAGAAAAGGATCAATTCCTTCTTGAATCAAAGTGAAAAAAATAATATATTAATTAATTTTAAAAATATATCTTAAAAACAATCCTCACCAAAAAAAAAAACAGAAACAAAAGATATTTGTTCCAGGTCATTTATCGAGGTATCATCATATCCTAACAAACTGCACATCCCGAGGAAGGCACACAACTCGAAACAATTCATCTATCTTATCCTGGGCTGCCATTTTTTTACCAAAAGGATTGGCCCCGCTCGCGTCACAGTTTACGCACATAAAGCCATGCAGAAAACCTCTAAATAGGAAAAAACGCTTTCATTTCATGACAATCGGTGGTTCCAACAAGACAAGAATGGCTGACACGCCTCAACAACAACCAAAGCAAAATGCCATTACCGGTTAACTTACTGACTCGTTTAAGTGAATTAAATCAAGTAAAAAAAAAAACTTCAAACGATAACGCTCAATGTAGCTATCCACTTGCTCTCTCCTTTAATTTCTCTATATATATTTCCAGTTTTCTCACAACATTGCAAGCACACTCAAGAAACCATTCAATTCCAGGCTTTACTATAGAGTTAAGACAAACAAGATGATTGGCCTTGGGACTTACGGTTATACTGAACCAGCTGCGAGGAAGATCAATGGCGCCGCTTATGATGTTCCTGAAGGAGTAGACATTCGAGGTCGATTTGATGAAGAGTTTGCCAAGGTTTTGACCAAGGAAGCTTTGCAATTTGTGGCTGATTTGCAGAGGGAGTTCAGGAACCATATTAAGTATGCAATGGAGTGTCGCAAGGAGGCCAAAAGGCGATATAATGAAGGGGCATTACCAGGTTTTGATCCGGCTACAAGGTTCATCAGAGAAGGGCAATGGAATTGTGCACCAGTTCCACCCGCTGTTGCTGACAGGAGGGTGGAAATTACGGGTCCTGTGGAGAGGAAGATGATCATCAACGCTCTCAACTCTGGAGCTAAAGTGTTCATGGTGAGTGATTCAAATCTATGTTACTCGGACTCTAGTGTGAGGGTCGGATACGGATATATGTCCGACACGGTTATGTTTAATTTTTTTATAAAAGTTTTTTCATGTTCTCAAATATACGTTAAAGATGAGTATCAAACACGAATGCTTTAAGAAAAATAAAGAGTTGGAGGCTCAGATTATCATTAATTCTCTTGCAAGACTAAAAAGTTTGCTGATAATTTGCTTGATTTTTCATATAGGCTGATTTTGAAGATGCACTCTCACCAAGTTGGGAAAATCTTATGAGAGGTCAAATCAACTTAAAAGATGCAGTCGATGGAACAATAACGTTCCATGACAAGGCCAGGAACAGGGTTTACAAGCTTAATGATCAGATAGCTAAGCTATTTGTTCGTCCTCGAGGTTGGCACCTACCTGAAGCTCACATTTTTATTGATGGCGAGCCTGCAACTGGTTGTCTTGTGGATTTTGGCCTTTATTTTTATCACAACTATGCCTCCTTCCGCAAGACTCAAGGTGAAGGATTTGGGCCCTTCTTCTATCTTCCTAAGATGGAGAATTCAAGGTAATTAGAAGCTACGTTTCTTCGACTCTTCATTGTTCTTGAAGTATTCGTGTTCGATACATATCCGGACATGGGTATGGGATATGATCCTCCAAGAACCCTTCAAATACATGAAAATCTATAAAAAAAAAATTTAACATATCCGTGTCGTACACATACCCATATCCGACTCTCACACCGGAATCCAAGTAACATAGATTAGAAGTTTTGTGTGGCTTTTCTTGATATGTTGCTTTGAAAGACAGCTGCATGAATTTTTATGAGATGAACTAAAAACTAAGCTGTAGAAATGGTACAAAAACTACAATTCATATTCAGGAAAGTGATAAAAATGCTAACTTAATTGGCAGGGAAGCTAAGATATGGAATTGTGTGTTTGAGAGGGCAGAAAAGATGGCAGGTATAGAGAAAGGAAGCATTAGGGCAACTGTTCTAATTGAAACACTTCCAGCAGTCTTCCAAATGGATGAAATCCTTTATGAGCTTAAGGATCACTCTGTTGGCCTAAACTGTGGACGATGGGATTACATTTTCAGCTATGTTAAGACATTTCAAGGTCACCCAGATAGATTGTTGCCAGACAGGGTTCAAGTTGGTATGACTCAGCACTTCATGAAGAGTTACTCTGATCTCCTCATTAGGACATGCCATAGGCGTGGCGTCCATGCCATGGGTGGAATGGTATGTGATTCTAAATTTCCAATCCATATCATGCATACTATTTTACATGCAAATTTTTGTTAATAGACCTGTTCAAGGGCCGGGCTGTCCGTTCAAACTCGAAGATCCGTTTATATTTTAGAGGATTTGGACAAAAACATTAGGTTCGAAATATGGGTTTAAAAAAAAAAATGAGACCCATTTAGAAAATGGACTGAGTCTTGACTCCAACAATTAAAGCCCGAACTCAGTCCGGCCCGTTTTTCATTTATATAATATATAATATTTATATTTTATATATTATGTAATTTATATCATATAAAAAATAAATATGTATAATATTATAGTGTAAACATTAAAAAATATGTTAAGTTATCCATGTTTTAAAACTTAATAAAAGAAAAAAAGAGATAAAATTACTAAAAATTAAATAATAAAAAAATATTTGTTTAATTTTTCTAAAAAAATAATATGGGTGGGCCTAAACGAACTTGGACTATCCATTTACAAATATGGACAGATTTAGGCAGAATTTGAAGCCCATATTCTGGGCCAAGCTGAGCCGGACTTGAATAAGTATATATTGTGTTGATACCATATCTAAATCCGACCCGATCCATGAGCAAACTCTAGGATGGAATAATCATAATTTTGAGAGCATATTTGGAATTAATGAAGGCCCAAATTTTCTTGAACAGGCAGCTCAGATTCCAATTAGAGATGATCCAGCAGCAAATGAGGCAGCCTTTGATCTTGTAAGGAAAGATAAACTAAGAGAGGTAAAAGCAGGGCATGATGGAACTTGGGCAGCTCATCCAGGACTGATCCAAGCCTGCATGGAAGTTTTCACCAACAACATGGGAAAAAATGTTCCTAACCAAATCCAAACCCTCAAACGAGAAGATGCAACCAACTTAACAGAAGAAGACTTATTGCAAAGGCCAATAGGGGTCCGTACAATGGAAGGCCTTCGCTTAAACACTCGAGTTGGGATCCAATACTTGGCAGCCTGGCTAACTGGAACAGGCTCAGTCCCACTTTACAACCTAATGGAAGATGCAGCCACGGCTGAGATCAGCCGAGTTCAAAACTGGCAATGGCTGAAATATGGGGTTGAATTGGACGGAGATGGGCTTGGGGTTAGAGTCAACAGTGATCTCTTTTGGCGAGTGGTGGAAGAAGAGATGAACAGGATTGAACGAGAGGTTGGAAAAGATAAGTTCAGAAAAGGAAATTACAAAGAAGCTTGCAAGATTTTCACTCGCCAATGCACTGCTCCCACATTGGATGATTTCCTCACTCTTGATGCCTATAATCGCATTGTCAAGCATCATCCTAAGGGTCTGTCTAAGCTCTGATCTGAACGAGCTCATCATTTTTCTAGTTTCTTTTTTCCCTTTGAAGCTTAGAATAATCCTTGGGCTCTGTCTTATGTTTGTGTCGAAAACTTCTGCGACTGCTAATAAAGTAAATAATCAAAATCATCATTTTCAGTGTTGGTTTTAAGTAAAGCTTCAAATATGATAATTCAGCTGCAGTTTTACTTCATTAATTATGGTGGAATTGCGATGGCTTTTGGCAATTGAGTATATCCCCTGTCTCTCTCTCTTTACCACTTAAGGGAATAACGCTATAACAAAACAAAGCTAGTAAGACATAAACTCAATTAGTGATTGGCTACAAAATTAAAGCTTCTTCTACTTGCAGGGTTTGGAATTGGATTCATCATGGTTAAAAATATTTCAATTCTTCCATTTTACCTTCAATGGCACTATAACTTACGATTATATATATATATATATATATATATATATATATATATATATATATATATATAATCCCTTCCCGAACCAAACATGAATTTTTCGATTCATTTGGCTCTCATGCTCAATTATTTCTTATTTATTGGGAATTAATTCTCATATTATTTTTTTTTCTAATGTGATGGGCTTACCCTCTCCCTCTCTTCTCTATTTATCCAAAATATCGAAACTGATCACTAATCCAAGATTAGAATATTCGGAGGATTTTTCTGAACAAAATAGAAAATATATAAAAAAACTAAAAAGTATATTAAATAAATTTAAAATAAAAAATTTAAATTGTGATCCCAATCTTGCAGATATTTTGATTTCAACAAATAATGATGCTATAGCTTCAATTTGATTAATTCTTAACAAATTAGTAATCGCAATTTGTGAGGGTTGTTCTAACTATATATGAAATCCTTGATTACTAATACGATAAATAAATTATTTTTTGGAATTACATAGATCTATGGAATCGGTTACTATATCCTGAATCGCACAAAAGAAATAAAAAAAAATTTGTGAATATTGTGTGATTAGTTTAGTCTATATAAATATATATATATATATATATATTCCATTAGAATTCAACATTTAATTTTAAGAAGTGCTGCTCTTCTTTGCTTTGGTCATCAATCCAAGATTAAATAGTTCTCACTGCTACTTTGTCAAGAGTATAGAAAATTCTAAGAAAAATTTCTTAAAATAAGCTTTCCGTAAACTCCAAAAAATTATGTAATTTATTATGTTTATATATAATTTATGTTATATTTATATGTAAAAAATATATATATATATATATAAATACATGATAATTTTCAATTTACATAAATACATGATATTTTTTTAATAATTTATGTAATTTATCATGTTTATATGTAAAACAAAATTTACATAAATACATGACAACTTTCAATTATATATGTAATTTATCATGTTTATATATAATTTTATTATATTTATATATAATAGAACCTATTCTAAACTCAGTAATAAAAAGTTTACCCTAAACTCTCCAAAACCCTCCAAATGTGTCAATCACCAATTGCATGGGTGGAAGCAGCCACACCATGCATGCCTTTTCTTTAATGCGTCAGTCTTTTCCACCTGGTGGCCTGAATGTAGATCTAGAAAACGTTATAGATTATCCGATCATAGTTAAAATTCGAATCTCAAATTTATTTTAAAAAATAATTTTATGAATCAATTATATGTTAAATTATAGATTCTTCTACTTGTCCTCTTTAGCAAGCAACCTTTAATATAGATTCAAATCTATGACATGTTGTGGTCCAAATTCCTTGGGCAATTTTATAGAGTTAAAAAAAGCATTTGTTCGTCCAAAAGTTGCTTTCCTTAGGAAAGACGAAAGAGAGATTGGTTCTTTGCAACCTAGAAAAAACTCAGCCTTTACTCGATTATTATAGATAAAGAGAAAATTCCAATGGAGAGTATGTGACATTTCCTCTTTTGTTGCTTTGTAGCAGCTGCAACAATGTTTCTGGTCCTTTCTCTCGGATTATATACATATATATTATTAAATTAAGTGATAAATTATTTTAAAATTTTAAAAAATTTAATTATTATATTTAAGTTTTAACATACTTTTTCATATGCAAATTTAATAAATGATTAATGAATTTGTACATGAATCTAATGTAGAAGAAAGATATAAGTTGAAAAAAAAATTAAAATAGTAATGCAAAACTTGATATGCAATAAGATATTGGATGAAAAAATATTAAAAAAAATGATTGTCAAGATTCAAATTCGAAAACTATGATATCATATTAAATTAAATAATCAATTATTCTAAAAATTTAAACTATTATTTTTAAGATTAAACATATATAAAGCTACGGGAACCTAATCCCATTCGTTTAGCTATGCTAGCAGTAGACCTGACAATTCGTGTATCCGTGTCGTGTTCGTGTATTTTGTCGTGTCATAATCATATTTAAGATATTTTATATTTATATAAATTTTGATACATTAATAATTCGTATTAAATAGATTTTGAGATATTCGTATATTCGTGTCGTGTCGTGTCGTGTCATATTTTTAATTATTTTTTCGTATCGTGTCCAATATTATTAGGTCTAATTAGCCGGGATTAGCTCGTATGTCTTGGCAGTGTCTGCTGGGTGGTGCCAACTTCAACAGGTGTCACATACCCAACACAACTTTCCAAACTTAGGCTAAGATCAAATTATTTTGAACTTTGAAGCATTGAAAGATGAGTATATATTATACTTTGGATTTCTCCCTTTCCATATTTTAATATTCTTCATGTTAATGGGATTTCTAGAGTTGCATGGTCGTGGAGATTTCTAACTGGATACATGGTGATCAAATCATGAAGCTGGATGACATTAAAATTAGTAATATTAGTTACGATTATATGATATAAAAAATAATTAAAATATAAAATAAAATATGATACGATATGAAAAAATAGCACGAATACAATACAAATATATGTATATTTTAAATTTTATATAATACAAATTATTAATGTGTTAACATTTATATAAATAAAAAAATATTTTAAACATAATTATAATACGATAAAATATATAAATATAATATAAATACACGAATTATAAATTCAAATGACATGGCCCTGGTTTTCCCTAACTAAATATGGCAAGCAAAAGCTAATAATTTATAAATCAATAAGCAAATCAACATTTGTGTGACCTATAACCCTTAAATTAATGCATGGATTCTCGACAAATGCGACATAATCAGTGTCAGCTTATAGTCATAGATAGTAAGCAACTTTTGGGTGACAAAATAATAGCTTGTAGTATTAGAAAAGAGACAATACCCATTATCTGATTTACCCTTTATGTCCTTACAATTTGAGTTCCAAATTGATTTAATTTTACATGATTTTATAACTTTTATACGATTAATTTTTGTTTAATCCAACTGTTATATTTCATACTCTATTCATTTAGATCGTATATGTTAAATTTCGATTAAATTAATTTTTTTAATTATTTGTTTGATGTAACAAAAATTTCAACCATTAAATATATATAAAAAAGAGACGGTATTCTCAATCGACATGATATATAAATATTGAATCTATTCAAAATTTTATATGCATGAAAAGTACAATTACATTACTAAATTCAACAATCAATTTATTAAAATATCACTTATACACAAAATAGACATGTTCAAGGGCCGGCCAGACTGCCCCGTATTGGGCAGAGCCCGGGTGAGCAATTTTATGATCCGGCCAAACCTGGATTACTGTTTATGAAATAAAATATTATTTTTTTATTTATTTTTTTTATAAATATATATATAATATTATTGTATTAATTATGAACAGTGATTCGGGTTCGTCGGTAGAGCTTGGGCAAGAGACTTGAAAAAATTTCGGACCATAACCTGACTCGACCCATAAATAAATCTATCACAAAATTATAAAAACATATAAAATCAATTAATTTTAGATTAATATAAGTTGATTTCTTCTCGTATGAGATGGAAGAAGTATAAAATAATAAATGACTTTGATTATAAAGAGTGGAAAGATTGGAAGTTGATAAGGCTTAGAGAGAACACAGCTGGCCTAAAATTATTACATATTTAAAGCTTTCGATGCCCATTGCTTCCGCAATATATACCAAGAAAAGAAAAAACGAGGAGAGCTATCACTTCTATATTTTTGCACTTATTAGGCTAAACACTTTATCCTAAAAATGACCTAACTCTATTGGTAAAAATACTAAACAATTAACATTTACACGATCTTGTCTCCCCTTCAAATCTAAAACAGAAGTCTTAATCACTTTAATCGAGATTCCACTAAGAAACTAGTCATTTATTTGATCCGTTTGTTTCACAAAATAAAAAAAAAATGTGATCAAAATAAAAAACAATTTGTTTGAAAAAATAATTAAATTATAAAAAATATTTCACATAAAATCATTTAAATAATAAAAAATAAATTTTTTTTCTCGAAACAATCTGATAATCCTTTCTTTATCAATAACCACCAAAGTCCAAAGCTAATAACTTGCTGTCTTGTCTTTAAGGGAAATTTTAACCTAACTTTGATATTTCTAATACAATATTCAAAGAAAAAAAAAAGAAAAAAAAGAGTATACATAGTATCCTATGCTCACTTAATATGTTAATGGTTTGCTGCAGAAAGAAAGAAACTAGCATTAGACTCCCGCTACGCCGGGAAATTATCTAAGAAATTTTTATTATTTTTAATATATTTTTATTATTTTAATTAAAAAAATAGTAATTAATTGATAAAGTTATTTATGCTTCCAAATTTGTTATTATTTAAAATTATAATATATCAATAATTTATTTATCTGTTTAATTATTTTAAATATATATAGAAATAAAATCTGAATTAATATATAATATAAAAAAAATAAATAGCTCAAAAACCATTATAACTCCCTAAATATTGCACCATATCCAAATATGATCTGTTAGGCCTAATTTATTGTCATTGACTATCGTTCGTCAATGATGGAATTGTCATAAATTTTAACCAAATATACCTCTTAGCCTCATCTACAATCCTACAAACTTCGATTTAAAAAAAAAAAATTATGAAAAGCCCAAGAAAATTGATTAAATCTTGCCATTGTAATTCTCCTTAAATTTAAGCAAACAATTCTTGCCAATTGGCAAGTAATTAGACACCAATTTAATTAAAATTCATTACTAGTCAACAAAATGGAGTAAATTTTGTACAGTAACTTGCTGGACTCAATTTTAATAGTAGGTATATAGATATGCTATCAACATCATTTAAACTAATTATCATCTTTATATATATATATATATATATATATATATCATTTCTTCTCTTTGTTATCTGTCAGCTAATTTGTTATTTTATCCTCCATAAACTGGACGAAATTATTAGAAACAATGATTTCTCAGAAAGGAGAGAACAACCTTAGAGTCTATGTTATATTGACTCGATCAGGAATAGTGTCGAATACGGATATATATTTGATGTGAGTTTGTTCAATTTTTTTAAATTTTTTTGAATATTTGAAATATCATACCCCATACTCATATTCGAATACATGTCGAACACACGTGTCAGACACGAATACTTTAAGAAAAATGAAAAATTCAAATAACATAGCTATGATCCAAACTCGGGATGAGTATCGAACATAGGTATGCGTTCGACATATTCGAATACATGTCGAACACACGTGTCAAACACGAATACTTTAAAAAAAATGAAGAATCAATATATATATATATATATATATATATATATAGCTTTGAGCTGTGAACTTGATAATTTTGCAGAAACAATGATATCAGGATAAATGAAGAAATTAAAAGAGAAAGACAGAGAGATAAGGTTTCAAATCATTCATGCTAGGTTTTTAGTATAAATAGAATTCCAATTAGGCTTATACCAGCAAATTACAGGTCATTGTTGGGCGTGTGTTTGACGGAAGCTAATTAAGTTAGCCTTCCGTAACAGGCTAAACATGGTCAAGATGACATGGCCATGTCGACTCCTAATTAGGAAAGAAAGAAAGAAAGAAAATTAAACTCCATTGGTAATAACCTTATCTTAATGAAAAGAAAATTAAACTCCATTGGTAATAACCTTATCTTAATGTCTTTTCACAATTTCTTCTTCGGTCAACCAACCATTTTTTGTTCAGGTAAATGTACCCATGAGCCTTAGGCTTTGCTTGGTAGGTAAAAAAGAAATTAAAAAGATAAAAAAAAAAAATTGGAGAAAAGAGAAAAAGGTTTTAAAAAAAAAAACATATTTTTGTTTAGTAGAAAAAATGAAAAAGTCATGTAGAGTTAAAAAAATAAGAGAAAAAAAAATAAAAATTATATTATTTGATCATTACATTTTTTGTAAATTAAGATAAAAGGATAAAATTTTAAAAATGATGAAGAATCTTGTAAATATATCTATCTCATTTTCTCTCTTCTTATCATTCCAATCTCGAATGATTTATTTTTACACATTATGATAAAAAATAATAATCTTTTTATTAAACACACTCAAAATTTATTTTTTTCAATTTTTTTTTTTTTTTTTTACTTTTTCACTCTACAAAACATAACGGTGGATAGTCATATCTACTTCTTCATTTTAGCATATTCATGTTAATCCAAATGATCAAATCCAATCAATCAATCATCCGCAAGCAAAATGGAATAATAAATTATGAGGCAAAATTTTAACGTGATTCCATACTTAATTTTGCTTACTTCTGTGAATGAAAAAAAAAATATTCATTAATTATAAAAAATTACAATCATATTAATACTCAAACAAATCAACAAAATCTCAACGTAATAAACAAATCGATCCTAAACAAATTTACGAACACTCTCACTTAAGTTTCTAACATTCTCTAACTAAACATTAAAAAATCACACCTATAAGCACTCTCTTTTATTCCCATTAAGTATTTACATAACTAAGTAAAATTTTTATTTCTCTTATATTTTTCTCTCCTACCTCATACTATTGAGATTTTTTTTATTTATAAGCACATTAACTTGCTTATCAAATAAACTTGATATCCAAGTAAAATCTTTAACAAATCTAAAACATATCTTCAAAATATTTTTTATTAAATCTTTTAAAATTTGAGTCAATATTTTCAACCATTCATATATAAAGTAATAAAGTACATGCATTTATACAGAGTGAAAAACAAATGTGATTGTACAGTAAATGAACAATCAGAACAAGAACAATAAAGTGACAATTATAATGATAATGATGATATACATTAGATCCATTTATATTAATGTAAATTAAATTAGTTTTATATATTTTTGTAATTTTTTATACGATTTATATTTATTTAATCCGACCGTCGTATTTTATGTTCTATTCACATAGATCATTCACGTTGAGTTTTGAGTAAATTAAAAATGTATAACTATTTGTTCGATGTAAAAAACTTTCAACCGTTAAATATATATTGAAAAAGACAGTTTTCTCGATCGATATGATAGAAATATCGGATCGATTCGAAACTTTACAGTATAATTATATTGTTAAATCCAATGATCAGTTTGTTAAAATATAGATCGTATAAAAAATTACGAAAATATGTAAAACTAATTTAGTTTTACATTAGTATAAAAAGATTTTTTTCATATATATATATATATATTGATAAAAAAAAAAATTGTATTACGACCATATAATGAAACAAAACGTGCCAATGGTAGAGTGTCTAAATTGAAACCAAACATGTTTATTGAGTTCGGATCAGATTCAAGTAAGATATTAACGAATTTTATAATTGTTCAAATTTGGTTCACTTGAAACATGAGCAGAGTTTTATGTCTTGACTTGATTCGTATATGCAAAAAACTATTAATTAAGGTTCGTTAAAAAATTTACACAAAATGATCGATCTTTTAAATATTTATATTACTAATAGTAAAATGAATCTGGTCAGATCGAATCTAGATAAAAATATTATATTCGAAACTCGATTCATTTTTAAAATAAATTTTATTTATTTTTTTTGCACAAATTTATTTTTTAAACTTGATATTTTTATTTAAATATTTTCAAATATTGAATCAACCTTTGAATTTAAACCGTTTTTTCAATCCATGTAAAAGAAAAATTCTAAGGAAAACTCCTTAAAATGTGCTTCCATAGGCTCCATTACATATATAATTTGTCATATTTATATGTAATTTATGTATGTTTATATGTAAAAAAAAAAAAATTACATAAATACATAACATATTTATATGTTATTTGTCACTTTATATGTAATTTATCATATTTATATATAAAAAAATTATATATAAATATAATAATTTTATATAATTTATTATATTTATATATAATTTTATCAAATTTATATATAATAAAAATTATTTTAAGCTCAAGAATTTAAAATAGAACTCTCTTACGTAGAAGTCTAATTGAAACACAAGCAAAAGTTTAAAACGGGGAAAAGAGTCACAAACTTCAAAACGTCTGCCGAGGTTGTTCCTTATCCAAAAGACCCACACAAAAAAAAAATCATAACGCTGCAGGGCTCAAGGTTTATCTTTCTCTCTGCAAAACTCAATGGGTAGGATCTTTCCATTTGTACATTATCTGTTTTAGCAATGGGGTCCCCAAAAAATATTTTCTCTTGCCGGAATTATTGAACAATTTCTCTTTTTGACTCCTCGATCTTTTCAAAAATCTTCGAAAAGAAGAAGGAAGGTTTAAGTAAATAAACAATTCTATATTAAATGTGATTGTTAATAATTTTATTTATATTTTTAATGTATTGAATAAAAATATTATTATGTATAATAATTTTAAAAAATATTTTTAAAATATTCGTTAATAAATTTTAAAAATTAATTATATGAAAATTTTATTTTATATTAATATATATTTATATTCAAATCATATTAAATATATATTTTAAAAAATTAATTATTTATTATATATAATATATATAATTAAATGATGAGTTGGTTTAATCGATGTTTATAGATATCAGTTAAAAATTATTAATTATTAATTTATTTTTTTAAAATTTAATATATTATTTTTTATTAAATTAAAAAAAATTATTAATCACATTTTATATATATATAACATTTTTTTTAAATGATAAATATTTATTTTAATTATTATAATAAATAATTTATTTTAAAAAAACTCTGATTACGTATGAAAAAGATATATGCATTTCATACCATCATTTTCTCGTAATTTTCAAGTGCTTCAGTGGACACTTGGCGATGAACTAAAAGCTAGCCCCGAAGAGATGCTTATAATTGATGTAACGTGCCGACAAGTCTACTGGCTTATCAGCTTGGTCGTACTACCAAGGAATCCTACTTTTCTGTTTGGGTGGAAAGAAAAATCCAGCCGAGAAAAGTCCTTCTCAAAGTTTCATTTGCCCACGCACCAAAAGAGCTGGTGAAAGACACAACCGAATCATAGCGACAAAAAATTTGATAATTTATGTATTTATATCATATTTATATTATTTTTTACGTGTTATATATTTATATAAATTTTAATATATTATGTAAAATTTTGATACTTTTACATATTTATATCGTATAATATTTTAATTAACTATCGGATTTAACAAAAACAATGAAAAGAGCATATATTATTTTTTTAAAATCTCCTAATAAAGAAAAAATATTATATTTTAAATTTATTAAAATCTGAATATAAATTTATTAAATATTATATTTTAAAAATAATTATATAAATCAATCAAATTAAGTTCAGAATATATTAATTTTGTGTCATATAAAATTTTAAAAAATAATAATAGAAAAACAGTGTACCAAGTTAGTTCAAAAGGTTTTGGAGTTTGAGGGGACCTCCTTAAATGCATTGGATTCAAGGATTGTATGATAGCTTTGCCTGTAATAGATTAGATTCTTTGACAACAATTGAAGGGATTAAAAACTTTTGTTGATTATGCAATAATTTAGGACACAAAAAACTTACTTTAAAAGATAAATGGTAGTGTCCTAATCATGATTACTAGCTATAATAATTTACTATATGGTAAAACTCTGCCAGCCTCTAATTTTGTTCCAAAGTGATTTATGTTTGTGTAAAGTATGGAATCAAGTGCCAGCTAAGTGATTTTGGTACACCAAAATAATGGGATCTGCAATGATCGATTTAGACTAATTCAAATATAGAATTATTTATTTAGTTTGAATTGATTGGAATTAAATTTTGGATATGATAATTTAGATTAGATTTGATCTAATTTATATTATTATTTAAATTTTAATTTATGAAAATATATAAATTTTAATATAAAATATATTTTAAATAATAAAATAATTTTAAAAATTAATAAATTGGATTGAACCAAATCTTAAATAATTAAATTTTTTTAGTATTCAAATCGGATGGAATCAATATGAGCACTAATTTCATAATCTTTGTCGTAGGTTGATCCCAAAATCTAAAAGAAGCAAATTTTTAAGATTTGCCAGTTTGCCACTTCAAGCCAGGCAAACTCAAATGTTACCTTTCTCTGGGAATCCATTTTTGTAATATGCCCAAACTACCAAGGTCATTTTCAAAAACACATTAAAAACACAAGGGTATTTCAGTAACAAAAATAAAAATAAAAAATGAACCAGTCATTTTCCTTTTCTAAAATCACGGTGACAAGAGAAAAATATCGTCTCTGCGCTGTTCGTCCCTCAATTCACACACGTGTCGAACATCACACGTGTCTCTTTCATCCTCCTTATAAATCTCCATTCTCGCCGGCTCCTTTTTATTTATTAGTGCGTTAGCAAAGCAAAAGAAAGGGAAAGAGTTATGAGATTTTCAAAGTGAAAAAGAAAAAGAGAAATGGAAGGTAGAGGAGGATGTTGCATAGCCAGATATGAAGCTGCTGGGGTTTACGATATGTCGAAAGTGGACCGGATAATGCTCCGGTTCAGACCGATCGCCCCCAAGCCGGCGACCGGTGGGTCGGTTTCCCCCCAGGAAAGCAGTGAGGTTTATTTTAAATCGGGGAGAGGCAAAAGAAAACACTCCAAAGAAAGTAATACAAAGAGGTGCAAGAGAAAAAGAAGGGTTTTGAGCGAAGAGAAAAGAATAACTTTGCCACTTCTCCCTGAAACCCCTGACTGCAAAGACTCCATTTTGAAGGAGGAAAAGGTGGGAGTAGTAGTAGTCCAAAAGGTGATGCCTTTGTGGTTAAGCTTCGGTCAAGCCGATGATCAAAAGGAGGGTTTGAGTTTCCTCGGCGGTGGTGGTGAGTCAGCAGATCGGGTGGTGGGGTCGTCGTGCGTCACGGTGGAATGCGTGACGGACACTTGGGTTAGTGGGGATGGGCTAGGGAGTACGGACGAGGAGAGGAAGGTTAACCTGGGGAGGGACACGTGTCCGGGTTTTATATCGGATGCGTTGGGGAAGGTAACGTGGACCAATGGGGCGTACAAGGAAATGGTCGGAGGGGAGATGACGCCGGTGTGGTTGCTGATGAAGGAGAGGCTGCCGCCGATGATAACGTACCCGGCGTTTACGTGCAGGGTAAGGGTGCAGTACACGTATGGGAAGGAGAAGAGTTCTTTGACGCTGCCTTGCGATGTTTGGAGAATGGACGGCGGCGATGGATTTGCATGGAGGCTCGATATCAACGCTGCTCTTTGCTTAACCAGTCATTTTCCTCTAGGGATGTTATTGTGAATGCATGACCAAAGCTTACTATCTGCATCAACTTTCCTTTTAAATTGTAAATATTTTGTTTATGGGGGGATTTTCTTGTTTGCTTTTTCTATTTTTGTTTCAACTTTTTACTGTTGCACGTTGCTTAATTACTCGTCCTCTTTTCTCTCTTTCTGAATTCTGACTGGATTCTAGGGTGTTTTCTTTTTGAGATATAACATTTGTTCAGAAGGGATGTAAAAGGAACTGAAGAAAGTAAAGTACCCATATTCTATGTAATTATTATTATTATTATTATTATTATTTTATATGGTTTTAATTCCAGTTCTTCTTCACTTGTTCTCATCTTAGAATTTTTTTAAGAAAAATTCTTTAAAACGAGCTTTTTTATGTTTTATTATAATGTAATTTATTATATTTATATATAAAAAAATTACATATAAATATAATAATTTTATATAATTTATATTATTTATATATTTATATATAATAAAATTTATTTTAAATTCATTTTAAAGAGTTAATCTTATAACTCCGTGGTTAGGACTTAATTTTTTTTTTAAATATATCTTTGCAATTTGCATGGACAAATTGAGTTTAAAATGGATTTTGATGGGCCTTTTCTGCAGTTTTCATTACTTGCTATATAATATGTTGAGTTACCTAGTTTCTCTCATTAATTTTTATTCTTTTTTTGGTTTTGGTTTGGGGAAGGTCTAATTTGTTACAGTAATATTACAATTGGGAACCTAGTTTATTCTCCAAGACTGCTCCAACGCCATTGAGAGCCTTTCTTTTTAATTAAATGCCTACTGATATGCCTACTGCCTACTATTTCTCAGTTCTGATTTCTGACGTACGCTCTCTGCAACTTAAATACTATATATATATATATAGTGTCCTAAAAATATTTTTTAAATTATTATATATAATAATATTTTTATTTAACATATTAAAAATTATAAATAAAATTATAAATTTTTTTTTATGTACACATAAATTTTATGTCAAAAATATGACAAGAAAAATTTGGAGTCAAATAATAATTTTATTAATCAAACTTTGAGGTTACAATATCTGAATATTCTTAAAGAAAGAAATCCTTTGATTCTTTTCTTCAGTAAAATTTTGATCCAAGGGTCTTCACGACTTGATCTTAAATCGGTGAGATCTGCTTCAAGGGTCTTCTAGACTTGGTCTTGAAAAACAGGAATTATCTCCTTTCTTTCGATGAACAAGATCGGAGAACAGCTTCTTAGAGAATTCTCAAGAACAAGCACCGCGTTCTTAGAATTTCTCTAATTTCTTCTTAAGAATTTTGAGAGGATTTGGCTCTTCAAAATCTTCTTCTCTTCAGGCTTTCTGAATTGTGAATTTGTGTTAATGGGAGGTCTCTATTTATAGTGGTAGCTAGCCAGGTGAAAGAGAGTTTTAAAAGAACTCAGCCTCCTTATTTATCTCTTAATTATTTTAATTAGAGATAATATCTTCTTATTTATCTCTTAATTAATTTAATTTAATTAGAGATAAAATATTTATTTATTTATCACTTAATTAATTAATTAATTAAATTAGAGATAAAATATTTATTTTTTTATCACTTAATTAATTAATTAAATTAGAGATAAAATATTTATTTATCTCTTAATTAATTTAATTTAATTAGAGATAAAAATTTATTATTTATCTCTTAATTAATTTAATTTAATTAGAGATAAAAATTTATTATTTATCTCTTAATTAATTTAATTTAATTAGAGATAAAAATTTATTATTTATCTCTTAATTAATTTAATTTAATTAGAGATAAAAATTTATTATTTATCTCTTAATTAATTTAATTTAATTAGAGGTAAAATACTTATGACACATGGGTGAAATTTGATTGGATAACCCATAAATCCTTGCAATTTGATTGGTCAAACCATGTGTACATATTTAATTAATTATAAAATAATTAATTATAATATGATATTGTCAATTTCACATGGTAATGTATAATTTAATTGAAAATTTCTTAATTAAAAGAATTTCAATTGACACGTGGCAATTTGTAATTGGTTACAAATTTTCTCCTTCTACAAATGCCCCCTCAAGACTTGGTTACGTACACGATTTTTTTTTTTTAGTGTAGCAAGTGGACAAGTCTTGAAATTTATCTACATCAATTAATTATCCTCGTATAATTTTGCATATGAGACCAAAAAAAAAAATTGATTTAGCAAATGAATGGACGATCGACCCACCCTGAACGATTTAGGACAAAATGAATATCGGGCCAACATCGGCCTACGTAAAGAAAATATAGGCCAATGTTGGCCTACGTAAAAAAAAAAATATATATATATATATATATATAGGCCAATGTTGGCCTACATAACAAAAATGGTTTTAAGTCAAACTCTTTTTTTTTATTATTATTATTATTATTATTTTTAAAGAGTTTGACTTGGTAAAGGAACCCAATAGCCCATGCAAAATATAGTTCACAGCTTGAAGACTTTCTACAGCTCCAAAGAATTTGAGTTTGATCTAATCGCTTCTTTGCTCAAATTAATTTCAATTAAAACTCAACTTCTAGTTTTAAAGAAATTCTAATGCAATTAGAAGTTCTATTCCTTGACCACATGGGACTTGAATTATTTCCCCTATAAAAGCAAGGCCTTCTCAAGCTAATCTGCATATCAAATTAATTGTTAAAGGCTGCTACGTTGGAGAGCTTGATAGGTGAATTCTTTTTCTTCTCTCTCTTTTTTTTTTTTTTTTTTGGTACTTACGATTGACAGGACGCCCTCTAGAGTCCTTATTCATATCAACTGTTGAGGTCGTGATCTTCTTCGCTGTTTCTTTATTCTTCCGTTATTTGTTGGCTGTCTCCCAACCCTATCAACCAGAATTGGCCTATGATCTGAAACCGGCGCTACAAGATGGTATACTCCATAGTATGGGAATAAGGTCATCCAACCATTAGTTGCCAAACCACGGTCAAGTCTCTCCCTTATATTGTTTTCTGCAATATCCCATTAGTTGCCAAACCACTAGTTGCCAAACCATGGTCAACCATTAGTTCCCATTGCAATATCCCAACACCCTTACTAGATTTACGTGTTAAAGTCTAGCTGTCAAAGTAACCTCATTTTGAAATTCCTCAAATCCTTGAGTAGAAGTTGTGGAAAGTCTCTTCACTGCTATTTCTTGGCTTCTTGGTGAATATTCGATTCTTGGTGAATATTCGAAGTAGTCTGCCAACATGCAAAGCTTCACGTGCTTGTTTTGGATGCTTTGGCTTGGTCTTGCTGATTACCTATTCATCTTTATTCATGCATGATTTTGGTTATTTGTAAATTACATGCATGTATTTGTCTTGCATATTTTATTTTACCATAAACAAATCCCACGCCTGTTTTCATTCTTTGTAGCAAGACACCATACCAAGTCTCTCATGCGCTACTTGTCTTGCCATCATGAAGCCTTAGTACATTAAAGCTATGCATTATTTTCTTAATGACACGTTAACACTTTAATGCCACTTTGATTCGTATCTAGGTGAATAAAGAATTTTTTTTTTTTATTATTCTTTATTTTGACTTCATGACTTGTTTTTTTTTTTTTTTACTAAGATATATATATATATTTTTTAATTTTCTACCTACTTTGACATTTTTTTTTTGTTTTGTTTTTGTTTTTGTAGAATCATCATGGTATACTTCAAAGATCACAAAGATTATCTTGTGATTCTTTCCAAGGAAGACGAAGACATAAAAGAAGGATTATATCTCTCCATCGACAAGCCCATATCGGGTAGATATAAATCCGCTTGGAAATCATTTGATTTTCCTACCACTTTGGAAGATTGGTCGATAGAACTTTCTCCAACTTCACAATCTTCTCCAAAGGCGAGATCTCTTCAATCTAATCTTCACGTCAATACTTCTAATCATGAGAAGTTTGACACGTTGGGAAGCCGTATCATTTCCGAAAGGTCATATTGGGGATTTTCCTTCAAGATTTTTGGAGAGTTTGGTTACATACCAAAGTACTGGGAATGGACTGAAGATGTGTTGTACCACTTCAACAAAAATTTAACGACTGTTAGTATATATGATGCTGTTTATGCATCATTATACACTTATGATCACAACAAGGACGTCATTCGCGCTTTTTGTGAAGCTTGGTGCCCGGCTACCAACACTCTCCACCTTGCTACTGGGGAAGCTTCCATCTCCTTATGGGATCCGCATAGACTAGGCGGTTTACCTATTCACGGCATATTTTATGATGAAGTCATTCCTTGTGCTGCCGAATTGACTGGCTTTGATAACAAGGGAAGATTCATCCCGAGATGTTGTGAATATCTATTTGCTGCATTCCATCTTTTGAAGCAAGGCAAGGAGGATAAGGTGTCTATTGAGGATTGGATCAATTTTTGGTTTCAAGGGAAATTGCGTTACACCAAACCATCTGCTCGAAAAGCAAAGAAACTTGTTCGTCCAAAAGCTACACATAACCCTACTGGAATTCTTCAGAAATACCAAGGTCGAGGAATGGCAGGAGATGGAGCATTCACTACACTTGGAATTAAAGACAGTTTAACAACAGACACTTATTTAGCTGCCTTCCTTTCTTGTTGGATTTGTGTTTTCGTTTTTCCAAGTAAAGATTCAGAATTTGTTCGGCCAGAGACATTTAAGATAGCCAGCCTGATGGCGATTGGGAGAACTGTTAATCTCGCGGTCCCGGTGTTAGCCAATATTTACCATGGACTAAACCGAATTACACTTTCTGCTCAAGCGGGCTCTTCAGATGCGTGTTTTCCAATTCACTATATTTATGGGTGGCTAAGTTATTACTTCCGGACTCACTTTCAAAATCCAGATGATGTATATGGGCCTTTGATGAGCAAGTTTTCAGGAGAAGGTGGAGCCAAATACTTTGAGGATTATGACGCCCGCAAGTTGATTCATAGTGGCATAGTGTGGAATGCTAACTTATATCCCAGAAATAGGGATGAAGTGATTGTTGATGATGACACTCTTAGTAAGATCAATCATGGCTACCTTGTTAATGTTCGTTCGAGCTATCTGCCTGCCCGATGTAACCAAGCCATCATTGTAGAACCTTACAGTCCTCATCGATTTGGGAGACAATTTGGGTTTTGTCAAGATATTCGTTCTGGATCTGTGGATGATTTATGTAGGTTTTGGAGAATTTGCACTCGTTCTCATACAAAGTCCAGATTGATCTCTCCAGCTCGTTCTCTAAATCCTAATGATCATGCAACCGTCAGATACGTGGAATGGTGGTCGAAAGTTCATGAGCCATATCTTGAGCATTCTATTGATATTTTGATTTCGAGCATCCGTACATCACCGTCAAAGAGAAGAAAACCTTCAAAGGATGTTAAGAAAAAGTCTTTAGAGATTTCGCAAGACAAATCCAATAAAGCCAAAGTCTCGTCCACTATAGATTTAACAGAGGAGCATGTGAAGACTTCACAAGAAGTTCCTCGATCAGTGTCATTAGTTGATGAAGGACAAAGGGTTTTACCGAAAGTCATCGAAGGGAAGCATAATGCGATCGTTGAAGATTCCATTGATGAGAGTGATCATGAAAGACATTGGAAGCGAACCAGGCCAAGGAAACCCTTTCAAGGTGATATATCCCCCGCCAAAAGTGAAGCTTCAGTTTCTAGTTCGCATGAGTTCAACAAACTTGCAGCTAAGATCAGAAATAATGTTTCAAGTACCATTTCCAACCAAGAAGATGCTTGCCCTAATGTGATTGTTAATAATACTTCCCCTATAGTGAAGACTTCCACAGGCCCTCTTGTTGAAGCTAGTCATCTCGCCCTTCCAGAATTTTCTAAGTTTAGTGCTGAAAAGGTGATATCCGATAGTCAGTTGAAGCTTGCAACTATTTTGTGGGAAAGCATTCAACCAAGGATTATTCGCGCTTCTTTTGATCGGGTTCCTTCACTTACTAGTGATGTCCACAAGATCTTTGATGCAATAGAAGCAATTAAGTCCGTTGATTCATCCTTATTGAAAGGCATGGTGGAAGACTATTTTACACAAGTCCAGAAGTTTAATGAGCTTGAATCTTCCATTTCTTCATCCAAGGATAGAATTGAAAGACTTCAAGCACTTGAAATTCGACTTAAAGATTCAATGTTACTCGAACATAAGACTGTTGAGAACCTTAACACCCTGCAGTCGAACTTGGCAGATATAGAGCAAGAGTTCATTACTTTGCAACGCAAAAAACATAGACTTGAGTCTTCGCTCCAAGAAACCGAAGATGAACTGAAAAGAAGAAGAACCGACACCTCCAAGATTCGTGAAGAAATGAATTATGTTGAGTCTATTACTACCCTTACTGAGGATGAAGCCAAAAACTTAGATTTGTTGCGAAGTATGTTGGAAGCCTCTCGAGACGACTTGAAGAATTTCAAATGGAAGCCTTGAATCCCTTTTGATGTAACTTTTTTTTTTTTTGAAATTTATATTAGTTCTTAGGCTTGCTAGTTTTTTTTTTTTTTTTTTTATTGTAAGTTCTTTTCAAATTTGAAATGAAGTTAAATTTCTTTTTCTCCATATATCATCTTTCTTTTGCACTTTCTGAAGCATTTTTGCATCATGTATGGACTACAAATTAAATTCTCAAAGATCTTTAATTTGCAAAAGATTTGTTTTACTTGAAAAATAATTTGAATCATGAAATGGAGAATTATCATGATACTTTCAAGTGAACAAAAGATAATATTTGAATCAAAATTTTTTTCTTTGTTTGGACTGAACACGGCAATGAAACCAAGCTGCCTACGTACCCTCGAATTTGAGGGATCAAGTCATAACGTAGTTCATATTTTTTTTTTGTGCCCTAACTTTTGCCTAAGTTGTCCTAGAAAGGATTTTCAACATAGCGGGTTTTTTTTTTTTTTTAAATGTGCAGTTTAAGCTCGTGCTTAGGAGCAACATCTTCTTTAAGCATAGTAACGCTTCAAAAACTTTCCATTGATCGGTCCAACTTTGACACCATCTTGATCAACGATCTTGTATGCACCATTGGTATAAACTTCTCGAACAACATATGGTCCATCCCATTTTGAAAGGAACTTGTTGCCAATACGATGTGAAGTATTTATGGGTCTTCTTACAGCAAGGACTAAATCTCCAACTTGGAAAGATCGCTGCTTGACTTTCTTATTAAAAGCTTTGGATAGTCGAGCTTGATAGCATTCCAAGCGTTGTTGAGCTTCCAACCTTTTCTCATCCAGTGCTTCTAATTCTTCCAAACGTAAGCGTACATTGTCTTCACTAGAAAGATCTTCCTGGATTGCAATCCTCAGTGATGGAATTTGTCGCTCAAGTGGTAGAACAGCTTCTACACCATAAACAAGTGCATATGGAGTGGCTTGAGTTGGTGTGCGATATGTAGTTCGATAAGCCCATAGAGCTTCTCCTATCCTTTCATGCCAATCTTTCTTTGAACGGTTAACAACTTTCTTGAGAAGATTGCACAAAGTTTTGTTAAAAGCTTCTGCTAATTCGTTTGCTGGAGCATGGTACATTGAAGACTTGTACTGCTTGAAGTCAAACTGTGCACATAATTTGCTCATGTCAAACTGCTTCCCATTATCAGTCATGATGTGACGAGGTACACCATACCGATAAATGATGTTTGTTCTGATAAAAGTTGCAACAGTTTCCTTTTTTACTTCCCTGTAAGGTGCCACCTCTGTCCACTTTGAAAAGTAATCCGTAGCGACAAGTATATACATATGCCCTAGTGAACTCTTAGGTAATGGTCCTACCAAATCAAGTCCCCAAGCATCGAACGGCCAAGATGTGACTGTCGGATGTAATGGTTCAGGAGGTTGATGGATGAAGTTTGCATGAAACTGACAAGCTTGACATTTCTTGGAGTAGTCCATGCTATCCTTTACCATTGTTGGCCAGTAGTATCCCATTCTTTTTATTTGAAAGTGCAATTTAGCTCCAGACTGATGTGCACCACAAATTCCTGAATGAGCTTCTTGTAAGGTTTTGGATACTTCATCTTCTCCTAAACATCGAAGGAAGACACCATCAAAAGAGCGGTGATAGAGCGTACCCTTGAAGTAAATAAATCGAGGAGCTCGACGTTTCACTTCTGTTTTATGCCTTGGATCATTGGGTAGCCTCCCATGCTCTAAATAATCAATCAATGGTTGTCTCCAATCTTCTTTTTCAACTTCGCAAACTGAAACAACATTGGATTCCGTATTGTTATCTTTAAAATCAACTGGAGGCAAAATCCATCGTTTGCAAAGAGGGACTTTTACTTCTACACTTGGCATGGCAAGAGCTGATGCTAAATTAGCTAGAGAATCTGCTTGCTTGTTCTCTCTTCTTGGTACATGTTCTAAGCTTACATTGTCAAACCATTCCAAAATTTTCTTCGCATAGTCGACATATGGTAAGAGGTCAGGCTTCTTAACTTCATAAAGTGAAAGCAGTTGGTTGATGACCAATTTGGAATCACCATGTAGTAACCAATTTTCGTCCGGGTCGGATTCGAATCCGACCCGGGCCAAGTACGAACCGAGCCTGCTATTCAGCAGGCCCAATCTGCTGTCCAGGCCCATTTCCGGCCCAATCCAAGGCCCAAGTCCAGCCTACCCACTGGCCCATTACCCCTACCCACGGCCCAAACCATAACCTTACCAACCTAACCCTAGCTAACCTAAACCCTAGCCACCCACTGCCACAAACCCTACCCCTGACAGCCCCAACCCCCATCTGCAACCACCAACCCCACAGGCCACCCCAGACACGCCACCCTCCCCCACACTCAACCCTCTCCCAACACTCAACCGGCCACCACCACCAACCCCTCACCTCCCCATAAAAACCCCCCGAATCCGAACAGAAAAAAAAAGGAGGGGACCCCGGATTCGGATCCCCCCAGACTCGAACCCCCCAAAAAAACCCAAGGAGGCCGAAGCCTCAGGAGGAGGAGAAAGCCCCCTGATTCAAAAAAACAAGGTTCGGACCCCCCCTTTCACCAAAAACCCCAGATCTGGCGGCCGGCGGCGGTGGACAGCGGCTGGCACGGCGGTCCGGCCGTCGGCTTCTGGGTTCGGGGTGGCTGGTTTGCTTCTGGCTGAGAGAAAAGAAGAGAGAGAGAGAAGAGAAAAAAAAAAAGGGAAAAAGTGAAAAAAAAGAGGGGTGTGGGGTTATTTATACGGTGCCAAAACGGCACCGTATAGGGAAAGCGGGTCAAGGTGACCCGCGCCTGGACCCGCGGGTCGACCCGGGGTCCGCGCGGGTCACCCATTTTTTTAAAAAAAAATTAAACGGCGTCAAAACGACGCCGTTTTGGAGCCAGGGTCCGCGCGTGGACCCGCGGGTCGACCCGGGGTCCGCGCGCCCGACCCGGTCCAAAAAAAAAAAAAAAGGCGTCAAAACGACGCCGTTTTGGTCCCTGAAAGCGGGTCCTCAGGACCCGCGCGCGGACCCGCGGGTCGACCCGGGGTCCGCGCACCCGACCCGTTTCGGGCCACCAAATAAAAAAAAAAAAAGAGAAAAAGGAAGGCCTGGACCGGATCCGGCCCAAACCGGATCCGGTCCGCGCCGAACCAGGCCCAAATGGCCTGGCCTCAGCAGGCCAAGCCTGATTTTGGGCCCAGCAGCCCAAAACCAGGAGTTTTGGGCCCCAAAAAAAAAGAAAAAAAAAGAAAAAAGAAAGAAAAAGAAAAAGAAAGAAAAAAAAAAGAAGGAAAAGAAAAAAAATAAAAAAATAATAATAATAGTAATTTAAAAAAATAATAATAATAGAAAAAATTAAAAATCAAAAAAATTAAAAATTAAAAAAAAATAATGATACAAAAAAATAAAATCAAAAATTAAAAATTAAAAAAAGAAAAAAATATAAACAAAAAAAAATTCATGATTATCGATTTTGATTTTGTTATTTTTGATTTTATTCAGGTAGTCGAGCACGAGCAAAGAGTTTTGTGAAGATAAAGTCCGGCATTTTAAATTTCGGATTCTCGACATTTGACAGGTATGATTTTAATTTTCTTATTTATTTTCATTACTATTTGTATTTATTTATTTTCGTCCGGCATTCGATATATTTTTATTATTCTGTTTCAATTTTAAAATATTAAAATAATAATTCTTGTAATACATGTCTTTTAAAATTATTTTCGATAAATAAAATTTTCTAAAAACGGATTTCTTTCTCAGGATGGTCGGAGTATCAATCGTTCTTTGAAATGGTCCGAGTAAGAATAATAATCGAAACATTATCGAAAGTATCGGAATGGTTCGAGAATTATTCTTACATAGATAATTTCTTTTATTTCGGAAATAATTATTAAAAGCATTTTAATTTAACTTTAAAAAAAAAAAAAAAGACTTTTAATAAATGCGAATAACCGACGACGGAATTCGAAGGATGTCACGGTAGTGATTCCTAAGATATCTTGAGGTGCGAGAATTTCGTTAAATATCACCACGAGTGGCGGGAGTATTTAGCGACAAGCTCGATACAAAAATTCGTTTTCGTTTTTAAAAAAAATGGAAATAATCATAGAATAAAAAAAATGAATAAAGAGCGAATGTTTATTGCGCTCGATATTTTGCCATGCTCGTGTTTTCAATATTACGATTTGCATGTTTAATTTTATAGTTATATGTTAAGCCGTATGCATCCGATATTTAAATATTCGCATCATGCGCATTTAAATAAAAAATGAATGTAAATTGCCGACGACGGAATTCGAAGGATCACGGTTGTGATTCCTAAGATGTCTTGAGGTGAGAAGATCTCGTTAAATACCACCGAGAGTGTCGGGAATATTTAATGAGTATTTTCGATAATAAATTTATGTTCACTTTCGATTTCTAAAAAAAAAATAATAAAAAAACAGTTCAAGAAAATCCAAAAAATAATAAACATGTTTTTTTTAAGAATAAAAAAAATAAAAGAGAATTATTTTTAAATACCGATGTTAAATCCATTAAATCGAGATTAAAGATAACACGTGATCAAGTGGTACCGTTTTCTAAACGGGCGTTGCGGGGGTGCTAATCCTTCCCCGTACGTAACCGACTCCCGAACCCGATTTTGTTTTCTCTCTGGTTCAAAGCGCGGACTTCGAAATTGGTTTTAAAAATGTTTTAATTAATTTTAAAATATTTTGCTAAAATCGGTTTTAATAGGTGGCCAATCACACCTAGCAAAAAAGATTGGTGGCGACTCCATTTTTTGTGTTTTCATCAAATTCGTCGTAGCGGTCCAAAAAAATCTTTATGACACACCAAACACTTTAAGTTGAGTGATCTTCATATCCACTGCCATTTCCAATCCAATGATCAGAGCTTGGTATTCTGCTACATTGTTGGAACAATTTTCAGTGAGAGTAAATGCATAAGGCAATACATCTCCTTCTGAAGTGACAAAGACAACACCTGCTCCAGCTCCATCTTGACGGGCAGCCCCATCGAAGAATAGTTTCCATGGCCTGGGAATTTCGATGAAGAGAACATCTTCATCTGGGAGATCTTCGGAGAATTCCCAATCATCTGGAATCGGATGGTTTGCAAGGAAATCGGCAAGTGCTTGCCCTTTAACGGCCTTTTGTGGAATATAAGTAATATCGAACTCTTGTAGCAAAAGAGCCCATTTTGCCAATCTTCCACTGAGCACAGACTTGGACATGAGATATTTGAGGGGATCTGCTCGCAAAATCAAACGAACAGAATGAGCTTGCAAATAATGCCTCAGCTTTTTAACTGCAAACATCAATGACAAGCAAGTCTTTTCAATGGGAGAATAATTTAATTCAGCACCATTAAGAGTTCTACTAAGATAGTAGAGCGCAGTTTCTTTTCCTTCATCATTTTCTTGTGCCAATAATGCTCCTAAGGAACGTTCTTGTGCAGCAATATAAAGGATTAACGGCTGTCCTGGTATAGGTGCCTTCAGAATAGGTGGTTGTAACAAAAAGGTCTTAATGCTCTTAAAAGCATTACTGCAGGCCTCATCCCAGACAAAAGGGACATCTTTCTTCAGTAGCCGGCTAAATGGTTGACATCGACCAGCCAAGTTTGAGATAAAACGTCGGATATATGCCAATCTTCCTTGCAGACTTTTAAGTTCATGCAGATTGCGCGGTTCAGGCATTTTCATGATTGCATCTATTTTTGATTGATCGATCTCAATCCCACGATGTCGTACGATAAACCCCAAAAACTTGCCCGAGGATACTCCGAACGTACACTTGAGCGGATTCATCTTCAATTGGTATCTACGCAATCTTTCAAACACTTGGCGAAGATCAGCAAGATGATTGGATTTTTCCTTTGACTTCACTACCAAGTCATCAACATAACATTCGACATTTTTGTGAAGCATATCATCAAAGATCTTTTGCATTGCTCTTTGATAAGTAGCCCCTGCATTCTTTAACCCAAACGGCATAACTTTGTAACAGTATATTCCTTTTGGAGTTCGAAATGCGGTAAGTTCTTCATCTCTTGGAGCCATACGAATTTGATTATAACCAGACGATCCATCCATAAATGACAAAGCTTCATGGCCAGTTGTAGCATCAACCATTATTTCTGTTATAGGGAGAGGAAAGTCGTCCTTTGGACAAACATTGTTCAAGTCTCGAAAATCTACACAAACTCGAAGTTGACCATTTTTCTTTCTCACTGGAACAATATTTGAGATCCAAGTGGGATACTTGACTTCTCTAATAAAGCCAGCTTTGATGAGCTTATTGACCTCAGCTTCAATTTGGGGGATCAAGTCAGGATGGAAGCGTCGTTGAGCTTGTTTGATAGGTCGGACACTTTTCTTGACAGCCAGATGATGCATAGCTACTTTTGGATCAAGTCCCGGCATCTCTTTGTAAGTCCAAGCAAAGATATCTCGATACTCTATCAAAAGATCAAGATAGGTTTTTTCTTCTTCTGGTGGTAAGTAAGTATTAATAAAGACCGGTCGTGGATCTTCACTAGTACTGATGTTAACCTCTTTTAGTTCGTCAATAGTAGCTTGATTTCCTTCTTCAAAACATGAAGGGGCTTCTTGGGCTTCTTCCTCTTGAGATTTTTCACCAGTTTCCTTTACAGATACATGGTTAGAAGTAAAGATTTCTGTTTCTTCAAGTTCTTCTTCCTCTGAGGATGAGACTGATTTGGTTATAACCACTGTGTGCTTTCTCCCCTTTAAAACTTCACCAGTAGTTACCTTCCATTCGCTTTGCCTTTTCATTCGAGAAGGAATTTTGCTGTGAAAATCCCTTGATTCCTTTAAAGTGGAAGACTTTCTTTTTCGACCACAGTTAACTTCTTTAGAGTACAGACTTCCAAGCCTTGACTGAATGGAAATTGGTTTACTTACAGAAACTTCACTGCATTTTTCTCCCATTCGTTCAAAAACCGACCTTCGTGATGATTGAATGCTCAAACGATCAAACACTGAACATCGTGTTGAGCGTGCCCCCAAGCGATCAAACACTGAAAGTCCTGGTGGCTTCACTGCATCTTCTTGCTCCTCGGGAACTTCCTCCACATTTATGTACCTCGAAGTTTGTTTATGAATCTTCAATTTTAATGGAGAATATCCAAGCCCCTCTCTAGAAGTTCCGATGTGATCAATCTTCTTTTGCCAGACCTGTCGGATCTTGAATGAACTTTGCGGCTTTTCTTTGCTAGGCTCTTTTGTCTCGTGAGCCAATTTTGCAACATCCTCTTGTTTATATCCAGCTTTGACAAGCAACCTATAAGCATTAGGATCAAAATCTTTAGCTCGATGAGTAGGAAGATCCTGATGTTCGCAAAGAGATTCTTCGACTGGTCTAACAAATCCTTGCAGTGGAGGTATAAGGTCTCTTGATTCTTCTAAGTTAGTGAGGGGAAGAGTCAGATCCTTTAAACCTTGAGCAAGTTCATCTTCTCCAACTGTGGAAGAAGCCAAATTCTTCCCTTTTGCTTTAATTCTTGCATCGGGTTGGACATTACTTCTTCGATAAATGCATCTTTGAGATAAAACTTTGCATCTGCGAAATGTGCTTCTGCTATGGTAAATGGCTTAGCGTCTGCAAGGATCGTCTTGACTTGACCGTTTCTGCAATACTTGAGACATTGGTGCAGAGTTGAGGAGACTACACCATTTTGATGTATCCACGGTCGTCCTAACAACATGTTGTACGTCGTTTTGGCATCGATTACATGGAAAAGTGGACTTGACTCCATATCTCCAATGAAAAGTTGAAGTCTAAGTTTTCCAAGAGCTCTTTGTCCCCCTTGGTTGAATCCTTGGATCATCAAGCGGCTTTGCATCAATTCATCCAAAGGAACTCCCAATTCTTTCATTGTCATCAACGGGAGTATGTTGACAGCAGAACCATCATCGATCAAGATTCTATTGATCTTCTGTTCCCGAGTATATCCTACGACGAACAACGGCCGATTATGAGGGGTTGACCCTAGCAACAGATCCTCATCAGAAAAGTTAATTTTCGTAGCACAAGAATGCTCATCGACTTCAAATGCTACTGAGTCTGTGTTGTTTTCATTATCTTCATTGCCACCGTTATGGTAACAAGTCATGAAAACCAAATCTTCATTTCTAAGCTGAATTGGCATGAATTCGTTTAAAGTGATTTGCCTCCTTGACTTCCTCCCTACTGAATTTTTGCTCCGAGATGGCATTTTTGCTTCTTGAGGCACATTGGGCTTTAGAAATTTAGATGGTTGTTTGACCATCTTAGTTCTTGTAGGCACTTTCACAACTTTTGGAAGATTCTTCTTTTTGCTTTTTCAGCGTGTGATTAGAGTCCAACCATCGTGATCTTGATTTTATCTTTGGAGCGAATAGTTGCCCCCACTTCCCTGAAGATCTACTATCGTATTTGTACTTGGAGCTAGTATGATAGGATCAAAAGAGCCAAATTTTATGGTTCTATCCAGCAAATTGGATTGAGAAACCATATTGACTGATGCCAAATTTGACGACACCGTTTCTTCTTCAAACTCGATTTTCCCCTCTTCATAGAGTCGCATAATTCTATCCTTCAAAATAAAGCACTTCTCCAGAGGATGGCTAATCAAGCGACGGTACTTGCAATAATTGGGGTCTTCTACTTTATTAGCTTCTTCCGGTCGCTTCATTTTTGGTAACTGAATCAGCTTAGTTTTTAAAAGCTCTTCAAGAATGCTTGAAACATCAGAATCAGGAAAGGGATACTTCTTTTCTTGCCTCTCCTTCAAAGTGATCTTGCTTTTACCTTTGTCTTGGATAGGAGAAGATTTCGTCTCTTGAGATTGTTTTGACTTGGGAGATATCTTAAGAGGCTTGGTAGTTACAGCCATGGACTGTTTGCTTTCTCCCTTGTTGACAAAGGTTTTGCCCCCTTTGCAGGTATCTTGTTTTTCCTTGGCTTTCTTTGGCTCTTGCACCGGAGGTTCTTGATTTCCAGCAGCTGTCATACTCAACTCCATATCATGAGCACGAGTGGCTAATTCTTCAAAGGTTTTAGGCTTGATGCCTTGAAGAATGTAACGCAAGCCCCAATTCATGCCTTGGATGCACATGTCAAGGGCAGAAGACTCAGACAGTCTTTCTTTGCAGTTAAGGCTCAGATTTCTCCATCTGTGGATGTAATCAATGACTGGCTCATCCTTCCATTGACGTGAGCTTGTGAGTTCGATCATGCTGACTAAGCGACGAGTACTGTAGAATCGATTAAGGAATTCGCGCTCAAGTTGTTCCCAACTGTCAATCGTCCCAGGCTCAAGATCAGTATACCAATCAAAGGCGTTGCTTTTTAGGGAGCGAACGAACTGCTTCACCATGAGATCCCCATAGGTACCAGCATTATTGCAAGTTTCCACGAAATGTGCAACATGTTGGCGTGGATTTCCTTTTCCATCGAACTGCTGAAACTTTGGGGGTTGATAGTTCCCAGGCATCCTCAGACAATCGATCCTTTGAGAATATGGTTTTGCATATGTATATGAAGGTTGAGTGATGCTTTCAACTTGATCTTTGATAGCCTCCTTGATAAGATCCTTGAGCTGACTGGTAGTGACGAGTTCATTGATCTTTTCTTCAGAATCCTTAGCAACTTCCTTGCCAGAGTTCTCACCATCATCTTGAAAGATTGATTGCCAATTTTGGTTTGAAGCCTCGTTCCTTTTTCCAGCGAGACCGGCGATCTTGTCCATCATGAAAGCGATATGGTTATCCTTCTCATTGATACTTGCTGAAAGAATTTCAACAGATTTTGCCAGAAGTGCAACTTGTTCTTCCAATGATGTGGTGCCAGTTGTCATGACAGCCATTACTCCAGGAGCAGAGGATGGAATATGCTTGTTGCTTGAGTAGCTATCTTGTTCTTTGTATGTTAACTGGCGACTTGCACTTGATCCTCGAGGAGAATCAACTTGTCTAGCAGAAACTTCTTCTAAGTCTTGAATTGGAGAAGAAGTGTCATAGAGGGGGTTTTGATTGAGCACCGGAAAAGTCTGCTCATACAATTCAGCAAGAGCTTTGGTCTTTCTCCTAGTGCCATAAGGATGAGTAGGGATATCAACGCTTGATGATGAAGTGGGGTAGACTGCAGGATTAGCTCGAGCAGGCTTAAGAGTTGGTTTGTTAGCAAGGTTCTTCTTGGGAGCCATTGCAACTTGATAACTTGAATTTTGAAGAAAAGAGATGAAAGGCAGAGATTGTCCCACCGGGCGTGCCAAAATTTGTACACACAAATTTTATGTCAAAAATATGACAAGGAAAATTTGGAGTCAAATAATAATTTTATTAATCAAACTTTGAGGTTACAATCTCTGAATATTCTTAAAGAAAGAAATCCTTTGATTCTTTTCTTCAGTAAAATTTTGATCCAAAGGTCTTCACGACTTGATCTTAAATCGGTGAGATCTGCTTCAAGGGTCTTCTAGACTTGGTCTTGAAAAACAGGAATTATCTCCTTTCCTTCGATGAACAAGATCGGAGAACAGCTTCTTAGAGAATTCTCAAGAACAAGCACCGCGTTCTTAGAATTTCTCTAATTTCTTCTTAAGAATTTTGAGAGGATTTGGCTCTTCAAAATCTTCTTCTCTTCAGGCATTCTGAATTGTGAATTTGTGTTAATGGGAGGTCTCTATTTATAGTGGTAGCTAGCCAGGTGAAAGAGAGTTTTAAAAGAACTCAGCCTCCTTATTTATCTCTTAATTATTTTAATTAGAGATAATATCTTCTTATTTATCTCTTAATTAATTTAATTTAATTAGAGATAAAATGTTTATTTATTTATCACTTAATTAATTAATTAAATTAGAGATAAAATATTTATTTTTTTATCACTTAATTAATTAATTAAATTCGAGATAAAATATTTATTTATCTCTTAATTAATTTAATTTAATTAGAGATAAAAATTTATTATTTATCTCTTAATTAATTTAATTTAATTAGAGATAAAAATTTATTATTTATCTCTTAATTAATTTAATTTAATTAGAGATAAAATTTTATTATTTATCTCTTAATTAATTTAATTTAATTAGAGGTAAAGTAATTATGACACATGGGTGAAATTTGATTGGATAACCCATGAATCCTTGCAATTTGATTGGTCAAACCATGTGTACATATTTAATTAATTATAAAATAATTAATTATAATATGATATTGTCAATTTCACATGGTAATGTATAATTTAATTGAAAATTTCTTAATTAAAAGAATTTCAATTGACACGTGGCAATTTGTAATTGGTTACAAATTTTCTCCTTCTACAATATAGTGTCCTAAAAATATTTTTTAAATTATTATATATAATAATATTTTTATTTAACATATTAAAAATTATAAATAAAATTATAAATTTTGTATTTATTACAATAGTTTTACTATGAATTAAATGTTATAAGGACATTAATTAACAAAATCATATATATATATATATATATATAATTTCGTTTATATTTTATATTTTAACAAATCGATGTTTGAATTCAGTAATATAATAATCATATTTGTCGTGCACGTAAAATTTTATCTAAATTTATCCGATATTTATATCATATCGATTGAGAATAACGTTATATATATATTTGATGATTGAATTTTTTATATTAAATAAATAATTAGATATTTTTAATTTATTCGAAATTTGACGTGTACGATTTATATAAATAGAACATGAAATACGACAGTCAAATTAAACAAATATAAATCATATAAAAATTATAAGATTGTATAAAATTAAATTAATTTTAAAGTAGTATAAGTTGATTTTTTTTTCATGAATTATATATAAAATAAATAAAACTAGTAGAAAAAGCTTCTATAGCTAGGGTTTTATTTGTGATGGCATAACCTCTTTCTTCTCTAATTAATGCAATTATTCAACCAAGGCCCCCTAGGGGGGGGGGGGGAATAGTGGCATTTCTCTCTTGGTCCAATAATGCACCAAATATTATATTATATTAAATAAATAAGTATTTTTAATATATTAATTATAATTCCTTAAAATAACTATTAAATAAGATATTTAATATAAAATATTATTATAAATTAATTTAATTAATCTTAACGAATGCTATAATAACGCTCATCGACAAATTTTATAGATATATATATATATATATATCTTAGTTGAATCTAGGCAGAAAGAAGAAAACACATAATTCACTTGGTATTGGCCTAACAAGTAACAAGTATTCTTTCCTTTTTAATTTGCTGTCAATTATTAGGTTTTACTCGGAAAATTGAAAAGAAAATTTTAAAAGAAAAGTGAAAAGATATATATATATATATATATTTTTCATTTATGTGTTTAGTAGAAAAATGAAAAGAAAAAGTATTCATTGCTTGATAGAATTAAAATATATATATATATATATTATTTTACTATATCCTTTGTAAAAAATTAAGTAAAAGATAAAAATTAGACATGCTGATTCGTGTATTCGTATCGTGTTTGTATATTTTGTTGTGTCATAATCGTGTTTAAAGTATTTTATATTTATTTAAACTTTGATATGTTAATAATTCGTATTATATAAATTTTGAGAAATTCGTGTATTTTGTGTCGTGTTTTAGTTTTTTTTCAGTACCATGTTTGTGTCATGTCTAATATTGTCAAGTCTATAAATAATTTTATAAATATACACACTTAACTCACATCTATCTCATTTTTTCTCTCTTATCATTATCATTTTCTCTCTTCTTATCATTCCAATTTGGAATGATTTAATTTTATGTATTAAGATGTAAAATAGTTATTTTTCCTATTTTTTTCCATTTTTCTTTCCTAATAAACACACTCAAAATTCATATTTTTCTCTCTCACTTTTTCACCTTTTTTCTTCTTTCATTTTTTCACTTTCACTTCACTTAACCAAGCACACTTTTAATTTTTCATTTTGCCACTTGCGATTTATCCTTGAAAAGTATGATTTTTTTTTTTATTTTAAAAAATAAATTTATAGTTATAAAATTTATTTAAACAAATTTAAATTCCATATTTAGCTTTTTCTAAGTAATAAGAAGTATATATGATTCCACTTTTCAAACAACTAGTATTTATTTTCATGTGTATCTCATGTTATACAAATTATATCAAATTAAAATAAATTTTATTATTTTTAATATTAATATAAAATTCAATGTAAACTTTAATTTTTTTATTTAAATAAATTTATTTAATAAATATCTTTAAACAAAATTAAAATTCTTATAAATTAAATAAATATTAGTAATAATAAAAACAAAATCACCTTAAATTTTGAATACTATACAAAAAAATAACACAAACAAGACATGAATCCACGAATATATCAAAATTTATATAATATTAATTATTAACATATCAAAATTTATATAAATATATAATAATTTTAAAACGATTATGAATTTATGAAACGAGAAAATAACACGAACACAATATAAATACACGGATTCACGGATCTAGTTTTAAGACACAAATTTTATCCTCAAGTAAAACTGTTTTAAATTGGATAAAATTTTTATCTCCTGTCATTGATTGAGTTGAGCCTACCAGCTCTTACCTGTAAAACTATACATCAATTATTCCTACAAGCATGATCCTCCATTAACATTAGTTCTCAAACATTCCCTCATCTGATAAACTAGAAGATTCAGTCCCATTAACAAGAGGTTGATTTGGGAACTCAAAACTGGACTCACTCAAAATGCTGTAATCAAAATCAAAATCATCATCATCATCTTCTTCATCACTTCCTTGCTCTCTCTTTTCATCTTCATCAGTTTCCTTTTGCATTGTTCCTTTTGAAAGGGCTTCTCTTTGCATTTTCTGCTTGATGGCATCATCATAAGACATTTCATACCACACTGTGCCTTTGCCCACAATTGACTTGTTGTGAGCATCTGTCATCCTCTCTTGTTTACTCTTTTCAGAGTTCTTGGGTTCTCCCCAGTAGTCGTATCGATACAAGGGATTTAAAGGATCATATTGATCCTTCCCAAAATAACTGGTATCTTTGTATCTTCCTGGCTCTTCCAATGGCAACCCAAGAGCTTGACGGCTGCGAAAAATCGGTAGTTCAGTAGGAATTAAGACACAGAAAACATAGACATGCATTCGCACACAGCCTGCCAGACCTAGATAGTAATAAATTATGTTGCTCCGACTCTTCATTTTTTTGAAGTACCCGTATCCAATACATATTCGGACATGGGTATGGGTGATATGATCCCCCCAAGGACCCTCCAAATACATGGAAAAACTTAGAATAAATGAAATATACCCGTGTCGGACAGTTACACCCGAGTCCGAGTAACATAGGTGGTAAACATGATGCAGTGTAGAATGAACCAGAAGGAATTGGACTTGATGTTGTAATTGTAAGTGCTCCAAAGTGCCAAACAAGAAAGTTCAGCCAAAAGCAAAAGTGCAAAACCATATATCAATGCAGTTCATCAATCAAATAGATACATGGAAACAACAGTAATTTTTACTAAACAAGAAGGCTAATCAAAACAATATCATGAAAAGAACAAGATAGTTAGAGTGAAAGACTAAGAACCAGAGGTTAAAAGCTAACTTTATTCTCATGACTCAAGTTATCTTGATAATCCATCATTCAAAATACCACTAGCAGAAGCCAAGAAAATAGGCTTTTATACAGTCAAGTTTTTCACCAGTTGCAAATTTATCTATAGATAAAAGGGGGGGAAGAAATAAGAGCAAAGGGAATACCAGCTGATGTCTCTGATTAAAGCTTCTCTTTCCTGGAATGATCGACGCCAATGTATAAAATCATATTCATCCATCTCAATATTTCGCCTGAATTTGCTGATTTTATATTCCTCTCCTCTTTCTTTTGCTTCTCTTCTAAGTTTATTATGGAGCTGTACCAGATTCAAGGGAAAAATAAATCTCTATCAGAAGTTTGATTATATGGTAACTTTAAAGACCACAACAACAGAAAACTCCTAAACAATTCTAAAATTATAAAAGAATTCATAGTTCATGGTGAGAAAGCAATATCATATTGAGAGGATGGATATTTATGAATTTGTTTGACCAGTCTATAAGGTATATACATAAATGAACACCATCACTTTTGATTAGTGACCACCTGGACCCTTCTCCGGCCTAAATTGTTTGTTTTCAAAGCAACAGTCCAACAAATTTGCATCTTATTCTAGTTCACAAGAACCACATGCCTTGTTGATAGAACTCGGACTCGGGTGTGAGTGTCGGACATGGGTATGTGTCCGACACGGGTATGTTCAAATTTTTCCAAGATTTCCATGTATTTGAAGGGTCCTTGGAGGATCATATCTCCATACCTATATCCAGATATGTGTCGGACACGAGTATTTCAAGAAAAAATGAAGAGTCGGAGCAACATAGGATAGAATATTTTAAGAACCGAAGACTGTCCATATTTCACACAAACTACCAAGCATTAAGGTGGTAAAAAGAAATTTCTGTTAAGATTAGAGCAAAACTCCAAAAACATAAAGAATAGAGGTTGCAAACAGCCATGAAATAATTACCTCACGCTCAGCTAAGGCAGCTTCCAAATCAAGTTCTTTAACACTTGTTTTCTGTCAAGAAATATAACCATATTAGCAGGTAGATATAGGCAGATAACTTGGTGTGTATCAAAATTGAATAAAAAAAGCTCACCATAATCATTTTTGGTAGTAGACTTTTCTTGTAGTACGCTTTGGTGTATTGAACATTGTTTTCTTCATCATAGTCATCATCATCAGTTAATTCTGATAGCCTTTTACCTTTGTATTTCTCCGGATTTGCCTCAAAATCATCCAAAATCATTTGCTCAGCAACATGGATCTGCCACAACTGCATAACAGACAAAAACGGATCTAGTAAAAAGAATGATCATTTGCTGCTCACAAAGGAAGTGGTCAGGTGGGTAATAAAAGCATTGGATTGTTAACACGGCTATTTACAAATATTATCATCAGAAGGTGCATCAGCTCTTGGAATGCCCACACACATGGCATGTACTGATGCACATGTATGAACGTTTATATTAGGAAGCATATTAACAGAGATTTAGCTAGGGTGAGCAATCGGGTAATTCGGTTAAAAAATTCCCAAAACTGAATTAACCGAAGTTATTTAAATGATTAACCGAATCGACCGTACTTTTTGGATTAACTGACTAACTGAAATACATCAGTTAATTTGGTTGGTTAATCGATTAACTGAGATTTAACAAAAGTTCTATATTTTTGTAAAAAAAAAAAAATTAAGTCTAAATGTCATTAAATCAATGCTTCATGTCTTAAAAAAAATGCTTCATCTTTTTTGGACTATAAAAATGTAAATTATTAAATCGATTAATTCTGTTTACCGATGAAAACTTTTCAAAACCGTAACCAACCGAGTTAATCAAATTGACCGAGAATACTTCCGACATTAACCGAACTGAATTAACCAAATTATATCGATTAATTTGATTAATTCGGTTTTAACCGAAAATTGCTCACCCCTAGATTTAGCCCATTACTATCAAAATTAAGTTGAGTCCTACCAAAAAGAGGAAAAAAGATGCATTCTTATCTAAAATACTAATTATCAACAAAGATATTGCTGCCGAATTACCTTGTCAACATAAGGGTGATTTGACAACAATGGCTCCTCTTCAGGTTTCATTCCTGGATCTTTTCTAGGAAAGGGAGGTCTTCCACAATCACGCTGCAAAGGGAACAAAAAGAAATTAAAGCATAATCATGGTAGAAATTTGAAATTCAAAAAAAATGAATAGAACAATATGTAAACAAAATCACAAGGGGATACTAAATATCTCAGTTGCACTAACTTTTGAAATCATATGTTAATTGAATAACCAGAACAACCAGCTTCAGGATGGTAGAATAGAAAGTATGTTCACCACCATCCAAACAAACAAATTAGATAGGCAAAACCATGAATAGAGGAGTGAGCATCCACATGTGTGCTTCCCAGTGAACAATATAGAGGAAATCAAAGAACTTAGGTAACTAGGAATACAGTCATAAAATGTGCGTTAGAAAACACAGCACCCCCTGAAAAAGACTAAAAAATCCAAACAAATCAAGATAAAAGATGTAAAGTTAAGGAAAATCCAGGATTTCTACCATACTGACACCATAAAAGATGGATTCAATGAGTCGAGTTCAAATACAGAAAAAACTTGACATGGATAAGATAAACGGGTAAAAAAATAGACTAGAATGACAACTGCAATAATGTACATACCCGTAACTCATCTGGATTAGTATCCTCATCACGGTGAAATATAGGTGGGAAGTCAAATCTATTAAATCTGGAAGTAAGGGTGCAATTCAGAAAACAATGAGGAAGCAGATCAGAAGTAATAAAATTAAACAACAGCATGAACTCCTGGTGGTACTATATGGCAAGTGACTTCCATGTTATACCACATAGACAATATAGAAGAAAGAACTATCAATGTCCAGAATGACATACATCAGATGATCTATGTTAGGATGGACAAAACGCATTTCAATAGGAAACCTGAACCGGTAAGGATCTCGTTTGGCCTGCAGAAAAGATGAAATGTAAAAAAGTGAAACATACAATTAATAGATTCATCATTAATTTCAGTAGGAAGTTTATTAACAGAAAAGGAGATTAATAGAAAAAATAATAATACACAAAGGAAAAGGAAAAAATACTCACCAGAATTTCAACAATAACATGCATACCAACTTTTATATGATGACGGATCCAATACCAATCGTTACCTTTAATTGGGACCCACCTGAAATATATAAATACAACATATTAATCTAGTAGGAAACCCTCACAATTAAACATAGACTTAATTTAGCTACTAGTCATGTGTGAAATCATAAACCAAGTAATCAACTATAGAACTAATTGATACTGAATCAGCTATATAGCAAATCAAGCCTCTATGATAGCCAATAATCAGCTACTACCTAATATTTGAGATCATTAGTAATCAAATTGTTAAATAAATGATGTACTCTCAAAGTTTACGTTTCTTCTTTGCAGTATGCCACTTGGAATTCCAAAAAGAGTAAGAATCACACAGTTTCTGCCAAGTCAATTTCCCAATAACTGCAAACTAAAATTACATAATAGTAGGAGTGCAGATAATTGAATTAAGGGAAGGAGCACAGACACACACATATTTGAAGTTCAAGAAAAAATCAATTGTGAATGAATAGGGAACTTTAGCCTTTAGAAGAGATTTTTTCTTTTGGTACATGTGATCTTGGTTAAATAAAGGCCTTTAAGAGAGACATGGTGAGGAAGTTTAACAAACTGATTTAAGGTAAAAGATCAAAACTTAGGAAATGATAAATTTTACTTTTTTTACTAACAGTTTCATTGCTAAAACAACATTACATCTAGTGATGACAATTACCCCTCATATACACCACCTATGTCGACAAATGCTCCTTGATATAGGTGTAAGGTAGTCACTTTGCCTTCGCAGATCTGCAAAGAAATTATTCATCACAGACCTTTTCTTTCTTGCTTGATCCTTAAAAACTTGAAATGCATTTTCCATAAGAAACAATAACCTTGAAAACTTACCTGGCCTGGATAATAAAACGGAAGCTCATACTGTCAAAATACAATAAATGATCATCATCAATAGCTTTGGATAGTTTGGAACAACTTGAAAGAAAAGGAAAAACTGATATAGACAAAGAGAAATTGACAATTCAATTTACCATTTCCTCTTTGTAGTCCTTCCCTCTTTTTCTCCTACCAGGATAGTAATCTTGGTCATACTGCATCAGCAAACAGGAATCAAGCTAGTATACATTGGCTTAATAACGTCCCTTCAAAATTGAACTTAAAAAAAATATATATACATATTCAATTTCTTTCCTATTCTTTTCTTTTAATCATTGTCACAACAACACCTCAATATTTCCAAATCCTTAATCTCAATTTTAAAACCCAGCGCAGAAACTCATTAGCATGTCACCCTTCGATAGTACAGAAAAATGAGAAACCTTTTTTCCTCCCCTAATCAGCTAGAATTCAATTCTATCAAATTTCATGATCGATTTCACAAAGTTTAAAAGCACCCAATGTCAACTAATGATTATGATTTAGAATACTAATTTACTTAAATGGGCTCAAAGAAATACTTTAACCATAACATTCTTTGTAAACCCATTACAAAATGGATTAACCAAAAATGCCAAATTTGCACCAAAAATTTCCGCCTTTAGAACTAACAATTCCTCAAGGCAACTTACTATCAACTAACACACCCTGAAGCCACATCAAGGACATGCCAAAATTCTAAACACAAACACCCCCTCCCCCCAAAACCAAAAAAAAAAAAAAAGGAAGAAGAAGGTAAAAGTAGACTTTGTTAATAGATTGCAAACCTTATAAGATTCCTCTTCCAATCTGTCCTTATTAGCATCAACCCACTCTTTATATTGCTTTACAAACACTTTATATCTCTCCAAACCCATATCTGCTTCACCAGTTATCACCTCCTTCTCTACTTTCTCCAAATCCACTCTCATTGCCTGTAACTTATGCGCTTCCCTTATAAACTCCAGCTCTTCTTTATCCACTTCCCATCCTCTGGGTGGCCAATCTCGTGGAGGCACGTGTCTCAACGCCAATGGCCCTGCCCACAACGTCTCCAGAGGCTCTGGAATATCCCCTTTTATCTCAAACTGCTTTCGATGCCATTCATCCTCTGTAATCCCCAGTTCTTTCATTTTTTTAAGCCTGTAAGAAGGCTTTAGCATTTTAAAAGCCTCGATGGCTTCAGGGGTTCGGAGAGGGACCTCTTCGCCTTCGTTAAGGGATTTTCTAGCGAAATCCGCTTCTGGGGTTAGGATTTCTTCCCACGGGGCCCATCCTCGTTCGATCCAGTTGCGTTGACGTGCTTCGTCTTCGGTTTCTTTGTCTTTGGGACCAAAGTTCTCGAGGAAGGTTTCGTCGACGGGGAATTCATCGGAGCTGAAGGATTTTGGGGCTGTTAAAGATTTGGGGAATTGGGTTTTGAAGAAGGAAGGGAAGCAATGGAGATGGTGGGAATGAGATAAGGGTTTTAGGGAGGAAGGATTTAAGGGTTTAGGGAAAGAGAAGAAAAGAGGGGTTTGGAGGATTTGCATTTTGGTGGGCAAAGAGAGAGAGAGAGCGGAGGGAGGGAGGGAAATGGATAAAGATTGTTTAAAAAATCTAATAAAAGGAAAAGTTACCATATATATATATATATATATATATATAGTTTGACTAAAATAATAAAAAAACTTTTTAAATTTTATTATTTTATTTAAATAATTTTTTATATTTTTATTGAATTTTATTAATAAATATCTTCAAAACTTTTATAAAATTAATTAATATATTATTTATAATAATAATATATTAAATACAATAATTGATAAATTTATTTGTCAATTTCAATGCAATTTTAATGTACCCAAAGCTTTAATTTTTAATTTATACTAAAAAAAACCTGAACATAAATTAATTTTTTATTTAAAATTAAAAATCTATTTGAATATAAATTAAAGAATAATAATTTATTTGAGTACAATCTATATAAAATGAAGAGATTAACGTAAAAAAATATAAAATTATTTTTTTATCGATTAAATGAAACTCTAATTTTATGTACCATATCAAATTGGAGAGACTTTTGATTTTTAATTACAACTATTGATTTAATCCGATATTTTCATATATGACCAATTATAAAAAAATTGACTTTCATAATTCCAAATTAACAAAATTAACTCTTTATTATTTTATTTTTTTAGGCTAAACTATTTTAAAAAATCTCTAAATTTTATAATTTTACTTAAATAAGTCTTTATACTTTTATTATATTTTAATAATCTTTTATCTTTTAATTTATATTCAAATAAAATTTTATTTAAGTATAAATTAAAATTTTATTTAAGTGTAATAAAATATAAAAATTTACTTAAATAAAGTTATAAAATTTAAAAACTATTTATTATTTATTATTATTTTTTTAAAACATAGAAACGAGAAATTCTGCTAGGAAAAAAATGCCTATATCTGTCCAAGAAACTTTAAGAAAAATACTACTAGTATTAGTAAAATCGAGAAGGGCAGTTCCTTGACTTTGGCATTGTAAAAAGTGCATTTTAGCCTCGTGTGGGGGAAGAGAAAGATAGAGAAGAAAGAAAGAAAGAAAAAGATGGAAACAGCAACTCAGAGTCAGAAGCGAGTCAGCGCCACCTTCTTATCCTACGCCTCTCCCAACAACCTTAACTTTCACCACTTAGCAGCATTCCACAAACAATCCCATCTTTTCACAGAATTCCCATCACGTCCTTTTGCTTACACCAAATCCCATAGCAATATCTTCCTTCCCCACTTGGTCGCTTCCTTGGTCTGCTTCTCACTCTTTCTTTTTTTTTTTTTTTTTCCTGTCAGAATTGAAATGCCCATTTTAGTATTTGAAGGGTTTTTTTTCTTCCTTTGTTGTTGGTTCAGGAACAAGTTGAACAAACTTATATTATGGACGTGGCCTTGTAAGCTTTGCTCTAATTTCTTGTTAAAATCTTATGCTCCATAATCCATTTTTTGGTTGCTGAAAAGCTGAAAGGAAAGAATTACACATTTTGCGTTTTAAATTGTTTGCTATGTTTTGGTTTATGTGCTGGCATTTTCAGTAGCTTCAATGGGAATTGTTAGTAATAGAGTTTTTGGAATTTTGCTTCTGATTTTTTATTCCTAAATTTGGAGAAATTATTTCAAAGTTTGAGAGGAAAGGGTTTAAATTGACTGGCTTAAAGCTCTTTCAATGCCCCAAAGAATTGGCTGAGGTTTGTAAGTTTGTAGCTATTTCTGTTTGCTGTGTTGTTCTACATTAAGAAACCAATTTGTTTCATGGATTTTTTGGTGTTTTATGTTTGTTAATGCTTCCTGGATTGATGTAAAGACACAAAATTGCAATCTATGTTGCTTCGGCTCTTCATTTTTCTTGAAGTACCCTGTTTGACACTCATGTCCAATACATAACCGGACATGGATACGAGGATATGACCCTCCAAAAACTCTTCAAATATATGAAAAACTTAGAAAAAATTGAACATGCCAGTATCCGACACTCACACCCAAGTCCGAGTAACATAAATTGCAGTTATTATTACTTTATCTGTCATGCACATTGGTTATTAACCATTGTTTGCACTGTTTCTGATAAGAAGTCCTAGAAACTAATGAAAATTAATAATGATTTCTTACTGTAGAACACAGCATTAGTAAAATGTTGAAGCATTTCAATTTTCCTATACTATCATTGTTTTTCTTAATAATTATGTTAACTTGATATCTTTACAGTTGAAGTTCTAGCAGAGGTTTTGTAGTAATATGTTTTGGGAGCTTACATGGTGATATGCTTAATTGGCTTTTTGTGATGGTTAAAGGAGCATTACAAGGATCTCAAGGGCAAGGCATTCTACCCTAAACTGATTGAGTACATTACTTCAAGACCGGTTGTGTTGATGGTATGATTTACCTAATTTGTTCCCATATCATAAGTTTTCATTTATAAATTATTGATTGAGAAAACTGATAATGATTTTATGTTTGGAAGGCCTGGGAGGGTTTTTGGTGTTGCGGCATCTGCACGTAAGCTGATAGGATCTACAGATCCTCTTCAGGCTGAAAATGGCACTATAAGAGGAGATCTTGCTGTTCAAACAGGAAGGTTAGCCTATGTTCTATGTTACTCGGACTCGTGTGTGAGTGTCGGACACGGGTATGTGTCCGACACGGATATGTTCAATTTTTTTCCAAGATTTACATGTATTTGGAGGGTCCTTGAAGAATCATATCTTCATACCCATGTCCAGATATGGGTCGGACACAGGTATTTCAAAAAAATTGAAGAGTTGGAGCAACATAGCCTATGTTTACCCTATTCTAGTGCCTCTATTTTCTTGTTTGTGGTTTGCTTTGTCAGTAGACATTCTGATAATGAACATCTTGGCAGGAATGTGATCCATGGTAGTGACAGCCCTGAGAATGGCAAGCGTGAAACAGGTGAAGTTTTTTTAGGTTCCTTTACCGGTAATCTAGTATATTATCGCCAAAATTGTTTCCTCTTGAATGCTTTTGTATGTTTCTCAATTTGGATTCAAATGGATTTAGGTATTTACAACTTCTGCACTTGACCTGCAGTGAATTTCTGCCATGCTCCAATACATTGAGCACTAACTGAAATATGGTTTTAATTATAAGATTCAATAGAAGAAATTTTCAGTTCAGTTAGACTAGGAACAAAAATAGATCACCTGGGATGCTGGAACCCTTTTTGATTGTTCCGATTGCCGGTTTTAAATATTAGGGAAATGCACATTAGTGACTTAATATACCAGCCTACCCCTTAATCTATGTTACTCCGATTCTTTATTTTTCTTGAAATACCCGTGTCCGACACTCGTATCTGACACATATCCGGACATGGTATGGGGATATGACCATCCAAGAACCCTCCAAATACATGGAAAACTTAGAAAAAATTAAACATACCCGTGTCGGATATATACCATATCCGACACTCACACCCGAGTCTGAGTAACATAGCCCTTAATTAGGGCTGTAATCGAGCCGAGCCGAGCTCGAATGCTGAGAAGCTCGAGCTCGAGCTCGATTCGAAACTCGAGGCTCGAAGCTCGGTTCGAGCTCGATCGAGTATCATTTTTTAAGCTCGAGCTCGGCTCGAGATAAAATCGAACTATTCGAGCTCGACTCGATTAGGCTCGTTTATATATTCGAGCTCGAGCTCGAATTAAGGGTTTTTAAGTATGTATATATATATATTAAGGGTAAAATAGTAAATTAATAATAAAAATATTATAAATAAAAAAAGCTCGATTAGGCTCGCGAGCTGCTCGAATCGGGTATTAAGATATTCGAACTCGGCTCGCTCGATAGCTCGAGCTGCTCGAGCTCGAGCTCGGCTCGATAATGACCGAATCGAATTCGAGTTTTCTTCAAGTCGAACTCGAGTAGCTTGCGAGCACAGGTGTCTCGTTTACACCCCTACCCTTAATGACACTCCCCTCTGATCTCTTCACTCTCTTAATTTGTTTTCTTGTCCAGCTCTTTGGTTCAAAGAAGGTGAATTATGCCAGTGGACACCTGCTCAAGCACCATGGTTAAGGGAGTGATCTTTTGGCAAATGCTTAGTCACTGTTGAGGCAGGCACTTTTTAACTGATTTTCTGAGCACCTAAATTTTCAATGTTAAAATATTCATCTGTGATTTAAACAATTCATTGAAGATTGGTGATATTGCCATGCCTAGACCTGCAGCTTTGTAAGAGTAATGGAAGAAATTTATGTCTTTTTCCTTTCTGGTCCCTGTTTCTGACTTAGTTTATGACTCAGATTGGCTGAAATAAACTGGCCTACAACCCCTTTCACTTATTCCAGACCAAAGAACACATTGAGTTCTGAAATTAAGGAGACACTGATCTTTTCTTGCGTTTTCTTGTAAGAATTACTGATCCTGCTGTTAAAAATAGAATAAGCAGCAATCTCTGTTATTTGAAGTTTATGAACTTATATCAAAGAACAAAGGTCTTCGTTTCGATTCTCTCAGTCGCCGATATTAACCGTAATTGATCACGGTAACACCCATTAAATCCTCAATCACACGATAAATGCTACGTGATTGAAAAGACGAAAACAATTGCAATTTAAATCCATGCATACAGTATAAATCAGGTAATACTAGTAAAAGAAAAGCTATTGCTGGATTCCAGGTTTCCTTGCTCTTTTGCGCTGCTCAATGATTATGCTGACTAAAACTCGAAAAACTTGCAGAATCATCACTCTCTATCATCATTGCTTCATGACTAATTGTTGGAGCGCGTTGATAACCCTTGAATTTGGAAAACAGGTAGAGAATCGAGACACCCTTGCTTTGTTGCTGGAAATTCAAGTTACCCGTCGATTGACAATCACTTGAACTGTTTGAAACACTTGCGGAAGAACAATCCGTATCGATCACCATTGACTTCTCATCATCGGATGATATGTCTTGACAACTCCTGGAGACAGTTCCAGAACCACAAATTGCTTCAATGCTCATTGTCTCTGAGCTCAAATCACTTGTAGTTTCAGGAACAATTTCAGAAGCACAGTCAGTTTCTTCAGTTACTATTGGCGGTGAACATAGGTGACGTTGGGAACCCAGTTTAAGCTTCATTAGTGTAGCCTCTGTACGAAAAGGAAATTACCAAGTTCAATAATAAACCAAAAAAGAGAAAATATTAACCTCCAGTTACAGCAGAATTAATCCTAGTACAAATTTTGGCACTTTTATTTCATGGCTTGTTAATGGATTCCTAAACTTAAAAGAAAAAGGGATAGAAATTTGAGAAATACCGTAAATGGAGAGAGAATCGTCCTTGATTATCTTGGAAGGCGGAGTTTCCAAGTTGTTAAGTGGCGGTGGCGACGGCGATGGCGACGGCGACGGCGATGGTCTGACTCTGCCGAACATCTCTCTCGGATAGTTTTTCCCACAATAATAACTACTTCCTTCTCCTCCACTTTCTAGTCTCCAGTTCAAAAGATAGATCTGGGTATTTGAAAATGGCGGAAAGAGAAACAAAGAAAAAAAGCAGCTTAGAAATGGATTTTGTTTGGCGCCACAAATTAAAGAAGCGGGAACCATACTTCGCATTTTCTCTGCTTCTGGGCTTCTAACTTTGTTCATTACCGACCAGTCCGGCCTAAAACTCTAGCCCACTTTTACTATTGGCAGGTTTAATTTGCGCCAATTTTTTTAGTGCATATATATATATTTTTTAATTTTGACCTATGCTTCGTTTGAATGCGTGTTCAGAAAAAATTTCCGTCGCACCGAAATCTCAAGACGATAAAAATAAAAAATCAGATTGAAAATTAAACTGATCAGATTTTTTATTTTCAATTTAATCGGTCGAATTAATCGATTCAATTATAACCAAAAAAAAAAATTTTAAATTGAAAATTTGAAAAAAGCCTATATAATAAAAAAACACACACAAATAAATAATGCAATTTATTATTTTCGATTTTAGCTTAATTTTTGGGATTTTTAATTTGTAATCAATTGAGTTAAAAAAACCAAAAAACAATAAAAAATTTTATTATTTTCAAGTTTATTGAGTTTTTCCGATTCCTAATTCCTGATTTTTAATTCTCAATTCTTGATTTTTAATCAATTCTTATCTGTTCGATTTTAATCCAATTCTATGATAATGGTTAAACTGCCGGTCTGCAAATTAGATCCGATTTTTTTTATCATTGCAAGACGGTTGGATGCGTGTTAAAAAAAAAAAATTCCCATCGCGCCAAAGTGCCGAAGTCTCAAAACAGCATTGAACCCTTAAAAGGAATGTCATGAACCGGTTCTTCTTTGAACGACATGGCATGCTTCTTATTTTAAATCAGCAACATGAAATAAAACCCATCAAACTGCAACTCTTGAATTTTTTTTGTGACCAGTAGAGTGAATAATTTTTATTCCGTTTTCAGTTTGTATCATTCCACTAATTTCAATGAATTAATTTGGATACAAACACAACTCTAAATGCAAACAAGGGTCCTTAAATCACTCAAGCTATTGCTTTTTAGGGGGAAAAAAAAAAATTTACATTCTACAAAATGCCTGACTGCAAAGAAGATAATTTTTGATGCATCTGCAAGACTGCAACCTGTTAATACCCTAAGTTTCCGGTTCTCCGATTCGGCGGATTGCTCAGATAAATAGGAACTGGAATTAGTTTGCTTTAGGGGATCGATTCCTGCGCTGTGGGAAAGTGTAAAATCTTTCCAAACGCACACGCCTCGAAGGTATAGAAGTATACTGCTGCAGCTTTATCCATTTACCTGCTTGTTAAAGAAGAGGAAATGGGTTGTGACTTGTTAGAGAATTGTTGTATGTTAAAGCCATTTGTTTGCTGCATAGAAATTAACACTAAGGAGCTTGTAAAAGTCATATAAATGAAGAGGCCAAATGAATGAATTGAATTTCTACATCGAAAAGGAAAGAGAGGAACAAACTTGTCGTATATACGGCAAACTGTTACAGACTGATAAGCCTACCTTGTTCTTCAAGTCAATCAATCTCTCCAGAAAAATCTTCTGAAGGAACCCTGGTTATGTACTTTAGTCTTTCGATTGGCACCTGAAATAGGACGAACCAGAACTTGAAAATTACATGGAAGACAGTTCAATATGCAAATCACAGGATTATAAGTAAGTTTTCCATGGGAATTTTACACATCTATACTGCATGTGGAGTCATTCAGATGTCACATTTGCTCAACATATACAGAGCAGGAGTAATGAACCGGAAGGCTAGCTGAATTGCCAAATCGGACCAAAATAAAAGTGGCAAGATGATTCTTGCTATTGTGGTTTGTGATCATGAATCTAACTTTAACCTAATACCAATAGGCTCATCATTTAGAAAGTAACAAAAAGGCAGACATTGGAAGAAATGTAATTCGGCCACGGGCCTTTGGCCCAGTGATAAGACACCATCCATGGAGGATGAGAGTTCCCATGACCCAGGTTTGAATCCTCTAGGTCCAATCATTCTGTATATTGGACTGTTTAGACAATCATAGATCCTGGGATGCACTTCAGAATAGTCAATACGAATATTTCAATGACATTTCTTTTTTCTTAGTTTAGCTAATCTATGATGAAAAGGTAAAAGAGGTGAAGTAATGTTGCGTTGATTGTTTTCTTAATGTAAGTTTTCCTATTCCACACGCAGAAAAGGAATAAATCAATCAAATTCCGAGAGGCTTCACTAAGTGCAGTATAAATACTACACTGATTTTAGCTTATAGTTCAAAAAGGATACCTTTTAACCTTCCAGCATTATACAAAGCCTCTTCTGCAATAGGCCTCCACTGTTCTGCACACGAGTAGTTAAGTCCAAGACCAACACTAAGTCCTCTCAGAAGATGAACTGTACGAAGAACAGAAAACAGTTCCTCTGGAAAAGACTGCCATAGCCAAGAAAAAGAATTTGTTATAGTCATGAGAAACTATGATCTAACTTCTGACTGAGAAACAAATAAACATTAATGCTAGATGAAGGGACAAACCTTGTAAGAATGAGTGCTTTAGACAATATCATCAAACCATAAGCAAGGGGGGGGGGGGGGATTAAACAATTTTATATTAGTCCTTACCTTTACACCAATTTTTTTTATTGAAGAATCTTCTGCAAATGGTTGCAGCATTACCACTCCAGGAGGTAGTTTTGTATCAAACATTGTCTGCGCCAAGCGAAGCAGTTCCTGTTGTTCATTCTCACAATTGCTTACAGTATCTATGCCAAGTTCCCTAAAAGCAAGGACAAGAAAACATAATGGACCCCAATTAGAGATTGAAAAATATTAGGATTAGCAATGTCAAACCAATGCATTATTTTAAATGTATCACTAGATTCATGTGGATCACCCTGCAAGTTGCCTATTATTCTTATTCTATGCAACACCAAATGATTACTGTATGCACTTGAATGTAAAAATGCAGCCATTAGGACTTAAGTTCCCTTCTTGTCCTGTCAACCAACTGAATTTTGTATTGAAAGGTTATTAAAAGAACAAATTGAAACTCACAAGTTTACCTATAGCTTTCTGTAGCTTTTACAGGATCATTATCAGCCATGGCAAGAACCAAATTAGCATATCCAAGCCTCAACTGGTCAGGTAGATCCTTCACTTGCCCATAGTCCAGCAAGGCAACCTGACTTAAGGAGAAAAAGCAAAATGATTAAACAAATGGTTGCACAAACAGAGCATGGAGAGCTATGTTGCTCCAACTCTTCACTTTTCTTTAAGTATCCATGTCCGACACTTGCATCTGATGCATATTCGAACATGGGTATGGAGATATGATCCCCCCAAGGACCCTCTAAATACATGAAAAAACTTAGAATAAATCAAACATACCCATGTCGGACACATACCCGTGTCCGACACTCACACCCGAGTCCGATTAGAGAGTTCAATAGTTATAGGACTAACAATGTTCCAGTCAATCAGCAGTATGCTATATGGCAGATTATACATGAATAAGAATTGGAAAGAAAGCTTATAACAGAACTTAAAATAAAAAATCTTGACAGCCAACTTGCCTCTGAACCTTTACAGATCAGTATATTCCCAGGATGGGGATCTGCATGGAAGAAACCACTCTTTAGTATCATCTGTCCATATGCTAGTGTCAAACTCTTAAGTATGTTCCTGCATTCAAAAGAGTTGTTTTAAGGCCTTTATTACACATTCTAAAAAAAGGTAAGATGAAGGAGATGGAGAACAGGAGTTATTTCTCGATAGGCACACAAAACTTCTTATTTTCTCTTTTTAGGAGGATTAAAAAAACAACTTAGTAAACCAGAAGTGATAGACTCATAGTCTTCATACAGAACCTAAAGAACATTAAGCAATAAGACCATTTGGATAATCAAAAGAAGGCAGGACAAGTCCACTGTAAGATTTTGGAGAAAATGCAATATCAACAAACAGGAATTTATTACTTCATTTCAAGTTCAAACGAAAAAGACAAATGCAGGAAAGTAATAGCTCTTAAGATAAGGAATGAGACAAGAAGAACCCCATAGTCTCTTTGGCAATCTAGATGCTTACTGTTTAGCTGCTGCAGCCATCTTACCACCAGGATTTATTCCTCTTTTAGCCATTTCATCACCAAGATTCAAGATTGGGATTCCATCCATATATTCCATCACTAAGACCCTCCTATTTAAACAAGTAAACATTGCATTACTGAAATGCCAGCATCAGTCATGAAGCAATAAAGAAATTGATGAAGAAAAAACAACATAAAATGCATCCACCATCTAAAACACATGAAGGAAATTCAATGTAATGACAGAATAAAATAGCATCTGTCGTCCATATCAAAAGTATCATGCGGATTGAATTATGATACTGATTTAACAGAGAAGTTTAACAGATAATTAAAGCAGAATAGCTCAATCTATATCTTTCTGTCGGTAACATATCACAATCATGATGAATTGCTAAATGCACGCATAAGAACTAGGAGCAACTTATAACAGGGAATATCACCACAACCATTCTAATGTGTGGTGTGCACATACCAAACCTGTGATATAACTAGAAAGAAAAGGACTGACAATGCCACAATCAAGCTTTTCTCTCATTAGCAAGTGAGTCCTGAGTCCTGACAGTCACAAAAAGTCTTGTTGTAACTTCTTGGATTGACTCAATAACTTCTTTTTTTAAAAAAAAATAAAGAAGAAGAATGCTAGCTAAAATGAGCTGAGATCTGTAATTCCTTTGTCTCAAAAGCCATTCCTCTTTTCCTGCCAAAGCATGCAACTTAATATTCTACCAACTATATTATTGTCCTTCTAGGATCCCAATTTTTGCACCTTCAACTAAACAGGCAAAACCTTACATGTTTTATCTCAAAAACTAAGAAATATTTTAGAGGTCAATGATGCAACAGTAACATGGATAACAAACTTCATAACTAACTTGCTGCTAAGCATGCAAAATTTAAAAAGACAAAACGAATGAAAGTGCATTTGCACAGCCTTTATGCTTGTCAATCGAACTAAAAAGACAACACAAAGTCCTAAACTAAAAAATGTAGAACCCAAATGGAATGGCAGATGCATTTTCAAACATCTTTGGCACATATCCTTGGATAGTCCTAGGACTAACCTCTACAAGCAATATGCAGAATTACTGCTTTATCTGTTCAAAGATGACATTATAAGATAAGACAACAGCATGAACTTGCCTTGTAACCAAACCCTGAAGCACTCTTGGAACCAGGACTGGAGTCTTTTTGTTATTCTCGTATAAGAAATGGCGAATTCTCTCCATAGCATTGGCTTCTCTTAGAAAGTCAAATTCATATCCAATCTTCAATAGCACAAAAGATAAATAAATAACGACATGCAGAAGAACAAAGAAATTCAAATCCATGTGGAACGATACTCTCAATTTACATAATCTGAAAAGTAAATAAAGCAGAAGTCCAATCAACAAATAGATTAAATTATTTTACATGAGAAAGTTTCCTAGGACAGGGAAACCAAAGAAATACAGAAATCAGCAATTAAAAGATGAAGAATAACAAGAAGAGGAAGATCTCGTTCTCTGGATTAGGTATCAAAAGTGCACCTCATAAATTCAAATCACAAAGTGGAGGCAAAATTCAGTATGCCTGAGTTACGGCTGAGAATTAATATCTAGATATAGCCACAGTTACCATAACTTATGGGATTGAGATCAACCATCTAAAATGGACATGATTATAAATTCCATTGCAACCTTTACCAACATGCATAAGTTGCAAAATTTTATAAGGGTGTAGTTTCTCAACATAACTATCATAGTTAATACAGTCGAAAGAAATACTGAATATAACCACTAACATTCACTAAACCAAGTTTCTCTATCATTCAGAATATACAAATGGAAGAAATGTAACAATTTGATATTACACCTCATAGTAGTTTCATCCAAGTGAGAAAAATGATTAATCTAATAAAATTGGGAAAACAAGAAAGATGATTCTTGCTTGACCAATTTTTTGAAATGACCTAGCTGAATAAGCTATGTCATGAGGCTAGAATTAGATTATGGTGACTGGATGTTCAATACAAATTGATTAATCAGATGCAATGAGACGACTATAAAAGCCCTCAACAACGAAAATTAGTTTTTCTCTCGAGTATGATGCATTTTATTACTAACTAGACCCATCATTCTTCAATTTTTCTCCTAGCCAATATTATTAATTTTAAAGCTGGAAAAAAAAGTTAAGACATGAAAACACAAGAAATTGGAAAACAAGGATAGATGTGTTTTGCAAGGAATGTCAGTGTGAATATAGATACCTGTTTTTCCATTTCCTTGGTAACAGAATACAGATCAAATTTGATATCTGTCTTTTGCATGTACAGTGCAAATGCTTGCAAGTTGCGGATGTCTGTCATCATCAGATCTTGGACTCCAGGATGTTGCACCTGCCATAAACTTAATAGTCAGAATCTCATGGACATATGAGGCTTTAAAATCATCTTCAAGGGGACTTACCTTAACAACAACATCATTCTTATCTCCTCTCAATCTTGCTCGATGAACCTAATTCAGAGATGAACATATGTAAGGGATATCCATACGATTCTTATAAGCATTATCCTATTTCCAGCACAATACCATATCCAAAAAGTGTCTGAAAAGTTAAAACCAGTAGGAACTAAGAATTTAAGCCAATGAGTGTTTTAAAAAAATAAGAAACAAAATTATCAAAATGGTAACATTAAAACTGCAAATGTGCCATATCCTGTTGTATGTTGGCAAGCATGAAGCTAATGTAATGAAAATTATCATTCTTTAATGATTTAAATATTTAAATACTTCAACCTATACCCTTCCGATCCTGCTCATATCAGAACTTTAAGCCAGGGAAAGAAATGAAAAATAATACCTGTGCAATCGAAGCAGAACCAAGAGGATTAACATCAAGCTTTTCAAAAATTTCACCAACACTTCGACCCAACTCCTTCTCTAAAACAAGTTGAACAGCATCAAATGATGTTGCTGGGGCTTGATCGCACAAAGTAACAAGCTTTTTCACCCATGCCGCTGGGGCTAGGTCTGGCTTCCCAATAATTTGGGCAATCTAATTCAATTCAAGTAACAGAGTATCCAACAAGCAGTTAAAACAGACTCATCAACAAACTACAGTATTACCCTACCAATGAACATCATCTATGACTCGATTATAGGGAATAAAAATATTCAATATTAAAGTGAAAAGGAAAATGTCAGTAAGTAAAACAGGATTTCAAAAGGAAAAAGGAACATAAGCAAATTCAAGCATACAGGTAAATTCATTCTTTAATTGAACTGAAAAAACACAAAAGCAAAGACTGTGTAGTTTGCCAAGAGCTAAGAACAAACAAAATCAACAAAAGGAGCAATCAATAAGAATCAAACAGTAAAGAAAGTAAAAAACAGACAGAAACCCATTTAAATTTGAACCATTTTCAAAGCAAAACTCATGGTAAGAGACAAGGGAAAAAAAGAAATTAATTGAGATTAAAAAAGAATGGAAATTGATGTCTACCTTAAGGAAGAACCCACCAAGGTCAGAACACATAGCGTAAATTTTGTCAGCAGCAAGCTCATGTTGTCTTTCCCACATTGCCTCTTGCCTTTGCGCATCCTTCACAAAACTCACTCGAACTTGAAACACCTGACATTTCAACAATTACCCAACAACCAAAAACTATCAGATTAAGAAGAAAAAAAAGAGGGGGAGCAGCAGAGATAGAAAAAAAAGAGGGACCTTATAGCCTGTATAAATATCAGCTGCTCGAACCCAGAACTGAAATGAGCGATGCCAAGGTCTCAAGTGAAGAGAAACCTTCTCCTGAATCTCTTTGAAATCAAAACCAGAAGCTATAGCATTCATTTTTTTTTTATTCTCACTTTTGGCCCTTTAGTATTTATAAATAATTGTATAATAATGTAATGAAAAAATAAAGAATTCTGTTCTTTAATTAACTTAAAGAAGAATTCAGCTCCGACTTTTGTTTCTCATTCTTGAATCGTAAAACGCTGAAACAGAGGGAGCAGAATAGAATAGAGTTCAGACTTTTGAGAGAAGAGAAAACCCTTTTCATAAAGATAAAATAAAGAAGTAGTAATTACTAATAATTATTTAGATATATTGTGGCTGAGCAGCCGAAGAAACTGAGATTTGGGTGCCCATTGCCCAATACAAATGACAGCAAACAAACGACGACCGCTAGAAGTGGATACACTTAGCTTGTGGCTTTGTGCTTTTCCTCAAATGTATTTGAAGCTGTGGCCTACTTCCTCTGCTTACTTGGCTTCAGGGCTTGCTTTTGGATTTACTTTTTTTTTTTCTTTCTTTTTTTCCGAATAAAAGAAAGGTGAGAAACTGACAATCAATCCATGACCATGCACTCTTTTTTAAGTATTCTTCCTTTAACTTTTCTCTTTTCTTTCATTCTTTTCAGATTCAGGCTTCAGCTTCAGGGTTAAAGTATTTAATCAGTATTATAGAAAAAATAATAATAATAATTTAATTTTTGTAGTTTGAAATTGATAAAAAAAAAATTAAAAATTTTGATAACACTATTAATAAAAAATCGTACATGAACATGTGAAAAAAATAAATATAATGCTCAAATGAAAATTTTAAAAAACATAATTTTTTTTTATTCAAATCACTTTTTTACCCGTAAAAACATATCATTATTTTTTTCGAAATCATTTATTCTGTTAGTTTTTAAATTTCACGCGAATAAAAAAATTTGACACGTCATTATTTTTTTTTTCAAGTCATATATTTTATCAATTTTACATGTCCATATCAACATTTAAATAATTTTTAATAAACACAATTATTATTTTTATTTTTTTACATCAATTTTAAACATATAAAAATTAAATTATTTATTTTTATAATATAAAAGCTAAAATATATTTTCAATTATAATATAAGAACCGTCTAAATACTTTAACCGTTTCATGGTCCACCTCACTTGTCTAATTATTGTCCGGACTTTTCTTCCTTTTCTTACTTTTAATGCTACCAAACAACTTGTTTTAACTTTAATGAATTTGGAAGTTGGAATTTTCTTGCTTTAAGTCTAAATTGTAATTAAGGGCTTTTAATGCAAATGCATGAACTGTAATAATTAATGCGAGATTTTTCAATTTTGGGGTTCTTTTTTGCACTTCTGCCTGTTGAATTCCAGGTTGGGTACTACTTTGCAAGGTAATAGCCTAAATAGGCTTTCGGCAGTCCTAGCCTTGCTAGTGGTCACCAAATGTAAAGTCTTAAACCCAAGGCTTTGGAGATGGCAGTCCATTTGTGCTTCAGCTTCTTCAGTATTTTCAGGCACTTACAAATATCATAAACAAGAATTGCCACTCTTGGATTGACCTAAGTCTAACCATGCAGTGTGCTATTTTGCTTCAAAATGGAAAAGCCAGACACTTAACCAAAGATTTTAATTGCCATCCAAGTCCATACCAACTACCAACTACTTGAGAACAGAACAAAGTAATGATCTTAATTAAAGATGTAATCGAACCGAACCGAGCTCAATTTGTAAGAAGTTCAAGTTCAATTCGAAATTTGAAATTCGGCTCAAGCTCGATTGAGTTTCACTTTTAAAAATCGAACTCGATTCGAGATAAAAATCGAACTGCTCGAACTCACTCAATTAAGCTCGTTTGCTTTGTAAAAAATGAGTTCGATTTTCATGCTCGACTTCAAACTCAATTATTTTTGCTCAAACTCGAGTTCGAGTTTGAATTGAGATTTTTTGATATTAATTAAAAATAAAAATAAAAAACTCGATTAGACTCGCGAGCTACTCGAGTCAAGCATTAGGATACTCGAATTTAGCTTGCTCGATAGCTCGAGCTCGACTCGACAATGGCCGAACCGAATTCGAGTTTTTTCGAGCCGAACCCGAATAACTTACGAGCACAGGCGTCTCGTTTACACCCCTAATCTTAATGAGTAGTCCTTATGGCCGGGAGATCTATAAACATGGCTTTCCAGACATCTGATCTCTGAAAGATACATAAAGCATAAGCAAGTTGAAATCACTTGTGAACTTTAAGAGCTGGATAAAACCACCATTGCCTAAATTCCATTGTCTTCTCAATATACATTAACTGTAACATGAATCTAGTATTCAACATTCGAGTAGGGGATTTTGATTGTTCCCTTGGAAAGACCGGATGATAAGCTAATACTCTTGGCCTTGAATGTACTTTCTGCTGACTCTAGCGCTCGGGAAGCTAGGAGGGCCATCTCAGAATGTAGTCGGAGACATGATACAGCCATCTAAGATCAGAAAAGCATAGGCATAAAACATTGTAATGATTCAAATAAATCAAGTAAATAAACAAAATGCAGTAGTCGGAATGTTCTTAAATAGCATAGATCAGAGAGATGAAACTCCTGTAACCAATGCAGAGATTAGATATGAAGCTGAGAAATGTTTGTAAGATCTTTTGCTTTTTTTTTGTACAAAGAAGACCGCAGCTTGAGGATAGAGAAATACCGTAAGATCTTTGCTTACCGTATAGCACTCTCTATCTGTATCCGAGTCAGCCACTTGAAGGGCCCATGTACGGATCCATTCAAGCCCTTCAGAAATTTCAAGATTTCCTTCAACCAATGAAGATGCTATAGAAGAGGGATGAAGAGCAACAAGCACACATGAAGCTGCAAAAAGGACAGCTCTTCTGACATATGCTTCTTTGTGATTGCATACCTCCCTGAGTTAAGTTAACAAAATTGGGGTTAATGGCAGATTAGCAAATTACATACACATGAAGATTTGAAATACTAGGGATGATAAGCATAAACCACCATTGAATGACCAAAGTAGGACATCTATTTCTATGTAGACACATGCGTGCACACGCATCCATTTATCAGAACCATGTGAAAGAGATCAGACTAGCTTGCCAATATATATGTATTATTTTGGCCAATGCCATAAAGGCTACCTCTAGGATCTGGAATCCTGACAGAATATTTACATATTGATATTGAGTCAAGTACCTGGATCTTAACATATCAAGAAGAGGGGGAGCCAATGCAGATGCTTCTGGATGCATGGATGCACTTTTCATACAAACACCGAGCATATAGATGAGTTTTCCAAGGACAAGAAAGTCTCTACCAAGCAAGTCAACACCTTGCCTTTTCTTATCAAATCCCTGCATAGCTGGAAGCATAAATGCTGCCGCATATAGAGGAAACTTATTCTGTGACCATTCAATTTGGCTTTCATGTATATCTCCCAATCTAAGGCTCCAACGACGTGTCTTTCCTCTCTTGACCTGACCAGGTTTTAGTGGAAGTTCTCTCTCATATCGGTTTGACCAGTTCAGAAGGGTTCCTGTATCTGATGAGATCTCTTTCCAGGACCCAGCTCCCGGAGGCCCCATATTGCTAGGCAAGTTCCAGGGTTGAGGTTCTGAAATGGTTGATATGAGGGGCCCTATTTGATGTTTGGGTTTCATAGTTTTAGCATTGGCAAGCTCCTCAGCTGCCTGAGTCATGACATCAAGTATCATTATGCGTTGACTAACATCTACATTCGGTGAATATAATAGTTTGTTTAGAGTATCAAGAGATTCAAATGGACGCGTGACAACCAATGCTATCAGAGCTCTTTGCCGCTTCTCTTCAACCGATTCTTCCTCACCTTCTACTGCCACATCAGAGCAACGAACCTGTACAAGAGTTCGAACAAGATCACCTGCTACATGTGTTAGTTCATCAGGTGATGCTCGTATAAGACTTTCAGCAACATCTAGAGCCCTCTCCACCTGCAGTGTAAAAACATACATAATCGATTAAGCCTAAGTTCCTTTCGCTAAATTCTCCAGAAATAAATTAAATGCCTCCCTTAAAAAATGATATCTGTCATAAAATTTCCAACAAGGGAAAATTTCACAACAAAATCAACAACCAGGTAGTTGCAATGATTTCTAACATAGGTTTAAGCTTATAAACCAAGTCAGTTGTGCAGCCAAAAGGATAAAAGGAAAAGAAAAACCCAATAAAGTAGCTGATATCAAATTTTCTAACAGTTTTTACCAGAAGATTCTTCATAATGTGTATCAAAAATTAAACCTCATAGATACAACAAACTGAATAATTTTATCATTAACCTCAGATGAAGAATAGAAGACAAGAATGAACAGTGAACTCAAACAACTCACCCCATCAGCATCATCAGATTTCCTTAAGGCTCCAACCACATCAACCAGCTGTGAGATTTTTCTTTTTAAATCTGTATCATCATCTGTCAAGTCATATGGCTGCAAAGTGGAGTCACCTGAATCAGAATTCTCACTTGCATCCTCGTCATCAGTTTCATCAGAGACCGATTCATAACTTAGAGTAGCTGGGTCAATAATCTCATCAGGATCAACCAAACTGAATTCAGAGGATTTCTTGCTTTTACTCTTCACATTACTGCCTTTCCCACCATCAGCTGTGCGTGTGAAGTCTTTGGTTAACAAGAGGGTGCTTGATGTCCCTGTTTCATCAATTTGCTTTTCTGCATTTGAGATCGACAAGGTCCCTTTCTCATTGGTGGTTAATCCGAACTCCCAGTCAATGCTGTCCCCCTTGCAGCTGTCGTCAAGATATAGAGGATTTTTTGGGTCAACTACTTTAGAGAATACTAAAGCGATAGTGCTAGCCATTTTCCGCACTAGGTCTGCAGGGCTCTCCAGCCTACCTGTCAACAGTAAAGACAAGATTTTTTAGTGCAAAAGTAAGCGACCAGCTAAAATCCAGACAAATCAGTAGCAAAAGTTACAAGAAGTTACAGCTGACTCCTTGAAGAATTGAGTGCATTACATCCTTTGTCTTATCTAGTTCCTCTTTGGACATCTTCTCCAAGCAAAGGCCTACAGCAGCAGTTAGATCTGTTTTTAATTTAAGGGGCAATAAACATGAAGTGAAAGGCGAGAAAAGGAATGAAAAGGGTAGGAGGGGCGGGGTTGGATGTGTCAGGAACGTTTGGAAGAAAGTAACTACAACAAGATATGACATTCACATGGAAGTAAAATGGAACCCTTGACTAATTCTATGATATATGAATCTTTGATTCCCCCACTAAAATTGAAGTTTTCTACAGCTTGCATGTTCAATAATTGTTAACCAAGTTGAGAACTTCTAATTTGATTTGTGGAAGTAGTAAAGGATACAAGCTTGCTGCTCCAGTGGGGCTGATTGTACAAAGTCCGTTTTTGACCATACTGCAGCCAGGCGTTGCACTGTGTCTAAAAGACCATTGGTGGTTTCATGACCTTTAGTCTGCGAATTGGTAATGGGTGGACATTCAAGAACAGCAAATTGCAAGATCCACCGTAGGCAACAAACAGGAAATACTTTCCACAGTAAAAATTTGTCAACAAACATGGACCTGAGAGATAAAAAGTATGAAAAAGGACACCAGCTATAGAACAGAAACAAAGAAGTACAATGTGCTATCTATATATCTATCTATCTGTTTGTCTCTTTGGTCATTGGGGCCACATAAAGTGAATTTCTAAATTGCATGGATTTACAATAAAGTAATACAATGTGCTATATCTATTTATCTATTAAGAAAGACTTCTGTAATACACAAGGGTTTGCATGTACCGCAGTTCACCTAAAGAAAACAAGAAGAAGCTGATTATGGTGGGATATCCAAATTTTAATTTCTTTATGGATAAATATACAATCAAAGAAGGAAAACAAAAGAAAGGTTCATTCCCCCAATTTATTGTATTTGAGACCATCAAGTTGCATGCAAGTTATCAAAGTTAATGCCATTGATTATAACGACTTATGACTACTTGATTGTCATTTCTTCTGATTCTGAATGGCCTAGATGCAATAAAAGGAACATTCCAATTGAATAACGCACATTGTCAGCTAAACTTGATCGAAGAAATAAACATAACAAATGTTCACCGACCTGACTGATGACGGACATTTTAGTAACTGATGAAACAATATCCAAAGAACCCAGTAAGCTTCAATATCACTTGCATGTTCAGTTGCAAGCTGACGCAAAAGCTGTTCCGAAATTCTTTCAACAGTGTAGGGGTCTGTTATTGCTTCCATTATCTTTAACCAAAATTGGGATTCAGGGTTTGACTCAAATACATCTGTGTCAACTACATCAGTGTTTGAAGATAAGCAACTTCGAACATGTCTAAGAATCTGGGGAGTTACTTCACTTAACAGCACATCTGCGAGCAATGAATGTAATTACTTCAGTGTCAATTTCACCACCATCTTGCTAGCCTAAAGAGGAAAAAGAAAAGAAAAAAAAAATCCTCTTCAGCTGTATGTGATGGAATGAACAGAATATTTGGATAGCATTTGTCTTTAAGAGAACCACATAATTAAATTTCACATGGTTACTTCTATGTGACATTCCAAACTATAGAACATGAACATTCATGATTCTGGACCCTTATGCCTGTTTACCATCTTTGTCAGACTAATAGTGATGAATGTTCCTTTAGTGATTTAACCCTACACCATAGCCCTTGGATTAAATTAAACATTCCTTTTGCCTCTTCAAGATTAGGATCCTAATATCACCATGTGCAATCTTCACGTTCACCTTGGCTTCTCCAGCTCCAACTCACCTCAAAATTTCATCATTGTTAGCAGCATTTAAGATGCATAATAAATATTTAGCACCAGGAAACATACAAACACCAGTATGTAATCAGATCACCTTATATGCCATGAAATGCTAGATTCTCTAAATCTTGTGCATAGATTAACAAATATTTCTGCATTCACAAAAAAGAAACTGAGGTGATACCAAATGATACTCATCTGTTTAGCTGAGAATTACCTAGTGGCATATTGAGTTGAACTATCTGGAAGAGTGAGGAGTAAAGGATGGTTGAGAGTAGACAGTCACAGTCATACAAATTGTTTTTTATTTAACAAAGTCGATATATAACTCATAATGAAGCACAAGTCCACTAAAATGGAGATGTATGGGCAAAATGAGAGAAACAAAATCTGACTCTAGTGCTTGAAATATCTCAGCTACCTGAAGATCCACGTCGAATGATGCGGGAAAATATTTCTCCAAGAAATGAAAGGTTAACATCCATGTCACTTTTATTAGAGATGGCTAGTCTTTCTACCATGCCAGTAAGAAGTTGAATAGTGATCTGCTTGAAAAACAAACTGTAATACTTTTGTAAAGGAAAATCATTAATAAAAGGCATTTTTAAAGAAAAACTTCCAGAATAAATAAGCTGTCAAAATTTTAATTCCATGTCTCCTTGAAAGACTAACCAACATGTCCAGCATCTTTAGCACACATGGATAGATATTTATAAAAAGGATACTGTGATGAAAGTAAAGGCGGGGCTCTCAATCGTGCTTTGTCAGGAATAGATGTTACAATTTGTGCTACCCTAGACACAGCTGACTTGAGTCCTTCATTTATAATATCTTCTGATTGGGGGGAAACAGCAAATTCTATAGCCATTTTAAGCACCCCGCCATTGTCAAGAAGGCAGAGTACAAGCAACCTGTCATCAATGCAAAACATGTCCGCAGGTCGGCTATGAGTTTTGCTATCATATTTCTTAAAATGTTTCATAAGAACTAGAAGAACAAATCAACAAAAAATGAAAGCTCTTTCAGTAGTATCATTTTCAACTATTCCATATAAGGTACAATGAAATGATTACACTTTCAATGCAAATACCAAATCCAAACAATTATGCATATTGATCAACTCCACCTAGAGAGCAGCAATCGTTAAAAATAAAGTTTAAATGAAGAAATTAAACTATGATTTCAATAACCATTGATTTAAACAAAAGATATCGCAGCATACCTTTCTACATTTGACTGAACAGCATTAACATCGAGTACATCACTGCTGCTCTGCTGTAGACAAGGAACCAAAACCTGAACAACTTCAGTTGAAAGTCCATTGACAAAGAAAACATCATAAACATGTTTCTTTGCTGAAAGTGGGAAACAAGTAAGCCAATTGGAAGCGATATCTGCATACAACAGATTTCATATAAGAAAATACTGGATATGGGTCTTGCCAAAAACATTGATAACTTGTAAAAAAAAAATTACCAAGCAACAAAACACGAGCCAATGTTGGAAAGGCAGCTCCTTGATAAAATGCCCTCCACCAATCATCCCTTTCATTTGCGGCAGGAACCTTGGCACTAACAATCTTAACAAAGCACAAATAATCAAAAATCAAAAAAAAAAAAAGGAAAAGAAAAGAAAAGGTTTAAACCAAAAAAAAAGGAACATAAGAAAAGAAAAACCTGGTCTTTATAACGCTCGTCAATGCTCCCTGCAATTCCATAATAGTAATAAAAAATAATCAGAAAAATCATATATATACAAAAAAGCTTTTCGTAAAATTTCCAACTTTCCTAGTAACGAAAAATAGAAAAATGAAGAATTATAAGGTTAAAGAGGAAAGCGAGGAGGAGTGACCTGAGAGAAGAGAGGAATCGATAGGGAAGAGAAGAACAGCTAAAGAGTGAAGAGCGCAAATCACTTGCTCCGCGTGCTTTGCTCTTTCTATTTCCTTTATCACTTCGCCAACCTTCTCAATTACTCTGCTCTCCACCTCTCTCCTCTTTGCCGCCGCCGCCTCCATTTCCGCCGTAGCCAACTCTTCTCAGTTCTCTGTTTCCCAAAGCCAAAAAAAAAAATCAAAAATTTAAGACGTCGTCGTTTAAAATGAGAGTCAAGTTATATTAAGGAGTAAGGACTATATAAGTCGGTGGCAATAGTGAACGCTGTCGTTTTAAGGTGCATTAGAGTTATAATCCCTTTACTTCGCATTGAGCATATCTCAGTTACACTTCTTCCCCCTCTACAATGGCAACTGCCGTCATAGCTCCGGAGCCCAAAAAGCTCCCGCGTCCAGGCCGGGGCGGGTTTCAAGCTCACGGGCTAACCGAAGAAGAGGCCCGAGTTCGAGCCATCGCCGAAATTGTCAACTCCATGGTGGAACTCTCACGGAAGAACCAAACAGTAGACCTAAACGCGATCAAATCCGCCGCGTGTCGAAAATACGGACTCGCACGCGCACCGAAGCTGGTGGAGATGATCGCGGCACTTCCCGAATCGGACCGTGAGTCCCTTCTCCCTAAGCTTCGAGCCAAACCGGTCCGAACCGCCTCCGGAATCGCAGTCGTGGCGGTTATGTCGAAGCCGCATCGGTGCCCGCATATTGCGACTACGGGGAATATTTGTGTTTATTGCCCCGGTGGGCCGGACTCGGATTTTGAGTATAGTACGCAGTCGTATACGGGATATGAGCCAACTAGCATGCGAGCAATTCGAGCCAGGTAAGCTTTTTCTGTTCCTTTTCCCTTGCTTTTTTTTTTTTTGGATTAACTAACTACCTTAGTTTGAGCTCGTTAATTTTTTGTTTTTATATTAAGAAACTTTTCAAATTCGAATATTTAGTTAAATTTTGAAACTTATATGCTAGTTTTTTGTTCATTGAAATCAATGGGAGCTGGCTGTTGGCGTTGGGTTGGATTGGAGTGGAGTGGAGTGGAATGGAATGGAATGCTAGGAGTGAAAAGGCCACGTTTTTGTTTAGTCAAATTAGTTTGGCATTTTGATTGTTGCTCGAACAAGCTTTTGAGAACCCAAATGTTATGCCGAGTTTAGCAGCAGTGAGGTTTCATGATTGTTAAGAATAAAAGAGAGAGAGATAGAGAGTTTTGCATTTGCTCGGTTCTGTCAGACTAAATTCTGAGGAAAACTTGGTCTATGATGATCCCAGGTATAACCCATATGTCCAGGCGAGAGGCAGGATAGATCAGCTGAAGCGTTTGGGTCACAGTGTAGATAAGGTTTGAATTATTCTCCACATTAAGTATTTGCTTTCGTTTTATTGCATTGAATTATATTGTATAGTTCGAAGCCCACATTGGCATTCTTTAACAGTACGGTTATGGGATCTGCAGGTTGAATTCATCCTGATGGGTGGTACTTTCATGTCACTGCCCGCAGATTACCGAGACTTTTTTATTAGGAATCTTCATGATGCTTTATCAGGACACACTTCTGCCAATGTTGAAGAGGCAGTTGCCTACTCTGAGCATAGTGCTGTAAAGTGCATTGGAATGACAATTGAAACGTGAGTTATCATGTAGCATTTTGAGATATGTTCTCAATTTTTTAGTCTTGAGAATTGTCAGGTTTACTTTAGTTTCTCGTGATTGGGACTCAAAACTGGTATAATTGGTAGTTTTTTAGATACTTATCAATATTCATGCTTTTCTTAATTTTGTTTCTATATATGTTGTGACTTGCTGTGCTGTTTCATAAAACTAGGCAGGAGTGACAGTAATTGTGTAAAAATAGTGTGCAAAGTTGAAAATATGTTTTTCTATTGCAGTTTTCTGTATCAGAAATATGTAACAAAAAATTGTTTGATTTTGACCTATTTCGTCGATCATCAAACACACCGCATAATTAATAGAATGTTATCTTCTTCTGTTTCTAATCTACAGTAGGCCAGACTATTGCCTTGGTCCTCATTTGCGCCAAATGCTTTCTTATGGCTGTACACGACTGGAGATAGGAGTTCAAAGCACATATGAGGATGTTGCTCGTGACACTAATAGAGGACACACAGTTGCTGCAGTAGCTGATTGTTTTTGCTTGGCAAAGGATGCTGGTTTCAAGGTATCTCAATGCCCTGCCATACATACTATTCTCTAGAGTGAGAAGACAGTTATGTTTCCTTTAGTTATCTCTATATAGTATAAAAACCCCCCTTTCTCCTCATCTTCTTCATCCTCCTCCGCCTCTCTCTTTTCCCTTTCATGTTAGCACAGTCATTGAACAAATGAAAAAATCTTTTGAACTCTAAACAGCTTTTTGTCTAGCAGAAACCATATATCAAATTGACTGAAATCAAATTTTATTGTGATGGAGTAGGTGGCTTAATTATCAGTTTTTGCATTTTATGCCAATTATATCCTTTCCTTGCTGAACTTTTTTCATTGCTTTTCTGGAGGTTGTTGCTCATATGATGCCCGATCTTCCTAATGTTGGTGTTGAGAGAGACTTGGAAAGTTTTAAGGAGTTTTTTGAGAGCCCTTTATTTCGAGCTGATGGGCTTAAAATTTATCCCACCCTTGTAATTCGTGGAACTGGCCTCTATGAGCTTTGGAAAACTGGCAGGTATAGTTATTTATAATTCATTGTTAGAGATTTCATGAGTCATTATCTTTCTTTGGATTTATGGTTTCTTTCAGGTTTAACAGGAAGTAATAATTTTAGTTCTGTACCTTTTCAGGTATAGAAATTACCCACCTGAGCAGCTCGTGGACATTGTGGCAAGAATCTTGGCCATGGTACCTCCTTGGACACGTGTTTATAGGGTCCAGCGGGATATTCCTATGCCTCTGGTTACTTCAGGGGTTGAGAAAGGAAATCTTCGTGAACTAGCATTAGCTCGTATGGATGACTTGGGCTTGAAGTGTCGGGATGTTCGAACACGTGAAGCTGGAATCCAGGTAAGGAACATAATGTTGCACCTCAGGAATCTGTTCATGCTGAAAAGCAATAACCTTTTGAGAAGTGTAATAATGATGTGTTTATTTGGATACAGGACATTCACCATAAAATTAAACCTGAAGAAGTTGAGCTTGTTCGACGTGATTATACAGCAAATGAAGGTTGGGAAACATTTTTGTCATATGAAGATACACGCCAGGTACTGCAAGGACCCTCTCTTTCTATTGGTCTGTGTGTGTGTCTACAGTTAAATGCTTGTCACACACGAATATCTATTTCATGTCCTCTTGTTAACTGGCCTAATTGCATGGTCTTTCCTGTATTAGTGTATAAATACGATATCTTATCTAATTTGAAACCGTCTTCATTCTCTTTCAATAATGATTGTACTTCTTGATAAAATGTTTTTTACATAGCAGTTTGTCTGTGCTGAAACATCATATGCCTTCTTGTTTTGTATACAGGATATTCTTGTTGGGTTGTTGCGTCTTCGAAAATGTGGCCGGAATACTACTTGCCCTGAACTAATGGGGAAATGTTCTATTGTCCGTGAACTTCATGTGTATGGAACTGCTGTTCCAGTTCATGGCAGGGATGCTGACAAGCTGCAACACCAGGTAATGATTAAACCTTTAGTACTAAAATATAACCTAGAAAGAACAGAGTTGAATAAAAGTTGCCCTATTTTAAGGTGGATACACTTCAAGTTTGACACTTTGAATTTATTTGGTCAAATACTTGGGTGGTCCCTATATTATATCATCTAGTGCAGATTAGTCCCTCTATTATAAAACTGGGTAATTTGGTCCTTGTTCTTTTAAAATTGAAGCAAAAAGGTAAAATCACTAAGTAAACCGTTAAAAAAGCTGACTTGGTATTTAACCTGTGTTTAATTGATGACGTGGATGTCAAATGCTGACATGGCACCAATAAAATATATTATTTTATGATGACGTGGATAAAATAAATAACCAAGTTGTTGAAAATACCACATCAAATGTTGAAAATATATTATTTATTTTGTCCATGTCATCATAAATAATATAATTTATTGGTGTCACATCAGCATTTGACATCCACGTCATCAATTAAACACAGGTTAGATGTCACATCAACTTTTTAAATGGTTCACGTTACACCAGTTAGTGATTTTACCTTTTTTTTCAACTTTAAAAGAATAAGGACTAAATTATCTAGTTTTATAATAAATGGATTAATTTGCATTAGATGATATAGTACAAAGATCTCCCAAGTACTTTGACCGAATTTATTTCTATATTGAGCTCAATAAAATGTCTGTACATGTATTTAGGCAGGCCATTATTATAGGACCTTTGGCTAACTAACTGCCTGTATTTTTCCCCTTTGCAGGGTTATGGTACACTTTTGATGGAAGAAGCAGAGCAAATTGCTCGAAGACAGCATAGATCAACAAAAATCGCTGTTATCTCTGGTGTAGGAACCCGCCATTATTATAGGAAATTGGGGTATGAGCTTGAAGGGCCTTACATGGTGAAATATCTTGTTTGAAAAGGCTAGTTTTGGATGAAACACAAATTTTTTTGCTATGTTATGGAATTAGTGTAAAATTCTAGTAACTTTATATCAATCGTTAATTTGTGATAGTAGAGTTTGTTCAATTGTTTGCCATATTTGTATCCTTCTCTTGTTTTAAATTATTTTCAGAAGATCATGGACTAGTTTTAGGTTTTTTTTAATAAAAATGACAGAATAAAAAAATGAGTTACAAAAATTGAGATCAAAATCTTAAATTTAAAAATGATTATATGAATCAATTAGATTAAACTTTGGGTTCATAGGCTTCAAATTTGAGCTACACTTTTTCTTAGCGGACTTGTTTTCACTGCGATTGAACTGTTATCTTTTGAAAATACTCTCACAATATGACATAAGAAGGTATATCAGCAAAGAAGATCTACTGCATTGAAAACATAAATTCTGCTTACATTCTCTGACCTCAATCTGGACTTGAAAGGAAAAAAGATCAAAAAATGGCTTAGAACAGAACATCCAAAATTCTAGGTTGTTTCAACTCTTCATTTTTCTTGAAGTACCCGAGTTCGATACTCATGTCCGACGCATATCCAGACATAGTTTGGGGATATGATCCTCCAAAAACCCTTTAAATACATGAAAATTTTTGAAAAAATTGAATGTATCCATGTCTGACACTCGCCCGAGTCCGAGTAACATAGGCTGCAATTCTAAAATACTATTCTCTATTCAAAACCCCTTATAACCCTTACAGAACTACCATAGGCCATGCTTTTGCAATATACTCTACAACAGTCTCAAAGTGACTCAAATGACTCATTCAATCAGAGAATTTTTTGTACATCTTTTGCTGCCATCATCAAAAACTGAAGTCACTATCAAGAAGCCATTGGCATTTAATTTATGCCATGTGTTCTGAAATTTCCATGACATGCAACAATGTGGGATACATTCTTTTGAAAGTTCTGACTCAGAAGTAATAATGAAGTTAGGGCAAATTTCAAAGAAGCAATCTTCATCGTTTTATCATCGTCCTCCCTGCAACCAAAAATGAAGAAGGGAAGAAAAGGGGACAGAGAAGATAAGGTAGGTTTAAAAATGGTTATAAATCCAAGTGCCTGCCCAGCATAAGCTAACCAATTAAAGGAAAAGATAAACCAGGATAACCCTTGTGAGTCTATTTTTTCGGTGACCCCAGTTAAATTATGGTGACAATTTGTTATGCAGAAATAAAGATAATGAAGGAATACTAAAAAGAAGTATAATAAACTACCAAAACAGCTCTTTTCCTCCTTTTTTTTGGATAACAGAGAATAACAACAGCCTCTGATTGTTTTTTAACCACCATTCATATATATATATATATATATATATATATATATATATACTCGGACTCAGGTGTGAGTGTCCGACATGGGTATGTTCGATTTATTCTAAGTTTTTCCAAGTATTTGGAGGGTCCTTGGGGGATCATATCTCCATACCCATGTTTGGATATGCGGATACGGGTACTTCAAGAAAAATGAAGAGTCGGAGTATAATATATATTGATAAGTATACTTTTTGGCCAAAAACCACCTTTCATATTTAATTAATGGAGTTTCTTTTAAAGCAAACTTTTCTCTCCAATGACGTGAATGTCAAAAACAAGATATGCAAAATCAAACCCTTAGAAAACTTATGCTGTTGCTGTTCAAACCACACATTGCTAACTGAAAAGTGGACAGTTGTATCAGAAGGTTAAATGCAAATCTGGTGCTACTGAAACAATTAATCAACCACAGCAGCCCATTAATAGAAGTTCAAAAGCAAAATGCAAAAGAAGATTACCAACTATGAAGGTTTTGCTTTCCGTCCAACTTGTGACACTCGCCTTAGAACTTGGGTTCCCCTCTTCATATCTCTGCAAAATAAATAGAAGTCCTAAATATTGTTGCAGGGACTCAGTCAAGGAGGAAATTTTAGAGTTTGTTACCTTTGATACAAATAATAAAGAAGATAGAAAATAGGAAGCAGCATCAAAATCAGTATCGACGTAGCCATGTAGAACAAATTTGTTTGCTTCTGAACCAATAAAGATGAGCAATTACAATCATTAACCACATTTCTTCAACAATAAAAATAAGATAAGTTAAAAGGACTTCTACATCATTTTAAATAAATGATAATGAGAAGTTTCCAAATATGGAATTCTGAAAAAGTAGTATTACAATTTCACTAGTCACATTTTAGTTAACCTTTGAATATATTGGAGTTTTTGCAGATATCCTAAAAAAACAAGGCAGTTAATCTAGGGATTACTGCTATGCAAGCAGCAGAATGGGATTTATGATAAAAAGTGAACCCCACTCATCCATGCAAAGTTCAACTTTTAACCCCAAGTCCAAACTAAACCAATTATGATAAAAATAAAAAAAAAATAAAAATAAAAACCTTACCTTGCCTCCTCCAGGGAAGGGTTTTCTTTTTCCAGAGCAAGTGTGAGCATCACAAAATTGGTGCAGAAACAATTCTTCGAGTAAGGGAGAATGCAGCCAAAAATAAGAGATATTAGCAACAGTATGACCATACCTTGTTTTAAGTGAAGGATATATGTCACTACGACAATATCAGCTTTTCATAAGAGAAAAAAAATAACAGAAACATCCATTGGAATATACTTTGGGATATGAAAAGGCATTTATATACCATGGAGGCGGCTGGCAGACGGACCCTGACTAATAGGAAAACAGCTATTGGCAAGAGTCTGTCCACAGGAAAGAATAGATATAAACGAGACAAAACACTGGAATCAACAAATAATGCAATTATAATAATTAGAAACAACCTCACAAAGATGGCGATTCCTCGCAACAGCAGCAGGATTGCACTTGGCCTTGAGCAACTTGGAATTTATCACAAAATCACAATGCAATGCTCCACATAAATCAGCCAAGCACTTACTCTGATTCTGAATTCACATCAGCAATATTAACATGAACCATAATTTGTTTATGAAGATTAGAGAGAGATTCACACCCTTGACAGAAAGATGTTTAGCAAACAATTTAAAATGGAATGAATTTAGTATAAAAATATATTGTTTCTCTATTAATTAAAACTGAGATTTGGTTTCCCTTATCTTTTTTAAGTGGAACATATATGTATGTGTGTATGTATTCATGTCAAAGGGGAGGGTGATTTCTGTTTACAGATATGTAGTACAGAAGCATTACTGAAAGAAACAGATAATAAGAGAGTATAGAGGATTACGATAAATTGGAAAATGATATCTAAAATGACCATCACAGAATTACAGAAAAGCAAGCATTTTATGTTATAGCGCAACAAAAAGAACCTAATGTTCATTGCAAGACAAGGAACAGGAGTCCACATACAACATTCAGAAGATTGTAGTGTCTGTTGTCAAAATGCTGATCAAGAAATGCTTCAGCACGAAAGCTTTTCTTACAATATCCACACCGCCACTCATTTACATCCAAATAAATCTTGTGCTGCTCCTGATCCCTGAAAAGATCATTGTCTGGATGAAGCCTACAGTTAGTCGAAATCTGATACCCTTCTTCTTCAACAAATGGCATCAAATACTACAGAGTGTACATGAAGAACATTGTCATCAGCACTATGCAAAACAACTAAATGCAAAAAAAGTACTCCCTGTAAACCTAAAGAAAGCATTTTGCTCTTACATCGTCTATAATCTGCCAGGCTGTCCTACTTCTTTCTCTGGAACAATGTACTTCATGAGTATGATGTGGTTCCTGCTTAAGAGTCCTAAGCATAAGGATAATGACCATATCAGCTGGGTAACTTCATGAAAGAGACACTACATTTTTTAATAAATTCCAACACCCGTCATCACAAAGAAAGCAGCCAACTATGAGTCAACTCAAACTTCCATCTCCCCAGCTCAAACAAGTTCAGGCTTTATTTACATTTATGAAGAGAAATGAAGCCTAATCTACAGTACATAGTTACCCCAATATGACTATAGAAATAGCATTACCTCGCTGCGGAAGTTTCTTCAAAGCCCTGCTGCATAACAATAAACAGAAGAGAAAACACAAAACATCAGGTTGGAAAAACAGTGCAGCTAAGCATATTCTGATATTTTCATTTCAAGAAAACAAATACAACTTACAAGTTACAACATAATCAAACACTGTCCCAAAACTATGCTTCGAGCTCCAGACTCAGGGCATATACAGAAATAAAATCATGCATATCTTCATTCAAACATTTTCATGTAACAAAATGACTCTTTAATAGCCAGGGAAATATTTTTATTTACACCTAATCTAATTCACTGAAGTCAAAAGCTATGTTACTTGGACTCGGGTGAGTGTCGGATACGGGTATATGTCCGACACTGATATACTCAATTTTTTTAAAAAAAATTTCATATATTTGAAAGATTATATCCTTATAACATGTCCAAATATATGTTGGATATAAGTGTTAGATAAGATACTTTAGAGAAAATAAAAAATCCGGATAACATAGATTAAGTACTAACTAAATTGGATTAAGGAATTAAGCGGAAACCGAGATGAATAAAGCAAAAGGAGCAGAAACTGAAATGAGCCATTAAATTAAATTATTGGGGCAGACAGACATTTCTAATCAAGAAGAGAAATTAATAAACCTGGGATTTTGTGTTGTGCAGCAATAGAAATTGAATGAATAGAATTGAAGTTATTGCTTTGACTCTTTCCATCTCCACTCCTCGTCTTCTTTCTCTCTCGAATGAGAGAATTAGAGCTTTTCTTTCTCTGCAAAAAGTGAAAAACTTTTCTCGGAATATTCTATGTTTGGACGATAGGTTTCGTGGAAGGATTACGTCAAAGGTGTTCGTTTTAAGGCCCATTTAATTATTTCTTAACCGGGTCTTAAGCCCATCGAGGAGTGAGGATGGATTTTTTTTTTTTTTTTAAACATGATTATGAAGTGGTGAATAATTATTATTTGGATTTGAAAATAAATGTCCGTTTTTTAACGTATTTGAAGAATTATATTTTATATTTATATTTAATATATATCGAACACAAATATTTATGAATATTTTTAAAAAATTCAAATAAACGAAAAAAAAAAAAAAAACTATTTACTCTCTGTTCTGTTCTAAGGGGGGAAATTGAAAAGAAAAGAAAAGATTTACATCCAATTTAGAGATGTTTATGGCTCTGAGTTTTCTTTCTTATTTTCTTCTTTGTTGTCTTTTTGCCCTTGACTTCTTTCTCTTTCTCAAACGCTTTTAAAAAGATCATTTTTAAAATATTAAAGATATTTTTTTTTCTTTTTTCTCTTATCGGGTTCGAAAATTTATTTTATTATTTAAAATATATTAATATATTAAAAAATATTATTTTTATATTTTTATAATTAAATTTAAATAAAAATATTTATTATTAATTAAATAGTAATTTAGATTTATTCGACGGAATTACAAAAATGTTGATCATATTAGAGTTTTGATTTGGGTTATTTACAAAACTAGAACACTCAAACAATATGGCATGACAATTAATTTGCTATCAAAGTAAAAAATTCTTAAATTCTCATGACGAAGGCGAGCTGAGAGAACTGCAAGTACTGCAAGCGCGGGGCGATAAATTCTTAAATTCAATTCAAAAAACTTTTACGTTTTTATGGCTTATGACGAAGCTGAAAGCAGGGCGATGAATTCTTAAATTCTCTTCTTTCCTCTCTTTCTTGAACTCGTTTCTGGCCCTTCTGCCTCTTCAGCCTTCTGTTCTGCCTCTAATATGGCCAACTGCAACAGAATCTCATTAGTTGTCAAATGGGTTTGATTACTTTGGCATTAGGCAGCAGTCCGATATAAATATCTAGTCCTATGTTACTTGGACTCGGATGTTAGTATCGGACACGAGTATATGTCTGACACAGATATATTCAATTTTTTTTTTAAATTTTCATGTATTTGGAGGTTCTTTGGAGGATCATATCCTCATACCCTGTTACGATCCCATATTGAAAGAATAAGATTTCCTTATGAGATTTATATGGACTTAGGCTCTATCACCTCAATAAATAGCTTTTGGGTGTGATTTTTCAAAAGTCCATATCAATTGATATCAGAATTAGCTCCACCTTGATGTGGGACCAACACTCGGAGTGATGACTCACGGAGTGGTGGTCTAGACCTAAAAACAAAAAGAAAAAAGGATGCCAACCGTGACCAACGAGGGCGTTGGTCATTCCAGCGTGATGATTTGTTACAATCCCATATTAGAACCTTGTGAGATTTTTTATATGCACTTAAGCTCTCCCACCTCAATAGCTAGCTTTTGAGTATGGTTCTCCAAAGTCCATATCATATCCATAACCATATGTATCAGACACGGATGTCGAACACGAATACTTTAAAAAAAAAATGAAGAGTCGGAGCAACATAAATCTAGTCCTAGAAAGACAGTGAGACCTCTTTACCTCATCAAGAAGTGGTCTAATTTCCCTGTATCGAGCCTCAGCAATATCGAAACCATCCGCTCCTGTAAAGCCAAAGACCGCATCATGTTTTGTACCCCAAAAATAATAAGAAAAGACTCATCATGTTACATGGACGTGAACACATTGATATATTTGTGCTCACACCCGTGCACTATGCTCACACCCGTGCACTATGTTATATGGATTCTTTATTCGGACATAAGAACGAAAATATAATCTTCCAAATTTATGAAAAAATTTTAAAAAAATAAATATATCTCGTGTCTAACATATACTTGTGTTTGACACTCACCCTTAAGTCCAACTAATATAGCCTGTGCGCGTTTGTGTGTGTGAAGTTGCATGAGCATGCATTTGAAAGAAGAAAAAGTAAAACATAACAAATAGGGATGAAAGGTATTCTCAGTTTAGAAGAGCAAAACAACTTGCAGCCATTTAACTACCTTGTGAGGTGTTCGTGGGCTGGGCCGAGTTCGGGTCGGATTTATGTATGATATCAATATCATATATGTTTGTTCAAGCTTGGTCCGGCCTGAAATATGAGTCTCAAATTTTGTCAAAATCCGTCCATATTTATAAATTGATAGCCCAAACCCCTTTAAGCTCGTCCATATTATTTTTTAAAAAATTAAAAAACATATTATTTTGTATTTAATTTTTAATAATTTTATATATATATTTTCTTAAACATAGACAACTTAACATATTTTTTAATGTTTACACTATAATATTATATATATTTAATCTTTATATGACATAAATTACGGATTATTATCAGATACACCGTCAGTGGACTTTTTTAATTCCACAAGCGGTGTTCACACGCATCCGTAATCTTATATACGATTTCTATTTTTACAAAGCGGCCGTCGGATTTAACAATATAATCGTACTCGTCGTGCACGTAAATTTTCGAATCAATCTGATATCCCTATCATATCGATCGAGAATACTGTCTTTTTCAATATATATTTAACGGTTGAAAATTTTTTATGTCGAAACAAATAGTTAAACATTTTTTATTTATTCGAAACTCGACGTGCATGATCTACGCGAATAGAACATGAAATACGACGGTCGGATTAAAAAAATATAAATCGGATGAAAGGTTACGAAAACGTGTAAACACCGCTTGTGGAGTTAAAAAAATCCACTGACGGTGTACCAGATAATAATCCAATTACATAATATATATAAATAATATATTATTTAATTGAAAAACGGGTCGGACTTGGGCCTTGGATGTTGGAACAAAGATCCGGCCCATTTTTAAACGGGCCTCATTTGTTTGCCAAAACTTATATTTCGGATCTAATATTTTTTTTTCAAATCCTCCCAAATATCGGACGAACCTTCAAACTTAAATAAGTAGCCCGACCCTTAAATAGATCTCCATGTCCATACTTGGCCAGAGATTGATTTCTGGCATTTGATTTTCAAAAAATGACCTGTAAACCTTGCAAACCGTTTATATAGTTCACTAAAACCCCAATGCATTTGCATATTAATGAATCCGGATTTAACTCAATTGGTTCATCCACTCATCTTTAAAAAGTGACTATCAACAGTTTTTGAGTTCGAATTTTAACATCTATAATCTCTTTATTTTCAAGTTACAATCTCTTTTATACCAAAAAAAAAATAAAATTATATTAATATAATTAATTGCATAATTACAAGTAAAACTTTTTCCTTTTTTGAAAAAAAAAGTGAGTATTTTAAGTTATCATAATTAACCTTGTCATTAACCCATTCAATTTTCATGTGAAAAAAAATGAAGAAAAAATTACAATATTTCACCAAATTATTAAATTTACAATTATCTTATGTGTTCCTTACCCAAAGAATCAGATCCAAATCCTCGTTCCTCAATGAAAATGAAAAAAAAAAACATCAAATCTTAATCTCTTTATAACAAGTTTAGATCTTTCTGCTTGAGAAAAATTAACTACTTGAAGATTTGATGCATACCCATTACCCCTTCATTCACACAATTACTTGGAACACGAATCAATTTAATTAGTGAAACGGAAATAAAACGTAATTGGTTATTTATAAAAAATTAGTACGATATGGGTAATTTTTTCGATTCAGTTAAAAGAAACGAAAAATGATCATTTGGAACATAAAATATTACAATTATTTTTTTATGTATTAATTAAAATAATTAACTTTAATTTTTAAAGAAAATATCAATTAATTTATAAAAAAAATACTTTTAATAACCATACATAAAAAAAAGTTTCGAATACTTCTTATAATATCTTAAAACCCATAATAAATTAGTTTAAAATTCAATTTCATTTTATAGCAAAGGATCACTTAATTTTATAAATTAAATTCCTTTAATATTATATTACAAATCGTTCGGTCCAATTCGTAATTTGAACAATTTAAAAAAAAAAAAATTAACTTTGGATGAGAACCACTCACTGACTATTGAAACAGATACATCAAGAAAGCTGCTATTCCTCTTAACAGAAAGAAAAATAATAATAATAATAATAATAATAATAATAATAATAATAATAATAATAGTCAAAGATACAAAGTACATTAAGATTTAAGACAAAAAGAAGAAATCTCAAATGACCCTAGAATCCTGATTTCTTTCTATTTATAAAAAATAAAAAATTCCTTTCTTATATATACCTATAAATTAAGATCCAAATCCACAAGAAACCAAAATAAAGGTTTATGGAGCATGGAGCATGCTTCTAGATTTTTAATTTAATTATTATAATTTGTATTAATCTATATATAACTTTCTTTTTTATGTCGATAGGTATGATTTAGTGTATCTAATTTCAAGATGGACAGACGTCAAAAGCATTCTAATTGCGTCAACACTATTCCTAATTTTCACCGATATAAGTCTAAAAAGGAAATAAATAAATAAAAAAACATCCATTAATTCTGGTAAGGTTAAGTTCGATTTAAAGTTGTCTAAAGACCGAATTATTCATATGGTTCAACCGATTTGTCTTGTCCGATAGGTTCGGTCTAAATTAGATCAAGTTTGGAGTAGGTTTTTTCAATTCGGATCGAGTCAATTCAGTTCGAATTGTTGTTCATTCAATAAAAAATATTTTATATTTAATTTAATTATAAAAATATATAAATATTAATATAAAAAAATAATTTTTTATATTTTAATATTTATGAATAATAAAATGAGCTTACGGACCGAGTTTAAATAAGAGAAAAAAAAGGTCATGACCCGATCCATGAATAGATCTTTGATCCCTAACACTTGTAAATTTTTTTCTCTTTATAAAAAAATAAAAAATGGTTGAATAACATTAATTCAAATGTATAGTCCAAATAATAATGGATAATTGCCTGACTTTAATTTGAGAAGAGCACTCAAATTTCAAAAGTAAGTTTCCTGCATCCAAAGTGTCCATTTTCTGTTTTTGAAGGTGTGGTTTTTATTTTTTTGTTGGTAGGACGAAATAAGAAAGTTTTAACAAAGAAAATTAAAAAAATATAATTAATAGATATTTTTATTTAATAATAATCAAAATTTTAAACTATTTATTTTAAAAGGAGTTTTGGAATTTTACTTTTCTATGAGATGTTATTTTTTTTTATAGAAGAAGTCGTAACTTGAGATAATTTTTTTTTGCAAATGTTGAAATTCAAATTCAAAATTTATTTGATGCCACATTTTAAAGATAGTTGCATAAACTAACTGGACTAAGATCCCGCGTTTAACATTATTGTTGGCACAGCTTTTGAGATCAAAAGTTGCGTTTCACCGTAACCTCGATGCTAAACAGGTAAATTTTTTTAGCTTTTACGGTTGAAATCATAGTTTGACAACCCAAATTAAAAAATCAAGAAAATGAAGTTTTTGCGATTTGAAAACTGTCTTTTGAGTAAAATAACTTTATTATTCTCACATATGTAAACTTTTATTATTTTAAACATATATATTTTTTATATTTAGCATTATTTACAGTAATACCAAACACGTAAAAATTATTAAACTATATTTTGTAACCTAATTTTTTTTAAAATAGCAAGACTAGAATAGCCCAAAACCCCAATTTCAATAAGACGTTATTTTACAATTAATTAACGATGTATAATACTTATATTTAGACTTGCTCATAGGTCGGGCCGGACCGGGCTGCGACCCGATTTTTTTTTTAAATTCTTTGTTCAGACCCGGTCTTGGGTCGGGCCGGGCAGGCTCGGTAGGCCCAAATTCACTGTTAATCATATTAAAAAAAAAAAAATTTATATTTTTATAATTAAAATTAAATAAAATAATATTATTATAATAAAAAATTTGTTTCAGCCCGGACTGACACGGATCAAAAATATCCTAACCAAACCGGTCATGAGCAGGTCTACTTATATTCAAATATAAACCCATTTTATAAAGCCTAACCTAATGACACAAACAAAAATGGATGAAATGAACATAGGGAAAACCATACAAAAATGAATTAATGTACCCTTAGAAGGAGAGCCCTTTCTTCCTCTTCAACCCTCTGAAGCCATGCCTGGCTGCCACTGCCATTCTCTCCATCCCTTTTTTACTAGGGCTTTCTCACAAACTATTTTTTTTTTTTAATGCAGTTGTGCTTGCTAGATGTTTGGTGGGAAACGATTTTCATGGCGTCATTTTATTATTAAATCTATAAATATTTAATATCATTTTAAAATTATTTTCATTCACTTATCCAAACAAAGCATTAATAACGTCAACTTCTAAAACTAATCAAACTTTTTTCATTTGCTGATGTAAAAATTATTGAAATACAATTCTTATGAGGTATTATCTATTTTAAAGATTTAAAAATAGTTCTCACGATTTTATCATTTGTAAAAAGACATTTAGATAGGAGAAGAATGACCATTGCTTTATAAAATTACAGTTCTTCAATCTTTGATTAGTCGATATGAGATCGTTATTTTCTCAACACTAATCCCTAATCAAATATGTGGACTGTATTTTTACTTAGAAATGGTATGGATTCCCATAAACGACGTCATTATTGATGCACAAATTACTAAACTGCGTTCGCTATAAAATATTATCCGCTTTAAAGATCTAAAATATGTTGAGAAAAACTTAGAGTAGATAACTTTAATTTTACCACTCAAAGAAGAAAGTTTAGATTTTAGAAAAACTCACAAATGCTCACACTTCACTCTAGACTACACTCTTTAGAGAATAACTCCTTAGGAAAACTTAAAACTTTTATTGCTTATTGAAGCTTACTACTTGATGATTTACAAATGCAAGGGAGGGGGTATTTATACAATACCAAGACAAACACAAGCCACACAAATATAAAATCTAAATAAATTACAACCACCCATTGTTGTTTAATAACAACCACACATTTAAATCACACAACTACAACCACACATTAAACCACACAATTGCAACCACACATTAAACCACACAATTGCAACCACACATTGTTAGGCTTTTATTTTTCCTTGGGCTGGTATTGGACAATTTAACACTCCCCCTCAATACCAGCTCTTCCTCTTTGCACCATGTTGAGTTGACGACGAAACATTTCAAATTTGTTGATACTCAAACCTTTTGTGAATAAATCTGCCATTTGATCATCTGTCTTGATCTGCTTCATCTCAATCTCTTCTTGTAGAACCTTTTCTCTGATAAAGTGATAATGCACTTCTATATGTTTGGTTCTTGCGTGAAAGACTGGATTTTCTGCCAAACGAATTGCTGACTGGTTGTCGCAATACAACGAAACTGCATAATCTACTGGTTGATGTAGATCACTCATTAGTTGTATCAGCCACGTACACTCTTGAGCTGCCATTGCTGCTGCTCGATACTCAGCTTCGGTAGTTGACAATGATACCGTTGGTTGTCTCTTACTGCACCAAGAAATTGTTCCAGAACCAAGTTTAAACATGTACCCAGTTGTTGATCTCCTGGTGTCATGATCTCCTGCATAGTCAGCATCACAATAACCAACTAACTTACAGTCTTCACCTTTCTTGTACAAAAGACCATAATCTATTGTACTTTTCACATATCTCAGTATTCGTTGAACTGCTTCTAAATGAGGCTTCTTCGGATTTTGCATATACCGACTCATCACACCAACTGTATAAGAAATGTCAGGTCGAGTCAAGGTTAAGTAGATCAGGCTACCTACCAATTGTCGATACATAGTTGCATCTTCCAAGTCTTTGCCTTCAAGTGCACACATCTTGCCATTTGGTTCCATCGGTGTTGAAATTGGCTTGCTCTCGAGCATTCCAAACCTTTTTAGCAAATCTTTAGAATATTTTTGTTGACAGAGAAATATTCCTTCTTGTATGTGATCAACCTCTAGACCAAGAAAGTGCTTGAGTTGTCCAAGTTCTTTCATTTGGAAACGAACTGATAAATTCTCCTTGGTTTGAAGAATTTCTGCCTCATAATCACCAGTTATGATTAAATCATCCACATATATCAATACGATAGCTAGCTTTCCTCCATTAGCTTTGACAAACAAGCTGGAATCTGCAGGTGTCACTGAATAACCACTATGAGTTAAAAATTCAGCAATCTTACCATACCATGCTCTAGGTGCTTGTTTAAATACGTAAAGTGCCTTTCGCAGCTTACACACATGCTCAGGATGATTTTGGTTTTGAAATCCCAATGGTTGAATCATGTAGATTTCCCGATCTAGCTCTCCATGAAGGAATGCATTCTTCACATCCATCTGCCACAAGTTCCAGTCTTTGTTGGCTGCAAGGGCAAGTAGGACTCGTACGGTTGTAAGTCTTGCCACCGGACTAAACGTTTCATCATAGTCTAGCTCATACTTCTGAGAGAAACCACGAGCCACCAACCGTGCCTTGTACCTTTCAATCGACCCATCTGGACGATGTTTTATCTTGTAAACCAACTTGCAGGATATGGGTTTCACATCTCTTGGTTTTGGCACTAGATCCCAAGTCTGATTCTGCTCAAGCGCAGTGATCTCTTCTTTCATAGCCATAATCCACTCAGAACTCTGTGATGCTTCTTCAAACGTCTCAGGTTCTGTTGCAATTGGTTCTTCCACTATGGCTACATTAGCATATTTGGGATTTGGCTTCCGTGCTCTACCATATTGGCATCCTGCACAAACTGTGTCTGTTCTTATGTCAAGCTGAGGAAGTCCCTTAAGCATCGACTTCTTCATCATCATACTTAGCTTGGAATAACTAACATGACCTAACCGCATGTGCCATAAATCTGTTGTATCGCTCCTTCTTGTCTTGTCTACATATGCTGACTCTGCTGACATCACGTAGACTGACTCCAGACGTCGTCCTTCCATCATCGGCTGTCCTGAGATTTTGAGATCACGATATACCTTCACATCCCTTGGACCAAACAGAATATGGTGACCTGACGATGTTAATTGTGCCATTGAAAGCAAATTTTTCTTCATGCCTTGGACATGGTAAACATCTTGTAGTGGTACCTAATTATGACTATATCGAGGTGCTACTACCGTCTTACCGATGTGAGTAATCGATAATCTTGAATTATCAGCTGTCACAACAATGCGATTTCCCTTGTATTCTGACAGGTTCTGCAACTTCTGTTTATCGCCTGTCATGTGATTTGAGCAACCTGAATCGACAATCCAGTCATTCTCATAGTCAATTCGGTCAGCCGTTGTTACTGTGAGAGCTAACTCTTCCTCTTCCATAGCAAAAAATGCTTCAGCGTCCCAATCATCTTCGCTTTTCTCCTTTGTACTAGAAGTAGCAGCATTGCTCTCAGCGTGCCTTTTGTTAAACCAACAATCTTTTGCCATGTGACTTTTCTTGTCACAGTTGTAACAGTTACCTTCAAATCTTTTATTGTTGCTACGATTCTTTGAAGCTCCCCCTGGACGAGAGCTCCCTTCTCCTTGATGACTTTTTGTCTTGTCACCATACTTTTTTGATCCACCACCGACGTGCTCTTTGAATTTGCCTTTGCTTTTGTTGGTGTAGAGTGCTTCCTCTTCACTTTTCAACGAGACCCCTCCCATTTGCTTGGCCATAGATTCTTGACCAACAAGCAAATTTTCAAACTCTACAAGTGATGGTTGAGTTGGCCATCCTTGTATAGCGGCAACGAAGCTGCGATATTCGGGCCTCAAACCATGAATAATTATTCTTTTTACCCTGGTATCTCCAATAGCAGCTGTAGGATCTAAATCAGAAATTTCACGGCATAACGTTTTTACCTTGTGAAAGTATTGAGCAATCGGTATATCTCGTTGTGCAACTGATAACAATTCATTCTCAAGAAGTTGAAATTTTGTGTCATTTTTTCTCGAAAAGAGTGCATCTAAAGTATCCCACGCTGCTTTTGGCGTTTCTAGCTTTTGTATGTGTTCCAACATTTCTTCTTCAACTGTGGTCTTAAGGGCAAACATGGCTTTACCCACTTTAATCTTCCATTTGCGCAAGGTTCCTTGAGCATCTTCTTGCTCGGGCTTCGTAACTTCACTACCACCAACGACTTCCCAAAGGTCTTGACCTTGTAGGTAAGACATCATACACGTCTTCCACGTGTTGTAATTTTTGTGATTGAGCTTCTTGATTCCTCCAACTACTTGAAGATCACCCATCGTGTCGGCAAGACTCTAACAATACCGAACAAGCTTGATTTTGAGACACAAACTTGTAGAGTACAAACTCCTCACGACTCAAGAACGCTCAAACCAAAAATAGTACCTGAATAACTATTTCACCGTGAACAGTACCGTATACGTGAATAGTATCGTATACCATATACTTGAATAAATCTCGTATATGTTAACAATTACTATAAAAGTATATAGTGACACGTGTGAATAGTAACTATGGTAGTAACTCACAACCTAGCTCTGATACCAATTGTTGAGAAAAACTTAGAGTAGATAACTCTAATTTTACCACTCAAAGAAGAAAGTTTAGATTTTAGGAAAACTCACAAATGCTCACACTTCACTTTAGACTACACTCTTTAGAGAAGAACTCCTTAGGAAAACTTAGAACTTTTATTGCTTATTGAAGCTTACTACTTGATGATTTACAAATGCAAGGGAGATGGGTATTTATACAATACCAAGACAAACACAAGTCACACAAATATAAAATCTAAATAAATTACAACCACCCATTGTTGTTTAATAACAACCACACATTTAAATCACACAACTACAACCACACATTAAACCACACAATTGCAACCACACATTAAACCACACAATTGCAACCACACATTGTTAGGCTTTTATTTTTCCTTGGGCTGGTATTGGACAATTTAACAAAATCAATTCTCACGATTTTATCCTTTTAAAAAAAATCTCAATAATAATAAAAAAAATCTTACTTTATAAAACGACACTCAAATCTTTAATTAATCGATATCATTTTCCCTTAACATCATTTTCAACAACAAAAATAAATAAACTCTACTTTTAGAGCTTCTCTTGTCTCTTAAAAGAAGAACCCACTGCAGTTTTAAAAGCCTCAAAGGGACACTAAAAAACTATAAATCATTCCTCGCGCATGCAACATTAATAATTGTATAATCTCCAGATATTTTTAAAGTGATCCACAGATAAATTTGGCTTCATTAATTATTATATAAATTATTAATTTGAAGTGGAATTAATATAAAATTTTACAATAGTTTTTGGCATTTAATTTATTTATTTTTATTAGGGAAAGGTCACCAGAAAAGCTGGGCGTGCAGAGCTAAATAGCTAATCACGTAGTCCCAACCATCAGCATGCGTGACTGACTACTCCACTTATTTGCTTTCTTAATTTTCTGGTTTATGAAGCTGCTCAGTGATTTATCAAATAAAAAAATAAATAATTTTAATAATTTTAAATATAATATAATTATATAATATAAATATATGAATATATTAAAATTTATATAATATAATTATTAACATATTAAAATTAAAAAAATTATATAAATATGTAATATTTTAAATACGATAACATTAAGAAAATAATACAAATATATAAATTAGCCTACATAAGTCAAGAAATTTTATGTATTTTTTTAAAATAGAAATTGTAGAGGGATATGGAATCTTTTTTCAAGTAACGAGGAAGAATGAAAGTTTTTGAACTAATTGAAAACATGTGCCCTATAACTTTCTTTAATCTATTTCTAGGGTTTGATTGAATAATAATTTGTATTATTGGAATATCTGCCAACAAATATTAATATTAATATGGTGGTAAAATATCAAACTTTTAATTTTAATAATTAAAATTCAAATTCTCACGATTTTGAATATAAAATCTCGACTCTGAACTACTAGCTACTTAGTTTTTATAAAAAGAAAGTATAATTGTGAAAATAATTAGCTGTGTAAAATGGCCTTTGATATGATTGCGTATCTTCTTCTTCTTGGTATGATTTAAGTATTAATATTTATAATAATATCAAATTAAGCAAATATTGTCATCTAACTTTGTATTATATAGATTTATTAATTTAGACCCTTTTTTATATATCAGTTGGTTGAATTTTTAAAAACAAAATTAAAAAATTGATATTTGGTTATATTGGTTTTTTCGTATTTTTTATCCTACAAGAACATATATCACTTTATTAAATCTGCCAGTAAAATTTTAAAACTTCATTGACAGAGTATCATATGATTTTAATTATTAATTTCTATATGCTTTGCAAATTAAGCAATCTAATTAATAAATCTGACAATCTGTGTATTTATGTCTTATTTGTTTTATTTTTTATATGTCATAATCGTATTTAAGTTGTTATATGTTTATATAAGTTTTGACATATTAATAATCATATTATATATATATATATTAACACGTATGTTCTTGTCATGTTCGTATGATTTTTTCACATTGTGTGTCGTGTTTTATGTCATAATTTAATTATTTTTCTAACATTATATTTGTATCGTGTTCAAAATTATTAAATCTATTAATTAAGATTCGAGGGACCACGCAATTAATTAACAAAATTCTTTTGGAATTGGATTATAAAAATAATTTTAGCGATCATTCAAAGATTTTGATTTTGGAATCTTCGAGCTACTACTCCAAAGATATAATTTTCATACCAAGTTGGTCTAATACATTTTATTCCCCCTTGGATTTTGAGGAACATGCATCCTTTTAGCCAGCATGGACAAATATTTTTAGTATTAGATTAACTGAAGTTTATTTTTTTGCAAAAAAAAAAAAAAAAAATTGAGTTATGTTGCAACTAATTACTGCAAATTATATTTCACAGTAATAATATATATAAAATTAAATGTTTTTCATTATTTAATAAAAATATAAAAAATTTATTGAAAATGTTTTTTTTTACACAATTATTCGCAGCATCTTGCAGCCAAAAAACATATACAAATTGTATTGTTAAAAATCACATTTCTTGTAATGTCGGTTAAATTACATATTAGATAATATACTTTATATTATAGTAGTCAATATAATTAGAATTTTATTATTATAGGTGAAATAAGAAATGCTAAATCTCATGTATTTTTTTCCCCGAAAATTCTCATGTGGTTTATTAATTGTTTAAGTACTTAATTATTTCCTTTTTTTTTCATTTTCTTTTGGGACAATATTGACCAGTCTACAATATAAAATTTGCTATTAAAAGTCTATGTTATGAAATTGAAATGATAATTTAGCTACTAATATATATATCTTCTCAAATCTTATCATGAATTTTGTGTATGGCAAGTATTAAATAGGAAAAAAAAAAAAAAGCTGTATAACTTAGCCAACTAGCCAAGTGATTAAAAAGGGAAAGTTAATATTTAAAAAATCTTGAATTATTTCGTTTTTTTAAAGTAAATTTATGTATTTTTATTTTATCCAAATAAATTTTTATCCTTGATTTATATCCAAATAACTTTTATTTCAAATGAATGATTGATTTATATTCAGGATTTATTTATATATAAATTAATAATTAATAATTAATAATTTATTTGACTATAAATTAAATGTTAGAGACTTATTCGTGAATGGAGTTTAAAAACTCCACGAATGAATTTAGCAAGGTAACACATGTCAGTGTAAGATATAATAAAAAATAATATAAAAATTAATATAACAAAAAATATATATATTTGTCAGTTTCTTAACTTAAGTTCCAACCGTAGTGTATAAAAAAGGACTCATTAAAATTTAAAAATATATTTTGATACAATAAAAATATAAAAATTATCTAAATAGAGTAATAAAATTTAAAGATTTTTTTTATTATATTAACCTTGATTATATTAAATTGTGAAAGGAGAGAAGTTGCTCTCAAGGTAACAATTAACAAATTGGCTGGATTTTTCCTTTTTCATAGGCACTGGACCACAGTGACAAAGCAATTTCAAAACCGAACCTTAAACATCATTTCTTGAGCAATAAAAGACGGATTAGGCTTAGAAGATTGGCATTGGGATTTGGCAAATACCAATTAAAATATAAATAGCCAGGTAATGACATGCCTTATAAAATCTAACAGGATTCCTTTCATTATTTGTTATTACTCCAAAATCTAAAATACAATGGGAGTTAAGCTTTGTGGGAGAATGGGTGTTGGGTTATTTACAAGGCTGGCAAATTCATGGAGGAAGATGGAGATGGGTCTAAATGATGCAATTTCTAAGAGCTTTATTGGCAAGTTCTTCAAGCTAGAAGCAAGGAAAAGTTGTTTCACGAAGGAACTACGAGCTGGTACGGCTACTTTTTTAACCATGGCTTATATTATTACTGTTAATGCTACCATTATTGCTGATTCCGGTGGAACTTGCTCGGTGGCTGATTGCTCGGCTCCGGCGAACCAAACTGCTTCCCCTGATTGCATGTTCAAGCCTAACGCAGGTTATGAAAACTGTCTTTCAAAAACCAAGAGTGATCTTGTTGTTGCCACTGTTTTATCAGCCATGATTGGGTCATTTGCTATGGGGATTTTAGCCAATTTGCCTTTGGGTTTGGCTCCTGGTATGGGTCCTAATGCCTACTTGGCCTATAACTTAGTGGGTTTTCATGGATCTGGGTCTTTATCTTACCAAACTGCGTTAGCAGTTGTGTTAGTTGAAGGTTGTGCTTTTCTTGCAATATCTGCTTTAGGGCTTCGAGCAAAACTTGCTAGGCTCATACCTAAGCCAATCCGGCTTGCTTGTGCGGCAGGAATTGGGCTATTTATTGCTTTTGTGGGCTTACAAATCCACCAAGGTTTAGGCCTTGTAGGACCTGATTCATCCACATTGGTGACTGTCACAGCTTGTGCCAACACAGATCCTGTAACAGGCACTTGCCTTGGAGGCAAAATGAGGAGCCCAACATTTTGGTTAGGCATTGTGGGATTTCTAATCACTTGTTATGGGTTAATGAAGGAGATTAAAGGAAGTATGATATATGGGATTCTATTTGTTACATTAATTTCTTGGATTAGAGGAACTGTTGTTACAGTTTTTCCTGATACCCAACTTGGTAACACAAATTACAATTACTTCAAAAAAGTGGTAGATTTTCACAAAATCAAGTCCACAGCTGGAGCTATAAGTTTCAGCAATTTCAACAAAAGTGAAGTTTGGGTAGCTTTGGCAACATTGTTATATGTTGATGTGCTTGCCACAACTGGGACCTTATATACAATGGCAGAACTTGGAGGTTTTCTTGATGATAAAGGAAGTTTTGAAGGAGAATATTTAGCATACATAGTTGATGCTAGTTCAACAGTCATGGCATCGGCGTTAGGAGTTTCTCCGGTAGCCACCTACGTAGAATCATCGGCCGGATTAAAAGAAGGGGGTCGGACCGGATTAACGGCTATTATTATCGGTTTATATTTCTTCTTATCATTGTTTTTTACTCCATTATTAACTAGTGTACCACCTTGGGCAATTGGTCCTTCTCTAGTAATGGTTGGGGTTATGATGATGAAAGTTGTGAAAGACATTAATTGGGAAAATATGAAGGAAGCTGCACCTGCTTTTGTAACCATGTTGCTTATGCCATTAACTTATTCTATAGCAAATGGAATTATTGGTGGAATTGGGCTTTATATTGCTCTTAGTTTATATGATTTAGTATTGGAATTGATTAAGTGGTTGAATAAGATGAGGAAAATGGTGGCCAAAGAACAAAATCAAGTGTCAGCTGGGGCAGCAGAATCCATGGTTGAAATCATTTGAATGGTAGAAAAAAAAAAAAAATAGTCTTAAGAGTTTTTAATTAGAGGGCTGCAATTTTCTTGTAAAAAATAGTTGGTGAAACAAAAATTAGTAATTCCAATGCCCCTTTTATTTTTTGCAGGAAAATTGTTGTCACAATATCTAAAGTAGTAATAGTAGAAGTAGAATAACTTTTTTACTGTTTTGTGATATATATTGATGATGGTAGAATTAATTTTTCATTTACCTACTTGCTTTGTCAATTTTTTTTTTTATTGTAGCAATTAGCAGAAGGAAGAAAAAATTCACAGAGATTAATCCGGTTAATAAGAAAATAAGCTTCATTTTATTATTAATAATTAGATTCAATTTTAGAAAAAATTGTTAAATGTGATAAATAAGTAGAGAACTACTTATCACTTAATGCACAATATATTATTATTATTTTATTTATATTTGAACTAAATTATTATTTTTGAGTTACAAAATATAAGATATTTAAATTAGCTCTTTTAATTTTTATCCAGAATTATATAGAATAATATCAAATGTTATATTATTAAAGTTAAAATTATAAAATGAATAGTTTTTAAAAATTAAACATTTGTAATTATCAAACAATATAATTATATTTAATACTTAATTTTAATAATATACCAAAATTTTCTTATAATCTATATTATATATAAATGTTTGATTAAGTTGGTGTCACGAATTAAATGATACAAACGCAATTGATAAATTTATAAAAAAAATAAAATTATAAAAATAAAAATAATTATGTTTTTCAACATTTTATATAATAATTTTTTATAATACAATTATCTATTTATTTATAAAAAGAAGTAAAAACAAACTCATTTTTCTAAAGAATCTATTCACTTTTTAAAAAGTACCCACTTAAAAAAAAGTTAACCATTCTATTTTTTTACTCACGTATAAAATTATAGATTTTTTATTTATTTATCAGACATCAAGTTGATAAGTCCAATTTTTGTTTTACACGGATTATTAGTGGTATCAAAGTCAAAATATGATCCGCGGATAATTTATCACATAATTTTTATATTATAATAAAAAAATAATTTAATTTTTATATTATAAAAATAAATAATTTAATCATTATATAATTAAAATAAATATAAATAAATAAAATTGATAACAATATTAATGAAAAATCGTTTAAATATTAATGTGGATTATTAAAATTTAACAAAATTAATGATTTAAAATAAAATATGACTTAAAATATATCTAAATTTATTAAATTTTACAAGCTCATGATTTTTCATTAAAACAGTTATTAATTTTATTAATTTATATTTATTTTAATTAATAAAAATTAAAAATCTTTATCAATTTTATTTATTTATATTTATTTTAATATACTAAAATTAAATTATTCATTTTTACAATATTATTTTTTTTTTTCACTATACAGAAATTACGTGATTACTTAAACCTCCGCGAACACAACAAAACAAAACAAATCAAATCTAATCTACTGGTTGGTTCTGTTCATCACTCCAATTTTGGAGAGTTCGGGAAACTTTGATTTCATTTGATCTCATCACACTCTTTAAAGGTCAGGTCTATCAGTAATTCAACCCACCACCACCACCAGTCCATCTATTTTCCTTTTCCACATTAAAGCTCATTTTAAAATCCTCTCTTGAAAAATTATCTCTATCCAACTCAGCGCCATCGAGTTAAGCCATTCAACTCGTCCCGACTCGGCGTTTCCGTTTCTTTTTGTTTTATCTTCCCTTTTCCGGTTTCCTTTCTTAGTTATCCACTCTTCTATGTAAAAATCTAGTTTTTTATTTATTTATCTGAGTTTCTCTGTTGATTTGGAAGACTTGAGATTCCATGGCTAGGGTTTATAGAAACTGGGAGAGGCTGGTGCGAGCTACCTTGGACAGAGAGCAGCTCAGAGGTCATGAGAGAACCCCGAGTGGAATCGCCGGTGCAGTACCCCTCCCGCCCTCGCTTGGTCGCGCCACTAACATCGACGCCATCCTTCAGGCTGCCGATGAGATTCAAGCGGAGGACCCCCACGTTGCTAGGATACGTATGTCTTATTCCTTTTGCCTTTATTGTCTTGGTTTTACTACATCACTGTGGTCACTAATCATGTGATCTGATGGTAATTTAAGTTATGGCCTTAAGGGAAAATGGCTTGAAAGTGACTTTTGAAGTAAGCTGGTGTTTGATTGCGAGGAGTTCCATATATGGTTGAGCTCTGTTAAACCCAATAAATCTCCCAGGCCTGCTGGGCCGGACTAATCACCAAGCCCAGCTAATCCTCTATTACAGGGCTCAAGGGTAGGTCTGAATCATTGGGTGGTCGCCACTGTTGGGCGACCTCTAACACTATGAAGAATCATGTGGCTCATCCGACAGCGTCTTACTTGTTACATCATCGCTCATCACATCAGAGATCAGAGCTCACGTGGAGTCTCGATCCACTTGTCCTTAGCCAAACCTCGGCGACCCATCGGCAAAAACTATAAATAGGCATTTTGGGATAGCTTACTCTATATAGATGCCTTCCACTATCAAAAATTACCATTGTTGCTCATTTGCCTTCTTCCTTTCTTCTACCTTAGGACCATCCAACATCAAAAACACCATTAACAAGCTCATTTGCTCATACTGTTGATTTGTTAGAATAAATAGTATTTCAATTATCCAAAAAATGCTAGGAATTAAATTCTTTTCCTTTTGTGCATGTGCTAGAGGGGAGGTTGAAATTCAGACAGACTAACAATGATATAAATCTTTTTGAGTTTCTTTAGCTGTTGTGTTGTTCTTGCTTTGTGTGTTTGGTTTATGAAATACTAGTCAGCATTAGACTATGTCTAGCTGAACTAACTTTATGGGAACTAATGTGATAGATATATTGTAGGATCAAAAGGATTAATTATACATGATTGCATATTTCAAATTTAGAATCAGCAATAACAGTAGTAATATAGAACAAAAACAGTAGAAGCTTGCTTGTGATGGAAACCATTTTATCTGATAGAAATGGCTATTACGGGGCAATATGGTTCGAATTGAATGATTTTTGGGTCTCGGCGAGATTGTACATAGATGCGGCTATGTGATATTTCTCCATGTATTATATTTAAGGTGCTTGGAAATTCTGGTCACTGAGAACTTGAATTTAATCAAAACAGCTGATTGTTTTGAGTTCTTACTGCAGATTTCTGATTTGATTGAATTATCAAATTCAAAGTATCAGATCATATTGATTTTTATGTTACCCAAGATATTTATTACATGAGGCTGATTTAGAATTTCTTATTTACGTCTATGCATATGCTATTCCCTTTGACAAAATTTTTGGATAATCAACCTATTCTGGTTTCATTGTTAATTAGAACAGCACTGCGATAACATCGTTGTTCAGTCATAACTATTTGGGTGCAACTTGGTGGATTATGTTTTTGAATATGTTTCTACATAAATATGTTGGTATGGGATTTATGTTGAATCCAAATTACTTTATTGCGGTAGATCCGGGAGAAGTGAGCATCATGATCGAGTGGCCAGTTTCCATCTTTATTGAGAGTATATTTTATTTTTTTCCTTAAAAAAATTTACTTAATATTTTTCTCTCTATATTTGACTTCCAGTGGCCTATTACATCTGTAAAGTGACAGAGATATCTATGGTTACTCTGCACATTTATTTTATTAAAATTCAACAAATTTATTTGTGTGTTGATGATATGTTTATATTCTTTCAATTCCAGTTTGTGAGCAGGCATATGGTATGGCCCAAAATTTGGACCCAAACAGTGAAGGTAGAGGTGTACTTCAGTTCAAGACTGGTTTGATGTCTGTAATTAAGGTACTATTATGTAAGCTTTGGATGTTATGTAGTTTTCACAGAGATTCTGAGTAGTGTTTATGCTTAATACAGCTAGATTCATTGATTGATCATTGACTCTCTATTAGGGTCCAGATTGGTGGTATTCTTGTATGTTGGTATGACTTATGTTTATCACTTATCAGTTAAGATCCTACTCGGATATCACACCGTTGCAATTCTCCAATATATTGACTTTGTTGGTGTTCTGAACCCCCGCCCTCCACTTTAACCTTAGACTTTACCTTTTATCAAAAAAGTATGGTATTTTTGCCAAGTTGTTCTGATTTATTCCCATAATTCTATTTCTAATAATCTTCTGTATATTGATTTCATGTGCCATCAAGTTACTTTTACTTTTTTAGTTGCTTTGCCTTTTAAAATTTCTAGGGTTCATATTTTGCATTTATTTTAAAGTACTGTCAGGTGTACGCTTCTTGTATCTAGTTTGCGTCTTCTTTTGGGATGATTAATTGTTAGTCTCTAGAAGCCACGAAGGTCTAAAGTTGTTGAAACATAAGACTTTAACATTCTATGAGTTAGGATCTAGGTGGTAATCCTTTCATATGATATTCTCTAATATTCTTCCCTGGATAATTTGCGATTTTTCTTCCAGTTTATGTTACAAGCAACGTGCTCTATCCTTGGTTCTTGTACTCTAATTATTGTCTATTCTCTTTGGGCTCTGATTATAACATTATGCTTACATGTGCATGTCTGTGCATATATATAATTCAACATTTTATATTGAGTTTCATCGGTGATTCGGATTTGATGTTGATATACGTTTTCTTCATCTATAATCTAACTATTACTTCTACATATCTGAACCTTGGGTTTTTTTTTTTTCCAATCATTTACTTCTAAATTCTTAATTTGGTTCCTAATTGTTTTCTTGCAGCAAAAACTTGCCAAAAGGGATGGTGGCCGAATAGATCGTAACCGTGATATTGAACATTTGTGGGAGTTCTACCAGCACTATAAGAGGCGGCACAGAGTGGATGATATCCAAAGAGAAGAACAAAGATGGCGGGAATCTGGCACCTTCTCTTCTACTAGCTTGGGAGAGTACGGATACCTTATGCTACTTATTAGTTTCCTCGTGATTTAATTTACTCGTGTGTGCATATTTTTTTGGCAATATTTAAATCTAGAATTGGGTACAGGATTCTCTTTTTTCAAACCATTGGTAATAAATTATAGTATCTTTGGGGTAATTAATACTATTATTCGATTTATTTATCAGATTTAATGAATGATCTCAAAGTTCAGTCTATGCAAACTATCATCAATTAGTATTTAAACAAGGTCGGAGGGACGGTTTAAAAACTCTAAAGTTGGTAATTCAACATTGGACATCAAATATTTGCATCCTATTTATATGTAGTCGGAAGCTCATCTCCCACATTAAAGTTGGATTTAGATGTAAAATCTACCGGTCCATTATATTTTCATCATGGCTAGTTTTCTGCGTTTTTGGTTGAAATTTTTTCTGTTTCATGATTTTTATTATTGTTATTTTCTGTTTTGTAATCTCTAGTGCTTTAGGAATGAAGAAGGTCCTTGCTACTTTGAGGGCCTTAGTGGAGGTCATGGAGGCACTTAGCAAAGATGCAGATCCTGATGGGGTTGGAAGGCTTGTTAAGGAGGAGGTAAATGTGATTAACAACCACTGAATGTGGGCTTTAGTGAGCATCTTGGATATTTTCATTATTTATCATTATGCCTTGCAACTTTATTATTCATTGGCATATCGTATTTTTTAGTTTATGCTGTCAAGTCTCTCTACATGCAGCTTATAGCGTATCAATGGAGTTCCTAGGATATTTGAGTTTTGTTTATAAGATGTTCACCAAGAAACTGTTATTAACAACAGTGCTATGGTTCTTTGCCATTTTATCTAACGTTTTAGACAAATTTATGTCTTAGATTAAGGCATGGTCGATCTTTATTTGGTTGAAAACTATATAATTCTTTGTATTTTCTCAGTTGCGAAGAATTAAAAATGCTGATGCAACTATATCCGGTGAGCTCACGCCCTACAATATTGTCCCCTTAGAAGCACCATCATTTACAAATGCTATTGGAGTTTTCCCCGAAGTAAGTCTAATCTATAATCAGTTACGCTACATATTTTTCCCCCAATGTTCATTAGAACCTCATATTAAATTGGTTATTTAAAAGGCTTATAGTTAAAAATTTGTTGTTGCTTTTGTTTGTTTATGGTTTTAAACTATGCTTTACATTGAAATTTGATATTTCCTGTGGGTTCTGCTTCTATATTCCTCTGTGTGCTTTGTTTGGTTAAATCTACATGGCTCAAAAAATTTTCTTTATGTTAATCTTACCAGGTTAGAGGTGCAATATCTGCAATTAGATACACTGAACATTTTCCCAGGCTTCCTTCAAATTTTGAGATTTCCGGACAACGGGATCCAGACATGTTTGATCTTCTGGAGTATGTGTTTGGTTTTCAGGTTTGTGACTTTGTGTACTGAACACATTATTTATTTTGATGCAAATTGAATTGTGGGGTAAAAATTGCAATATGTGTAGAATTATTCTTGCCATTTCTATTATTTTCATTTCCTTTGGGGCTCATTGGGATGTTATGTATTGTTTTCACTTGTCTTTTTTGTGTATTCCCCTTCTCCCCCATTGTGAATTTACTGGTTCGTGGAAAATCTTGCATATATGCTAATTTTCATTTTATTGTGAAACTCTCATAAATCAAGAGTTGTAATTTTTTTTGGGATATGGTATTCTTCATTTATTGGGCTTTTGCAACTTGTTTAGAAGCTTATTCCTGACTTCTGATTGCTATTGTGTAATTGGCTGGTGGGATGACCTTTGACTTGATTGGTCATTTGCATTGTTGGGCCACACATTTCTGAAGAGGTGGGAGAAGGCTAACATGATTATCTATCTGATAATGTTATTACTTGATGCAATAGTGCTGTGCATTTTTCACATATACTCCTATATTTTATCCTTTTTACCATGTATGTTAAGTGAACCATTCCTACTTATTATATTCTTTTTTTGGTACAAATTTCAACCTACTATATTCGTATGACAAATCATAGTGATGAAGTAGATGCCTGAATCAGACTTATGATTTATCATTGGATTGGTAGAATGCAATTTGGTACATCTTTTGTAGAAGAACGTTCATGTCCATTATAACCTGGACTGTCAAAGAATACTTAATTATTGACTGATTCGTATTTATGTATGCTACGAGTTCAACAAAGTGTTTGATATTTTTTTTAATTCCATCATCAATCCATCACCCTATTCTTTCCATTTCTTCTTTGATGATGAACTTAAAATTTTCTTCTTTCTTTTCCGCAGAAAGATAATGTAAGGAACCAGCGTGAGAATGTTGTTCTTACTATAGCAAATGCACAATCTCGACTTGGCATACCTGTCCAAGCTGATCCAGTAAGTTCTTTAGATAATCTATGTCACTATTTTATAGGTATCTTTTCTTTACCCTTTTCATTACTTTTTTCTTTCAAAAGAATTTTATAGGGGCTTTTGATTCTGTGTTTCTTTTTCTGTTAGTCATTTCTCTTTTTCAAACATCAATCTGAATAACATTGCCTTATTAGCACATCAAAATTGTAGTTGTTGGATTCTTGAAGGGGAACTCCTGATGTAGCTGCCTTTGCTCTAAAACATCAAATTCTGTTTACATGTTATGTACAATGGGATGCTTAGCTTTTCAATATCCTTGAAAACGGAACCTTAACAGTTTGACTTTCTATGTAAAAGGTTTTACTGCCTAGTTATTGGAGACTGTTTAGCTAATTACGTGCAAGCATGCTATTTTTTATGCATTGGCAAGGTTTTCTTTTTTAACCTAGATGGCTGGATTTTTAGGGTTGCTATTTCACTTTTAAAGTTATTACTGTTGATTTTTTTTAAGGAAATAGAATATGTTAGATCATATTTTTGCGGATCGAGTGCCTTAGAAGCTCTTAAACTCACCCAAATTATCAAAAAAGACGTTAAACAAAGGATTGGATGAATTGGTTGGGTTAGTATGTTTGGTTAGGTACTGATCTTCTCAGTTTTGAACTACAAATCTTGTTTGATGTTGTGCTCTTGCTTATTGTTTCTAGTCGGGCATCTTAAATAACGTGGAGTTAGCTGATGAAATCTTTTTTATTATCAATTATGTTCCAATTTTTCCAGAAAATTGATGAGAAAGCAATCAATGAGGTATTCTTGAAGGTGCTAAATAACTACATCAAATGGTGCAAATACTTGCGGATACGGCTGGCTTGGAATAGGTTGCTGCTGCAACCTTGAAACAGTTCAATTTTTTTGTCGTGATACATTGAAATACTTTTTAATTTATTTTACTAGATTAAATCTTAATTTTGTTTCTGCAGTTTGGAAGCAATTGATAGGGACAGGAAGCTGCTTTTGGTTTCATTGTACTTTCTCATATGGGGTGAAGCTGCAAATGTCCGTTTTCTTCCTGAGTGTATTTGCTATATTTTCCACCATGTGAGTTTGTTCAGCCCTTCATTGATGCTATTTAATTTGTACTATCTATTATATGCTCTTATTGGCCATAATACGGAAAGATTTTATCTATGCATGATAAACTTGTATTCCCATTTTATTAATGAAGTTGTAATTCGCTATACAGCTATTTATATTATTGTTTGTTACTGTACTAAATCACTGTTTCCATTTTTGGATCTGGAGTGGAACATCTCATGCATCCTTTTGTGATTCTATCTGCCTACTGAATCTTGTGTGGATTTGAATGCTGTCTACCTTCAGTTTGAAAATGCTAGAAGAATGCTTTGCTTTCTCTTTCTCGGTTCAAATGATATTAGAGAAAGTGAAGAGAGTTTTGCCAAAATTTTTGAAGTAAATATTTATTTATTTATACAAATTTTACTCTGGTTCCTCATGGGGGTAATGTTATTATTTTGGTTTTCCAGATGGCAAAAGATTTGGATGCAATAGTGGATCACGGAGAAGCTAATCCTGCTCCAAGCTGCATCGCTGAGAGTGGCTCTGTGTCCTTCCTTGAGCAAATTATATGTCCTATATATGAAACGATGGCAGCGGTCAGTTCTTTCTGTACTTTCTATCCATCCTCTTTTCTCTACTGCTCATATTCATGTTTGTGGTGCATATATGCTAACATGGTTATGAAAGTTGTCTTTATTGCTTCCATTCAGCTTCGGCTTTGCTCTTTAGTTTTTGCTATTTTGTTTTTCAGTTATGTGTATGTTTGTGTGTGTGTGTTTTGCATCTTTTATTTTGGAACCAGTGTTGTCCCTGTTAAAGAATTATTCTGGGATTCTTGCTTGCTTAGAAAAATTAACATCATAAGGTTAATCTTAACTTATACCTGATTACAGTCTGATTTTTCTTTTGATATATATGCTCTAAATGTTCTTGGCAATTGTTGTTATATGAATTTTTTTGTTACTTGTTCAGGAGGCTGCTAGAAACAATAATGGGAAAGCTGCACATTCATCATGGCGTAATTATGACGATTTCAATGAATACTTTTGGTTTGTTACTCTGTTTCCTTAAGGATATTAATTTCTATAATTTTGGCATATATGTGCGGTTTCACAATTCTGTTCTCATTCATAATTTATATATATATATATATATATATATATATATATATATATATATATATATATATAGGTCACCTGCTTGCTTTGAATTGAGCTGGCCCATAAAGAAGGATTCTTCGTTTCTGTCGAAGCCTAAAAAGTGGAAAAGGGTAAGTTCTGCTGATGATTTCTGACCAAAACTTCTCCATATTTGTTTTGTTCCTTTAAACCTTTTATTTTCCTTTAAATCTCTTATAAATCTACCTACTGGAATTTTAAATCTTATACGCCTATGGAGCAAAATGAATCATGACATTTGAAGTGAGTCAGAGATGCGTTATATGGAAATCATTGTCCTATTTCGGGTATAGAGGTTTAAGCTACTTACTGATATTACTCAGGATATGGTTCTAAATGGAGTGTAATGGTGAAAAATGATCAATGTAGCATGCCCCATGTTGTAGGAAAAGGCATTGTTTGTTGTTTGCTATTCTTATGAAGGGTTGAATTTCTGTATTGAATTTATATTTTAAGGGGAAGAATCTGTGAAAGTAGTTGTTCTCTGCATATTGAATTATTAAATTCAACTTGTTTTTTCTGTTATGTCGGTTTTAGAAAAATGATGCAAATCTCTCTTGTAGTTATTCTGATAATCTTAGCATGTAATTCTTTCTGCTCCTTCTGCTGCTTTACTGATTTATGTTGGATCTCTTATTATTATACTTTACTGTGAATATCGACTCATACAGATTTCTTTTGCCTGTTGTCATTTTTTGGCACTGAATCCTCTCCCCTTGCAAAAAAAGTTGAAGAAAAAAAACACTTGTTTTCTGATCTTAAGGGTATTTTACCCCTGCAGACCCAATATATTCCCATTATGTACTGGATTATTATCTCTTGTGGCAGTTTTTTATCTTTACCTTTTTATATGAAATAGGCAATACACAAATATTGGTTATATAATTTGCAAATGCTCTTTAATAGCTCTATAAATCTTATTTGTTGGATGGTATGTATCATGTTTTATTATCATTTTATTACTTTCTACATTGTATTTGGTGCGAGTTATGAGACAATTTAATATATATATATATATCTATTTTTTGTACATCTGATCATTCTATGGTGTACAATGCATATTTTAACAATTTAGATATGATTGTGATCAAATAGTTAATGTGCCTTTTGTAACCAAAAATTATTGGAATAGATATAGATACCAGTGTTTCTTCTATTTATCTTTCTTTCATTTTACAGACTGGTAAAAGCACCTTTGTAGAGCATCGAACAATCCTTCACTTGTATCGAAGTTTCCATCGTCTTTGGATCTTTCTGGTCTTGATGTTCCAGGTATGTTTTCTGCTCCCATATATAACTTCTTATTGATGTTGCATGTGGTTTGTTCCTCTTTGAGTAGAAAATTTTACTGATTGCTTTTTGATTGCAGGCATTGACAATTATAGCATTCAGAAGAGGGCACATTAATTTGGATACCTTTAAGATATTACTTAGTATCGGACCTACATTTGCTATTATGAACTTCATACAGAGTAAGTTGTTGGTTTTATTGACATGCATATGCAATTATTACTTAAATGTCTCTCGTATTCATACATATATTTTATTTTCTTTTAATTTGGATTGTTTGCATGACCTGCTTATTTTTGGGCTTAACGATGTGTTCATTTGGTTATTTTTCTGCTTAGATAGGTTGTTTAGATGTCCTGCTTATGTTTGGGGCTTACACCACTGCGAGAGGCATGGCCATTTCCAGGCTGGTTATAAGATTTTTTTGGTGCGGCTTGACCTCTGTATTTGTAACCTATGTTTTCGTGTAAGTTTGTGGTATTCTTTCTTATGATTGAAATGATCTTTCTTGTTGATAGTTATCAGTTATATGTTCTCATCCTATTCATGTCTTCTTTTTTATATATACATGCAGGAAGGTTTTGGAGGAAAGAAATGATCGGAACTCCAATTCATTCTATTTTCGGATATATATACTTGTATTAGGTGTTTACGCAGCCTTGCGTGTGATTCTTGGCTTGTTACTGAAGTTTCCTGCATGCCATGCCTTGTCTGAAATGTCAGATCAATCATTTTTCCAGTTTTTTAAATGGATTTATCAGGTTTGTTGACTTTTTCTTGCCTTGAGATGATCAAATGATTTTGGAATGGATGTCTTAGTAATTCGTATACAATCATTTGTATATTTCAGGAGCGTTATTATGTTGGGCGTGGTCTTTATGAAAGGATGACCGACTATTTCAGGTTTATTTTTATGCTTTATTGAAATCGGTATTTCATGCTTACTGTGATCATTTGATATGTTTACTCTGTTAATTTTGTCTTTACATTGTCAAGTTGTTTTGGCAAAAGCTTTTATCCAGTTCCTTTTCTTGATGTTTCAGGAGAGTTTTTTTTTTTTTGGGTGCCTCTAAGGCTCTAACAAAGTAAATTTTCATTACTTCGATAATGATGCAATGATTTTGTTTATCCTCTGCAGTTGGAGTTAATACTTTATATTGATGACAATATGCCTGTGGATGTTCTTAATAGATTGTTGGTCAACAAATTTTTCTTTATCTATATATGCTTTTTGCGATGTATGATGTTGGTCGTGTTTATTTGTCATTGTTTTATCTTGCTTTGATGAATTGAAGAAGGCTTCTAAGAATTATCTGTGCAAGTGCTTTCTACCCCCTTTATTTGGTTCTTCTTTGCTGCAGATATGTCCTATTCTGGTTGGTCATATTTCTTTGTAAATTCACATTTGCTTATTTTCTCCAGGCAAGCCATCAAGTTGCTATCTCACCTTCTTTTGCTATAGAGTTTGTGGTAGACAGCTTTTAAGGCTGTAGATTTAATAACTGATGCCATTTACTTTTGATCTTTACTGAATTACAGATTAGACCACTTGTCTCACCTACGAATACCATTATGGATCTTCCAAATTTGCCGTACTCTTGGCATGATTTGGTCTCAAAGAGTATGTTCGTCATCCATTTGTTTTTTGGTGGCTTGGTTTTTTAAAGCACCAATTTTAGATTATTTGAATCATATTTCTCACTGTCTTGTAGTAGGTAAAAATTATGCTATTACTGGGTTAGGAGGACGAAAATTAAATTATCTCACAAACTTAATTGCCCAATTGTGAAAATTAGAGAGTCAAATTAGGTGAATAAGTGGTTAAAATCCCTGTAGGAATAGAGATTTGAGAATGTTATGTTTTTTTGTCAAGCTAGTATGGAAATGGAAAATTAAATATATCCCTCAAAATTTTAGATCATACTTGGCTCCAGCTACCCTGAAAAGATAAAATTTCCATTTAATGTCCTCAAGTTGCATGTCTCATACATTGAACCTTTATAAAGGCAATTGTAGTAGGTGCATGTCCCAATCTGAGTTCGTTACATCTGTTGTACATGAGAATGCTTAAGAAATGTTTTCGTTGGAGATTTAGAAGTTTGGAGTTGAAGGGTTCGGCTCCCCTCCATTACTTTCCAAAATACTCATCAATCATCATAATCATTCCTGTATGTGGGTCTCACATATGTGAACTGTGATGACCAATGTATAGGACAAAAAGGTGAAGAAGGGGATCCCAATCTGGAGTGTGAAATATAGGGTGCCAATGAAAGGAATATCGCTTTTCTTTTGGAAAATAATTTCTTTTGTGCTCATGTTGTGTTTTGCCCATCGAAAAACTTTTTCATTATATATTTGGGTCATATCTTATCTAGGTATGGCCTCATGGTGACATAATATTAGTATATTTTTATGGTCCTCTAGGTTCTACTTGACTGTTCAGAGTACAATTTATTTATCCATATGTATATGGTTCTTCTATGATCTTATATTTTATTTAAAGTTCTAGCTTCAACTCATGTTTCATTGAGGTGTCCCTTGAAGTTCAAGTTTGTGTTATTAATCTATTCTTGTAATATTTTTCTACAGATAATAACAATGTCTTGACTCTTGCTAGCCTTTGGGCTCCTGTTATCGCTGTGAGTACATATCTGTTTTAAGCTTGTGCACCTGCCATTGGAACTTGGCATTGGCTTTCTGACTTAATTCATTCTATACATATGCCTAATTGATCATAGAAAATTGTCGAAAACAAGTAGGTCAATGGTTCATCTCTAATGCTTTGTACAATGGTCTGTGCCTGAGTTTCCTTGCTTGTCCCAGTATATTGGCTTTCTCCTATATCAGCTGATTATTGTCAAAAAGCCATATTTATTATGGAAAAGTTTTGACAAGTGTATGTGTTTGAATGTGTTTAACTTGTCAACCATATTTTTTCCTCCCCCTTTTCTCCAGATTTATATCATGGACATTCACATATGGTACACTTTATTGTCGGCAATTATTGGTGGTGTGATGGGGGCACGGGCTCGGTTAGGCGAGGTATTATATTGGCATTTTCTTTACTTTTAAGAATATTCCAAAGTCTGTTCTCCTTATGATTCTTGCTATTTATAAATATTGCTTTTGTCACAGATACGTTCAACTGAAATGGTGCATAAACGTTTTGAGAGCTTCCCAGAAGCCTTTACCAAGAACCTTGTTTCACCACAAACCAAAAGGTAATTATTTACATCTTGGCAATTTTAAATACAAGGCTTTTATGCTCAAATGCACGAGTACTAGATTTGATGACCCTTTGATTAAATCTCATCAGTCATCCCTTTTGAATATTCTATTTCTTGTTTTTTCTTTCAATTTTGTTCCTTAAATGTATATTTTTGAGATAGATATAGATATTTATTGATACTTATTTCCTATGCCAAATATGCATATAGAGATATGTATGGTCTATTATATTTATTGCAATTTTGTAGGCTATGGTCCTATGGATAGACTCACCACGCAGGCAGCAGAAAGCATATTGGCTTGTTAAAAAACAGAATGGGGAATAGACATGGTGATATGTGAAATATTGCAGAATGATGTTGGTTAGGTCTTTCCTGGCCTTAATTGATTTTGAGACTATCTTACCTAGTTAATCAACCGGAATTGACTTGCTAAGAAATGAAGGGACATAAAATAAAAAGGAATAAATAAGGGGGCTAACCTGAATTTACTCTCTCTCTCATCTTAATTTCTGCTCTTTGTCTCTCTTGCTTGTTAACTTGGTCGGTTGGTCCTCATCTTGCATGGCTGCAAAATTACTAACATAGATGTCTTTTCTAGCTTTCCAGCCTCAACGTACTATTTGGTCTGTATATTGCATTGAAAGTATTTTGGTGTTGAATAAAATATGGTTTATGTAGTCTATGCCGCATTTGACGGTCAAGTAACTATCTATAAGAATTGACCCCCCCCCTCCGCTAGGAAAAAAGTAACTAGTATGTAATAACTCTGGAGTGCTTAACTAACTTCTTAAGTTGACAATGAGGGAGTGTTTTCTGACTGTTTATGAATCCAGATAATTTTGTGTATTATATGTGTTTCTCCCTGTTAATCTCTTTTAATGTCCTTTTCTTTTTCTGCTGTTTTTGCTCTTGCAGGATGCCTTTTGACAGACAAGCACCTGAGGTGTGTCATGTATTTATATTGAGCACTTCTAATTCTAATTTTCTAAAACTCATTAATGTGATTGTGTCTTTGCAAATTTTTAGTGCGGGCAGAATCTTGATTGATTAGATTGTCTTTAGGTGCAAGTAAATCTTTTAGGGTGAGTTGATGAAGGTTGACCCATGAATGATAACTTAGATCAACTTAATTGGTCCAAGGCTAATGTAGGAATAATTTAGTGGGAGCAGCATAATGACTTTGTAACTTTTGGGTTGTTTAGTCCATGTAAAACATTCAAAGACCTTTTCACGCCTTAAGCGCTCAATATTGTGCATTTGCTTAACTTGAATACTCCGTATTAACCTTCATTGGAGCTGGACAAACACTTGCTAACTGAGACCTCCTTATCTCTGGCCATCACAAAAGACTCTTGAAGTTGATCTATTTATGGTCAATCCCTTCATTGAAAATCTTGCCAAAGTGAAGTGTGACACCGACTTCAAAAGACACATAAGCTAAGACTTTCACCAGCATTTTCTATTACACTTCCAATCAACTGAGATTCTACAGTTTTTAGATGTCTAACTAATTTGTTTGTCTTCACATGGAGCAACAATAAAAAATCTTTAAAGATGGTCTATTTCACATAAATCACCCAAGCATATTCTTGCTTGTTCATACGGGCTGCTGCAATTTTGTTTTTTTTAGAATTCTGACTGCTATACTCTTTCTTCTTAGGTTATGCTGTCTAAAAGTGCTACTCTTTTAAAAATGAGTTTATTTATTTATTTATAAGCATATGTTAATTATTATTGGCTTTGTGCATTTCTGTTGAGCAGGGTTCTCAGGAAACAAACAAGACATATGCAGCTCTATTTTCTCCATTTTGGAATGAGGTGATCAAAAGCTTGCGTGAAGAAGACTATATGAGCAACAGGTGAATTTACTAAGTCAGGCTTTGTTATTATCATGGTGCTAATGTTCATTTTAAGATTGGTATTCACTGATCACGCCGCAATTTTTTATATTTTAAGGGAGATGGACTTGCTTTTAATTCCCAGCAACAGAGGAAGTCTAAGATTAGTTCAGTGGCCTTTGTTTCTTCTAAGCAGTAAGGTGCGGCCTGTTAAATTCTGCTGAAACAAATAATTCCTGAAAGACTTTGGTTCTATACTAATTTTTTCATGTTCACGGGCAACAAATTTTCAGATCTTATTGGCCATCGATCTGGCTATTGACTGCAAAGATTCACAGGCTGATCTTTGGAATAGAATATGCAAGGATGAATATATGGCATATGCAGTTCAGGAGTGCTACTACAGTATTGAAAAAATTTTACATTCCTTGGTTGATGGTGAAGAGAGACTCTGGTATGTGTTTGCAGGTGCATGCTTCCTTTTATATATACCTTTTATTTGTCTTTTCTTATAAGGGATTATCATTAAGAGCCTGCCCACAATATTTTATGATAGGGTTGAAAGGATATACCGTGAGATCAATAACAGTATATCAGAGGGTTCACTTGTCATGACCTTGTCTTTGATGAAGCTTCCTCTGGTTCTTCAAAAATTGACTGCGTTGCTTGGGCTGGTAATACTAGAAACTATTTGCATGGTTTTATTGTTGCAATCACTGCTGCTAACATTTATGGTACAATATATAAACCATCTTTGTTTCTTTTCCTTTTTACATTCTTTTACTTTTCCCCCTTTTCCTTCTTTTTCTTTCCCACCATAGAAGTGGTATTTTGGTGTTATTATTATTAATTTTTAATTCTATGAATAGATTTGCAAATTTCTTGGTATTGCAGCATTATTTGTTTGATTGCTCTTTAACTTCTGTATCTGTTGACATACCAGTCACAGGGCAATTATAATGTTGATGTCTCTTCCTAATCAGATATTGAGCATAATAAATTGATTTCAATGTGCCTGATACTAGTATGTAATGAAGTCTGTATAAATGTAAATCATGATCTTTTTGTAGCTTAACATGTTCTGATAATAATCCATTTTATTTAGCTAAGGAATGAAAAACCTGAAGAGAAAGGTGCTGCAAATGCTGTGTATCAACTATATGAGGTTGTTACTCATGACCTGTTATCACATGATTTGAGGTAAATTGTCTGATACACAATTTTTTATAGTTAGCATAAAGTAATAGTTCAATTAGATCTTTGTTTCTGAAACGTTTTGCTTTTGCTGTGATACATCAGGGAGCAGCTTGATACATGGAACATTTTGGCAAGAGCAAGAAATGAAGGTCGACTGTTTTCTAGAATAGAATGGCCAAAGGATCCAGAAATTGTAAGCATTTGTCAAATTCGATACTGCTAATCTCCCCTTTTTATTCTTACTCTTGTTGCATTACTTAGCTATGTTACTCGGGTGTGAGTGTCGGATACGGGTATGTGTCCGACAAGGGTATGTTCAATTTTTTCTAAGTTTTTCCATGTATTTGGAGGGTCATATCCATACCCACGTCCGAATATGTTTCGGACACGGGTACTTCAAGAAAAATGAAGACTTGGAGCAACATAGTTACTTAGCTTGTCCAACATTTTCTTTTACAGCGGGAGCAGGTGAAGCGACTGTATCTTCTTCTCACCGTAAAGGAGTCTTCAGCTAACATTCCTAAGAATCTGGAAGCAAGGAGAAGATTGGAGTTTTTCACTAATTCATTATTTATGGACATGCCTGAAGCTAAGCCAGTTTGCGAAATGATGCCATTTTGGTATGTAGATACTAATTTATCCAAAAAATGACTTAATTTTATTCTGCAATCTGTCTATTGAACTAATTAATCATTTATTTGTTGTTTGAGAATAGTGTCTTCACCCCATACTACAGTGAGACTGTGCTCTATAGCTCTAAAGATTTACGGGATGAGAATGAGGATGGAATATCTATTCTTTTCTATCTTCAGAAAATCTTTCCAGGTATATTTCGTTTCATTATTATCTTGAGTGAGGTTATCTCTTCCTTAATCGTATGCTGCTGTTTTTCAATATTTGAATGTTTAATCTAAGTCATTCTCTTTCCACTTCCATCCCCCTTTTATTGTTTTGGGAATGAATCTTCAACTGGTTTTCCTGCATCGCACAAGTACATACATTGCTTTTCTAAATTTTCCTATTGCATGTCACTCGTGTTGCTGAAGATTTTTTTGGACTTCCACATTCCATGTCATGTGACTTATATGGGTCCTTTGTTACATATTGACTTGTTGATGAGTATGTTCCAATACCAATATGGCCGACATACTGGGACTCAGTGGCTGGTTGAGAGTAACATTTTGGAATGTATGGTACCATGTGATGGTTATTTATGTTGAATACCTAAAATTCTTGATTTTGTTCTTTCTTGTTGGGTTCTATTTCTATCTTAACTGGATTTTGGATTAAGGGGAGTGGGGGGAAAAGAATGGAAACACCCTTTCCTGCTCCTTATTCGGTTACGATTCATAAAGGGAAGCAATACAATCATTCCTCCCTATGCCTCAAAACATCATTTTTCTTGTTCCCCCAAATTGGGGAAAGAAAAGTGAAAGGAAAGGGGATTAAAATTTTAATTGTGAATGACATTTATTCTCTTATGCATTCTTTCTTTTCTAAGTACTTTATACACTAAAAGGGCATGGTTATAAGAGTATAAATTTATGTATGCTTTAATTTCTTTTCCTCTCCTTATCCTGACAATAACATATCATTTTCCTTTCCCTTCCTCTTCTTACCTTATCCAAACAAAATTATCACGAATCCTTTCCTTCCCTTTAAAGTTCCTCCATTTTCTGTACTCCTTTCTATATGAACATGGGGTTAGCTTCTTTTTTTCTCGTTATATAAGTTGGGAATTATTACAGTGATAGAGGCATTTTGGCAAAACTATGATGTTACCTATCTAATTGTTCATTTTGGTCAGTTGCTTTGTACCACGGATGAAAGGCTTTATCTCTTATTTATAATGTGTGTCCAATAATTTCAAAGGTCTTTATTTGCATCCAAACAACATATGTGTTGTTACCTACTCTTAACTTCTGAATGGTAGTATATATATGTCTCCAATTTCCAGTCAAGTTTCTTAGCATGCCATGTTGGATGGAACAGTGTTGTCAAGGCGTGCGTCTAGGCGCGCCTACGCCTTGCGCCTTAGTGTTAGATAACAAAAGCGCCTCAGACCTTTTCGGGCAAGGCTCATTTGATCAGGGCACGCCTGGTGCGCCTAGGCGCGCTTTTTTGTAAGGCGATAGGCGTTAAAAAAGCTCGCCTGATTGAAGTTCTCTTTAATTTCTTTAATTTTAACTTTTTTCATTAGATGTACCTTTACTAGTAAGAAAAGAGATAGTATCAAACTCTCCACTTCTCAATATTTGAGTAATCAACAACAGATATGAGACCATAAGGAAATCATGCATATTGGGCAAAAAATAAATTGCATGTTTTGTAGATAAACTGGACCACATATATCCTAAGCTTATTATATATATACATACATACACATATAAATATTGCGCCTTACTTCACTCAGGCGAGCGCTTTTTTGCCGCCTTGCGCCTAAGGCAATATAAGGGTTCTAGCGCCTAGAGTGCGCCTTGCGCCCTTGACAACACTGGGATGGAATTATTTGTGAACATATATATTGCTATATCATATAAGATAGGAATAAATTTTTTGAATGAACTTTGAAGATCACCATACGCAATCATTGTGGTCTGATGAATTATTTTCTAAGATAGATGATTCTCTACACTTTGAATTTGGGTTTGGAGAAACATTACTGGTTTTGAAATTAATTTTGACAGAATAGTAAAAATGTTTGTTCAAAAATTGGAAAAACAATTAAAACTTGGAATTCCTTGCACTGTCATAAGAATCATAGTTGGATTTTGAGAAGCAAATAAATTCCTGAGTTACAACTCAGGCAGGGGTGGAGTGAGGCCAGAAATAAGGGGCATTATGATCCCTGCCTCTAACATGCCCCATTGCCATACCTAGCCGTGGTTCTAGTCTCTGTTGCTCGTACACGGCACAAATCGACAAGGATCGGTGTCGACACGACAAGACCCTGGATACGATCTGGGATCTGTGTCTGTCACAGCTAAAATCTTCAGACTCTTCTTCATCCCATGACCAGCACCCCAAAGCCAACAAGAGATCTTTAGGTCAAGTTATCATCGTGGGTAAGGAGAGAGAGAAAGGTGAGAAAACATTGGGAATATTTCAAAGAGAGAAAAACTAGAAATCAATGAGTCAAGAAAAAGAAAAGAGAAGGTAAAATAGAAGAAAAGAAGGGGAAAATACATGACTGGTCATGACTTCTTCTTGGTTGCGTGCACATCTAGAAGAGAGAATCAGTTTCTGCAACGTGCAGGTTTTTTTTTTGGTTACTTTCCTGCTGCTTTTTGTGGTAGAAGAGAAAAGAAGAGTTTTTAACTTGGGTTTTGACAAGCCAAAAATTGGGTTTTGGGCTTTAAGCCCATAAAAGTTTATTTTTTTTTTTTGGACTAAGCCTTCAACTTTTTTTTTATTGGGAGTTTTCAAATATCATGGTAAACAATTGATTATTATTTTTAGACATTTTGGGCTCAATAAAAAAATAAATGGCCCAATTTTGCACAAGAATACTTGTTTTACCAATTTTCCTTAAATATGCAACCATAAAATTTCATAACTCCCTTCAAAATAAATTTTTACATTAAATTAACCATATGCAAGAAAACATATCAATATATTCTCCATCCCTTACAATCATCACTTAAATTGAAATTAACTCTCAAATCAAATAAATAATTCATGAAACTATATATATATATATATATATATATATATATATATATATATAAGTACATGTAAAACGAATCCTGGCACCCATATCCTTCTCTCGAACCCTTTTATGCCGTATCCCCATGTCTTAAGTTCAAGGCAATTGACGAGTCAGACACCTAGACACGTACCAGCACCCGACACTCGTACCCGAGTCCGAGCAACATAGGTTCTAGTTATACTTGTGGACTTATGAAGTTTTCTTGCTGCACATCTTTTGCATGTAGTTGAGGGCTTATTTTATATTTGGTGATGTCTTTATATGATAACTACCTGTCTCCTTCTGAGTTTAGATGAATGGGAGAATTATTTAGAGCGGATTAATGAAGGAAAGTCTAGCGGGAACGTAGAAGTTCAAGAAAGTACGAGCGAATTGGAGCTTCGGTTCTGGGCATCTTATCGAGGGCAGACTCTAGCTAGGACTGGTTCGTTTATATTTCTTTTGTATGAAATACCTTATGAATTTTCTTATATCTCTAGTCTAGTGTTATGTGAGATTGTCAAAAGGCTGTTTGTTCTTTCAATATGATATCTCTCTTATAATCTTGAGTTGAGTGGCGTTGAAATGCAGTTCGCGGTATGATGTATTACAGAAGGGCTTTAATGCTACAAAGTTACCTAGAAAGGAGATCTTTGGGAGGTATTCTCTTTAAACCTTTTATAATGACCTGTACTATTTAAGGGTAAGAAATGGATATGCTCATACCATTTCATCTTGTTTAATAATAGATGAGTATTCTCAAACCGACTCCTTGACAACTGAAGGCTTTGAATTGTCTCGTGAAGCTCGAGCACAAGCAGATATAAAGTTCACTTATGTTGTTTCATGTCAAATTTATGGTCAACAAAAGCAGAACAAAAAAGCTGAGGCTGTTGATATTGCTCTTTTGTTACAGAGGTATCAATGTCTTAAACTTGTAGTATATATAGTCCAATCTTCAGCACCCTTATTAACCTTTTGTTATTGGAAACAGAATAATAGCTCCTAATTGAATTTAATATAAGGTTGATTCAGGGGGGCAACTAAGCTGCAATTAAGATTTAGTTGCCAAGTAGTGGATCATGTTAGCTTGGTTTCAAGCTTGATTGCAAGTGTCAGGCTTGCTTGTCTTTCAGATACTTTAATGCCATTTCTTACTATAAGAGATTTGTTGCTGTTAGTATTACCATAATGCCATTTCTTAAATATCCTTACCGTCTTCATTCTGTTAGTAAATTCTTTGCCGCTTCTGCATGGATATTAAATTGTGTAGTGTACTCAGGATCCCTGATTAATTGTACCACGTTATGGCTTTTATGACATTCGTATTTTAGTTTTTTTTAGGAATGAACCCTTAGCTCTCTGCATGGATATTAAATTGTATAATGTACTCAGGATCCTTGATTAATTGTACCATGTTATGGCTTTTATGACATTGGTAGTTTTTTTTTTCTTTTTTATTAGGAATGAAGCCCTTCGAGTTGCTTTCATACATGCGGAGGAGAATGTTGGAGCTGAAGGAAAAAGGGAATTTTATTCAAAGCTTGTCAAAGCTGATATAAATGGAAAAGATCAGGTTCGACCAATGACTTCTTTTGGGTTGTCTTTGTTAAAAATCCTTTCTTGGCATGGTTGATGGTTACACATCATTCTTCTTAGTGAATATTTTGAGACGAGTAGTGGATAACTTGATTGAATGGGGGTAGGTGGGAGCATTTCAACATGCAATATCTTTGTGTATGGTTTGATGTCCTTTTGACTTCTAATGATGTGCATTTCTCATTCATTCTTTGCACATTAGCTGAAATGCTGGATTAAAATAAAAATCCTTATTCGAACACTAATTTCAAATGATGGTGGAAAGACAGTAAGCAAGGTGCAAATGCAACAATATTCTTTTCTTAATGTGTTGAACCTTTTCAAAATAGCCATTTGTTGGAATGGGAGTTTGTTTCATTCTGTTTGTTTGCAAGGTTGCCTTTATGCTTTGTCATATCTTGGCCTTGAAGTCAGTAGGCTATTTCGCTTATCTTCATTTATATTTGATATCATATAAGTATTTTGAAAAAAATTGAGTTTGTTTCATCCTTTTATCTTGTTACTTTGATAATGATGGTTTATATCCTTGTAATGTTTGGGCATGATGGTTTCCATTTTTCTCTGTGCTCTTCTGTTTTGTGAATGTGTGTGCACTTTTTACACTTTTTTTTGTTGAACTGCGTCAGCCATAGAGTTGATACACATGTGGGAATAATATACTTTCTTCTCAACATATTGTGTTTTATTTTTCCCCCACCAGCCACAGTAGGTTGTTTTACAAGGCCTTTATAGTACCTTTTCTAGGAGTTGTGGTGGATATACTTTATTGGATTGATTATTACTGCCAGTTTATTGCCTTAAATTTGCTTGCTGGTGCTTATATTTTGTTTTGTTTATTTTTCTGTTAATTATACAATTTTTTTACGGTTCTGTTTTCTCATAAAATGTTATAGATGAGATTTTTTGTTCACTGCCTTTTTCTTGTAGCTTTGGTAAATGAAACAGCTCATCCCCCTTTTCTTTTTTCTTTATTCAGGAAGTCTATTCGATTAAACTTCCTGGAGATCCAAAGCTTGGAGAAGGGAAACCTGAAAACCAGAACCATGCTATAATTTTCACACGCGGGGAAGCTATTCAAACTATCGACATGAATCAGGTAATTTAGTGTTATGTGCATAGATACGAGTCCTAGTTTTATTTGTGATTAAAAAGATTTAATTTAATATTTCATAATTGTGAGTCACTTTGGAAGTGGTCATATATGCTTTTTTCTGTTTTATCCTGTTTGTTTTCAGAGTGATTTTAGTTAAAAAGAATAGAGTTTTATATAGTTCTGTTATATCTAGTGAGGACTAGTTCCATTTCTCTATATATTTTTAATGTGATAAAATATGTTACTAAGAGGCACAAATGAATGGCTATGAGGTCTTTTGGTTGCTGAATTATCAAGGCCTGCTGACAGGGGTGGCCTATTTATTAGCTTGTTTGAGATTTTTGGTTAGCTGATTAGTATGCATTATTGTAGGATTTGTCTCTTGTCTGTTATTTTGGTTTCTTTACTATTATCAATCCTCAGTGAAGGCCAGGAATGCTGATAATTCTAATATGAAACTGGTGTCTGCTGGCACTTTTAGATTGTGTGAATGCTGTTGGATTCGAGACACTACTTAACATTATATCATCAAAAGTTTCATTTTAGTTGAGGTGCTTGTAGATGATTTAATCATATGCGACCCAGAGAAAAATGAACATCAATACGAATTTTTCTGCGAATGTGGTACTATTTTGTGCTCAATGTGATTGCTTAGCTTTGCTTTCCATGGCTGCCTGGTAGGATTAGGATCTCAGAATTTCTCTGATGGCATCAGGAACATGTTTTATTTTTTTGCATTTTTATATTTCATGGAAGCTATACAGATAAGCTACTGGTTATTAGTAATGGAAGGCTGAAGCTGAGGTAAGACAACATTAGTATTTCCATTTTTTGTTGGATGTCTAGCATTTATCAAGTCATAGTTTCATTTGTTGTTTCTAGCATGCTTCAGTCTTCCTTCCTATTAGGTGCTGCGTTTACTTTTTCATGGATACCTTGTAACACTTGGCTTTCATGTTGGTTTTATGCAACGGTTAAAGATCATAAATTTATATCTGTCTTGTGGCAATGTAGAATGATTTATAAACAATCTGTTTGCTGACCTGCCATTGTCTTGTTGTGTAGGACAACTACCTTGAGGAGGCAATGAAAATGAGAAATCTTCTTGAGGAATTTCGAGGAAATCATGGAATTCGACCTCCAACTATTCTTGGTGTTAGAGAACATGTTTTTACAGGAAGGTTTGTGATGTGAACCCTAGGGGTTAAACCCTTTGAACCCACTAACAAATTGAAATACCTAACCCAGAAAAGCCAAGATTCAGGCAAAGAAAACTTAAACCCTTAAAAGCTTGTTTCAAAGAACCTAGATTAAGCATGTAAACTAGACCCTAAGAACTCTCGTTTCAAGAACCTAAGTTTGATAGGTTGAACGCCACAAAGAAAGAATTCTTTGATAAGTTCCTAAGTTCTTTTAAGAACTAAAAGAAAAAACTCTCACTGAATAAAATCAGACTTAATTGATCAAAAGATAATTGAAGTAGGCGGCTAAGACATATATTTATAGCCTCTCTACAATAACCCTAATCTACTAATTAATAATATGTAAAATATGGGCTGAACATGCTCAAGCCCAAACCTAAATAATTAAAAGATGTCCATGTTACATAATATAGGCCCAAATACCTAAGTAATTATAAGAATTAAAATAAGCCCAAATAAGCCCTCTTAATGTGCCACCTTGTGTTCTTGAATCACATGGACCAAACTTGGCTGCAAGCCCATCTTGTATGTTGAAGCCTTTCTTGAATAACTTGCAACATGGCCCAAGTGAATTCCACCTATTCTTGTCACGTTTCCTAGATCTTCTTGGATCTTGGCCCATATAGATATTGACATGGAATTGGGCCATCTTGGATCCTATCAGTTTGTGTTACTTTTTAATTGAAATAATGATTCCTGTAATTTTATTTCTCTGTTTATCTTCCTAACGCATCATGATGTGGATGTGTACATGCAGTGTCTCATCTCTAGCATGGTTCATGTCTAATCAGGAGACTAGCTTTGTTACTTTGGGCCAGCGCGTGTTAGCAAATCCTCTCAAGTGAGTGTATTTACCATAAAAGGCTATTCCTGATTATGTTTATATTTCTTTTCTTTTCTTGCACTTGTCATTTGTAATTATTTCCCAGAACACACTGCAAGAATGAAGAAGAATTCTGTAGGTAGTGGGTGCATTGACACTAAACAGTGAATTTACTGTTAACACTTAACATGTCATGTTGGTTAGCAGGTATTTGAGTTGTCGAGGGTCTTTCTCCTTATATTCTACGATCAGTGAAACCCTCTTTGCTAGCAAGGATTTAATGTAAATGTTTTATGTTTCCTCCACTGTCTTCTCACCAGCTTTAGGCTTTACTTTTAGACGGTTTTGTTATATGATTGCAAGTGTAGAATCTTTTTTTATTAAGACAGTAGATGATTCTTGTATAACACTGGGGAGCTTAAAAGAATAACTGCCATGGAGAAAAATTCTGCACTGATATGTGTTACATAGTGCTTCTATTATCTGGTGATTGAATAAGTAAACATTCACCCATGGAATTTTTGAAAATATGAGATACTTGCTCACCTTTGTTCTGTTAGTACTGCTGCCATGTCTAGTTTTACTGATTAATTTTTTTTTTCTCCTTTTTGGATTTGAAATTGAGGAAATATTGTCATTGCCACCTGGAGATATGGACCTTGTGTCTGGCCTAGAGTTCAGCTTTGTGTTAGAACCGAACCGAAACAGAAACAGAATAGAAACAGAATATACTAAGAAAACTGAACAGAAACAGAAAATGCCAAGAGAGGAATTGGAAAAGTGTGCTGACTGTTAGCCCCCCCTTCCCTTCTTATACATCTATGTATTCTATACATGGAAAGCTCATCAATTACTCTACACTGTAATCCCTATCATTGTGCCTAAATATTTGGTATCTAATCCCTATCATTGTGCCTAAATACATGGGAATTAGTCCCTAATGTTCAGCCTATATACATGGGAATTAGTCCCTAATGTTTAGCCTATATACATGGGAATTAGTCCCTAATGTTCAGCCTATATACATGGGAATTAATCCCTATTATTCAGCTTATATAGATAGCTAATAGTCCTAAAATAGATATGGTAACATCCCCCCTCAAATTGATGCTGGTAAGTCAACCGACAATAATTTGCCAACAAGAAATTGATGCCGCTGTCGAGTCATAGTTTTGGTGAAGACATCAGCCACTTGGAGATCAGAAGAGATGTGAGGAAGAGATATCACCCGATTTTCCAAGGTATCTCGAATAGAATGACAATCAACTTCAATGTGCTTGGTGCGTTCATGGAAAACAAGATTGGTGGCAATCTGAATAGCACTAGTGTTATCAGCATGTAGAGGAGTATAAGTAGTCTGAGGAAACCCAAGCTCTTCAAGAAGACCACGTAACCATACAATTTCAGAACAAGCAGTAGACATTGCACGATACTCGGCTTCAGTAGATGATTTAGAAACACGATCTTGTTTCTTACACCTCCAAGAAATTAAAGCATTACCTAAAAACATAAACCATCCCGTAGTAGATCGACGTGTATCTGGACACCCAGCCCAATCAGCATCACTATAGGCAACAAGTTGAAGAGAGGAGCCCGTAGGGAAGAACAATCCACGAATAGGTGAACCTCGAAGATAGCGAATGATGCGTCGAACTGCAGCAAGATGTAGATGCCGAGGAGAAGACATAAACTGACTGACCTGATGAATAGCATAGGAGATATCAGGTTGCGTAGTGGTCAAGTAGATAAGACTCCCAACCAGGCGCCGATAGAGAGTAGGATCATCGAGAATATTCCCTTCATCTTTCCTGTATTTGACATTTACCTCCATAGGAGTATCAACAGAAGAAGTGTCCTCCAAACCAGCTAAAGTAGTAAGATCTTGAATATACTTATGCTAGTTTACAAAAATACCATTGGCCCGATGATGGACTTCTAATCCTAAGAAGTATGTAAGCTGGCCAAGATCTTTAATATGAAAAGTGGCATGTAACATCTGCTGAAGCTTAGTAATCAAATTGCCGTCAGTACCAGTAATAATAATATCATCCACATAAACCAAGAGAAGGACTATACCCGATGCAGACGTATGGAAGAAGAGAGAAGAATCATGCTGACTTTGTGTAAAACTGAAGGAAATAAGTGTACTGCGAAACTTCTCAAACCAAGCCCGGGGTGCTTGCTTGAGTCCATACAAAGAACGCCTTAGCTTACAGACATCATGAGGAGAAGAAGTAGTCATACCAGAGGGAAGCTTCATGTAAATCTCTTCCTGGAGATCACCATGAAGAAAGGCATTCTTCACATCCATTTGATGCAGTTGCCACGACTGTGAAGCAGCAACAGCTAAGATGGTGCGAACCGTGGTCATTTTGGCAACAAGAGCAAATGTCTCCTCATAATCAATCCCATATTCCTGTTTGTTACCGAGAGCTACAAGGCGAGCTTTGTACCTGTCCAAAGAGCCATCAGAACGAAGTTTTACAGAGAAGACCCATTTACTCCCAATAGGCTTGACTGTAGGAGGACAAGGAACAATATCCCAAGTGTGATTCTCCTCAAGTGCTTGAAGTTCTACTCGCATTGCATTTTGCCAACACTCATGTTCCATGGCCTTTTTGTAGCAAGAGGGAATGGAAATAGTAGATAAAGTAGTGACAAGAGAAACAGGAGAGAAGAAACCATACCGATCAGGGGGTTGAGAAAGACGAGTAGACCGACGAAGAGTGGTGGAAGCAGGAGCAGGATCAGGTGCCGAGGCAAGATCGGAAGGAGGCACAGAGGAAGTGGAACCAGAATCATGTCTTCTCCGTCGTCCATAGACAAAACCAGGTTTAAACCTTTCTACAAGTGTTGGGGAATCAGAAAAACTAGGCAGAAAGGATAAAGATGCAGATGGCAGCTCAACATGAGATGGAAAAAAATATTGATTTTCAAAGAAAATCACATTCCTAGAAACTCTTATACGACGAGCCTGAGGATCATAACAAACATATCCCTTTTGAGAGAGAGCATAACCAAGAAAAACACACTTAACAGACTGAGCAGTAAGTTTATGACGTTCATGAGTAGGGAGATGCACAAAACAAACACAACCAAAGGTACGTAGATCAGAATAGGAAGGAGAATGACCAAACAACTTAAAGAAAGGATAAACATGATTTAACGTAGGAGAGGGTAAGCGATTGATCAAATGAACAGCAGTAGAAAGTGCTTCACACCAAAAACGAGGAGGAACAGATGATTCAAGTAAAATAGTTCTTACCACATCAAGAAGATGTTGATTTTTCCTCTCAGCAACACCGTTTTGTTGTGGTGTCGAAGGACAAGAACGCTGAGAGAAGATCCCTTTGTGTTGAAGGAAAAGAAGAAATAGTAAATCTGTATTTCTTATCTGTTTTATGTACATCAGAAGGCCTTTTATAAGCCAAAAGAATCAAGTAAGTCAACTCTACAACTAGGAATTAAACCAAAAAAAACAATCCCTGTAATTAGGGAATAAATCAAGCACAACAATAAAATTTTCTCCTAAAAATCAGCAGCAATATCTGCCTAAGAATCAGCAGTTACTGCAGTCAGCATTTACTGCAAATCTGACAGTCAGCATTTACTGCTAACAGTCAGCAGCTACTGCAGTCAACATTTACTGCAAATCTGTTTTTCAACACTCCCCCTCAAGCTGGGAAGTAAATATTTTCCATTCCTAGCTTGCTCACAAGTCTTTGAAATGTAGGACTAGTTAATCCCTTTGTTAGGAAATCTGCTAATTGATCTCCAGTAGGGACATAAGGTGTACATATCAACCCACTCTCAATCTTCTCCTTTTGAAGTGTCGATCTACTTCCACATGTTTGGTGCGATCATGTTGCACTGGATTATGAGCAATGTTGATAGCTGACTTGTTGTCACAATATAACTTCATCGGACTCTCTATTGTAATCTTCAAATCATTTATGATCATTTTTAGCCATAGTAGTTCACACACTCCTAGTGCCATGGCTCGAAACTCTGCTTCTGCACTCGATCTAGTCACTACTGGTTGTTTTTTGCTTCTCCAAGTAACCAAATTGCCTCCCAGAAAAGTGCAATAGCCAGAAGTTGATCTCCTATCTATGACTGAGCCTGCATAATCTGCATCTGTATATACTTCCAAACACAGACTTGAACTTTTCCTGAAGAGAATTCCTCTACCTATGTTAGCCTTTAAGTACTGCAATATTCGATATACTGCCTGGAGATGGACTTCTTTTGGATCATGCATAAATTGACTTACTACACTCACTGCATATGCTATGTCAGGTCTAGTGTGTGATAGATAAATCAATCTCCCAACTAGTCTTTGATACATTCCCTTATCCACAGGTTCATCTTTAGCTGCATCTCCCAGTTTGTGATTCTGATCTATGGGTGTCTCTGCAGGTTTACAACCAGTCTTCCCTGTCTCCTTAAGTAAATCTGTTACATACTTCTGCTGTGAGATAAAGATTCCCCTTTTTGACCTAGCCACTTCAATACCCAAGAAGTATTTTAGCTTGCCAAGATCTTTTATTTCAAACTCTTTTGCTAACTTAGCTTTAAGAGCTTCTCGTTCTTGGTGATCATTACCAGTGACAATAATATCATCAACGTACACAATGAGTGCAGTAACTCCCCCTGATGCAGAGTGCTTAATAAACAAGGTGTGATCTCCTTGGCTCTGTTTATACTTCAGAGCTAACATGACCTTAGTAAACCGTCCAAACCATGCTCTTGGAGATTGTTTCAACCCATATAATGCTTTCTTCAGTCGGCACACCCTACCATTTCTGTCTGCATTAAATCCTGGAGGAATTTCCATGTAAATTTCTTCTTCAAGATCACCATGCAAAAAAGCATTTTTTACATCAAACTGCTGTAGTGTCCAGTCAAAGTTTGCTGCAAGACTCAGTAGTACCCTTACAGTATTCATCTTTGCTACTGGTGCGAAGGTTTCTTGATAGTCCACACCATAAGTTTGTGTATACCCCTTGGCCACCAATCTTGCCTTATATCGTTCAAGGGACCCATCAGCATTATATTTCACTGAAAAAATCCATCTACATCCCACGGGTTTCTTTTCTTTTGGTAATTCAACAATCTCCCATGTTTTGTTTTTCTCAAGTGCATCCATCTCCACTCTCATTGCTTGTTTCCATTCTTCACTATTTAGTGCCTCAGATAGGGTTTGAGGGATGGCTATGGAATTTAGGTGAGTGAGGAAGGCCTTATGTGAAGGTGAGGTTTTTTCAAAAGACACAAAGTGAGAAATTGGATGTTGTGTGCATTTTCTAGTAGCTTTTCTTACTGCAATGGGTAGATGTAGATCATCATTAAAAGTAACATCAGTAGAAGTATTTACCTCACAATTTGCTTCACTTTCAAGCATTGGTTCTGACCTTTGGACATGTTCTGGATTAGCAATGGATCCTTTCTTTCTTAAGTAAACTTGCAATGGCTTTGTGAATACTGGATCCTCTTGGCTGTCTGTGGCATGATCAGGTTTGGTTTCACTGTTTTGGGCAGGTTTGGGGCAACTGTTTTGGGCAGAATTAGGCATTGCAGAATTAGGCATGGAGTTGGGCATAGGTGAATGGGTAATAAGACTAGGTAGATGAAGGAAATCATCCTTCTCTTCATGAGTAGGTGTCTCCCCCTGAAGAGAAGGATGAAAGTAACTCTCAGACTCCACAAATGTGACATCGATGGAGACATATGTTTTACGGGTCGGAGGATGATAGCACTTATACCCCTTTTGAGTGGAAGAATATCCCACAAACACACATTTGATTGCTCTAGGATTAGAGGTGGCAATTGGGCGGGTTCGGGCGGGTTCGGGTCGGGTTCATTCGGGTTCGGGCTCATTCGGGTTCGGGCTCATTCGGGTTCGGGCCCATTCGGGTTCAGGCCCATTCGGGTTCGGGCTCATTCGGGTTCGGGCCCATTCGGGTTCGGGTTCGGGTTCGGTCTGGGTTCGGGTTTGGTCTGGATTCAGGTATGTTTTACATCATTTTATTTTATATTAGATGTAATCATTTTTACGTAATTTAAATATTTATATCTAAAAAAAAATTATTAATTTATTATTATTTTTATACTTTTGCTATTATATGATATTTTTAATTATATTTATTTTTTAAAATTAATATTTGTTAGCACCAAAAGAATAAGAAATTAATTTGTTATATAAAATCAAATTTTGAAATAATTTATTATAAAAAATATGATATATTATAAATTAATCATATTGATATTTAAAATAATTGATTTGATGAACTCGAATTTCAAAATATAAATACATTATAATTTATATTCACTATAAAATAAAAAACTTTTAAAAATAAATTCTGGCCTTCATCTATTCGTTTATATACTTATAAAATGCAAAAATTTTATACTTATAGTCAAGATATATATATATATATATATATCGAGTACTTATATTTTTTCATCAGTATAAAGTATAAATTATAAAGTAGTACTAAAAAAATATAATTTATATTTAAATTATACGTAATAAATATATAATTAATATGATTATTTATTAATATATAATAAATATACCCAAAACCAAAAGGCCATAAAACCCAAAACTCCATTAAACCCACCCTCTAAAATAAAATCTCATGAAAGTCATAATCCAATTAAACCCACTCTAACCTAACCGTATAAGTATAACCCAAAAGGCCAAAATAATTGAATTATTGTCAAATTTTTTTACCCTTAAAGAATAATTGAATTATTGTCAAATTTTTTTTCACATCTCTAAAATTTTCAAGAATTTAAAATATTTAGATTGTAAATTCATCATGATATGAGACGTTAAAATTATAACTTATAAGTACAAAATATAATTTACTTTTTGATAAAATTATTATTTCATCATCATCATATATATATATATATTAAATTTTAAATTTTAATTAAATTATTTTAAAAAATTAGAATAAAATTAATAATTAAAGTTATTGCTTTGTAAAAAAAAATTAATTAATTGCAATTTGATTATTTTTATTTTTAGTATTAAATTCGGGTTCGGGTTCGGGTCCATTCGGGTTCGGGCTCATTCGGGTTCGGGCTCATTCGGGTTCGGGCCCATTCGGGTTCGGGTCCATTCGGGTTCGGGTCCATTCGGGTTCGGGCCCATTCGAGTTCGGGTCCATTCGGGTTCGGGCCCATTCGGGTTCGGGTTTTTTCGGGTTCGGGTTTTTGACTTTTTGGTCAAATCGGGTTTGGGCGGGTTCGGGTTCGGGTTTTCCTGGGCGGATTTTCGGGTTCGGGTTCATTTTGTCACCTCTATCTAGGATCAAGCTTGCTTCGATTATGAGCATGAACATGGACAAATGAGACACACCCAAAAACACGAGGATTCAGGCGATTAGGAATAGGAAAATCTGGAAAAAAAATTGAGAACACTTCCCAAGGACTCTTAAAGCCTAAAACCCGAGAGGGAACTCTATTAATGAGATGAGTGGCTGTAAGTACAGCTTCTCCCCAAAATTGTTTTGGAACTTTTCTTTGGAAAAGGAGGGCACGGACTGTGTCAAGAAGGTGACCATTTTTCCTTTCTGCCACTCCATTTTGTTGGGGTGTATCAACACAGGAGGATTCATGAATAATTCCTTCCTTTTGAAGAAATGGGGATAACACTTGATTAAAATATTCCCTAGCATTATCAGTTCGCAATCTTTTTATCCTCACACCAAATTGATTTGTTATCATGTTGTGAAAATTTTGAAAAACTTTAATCACATCAGATTTTTCTTTCAAGAGAAAGACCCACGATAGACGAGTACAATCGTCAATGAATGTAACAAACCACCGAGCCCCAGAAATATTAGCTACCCTTGATGGACCCCAAATGTCACTGTGAATCAATTGAAAAGGAAATGAAGATTTTTTATTGCTCAAAGGAAAGGAAATTCTTTTGTGTTAAGCAAACTCACAAATATCACAATGAAACTGTTGGATATCAATATTTCTGAATAGAGAAGGAAACATCATCCTAAGAACTCTAAAAGGTGGGTGACCAAGTTGAAAATGTCGAAGCCAAATTTGGTCTTTATTTTGAGTACTTGTTTCAGACATGAGCATGGATGAGTAACCAGCCCCAGTGTTCACATAGCCATCTGGGAACTCAAGATAGTAAAGTCCATTGCTTTCCTTAGCACGCCCAATCGTCTTCCCCGTAACTTGGTCCTTAAACACACAATGTGTAGGCAAAAAAAGCAAATTACAATTTAGATCTTTTGTAATTTGTTTGACAGATACAAGGTTGGTAGACAGTTTTGGCACATGTAAGACATTTTTCAAGATTAAGGATTGTCCTATATGAATGTCTCCTTGGCCAGCTACTGTTACTAAGGAACCATTAGCTATAGTAATTTTTTTATTGCTAGGACATGGGCTGTAAGTGGAAAAATTGTGGGAGGAGTAGGTCATGTGGTCGGTTGCTCCGGAGTCAATGATCCAAGAGTCAAGTGAGTTAGGTTTTGAGACACTAAGAGCACATGGAGAAGGAAACTTACCTGAGAGTGCTAATGAACATGCACCTGAAGTTTTTTCTAGTGAGTCAAGGAGCAATCTCAGTCGATCAATATCAACTTTATTGAATTCTCTATCACTTGGAGTAGTCTGATCAGTGAGATTACTGGTGATGTTGGCTTGAGCAGAATGTGCTTGTCCCCTCTGTTGCCATTTTCGGTTAGAGTTCTGTGGCCTCCCATGAAGTTTCCAGCAGTTTTCCTTTGTGTGTCCATGCTTCTTGCAGTGGTTACACATCAAATTCCCTTTACTCATGTTTCTTGAATCTGATTTTCTGTTGTCCGCATTTGCTGCAGCAGATTTTCCTGAAACCAATTCAGTTGTGAGCAACGCTGATCCTTCTACTGGTTGAACAGCAAGCATGACTCCCCTCCTGCTTTCTTCAGCCCGGATAATAGATATTGCTTCATTCAATGAAGGCATATCTTCCTTTCCTATGTTTTTGAAAGAAAAATCAGCAAAGAAGGCTGCTGATCAGTGACCAGAAATTTAGCTATGAAGGCTGAAAAAAAAAAAAAAAATTTGAGCAGAAATTCTGTTCTTGGACAGATTTCAAATCCCAGAAAAAATGAGCCTATAGCTCTGATACCATGTTGAAGGAAAAGAAGAAATAGTAAATCTGTATTTCTTATCTGTTTTACGTACATCAGAAGGCCTTTTATAAGCCAAAAGAATCAAGTAAGTCAACTCTAAAACTAGGAATTAAACCAGAAAAAACAATCCTTGTAATTAGGGAATAAATCAAGCACAACAATAAAATATTCTCCTAAAAATCAGCAGCAATATCTGCCTAAGAATCAGCAGTTACTGCAGTCAGCATTTACTGCAAATCTGACAGTCAGCATTTACTGCTAACAGTCAGCAGCTACTGCAGTCAACATTTACTGCAAATCTGTTTTTCAACACTTTGCTTTGAAGAAAATTTTGAAACTCATTAGACATGTATTCACCGCCCGAATCAGAGCGTAATACTTTGATGCTGGTAGAAAATTGAGTTTCAATAAGTGCAAGAAAGCGCTTAAAGACTAAAAAAACTTCGGCCTTAGCCCGAAGGAAGTAAACCCAAGTAAACCGACTAAAATCATCAATGAAGGTAACAAAATACTTGTAATGCGCATGAGAAACAATAGGTGCAATCCCCCAAACATCACTATGAATAACATCAAAACATTGTGATGCACGAGATGCATGATGAGGAAAGGGTAGAATTTTACTTTTGCCAAGTTTGCATGATGGACAATCAAAAGAGAGATCAAGAGAAGAACATGCTTTATTTCCCAATAATCCTGAATGTGACAAAGTAAGAAGTACATCAGAGTTTGGGTGACCTAGACGTCTATGCCATAGATTATTTCTAGAACCAACAATATTACATGCAAATGAAAGTAAAGGAGAACTAGGGATAATAGTGGAAGGAGAAACATGAAGAGGAAAGAGTCGGCCCACTTTAGGCCCCTTCGCGATCATCTTCCCTGACACTTGATCCTGCACAACACAACCACAACGAGAGAAATGGACATTACAATTATTATCAACCAATTGACCAACAGAAATAAGATTTGTGGAGAGGGCAGGAGACACAAAAACATCAGTTAAGGAAGAGGAAAGATCACCAACAGCACTGATAGGCAGAGAACTGCCATCAGCGGTGTTAATTGTCAGATTTCCATCATAATTTCTGACATTGGAAAGAGGGACAACAGTATTGGTCATATGGTTAGAGGCACCAGAGTCAAAATACCATGGCTTAGAAGAAACTTTATGATTACCTGAGAGTCCAAAAGTAGAAAAAGCAGAAATGATCATCTGTTGTACCATTTCAGGAGTGAGTGTGTTCGGGTTTGCTAAGGCTATAGAAGAAGGAATAGGAACAACCGACGAGGCAGCAGGCAATGCAGTAGAACAAGAAGCACCAGTGGAGGCATGATAGGCAGTACCCGGCTTCCGTTCAGGTCGAATGGGACAAACAGAGATGATATGACCCTGTTTCTTGCAGTAGTTACAGAACTTCTTGGGACAATCCCGAGTAATATGACCAAAAGCTTTACAACTAAAGCACTGGACAGCACGTATATCTCTACCCTTATTCCTTCCTTGTGCTGCATAAGCCATAGAGACAGGTGCACTAACATTAGCCCGATGTTCCATGGCAGCCTGAGTTACCAAACGCTGCTCCTCTCGAAGAAGTTCACTCAAACAGGCATCCAGAGATGGTACAGGATGACGATTCATCAGATTAGACCGAGCAATTTCAAAATCAGGTCGTAGCTTCATCAAGAATTGATCGCGCTTGCTAGTTGCATGCACGGCCTGGACAGCAGAGAGAGCTGCAACAGGAACATTAGCATAAACAATATCCGAATAATCAACCCAAAGGGTTTGAAAACCAGAAAAATATTCCTCAATTGAGAGACTTCCCTGTGTGAAATTAGCCATCTCATATTCCAGTTGAAATCTCCTAGCGGAGTTGTCTTGATTGTAAACTGTGTTGAGATAATTCCACATAGTAGCAGCGGTTTTATAAGGTTTCAGGTTGAGAACAAGATGAGGCTCAATCGAGCTAAGGATCCAAGTCATAACCCTAGCATCCTTAATTTCCCACTTAGACAAAGCCTCCGCATCTAGAGGTGCGGGAGCACTCCCATCAATATGACCCCACAATTCTTTTTCTTTCACAAATAATCGAAATTGAAACTCCCAAGCAGAATAATTTTTGCCAGTAAACCTAATAGGAAACGATTCCAACTTATCCGATGACATGATGCAACCAAGATGCAGAAAAAAATATCCCACAAAAAAAAACACCTCTAGAAAAAATACCCAAGAAAAAATAGCCACAAAATCGAATCGACACCCACTGTTGATGTCGACAGAAACCCAAAAAATACCCACTGACCGAATCTGAAACCCAAGAAGAACTGAAACCCAAGAAAAAAAATACCCAAGAAGAACTGAAACCCAAGAAAAAAATATGCTCACTGACTGAAACTGAACAGAAGAACAGAAACCAAGAAAAAAAATGCCCACTGACCGAAACTAAACCCAAGAAAAAATCGAACCTGCTCTTGATACCATGTTAGAATCGAAACAGAAACAGAATAGAAACAGAATATACTAAGAAAACTGAATAGAAACAGAAAATGCCAAGAGAGGAATTGGAAAAGTGTGCTGACTGTCAGCCCCCCCCCCTTCCCTTCTTATACATCTATGTATTCTATACATGGAAAGCTCATCAATTACTCTACACTGTAATCCCTATCATTGTGCCTAAATATCTGGTATCTAATCCCTATCATTGTGCCTAAATACATGGGAATTAGTCCCTAATGTTCAGCCTATATACATGGGAATTAGTCCCTAATGTTCAGCCTATATACATGGGAATTAATCCCTATTATTCAAGCTTATATAGACAGCTAATAGTCCTAAAATAGATATGGTAACACTTTGTTTGTTTTGTCTTCTTAAATTTGTTATTCTTCAAGGAAAAGGTGTCTTTACACATATTTTATTCTGTCTTCATACTGTTATTCTTCAAGGAGAAGTGTCTTTACATTTGTTTAAATTGTTACTTTCAAATTTTCATGTATAATATCTTAGTTGAGTGCTGGGGCAAGGGGGTTATGTTGTTGTTGTAAGTAATTTTTAGTTTCTGTTGATTTCTTGAGCTTTCTTATGAAGCATTACGATAGGGTTTCTAGCTTGTTTGTCAGTCTGCACTTATCTGTTTTCCTTAGAATGGATTTTATAGTGCATTACTTATGTCCATTTTCATGTGGTAAAAAATGCAGAGTTCGTATGCATTATGGGCATCCTGATGTATTTGATCGAATCTTTCATATAACTAGAGGAGGGATTAGTAAGGCATCACGTGTTATCAATATTAGTGAAGACATATATGCAGGTAAGCTTGGTGGATGACAACTGTTGGTTTCTATTTTTAAAGTGTATTGTTTTTTCTCAACTCAACCACTTGAGCTAGTTTCTTTTTCTTCATTTCTTTTTGCAATTACTTTTAAAGGCCAAGTGGTACAGAAGTATATACAAAAGCGCACACCTAAAACCATCTGAAAAATGTGTATAGGAACTTAGAGAAGATTCTTCTAGTTAAATAGAAATCAAATAATGTGATTTCATTCTCTGATGTCAGTAACTATGGTACTGAGTGTAAACCATTCCAATATTTCCTTCTTTTTTTTTTTCTGTACTTTCTTGCCAAGTATTTTAGAATAAACCACTTAACTAGTGTCACACAAGCCACTCAGACAAAACAAACACTAGTGTTTGTAACTGCTAACAATAAATTGAAAGTTCTTAGCCCTGCAGTCTTAATGAGATTGTCATAGTGAAAATTTTACCTAGAGGCAATACATATTGAAAAAGGGAGTCTAACATTGTTGCTTAAAGCTTCTTTTGGGCTAATTTCATGATATCTAAATAACATTTGTCCAGGGTTCAACTCCACATTGAGGCAGGGCAACATCACCCATCATGAATACATTCAGGTTTGCTTTTCTTTTCTTTATCTTTATCTTTATCTTTTTTTTTGTTGTTGCAGGGGGCTAGTAAATCGAATTTGTCTCTTGGACCCATCTTTATCTATTTTCTTGAGATTCTGCTTTTTAATGCAGGTTGGAAAGGGAAGAGATGTTGGATTGAACCAGATTGCTTTATTTGAGGGGAAAGTTGCTGGAGGAAATGGAGAGCAAGTCCTAAGTAGGGATATATACCGTCTTGGACAACTTTTTGATTTCTTTAGAATGCTATCTTTCTTCTTCACAACTGTTGGTTTTTATGTCTGCACAATGGTATGATTGCTCATAATGTTATTTCTGTCATTCTAAATTTGGATTATATTGCCAGTCTTCAGATTTGTCTGATATTAGTTTTCTATTATCGCAGATGACTGTCCTTACGGTTTATATATTCTTATATGGAAGAGTTTATCTGGTAAACAATTTTTTTCTTTTCCCCTTTCAGTTCTTTTAATGTATCATTTACTTTTCTTTCAACTTTTTCTTCTGAAAGAAGCAAATTAAATAATTAAGATGAGACTTTATCGAATTTCTTTTAATCTTTATGTCATGAAATTTTTTTAAAAATAAAGAAAAGCTTGACAGCCAATTAATTTCATTTTAAAGGATGCATTTGAAAATATCGAAAATTTGGCTAGGTAAAAAACTATCCCATTGATAGGGCATTCTGTCAAAATTGCATCTACTGGGTTCTCTTGCAGCCACTGTTAGCTTTTTGGAGATCCATAGGACACTGGATAATCTTTTATCAAACGAAAGCCACGTACAGAATAAAAAATAGAGAGAGTTGGTCCTTCAAGTATAACTTGGGATTAATTTGTTGGTCACATGATAGTAATCCAGCTCTTCCTGTGAGTAACAATAATTTTGTCAACTTGTTTCCAATTCAATCAGGCTTTTTCTGGACTTGATGAGGCAATCGCTAGGCAAGCAAGGATGTCGGGTAATACAGCATTGGATGCAGCTCTGAATGCTCAATTCTTGGTCCAGATTGGAGTTTTTACTGCAGTCCCTATGATAATGGGTTTTATACTTGAATTGGGATTGCTGAAGGTTTGTCAATCTGATTTTCATCATAATCTTGATATTCTTTTGTTCTGTAAATTACAAAGTTTGGTTGGCTCAGTTTGGAAAGTTATGCAGTAAAACTTTGACATAGTATAATCTTAGTGTCTTTGCTAAGCTGCTCTTTTTGTTTTTGTTCTAAGAAGCTTATTGCTTCAGCTTTTTGTAGTTTCTTTCATTCTAATTATCTTTTGCTTGCTTGATATGCAGGCTGTATTCAGTTTTATTACAATGCAACTTCAGTTATGTTCTGTCTTCTTCACATTCTCCTTAGGAACTAGAACTCATTATTTTGGACGTACTATCCTCCATGGTGGTGCAAAAGTATGGGTTTGCTTTTAGTTGATCTTACATATTCAAAGATTTTTATTTTTTGTTTTTCAAATTTAATTGATGTATTTTCATCTTTCAAAATTGTGCCAACAGTATAGAGCAACTGGTAGAGGCTTTGTGGTGCGTCATATCAAGTTTGCTGAAAATTACAGGCTTTATTCGAGAAGTCATTTTGTTAAGGCGTAAGTGTTACTTTCTGTAGAACTCCGGTTATCAGTTAATTTCATTTGTCACAAGGAAAAGTTGAAGCAGAGGTGGGAACTGAGCTGGCTTGATATTATTTGTATGAAAAATTACAACTGCTTTTGTTTTGAAGTTTTCAAACTTAATATTTCTCAGGCTTGAAGTGGCATTGCTTCTCATTGTATACATTGCATATGGTTACACAAGGGGGGGTGCTGTTTCTTTTGTTTTGCTTACTCTTAGCAGCTGGTTCCTTGTCATCTCATGGCTGTTTGCCCCTTACATATTTAATCCATCAGGTTTCGAATGGCAAAAGTAAGTTCCGTAGCACTTAGGTTTTGAGAGCAGCTTTTATCTTCAAACTTTTCAGAATTGATTCTAAGATGCCGTTGGAGTATAATTACTGCTAGTGCAACTGTACTGGTTCCATAGGTTTCCATCTTGTAGTAATACTTTTGTCGTTTAATGAACAGGACTGTGGAAGATTTTGATAATTGGGCCAGTTGGCTTCTTTATAAAGGTGGAGTTGGGGTGAAGGGAGATGATAGCTGGGAGTCTTGGTGGGATGAAGAACAGGTTTGTTGTTCTGATGCTAATTAGTGCTTTAGTTCTCATTTAGTTTTTGTCAATGCATTTGACATGTTTTTCTGCATCACCTGATGTCAAGTTATTTTTTCTTTCTTTTAGCGGTATGAAACTATAATTATCAGAGGGAGCTTTTCATTGCTAGATTCTCTTCTTTACCCTCAATTATGTAATGAGGGACCTTAAAAGTGGCTTTAATCTTGTCTCTATTCTCATTTTTACTTTTTCTTATTGAATTCCAAATAATTATTCCGTTTCTCTTTTTTTGTTGGCCAAGTGTCCTTTTTTCCACGATTGTCCAATACAATAGGTATAATATGTTATTTTAGAAACAAGCTTTAAGTGTTGGTTGGAATTGCTTGTCTACTGATAATAACTGCTTTTCTTATTGTGGAAAGTGCTATATTTCTTTTGCAGATGCATATCCAAACACCGAGAGGCCGCATATTGGAGACAATAATAAGCTTGAGATTCTTTGTGTTTCAGTATGGTATCGTGTACAAACTCCATCTTACAGGAAACGATACATCACTTGCGGTGTGCTTCTTGCCCTTCTAATTTTCTGGTTCATATTTGTTGGCTTTGTTTCTCAAATTTAAGGAAGCATGTTATTGAAACTCATTCCCTTCACTTTCCTGCTACGCTCTATATTTTCCTCCATGTCATTTCATCATTTGGCAAATCATTTCTAGCCAATGCTGGAAGATACAAACACTGTGTTAGTAGGATGAGAAAGGACAGTAACATGGCATAGAAGTTGAGGATTGAAATTGTTAGGAGTGCTTCACATGCATGTATTAATTATAGAGCCACATTGGATGAATTAGTGAGAAAAAAAATGTGGGGAGAATGTGAGTTGAGTTCCACCACTACAAAATTGCTGCCATCCCACTTGACAGGCATGGAAGAAGTGGCATTTATTTGTCTTTTCCTTCTAGAATGCACATCAATTAGGAAATGAAGGCTTTCATCCTTCAATTTTTTCTCTCTTCTACCAAGCAGAGCATAAATAAAGATTTTACGATTCCTAAACACCATATGAAAGAACATTTTCATGCACCTGCATTATCAATTATGAAAGAGGTTTACTTGGTACTTTGGATCCACATATAGATGTTATTCTTTAATGCATTTCTGTTTCCAACTTTTCCAAAAATGAAAACTTTCCAGTGGTGGTTGAATAACTGTAAAAACTTTTCCATGCATCTATTTCTTGTTGAAGGCTTACTGTGCCATCATCTACAATTCTCTGTGATGTCCTATTTGCAAACCTAGGACTTTTACTGAAACAAAAACTTAGACTGTTTTTGCCATGGTTTCTTACACTTGTTTTTCATTCGCCCAACTGAGACAAGCATGGCTGGAGCTAGAACCACTTCTCTTGAAAGTATTGCTGGAAGACTTGCGATGTTTTAAGGTTATTATAGGTTCTTTCTTGATTAGTGCTATGTGGTCTCCTAGTCTGAATGTTGATGCTACTTTATAATATTAGAATCTCTGCTTCATTTATTAAGTAAAAGGTTTATTTGGACTAAAAAAGGGGAAATGGTGCAAGTATTTTAAACACATTCATTAGAATGATGTCAGTTAAAATTTTAATGAAGTGCATAGGAATATCTAGTATATTTATTGTTAGCTTGTATGTTGTTTTGCATAGTTTCTCTTTTTGAAGGTGTTTGTTGGGGCACTGCGGTAATGAAAGCTAAATGTTTTTGGTATTCTCGGTACCAGATATTTTGTATATTAGCACAGTGAAAGCATAGGTGACTGTTTGCGGATTATGCTTTTCTGTAGGTGAATATTTGGTCAACTAATGGGATAGATATAATCCATCAATTCTCTTGGAACTTGATCGAGTTCTTACTGACAGTACATAGAAATTAAATATACTGGAACAGTTTCACATGTTGATGAACTGTGTATGTATGTATGTATGTATTTGGATATTGTTATATGGACCATTATCCAAGAAGATTCATATGCTGGTGATCCTGGTTATTGAAATTTCTTTGTCACTTTAAATTACGTCTTGTAGGATTTAGATGATATATTCTTGGGCTAAAAGTTCTTATTACCACCTGATCTTGATGGTCTCTTTTTGCTGTCCAGATTTATGGATTTTCCTGGGTCGTGTTGGTTGGACTTGTCATTTTGTTCAAGGTTAGTATCATTTTTCATTTAAGGGCATCACCCTTTCATCTCCTTCCAAACATGCCCCTCCCCTAAAAAAATAATTTTCAATGTACGAACTTTTTGGTTAAGGTGTCTTGGTGATTGATTGTCTATTGGCTTGCAGGTATTTACCTACAACCCTAAGAAGTCCCATGACTTCCAACTGGTGATGCGATTTATGCAAGGGGTTATATCCTTGGGACTTGTTGCTGCCCTTTGCCTTGTTGTTGCCTTTACTAACTTATCAATTGTGGACCTATTTGCAAGCATCCTTGCTTTCATTCCTACTGGATGGGCCATATTATGTGTAAGTTATAGTTTGCTCTATTTTGCTGCTTTGGATACCTTTCTTGATTGAACATGTGAAAGCAATTATTCTCGTCGAATCTCGACTTAGGCAGTTTTGTAAAGACACCTCAGTTGGGAATATACACATTCCTCATAATCAATTTGGTCCTTGTAGGTAGACACCAATAGGTTTAGCTGTTGCCGTTTTTTCACTTGTAGAAAAGGAGTTTTTTCTGATTATTTTGTTTTGATATCGACTGTGGAGGCCTTGCTCCTACTAGTTATGTTGATTCGACTTTTCATTTTTCTTGAAGTATCCGTGTCCGACATCCATGTCCGACGCATATTCAGATATGGGTATGGGGATATGACTTTTCAAATACATGAAAAAACTTTAAAAAAAAAAGTGAACATACCCGTGTCGAACACATATCCGTATCCGACATTCACACCCAAGTCTGAGTAACATAGCCAATTAGTTTAATATTTTGTGGGCTGTTAGTTGTATTTTGAGTGTTAGTCCCGTAGATGCAGGAACCTGTTTAACATGAAGGTGAGTTTTTATCCGAGTAGGAAGTGGATTATATTAGCCCGAGTCTTCATTTTCGTTTTAAGTTGAAATCAGTCTATATGGTTCTATTTTGTTTCTAACATTCTGAAACCCTTTTTTTTGTGTGTGTTGATATAGCTGGCTGTAACATGGAAGAAGGTAGTTAGGAGTTTGGGTTTATGGGATTCAGTGCGGGAAATTGCGAGAATGTATGATGCTGGAATGGGAACGATCATATTTGCACCAGTAGCAGTATTATCATGGTTCCCATTCGTTTCAACCTTCCAATCTCGCCTTTTGTTTAATCAAGCATTTAGTCGTGGGCTGGAGATTTCTCTCATCCTCGCTGGAAACAAAGCCAACGTTGAGACATGATTATGTATGTCATCTCTCTCTATATATACACAGCTTAGGCACTTATGTACAGCGTAGATTTTATTATTATTATTATTATTATTATTATTATTATTATTGTCTCTGTCAAGGTTTGCTCTGTACATAATATAATTGTAGAAAGTATGGATATATTTTTCTTTATTTTCTTTTTTGAGGATATATTTTTCACTTATTTCAGCCATGGATGGACGAGTTGTGATTGTATGTATTCTTTTTCGTTAGTTTGGGTTAAAAAGTGAGTATATTTCTTCTATAATTGCATCGCAAATTTAAACCCCAATTATAGTCTTCGTCTTCCAGTGAATTCAGTGTATTGAATTTTGTATATTTCTTCCATTCTATGTTTGCCTTTCAAAATTTTTATGCTTTGAACTGAAAAGGATGTGCATGAGATGAAACCAGAGGAACGAACACACAAACAATATATGCATGCAATGCAAAGGTGATATTTTATAAGATTATGGAGAGATGTTAGAAAAACAAGTTTTAAGCTTTTTGGAGATTAGGAAATGTCAGAACTCAGAAAGTTAATCCCAAGAGGATCCTCAAAAAAAAAAAAAATCTATAACATCTGAAACCTAAATTTCTAGCCAATAATTAGGAAATATTAATTAATAATCAATTTCTAGAAAAGCTACTAAGTAATTATTAAGAAATAAAAGAATGAAATTCATTTGAATTTAGTGTTAGATATTCAAACATAAAGCTTATATAAACTAGTACCACACATATACCAACAAAACCCACCAGTCACAATAACAATAATAATAATAAATTAATAAGAGTTGCCAAACACAAGTTTACTATGCTTGGGGCCCCACTTTTTTTTTTTGGGCTCTACTTTAGGTCACTGTTCACAACTTTAATCTCATCAGATGTTGAATATTTCTACTACTGATCAGAATCATATTTTACTAGGGCTATAGCCTGTAAATATCTGCAAAAAAAAAAAAAAAATGAACCATGTTTGAGCTAAAGGTAGCCTAGTCTGCAAAAGACAATACCTATGAAAGGAATCAACCAAGCCACCGTTTCAAGGGCAGAAGTAAAAGATATCCCAACTTTCACTTGTATTAAAACTAATATGACATGAAACAGATAATTTACATATCCTAATTTCATTTTCAACTTGAAGCACTAGCAACACAACACATCATAAGTACATAATATATATATATATATATATATAATGCCATCCCTTAAAAAGCTTGTGGCATCGGAATAAGGGAAAAAAGAAAGTTAAATAGAGTATTCCAGTTTAAAAAGGAAAATTTAGAATCCTTGCTAACGTGAGAGATCTAAGAGCTAGGGACTTTTGGTTGAAAAATCTTTTTACACAGACTGCTGAACAGCAGTATCAATACCATTACTTCCAGTTTGTTCTGTAGCTGCAGAATGGCCGAATGGTGGAGGCTGATCTAATCCAGACACCGTTGAAGGAGCTGCCTGTATTGAATGGTCAAATTTACAAGCTGGCCCGAACTTGCAAATGCCATAGCGACTATAGTGTGAGCAGATGCTTTGATCCTGGATTTCGAAAACAAAAAAGTGTTAAATGTGATAAGAACTTAGAACTTATTGTTATCACCGAAAACACAAACCATTTACAAGAACTAAATGCTAAAAGAGTGATGTATATTCTCAGAGATAATCTATGTTGCTCCGACTCTTCATTTTTCTTGAAGTACTCGTGTCCGACACATATTCGGACATGTGTATGGGGATATGATCCTCCAAAAACCCTCCAAATACATGAAAATCTTGAAAATTTTTGAACATATCCGTGTCCAACACTCACACCCGAGTCTGAGTAACATAAGGGATAATCTTAAGAGTCTGACGATGATGATGTGGAAGCCTTTCCCCAGATGCTATGTATCTGTAGAAATTCATTTGCCTAACAGTACCTCTGGTTTTAATCATTGCCTAGTTAGAACAAATCAAGTATCAACTTCTAACACATGCAATTTTTTGGTGATTTTTCATAAGGAACTCGTTTCAAAATACTTGAGAAGATAAGAAGGGAGTGCAATTGCACTAGCTAAGGTGACAAAAAGAAATGAACCAAGAACAATTGTGAGAACATTTTTGTTACAGGAATTACTTTTGTTTTCATTTTCCTCATGCATAAGAAAGCTTTAAAATCATCTACCCAGTTTATATATATTTGATAAGAAGCACAACCTAAAGGAGCAGAAACTTACAGGTCTCAGTGGCAAGCCCTTATCGCTGAGAGCACATGGGGTCGGCTTTGCAACTCGATTTCTTGGATGATGATATTTGCAATTAGATTTAAACTTACAGTCCCCAGTTTTCAGGAAGTAACTGCACTCGGGTTGGCCAGGCCGTACTGGGAATTCATCAACCACCATCTGTGGCTGATGATGAGTATACGCAGTCGTTTCGGTTGATTGGTTGCTCATGACATATGCTGGAGTTGGATGCAAACCCCTTTCTGGTGAGGGATATACAGTTGTCTTCACAAGGCACAATAAAGATCAAGTCATTATGCAGAACCATATTGGTTATAAGTTTCCAAAAAGCAAAGCTAAATTTCTGGGAGAAGAAAATACTATGCAGAACCAATTTTATACCTACCAGGCAATTTAAAGCATGAGCTTCTTTAAGAATTGTTGCGGTAAAATAAATAAAAGGTAAAAAAGTAAACCAAGTAATAAATACGTGTTGGATGGAGCACAAAAAACAAAATATTAGGTGAAAACACAGGGAGAGGGATGATTATACCTTGTCTGATTCTCCATTTTCATGTATCTATTAACACTATAGATTGCAAAAGCAATTAGTATATCCTATCTGCAAACTAATTTCCAATACTTTTCCATGCAAAAGCAACATTAGATAGAGCCACATAAAACAATCCATCATCCATGTAACTGAACCAACACCAAGGTTCTACTTAAGTCTTTGGTGCAAGTCTCAACATAGTTGACTCCGCCAAAGAGTGAATATAAAACAGTGTTTTTCAGCTGAATAAGCATGAAAATGGAATATTTGTCCACCTGTGCCCATGTAGTCTCCTGTACATGGTCTACGCATGACTCTGCCTACATGTGCATGTGTTTCAGATCTTGAGATAACAAAGTGACCAAGCTTCACGTAGAGAAAGGTTGAAAGACAGCACAATTTTCAACAAAAACTTCTGAAGCCGGCCAAGTATAATATGGTTTTGCTAACAAGTGCCTTACGGGCACTTCTTTAAGTTAGTTAAAATACTATTTATACTAATATTTTTTTATTAAATGCAGTAACTGACAGTTAATGTCATGAATTCCAATGCATTGAAAAAATAAATTATTCAATATAGTAACCTTAAAAAATGCCTTTAGGGCACTTGCTAGCAAAACCCATATATATATATATATATATATATATATATATATATATATATATAAACACCTCTAGAAACTAGTTCTAACCATCTGATCTTAAGAATTGAAATATTCCATTCATTACCTGAATATGGTTGTCTGCCAGTGGATACCAGTAAGAATTGCATAATACTATAATTATTTCTCAATGCATGGGATCATGACATCCTAAACCAGATTATCCATTTCGTTACATGCAATCTATATGTTCCAAGGTGCATAAGCATTTTTACACATTTAAGAGTTATGATATGGAGATACATACTGGATATTTCAAGGTATGAAAACAAGAAAAATCTAGGAAAAACATTTATAACGTCAGGTGCGGGATTGGTGGAAGAGGAAGGTAAGGACCATTGTAATGCTAAGATGAACATAAAAGATGCTATGAACTATAGTATGCTAAGATAAACTTAATAGATGCTAAGACAATATTAACAGAAAATTAAACAACATAAGATCAATGATAGTACCTGATATCCATTCCATTCTGGATTTGGAGGCGGAACACCTTGAGTTGGTGAAAACATAATTGGCATATAGGCAGCAGTATCATTCAATGTCCTTGGTGATGACCAGGACGCCATATTCACTTGTGATGCAGCTTGCGATGAAACAGATCCACCATTACCATATCCTGAAGGTTGTGATGACCAGGACGCCATATTCACTTGTGATGCAGCTTGCAATGAAACAGATCCACCATTACCATATCCTGAAGGTGGTTCACAAGCTCCAGCAGCTGTAGGGTCAGGATGATTAAACCTGCAGTTGGCTGCATATTTGCAGGACCCATTACGCATGTAATAGGGGCACTCTTTCTCTCCCTGTGATGAATAAAAACTTTCAAATTTCAAGAATGATTACTCCAATTAATCACTAAATATTTATCTCATAAGATTTGACTGATTGTAGAACAAATGCAATGAACATCAGAACTTAAGTTATAGAGTCTGGTAAAATTCAATTAATACAGTAAAAACATAAGTCGTACCTGTCGGATAGGCAGCCCCAGAAAGTTAAGCTCTAAGACTGGACCCACTGAAGAATTTGCTCTTGAGTGGTTGTATCTACAAGCCTTCCCAAACTTACATCCACCAGTTCTTAGGTAGTACTGCAAAATCTCGACCAAAATTGTAACACCACAAAAACGTTACTATCAACCTATGCACATTTCTTACAGACATAGCTGAAAATAGATAAAGATGAACTTCAGAAGCATCCAAACAAACACTAACATATATGTTATGGGCCATAGTAAACCACAGTCTAAAAACAAGATTTATTAGAATCAGTGATAAAGGATATTAAGAAAAGGCACTTGAAATGCTATGAGGATGCTAGGCTTCATTGAAAGAATGATAAACTACACCCAAATTCAGTCATTAAATTTCCTAAAAAGAAACAGCACAGTTTATAAGCTTCATAATGAATTTCATCCTCAGGAAGCAAAGAACTTAATCTCAAAAATCGACTTGTCAAATGCTTTCAAATACTCAAACTGAGACCAGAAAACGTGCTTCCAAACCAAAACGGAACAAACAGAACCAGTGCAAATCAAATTAGTAACACTCATCAATGCTATAGCAGTTAAGATCATAAAGAGCACATTTTGCAAACATAAATTAAGAATATTGACCTTGCATTCTGTCTGGCCTGGTTTCTCTGTTGATTCATCCTTTTCCTTGACCTTTTCCTTAACAGCCTTCAGACATCATAATTCCAAAACACCCAGAATGAAAAAGTCAGCACAAAATGGATAATTATAGGTCTGAATAGCAAAAAAGTCAATCTTAAAACGAGAAAACACCCAAAATCACCAGTTGTTATGGGATAGGGGAGGATACCTATTGTGCAGCACAAGGCCCAAAAATTAAAATTTTATTTGTTTTGACATGAAGATTCCCAAATCCCAATGCTAAATTAGATCTAAGCTGTTAATTAATCAATAGCTACTTCTTCAGACAGAAAAGACGGGTTTTTTTCCCACAAGCTGACAGAAGCAGAAATGGTTACATTTTCCTCAAGGATTACACGAAAGATCGTCTCCCAAGAATTAAACACGTGAAATTTTTCATAGATTTTATCACTCATAACATAAATAACAACTGAAAAAAAAAAAATTATCAGTCAAAAGAAATCTTTAACAAATATCATATAGCCTCAAATATAAAAAAGAAAAAAATATAGACAGCCAAAATAGCTCCCGTTGAGCTAAATGAAGAGCATTTTCAGCACATATAAAGATGTTAAATGAAATAAATTCAAAATGAGGTGAGAAAAAGACCTGGTTCATCCTCCGAACAGGGTGATTGAACTTGCAATTAGATCCAAATTTGCAAAGTCCAGTTTTCATATAATAAGCGCAATCCTCTGCTTCCGGTCTCACCGGATAATACGACCTCCTTCCTTCATTCTTGTTCACGTCTTCATCATCATTCTCATTCTCGTATTTCTCATCCTCCTCCTCGTCTTCGTTGTCTCCGGCAACGTCGGCATCGTCTCCGTTGTCGCTTTCTCTCTCTCCGTCATCTTTCTTCTCAGCCTCAGCCTCCTCCTCTTCTTCCTCCTTCAAATCGAGGTTCTGGAGCTGCTGCTCGAGATTGCTTTCGCCGTGCTCGGTTTCCTCAGCCGAGTGATTGAGATCAGACGGTGAGGCGTCGGGATTCGGATTCGGAGTCGGATCCGGATCGGGAGAGTGAAGCCCTAAGTGAAGGGCGGAATCGGTATGAGTAGTATCGGAGATCGCAGTTTCTTCAGATTGTGACATTGTAAACCCACATTTCAAAACCCTAAATTTTGCATAAGAAAAAGGGGAAGAAACTAAAAAGGTTAGAGTCTTTGTTATTGGGAAATGGAAGTTAAAGTGAGTGTGAACAGAAAGGCAAAGAAGGTAAGACTAAGAAGAGAGAAAGCCAAAATAAATAAAAGAAGTTACTTTTTTCTTCCGTATATTTGTACTTGAAAAAACAATAAATATAGGGTAAATTTGAAAAAAATAGTATCAACAATACAATAATTATTAAATGAAATAATGAGTAAGAATTATTTGAAAAAAATAAAAAATATGAAATTTTTTCTTATTTTTTAATTTATTTTTTAATTAAAAAATAAAAATTTTTGAAAATAATTTTTTTTAATTTTAAAAAATCAAATTTTAAAATTGTTTATTTATTTTTTTAATTAAATTTTACTAAAAAATACACTTAATATTTCTAAAATTAATATTTCTTTATTTTTTTAAAATTTTTAAAAAAATAAATATTTAAATATTTTATTTTTAAATTTTATTTTTAATTAAAATTTTTAAAAATTAATATTTTCCGGAGGAAAAAGAAAAAGTAAATTTTTTCATTAAAGATAATTTTATCTTTAAAATATCTTTTATAATAATTTTTAATTATTCATTTCTTTTTTTTAAATAACTTTTATTCATTAGACTCTTTAACAATTATGTGTTTAATGAAAGCATGTTTTTCATATTTACCCATAAATATATGTTTATTTGTAAATGAAGTCTGGTTTAGTAGAAGGAGAAAGTCATGCAATTTTGGTTAAAGTACTTCATCGATTCCTGATAGTTAAAAGTACATTTAAAATTTTATATAATAAAAATGAATAATTTAACTTTTATATATTTAAAATTAATATAAAAAATAAAATTGATAATTGTATTAATAAAAAATGTTTAAATATTGACATAAATATGTAAAATTGACAGAAAAAATAATTTGAAAAAAAATGATGACGTGTCAAAAATTAAAAAAAAAACAATTTTTTTAACCAAATTTATCTTTTACCTGTGAAAATATATCATCATTTTTTTTTTTCGTTCTGTCAGTTTCTAAATTTCATCTGAACAAACAAATTTGACACGTTGTCTTGATCTATTCTGTCAGTTTCATATGTTCACGTCAGCATTTTAGACGATTTTTCATTAACACAGTTATCAAATTTTACATCAATTAATTTCAAACGTACAAAGATTAAAGTACTCACTTCTATAATATAGAGACTAAAATGTATTTTTAACTATAATACAAGTATTATCTGAATATTTTATTATATATCTAATTTTTATGTTAAATTTTAATTTATTTTATTATAGTACAATTTTTAAGTTTCATGCTTAATATCTAATTTTTATATTACATTTTAATTTATTTTCACTTAACTCGGTCATCTATATAATATTTTATTATAGTTATGATTGTAATTTTTTATTTCTTTAAAAAAAATCTACTTCACTGCTTTTTTTAATATTTTTTTTTATGTTTTTCTTATTATATATAAATGTAGGTAATAAAAGGTTCTTTTTGTAGAAGAATGATTTTCAAAAAATGAACATATATTTTTTTTTTGTAATTTTTTTTTTGATTGATTTCGTGTAAAATATTTTTTGTTGTTAGATAATTTTAATCGATATTATTTATTTTACTTTAGTTTTTATTTGTAAGGATCGATACTTTTTGTTTTACTTCAGCTTTCAAAAAATAGATTAATTTTTCGTTGATTTAAAATTTTTTATTTTATCAAATTACTTTTTGCGAAACAAATATAAAAAATATTTTTCAAAAATCATTTTTTCACAAAATAAATTAACAAATTGACCCAAAATATAGTCTTTTTTTTTTCCCTCTTCTTTTAACTATTTCCTTCTCTAAAAAATGACAAACTTTTTTTTGTTCAAGAGCCTTCTTTTAGTTTTTTTTCTTTTGACAAAAATAGAGGAAAATTTTTAAGTACACCCACTGTGATTTAACACTCCATTTTATAGAAAACAATTAATTTAATAATTAAATGATAAAATTCAATCATTAAATTAAAAAAATTTCTTTGGCTTTTCTTTTCTTTCTTACCAAACAGAAAATTTTCTTCTGAAAATTTGTTTACAGTATGGTGAATTTGAGGAAATAAGTTGAAGAAAAGATAAGAGCAGGTAGCATGCTCTACTCATTTTGTCGCCTTTTTTCATGTTTCTCACGAGTTTGAAAGTAGGTAAGAAGAGTAACCACCAAATGCAGTTCAATCACCAAGCATGAATCTGAACACAACACCAACCCTTAGTAGCTATTTTGCTCTGACTTTTCATTTTTGTACTCGTGTCTGACACGGACATTCGTGTCCAACGTATATCCGAACATAAGTATGAGAATATAATCCTCCCAAGGACCCTCCAAATACATAAAAGAACTTAAAATAAATCAAAAATACTCATGTCGAACACATACTCGTGTCCGACACTCACACCCGAATCCGAGTATCATAGCTTAGTAGTGAACATGGTAAGGCAGGAATCTGGTTCAAGATCCAAGCAATTGCTGTGATTGAGAGTAAATGAATGGGCATAATGAAATCCCAGGACAAACATAATGAACAGTTTTTTCTGAATGACAACAATGGGGAAATCCTAACCCTTTTCCTTGAACCTAGCCTACCCTGCCAATTGAACAACAGGTTCATTAAAAATGTTAAATTACAGTTTTCCTTTCTTCAAATTATCCCTTACCCTTCTTTGCTGAATGACCAGTCTTCCGTTTGTGACGACTGAAATCTGACACGAAACGAAATGTCTGCCCACAGCCTTCCTCGGCGCACACGTAAGGACGAGCACCTGTGTGAACCCTAATATGTTCAGTTCGAGCCCATGCCCACTTGAATGTCATCTTGCAGCCCTTCCATGGGCATTTAAGAGGTCGGTCATCCATATGAACTCGACGATGCTGCACCAGATATTTGTGTGAGAAGAACTTCTTCCCACACCCTTTGACCGGACAAATGTTTCTTTTGTGCTGGACCAGCGCTTGTTTCGAACCAAAACTCATGGTGCAGCCTTCCATGTCACACTGATATTCTGCTTCCTCATCTCTTACTTTTGCAGTGTTGAAACCAGCTTGAGTTTTCAAATTTGAAGCATTCTTCACTTTCTTCTTACTGGCTTGCTTCTTCTCTTTTGGTTTTGTTTCTGACTCTTTCAGAGGCTTTCGGATTCTTTTCCTAAGGCGCGTGCTGGGTCCACCTTCTATCTCATCTTCACCACTTTGCTCAATTTTGGTGTTCCGATTCCGAGGAGTCTCTTGTTTCACTTGCTGAGAGACTACTTGTTTTGTCGACCGACGTTTCACTTGTTTCACATTCTGAAGGGTTTCTTGTTTTATTTGTCGTGGTGTCTGAGCTTTCTTTTTTCTGCTTCTAAGGCTCCTATTTGGTTGATGATAATTCTCATCCAATGAATCATATGAAACTGCATCCTCCCTTTCAATAAATTTCCCTTGCCTGCTTCTAGGAGTCTTTCTAAGCTGCTGCGGAGAAGTATCATCCAGTGAATCATCTGAAACTGCATCTTCCCTCTCAAGAATTTCGGTTCGCTTACTTCTCGACATCCTCCTAAGCTGTTGAAGAGAACTATCATCTGGAGAATCAGATGAAACTGCATCTTCCCTCTCAATAAACTTGGTTAGCTGACTTCTAGGAACCCTCCTCCTATCAGTAAATTTGGCCACTTTGCTGCTAGAAATCCTCCTATGCTGCTGCTGTTGAGGATTATCCTGTAGTGAATCATCTGAAAATGCTTCATCTCTTTCCATGCACTTCATTTGCTTGCCTCTAGGAATCCTCCTAAGCAGATGTTGAGAATCATCATCTGATGCATCATCTGACATTGCATCATCTCTGTCAAAAAATTTTGCTTGCTTGCCTTTAGGCATTCTTCTATACTGCTTAAGGGAATTATCGGCTCGTGAACCATCCGAGACAGCAGCATTCCTCTCAAATGACTTGATTTGCCTGCCTCTAGGAATCCTCCTATGCAGCTGATGAGAAATTTCATCTTGTTCATCATCTGATACAGCATCTTCTCTCTCCAAAAGTTTGGCCTGCCAACTTCTAGGAATTCTCCTATACTGCTTAAGAGAAATTTCATCAAGTGAATCACCAGAAACTGCATCATCTTCTTCAATATATTTGCCTTGCTTGCCTCTGAGATTCCTCCAATGCTGCTTATGGGTAAAATTCTCTTCTACATCCTCTGATTCAGCATCTTCTCTTTCAATAAATTTTGCCTGTTTTTTTCTAGAGAGATTCCTATACTGCAGAAGAGAGTCATCCTCAAGCAAATCATATGAAATTGCCTCTTCTTTCTCAATCAGTCTAGGTTGTTTGCCTCTAAAAAATCTCTGTTGCTGCCTAAGAGAACTACCATCCAATGAATCATCTGAAACTGCACCCTCTGGCTCAATGCATTTCACTTTCTTGTTTGATGCGATCTCTGCCCTCGGTTTTCTCTTTCTATTAAACTTTTTAACCACCTTGGTTGCTTCAGCTTTCTGAACATTTTCTGGTTTCCTCTCAAGATTTTCATCTGAAGTTACCCAAGCATGGAAGCTTCTTTCTTGTTCTTGTTCCTCAGGATCCCTTTGTGCTAAAAATGGATGAACCTGATTCGACATCCAAACTTTACCACACCATTTTCCTGCCACTACTTTTTTCTGCTTGCCAGATCTCCTCCCATACACATTCAACTTTGTGGGTGAGCTAGCAGGAGAATCACGGCCAAATGCACTGTATATAACACAATTGTATGGCATCTGTTTACTGTACAGCGTAGAACGGCTGAGATCGGCACTATAAAATAGGTTGATACCCAGCTTTACCGCCCAGTCCCCATTCCCAGGTATAGCATCCTCACTATCAAGAGCTGACCGTATACTCTTCTCATCGTCCATAGTAGCATCCCCAAATAAGATGTCATTCCAGGAATAATCAATTCCTAGTTCTTCAGCCACCAACTTTGCTTCTGCTTCTATTTTGGGATACTCTGGATTGTTTTATAGATAATAATCGTTAACGACTGGAAAGAAAAGAATCTAAAACAGTTATTTGGTAGAACTATTTATTAGGTTTCTTGAAGATGCAAAACATGCAAATAATAATAACCAGTAACTGGAGACTTCTCGCAGGAAGAAAACAAGATTGTTGAAATTTGAAGAAACATGTCAAGGGACAAGTTGGCTGGGGCATGGTGCCTCTCATTGATTACAAAATAGCTATGTTGCTCCGACTCTTCATTTTTCTTGAAGTACCCGTGTCCGACACCCATGTCCAACGTATATTCGGACATAGGTATGGGGATATGATCTTCCAAGGACCCTCCAAATACATGGAAATCTTGGAAAAAATTGAACATACCGGTGTCCAACACTCACACCCGAGTCCGAGTAACATAGCAAAATAGAGATCAACCTTACCCTCTGACTTCACCTGTAGGGAATCATTGCCCTTCCATGTGTATCAATAATCTCAACACAGAGCATGGGAAGGTTAAATACAGGATACTTCTGCATTTCCCCCAACCTACTTGACTTTTTTACTTACATGCAGTGTCATCCAAAAAAAGTTGCATAAGATACAGAAACATAAGGAAATACACATTAATTCACAGAAGATAGTATCTCCCGATTTTTTTTCTTTTGGGGGAAGGTGAGGAAGAAGAGTGTAAATTACTGTGAAAATATTCATTTGCGTATATCATATGCCAAAATGTACCTGGATGACAAAGGAGAAATACATGCACTCCTCCTATTTGACGAAGTTGCTGTTCTACTTCTACGGCATGCTCAAGACAGAAGACATGCATTCGAGAAGAATCTTCATCAGACCTTCGAACAAATGGAATATCTGCATTCTCCATTGGTACAACAGCCTTGCTAAACCTCATTTTCTCTTTGCCATGAGTGGCTGGGGAGTAACTTGGATTAGCATGTGATGCTGTGATTGGATCTCTAAATTTATCCTCCAAACCATTTGATCTACTTGAAGCAAGATTATCAGTTTCAAACTCAACAGCGTGGTCAAATGTTTGAGGGCTCCTATTCTTGATGTCAACTCTTCCAGATCCAGGTTCTGCAAAGCAATGAATAACATGGAGAGGAGCTTCCTCCTCAGTATCAAGCCTTGATAATGAGGGATTATGACTCCCATTTGCATCACCAGGAGAGCAACCAGAATCATTATACTGAAATTTCTTTTCTAGTGACACGTTTGCACAATTTGTCTCATCACGAGAGACAGTAGCATTTGGTTCAACACAATCTTCTTCAGAATCAGATGAATTTCCGTATGTTGAAGCTAATAGACCAAGAGCAGAAGCATCTCCCCCTTTTTCAGTATCTTCCACCACTTGGTTACTCTGATCTCCTATCTGAAACTTGAACTCAACGGACTGAACAGGGACATCATATAAAGAATTTGGAGCACTTTTATTCAACCTCCCTGTACAGGAAAGAAAAAAAAGGCTCATGATGTGTTCAGAAAAAATAAAAGAATTTTAAGGAAAATCAGAATGAATAGTAAATCTTCAGCAAAAAAAAAAAATAAAAGAAAACTCTTTAATAAAATATTAATTCCGGAAGCTAGGATAAGCATGCTGATCTGTAGACAAGCAATGTCAGGCATATGATCAATCAAGACATCATGCAGCATAAGTAGTTTAATCAAACATGACAACTATTGCATCCTATTCAGATGCAAGTATGCAAGCAACCAATCATCTCACCGGCCCAAACAAAATCCATTTGCCGTGAGACTAACATAAAACCAAGGAATCAATTCCCATTAACTTATTTGAGTTATCATATACACTTTGGATATGACATCTCCTAGAAACCCAATGACCTCCAGTCAAATTCCAAACTAGTCTACTTACAATCATTAACAAGACTGCTTCTATTTAGTTGACTCACCTTTACAAACACTACATATATCATAAAGACAAAGCTATTGTCCCACAAGCACAAGGAATACATTAACAGAAATGAAACAAAAAAATTACTTTGACTAGCATGTAAATCACATGAAGAAGATCATCTAATAAAAGAAAATTTACATATATAACCTACTTGTACAAGGATTTTGCTCAGAAGTGACTGCATCCCCATGAGCAGCAGTGAACCCATCGCGACTTACTCCAGAACCAACAGTCCAATCATTAAAAAAGCTGCAATCAGCTGACATGAGGTATCTAGCCGCTTGTTCTGTTGGTTGAAGAACAGCAACACAAGCAAAGCACAATATTCCACATGTGACGCATGAAAACAGCCTCTGATCTGACAACGCATCACCTTGAATGGCACTTTCTCTTACCATGGTCGTGTTCAAGGTCTGTGATGGCAGTCTACATGAATAATCATTTCCACTAAAAGAAGAATCCTGATTACCTTCATACATTGAAGCAAATTTTCCTTTCAATGAATAGAAACCTTTTACTCCCTTGATTTCTTCATTCCCACCTAGCATGGTCTCATCAGAACCTAAGTCTTTGGATGATTTGACTATATCCTTGTAGTTGTATAAACCAAGTGACATCCTAGGGTTTCTTAATTGGGATGCAACACGTAAATCTGAACAAAGAGAAATGTCAGAAGAACTTTTGGGAAGTAGTACCACTGAAGATCCTTTTCCAAGAATATGAAGTAGGTTATTGTTCTGTATTAGATTCTGCACAAATAATTCTTTAACCAAGGTTTCTCCTTCACTTTTTTTCTTATTCTTTAGTCGAGAACTCTTCGGTTTAGCACTGATGCTCATAGGTATCCTGCAAGGAGAAACCCAACAAAAATGAGGAAAAGGTCATAATATAAGTTATTGCTCTACAATTTACCGTACTTCAGCATCCTACGAGCAACTTTTGGTATAAATTTTGAACATGCCAATAAATTTTCACAGATTTCTTCCCTTTACAATGCTGAACATTAACTAGTAACAACAAGAAATAAAACTAAAGGGAGTATGTTTTAAGGCTCTTCAATATTCCAATGTACCAATGTTGGTCACATATGACATTTCAAGGTAAACATGGCATGACAATGTGGCACTCTACATATTACTAGGAAAAACTTGCAAAAAGCCAAAGATACCCATTTCCAGCATTTGAAACCAAGTCAGAGCAACAAAAGAAACATTAAAAAAAAAATTCCAATTACAACTAACAGCAAGAGATGAGCAAGTGTAAATCTTTTACTAAGCCATTTACCTATCCCTAGAAATTTCCCAAGTAGTGTGGAACTATTCAATTAAATTTCATATGCATATTCAAAATGAATTTCAACAACGTTTACAGTAAGAGCAGCAAACTATAAGAAAAACTGCAGTGATTCAAGAGTTTCAGCCATATTTGATTGAGAAGGCAGAATGCATCAAGAAATTAAGAAACCCAGACATTGGATGGAATCATACTGCTTTTATGATAGACATGAGTCATACCTTGAACATAACTCAAGTGCAAGATCATAAAGTAACTGGAAATGAGAGACCATCGGAGGGTAATTGATTGAAGCTCTTCGAATAGCAGCATCTTTGGCCACTCTTAACCATTCTGGAGTTGCAATATTAGCTGCCTCTCCAAAGTTAAATCCTAAGGGAAAAAACATATGGATGAAATAAGCTTCCTCCTAAAATAGTAACTAATAGAAATTCAAAGGTATCTCACCATGACTGAACCCTGAATGATAGGCTCTTGGAAAAGTGACAACAAACTCCCCAGCATTTTGCACTAACCTGATTTCAGAATACTGTTAATGTCAGAAAGAGACAGATAACCATCCCTCACCAAGACACTAAGAGAATAAATTCCAGTTTAAAGTATTTCAAGGGAACTTCTCAATACATCATCTTTGCTAAGATAAGGAGAAAAGGATGGGCCGTAAGTTTGATTAAAAAAACAAAAGTAGTGTTAAAACACTTTCTTATAGAATGAGAGAAAAATGAAATGCAAGCCAAAAAAATGTGCAATGTAAAGATCACAAGTAGTAATTTAGGATTTGAATTGAACCTAAGAAACTTTGTAGAAAGCCAAAGAACACTCAAGAGTGCAAAAGAATATGGGGTAAATTTACCTGCAGCATGGAATCCCAGCACGAACAAATACTTCAGGAGACATCACTGTGGTCTTCTCACCAAGAGTAGAAAAGGTAACTAATACATGACAAATTAAAATAAAATTTGCTCAATTGGCATATTTGGGAAAAGATATAATATCAGTACCATCACTTAAATATGAGAGCTTGAATTGCTTTTCTAGTTAAACCAGAACAACATCAGCGCATAGAAACTTCATGGAATAAAATTAACCTGATCCAAAATGGCAATTCAAAAACCATTGATACACTCAATAAGTGTTAGTTTAATCATGAGCCAGATTCTCAAGTCTTTAACCGATTGCTTTGCAGGTGCTACAACTTCAAAGGGATACAGAACACATGTAAAAGGGGATAAAAAATAATACAAAATACTTGCATTAGCACAATATACATGAAGATATATATATATATATATATATGCCATATCCTCTATTCTTCACTACTCCACCAAAGTACTTTTTAAGAAAATTTTCATGGCAGATATCAACGAGACAAGCAATCACAATATGAGTCTTTCTCATAACTAATCCATTCCCACAGCTCCTAGAAAGGACATAGAAGACAGAGTTTTCTTATTAGATGAAGGAGGAGGAATCTCTGAGATAATACTCCAGTTACTATAAACTCAAAAATCTAAAATCCTAAAACCCAACACCTAAATCAACAGAGCATTGAAGAGTAAATGATAACTTGTGATTATACTTAAGATAAATATAATTAACATTATACCCTAGCCACTTCCAACATCATTCAACCTAACAAAATAGTATAGGTAAGGAAACAGAGTAGGCTCACTATCTACAATGCCAACAGATAACTAACACACCTTAAAAAGCTCCATTCACACCGTTGAAGAAAAAGTCAAATTCGAGCACCTAGTCTATTAAGTTGATTCTTCCTTTGCTCAAACTAGTCAATCTCACCAATGCTATCCTATATGGGCGCCTACTACTTACAAATGCAGAGTCAACAGAAAGTATTTCACATGTAGCTAACGAAGAAACAGAGGAGACACAATTAATAGTGCACTAAACTCACCAAGAGGATTGAACTCCCCTCCATAGCCATCAAACCTGACCACCTCCTCGAAGGCAACTGCAGCATCCTTTGGAACACCGTACCATGTCTTCCCAGCTCCCATATGCAAATAATTCAAGCTATGCAAGTCGTGATCCTCTACATGCCAAGCGAACCAACTGAACAACATTGCAATGTACACCATAGGGGAAGTAACACCCGGAATCTCCTCCTTCATGAACCTTAACAAAGACCCTTTCGCCCTCGAAACCGCTCTCATATTCCAGGGTGTCTCCCCCACTGTAACCCCTTCCCCTGCTTCTCTCCCTCCCCCACTGCTCTTCTTTGAGTTCAACGGCACAAAAGCTGAACCAGGCATGTCGTTAGCATACTCAACCGTAGAAGGTTTGTCAACCGTTGCTTTCCAAAAAAGGGTCTCGACTTCTAAAGCTGAAAGGGAACCCTTTTTGCAGTATCTTTTCAAGTAATTCCTTTCGAAATTCTTCGCTTTTGCTTCGAATTCTTGGAAAGTGTAGTATTCCCCACTCTGCCAGACGGGTTTCTGAACGGGCCGAGGCTTTCTGGGGCAAAAGCCGATCTGCTGTTGGCGGGTAGTGAACGTGGGTGCTGGCTTGGAATCGGAGCTAGCATTAGCTGCAGCACGAGCCAAAAGGGAACGATTGAGGTTCCCAATTGCTGTTTTTTTAGGAGCAGGTGGCACCGGAGGTATGATTTTGCAGATTCCATACTGGGAAGCCTCTTTTTCGATCTTGAAAATGTAGGCAATTGGATCTTGAAACTCTGCCAAAGTAGGTCTGTACTCCGGAGCTAAAGGCAGAGATTTCAGCCATGAAAACACTTCTTGACTTGGCTCTGGCGAAAGACTTGAAGCAGCCATGAAAAGAAGAGTAAATTTTTCTGGGTAAGGATTGGGGTAATCATTGAAAGTTCATATTATGAAGGTAAAAAAAAAAACAGTAGAAAAGTTTTCAGATTCTTCTAAGCTTCTATTTTCTTTGTTTCTATATTCTGAGAAAAGGGTTTCTTTCTTTTCTTTTCTTTTTCCTCTGTTTTTCTTTGTGTATTTACAGAGGAAAAGAGGAAATGGTGAAAGTCTTATGAATGGCAGAGGAAGGGGCAGGCAAACTATGGGAATGGGATGTGACTAGTGGGGTTTTATTCTGGTTTTGGACTGAGGCTATGAAAATGACAATCACTTTCTTTTTATTTACCTTCCTGCCACTGTCCATTTTCTTTTTCATTTATAGATAATGCACAATCAATTTATCGGGGCTTGTATAAAATTTCTGGTTAAATAGTTTTTTCTTTAAAAGGATTTTTTTTTCTTACCATCCTCTTTTTCATAAAAGGAATTTTATTAAGGATTGTTTTAAAGTAAACAATATACATTTTCATATTTTAAGTCCGATCAAGTCAAATTTAGATTAGATTTAGATAATATATTAATAAATTTTAGGATTGATTAAGTCCGATCTGTTCAAAATATAAACATAATTTTATATTAATGTATAATCTAATAATGCAAAAATATTATCCAAATTCAAACAAATTCGATTAAATTTTACACAATAAAATCAATTTTCTTAAAATATATTTTAATAAATAATTCTAATACACTTTTTAGCAAACTTTTTACTTTAATAATCTCTTATTAGGACTGCATATTATATAATTTTTAATCTTTACTCTTACTAATATGCTTAAAACATTTTTTTTTTGTATACAAAATTTTCTTATGTAAAAAAAAAAAAAAAAAGTGAAAAAATTAAATAGTTAAATATTTACACTTTTACTTTTTTTATTTTGACTTGACAGTAGTCAAAACAGAGTCTAGAAGAAAACCAAGCGCATGAGAATTATTTTTTTATCCCACTCTCTCAAACTGCATTGATTTGCGTGTCATAAAAGGATTGATTCCCTTGCTTGATTACTTAGGCCTTTTTAGTGATTGGTTGGTTGTAATACTGAACTAAATAATACAATATTAATTATTAATAATTTAATAGTAATACAATTTCTTTAATTTAAAAAAAAAAATCTTAAATTTGGTTTAATTTAAATTATTCACCTATTTTTTTTATAAAATAAAGTCTTACAAAGTAAAAATTCAATCTCAAACACTTATAAACTTTTTTTTCTCAATTCCTATAAACAAAAACTCCCACCCACCCATCCACCCAAATAAATAAATATAATTAAATTTAAATAAAAAAAATTTATTAAATAAATAGTAATTTAAGCCGAACGACTAAATTACCAAAATCTTTATCTATACCCGTCCATTAAGGTCGGGCCTGGGTGGAATGATAACCCGATCAGTGGACAAGTTACAATTCCATCAATCAAGTCAAACAAGCCAACCCAAAGTTAAATTCAGATGTGAAATGCCTCAAGCCTTCAACAAATTCAATAATTAAAAAACATGGTATTGTTAAATATGACAATTAATACCCCATTACATCATATCACCATGTCAATTTGCTTCTTTGCACTCTTCTGAAACTGAAAGGTGCAGGGAAACTGGGCAATGGTCACTCCCATAAAAACCTGCAAAAATTTCATGATCAATGCCAGATGTCTTATGTAGCAGAAACAGACACAGTAAAACACATTAAGTAAGGAACTTAATGTTACTGAAGTTGCAAGAATTCTTCTTTCTATTTATGCCTTCAAAATCTAAATGTCTCCATTTGCTTCTATATGACATATATGGTATACTTGTGTGTTTGATAAATGGGGCCAATGGGTCTAAGCTATGTCGCTTCGACTTTTCATTTTTCTTGAAGTACTCGTGTTTGATGCATATTCTGACATGGGTATGAGGATATGATCCCCCAAAGACTTTCCAAATACATGGAAAAACTTAAAATAAATCAAACATAACCGTGTCGGACACGAGTATGTGTCTGATACATCCGAGTTCAAGTAAACATAGGATCTAAGTATGATAATAGAGCTATGGGATTGATAGCTCATAGCCAGCTACCTAAAGATATTTGAGCAAATGTGTCCGAGTGCTTGCCACTTGACTAGGAACTGGCCTCGAGTATGTGTCCGACGCTCACATCCGAGTTTAAGTTTAAGTAACATAGGATCTAAGTATGATAATAGAACTATGGGATTGATAGCTCATAGCAAGCTACCTAAAGATATTTGAGCAAATGTGACCATGTGCTTGCCACTTGACCGGGAACTGGCAGGAATTGCTCTACCAGAAACTAAAATTTAGCAGGCTGTTTGAAGATTGTAGCACCATCATCAAGTTTAAGAGATTTCAGTAATACTTTTTGTTCTGGTTTTCAAAGAGAGCAAGAAGAAATGTAAAGGGAAGAAACAAACAGGATCACCAAGAATAGCAACTGAAAGGTTCCACATTTCAAAAGTTGAAAATCCTATATTGCTTTCACTAGGTTAGTATTATTTGTGGTTCACATCTAAATCTGAATGCATTTAATACTCCTAAAAAAGATACGAAATAGCAAAAACTTCGAGCAATAGAGCCCCGCTCATTCCTCACACAAGCAGTCAAGCAACTTTCCCCCATTAAGATGAAGAAGAAAGAATAATGCCATAAAATAATTAAAATAATCAAATTCGTTTGCATCTTCTCCCATGGTTTAACTATAAGACGACTAATGGAGAAACAACTACCACTAGCTTCAAGTTCTATCATGGCATAATAGTAAGTACTATAAAAACCTCCAAAAAATTGCACCTTCTAATTCAATCCCTTGCCCATGCATTTCTGATAGGATCCAAGATGACCCAATCCCATGGCAATTTTTATATGGGCCAAGATCCAAGAAGATCTAGGAAACATGGCAAGAATGGCTGGATTTCACTTGGGCCATGTTACAAGTTATTCAGGAAAGGCTTCAACATGCAAGATAGGCTTGCATCCAAGTTTGGTCCATGTGATTCAAGAACACAAGGTGGCACATTAAGAGAGAGCTTATTTTAATTTTTTAATTACTTAGGCTTTTGGGCTTGATTTATGTATTATGTCCATTAGGCTTAAGGGGTCTATCTTTATTAAACTTGTTGAACATCTTTTAATTATTTAGGTTTGGGCTTGAGTATGTTCAGCCAATATTTTACATATTATTACTTAGTAGATTAGGGTTTAGTAGATTAGGGTTATTGTAGGGAGGCTATAAATATATGTCTTAGCCACCTACTTCAATTATCTTTTGATCAATTAAGTCTGATTTTATTCAGTGAGAGTTTTCTCTTTTTAGTTCTTGAAAGAACTTAGGAACTTATCAAAGAATTCCTTCTTTGTGGCGTTCAACCTATCAAACTTAGGTTCTTGAAACGAGAGTTCTTAGGGTTTAGATTACATGCTTAATCTAGGTTCTTTGAAACAGGCTTTTAAGGGTTTAAGTTTTCTTTGCCTGAATCTTGGCTTTTCTGGGTTAGGTATTTCAATTTGTTAGTGGGTTCAAAGGGTTTAACCCCTAGGGTTCACATCAATTTCACATGCAGTAATCCTGTTCTTGAGCTTATCTGAAACTATGAAATAGTCTATTCTCATTCTTTTTCCTCGATACCTGCAATAAAACCACTCAGCAGTATATCCCAACCTAGGATTAGTCAACTATTTCCTCTATAAATTTTGATAGGTTGATACATTTATACAGTCATCCAAAAACCTAATGGTCCCAAAGCCTTTGGATAATGTTAATAACAATAAGAACAATGACGACAAGAAAAATAATATAATCCAAGACAATTATGTATGCATAAAAACTACTTACTTCCCAATGGGGTTTCCAGACCATGAAAACCCATGCTCCATGTCCCTCTCCTTGTGCAGGTATCTATATGCATCTACTAGCCTTCCCCTAAGCATAATCCACAAAATTCTTTAAGATAGATGGCAATGAAAATCGAAGAAAAGACTATATCTCATTATATGCAGATAAGTGAAAGATAAAGCTCAAGCTTTTCGTATTCATAAGTTTCAACTTATGTCAAACACTTGGGGAAATAACAGTAGTACTAAACAGATAATGCTTTCAACTTTCAACATATTAATGACTTATGGAAACTATAGAAGTAAGGGCTCTCTGAAGAAATGACACACACTTTCAATATCGCCCCAAAGCGCTTCCTCTCAGCTAAGGTAAATCCAGGCTGCCCACAATCCTGCGCAGCGTTGTGAACTATCTTGTTAGTTATTCTTAAATATGGAGAAGTAATCTTACGAGAACTATGGCAGATAGTGCATTCAATGTTGTGATTAAAGTTCAATCAATACATTCATTATCACAAGGCCTGCATCAATAAAATTTAAGTGATATTTCAACCAGCAGTTTCCACTTTTAAAGTAGTCCCAAACCATCAATTCCTGAGCTAGATCCAATGCCACTCGGTGAACCACCTAAGATATTGCACCTTCAAATGTGATATAACTAACCCCACTAATTTCTGCAGTTTATCTTCTAGTTTTGATATCCATCACATTTTGGTGCTGGAGATCAAGTTTATAATGAATATATAAACATCAAAATTGATGTGAACTAAAATATATCACAATTCGCTCTAGAAATGCTTCAAATCAAAGTTAACCCTCAGTGAAAAGAAAAAGGCAAATGATGTTGATAACCTCTTTATTTGGAGGAACATAACCATTCATCTTTGCTGCACTGAAGAATTCTGGATGACTCACATCAATATCATCATGGCTGCATAAACAAAGGGAATTTTATTTAAAATTTTCTATTTAAATTTAAGTAAGTTAGAATTTTATATTTATAATTGTTCCAGAAAGAGATGAATGATGTATTGTATGAACCGAACAAGATTTGTAAGTCCACCCACACTGTCACCACCCCAAGAACTAACCTAACGTTCAGATCTCCACACCAAATAAGAGGCTTATCTGACGATTGCACAACAAACTCTAGAACCCTTTTATCCCACTTTCTTCTCCTCTGAAACGAATTTTCCTCCTCTTTCCAACCATTGTTTGGTGCATATGTATTTAATATACGAAGTGTCTCAAATTCAGCTAAAATAACCCGGCCATCTGGTTCATGCTTCAAAACTAACAAAATTTGGCAAACATATAAATTAACTAGCATTCCATGGACATTCAAAGAAACATGGAAGAACATAAGACAAAAAAATCTCTTGTTAGATGGTTAAATGAGATTGTATCAAAGTATAGTCACAAGGACAATTAAAAATGTTGTGCATTCTTCTCTTTTGTGCAGGCATATATTGAATTTCACACACATACACATAAAGAGATTTGAATTTTTTTTTCTGAGGTTCAGAAAGCATGAAGTTGCAGGTTCTTTTCCATTTGGGCCCCATATGAAAGGTCCATGTTTCCAAATTGCAGCTCTGTAGGAATTTCTTTTCCCTAGATGGAAATTGAAGAATGGATGTCTGTGAACAATAATACCTGTTCTATCTAGTGAAAAAGAAACTTTTACGGGTCGAAGACACTTCTTTACTAACAATCCTGTGCCTGCATATTTCGAATCCGCCAGAGACCACCAAATACGATAATTTCCAAATGGTGGACTAGAAAGAGCACGCAACAATATCTGCATGGTTTGAAATTATTGGTAGATAACAAACAAACCACATGCATGACACTGATGTGAAACTGTTCTTTAATGGGTACAAAAAAAAAATTTACTCCATTACTGTAGCCTATCCAAAAATGACAGAATAATTTAGTAGGGCGGAAATAAGATGATAATATACCACTACATTATAACACTCTTTATGCATGCTTACATGTACGTATAACAGTGAGACCTTATAATTTAAAATACCCATGCAATCACATAGAATCCTCACAGATTATACAGCATGTTTATAGACTGTAGTTTGTAACTTTTGCCGTTAATAACGACAGTGTTGCATGATTTAAACAAAATGTATAAAAATTATAGACCTATGCTACTATGAAAATGATGATAAAGAATCTCCAAACTTTCTTGCCAAGAAAAATGTAATTCTGCCCATCAAAGTATAATCAGAGATTCTAATCTAGTCAATTTAGAGAATAATTTAAATGTCTTTGCATAAGACTGTCATGGGAGGAGATAAAAAACACACGAAGGTAATAAAGAGAGAAGTAATGAGACAGAAAGGAACAAAACAAAGAGTTAAGTCATTTTCACTACAATGCTCAAAGTGAATTCTAATACAAACTAGATCAAATAATAACGCACCCATGATTTTAGGCAACGGAAGTTTCCGTAAATACATACACTGGTCGTGGATGGCTACCTGCTTTTCTTCTCTGGAAGAGCTTGTATCATCTTTTAACTCTCCTGGGTTTTTAGGTGCACCTTTTGAACCAGCAGCAGGCATTCTTACTTCCTACCATTAACATTCTATTAGACAGTTTCTTAACATACACCAAAAGAAGACTACTAGCCATAACCATTGTTCAACATTGGCTTATATGATATAACCAATACGGAATTTTTTTAAAAAAAATTCAGGAATTAACAAAAAAAGAAGAGTAAATGAAAGAGCTTCAAGATAACCAGGTAAACAATCTGCACAAATAAACGAAACCTGCGAAAACAGCATTAACATCTTCAAACAAAACTACACAGGAAATAAAACTGTCTTCTGCCAAAGAATTTAAGCGGAAAAAAAAGATTTTGTTCACATTTTGCAACAAGAAACAATTCCTGCTAAGCATGAAGTACGATCTCATTTTCAGATTTAGCCAATAGGCGGTTCATAATCAGTAATCACATTGCCATTCAACCCATTGCCAATCCATTCACTTGCAAAACAACCCCTTCGTCATCTCACATACATTTTAAATTACAGAAAACTGAGACAGCTAGAATAAACAATGAGAAGTTGGCATGATCAGATGTAAAAATGCAGCAACAATGCCTGTTTCACTTGAAGCATTAAAGACCCAAAGCTAAAATACCCAGCTCTTGCCAAACAAGGTGACAAAAGAAGTAGAAAAATCATCAAAGACCCACAAATATATATATATATATATATAAAGAAAGAGGGAGAAAGTGAGAGAAAATTTTACCTGTATAGCAATGATATCAGGGTCAAGGTTGGAAAAGAAATTGGAGAACTGAAGCCAGTTGTTCTTAACTCGAAGAAGCAAACTGTTAGCGTTCCAAGTCACGAACTTTAATGGTTCTTTCTGGATGTCTTCTTCTTGTTGTGCTTCACCGTTTTCACCAGCTTGCTTTGAAGGTGAAAGTGAGGGCTTCTTGGCTGAGCCTTCCTTCTCTATTGGTTTGAAGAATCGCTTCATTGTCTCTAATGTCTTGCTCGGAGTTCAGAGTTCGTAGGCTCCCAGAAGTCCCAACTCTCTTTTTCTTCTACTGAAGTGATCGGGCCGTTTATTTCTTTTTTGATTTTGGGCCGTTTAATTTCAATGTCTTAGCAAATTAGCTGCTTAGTAGGATGTAAATCAGACACTTACGATTGCAAGTTATTCGAGTTTGACTAATAAAAAATTGAATTCGATTATGATATTATTGAGCCGAATTCGAGCAATTCGAATTATCGAATGAGTTGAGTTCAACTATCATAATGTCTGACTCAAGTAGTTTGCAAACTTAATTGAGTTTTTTTTATTTTTAATATATATTTTTATTAATTTTAATTAATATTGAAAAAATCTCAATTTAAATAAATAATCGAGTATTAGAATCAAGTTTGTTTTTAGTAGGTAAACAAATTTAATCGAGCAAATTCGAATAATTCAATTTTTTATCTCGAATCAAATTCGAACTTTAAAAATAAAAATAGACTAAACTCGAACTAAATTTTGAACTATAAATTTCGAGTCATAAATTTTGAATCAAACTCGAGTTTTTGCTTCGAGTTTTTTCTTGAACTCGAGTAATTAGCTCTTCCTCATTCCTTTTGTTTTTTGAAGCTTCAAGTTGGGGTTTTTCAATTGTTGGGCGGAGCACTTGTCTGTATTCTATGGTGGCTGGAGTGAAACTCTTTGGGCAGCCATTGGAAGAAGTAGAAGTTGGTAGCTCCCATGGATGGATAAGAGTATAAATGAAATACCTGTACTCGTAAACTATTTAAATTTGACTCAAAAAAACTCAAATTCGATTCGATCATTATCTAATCAAACTCGAGTTATCAACCGAACCGAGTTTGAGTATCTCAATACATTCAAACTTGGGATGAGATTGGAAAGCCTTCCTCACCTTCAATAATTGCCAAATGGCCAACTCTTTTATCTAATCTATCTATCTATCTATGCCTATTAAATTTCACAACAAACTCTTTCAATGCTACCTTATCTACCTATCTATCACCTCTCTTAAACACTTTATTTAATAAATAGTAATTCGGATCGGACCGGACCGATCCGAATTACTAAATACTTTGTCAAAGTCCGATCCAATACGGACCGGGCCTACCAAATCGAACGGGCTACTCGACTCGTGGACAAGTCTATTTCCATCCAACCCTTAACATATATATATATGTGCATTTTTTTTCTCCAAAAACAAATTAATGACAGTCAATGCAAAATGTTTTCAATTTTTATCTTTATAAACAAACTTTTTGTTTAGGGGTGATTAAATCTACAGATTGATTTGTTAAAATATAAATCATATAAAAAATTATAAAATTATATAAAATTAATTTAATTTTAATTAATTTTACACTAACGTAAATAAATCCTTCCTATATATATATATATATATATATATATTCCAAGAGACAGAGGCATCCAAAGGCAAAGGCAAGCCAGCTAATTTAATCTTATTGTCACCATATTTGTCCTACACCCCAATCATCAGACAGATTACATCTAACGAGAAAGAATTGTATGAAACGGTTACTCTACATCAGAATATATCATTTTTATTTAAATCATATCACGTAATCAAATTTAAAATAAAATTAACTATTTATTATAAAAATTATTAATAAATTACTGAAATAAATATTTATTATTAATTATTATATATAATATATAATAATTAATTAATTTTTTTTAAATCTAATTATATGATATAATTTAAATAAAATAACCATTTCATATAACCATCCTCTTTAATCAATTCCTCGTTATCCAATTCCACCCCAAACGGCTAATTGCTGGGATCGAAAAGAGACTTCCAAAAAGCTCTACTTGTATTTTTATATTCATAAACATCTTGTCTTTGTCTCCTTTTCTTTCGGTGCCTTAATTTTGTTGCTTTCTTTAGAATTACTATTACTACTACTCTAGTAATAACCATCTCTCTCCTTTTTGACAATTGGAGTCCTTAATGGTTTGTTTTCAACTTTTTTTTCTCATCTCTTTGCCACTTTCTCCATAGCAAAAAAAAAAAAAGACCCAATATGCAATTTTCTATCCTCAACCAAATATAATTTCCAAATTCCATTAGCTATATATACATATATATATATATATATATGCTGTTTCTAATTCCTAAAATAAAAGAAAAAACTTTGTTAATAATTATTGAGGTTTTTTGGAAGGTGAATCTGGTGAATTCATGAAATTTGTCGGAGCAAAGTGAGCTTCGAACCTCTGACACTCTTTTGATTCTTTCTATGTTTTTAGTCTAGCTCATTTTGTTCCGACAACTTATCTGAGTTTACCAATTTCACCTTCTAAAAGACCTCAACAATAAGATTACGTGATTAAAGAATATTTATAGATTTTCATTATGTTATGTTTGGGTATATGAATTTGAAAATTTGAATTTCATTTGTTATATAAATTGTGATAATGAAATGCATGCATTATATATAAATTAGTTAAGATTTAATATGATTATATATTTGAAAGATATAAAAATATGAATTTCAAATTCACCACTAAATAGGCATCCAACAAATCCATGTATTTGAAAAATAATCATCAATGTTACATTTACATGTGTTTTATTACATTCTTTTTGAAATCCAAATCCATTTTTTGAAATCTAAATTTTCAAACGCAACCTTAAGAAATCATGTTTAACACATAGATTTAGCATTAAATTTGCATGCAAAAAAAAAAACTAATTAACTGTCTCAACTATAGAAAAATAATTAACCAATTAAAAACAATGAATAGTTAATTAAGCATTATGCATATAGATATAGTGTATATTTTTATTGTTGTGGATATATCATCCAAAGAAATGGGAAAAAATTACTGTAAAAGAATTATCCAACTGATCTTCTTCTTTTTTTTTTTTTTTGAATGAAAAAATCAAAGATTTAAATAGCGACCGCAATACGATGTTACGGTCGCTATTTAGCGGCTGCGGCTACCTCCGCCGTCGATATTCGCGATCGATATTTACCGCAATTGATCGCGGTAATATTTATTAGTCCGCAACCACAATAAATACAACGCGATCGAAAACGCGTCGGCGATCGCAATTTAAATCTCTGAAAGAAAAAAAAAAAAACTAATAATTTGTCTTCTTCTTCCTAAAAACAACCTCAGTGTCAAGCCCAAATCCATCAACTTTTCTCACCTCCACCAGCTCCGACTCCTTAAACAACTCCACCAATGGCTCCACGCTATACAAATCATTGGCAGAGTACTTATCAGCCCGCCGGGATAACGCCACGTGCAAAACACAAACCCCACCGGGCTTCAACGTCCGTTCGATCTCCCCGACAAACTTCCACGGGTAAAGCGCGTGATCGAACACGTTGGAGAACTCAAAGTCAAACGTCTGGTTCTCAAATGGCTGTGCATGAAAATCTCCTTTCATTACAAGTGGAAGGTACGGCACCAAATCTATGCCAACCGAGTCCGACAATCCTACCAGCTTCATCGCCGCCACTTCTTGTCCGACTCTAGCTCCTATAGACAATGCCTTTGAATCGTTGAAAATAAGGTTTCTTTGCTTTAAGCTTTGAAAAAAATGGAGGAAGATCCGGACTTTTCTGTCCCAATCACGAGTCGTCCATATCTTTCGGAGTTTGGGGTTGAGGGTTTTGTTGAGCTGACGCTCGATGTATGCATCGTAGGAAGAGTAACCTGGTCGGATACGGAGGCCGGCGCCGGCGGTATTGTCGTTGGAAGGTTGATTTCTAGTGTTTTGAAGGGCGGTTTTGAGGCGGTGGTGAGGGGATTGGGTGGCTAAAAATGCTAGAAAAAATATGGAGAGAAAAAGAGAAAGGAGGAAAGGTTTAAGGAGGACAGGGAGTTTTGATAAGGAGGAAGGATTCATGTTTTCATAAAGAGAAAGAATGAAAATAAAGAAGCTAAAAAGTGTGTGAGAATTGACGAAGTTTATTCTGCTGATGATCGGGTAAGGATTCATGTTTACACCTAGTATAAAATTAAGTTAGTTTTATATATTTTCATAAATTTTTATATGATTTATATTTGTTTAATTCGATCGTCGTATTTCATATTCTATTCACGTAAATCATGCATGTCGAGTTTCGAGTAAATTAAAAATGTCTAACTATTTATTCGATGTAAAAAAACTTTTAATCGTTAAATATATATTGAAAAACACAGTATTCTCGATCGATATGATAAAGATATCAGATCGATTCGAAACTTTACGTGCACAACGAATACAATTATATTATTAAATCCAACGGTTGGTTTGCTAAAACATAAATCGTATAAAAACTTTGAAAATATGTAAAATTAACTTAGTTTTACACTAGTATAAGTGAATCCCTCCTCATATATATATATATATATATATATATATATATATATATATATATATATATATAGACGAGGTTAGATATATTTATATTAGCGTAAAATTAAATTAGTTTTACACATTTTTGTAATTTTGTATACAATTTATATTTTAATAAACCGACTGTCGAATTTAATAATATATATGGTTTGAGGGGGCAAAGAGATTTTTGTTTTGATTTGGAATATGAATGATCTCCAAAGTAATTAATTAATAAAAATATTTGATAATTATAAAAATATTGATATAAAAATAATTTTTTAAATATTTTAATATATTTAAATCAATAAAAGATATGCTATCAGATTGAATTGGATCTGCACAGATAAATTTTTTTTATTACTTAAAATCTGGTCCAATCCAATTTAGCTCATGAACATCTTTAGTGATAAATTAGTCACATGACTTTTTCCTCACGAGAGGAGGGAGCCCCTTGACTAGGCTGATCCCCGTCTGCATCAGTTCCACAATCGAGTGAAAAGTTTGCTGTTAGAAAAAAATTTGGACTAAAAAAAATTTGAGTTAAAAAAAATATGGTTTAAAATTTTTTAAGTGTTTGAGATTACTGTAATAAATTAAAATGTCAAAAAAATATTTAAAATAATAAAAATTTAAATATGTAAAGATAATAAAATCATTTTATTCAAAAGTCAACTTTTAAAATTCAAAAACTCTATTTTTTTGGCTTTTTGGTTTGGATTGACAAATCATAGTTTCAATCGCAAAAATTAATTAATTTATTTTTATCTGTTTAACATTGCATTTGTGATAAAACATAACTTTTAACTTTAAAAACTGTGCTAGCAGTAATGTTAAACGAGACCTTACTAGTTCTTGAACAACATTTCTTGCTTAACTTTGTACCGTCTCTTTCTACAACATCACTCTCTTTGGAAACTGAACTTATTTTTGGATTGGGGTAGAGGAGGGAAAAGAAAGTAAAGAAAGGAAAAATAAAAAACATTTCCCTTGTTTGGATAAAAAAACAAATTTAATAAAGAAATGTGAGGCGAGTTGAGTACCCCTCACTTTCTCTTAAAAATTTATTTTTTTCAAAACCTCAAATTGGTGGAAAAATAGGGAAAGAAAAGTAAAAAAAAAATTTTAATATAAAATGTTCATATTAATCATTTTATATTTATCAAATTATAAATAATATTATAAAGAATAATTGTTTCATTTATAGACTTATACACTTCACGTAATTGACATTAAAAATTATAAGAAATTTTTTTATTATCATTTTTTATATTACATCCATATTTTTTAATGTAATGTTATTTTATTTTTTATTATTCAATTTGTAATATTTATATTATTATTTTAATTAAAAATATATAATTGAAAATGTATATTTTCTTTTCTTTTTCATACTTTATTCAAATGATGGAAGCTAACATTTTTTTTCCCTTTTCTTAACACATTTTAATTATTCAAAAAAAAATTATTTTCTTAAATTTTTTTTTTTCTTTTCTTTCATTTACTAATATTTATCCAAATATATTCATCATTAGTCAACTTACGTTATGTAATGTTCAAAATCAACTACTACACTCAGAAAAGACAAAATGTAGAAAGGGTTTTTAAAGCAGTTTAACCCCCAAGCTTCATTTAATTTAATTTAAATGAAATGAAATTTAAACTGCTCTTAGTTCAGAAATTTAACAACATTTTATTTCCGGAACATGGATAAATTAGAATTAAATATCACGAAAAGGAGGATAGCTCTATAGTTGCCATAACTCATCCTTTATTGAATTTTTTTTTTTTTTTTTTTAAATGGGGCAAGAAAAGGTAAAAAAAAAAAAATGGCACAAAATAAAATATAGAAGGAATTGATGCGAAGACAAAAATTCAAGGAGGAGAAAGTGGGTGGGAACCTGGTAAGGTCGGAGCAAGGAGGAGAAGAGAATCATGATAGTGGGTTTCAGGCGGCCAAAACGACGACTTTGGGAGGCGGAAGAAGCGTGTTGGAGTTCGAGCTCTCTACGCCTACGCCGAGGCAAAGGGTATCTTCCACATCTGGTTTTATAGAATCCAACATCTTGTGTTCCATTTAATTGCAACTTGCAATTGCAAAGCAGCAGTCAAGTAAACTACTAATATTAATTTTAAACGACTGAAACAGAGAGATAATAAATAATAGAACGTAAAATAAAGAAAAACAAAGAGTAGAATATAGAAGACGACAATAGATTAGAGCATAGGGGTGTTCATTATTCGATTTTAATCGAATTAATAAATTAGATTTTAGTCTGATTCAGTTAATCGATTAATAAAAAAATTTAGGTTATGTGATGGTTTAAAGGTTTTGATAAATTTTGATTTTTGATTAATTTGGTTCGGTTAAACGAAATTAACTATATTAACTGAAATACTTTATGCTTTTTTTTAGTTGTTTTAATATGTTTGATAATTGAATTTTATTATAGTTTTATTATGCCTTGCTTTTAGATTTGGATTGATTGATTAGATATATTATTATGGATGTAGTATAATTAATTTGTTTCTGTATTTTGATTAGATATATTCTTATGTATTAAAAATAAATTAGATATTAAATTATCTGAAATTATTTCGGTTCAGTTGATTTACTTTTTATATTATTCGATTCGGTTAAAGATTAAAAAAATAAAATTTTAATTAATTTGATTAATTGAAGTTTGATTTGATTATTAACCGAACCGAGAATATTTATAATAAAGAGTAGAGTAGAGAAGAAGAAAAACGATGGTCGATGGCCAGCCTTTAATTCGTTTCTGACTGACTGCTCCTTAGCTTTTTTGGACCTTCAGTAAATGGATTTGATTCAGCTTTACCAGAGTCCAGAGTCTCCAAAGCCCACTCATAGAACCAGACATCCGTAAGGCAATATCGTCCCAACATTTTTTTCCTTTACACAAATTCCACGTTTTCTCAATAAAAAGATTCACGAAATCAAACATAACCCATCAATGCTTCTTGTTGGATCTTTCAGGGCAATAAAATGAAACTGAATTCTCTTTTTAAACATGTCACTCTCATACATATCGACATCCATGGCATGAACAAGCTGATAGGACTTTGCTGCATGCTTCAAAAGATGGTTACATCAATAACACTATATATATAATAAACCAAGCAGGATCTGCTACAAGAAAATAAAAAAAAGAAAGGCAATTAAGGACAAGGAAAAAAAACCAAAAGAGGACAAAGGAAGGAATTTTTGAAGCATAAATATCGAGAGCCTTTGGAAGTAAACAGCATCATCCTAACCATCATATATATTGCAAGTAATAGCAGGCCTCATATCATCCCTAACTAACATGCTACTCTGTTGAGATATGAGCCTAAAGCTATTTCAATATAGAAGAAAGAACCAACTTTTATACAATGGCTAGCTGGGATCATAAGAATCTCCATCAGATGACCACAAAAAAGAAAAAAAACAGAAAATATCATAAGGAATCCAAACATCCCACATCTATGGCATTGGCAGCAGCATACATGAGAAAATAGAGATGGAAATATATTTTATTTCTCAAGAGGCTGCAGCAGTGGGCAAAGCTTCCACTGCAGATGATCCAAAGGTTGGCAGAAGCCACCCTTTCTTCTGGGCAAACTCCATATAGAAATTGAATTTATCCTTTGCATTTGGAATGTCAAGAGCCAGGTCATCAAGCCCATCCTTCACCCTGGTGAAGCCTTTGGTCATTTGATTAATAGTAATTAGCCCCTCATTGAAACACACCTGCAGCAGATTCAGCATCCTATCATTTTTCTTCTCCATTGCCATCACCAGTGCTTTCTTAACCACCTCATGGTTGAAGAATGGCATTCCGAGGTCGCGGATACACTGGCAAGCTTCGGCCACAACACCTCCACTTTCATATTCCTCCAGGAGCTTCATTATCTTGTCCTTTGCATCCTCCACAGCCCAGCCAGTTCCACCTCCCCAGCACCGGAGGAGCCTCTCACCAGCATGGCGTGCAGTTATAAGTGATCGAGCCATGCGGACAGTCTCACTTCCACTGCAATTTGGTAGCAACTTGCTGGCAATGTCTTCAAGATTCAATGGGACCAACACATCATCAATAACAGCTCTAGCCAAGAAAAGAGCAAGCTCATTCGAGGCATCCAGAATATCCAAGGCAGTGTCTTCTGCAGACTCCAGAAGCATGACAAAGCCATTCACTATATCTTCGGTAGAAAAGATCTCAATGTGAAGAGCAGAGAGCAAAACAGATGCCATTTCTTTCTCCCTGTTCTTCCTGTCCAGGGCAAGAGTGATAAGCTTCTTTAGGAAAATTGGATTAAATTCAGGCAACCCTAGATCTTCAAGACTCCGGATGAGTTCAGGAATATCATCTGAGAGAAAATACTCATGAATTATAGTTACAACCTCCTCCTTGTACTTGCTCAATTTTTTGTCTTCAATTTGAGCCTCTCCATCTTCACATGAGGATTTTGTGAATGATGCATCAAGCCATCCTTCAGAAATAGCCCTGGGGACAATCGATTGAAACAAGGTTTTCGCAGATGGAATGTCAAGAGCAAGATCATCAAGACTCTCTGCTAACCGAGCAAACCCTTTCACCATTTGACTCGAACTTATCAACCCTTCCTCTGCCGCTTCCTTCAAGAGTTTCAGCATAAGTGGTTCGGCTGCTTGAATTTCCATGGCAAGAACCAAAGCCCTCTTAACAACCTCATGATGAAAGAATGAAACACCTAATTCCCTTATACACCTACAGGCCTCAAATGTGTCACCACTCTCCACATGCTCCCTTAAAAGATCAGCAATCTTTTTCTTCATTTCCTCAACTGTGACATGAGTACTACCACCCCACCTCCTCTCCAACAGTTCAGCATGGTGGGGTGCTGAGAGATAGCTCTTCTCCGCAGTTTGGAGAACCTGATATCCCTTGGAAGATTCAGGAAGTGTCTTCTTTGCCCTTGTGAGGAAAGCTGGAGGCAGTATCTCATCAACCACAGCGCGAGCTATGAACAGAGCAAGGATATTGACGGCATCCAGTATGTCCACAGCAAGGTCATCAGCAGACTCGAGAAGAATGACAAAACCATCCCTAATCTGGGCTGGGCTGATGACATCAGCATACAGTGCAGAAAGCAGAACCGAGGCCATTTCCTTCTCTTTATCATGCCTGTCCATGGCCATGGAGACAAGCTTCTTAATAAAATAAGGATGAAATTCACTTGAGCCAAGATCTTTAAGGTCGGATGCTGCCAATTCCACATCACAAGTGCTAAAATATTCTTCTATAATCGAGACAACAGCTTTTTTGTACTCATCTAGGGGATCAGAAATAGTTGACCCAACAAGTTGATATGGTTCCTGGCAAAGACAAGGGTAACGAAATTAAGCATCACCAAAATTTATTAACAAATGAGTATGCTGGCAAAGTGGCATTAAAAAACTCTATAAACAACAATGGTTTGACGGATAAAGAAATGTACAATGCAAGTATGTAAAAGACAAAAGAGACTAAAAGGTACAAATACCTCTCCACTGTCATAGTTAGGATCATTTCGATCGACATGTGATTCCCTGTCAGTATCAAGCAGTTTCCCCCATGTGCCCTTACCACCAGCACCATCTGTTTTAACATTAGTAAGGAGGACAATAACTAATCAGTAAGAGAAACCAGATAACAACTCCTTTGTGAATCTCCCAAATTTCAAGGTACGTTTTTTGACAAAAATGCAGATGCGAAGCAACATAGCACCATAGGCCAATATTAAGCCCAAAACTGCCAGAAGCGGAGAAAATAAATGATAATATGATAACTTGGATTTATCAGTTAACCTTGGAATAGGTTTATGCACAACCTATTGCAGCAGATTAATAATACTATATATATACCCTGCGAGGTGCAACTTTAGGCTCAGAAATTCCTACTAAGCATGTACTTCAGAAATATGACTGGGGCATTAAATGCTGTTGACCAATCTAAAGCAAAAGAACAACTATAAAAGAACTAATCAAAAATCAGCCAACCACTCCACTCCATCTTATATCTATTAAAAGTTAACAGGGTTCTATTACAAGCACTACAGTATTATGATCCCGTCATCTCATTAAATGAAAAATAAATTAAAAGTAAATAAAATATATACAAACTAAACGTTTCATTGTGCTAATTAAGCAGACCTTGAAAATTACTAAAGACTAGGTAAATCAGTAGAGCAAGGAGGTGATATCGGTCGAAGATTATATAGTTATATTAGGAATAAAGGATCAAATGAAAATTTTATTTCCCTATTTGAGCACATTTAGCGTATGGCTGATCACTTTTGATTCAACCAGTGCCCAGCACAATCAAGTCAGTATCTACTCTCGAATTACTCCACCAGCTCTTGTGTTGATAAATAGGACTTAACTCCCACCATGACTTGTATGGTATTAACACTATATCAAACAACATAAATTATATACGCAAATATCACAGATTCATGGGAGACCAGTATGTAGCTATATTCATGTTATAATTCAAATTGAAAACTGCTTTGCATGAAAATGCACTGTCCAACCATAGCTCGAGTATAAAAATAGAATGATTTGGTAGGAAGGAAAAGGAATGAAAGGAGAGGAAAGAAAAGAAAATGGTTTTCCCTCTTTCCTTTCTTCGTTTGGTAGGAAGAGAGTAGGAAAATTGGTGGATTTGTACCTTTCTATTCCATCAAAATCCAATCCATCCGAAATGAAGGGAAAACATTTGTTAATTTATGATTTTACCCCCAATTTATGTTTCCTTTCGTATCCATATCTTGTAACATACATAAGGGATTTTTTTCCTTCATTTCCTTCCCTATTCTGTTTTCCTGTCTTCACCTTTTTCCCTTCCCTCTATTTTCCTTCCAACCACAGTGCTAGGAATATTCTCCTCATACGAAGTACCGCTATCCTCAAAACAGAACTTTCTGAACCATAACCTTCAAGTGTAATGCATAAGTATCAAACATCCCCAGACATGTTGATCCCACATATAATAGTAGCAGCCAATGTTTTAATAACCGAACCGGTCATTGAACGATTCAACCGACCTGTTCAATCTTTATTGATTGAGTTTTAAATCTAGTAGTAAATAGTAAATACATATTAAATGTGGTAAACACACAACAAAAAATGACAGTTGACTAAGTGGTTAAGGCTTTAACTATCATTCAATGGGTTAGAGGTTCAAATCATATCATTTACAAATATTTTAAAAATAAAATAATACTTAAAAAGTCAAATCAGGTTCAAAGAGTCAAAATCCGGTATTCCAGTTTAATAACCGGTCCAACTACCGGTTTGATAGTCAAACGGTGTTTTAATTTTTTGGATCGGATAGGCAGCCAGCTTCCTGGTTCAAGCAGCCAGTCTGGTACTGACAACAATGGTACCAGCTTACCATTAAGCTTATATGAATTACAGGCAGGGAAGAAACCAAATCATGGATAATAGATTGCAAGATAAAATTCTTTTAAGTGCTATATGTACCTACAGGCTACAGACATAAAATAACTAAAACAACAAACAAAATTTGAAACTTCAGTAAACTATTCATGAGGCATCAATTTGTTAAGCTACAAATCCAGCGCAAGTAAACCATATAATAGGAAATATTCTGAATTACTTGCTCAGAAAGCTAAGAAAATTGCATACCAACCCCTATAAAAATTACAAATATCACAAAATCCAGCAGTAACTTAAAATAAATCTTTTAAGATCAGAATTATGGGTTTAAGGTGAAATTGATGATGAGTAGTCAATTTTTACATGGTTTTTTGGTACCTACTACAACTCCACCTAAATATTACTTTTTTCTCAAATCCTATTTCATTTAGTAAAAAATCAGCTTTCACCAATTACTGATTTAAATTCAACTCATCCCACAAATACAATATGAAGAATGTGATCCAAGATATATATGCAAATAATTATAAAATGCAAAAGAAACCAAATAGCATCTGCAAGGCTAGCAAGTTATAAAACAAATACACAAAGAGGTTAGAGGAATATATGCATTTAATTGAGTGAGAAGAGGTTAGTGAGGAATAAATGCAAGTTATAAAACAAATACCTAAAGCAGTTAGAAGTCTCACCTTTCTTTACACGGACAAACTTCCCTGAGTGAGACCGACGGACATGCCTCACTGCAACACCACCAGTTGGCGCCTTGCCACCAGCAGGAACCTTTAATTGATGATCAGAAAGCAAAGAAGTCGGGGATTTCGGAGATGATGACAATCTAGGGGATGCTAAAGGATTCTCCACATTTTGACTCGCAATTTTCAGCATTTCCCTTTGTTCACCAGTAAGAAATCCCTCACCTGACGCCATTTACTCTTTCACCAATTCTATATGCCTTCTAAAAGTTTAAGAAAAATAAAGCTAAAAAGTTAACATTATTAAAAAAAAAAAGCAAGTAATTGCTTTCTCTTAGATTACACTATTTTCGCATCAACACATATTTAATTGGAATAAACAATTAATTAAAGAAATCTTGATTAGCAGTGAAATTTTTTTAAAAGCAACCGCGAAATAACGGTAAAATGCAATAACATCTCATCGATTAAGTAAGATAAACCGGTCTTTTAATACGACCGTAACGATTACATTCAACACTCTGCTTTCCTTCATTTTCCCAGCAACCAAATATGACGACCAGAACAAAATCTACCAAAAGAAAAACTAAAGAAAAGGATAAGAATGAGCAAATATACCTGTTTTCTTGTGTAAAACTTGAAAAAATGAAAAACGAAGTAAGAACCCCTAATCCGATCCTTCTGTTCGTGGCCCGGATCTGAAGCCAAAACAGGAGAAAACCGGATCTCTTAACCGGAGCTCAGGTTCCAGTCCCCCTAATAAACGGCGATGGAAAGAGAAGGAAAAGATCCCCAAAAAAGAAACCCTAGATCAAAGAAAAAGGGTCGTTGGATCCAAGTTTCGGGTCGGAAAATCCCTTAAGAAACAGAGAGAGAGAAAATGGATGAGAGTGAAAAGGAGGGCTCGAGAGAGAAGGGGATATAATATATATATATATATATAGGGAGGCTATGGTACGGTTACAGGTACACGTCACCAAGGAGAGAAGAGGATGTTATCGTTTTTTTTGTCCCACGTGGCATCGTTGCTATACGGCACGGATTAAAGTGCTGGTTCTTATATACGAGAATTCTTATATAAGTTATATTCATATGTTCGTATTTTCTTTTAGGGTTAAATATTAAATTAGCCTTTGTATTCTAGGTTTTTGTTTTGTTTGGTATTTGATTTTTTTTTTTATCATTTTGATACTCGAACTTTTATGTCGTCAATCACATTGGTCTTTTATCCTAACATCGTTAATTAATGGCTGATTAGGCAAAAATATAACTAATCAGAGTCTGACACGTGACAAACTTGTCATATCATTAGTGTCACGTCATCATGAATAAAAAAATTCAAAACAAAATTATAAAAACCAAAATAAAAAATTGATTTTTTTTAATTTCGAAATAAAAAATCATAACAAATCAAAAGATAAATTTCAAAATTAAAAAAATTAAAAAATATAAAATATAAAATATAAAAATTTCAAATTAAAATAATATATATGAAAATTCAAAATTTAAAAAAATAAAAATAAAAATTTAAAAATTAGCTTTTTTTTTTAATTTTTATTAAAAACATTCAGATTTTTTTTTCTTATTTTTTAATTTTTTTTATAGATTTTTAAATATATATATATAAAGTTTTCGATTTTATAATTTATTTTGAATTTTGGTTTTTTATTTTTATTTTTATTTTTATAATATATATGAAAATTGAAAATAAAAAAATAGAAAATTAAATTTAAAAATAGATTTTTTTTTAATTTTTTCATTTTATTAAAAAATTTCAGATTTTTTTTCTTATTATTATTTTTTTTTTTTACAGATTTTTAAATATAGAGATATATATATATATATATATATAGAGTTTTCAATTTTTATAAATTTTTTTGAATTTTTTTTATTTTTTTTTATATGATGACGTGACACTAATGATGTGACAGTTTTGCCATGTGTCAGGCTCTAATTGGATTTTTTTCCCAGTCAGCCATTAATTAACGGTGTTAAGACAAAGGGCCAATGTGAATGACGGCATGAAAGTTCGAGTACTAAAGTGACAAAAAAAATTTCAAATACCAAACAGGCAAAAAACATAAAGTACATGAGCTAATTTAATATTAAACCCTTTTTTTAACATAATTGTATTTAAAATATTATATATTTATAAAAAAATTGACACAATATAATTGTATTATATAAATTTTGATACATTCATATGTTTATGTCGTGTTTATATTATTTTTTTATATCATATTTATATTGTATCCAAAATTATCAAATCTATTTTATACTAGTGCATCCGACCGAGTTAATAATATTAATATCAAGAATCGGTTTGGATTAGGGTTTGAGAGCCTCTACAGATAACCAACTTGAATTGCCTAAATTGCCTTTTTTTTTTTTTATTATTAATTTTGTGAAATTCTTTCTTGTTTTCTTTGCTTGGCTAGAAATTCCCAATCCAAAAAATTGGTAAAACTGTTATATCCATTCATATCTTTTGATTTAATAATTTATACTATACATAAAACTTTTGATTAAGTTGATCATGACACTGATTCAATCTAGAAATAAATAAATAAAAAACTATATATATATATGTAAAATTTAAAATACATATATTACTCAAAATTTTAAATAAAAACATATTTTAAAAAAATTATCCACTTCCTAAAATACCATCACATTTTCTTTAACATAACTTTCTTTTTCTTTTTCTCATTTAATTTAATTTTATTTTCTTCAAAATATTCACATAGTGAATTGTCATATTCTAGTTTTTATAATGCTTGACTAATACATCAGATATTATTAAAATTAAATAAGTATTATAACATATTTTTGTTGTAAGTTTTAGTCAAACAAAATTAAAGACATAAACAAATTACTTTTAACAAAAATATATATAATTTTAGAGAATAATAAGTCAATGAAAACAATTTTCATGCATATTTTGATCTTGAAAATTTGGGTTTCTAAAATATATATTTTTTATATTTAAAATTATTAAAAAATAATTTTTAATTACTTAAATTAAAAATTCAACAGTCTACGTATCACACGTCTAACTAAATTATTGCTTGAATTTTTGGAATGGATTTCAAAGCAAGTGGCACCGACATGTACATGGATTTATTTGTATATGTGTGAAAGACAAAAAGCAGCTTCTGAAAATCAATAAGAAAGGGAGAAGAAAAACAAATATAAAAACAAAGGTGGGTTTTAAGTTGAAACAAAGACAAGATAAGATAATGTAGACATGGATTTAAATAATAATCGCAAATCATTATTTTATAATTTTGATTTTTTCGACGTTAATATTAATCATGATATTTATTATAATTAATCGCGATAATATCTATTACGTCTGTAATTAATAAACAAAACGTAAATGAAAACACATCCGCAATCTTAAATGTATTTGAGGATTAGAAAAAAGTTTATGGAAAATAATTAAGAAATATTAGATATAGAGTAGACAGGCAGGCAGGCAGGCAGCCAGAATGCGGCCAATGCCAGGCAGCTTAACGAATTTAAAATCACCAAAGAAGAATAGATGGAGAGGAGAGATTCAGTGTACTCATATATTAAAATAAAGGCATTGATTAGTTGATGTCCAAAATTTGGTTGAGCAAATGAATTTTTCTAGTAATTAAATTCTACAATTTTTTTTTTCTTTTTTTTATAAAAAGCAATAGACAAAACTTGCTCAGCATTACTGCATTAGTATGGACCTTAATTCTTACAAAATCAGTGATTCCTTCCACACTTTGCATTACAAATACAGGATATGCACTGCTCTGAGCTCTCCTCTTCTCTTGATATGTCAATTACTCAGTGCCATTAGAAATTTGCTACAAAACCAGTAGAAAAAAACGATGACAGATACAAGATATATGTAGATAAAAGTACTAGTTGTAGTTGAAAGCTATGTTGCTCCGACTTATCATTTTTCTTGAAGTACACGTTTTCGACACCCGTGTCCGATGCATATCCGGATATGGATATGGGGATATAATCCTCCAAGGACCCACCAAATACATGAAAATCTTTGAAAAAAATTGAATATACCCGTGTCGGACACATACCCGTATCCAACATTCACACCCAAGTCCGAGTAACATAGATTGTAAGTTGCCCTTCTTAAGCTACAATAAGTTTTTTTTGTTCTTTTTTTTGGTGCAATGAACTTAAGGAAAGAAATCAAAAGAAACTACAGAAGCAACACTAACATCTAAGAATTCTGGGGAATCCAACTCCAGCAGAATCCTACTGTTTAGAAAGGATTTGCAAAATATAAAAACATAAATGAGGCTGAGCTAAAAGTAGTCATTAACTCCCACAGCCTCTCCTAGGGTGCTAACAGGCATTGAGCAGATAAAATATATTCAGAGTTGAACATAGTGATCATCCATATACAAAATCAAGCTGCCAAATTTTTTGAAGGTCCAGTGCACCTGATTCCAGTTGCTAGATGACAGATAATCCGTCGGGGTCATGCCTTTACCTTGCAAGTTGATGGCTCAATGCTCTCAGTAATTCTTCTCGGTGCTTGCTTAAAATCCTTTGGCTCTTGTATGAAAGATTCATAACTGAATCTGGCCTTCACTAGAAGTTTAAAAATAGAAGATTACCCACTATATTTGGAGTCCAACATTTGGACCAGTTATCAAATATTGGGATGTTATTCAATTAGATTGTGGCTATATGACATCCATCAAGATTCCTGAAATAAAAATGCTTTAATGTCATCTACCAAGAAAGTAGAAACCAGCATTACTGCATTAGATAGCAAGTCAAGAATAAATAGGACAAAAAAAAAAATTTATTAATTAAGTTATAATTGTTTCCCCTGAATTCATGATTTGATTTTTTCTCTTGCTAGGGCAGAATCTTTAGTTATTGCTTCAACAGATAGACCATGAGAACCTGAAACATAACACTGATTCAACCAAAATTCTTTTGGTCATCTCCTCATCCTTGTACTGCCTATGACAGGAATCAACTTCATATACTTGGCATGTTCTTTATTCTTTGCCATAAATGACTGAATCATGAGTAAGAACTTTCTGATCTATTGATCAAACTGTGACTCAAAAAATATTCATTTGTACTTTATTTTTGCTTCAAATGCTACTTACCATCTCACTGACTATGTTCTTGCATAAAATATTATTTTTCCCCTCTTGGTTGATATCCATAATCATCTATAAAGGGCTTTTCTCAACTATATGACTTGGTTGGCTTGTATGGAGAAAGGAATGAGGAATACTTGGCAGGTTACCTAGCCTAAAGTGGGAATGGGCATCCATAAGGTTCATTAAACACTGACCTACTGACCTACCAGCTACAATAGACCTAAGCTAACTTCTTTTATCATTATTATTATTTTTTATCAAAGCTAAATTCTTTTACTAGTGGCATTCTCATGCTTGTGAAGAATGAAACCAATCAATCGATTTTATTAACAAAGAGAACTCAGGTAACCAAAGAATATTCATGCATATCAAATCTGAATTCAGACAATTACCTCCTAGTTTTCTGTTGATACCAGATCACATTCACAGATAAGCTGTCGCCAATCTAGTAGCTGGTTAAAGGATCAGAGCAAAATTTTTGAAGTCTTTTGTTACAAAAAGACACACTTATTGGTCACAGAATGCTGATATCATATTTTGGTGGGATAAAGGATCAGAGCAAAATTTGATGCCTTTCATCGAAAAAACCAACTGAGTGCTAACACTTGATCATTGCCATCTGATACCATATCCTGGGATAGATGACATCTCATGCAATCTCAAAACTTTTCAAACCAAAGGGCAGTAATAGACAAGATAGACAGTCTCCAAAGAAAAATCAACAGTGACCAACTAAGCTGTCCTATAATGCAAAACTGGCATCATTGCCGACCACCATGAGCAACATCAGGAGTTCTACGATGCTTTGTCTTGTTCTTCCAGAATTCATCTTTCTTCGTCTTCCTCTTTGCTTTCACCATCCCCATTTTGCTATTAATTATACCAAGTATAGCACTCTTGTCCCTCTTGTTCTGTTTTGCAGCTTTTACATCCAATATTGCTCTAAGCTTTTCATAGGACTTGACATCTGGAACTTGCCCATTTTTTACCATCTCCTTGTGATAATAGAATGCCCTTTTAAAGTCACGAACCCGAACAAAGGCATAGATCATGGTTGAATAAGTGACAGAATCAGGTTTTAAATTAAGAGCTGCCATCTCTTTTAACAGTTGTGGCAATTTTTGGTGTTGCCCTCCACGTGCATATGCATTCATCAGCATATTATATGTCATCACTGTTGGTTGCAAGCCAATCTTCCCAAATTCAGAAATAACATCCCTTGCTTCTATGTATTGACCTTGTTTAGCAAATCCATCGAGAAGAATGTTAAAGGTAACCCGTGTGCCTTCAATTTTTTCACTGATCATCAACTTCCAAACTTTCATCAATGTTTGAGTATCACCCACACGCCTAAATGCATCCAATAGAGCAGTGTATGTTTCAATGGAGGGCTTAATTCCATCTCTCTGCATGTCCTTAAATGCTGTATAAGCTTTCTCATGCCAACCACTGGTGGAATAAGCATGGATAAGAGATGTATAAGAATGTGCAGTGGGTTTTATACCAACTTTTTTCATCCTCAAGAATGCATTTGCAGCCCTGTCACTCATCTTCTTCTGCCTCCCATACGCGCTAATCAGGCAAGTATATGATTTGACATTTGGTTTCAAACCCAAATCCTGCATTTCTAGCAGCAGCTTCTCAACAATCTCCGGCTGCATTCTTCGGCTGTATGCATCCATAAGTATGTTAAAGGTAACCGATGTGGGCATAAGGCGTTTTGCTTTCATCTCAGCAAAGAGGCCTTCCACTTCCTCAATTTGGTTTGATTTACCATAAGCATCCATCAAAGTGTTGTACACTATGGTATTTGAAGAAACCCCTTTCTTCTCCATTTCTGATTGGATAATAAGGGCTTCATTCTTCAGCCCTTCATCACAGAATGACTTTATTATCGCCCCCAAAACTTCAACACTCCATTTTACTCCCTTCCTGTTCATTCTGTCAAAGAACTCCCACGAATCTTTTGCACTACGCCCTGTTTTCCTCATAACTGTAATAATTGTAGAGCCTGTAACATGATCTGGTTTGACATTGTTTGCTTCCATTGCCTCATAAACTTTCCAAGCATCATCATACCTATATATAAGTTGTAAAGAAATAAGACAATGCTACTCCTACCAGTTTAATAAAATAGCAAAGAACTGTTATCACCAAGCAACCACATTTATATAAAAGCTCCCAAAAACTTACCTTTTCGAGCACAAAAGCCCCGAAATGGCAGCATTATAAACATGAACATCTCTAAAAGCCTTACTCTGCGGCAAATTCCTAAACAAAACCATCAACTTATCACCCATTCCCGCTCTCCCCAAAACCGGGAACAGAACCGAACAAGCTCTTGGCGTAACAAGAGAAGGTTCCTGCAACCCCATCCATTCAAAAAAATACAAGCACCCCAAAAGAAGACCTTCCTTTCCCATCAACAACAACACTTCCAAGCACTCTTTTTCACTCAACTTCCCTTGATAACCTCCCAACAACTCTCCCAATGTCGAATTCTCCGGTAAGTTCTTCGCAATTCGTACAATTACTCCCACAATGCCATCAGGTAGTTCGGTGGAGTCTTCAGGCGTAGAATCTGTTTGTTGTTTTGCTTCTGACAATATGTCTTCTCCATCAGGCTCAGGTTCAGAGTCAGACTCGGGGTCAGGTAAGGATCGAATATCCGGCGCGAGGTGCCAAGAAGAGCGGCGGTTCTTTTGGAGGGACAATTTGCCTTGCCGCGGTGGGTCAGGATTTGAGGGGCGCGACTTGAAGAATCTGATAATTGGGTCCTCTTCTTCTTCTTCTTCTTCTTCTTCTTCCTCAACTTCAAGTTCTGGGTATTTTGCGTTCTCAATTTCTAGCTCTTTTTGTTCAGGTTCCTGAAGGAAAGGAAGGAAAATAGGGGAGGTAGAGTGAGAAGTAGAAGAAGAAGGAGGAGGAGGAGGAGTTGCAAAAATGGAGAATGAAGGAAAGGATTTTGAAGTGGATAGAAAGAGAGGAGGTTTCAAACAAGGATTATTTAGGAAGTGAGTGTGACAGATGAAGGGGAATGAAGAACACAAGGTTAACTGAGACATGGACATGGCTACTTACTGGCTAATGCCAAATGGTTTTTTTACGCAGATATTTCAGATTTTCAGTTCAGTGTATAAGCTCATCTTAGCGATGTGCCCTTAAAGAAGGAGCTTGCTCCGGGCTGGGCTTATAAAACGCACCGTTTAGGTGGTTGATAAAGGAACGACATTGAGCCGTTCGTTTCGGGCCTGGAAGGATCCATTTACGAATTATTAGCGTTTTCGCTAAGATGCTTCGTTGGTCCTATAAATTACTACTTACTATAATAATTCTCCCGATTCGCCTTCGGGAGTTTTTTTTTATTAAAAAAAATACTAAATTAAATAATATTATCAATAAATAATAATAATTTTTTTGGATAAGTAAATAATATTAATTTTGATGATAAAATAAACATAATTATTTTAAATATAAAAAAGTCAAAATAAAAATAAAAATAAAAGTAATATTTAATAATATTATTCTTTAATTTTTTTACATTTTAATACTTAAACATTAAAAAAAAAAAAAAAAAACAGAAAACTAAACCATGTTAGGCCTTTGCGGAAGCAGGAGATTGTAAAACCTATCATACAAAAAGAAACTTAAACACAGCATGTTAAAGTTGGATGACCGAAGCTGCTGATAGGTAACTATCCACTATTATATTTAAGAATTTATATTTGATTGAATTAGATGATTAAATTTTTTTAAAAATAAATATAGATAATTTTAATTTTAATTAACATTATTTGATTTACTGACAGCTGTGGTGTAAATGAAACACTTGTGCTCGCAAGCTACTATTGAGTTCGGCTCGATCATTGTCGAGTCGAGCTTGAGCAGCTCAAACTATCAAGTGAACCAAATCTAAGTATCCTAATACTTGACTCAAGTAGTTTGCATGCCTAACCGATTTTTTTATTTTTAATTAGTATTAAAAAATCTCAATCCGAACCGAACTCGAGTTCTAACACAAATAATCAAATTTGAAATCAAGTATGAAAAATCGAACTCTTTTTTTATTAAGTAAACGAGCCTAATCGAACAAGCTCGAGTAATTCAATTTTTATCTCAAATCAAGCTCGAGTTTTAAAAATAAAACTCGATCGAGCTCAAATCAAATCAAATTTCAAGTCTTGAATTTCAAGTCGAGCTTCTTACAACTTGAACTCAACCCGGTTCGATTACATCTCAAGACAGTATATAAATATATATACTATTAATGCATCAAATATAAACTCTATATTTAAATCCGACACGTTCCTTGCGTGCATAAATGATGTTATTAAAAACTTTGCGTTGAGGCTGTGAACCATAGGCAAGCCACTCCTCACGAAACAAAGCCCAATTTCAGACTAGAAGTTCAATCCAATTCTTCAAGAAACATAGGGGTGGGAGCAACAAAGTATCAGAAAACAAATAATTATCCTTTTATAATCAGTTGGCAATTGGCAATAATCTCAATGGACAAATCCCTAGCAAAAGTTTCAACAAGAAGAAATTCATCTTCATTGAATAAAACTGGCTTTGAACTTTCATTAATGATGCAGCATAGCATAAGACAGCCGAGATTAATTGTTTTTGGCTATACATAGATCTGCCCTGTCTATGCTTCACTTTTTTTGAAGTATCCGTGTCCGACGCATATCCGGACATGAGTATGAAAATATGATCCTCCAAAGACTTTCCAAATACATGAAAATCTTGAAAAAACATTAAACATACCCGTATCAGACACTCGTATCCGAATCCGAGTAACATATCTCCCTAGTCCCTTCTAACATGTTGATCAAGATTTGGTTTTATATGTTTATATACTTACAAAAATGTGCAAGACATGAGAGTACTTTGAAGCTTCTAAGAATCCTCTATAAACTTGCTGCTAATGCCATAAATGGCAAGGAAGCTACTTGGCAGTCGAGCAAGGAAGAACCCAATCCACCAAGTGTGGCCTGCGTCGTTGATAAGTCATCTGCCAAGCCTGCAGTATTCATGTGGGTTAGAATGTAAAACATTTGAACAAGATTTAGATTAGTCTCAGCAAGAAACAAACTTCTAAGTAGTGTAGCTTTTTTTAGCTTATATGTTAGACAAGGAAATAGGATCAAACTACTCCTTAAAGAACTCGTAGACGCCGTTAAGATCAGTTTGCATTTGATATTAAACACTAAACATAAAACAGTAATATTTGATGTCAGACCACTCTTCAGCACAAAATTGAAATTACAACATATCCATTTGTGTCAACTTTTGGCACTCATAGATGCAAGCATGGTGCACGTCAAGAAAAACTCGATAATGCTGGAGTAGATAACCTCGAACAAGTATGAACTTGAAAATTTGATTGACGGGAGACTTAAAAAATAGAAAACCGGAATCGGAACTAACACCGAATAGCTAACATCAGCGAACACATATAGCTTTTGTTCTAATAGGTGTACTTTCCATCTAATTCTCAAGAAAATTCAACATTAATGTCATTACCTTCTTTAAGGGAAACGTAGGGGTTCGCCAACAAAGTACCTCAGAGTTCTCCCTCAATCTGCCAAAAAGTGTAAACGTGAGGATAAAACAGTCGAACATGCCTTCGCATAAATACCATCATGCATCTCTCGAAAATGAAAAGACAAGAACGCAGTAACATTTCTTTGTAACTTCTTACCTATCCTCATTGTCGGAGCAGCAGAAAACATAGGGGTCATTGGAACAAAGGGGGTTTTCAAAAGATGACACCCCGGGAATCGATAAAGCAAGTTTGTTTTCTTCTTGGTTAATCGTAGAAATCGTTTTTGCGCTGTCTGACAAATGCACATTCTTCTGAGGCCTCAATGCTCTAGGGAAACAATTCGGCTGATAATCCGGCTCTTGAACAGAGAGAATCTGGCATTCACAGTCCCTTCCTTCTCCTTTCGAAGAATCAACTCCATATGCAGGAATCAAAGATGTATCGTCTCGTAATGATCCACAAGATGGGGTTGCCCCGGTACTCAGTATGTTTCCTTCACTATTTCTGAAAGCCCTAACCACTTCCCTTCCATGAGAACAGTTATGAGGTATTTCAAACCCATGATCAGAGTAATAAGTTAAAATAGGTCTGTCACTTATTATAGGTTTTTCAGAGGCATACTGTGAAACTTCAGAATCAGTTCCGCTTTTGGTAGATGATCTCGACTTCAGATGCAGCCTGCGCGAACAACTAAACAAACTAAAAGATGGTTTCCTTACTTTTGCACACTTGGACAATGGATCAGTAACAGAAAGATTAATCCGAATCTCCACATTTGAGCCGATTATCAACTGAAGTGAACTTGCAATATGTTTCCATGATTTTTCAGCCCTAGACACATGACTAGGATGGCGGAATTCTAGTTCAGCAACAGCTAGACCTGAATTCAGATAAATACTAGATCATCACCAATGGAATTAGAAAAGCTATCATTTACCATATCAAAAGCTCATAGAGGAAATACTAAAAAGGAAGAGAAATTCTCTATGCAAAGTATGGAAAACATAGCAAAACCAATGAGTACAAAACTAACATAGATTACAAGAAAAGCACTAAAACTTGGTAGCAAATTCCTATGTTGCTCCTACTCTTCATTTTTCTTGATATAACCATGTCCGACACCCGTGTCCGATGCATATCCGGACATGGGTATGGGGGTATGATCCTCTAAGGAGCCTCCAAATACATGATAGAAAGTGGTGCAGGATTTAATATTTGTACATTGAGTACAGCCAGGCAGTTGAATTTGGATCCTTCTTGCTTTGCTTTGCTCCTCACTACAGCTGTTCGTGCATATGACGGGACCACTCGAACCGCACAAGGTATAGTTCGACTTAATCTCCAAGTGGGACCCCTTGTTCGGTCAACTCTATTCCATGTAGCGGATATCCTATAAACATATAAAATGTTGTCGGACACGGGTGTCGGACACATACCCGTGTCCGACACTCACACCTGAGTCCGAGTAACATAGGCAAATTCTGCAACCACTGCACTGTTTATTGAACTAATAAGAGAAACCAAACAAAGATATCCCGAAAATTATTGTAGCCACAAGTCAACAAAGTTTCTGTCAAGTACAATGATCTGAAATATGATCAAATAAGATAAGGCATGATCAAGGGTGTCAACAGCAATGGATCATAACTGGAGAAAAAGTTCAACATAAAGAGAGAAGTCGTTAATTTCAACGGTTGATGTATCCATGCATCAAACACAGACAAAAAGGGTCCATTAGATCAGAGGTAGATGCCAACATAAGGGATTTTTGAAATTCGGGTTGCTAGATAAGTGCTTGAAACAGGGAATTGCTCATTTGGCAAATAAGGTTTGAAAAGTGAGGCAATTAATCCAGGAGCTAGATCAGGAGCCTGCCTGTCCTTGTTGAAAAAGGTTTATTCTTACGATCAACTTTGTAATTTGATAAATTTGTAAGCCTGTAATGTGAATCTATCCTAGATACTGGTTGAAACCAAAAAATCAGATTCATATACCTTGATTAACACAAAGAGAAGACAACTTCCCTTGTTTCCTCAGAAATTTCTTAAGTGAACTGGATTGGCATAATTCTGTTGCTCTCGTCCATATAGATTCCAGCCTTCTCTCGGAATCATCTTGTTTCCCCAATTTAGAGGAGTTAATGCCATTACACATACAAGTGAAGGAATGATTTGACCTCTCCCCATTGGATGATGTGCTGTTAGAATCACCTTCTGGTTCCAAACAAGAACAGACCTTATATTACAGCTTCTCTATACATTAAATTAAATTTGAAACTTACTGTACAATTAGTACTAATTATAACCATGCTGACCTTTGTGTTGAGCATTTGCCAAACATAATTTTGAATCATTCGTCTCCAGCAAATTAGATTCCGTAGAGCTTAGTTGCAGAAGAGCAACAGTGAGCCAAGTTGTTTGATTCTTTGACACTCTCAAATGCTTCTCCGTTTCCGAAAGTGTTCTAAGTGCATGACTCAACTTCTGCAAGTTCACTTCAGCTGTGATACAATAATTTGCAACACTTAAAACAATAGAATTATCAACCAAGCACCGAGGAGGGAGGGAAAGCGGGTGGGCTGGGGGAAGGAAAAGAAGTGAATGAAAAAGGGTTAACTGAAAGAATCATAATAGTCACTTTATCTCCTCATTTAAGTACTTTTAATTAGTTTTCACCCTTTTTCAACATCCAATGCTCAATCAGCCATGTTGAGCAAAGAGTAGAGTTTTTAAATGTGGGCTATTCCATTATCCATAGAAGCCAGATATTTTCGAAGCAACCCCTTTTTTGTTGGCATATACTCCTAAAGCCTATGTCCGACGCATATCCGGACATGGGTATGTGGATATGATCCTCCACGGACCCTCCAAATACATGGAAATCTTAGAAAAAATTGAACATACCCGTGTCCGACACTCACACCAGAGTCCGAGTAACATAGCCTAAAGCATCAATTCACATAATTATCGAATCCACATACTATAAGTCGAAATAAGGATTTTTAATTAACAATGCGTTGCATGAATATGTGGAACTTACAAGTATGCTTTCCCGAAAACTTTCTTCTGGCTTCAGAACTACCTTCCTCACATTTACCCGCAAGAATGTCCATAATAAGATTTGCCAGCTGTGATATAAGTTGCATAGGATCAATTTTCGATCTCATTAGCTCCCTGGCCCTTATTACTGTATTTGAAGTGTCACAAGATAAAGCCAGATCCAGCAAATCAAGCAATTCATCATCAGAAACAGTTCCAATCTGCCACAAAACTTAAATAACTTAGATGGAAAAAGAAGCACGACAAAAGATAAGAAAAAGAAATTTTCAATCACAGCACTCACAAGCTCATAGGTCAAGGACATTGTGATCTTTTTACCAAGCAAACTCAACTGATCAAGCATCATCTCTGCATCCCTTAGTGAACCATTAGATTTAGCAGCAATGAAGTCTAAAGCAACCTGATCGTAGTCAAGACCTTCTTCGACACAGATTTTCTCCAACCTGTTTGAAATATCAGAATCTTTTATCTTTGGAAAATGATATTTTTGGGACCTAGAAACTGCACTTCTTGGCAGCATATCAAGTTCAGGAGTACTCATAACAAAAACAATGTGCTGAGAAAGTTTTTCTAGGCTGTTTAAAACAGTTGCCCATGTCTCACCATGCAGTAACTGGCACTCATCGATGATGAAAATCTTGAACCGTGAGGAAACTGGAGGGACAACTGCATTCTTAACAAGGGACCTTAATCTATCCATGCGATTGATTCTCAAAGAATCAACCTCCTTGACATCTCTGCTCCTTCCAGAAAAGAACAAAATACATTCTCGACATCGACCACATGGTTTATGCTCCTCTAATGAGAGGCAATTTAAAGCAGCAGCAAAAATCCTTGAGGCACAGGTCTTGCCGGTACCGCGAGGACCATGGAAAAGGTAGAAAGAGGTTACCCTTCCTTTAGAAATGGCACTCAAAAGAGACCTCACAACTACACTTTGTCCTACCAATTCATCAAAAGATTTTGGCCTGAATTTTTTACCAAAGCTCCTAGGAGTGTCTGAATACGGATTAATTTCACCATTAATGCATCTCCAGAAGCTCTGCCCACAAAGAGTTGTCTCACCTATATCTCCAGACAACAAAGGGTAGTCTTCAAAGTCAGAGGAAGGATTTGATTCTCTCAGTCTTGGAGTTTTTGACCAACAGTTGCTCATTCCACATCCACGGTGGTTTCGATCAGCAATATCAACATCTTCATCTACATACAATGAGTTACTACGATTTGAAACAACATCAATGGAAAGGCATGGACTTCCAACACGGCTTGCAACATCACCATTTGCCCCATATAATTTTGATTTCTGTTTAGAAGCACAGTGATTAATTCTCTCCATTGGCGAGGATCCTATCATTGGTCCATTGCATGAATCTACATCCTCCATAGAATTACAACTAGATGTAATGCATGTCAAGTTCATACCTTTATCCTTAAAATTGCTATTATATCTTTCACCCAATGGTCTGTTTCTGTGAACCTCTTCCTTGTTTAATCCATAATCCTTAAAATCACCATTAAAATCATCTGACTCACCTACCTGCTTGGCCCTAACAGGAGAAGCATTGTTCCCTACCTGTTCAACATTCTCACATGAGATCAACTTAGAGTTAGAATTTTCTGGAACAGAATGCAACCTTAAATCATAACCTTGCTCCTCTCTTCGTCCATCAAATCCTAAATATTCCGGGCCTCGTAGTTCATTACGCTCGGAACCGGGTTCCGTGCAACCATTCACAAATTGCAAAGAAATCCCATTGCTTGAATTCGTTTCCCATTTGACATTGTCAAACAAAGACGAGAATTTGCTCATAGAAGTAGTGGAAGGATCCCTTAGTGACCTCACTCTCCTAAGTGCTATAAGGGTTCTCGAGATTGGTATATCAACAGAATGTCTGCGTCCATCCATTCTTTTCAAAATAACCAAAGATATGTTATAGAATAAGTATCAAAATAGCGTTCTTTGCTTCAGCATAAACTCATATTACAGGATTTAGTAACATGACATGGATTCTCAGCCTGAAAGAACAATTAAAACAACAAAATAATCAGTAGAGACATTGAATTATTAACCATTAAACATTCTACAAGCAAACTAGAAAAATGAACATATCAAAACCAGTATAGAATCTCCATATGTTTCATTTTCTGAAAATCCCAGGTTTGTAAAACCGGGAAAAAAAAAAAAGGACCAAAATGTTTCAGAAAACCAGTTTTTTCTTTCAAATCAAAGCACCAAAACCTTCTAAGATTATCTCTTCAGAGCACATTCCACAAAAATCCCACAAACGAGCAAAGAACCATGTCATTTTCATCAGATATATCCACTTAGAGCATCTAAAAATGTGCATGGTAAATGAACACCCAAAATCCAAAAATGCAGTACATTTTTCCTCTACATTTATTAAAAGCAAACAGAAAAAAGGTAAAACCTTTGACATTAGAGAAGCAGAAAAAAAAATCACAAAACCATGGGGAACCATAGCCTAGAAAACACAAACAAAGACTAAAAGGCTGGAGCTTTGCATTAAATAAAAGAAAACTCCATTCAAAGTTCAAGAATCTAGAATTCAAATTTCATAGTAACTAAAAAAAAAGTCTAAAACAAATAAAAAAATATATAGCTCAGAAATAAAGAAATGCAAGTAAAAACAAAGAATGCAGAAAAAAAGAGGAAGTTGAAAAAACAATGTCAGACCTGTAGGATGGAATATATATGGAAATGGGAAAGGAGAGAAAGTCTCAACTCTCAACTCTCAAGGTATCGAAGTTTACGAAATTTGAAAGAGTTGGCGTAAAAAGCGGGATAACATTATTTTTTCTAAAATAAGAAAAACCCAAAGCCTAAAAGAATCAGAAAGTGTACTAGTCTTGGTGGTTGAGCTCTTTGGATTGTTTCAAGTAGAAGATAATAGACTAGCAATGGAAGAACAAGACAGAAGGGAAGAGGATGAAGATGAAGATGAAGAGAAGGATAAGTGGCAAATTCGTAAATGTCATTAACGAGTACGGGTGTTAATAAATAATGAAATATGACCTGTTTGTTTGTAAGGAAAATTTTTATTTATAATTTTCTTTTGCCAGAAATTCTTTTGTTGTTTGTTCCATCTGCTGCAGAGTGTTGCAGAGAGGAGAGAGGTGAGGGAAGTGAAGATAGGGGGCGTGTCGTGGTCTCGACCAGTGAGCTTTAAGACAGGGGTGGTTTCGTCATTTTCAAAACTAGGCGGTTTTAGTTAGTTTTGTGGGGTTTTAAATGAGGCAAAAGTTAGAGGAAAATATACGAGTTTAGAACGGTTTTAATTGAATTAATAAATTAAAATTTAATTCGATTAATTCGTTAATTAAATAAATATTGATTCAATGATTGATTTTTAATTAATTCGATTTGATTAAATAAAATTAATCTAATTGATCATATTAATTAAAATATACTAAATTTAATTTTTTTTATGTTTTTTAATTGTTTTAATATGTTTGATATTTGAATTTTTTTATAATTTTTTTATGTTTTGCTTATAAACTTTAGTTGATTGAATATATTATTACGGATGGATTACAATTAGGTTGTTTTAATATTTTAGTTTGATAAAGTCATATATTAAAAATAAATTATTAAATAAATTGAATATTTATTTTAATTAATAAAAAATTAACCTAATTAATCAAAATAATTTTGATTTAGTTAATTCAGTTCTTAAACTATTAAATTCCGTTAACAATTAATTTTTTTTTATTAACTCGGTTAATTATAATTTGAATAGATTATTAATCAAATTGACCGTTTCAACATTTCATATGAGTTGGCTTGGAATTTGTCAGTTTGGAAAAAGAAGCAAAGGAAAGGAGTGAAACACGAACTAGAAAGTAGAAACTAGACAACAAGTGTACATAATCCTGGGTCCACTTTATATATAGTAAAGGACTTTTCAAAGCTGTTAAAAAAACCTAACAATTTCTCTTCAGTCTTGAGTCCCTTTGACGTCTGATTTTCTAAACAGCTGCAGTACACTTACTGTACTTTTCCATTGCTGTTGGATGGATGGAGAGCGGATCGGATATTTATATTTTTTATATTATTTAAATTTAAAAAATTATTTTAAAATTTGAATCCGCATATTATTATTCGAATTTTAATCCGAATTCGAATTAAATAACATTATTCGTCAGATAAAATCAAACAAAATTTATGTGTTTTACAAATAAGCGGATTCGGATTCGAATATCCGAATCCTCAGAAGTAATGTGGATTCAAATAATGGATATCCGAGATTTTATATCTGTATCCGTTTCGAATCCGCTGTCGATAGTAATTATAATATCCGAATCTAACTTTTATTTAAATCCGCAAATAACGAATCGAATATTTATGAATATTCGAATCCGTATTTTAAATTGCCCGGATGGCTGTGGTCCTCAAACTCCTCATTTCGTCATATTCATTAAAAATGTTTCAGAAAAATGCTAGCTGGGTTGTCTACTCTCTTACTTTTTACAGTGGGATGAAAACAACCCAACTTGAAGAAACCAGATAACAAACAAACACACTTTTAACACGTTCAGCTTTCTTTTGAAGGGTTGATCTTGATCGATCTCTCCAGTTGTTTATTTGTTGATTCTTTTTTACGGTGATAAGAGGAATTTAAATAACGATCATAACGAAACGTTACGATTGTTATTTAATTATTTTAGTTATTTTTATTGTACATATTCATAATCGATATTTATCGTAATTGATCGCGATAATATTAATTACTTCCACAATCACGATAAGACCATAATTTAAACGACAATTTCTCTGAGAGAAAGAAAATCTAATGATCGATATTTGCTCTTCTTGGTTCAGTACTTGAATTGAATGAAATGATAATAATTGAGTTGTATAATTACTATTCATGCGTTGGGAATCCCAAGAATTTTAACCCTTTTAGCCAATAGGGTAGTGAAATTTTTTTGGATTAATTTAAAAAATATGCTCATATAATAAATTAAAATTATTTAAAAAAAATTAAAAAATTAAAAATAATTAAGAAGGATATTGTAAAGATAAAATTACCTTTAATAAAAAAAAATTTCTTTTATTTTTTAATTAAAAAAATAATTTTTTTGAAAATAATTTGTTTTATTTCTAAAAAATAAATATTTAAATATTTTTATTTTTTAATTTACTTTTTTAATTAAAAATTTTAAAAAAATTAAAATTAAAATTAAAATTTTTTATTTTTTAAAATTTTAAAAGAAATAAATATTTAAATATTTTATTTTTTAAATTTATTTTCAATTAATTTTTTTTAAAAATAATATTTTCTTAATGGGAGGAGAAAAGAAAAAAAAAATTCATTAAGAGTAATTTTGTCTTTATAATATCTTTCCTAATAATTTTTAATTTTTTCATTTTTTTATAAATAATTTTAACATATTAAATTATTTAAAAATAAAGTGATTATTAAAAACATGTTTTTCAAATTAACCCATTTTTTCTTTTTCTTTTTTCTTTGTAATGTAGTTTAGTTCTAGTTAAGTTAATTGCCAATGCACCCATTCATTGGGGAGAGAGAATCAAATAAAGAACCGATAACATCGAAGAAAACCCATTTTGAGGTGAAAAATTAATACCAGTAACATAATTTTTCAGCTAAGAAACAGTACTTATATTACTCCTATTAGCTTCCCATGCAAATACAGTACCCAAACTACCCATTATGAGATATCCCTTTGAGTTATCTTTGTTCTAATTTTTTTATTTATTTTTTAAATATTCGTATTCGATATCATATCCGACGTGATATGAATATAAAAATATAATCTTTCAAATAAATAATAAATCCGACACTCAAATTCATTCGTTTTATGTTTGAAAACATGAATTTAAAAATTTGGATTTGGATTTCATTTGCTATATAAATTGTGAAAATGAAATGCATACATTATGTATAAATTAGTTAAGACACAATATGATTATATATTTAAAAAGTATAAAAACATAAATTTCAAATTCAAAAAAATAGCTATAGATATTTCAAATTTACCATTAAATAATCATCCAACAAATCTATAGATTTGAAATATAAATATCAATGTTACTTTTATATATGTTTTATTCATAATTTATATTATTTTTAAATTTTAATTTATTTTTAAAAATTTAAATTTTCAAACGGATAACCGAGTAAAGTAATAAATGTGGTTTTATCAAAAACTAGAGGAAAATGAAAAAAAAAAAAAAAAAAAAAGTAAGTAAAGTAGAGTAGAGTAGAATAGTGTTTAGCAGATGAACTTCATTTACTCGGAGGAAAAGAAGTTAAAGAAGAAGCAATAAATGGTAAAATCAGAAGCAGCGCCCGCCCAAAGTCTATTTTATTTAGGAATATAATAAATAGTGTAGATTTGAATATTTATAATTATTCGATTTATTTTTTATGAATTTAAATATTGTGAATTCGAAAATTTGAATTCGGATATTAGAATTATTATCCGCAACGGAAATAGATATAAAATTTCGAATATTTATTATTCGAATTTGTATTATTTATACGGATAACGGATTCAGATATCCGAATTCGCTATTCGAGTTCGCTTACTTTTGTGAATTCGAATTTGATATCCGAATCCATTATTTATTTTTTTATATATATTTTTTTTAATTTTCGTTGACTTACTGAATTCGAATATTTAACTGATTCGAATATCCGACAAATAATATTATTTAATTTAGATTTAAATAATAATATTTAGATTTAATATAAATAATAAATGAATTCGAATTTTAAAATAATTTTACGAATTCAAATTCAAATTCAAATATTAAAAAAAAAAAAAATCATTCCTATTAATTTTCATTCACCGCTGAAGATATTTTTCCATCTGTGACCGAGTCACGAGTCACGACACGACTCACGTGATTTTTCTTTATTTCTTTCGTTTCTTTGGGAAAACACCGGCCTGGGCTTTATAACTTCATAAGTTCAGGCCTCGTAGTCTTGTTCAATTCAAAGTTGTCGTCTAGCCCAAATTTGGAGGTTCAGTTTCAGCTTAAAATTTTGGGTTCTTTGTTCTAAGTCTACTTTCTGGCTTCTTATATATATATATATATATATATATATATATATATATATTTTATTTTTTTTCAAAGGCTTCTTATATATTCAAACATAAAAACATTCTGAACCCAAGTTTAATTTAATTGATTAATATAATAATTTTAAATATATAATATTCAATAGATTTAAATTTTAAATTTTAGCATATGTAATTTTTTTTTCTATCTTCAAATTACGATCTCTTTTGCAATAAAAAAAATATAAAAACATTGTGAATTGATATTTTTTTAAAGCTGAATTCCAATATTTTGACGATACTGGAATTCGACTTTCAAAATTTTCTTCTTCAATTATCCTTAAATTTTGATTTCTTTTATATAAAAAAATAAAAAATTACTTTTTAACCCTTTTGCTTTTCTATATCTAACCTAATTTAAATTATATCTCAATTGTTATTAGCCAACAGTCACGTGATTTATTAATAAAAAAAATTAAGTTTTTAATTTCAATAATAAAAATTTAATCTTCAATAATCTCAAGTATTTGATTTGATTCAATAATAGAGTACGTGTCAAAGACCAACCTCTCCTCAACATCCTTAGCCAGGTGTAAGGATGGCAATGGAGTGGGGTGAAAGCGGAAATTGCCTTATTCACTTCCGTCTTACTCTTATATGGATGTTGAAAATATCCACATTTATGGATGTCGATTATGTCCATAACCGCTTCACGATGCTCCACTCCGTTGCATCCCAATTTTTATTAATTATTTTTAATTTAATATTATAAAAAATTATATTATAATTTATTCATGAATATAATTTTAATATATATACTAAAAGTATATATAAGATATTAGTATATATATAATTTTAATATATATATATATCTAATATATATACTAACAATATAACAAAAAATATAAAATATTTTGAGGGGTAAGATAGTAATTTCAAAAAACATGACCGGACGGAGCCAATAAGCATTTACCAAAATCATCTCGCTCCACCAGCCCTCTCTTTAAATAAAAAAAAAAACTCTTCGAAACGGATCGGTGCGAAATCCATCGTCGAATCGAATTTTGCCATCTCTGGTCGGGTGTTATCCCATCTAAAGCTAAATGGATCGATTCAATACTAAAAGAGTAAAAGCTCTAAAATCATTTTGTGCATAAGATTTTGTTAACTAATGACTTTAAGATACTTTTTAAAGTTAGTTAATATATTATTTATAATAAAAATATTATATTAAATATAAAAATTGATATTTTTATTTATTATTTTTTAATACATTAAATAAAAATATTATTATATACATAAAAAGTGCCCTTTTCTTAGCAAAATCCTCGTGCATAAACCTGACACAAAATTCAATTTACTCTTATCATAAGCCATTAATGTTCATTGCCTTTTATTTGATCATAAAATCTTTGAAATGTCACCCACTTATGCAACAAAGTCAATTGGATCGCCGTTCATTTTTCATTCAAAGGGAACCTCAATAAAGACATGTTAATTATGAGCTGACCCATGTCCTAGTGAGCATGTTAATTATGAGCTGACCCTTGGCCTGAGTCCTAAATCAATATTAAAAAATTTGGATTGAAAATCGAATCGATCAAATTTTTAATTTTTGAAATTGATTAGATTGATCGGAATGATAAAAATAATTTTAATGTTAATAAATAATAAATATAATTAATAATTAATAAAAATATGTATTTGATTTAATAATATAATTTTTATTATAAAATCAAAATGTTAAAAATTCAAAACTCATTACTTATAAAAAAAATTAAAAAAAAAAATCATGAAAATCTGATTTTATGTATAATATCAGACGAATCACTAATTTTTAATTCAACTAGTTCAACTAATCGAATTTAATTTGATTTTTTATTCACCCCTGAATAACATAAAAGGAAAGCTCATTTTGACCAACAAAAAAGCTTTTTAATTGTATTTAATACAACAGGACCCTCCCTAGGAAACCTCTAAAAGTTCCTAGGAGAAAGAAGATTCTCTACACATTTTTAAATTGCAAAACAGAAAAACAATGGGAAAGTATGTTGGAAGGAGCATCTTACAAGTAGGGGTCACAGTGGGATTTCCTTCTTTGCTTTATGCTTATCTCCTTCACCCTTCATCTCTCGACAAAATGAGCATCTTACAATACTTTTTGCAATTATAAAAACTGGCTTTTAGACTTAAACTAAGTTTAAAATTTTAAAATATATATAAAAATCATTTTATTAAATTATTTTAAATTAAAATTATTAAAAAATTATTTAATGAAAGAAAATAAAAAAATAAAACTTTTTAGTTTCTTTTTTTAATACTTTGTTTAATTTCAAAATACAAAGTGATGAAAAAAATTTAATTATTTGTAAATCATTATGTTTTCCTTAAAAATTAATAAGAAAATGATAAAGAATAATGAAAAATATTTATAACTTTTTAATACATAAAAAAAAATATTTAAAAATTTTTACAAAAATATATTTATTAATTTTTTACTTAAAATAATAAATTGTAAAAAAGTAAAACAACAATAACAACAACAAAAAAATTCCTTTTTTTCTTTTTTACTTATTCTTCAGTCTGAACGGCTGCCTGCGTCGTCGTTAGCCGTTCGAGGTAGCCAACCAGCTACGCTCATTCTCCTCCTCTTTTTTCCTTCGTCGTCAACGGCTTGCTATCCTCTCTTTCCTTTTTTTTTCCTCTCTCCTCCACGGTTTCTTAATCCGGCCAATAACCCCGTCGATCAAGCACCATCTGGCCTCCTTTTCGTCACCTCTCTCTTCTTCTCCAACCTCTCCTCTCATCTCATCTCCTCTCCTCTCATCTCTTCTTCTCCCTCCTCATCTCTCATCTACAATTTTTTTTTTTCAATCATCGCATCAAAAGTCATTTTTTTCCTTAGTAAAAACGAAATAAGATGGTAATATTTTATCTTTCAAAAAAATACCAATTAAGTCCCTTGGACTCAATTTTAATAATAGTAGATAGCTCTAAATTGTGTGTCAAATTTTGGTTGTGCATCAATTTGTTTTTTTAGGGCATCCTTTAATAAAGATTTTGCTAACCAATATCTTTAAAATATTTTTTAAGATTAATTAATATATTATTTATAATAATAATATTATATTAATTGTAAAAGTTTACAATTTTATTCATCGTTTTTTATGCATTGAATAAAGATATTATTATATATAATAACTTTAAAAAGCGTTCTTAAGATACTTGTTAACAAAATTCAATTAATGATGCCGGAAACAATTCGATGAAAATTAAAGCCTGAAAATCTTATAATATACACTATAAAGATAGGGAAACCTGTGAAAATGTATCAATTTCCCTTGAAAACCTTTTTTTTTTTTCTTTTCTCATTGATGGCATTGTTAAGAAAAATTACCAATATTATTATGTTTGTAATATGACTATATGAGCAAAAGGAGTTTCTCTTTTTCAGCATGGAAAATGATGGTGTCAATGCCTTGACAACATGTGCCGATAATTCATGTCAAAGTAGTGGAAAGAAAATTAAAAGTATTTTGTCCAAAATCGTGTGAAACAGTTAACAACTGAGCGTTTGAGTTCTTTGAACAGAGTTCAAATTCTTCTTTCAAACACGGATTGCGTAATTGATGCAATCGATTACCACTTATGTTATTTATATTTTGATAAATGTCGAATACGAATATATTTAATTTTTTTAAAATTAAAATTTTAAAAAATCATATCTTTATATTTATTTTCAAATGTTTTTTCGATAACATAAATTAATACTCATCACAGTTTTAGTGTCATGATCTTATAGAGGAGTCATGAATCCCACATCGAAGGTATATTAGAATTCGAGTGGATATATATAAATATTAGACACCATCTTCAACTTTTTGAGACGTTTTTTATAGATAAAATCGTGAGATTCAATGAGTCGAAGTAGACAATACTTTACGCCTCGTTGGATTAGGGAAAAATATCATAATTCTAAAGAAGAACCATGAATCTCACAGATTGAATATATAAATATTCACACTATTTTTAATTTGTGAGACACTTTTTATGAACAAAATCGTAAAATTGAATAGATCAAAACGAATAAGTTGGTATGAATCCTAACATCGAAGCATAGGAAAAATAGTGTTTATGTTTCCCACAATTGAAGGCTTGGCTGCTGACTGTATATAACTCAGTTTTATATTGTACAGTGATTCCTCTTTAATACTATTCTCAATTACTCATTTTCCAATCAAAGTTAAGAATTCTGAGTCAATTTGACCAAACTTGATGAAAAAAAAAAGGGCAAATTAGAGGGTCAAAATTTTACACGTAGAGTAGTAGACATTCCATTTTACATCATCTTGCTTTGTACACAAACTCACACATTACCCATAATCATCAAAAGATTTTACTCTATAAAATCCCCAAAACAAGAAGTTTGATGATAGGCATTAGGATGAAACTAGCTAGGCAAAAAGAAAAAAAGAAAAAGAAAATCTTCTTTACTAGCTTCTCTCTTTAACAGCACTAACTCCTTTCTAATAGTATAATATTGTAGCTCAATATAATCTGCAGGTTTTCAATACATGACCAGCAGTTCCACTTCCACCCATTGTTTCCCTCAGCTCTTCTTCCTCTCTCTTTCTCTTGGGCAGAGATAAAGAAGACATAGCTTTTGCTGACAAAACTTTCCTCACAAGTAGCTTCCACTTTGCATCATCACCCATTTTCTGTTGGTTTTCTGCTTTCAATTTGAATTGCCTGTCAAACATTTTACAAAGCAAACAAACAGTGTTAATGTTTGGTAGAAATTGAGAACTTGGAGAGAAGTAAATGGCACAAAGATGAGACTTTTAGGACCCCACCACCAGGCTGATATTTTATTATATGAACAGCAGAAGAAGGTGAGAGCCCCTATCTCTTATTTTCTAAGAAGAAAACAAAGTTAGGAACAATCATTTCCAATGATAATTATATTGGCCAGTTGTAAGAATAGAGAAGTTTCCAGCCCCGTCCAAATGGTGCAAAAGAAGTGGCTTCAAGACACATCTTAGCAATAAAATCTCCTGTCTAATTCGCTAAACAGTAGATTTGCAACTTGTGAAGCTTGGTGGCCATGCGCCTCTCATTAGTCACTAGAGGTTGAGCCACGTTGAAATTGAAAATCGCAATCCAAAAAAAAAATTATAAATATTAAAATTAAAATTTAATTTTTTAAAATTATTTTTTATAAATGATTTTATGAATTAATTAAATTAATTTTCGAGTTATTTTTATTTGTGATAGATTGCTTTTTATTCCCCCCAATGAAAAGTTGATTTAACAGTTGTTTTGATTGATTTTTCTATGGGAACATGTAAAAAAACTACATAATTCTTGTGATTGATGTTTAGTTTGAGCCAGAAATTAGCAAAATATCAAAGCTATAATTGAGTTAAAATATCAAAAGGAAACGTTGAAAGTGATTCGGACATGCCAAGCACAAGTTCACCACAAAAACAATTCCATGGCGGATCCCACATATAGTAGATTTCATTCTATGAATCTATGGTTTACTTAAAAGGTGAGAAGAAAACCGACGAAAAAAAAAACAAAAACAAAACGCAATTTTCAACTTCAAAGCCTACCCGACAAGAATCCTAAATAAAATTGCCCAGTTCTTATCCTATGTAAATGAATTGTATTAAGGTTTTATTTAGTATTGCTTTTGACAAATTTTTAATATCAAAAATTATTTTTTACTATAACACAATGATAAATATATAAAAAAATTTAACTTTTACTGTTAAAACCATGATTTAAAAAGCTAAACTAAAAAAATCAAATAATATAACTTTTGAATTTTAAAAATTAACTTTTGAATAAAATAATTTTATTATCCTCATAATTTTATTATTTTAATCATTTTTTTTACATTTCAATTTCTCATAACATTTTTTTACAACAATATTAAACATTTAAAAATTTTTAAATCATAATTTTTAAACATTTTTTTTTTAACTTCAAATTTTTTTAATAACAATACTAAATTAACCCTAAGTTTTATATAGTATATATAGCACATGCCAAATGCCCTTTCTAGGTACTAGCCTAAAGTCAGAGAAAACGGGTAAAAGCCCTGGCTGGCCCTGGCCAGGCTGGTGGCCTCTGGAAACTGCTAAAGGTTGTCAAGCAGGTTCAATGCCCCCAGGCCACAGCCAAAGACATTGAATCGGTAAAATGATTTGAAGGACCGAAAACAACCTAACAAGAAGGGTCCGTATCTTTTTGCTAATTTGATCAATCAAAAATAAATTTTGAATCAATGAGAAATAATTTATTTTTAAAAAAAAATATCTTAAACTTTTGAAAATGTAAGATTTTTTTGAAAGTGGAAACAAAATAAAAATATTGATCCCTAAAAATAAAACAAAAAAAAAATCGATCTTGTAGTTAAGTGTCAAAATCGATATTTTTTATATCAACTTAAATTTTTCAAAAAATAACTAAAAATATTTTAAACAATCGAATATATCAACTTTTTCAAAAAATAAATTATCTTTTTAAAATTATTTTTCGCGAAACAAACGAACCCAAACTCTAAATAAAACCTAGGAAATAAAATCAAGAATTTCTTATAACACAAATCGATCTCTTACAAATAAAAATTAAAACAAAACAAAACAAAATTGATCCTTATATCAAATTTTTAAAAATATAAATTTACATTTTAAAAATTATATTTCAAAAACTATTTTTCTCGAAATAAACTAACCCAAACTCTAAATAAGAGCTAGGAAATAAAATCATGAATTTCTTATTAACACAATTTGCATATGCTTTTAAATATCTTAATCCGAACAATAAAATAAATAAATGATTGATATAATAAATCAGAAATAAAAATAAATGATGGGTTTAATTTTACCTGCAAAGTGGAACCCTGCAAGAATCAGGCTGATCACAAATGGAGGAGTGGAGTCGAAGGAGCTGCCACATTCGCTTGCAGCGAGAGCACCTTCCTCCCTTAACCCTTCTCTTGCACAAAGCAAAATGCTTTATCAACAGCTGAACACCATGGCACGTTTCGTATTTGTTGCAGGGACCCGTTTTCTTTGCCGGTTTCACATCGTACGGCCCAACAGTTATGCACCCTTCCGTGCATATGTGTTCTAAACACACCATTGCCTCGCTTAGCTGTAAATACAAGCTCTGTTCTTCCCTAAGCCGCCTCATTCTCTTTTTTCTCTGCGGAATTATATCAAACACTTCAAAACCCATTTTAACCAATAATAAAATTATTATTATTATTATTATCAATGTTTAGAAGGGTTTGGGTGATTTTTTTTTTTTTTTAATTTACCGATTCAGCTTCATCGATGAATTGGAGAATCTCGAGTTCGAGACAGGGATCATGATCCTGCATGAATTTCCAGGCTTCGGTTTGCTCGACAGACTTGAAATGGGCGGCGACTTGTTTCATGCACTTCAAGTAAAGATCGGGTGCGTCGAAGAGCCTAGCGAGTTGGAGCACGTCCACCACGTTCTCCGTCGTCAGCCGTTGACTCACTGCCCTGGTGCACCTCTGCTTCAGCTGTGGCACCGAGTAAACGTGTGATAATGCTAGCAGATGAATCCCATATTTCTCCATTTGCTCTTCCTTGCACCTATTGAAACACCAGAGTCATTTCGGTCAATTCAACTTCGACATTAAAAAAATCTCCCTAATCTGAACTTAATCGAAAACGTATCCTATAAAGTAAATTCCGTAGCCGACCAAAATATTTTTATTCATTATCATAATTAATTTATGGATTTATTATAACGATGCTGAAAATACATACAAGTAAGAGAAAAGAATTAAAAAAATGCCGTATAATTAGTCTCAAACGTGTTTTTGATCGTCAGATTATATCACGTGGAAAATAAGGAAGAAATGAACGGCAGAGATCATCGAACAAAACAGAGTGGAAATCAAATGCTTAAGCAATCAACCTGGAAGAGTAGAGGTATCCAACAAAAGCTGAAACGGCGTCGCATGGAACCCCAAGAATCGGGATGACTTTCTCAGAGCTCCGGTGCTTAAGTGGCCTATCGATTATATTTTCCAGCACTGGCGACACCATTGCCTATTTAAAAATAATAATAAATCAGATCAGAAAACAACGAAAACTTTAAAATCAGAAAATTCTCTAAAAAAAAAAAAGAGAGCTTAGACTCATTAGTCATTACCAATACGCTGGAGTGAGCGGGGATGCGGAGGCCACCGGAGGTAAGGATCTGGACATCGGGTTCTGGTAATTCAGGGACGGAGGATATGGCGGAGATTACGGCGGAGGAGGTTGAGTTATGATTGTTGTCTTCCATGGAAAAGAGAAATTACAAAACAGAGTCTCTGTGGTTTAGTCGTTGTGCGATGTCCAAAGAGGTTGGCTGTGTCTTGAAATTTATAGACATCCAAAGGAAGAGAGAGAAAAACATTACAATGCTAAATTAGCGAAGCACTGAACAATCTGATGTGTCACAAAAATATCGCGGTTTACTGTTCCCACGCGCTTCACTTAAAGGAAAAATAGGTCAAACTAAATTCGGATATTTTTTTGATCAGAACAAAGTTTAAATGAGTGAAAATATCTCTCTTCAAGGTTTAAGTACTCATATAATTTTTATAACAAAAAAATAATTTAATTTTTATATTATAAAAATGAGTAATTTAATTTTTGTATAATTAAATTAGGTGTAAATATATAAAATTGATAATGGTGTTAATGAAAAATCGTTAAAATACTGATGTGAACTCGTAAAATCTAACAGATTTATATATATTCTAAGTCATATTTTATTTCAAGTCATTAATTCTATTAAATTTTACGAGTTCACGTCAGCATTTTAATGATTTTTCATTAACATCGTTATCAATTTTACTTATTTGCACATATTTCAATTGTAGAGGGGTTAAATTACTCATTTTTACAGTACAATGATTAAATTACTCTTTTCACTACAGTATAAAGATTATGTAGGTACTTAAACCCTGTTCAAGATATTATAAAGATTTCAAATAGAGTTAATAATGATATTTACATATTACTTATAAAATAAAATTATTGGTTAAACTCGAGTTTTGATATTTGTCAAGATATTAATAAATACTCAATTAACTGAATTAATTTAAACTTTGATATTTGTCAATATGTTAATAAATATTCAATTAAGTAAATCAACAAACATTGACAACTAAATTTGAATTTAATTAATAGTTTTATGGGTTTGTCAAAAATCGATTGCTATATTTCCCAAGATTTGATTGTTTGGGAGTTAGTATTATTATTTGGTTGAAGAAAGGGTGCAATATAACTAATAATTAGTATTTATCGATACGTTAATAAATACTTAATTAATTGAATTAACACACATTGAAAACTAAATTTAAATTTAATTAATAGTTATGGGTTTGTCAAAAATCGATTGCTATATTTCCTGAGATTTGATTCTTTGGGAGTTAGTATTTTTATTTGGTTGAAGAAAGGGTGCAATATAACTAATAGTTAGTATTATTATTTTTATTTTTTTAATGTGTCTTTAGATATTATTTAAGACTAATTTTATTCTAATAATTTTATGTTCATATTATTAATTATTTATATAAATAATTATATAATATAAGAAAAATAAAATAATATATTTAACATGTGTTCAAACTTTTAACAAAACGTTGACAACACTGTTATATATTTAACATAATTTTTTTTATGTATCTTCTTTTTAATATGTATTGAATTAATTAAAAAAATTAATTTAAGCCATCAACATGCTTCAAATAAAAACTCATGAGCCAATTAATGGTGAGAGAAATTAAATAAATTTTATTGTTTTACAAAAGATTTTGACATTTTATATTAGATTATATTAAAAATTAGATATTAGATGTAAACAAAATTTGAAATAAAAGAAATTAGTCTGCAAAATAAAAATATACAAAATAAAGAAAATTCTTTCAGAACAAAATATTCCCGCAATCGCAAATAGCCCAAATACTTATGTATACCCTTTACCTTATTTATAGTTGTAATTTGATTAATGAAATAATATTAAAATATTTTAAAATTCAAAACTTGTCACAATATTTTAATTTTAATGAATTTTTTTGAATAAAATAAGTTAATTATATATATTGAATTGGAAATGTTTTATAAGAGGTAAGAAATAAAAATTTCAAAATCAACCGTCCAAAGAAAATTTGAAATTATAAATGTTCAATTCAATATCATTGATATTTAAGATAACACATAAGCATGCACTTATGATTAATTAAACATTCATACCTATCCTTTAATATTGTTTCCTATTTGAAGCTGATTTACTGTTCAAATTTTAACTTAAATAGCCTCAATTATATAATGAAGACCCTATATTAAGCATATTTTGGCTACAAAGTATACCCTCACATTAATTAGAGCTCCTAATTATATTAAATTATAATTAATTGAGTATAGCAAAAATGTAAAATGTCTATGTAATTAATTTGGTCTTTTAACATAAAATTGTTAAATCTTGCATTTACTATTAAAAAAAATATTATATTAATTAGTAGATACATTATCTTAATTTAGACTTCTCACATGTCTAGTTTGACGTGATTATTGAATTGATTGCAAAACAATAAAGAAAACAAATATAATTTATTAATTATTTGATTATTTTAAAATTTTAAATCAAATCAAATAAAAATAATTAATTGAAAGACATGTCATAATAAATAATAAAAATATTAGAGACAAAAATGGTGGGGCAAGTAGCATGACTCAAGTTTTATAAATAAAAAAATCAAAATTCAACTTAATTTTTTTTTTTAATTTATGAAAAGTTAAAAGAAAAAACTATATATCTTAACCATAAATATAAAATAGGTAATATTTATGACGAAAATTAAATACTTGTTGCAGAATTTGAAATTCACAATTTGACTTCAAAAATTGTATGTTTAATATGTAATGCCATCTTATACAAAAAAAAAAAAAAATACTAAATCATCATAATTGTTTACAATCAATGCAAATCAAATTTATTGATCGTAAACTATTAGAATTTTTTTTTGGACTTATTTCATGCATAAACTTAATTATTGGAACATTCCCTTGATTTTTTGCTTTGGATGAATTTAATTTTAATTTGCTATTTATTCGATAAGTAAAATGTGAAATAATTTTATACTAAAATAGGATTTCGAAATCACTAAAGAGCATAAAGAAATATCGAAAGAGCTACTTGATAGTTTTTTTGCTCATTAATAGTACAATAATTCAATCAACAAAATTTTTGATTGGTTAAGCTATTATATGTCTCTTTTGATTTATTAATTATATTCCTAAATAAAAAAATCAAATGTAACCTATCATCAACATATTATAAACAACTAATATAAGTATAAATGAGTTATAAAATTCTTCAAAAAAAAAAGAAAAAAAAAAGAATGGGTTATACAAATATAAAGAAATTTGTTATTGTCAAATTGTCAATATATAGCATTGAAAACATATGATTTTAATTTTAAATACTTTCCTCACAGATTAATAAATAAAGAATAGATCATAGCTGTTATGCGGAACTAAATCGAGATTACGAAAACTGATTTAAACACAATGAAATAACACCGATATTTTACGTGGTTCAGCAAGTGTGCTTACATCCACGGGAGGAGGAGCTTGAAGCTTTTGTATTAATGGAGATGGAGTACAAACATATACACAATTCAAGGTGCTATGCTAGCACTGAACTCACAACTCAACAATACCAGAAAACTCTAATAAGCTCAGAGTATTTGCTTCAACTCTTAAACTCTTAACTCACACCTTTTTCTCTCTCACTCTACATGGCCTTTTATAGCCACCATCCATGGTGTGAACACATAGCTAGTGGCAAACAAAGTAGCCACCATCCACCAACTATCATGGTGGGAACACCTAGCTAGTGGCAAACAAAGTAGCCACCATCCACCAACTATCTTGGTCTACCATCCACCAACTTGGTTGGTGGCTCCTCCATTATTGACCTTGGTTGGTGGCTCCATTATTGACCTTGGTTGGTGGCCTTGGTTAATCTTTGAGCCATCTTCAACAATCTCCACCTTGGCGAGAATCCAGAGAGAGAATTCACTGATCAGAGCTTCCTCCTTCCTCCTTCAGGTGCTTTAAACTCGAGAGATATTGATCAAGTCCAAACAATGTTGAAACTTGACCCCAGAAACTATTTTTGTTAGCATATCTGCAGGATTATCTGCAGTCCCGATCTTCTGTAGTAGAATGTTTCCTTCATCTACTATTTCTCGGATAAAGTGGTAGCGAACATCAATATGCTTGGTCCGACTGTGATGAACTTGGTTCTTAGCTAGGCAAATGGCACTCTGGCTATCACAGAAAACATCTACCTTTTCCTGTGCTATCCCGAAATCATCAATCAATCCTTGAAGCCAAATTGCTTCCTTGAAAGCTTCCGTTACAGCCATGTACTCTGCTTCTGTTGTAGACAGAGCTACCGTTGACTGTAAAGTTGATCTCCAACTTACTGGTCCTCCTGTTATGGTGAACACATAACCAGTAGTTGAACGACGCTTATCAAGATCTCCAGCATAGTCTGAATCCACATATCCGACAAGATGCTTGCCAATAGTTTTACTTCTCTCGAATTTTAAGCCTGTTTCTACAGTACCATGAATGTACCGTAGAATCCATTTCACAGCTTGCCAATGGCCTTTACCAGGATTATGCATGTACCGGCTTACCATACTGACAGCATGTGAAATATCAGGTCTCGTACACACCATTGCATACATTAGGGCACCTACTGCATTGGCATATGGAACATGATCCATCTGTCTCTTCTCACCATCTGTTCTTGGTGACATCAATGCACTGAGTTTGAAATGTGCCGCTAAAGGAGTACTTACAGATTTGGTCTTATCATTAATGCCAAATCTTTGAAGTACTTTGCTCAGATACTGAGCCTGGGTCAATTTGATCACACCATTTTTTCTATCTCTGCTGATTTCCATCCCAAGAATTTTCTTAGCTTCTCCAAGATCCTTCATCTCGAACTCTGAGCTCAGTTGAGCCTTCAGCCTGTCGATCTCCACCTTGCTTATAGATGCGATTAACATATCATCAACATATAAAAGCAAGTAGATAAATGATTCATTTTGGAGTTTCCGGAAATAAACACAGTGATCAAATTGACTGCGTGTGTACTTCTGATCCAACATAAAGGTGTCAAACCGCTTGTACCACTGTCGCGGTGACTGCTTCAGACCGTATAGAGACCTATTCAACTTACATGCCCAATCTTCACGACCGGGGACTCTAAAACCATCTGGTTGAGTCATATAAATTTCCTCCTCTAAGGAACCATGGAGGAATGCAGTTTTTACATCAAGTTGAACTAACTCTAGGTCATACTGTGCTACTAAAGCCAATAATATCCGAATAGATGCATGCTTAACAACAGGTGAAAATACCTCATTGTAGTCTATTCCTTCCTTTTGAGCGTAACCTTTGGCTACCAATCTGGCTTTGTATCTGATGCTGTCTTTGCCGGTAGCACCCTCCTTTTTGGCAAAGACCCATTTGCACCCAATTGTTCTTTTGAGTGTTGGAAGTGGAACCAACTTCCAAGTCTGATTCTGATGAAGTGATGTCATCTCTTCATCCATCGCCTCCTTCCACTGGGCATGCTCTGGGCTGTTTACAGCTTCTTTGTAATTGATCGGGACATCATCATCAATTACTGGAAGGGCGAATGCCACCATGTCTGTGTACCGAGCAGGTTTTCGAATATGTCTTTTCGGTCTGCTGGTGGCAATAGATTCAGGTTGCTGAAAGATTTCCGGTGATGACTCCTCCACTTCAGTTAAGGTGTCATCAGATTCTGGTTCAGATTCATCGGAATTTTGACCAGCATCGTCAGATTCAAACTCCACCTGCTTTAGAGAATCATGGTTCTCATTCTCTGGAGTTGACAGTTTCAGCATTACAGATTCGTCAAAGGTAACATCTCGGCTTACGATGACTTTCTTTGACTCAGGGTTCCACAGTCGGAATGCCTTTACTCCTTCACTAAAGCCCAAGAAGACAGCTTTCTTGGCTCTAGGATCCAGTTTTGATTCACTTACGTGAAAATATGCTGGGCATCCGAAAATACGAAGCCGATCATAATCAGTGGCAGAATGTCCGGACCACACCTCTATGGGAGTTTTCCCATCAATTGCAGTGGAGGGTAGTCTGTTGATAATGTGGGAGGCGTACAATAAAGCCTCCGCCCAAAATGCTTTGCTCAAGGCAGACTGGGATAACATGCAGCGAACTTTATCAACCAAAGTTCGGTTCATCCTTTCTGCAACTCCATTCTGCTGGGGAGTGCCAGGAACAGTGAAGTGTCGGATTATCCCATCATTCTGACAGATTTCCTTCAGTGGATCTGATTTGTATTCTCCACCGTTGTCAGATCTTAGTCTCTTGAGCTTTCTCCCGCTCTGGGTTTCGATCATCTTCTTCCATTTTACGAAGATATCTACAACTTCATTTTTGTGCTTCATAGTATAAACCCAGACATATCTAGAGTAATCATCAATAAAGGTCACAAAATAGTGTTTACCTCCCAATGAAGCATTTTTGGAAGGCCCCCAGACATCAGTGTGAATGTAGTCCAATGTTGCTCTCGTACGATGAATTGCAGTGCCAAACTTGACTCTTGTTTGCTTGCCTAGGACGCAATGCTCACAGAAATCAAGTTTTCCAGTTTTGGCATTCTTCAGTACACCTTGCTTTATCAGGTTTTGCAAGGCCTTCTCTCCAACATGCCCTAAGCGCATGTGCCAAAGTCGAGAAGTGTCAGATTCATCGCCTCCATTGTTGTGGGAGACTGCTGCTCTGCCGGTCACAGTTTCTCCATCAAGGAGATACAGATTTCCCTTCATAGAACCCTTCATTGCTAAGAATGCTCCACGTACAACCTTCAGGACTCCATTCTGAATGGTCATCTTGTAACCATTTGAGTCTAAGACCCCCAGTGATATGAGGTTCTTCTTGAGATCAGGGACATACCTTACATCTGTAAGTTGTCTGATTGTACCGTCATGCATTTTTAGTCGAATCGTTCCGATGCCTCTAGTGTGACAAGTATTGTCATTGCCCATAAGGACAATCCCTCCATCAAACTCCTTGAAGTTTGAGAACCACTCTCGGTTCGGACACATGTGGTAGGAACATCCGGAATCCAGAATCCATCGATTTGAAGAGTGTGTTGTTGTGGAAATCGTAAATGCAGAGTCTTCTTCTCCCTCAGATTCTTGAGCTACATTCACAGTCGACTTCTTCATGTTAGGACAGTTTTTCCTCCAGTGCCCTTTCTCATGGCAATAGGCACACTCGTCCCTTGAGAGTCGTGTTTTTGATGATCCCCTCTTTGAACGGGATTTACCTCGCTTGTTTTCTCCGGCTCCTCGGTTGTCCGTCCTGCCTCTGTACACAGTTAAAGCTTCTGGTGCAGTATTCTGGTGATCATGCTGATCCTTTTTTCGATACTCATTATTCACCAGAGCATTACTAACATTAGCATATTCTATCTCATTTTTACCATATAACAGTGTAGTGGTTAAATGATCATAGCTATCAGGCAAGGAATTTAACAGAGTAAGAGCCTTATCTTCATCAGAGATATTTGCATCTAGATTTTCAAGATCAGCGAGGATTTTGTTAAAACTTACTAGATGCTCCTGCATGGTGATACCTTGCACATACTGGAAGCGGAACAGTTTTTTCTTCAGATAGAGTCTGTTCTCCATGCATTTTGTCATGTACTTGTCCTCGAGTAGTTTTCAGAGAGTTTTTGCATTATTCTCTCTCATGACAAAGTACTTCTGGTCCTTGGCTAGGCATAACCGGATTGTGCCACAAGCCTGACGGTTGACAAACTTCCAGTCATCTTCCGAAATATCTCTGGGCCTGTCTTCCAGAGCGATATATGACCCCTCTCGGAATAACAGATCCAGAACTTCGCACTGCCACATGCCAAAGTTGTTGGTGCCATCAAATTTCTCCACCTCGAACTTTGCAGTGGTCATCGAGTTCTTTCTGTTGTAAGAACTTGATGGTGCGCTGCTGGTTGTTTCATGTGTCTCTAATGATTCTGCCATGGTAATAAAACAAAATTACCAACTCAGAGTTTTTTCGTTACCTGTATGGAAAAACGGATGCCGCGGTTGAGTCCGGAATAGTCGAAATAGCCAGGAACGGGTCCAACTGTGTAAATTTTGGACACACGGTGAATATTCTGCGAATATTCTGCTACAAGTGGCTCGAAACGGACTCGGTTTAGCTCAACCGGCTCGGAAAAGTCTCGGAATAGTGTTCGGAAACGGCTCAAAAAATGGCCCGAAAAAGTTGGTCGGAGCTACGGCGGCGCGTGGGGCGCGTGCGGCGGCGCGTGTGGCGGCGCGTGGGGCGCGTGGAGGCTGTTTGGTGATCGGCGCGTGGGGCGCGTGGGGCGCGTGAGGTCACGCGTCTTCAACCTCTGGATGGCGCGTGCGGCGCGTGGTGCGCGTGGTCTTCACGCGTCTGCAACCTCCAGCGGCGCGTGCGGCGCGTGGGCGCGTGAGGCGCGTGGGCGCTTCTTCTGGCGGCGCGTGCGGGCGCGTGCGGCGGCTTCTGGCGCTCCGGTTGATTCTGCTGCACTCCTCTCGACGACCTCTTCAACCTGGTATTTTCAAAACACAAATTGGAGCACTTTTGAAAAACGGACAGAATCGAACAAACTCGGTTTTACGTAAAATTTGGCTCTGATACCAATTTGTTATGCGGAACTAAATCGAGATTACGAAAACTGATTTAAACACAATGAAATAACACCGATATTTTACGTGGTTCAGCAAGTGTGCTTACATCCACGGGAGGAGGAGCTTGAAGCTTTTGTATTAATGGAGATGGAGTACAAACATATACACAATTCAAGGTGCTATGCTAGCACTGAACTCACAACTCAACAATACCAGAAAACTCTAATAAGCTCAGAGTATTTGCTTCAACTCTTAAACTCTTAACTCACACATTTTTCTCTCTCACTCTACATGGCCTTTTATAGCCACCATCCATGGTGTGAACACATAGCTAGTGGCAAACAAAGTAGCCACCATCCACCAACTATCATGGTGGGAACACCTAGCTAGTGGCAAACAAAGTAGCCACCATCCACCAACTATCTTGGTCTACCATCCACCAACTTGGTTGGTGGCTCCTCCATTATTGACCTTGGTTGGTGGCTCCATTATTGACCTTGGTTGGTGGCCTTGGTTAATCTTTGAGCCATCTTCAACAATAGCAATATATGTATATAAAGAATATAAAAGAGAATCAAATTCAATAATAAAATCACAACAATTATAAAGGTAATACATCAATCAGATTGCTAAATATCTTCAAAAAGCAATAAAAATGGTTCACGAAGAAAAAAATTGTAAGCAAATAAAATGTTGTACCAATATTATATATATATATAATTATAATTATAATATAAAACATCAAAATCCTACCAGTGGACCTTAAAATATACATACAAAGATGGTAATCATATTGTTATCTTTTGAATGTGCAAATGATTACAAAGTAAAAAAAAAAAAAAATTGTTAAAAACTCAACCCAGAGCTTTCTTTGCAAACTCAAGCATAAAACTACATTGATTTTGTAAACAAACATCCTTATTTATAATCGTGATATGGCCATTAAGTAAATTTTAAAAAGTTTCAAACTTTCAAAATTTAATAATAAAAGTTGCCTATGAATTCAAAAGAGAACTACTTATGGAAGGTAATAATAAGAGATCAAGAATAATTTGACTCAATGGATTATATTGATATAAAATCAAGCATGGTTGTAACCTTGTAATCAATTTAAAATTGTTAATTTCTATTTAGAGATATGGAAAGAAAATATTTTTAATTAACGTAATTTTAACTTTGAAACACTGATGGTAGAATACTCTTATTTATAGTAGGTCCTATAAATGTAAAAGGTAAGTCAATTAGAAAAGTAAAAGAAAATAAATATAATTTATTATATGAAATATTATAAATTTAAATCAAATTAAAATAATTAAATGCAAGACACATATCAATTATTTAAGATTATCCACGTGTCAGAAAGTTAAGCCATACACATAGGACAATTGTCTTTTTTATCAAAGACTTTGGCTTTTATATATTTATATAAAATTAGTTAATATATTAGTTATAATAATAATATTATATAAAATGTAAGAACTGAAAATTTTATTTATTATTTTCAATATAATAGATGAAAATATTACCATATATACTAATTTCAAAAAGTGTAGGTAAGTCTTTATTATTTTTTGGTACATACGTTCGGCATACATTGTTAATTCCACAATGATTCATTATAAATAATTTGATTATCTTTTTTCAATCAATAAATAAGATATAATACTTTTAGTTTTAGGTAATTCAATGCACAAAATAATGTTGAATTATATATATATATATTTTTAAGGGAAATCTCAATCTAAGAGATTAAGAAAGGAAAATTGTAAATGTTCAAAGTCGAACTCCAATTTTATGAAAATATACCTCTAAAAATGATAGGTTAATCATTTGAACTAAATTCAAATTTCACGTTGAATCGTTACCAAAGAAAAGAGATGATTTACATGTATTAATTAAATGTCTAAATGTGTCATCCATATTTTTTTTTGCTTTGTTTTATTTTATATTTTTAGAGGATCGTTTTTTATGTATAGAGATCGCTCATTTTTGCTTTACTTCAAGAAGAGATTGATCTTTTTTTTTTTTTTTTTTATTTTGCTTCAATTTTTAAATTAATTTTTCATTGATCAAATTATTTTTCGTGAAACAAATATATAAAAAAAAATCAAAATCATTTTTGTAAAAATAATTTTTAGCAAAACAAATAAACCTAAGTTTTTTTCTTCTTCTTTTGCTCAGGTAATTTTTTAGGGGACAAAATAATTTTTTTCTTTTATCAGGTCACGAAGCCTGGTTTTGCAAGAGCTGGGCTAAGAAACCCAGCCCTGCAGGATTTGCAACCCTTTAATGGGGTTGGGTCAACAAAATTAATTATCCAAAGGCCAAGGTTTAGTTGGACCATTCATTCTTCACAAAACCAGAGTTCAAATTACAAAAAGGCATCTTTGATCTTTTCCTTAATTAAGTTATAACCAATCCCTCAAACCAGGCTATCGACGAATAGATTTCCTCTTTCCTATCTGGCGCTCTTTGTTGTTCCTCTAATATGTGTTTAACACGTGTTTAAAATTAAAAACATTAGTATTTAATTGTTGAGTTCGTTTTTGATGCATTATCAGTTTATAGATTCCATACGCTGACAGTGAATCTTATACTGACACCTCATAAAAAAAACTAATCATTAATCTCTAATTCTAACCACTAATCCCTAATCCTACAATCTAACTTTAACACGTGACATTGTAGGATGCACTAACAATGAATAACAGATAACTTTGAACACGTGTCAAACATATATTGGAGAGGCACCAAAAAGAGCATCAAATGAGGGCAAAAAAAATCAACATTTGGTTGGTTGGAGTGGTAGCGTGGCTCCAATCCCGAGCTATGATCCAAGGTTCGAATCTTGGGAGTCACCAATGTTAGGAGGGCTTTTACCATTACACTTCCGACCCGATAGGAATTAATTTTTCATCAATAAAAAAATTGATTTCATCACAAATTACATGTGCATTGCCCACACACGTCAAGATGTTTTGTTGGACAAAGCCCACCAATTGTTCTTCGAGTTAACACAAAAGGCCAACCGTAACATAAACTAGCTTCCCTACCATATATTTTGGACCTTTTTTTTTTCTTTTATAAAGGAGATTGAGGAATTTATTTTATTAATTATTTTTTATTTTTCATTTTTAAATGACGTATTTAAATGGGTTGGTCCGTACATTGATTCGTGTGTCGATTTAGAAATCGTATCAGACCCGCACGAAAAGAAGTTAAAAAAAGAAATTCATTTTAATAATTAGTTCTTTTATTTTATTTTTAGATAATGTATTTAAAAGGGTTAATCCACACGTTGACTCGCGAATCGATTTAGGATCCGTATCTGACCAGCTCGGAAAAAAAATTTAAAAAATATATTTTATTAATTATTTTATTTTATTTTTAAATGATGTATTTAAAGGGGTTAGTGCGTACGTTGACTCGCAGGTCGATTTAGGATCTATACTCGATCCGCGCAAAAAAAAGGAAAAAAACGAACTTACTGCTAACCTATGTGAAAAAACGATTCTACGAGAGAATAAAATACAAATCACAATTTTATTAGAATAGAGAAAGAGATTACAGATATTGATATTCACACTCCAAATTTATTGGATGTCACATTTAAAGTGTGACTACATAAACCAATTGAGTTAAACTTATAATTTTTCGAGTGAACACAAAAGGCCAGCCCTAACATATGTTAGCTTCCCTACCATATATTTTGTATCCCATTTTTTTTTTTTTTTTTTTACAAAAGAGGTCGAAATTTGAGGATAGAGAAATAGATTGTTGAAGTTGAGATTCAAATTCCAAATTTATTAGATGTCACATCTAAAGGGTGACTACATAAATCAACTGAGTTAAATTCTGAATTTTTTTATTTTTCATTTTTTACTAATGAAAACCAAGTATAATTTTTAAATCTCGTCATGTTTGATTTCTTTCGATATTGGTTTTTCTTTTTTTAATAATGATCAAAATACAGAATATTGTGATTGAATTATTGTTATGCTTTCTATTATATTTTACTTTTGATCAAAATACGAATTTTTTTTTTTTTTTTATTGTTGTACTTTGATACAATTTGTTTTATGATTGAATAATTCTGACTCATTACAAAATAAAATAAAAATCATCTAAAATTTGTCACTAAAATGACTAATTTTCAATAAAAAATTCATTGAAAATAATATATTTTCTTCTAATGTTTATGTACAAGCACTTGTTATAAATACTAATTATATTAAAAATATATAGAACTTGAAAAAAATAATTGCATGTACTTTTGATTCATTGATTGAATATTGGCAATGACAGGCTATGAAAGAATTAAAAAAAACAAAGGTGATTGACTGATTGTTACCAAAATTTAACTGATTTTGTCCGATAGGGTTTTTAAGCAATAGGAGAATTAGAAGAATTGGAAGTTAAATTTGTTGAGTATTTTTGAGTCAAGTCCCAATCCCACATAGCTTGCTTATGTTAAGCCAAGGGGGCTTTCACCTTATAAGTAGAGAGCTTAGGCTTTGGTTGAACTCACCCACCACTCTTGTGAGAGATAGTCTATTCTCTTGTATTAGGATTATCTGGTGGTGAGTCATAGTGTTTTGTTTTGAGGGTTTGTAGCTTAATCGGTTCAAAAGCTAATTTGAGGGTTTGTAGCTTAATCCATTTAAAAGCTACTTGTAAGAGGGTTTGTAGCTTAATCCATTCAAAAACTACTTGTAAGAGGGTTTGTAGCTTAATCCATTCAAAAGCTACTTGTATGAGGGTTTGTAGTTTTATCCGTGCAAAAGCTACTTGTTGTAGTGATGTTATCCTTATGGGATCGTGGATGTAGGCCAAGAAGGGTCGAACCACGTAAAAAATATTGTGTCTTTTTCTTTTCTTATTCGAATGCTTGTTGTGGGTGAATGCTTGCTTTTGGGTAACCAGGTTTTATTTTTCCCAACAACTGGTATCAGAGCTTATGGTTCGAGGGAGGAGTTGCCTAAAAGCTTTTGGTTCAAGCAAGGAGAGATGCTGCCAGCTGCCAATTTTGGTTCGAGTTCGAGTAAAGAGAGAAGCTTTGTTCAAGGAAAAAGAGTTGTCGAGTTCCTGCCAAGTGGTTATTGGGACTTTGACTCAAGGGAGGATATGTTGAGTATTTTTGAGTCAAGTCCCAATCCCACATAGCTTGCTTATGTTAAGCCAAGGGGGCTTTCACCTTATAAGTAGAGAGCTTAGGCTTTGGTTGAACTCACCCACCACCCTTGTGAGAGATAGTCTATACTCTTGTATTAGGATTATCCGGTGGTGAGTCATAGTGTTTTGTTTTGAGGGTTTGTAGCTTAATCCGTTCAAAAGCTAATTTGAGGGTTTGTAGCTTAATACATTTAAAAGCTACTTGTAAGAGGGTTTGTAGCTTAATCCATTCAAAAGCTACTTGTAAGAGGGTTTGTAGCTTAATCCATTCAAAAGCTACTTGTATGAGGGTTTGTAGTTTTATCCGTGCAAAAGCTACTTGTTGTAGTGATATTATCTTTATGGGATCGTGGATGTAGGCCAAGAAGGGTCGAACCACGTAAAAAATATTGTCTTTTTCTTTTCTTATTCGAATGCTTGTTGTGGGTGAATGCTTGCTTTTGGGTAACCAGGTTTTATTTTTCCCAACAAAATTTTTCAAAAAAAATATTTGGCCAATCATTAGAAGTTATTTATGATTAAAGAAAGTTATACCATAAATAGACGAAAAAAATTGTAATTTAAGATTTTTAAATGTTTAATATTGTTATGAAAAGTGTTGTAGTGAATTGTAATGTTAAAAAATATATGCATAAAATAATAAAATGTTAGAGATAAAAAGGTACTAAAATCATTTTATCTTCAAAAAATGCGATTAAATTGCAAAAATCATAAAATTTTTATTTTTTTATTTAGGTTTTCAAATTATATTTTAATTTTTTTATCAGTTTAACAATGTTGTTACGATAAAAATATCACTTTAAAAATCGGGCCAACAACAATACTAAACACATCATGATTTATTCATTTGTAGGAAGTGAACTCTCGAAAGATTGAAATCGATCCCAGCATTTACAAATACTCTTTTCAATTTATCTTAAGCTTTGATCTCTTTTATTCATTTATTAATAATTAAATAACTTTTTTAAAATAATATATATTTTTTTATCCCAATTATTTTATAAGAATTATTCGATGAGTACAGTAGGTTTTTTTTTATCAGATATTGTAGAGAACCCATTTATACCTAACATAGCGTAGAGCACATGGCGGAGAACTGTTTTCTTCTTATTCTAGAAAGGCTGCTTTACACATGTTAAGAAGTCATTCTCTACCAAAATTGTAGATCTTCATACTTGGGCAGGACCAATAATATTATTATTGAACATTATATGATTACACGATACGAATAAAATAATTAAAAATATAATAAAAAAAATAATATGAATATAACACGAATATCTCAAAATTTATATAATACGAATTATTAATGTATCAAAATTTATATAAATATAAAATATAACACGAATATACAAATATCTCAAAATTTATATAATATGAATTATTAACGTATTAAAATTTATATACATATAAAAAATCTTAATCCTCGTCGTGATCTCACTTAAACCGCTGCCTTTAGTGGGGTCGGGCTTCTGCGACTGCCAGAATGGAGAAGGACTTCACTATCATCACGGTCCGTCATTTCAAATGAAATTGACGGAAAAAGCAAGGCTAAGCCATAAAATTAATAACCTGGAGGGAAGAAAAATGGTATGCAAACGAAGAAGATGAACGGTGGAGAAATGACCGTGATTCGGAAAGGGAATCACGGACCGTAAGGTAAGTGTTTTCCAATGGAGAAAGCCTGGCGAGCACACATATTGGCTGCCAGAATGAAGAAAGCCTGGCGAGCAGACGTATTGTTATTGGTCATATTGGCTCGATTTGATTTTCGTGTCTTTGTCTCTACTCATTCGGAATCTTGAAAATCCATCACAAATCAACACATTTTCTTGCCGCTAGCTAAAGGAAAATATTGATGGTCCGAAAGCTCAAAGTCGTCATCTTTGATAGGCTATAGTCGCCTCCCAATTAGGCTTCCCACCGCAGTAATTGTCTCCCACATGGTCGGGTCCATAACATCTGCATCACCACATCTAGTTTCTTAAGACCAAGCCTAAGCATTTGCTGAATGATGGGATACAATTAATTTAGCAATTGAACTTGAGGTTTTCTTTCGCTAAACCTGTAAACCAATTCTGATTTTTTTTTCTTTTTTCAAGCTGGCCAATGATATAACATTCCTCCAAACACTAATCAATAACTTGTCATTTTACATCATCTATAATTTTCTTCATAATCACATGCCATGTTTGTCAACTAAACAGAGGTTAATCCAAATCTAAACAGTTGTTAGATCAGCTCTCTGAGCAAAGATGGTCCTGGTTTTGGTTAGAAAGGTCCTGTCTGTATGCTAACATGTTGTCTATATTTAGCACAAAAGAACTTCTAGGCCTTCTTTCATAACTTCTCTTCTATACTTTGTACTTATGTTACTCGGATTTGATTGTGAGAGTCGGGTACTGATATGTGTCCAGCACGAGTATATTCATTTTTTTCTAGGTTTTTTTTTTATATGTTTTTGGAAGGTTCTTGGAGAATCATATCTTCATACTCATGTCCAAAAATGTGTCAAATACAAATATTTTAAGAAAAATAAAGAATCGAAGCAACGTAACTTTATACTGCAACCAATAACAAACCCATGGGGCAATGGTGCAGCTGATGGGGGAAGGCAAAAAGGAGAGATCAGCATTGCAAATTTGCAGTCCACGTCCCTGTTGGAGAAACTCTTCTAACCCAATTGGAAAGGGGTCCATTTCTTTGGGGTTTAAAGGCAGGGCCCAGTTTTGCAGCTGATTATCACTACATACAGATGCGACCCCAGGCCAACCAGTTAGGAATCTGTAAGTCTAATCTGGCAGGGCAAGGGCATATGTGCCGCCCTAGAGCCCTTCAAAACTACAACTCTGGACCACATACCTAAACCATATCCTACAAAATCTATGTATGACTAGGAGAGACTAATCTACTGTAACCTTTGAATGTTGCCTGTTATGATGCTCTAATTTTTTATTTTTTTATCTTCGAACATAAATATAATAAATATAAAGATATGGTCTCCAAAAATCTTTTAAAAACATGAATTTTTTTAAAATAAATTAAATATATTCGTGTCTGACATTTACATTCGAATCTGAGTAACATAGATTGCATGGGCGAGAGCTAGGATATGATGCTACCCGAGAGTTGGGAAGTCTTTGGTGCTCATTAATAAAGAAAAAGGATACGTGTGTGTTGAACATGGAAGCAAGCAAGCAACTTTTGTCAAAGATAATGGTTATTACCAATTTCAATTTTAGTCGAGAGAAAAGCGGCAGACAGTTCCATCAAAAGCTGTTCCATATGGAATGCATGTGCCTTGCCCTTTTTTTTGTCTTTTACATCTAATTTCTGTAAAATCTCTTGGAGGGCCCCAAGAGACTAGACATTGGGATGTTTCCTTTTGCTGTAATTTTCTGTTAGTCGGTGAAAGAGCATGTTTTTCATGGCCAAAAAAAGGACAAGGACGAAATTGATCTATGTTATCTTAGAGTTGAAGGTTGTTCATAATGAATTTAATAATATTTTTAATGATGTTTCGGTCGTTATTTTATAATTTTAATATTTTTCATCACCGATATTCATTATCATATTCATTTTAATAACCACGATAACATATGTTCGCGATCACAATAAATATAAAAAATATGTTCACAATGGTAATTTAAATATTAATTTGAATTATTTGGATGGATGGGCATCTCTGAGTGGGATTCCATGTTTGAAAAATTGTTTACTTTGTAGAGAACCGATGATGATTTAAAGCTGGGAGTCATTTTTAACTGCAATTGGTGGTTGGTGGACTTTCCTACTCACTTAAATCAATTCAAATTAATTCAAAACTAGTTGGAATTGAAGTTTTTCATCTGTCAAACACTTGCATTCTTTGTTTCCTTGTCTTTAGTGTCGGCATTATTTGCTATCTTTTATGGTTTCCACCAGGGATTTGTGGGAGAGAGAGAGAGAAAGAGAAAGAGAGATTTAATGTAAAATAAATAAAGATAACTTAGAATTTAGATTTAGTATATTTCAACACATCTTCACTTGCTTTCTCAAAGTCCATCAAGATTCTAAAAGAGAATCCCTTGATGTTTCTAAGAGTAACAGGCCGAGGTTGTAATCATCAGAGTTGAATAAACAAAGAAAGAAAAATTACCCAAAAAAAAAGGTAAAAGAAAGGGAAGAAAAAGCCAAGGAAACCCTCCTCTAAGTAGGCTTTTCTTTTACTCCTCTAACTAAATTTAATTGCAGTCGAACACCACTTCAATCACTTGTAACAAAGTGTCGTGTTCGATCATATGTATATATCCATCATCAGCAACGAGAACCTTTCTTGCAATTAAGTGAACCAGCATTAGTTGTTATCGTAGCGACAAGTGAAGATGGTTTAGCACCCAAGCTAGAGGCCTTGGCATAGCTTGAAGAGGCGGCGCCACCTGCACCCGACGGCGTGAAAAATGCACCGTTCACCATCAGGTCGCCTTCTGATCTCCAATTCCAACCCTTCCAGTCACTCTCAGGTGCATCTTCATGCTTGGTCACCTGCATGAAATATAATTATCATCAAGTCCTATACCTTAAATGAATTCAACTTTCGGTTTTAAGTATTTAAATGGGTTCTCAATTCTCACCTCTTTGCTGAATCTGTCATCAGGTGCAGTAAATCTGTTCCCTTGGCTGTTGATGGTTGGGTTAGCACTTCCTCCAATGGCATACATTTCCCAATGGGTGTAGTCATTGTTCACCACATGGAAATACCCATGTCTACATCTGTAAATGTGAAAGAAAAAAAAAAAAAAAAAGTAGTTCTAATCTTATTAAAATGAAAAGGTGGATGGGCTAAATTAGGGCAAATATACTACCCTACATGGAGTATTATTTTGTTATGGGTTTTGTTAATCAGTGTCCTTAGGTATTTTTTTTAAGATTAGTTAATATATTAATTATACTAACAATATTGTATTAAATGCAAAAATTGATATATTTATTCTTTATTTTTAATGCATTTATTGAAGATATTACTATATTTAATAAAGGTTTTGCTAATAAGTGATCTTAGGATACTCTTTAAAATTAGTTAATATATTATTTATAGTAATAACATTATATTAAATGCAGTAATTGATAATTTTATTCATTATTTTCAATGCATTGAATGAAGATATTATTATATATGGTAACCTTAAAATGTGTACTTAAGGCACTCGTTAGCAAAATCCATTTAATAATTTTAAAAAATACTTTTAAAAAAGTTGTTAGCAAAATACTTTAATTATTTACCTTGGCATTCTTTGGACAAGCCCTTCTCCAAAGTGATTAAAGGCTATGGTGACTTGCATGTTCTTGTCTTGAGTATAGGAATCACTGTGCCCCAATAGCATGACTTTATCATGGTGAGTCATGTAGTTGTTTGAAATGGTGATTGCCGTGGACCCATGAATGGCATCAATCAACCCGTCCTTGCAGTTCGATAACGAGTTATGATCCACCCAAACGTGGCTACCACCAAAGATGGACACACCATCACCGTCCGATATGGTCCTCCAACCATAGTGCCGTGGGGAGTCCCTCACCATAGCATTCCCTCCTTGCTTGCAGTCATGAATGTTGAGTCCATGAATAATAATGTTGGTCACAAACTGAATGGTAATGCATGGGCCTCCGGCAATGTGAACGCTAGCTCCCCTGCCGTCGATTGTCTTGAAAGAGTTCATGATTAGTTCTTCTTTCAATTGAATGGTCATGTCGCGAGCGAAAATGATCCACAATGGTTCATCTTGAATCACTGCATGCCTTAGAGTTCCGGGTTTAGGGTTTACAGGGTCATCGTCACTCGACTCAGTGACGACATAAATTTTACCATCTCTTCCACCAATGGCGTTTTTGCCAAACCCAATCGCACAATCAGCTAGCCTCTGGCGATTCTTCTCCCAGTTTGGATCACATCGCCAGCAATCATCGATGGGGTTGCCGGTGCCGCAAGAAAGATAGCCAAGGTTCCTCCTAGACGCATTAATGGCGCTGCACAAAAACAAAAAATGTTACACATTTTAAATATTATAGCATGCAGAATATGAAAGTTTAGACATTAGAGTACCATTTTACCTATGCACATCTTGGACTACAAGTTCTGGGTCTTGAACTGGGGAAGAGGAAATGAGAGTTGGGATTAGAAGAGAGGTTAAGAGGAAGAGAAGAGAAAGTGAAGGGATTGCCATTTTTTTTTTCTTTTCCTCTTGTTTTTGCTCCGACAATGGAGGGAGAGGTTTAGGATGAGAGAAAAGAAACGAAGAGAAGGGTCTTTATAAAGGGGATTAAAAGCCTTGCTCAATGGCGTGATTAAACTAAACATGTGGGGTCGCTAAGCTTCGTGATTTCAGGTTTTAGGGGATTCCAGTTGGGTAGTTTTGGCCGTTAAGCAAGACCCTGATTAAAGCTGCCCAAAACAGTAAAAGAAAGAAAACAAAAACTAAAAAAGTTACTCCTACACTTCCTCCCCCTAGATTCTAGGTTGTCTCATCCAGCCAAAAATTTAGCATCATTTGAGGGGATTTTTCAGCTACTATGTTAACTGAATTCGAGTTAATAATGAGTATGAGTACTTGTAATTTTTTTATATGTTTGAAAAATTAAGTTATATATATATATATATATATATATGAATATGTATTAGATATAAATATCGGATATAAATATTTTTTTTTAAAATAAATAATTCAACTAAAATAGTCTGGACATATTAGCGAATGGGTTAATTGTTTTCTTGAGGAGGGTTCAATATTTGGGTTTTGTAGTCATTGAATTGAGAATGACATTAAGAAGAAAGAAAAAAAAAACCCAAATGATGTGGAACTAATTGGAGCTTGGATGAAAACTTTGTTGCTTCATTAATGGTTAATCTGTTTAGAAGTAGCCCAATAAATTTTATGGATTTTACAGGGGCCCTTTTAGTAATTTGTTTGATTTGGTCACTACTAAAGGGTGAAAATAAAAGAAAATGGAAATTTAGATGAAAATTCAGCTAATGTCACTAAATACTTGATAGCTTTTGGAATACCGGTTTGAAAAGTCCCACATATTGTCATAATTTTAGTAATAATTTATAAATAAAAAAAAAAGTTGATGCATTCACAATTCGTGTATTCGTATTGTGTTATAATCGTATTTAAGGTATTTTATATTTATATAAATTTTAACGTGTTCATAATTTGTGTTATATAGATTTTGACATATTCGTGTATTCGTGTCGTGTCCGTATTTTTTTCGTGCTGTGTTGTGTTTCATTTCGTGTTTTAATTATTTTTTTTATGTCATGTCCAATATTATCAGATTTTATATATATATATATGGGTTCATTAATTGATATTTATAAACACTGATTAAATAGTATTTAATTATTATTATTTTTTAAATCATTTAATATATTATTTTTACTTAATTAAAAAATAATTTATTAATTATATATGTTTTATTAAATACCATATATATACTATAAATGTAAATTTCAAGTTCTATATAAAACAATAAAAAATTAGAATCATAAAATTTGTACATAACCAACTTTTTTGCATAAATTTGCACTGTCACTCTCCACTTACATCAATGATACGATCATTGAAATTCAATTTTTTGTTGTTTCGATTCGTCCCTCAAATCATAAAAAAAAAAAAAATCCAAAACTTTTTATTTTTGCTTTCTTTTTAATTTTTTTCAGAATTAATTGTCAATAAGTTAAAATGAAAATCCTCGTGACAGCAGCACATGCTTTTGCACTCTAATTCAAACATCAGCTTTTTTTTTTTTTCTTTGCTAAGTACTATTTTCTTATAAAATTTTTCCTGGCCGCAAAGTTCGCCGAAATTTCACATTACCAAACAAAATTATACGAGGATGGATGCTGACATGGCGTGACCCGGATCTCTCAAACTGCCACATTTTTAAACATCTAACCTTGACGCATTATTCGCATTATATTTTACAATTTTAAACACGATCAAAAACATAATTAATATGACATATTTAATAAATTTAAAAATATAATATATTTAAATATGATTTACACAATATATTTAATATATATTATTTTTATTTAAAATTTTAATATATTTGATAATTTATATTTTTATATTTACTATGTATACATAAATTATCAAATCAAACCCGCATCCACTTTCATTTGCTTAGTTGGACATCTTTACTGAAAGCTACGTGGATTCTTATTCTGTCCCTATGATTCTCTTGTCGTTGGTCGGCGAATCACAGCCATTGATTATAGATTGGTATAAATACAAATTTGATTTTCGAAGTATGCAATTTAAATTATTTTGTTTTTTATTTTTTTATTTGGATCACTTTAACCCTCATGCTATTATTTTCAGTAAATTTAGCTTAAAATTAATGAAAACGTTAAATTTTTGATCAATTTTTTTTATTTATGGTTATTTTTTATAAAAATAATCTAAATTTAAAGAAATTGTTAGTCTTATACTCACACGTTATCAATTTTCGTTAAATTTATACGATATCGAAAAAAATAATAGATTGAAGGATAAATTGACTAAAAAAAAGAATAGAAGCCAAAATGATTTAAGTTTCATATTTCAATGGTCAAATTTGTATTTATGCCTTATAGATTTAGAGGGTGATGATAACCGCCGTTGGTTTTGATATATTGGTGGGGACTAAGGGTCCATTTGCATGGGAGATGAGATTGGCTCCGGTGAGATTAAAAACAGCGGTGGCGATGAGAGTAATTACTGTAGCGGTGAGATTCGGTATTGTGCGATGAGATTAAAATCAGTGGTGGGAATATGTGTTTGGATGCAAAAGCAACGGTGGCTGTGAGATGAGAATAAAAATGATCATTAAGGGCATTGATGTAAGAGTATATTGATAAATTATTTTTATATTTATTTTAATAATATTAATATTTAAAATTTTAATACATGTTATTTTATATATTTATTTAAATATTTTAATTGATTAACTAATTATTATATAATTATATAAATTTATTTATTTATTATATTAAATAAAATATAAATATATATTTTTTAAATAATTAAAAATTTTAAAATAAAAATTAATAAAATACAAAATATTAAAAAAAAATAAAAAAGAAAAAGGGAGTAAAGTTACATTTTACCCCTAAACAGGATCCAATGACTTTCATCGAATCCTGCTTCCTCCAATTGATAATTGAAGAAGTAATACAAATATTTACACCACAAGATGCTATTCAAATGCACCCTAAGGCACTTTTAGAAAAGAAAAGGATATATACATAAAAACGTGAAAGTCATTGTTAAGCAAATAGTGTAGGGAATCAAAAGAAAATATTAAGAGGCAGAGCCATGTTATTAACAGGCCTCGTAGAGCTGACGATTTATGTACTTTTATGTGTAATAATTATATTTAAAATATTATATATTTATATAAATTTTAATATATTAATAATTTGTATTATATAAATTTTAATATATTTATATTGTATCATATTTTTTTATATTATATTTATATTACATAATAATAATAATAATAATATCGTATTCGAAATTATTATTAAAAATTATTAGTCCACATTTTCTTTATTTTTTTAGCGGTGGGCTTGGGGTTGTAAGTGAAAACAACTGGGCAACTTCCTTATCCACTTAGCACGTGGTGCACAATGCTGTTGCCATGTGTCATGGTCTCTTAGCCTTTTCACATGTAGGTATAGTATCTATCTTGTTATTTCACAATCAAATCTCCAAATATATATATATTTTTTTCATTTTTCCATGTCATTATTTTTTATTTTATACAAAAATAAATTCATATTAGATTTTCAATATCAAATTTTGCAATAGTTTACAATTAGAAATAGTCAATATATATTTTTTGGTATATGAAATAGTCAATATTTTCGGTACTTGGAATTAATAGTCAAATTTTTAGGAAATGCTATATAATTAATTAAGAGCTTTTGGTCAAATTTAATTTGTACACATATTTTTTGCGGGAAATGCCACCGACAAATGAATTAATAGTTATATTATTATTTTTGATATTTTTTACTATATCTTACATAAACATGTATCATATTGTTAAATTTTTGATAAAATTTTTAAACTTTATTAATAATATTTCAGATAATTATACTCATTTAAAATTATTCCCACAAAAATTTCACATTTTGATATACTCGATCAGAAAATAAAGCAGTACTTAAATTAAATCAACAAAAATTAATTAATCTTTTTTTTTGGAATAAGATTACATATACCTGTAAAAATTACAATTCAGTGAAGTATTATTCAACACATATGATATTATTATTATTACATAAAAAATTAATAAATTAATAATCAACATAAAATTTAACAAAACCCGCACAAAATATGACTTGATTATTGAAACATAAACTAAATTTGATAGCTACATTTTTTCAAATTTCAAATACTTCCTCTTCCTCCATTTATGAAGAAGAATGATTTATTTTTTCTTCTTTTAGAAGAAATTGGAATTCATAAAATGCTTTTCCTTATCAATATACACCTCAAAATGTCATCAAACCTAGTATTAGTAATAAATGAGAAGTTTCTAGCTAGTATGATTCTTTATTTAAAATTGGACTTAAAATTAGTTTAGATGTTACCTATTAGTAAAGAACTGCAAAAAAAAATATAATCAATGTGTTTCATGATATCACTTGCAAATAAAAAAATAATCATAAAATTCCTTTATGATAATGAGATCAAAATTATTTATTTATATAACTGTTAATGAGTCAAGTCAAGCCAAACTCGTATATTAAAAAAATTTATTTGTCCAAGGTCAGATATCGAGCCCGAAAAACTCATTTTATTATTTAAAATATATTGAAATATTAAAAATTATTTTATAATAATATTTTTATATTTTTATAATTAAATTTAAATTATAATATTTTTATTGATTAAATAACAATTTGAGTCAGATCGAATCCGGATCTAAAATATCATATCTCAAGTCCGATCCAATCCAAGATGAATCCGACAATTTAAACTAATAATCAAGCCATTGAATTGGTCAATTTTTCCCCGAATAATAAACAAGTAGTATAGTTTAATTAAGATATATTAGCAATTAATAGGCATCCAATATTATTGAACTTGAAAGGTGTTATGTATTTGTCAATGTATTTAAATCATTTTTCCATTTTTCTTTTTCTTGCAACAAGCCAACATGCATGTAAATGCATGATAAAGACAAACAATGGGTGAAGGTGAAGATTGTCTATGAGTTAGGGTGAAAGAAATGGCCCTATTTTCCACTAATCATCAAAGTTGATGGCTAGTGATGGTTTAACAAACATCATCATTCACTTTGGAGTATTGGTAACTCCTATGTATGAATCGAGATGTTTATAAATCGGATTAGATTGATACTTAAATATTAAGTTTGATTTAATTATATTTAAAATATGAAATAAAATATTAAAAATATTATTTTGTATTTGTCCAAAACTTAATCCGGTTCGAATTCTGCCAAAATTATGAACATGTTTATTAATCCATCATCCCATGCTTGTATATCAAATTAACATGATTAATTAATTTTTTTAACAAAGTATATGTATTTCTTTTATATTTGTATAACTTTTAGTTAATTAATAGAAGGTAATCACTTTTAATATCAAAACAATTTGAATTCAACATTCAACCATTTAATTCACTAATTAGTGTATATTTATTTATACATGCCTATATACTCTCATGCATGCTACATTACCTTTCATTCATTGCTATGATCAAAATCTTATGTTAAAATATTTTTATTAGTAGTTTATAATGTTGATGGAAGCTAATCTCATGTTGGTTAGAAAAGTCAAGTATAAAGGGTATATATTAAGATACTCTTCACGGACGAAGTCAAAAATTTTATGTTGTAAGTTGGAATAAAAGGGAGTCAAATTATAAATTTTTTTGAACCAAAATAGGCTTTTAACTATTTTTGGATTAAATAATATTTAAGAGTAAGAGAGCTTTCCGGAGCCAAGGGGGCCAAAGCCCTTGCCAGCCTCCCTCTCCCTTGGATATGGCCCTGATACTTTTTTTAGTATGGACAAATGAGCTAAATGCTATGAGCTCGAGGTGTTACTAGGCTTTCCTAGTGAGCTACTAATTATTTGATGTCAAAAATTGACATTTGAGCACTTATTTTTTATTATTATTGTTGTGTAAAAACACAACTTATGTCATAAAAAATGAGTTTTTTTATTTTACCATTTTTACAATTCTGCTTTGAATGTTTATGATTTTGTTGTATTTTGGAAGCTTTATAAAATCTTGAAAAATGTTAATCAGTGTCTAGTGATATTGGTTAGTGGTTAAGGTGATATTTATATAAAGAAAAATGTTATTAATGTATTACTGTGAAAATAATATATTAAATGCAAAAAACTCTTTTAAAATGATAATTAAATAATCATTAACTGATATCTATAAATATCTATTAACCAAATCCTAAAACTTGAGGAATTTTTTTTCAGGCCTCAAACTCAACATTATTAGAATTTTCTATTCCTTTTGTTTGGATCGTCAAGGATTTTAAGATTTGTTTGGCGATGGCTCTTTATAATGGATAGTTTTACATGTATACAGTCTTAGCCCAATAAATGAAGCAATCTTAAGCCCAAACCCATTGCATCCAATCTGAAATTTAGCATTTTTTATGTTCTTTTATACTCATTCGACCATTTAACTCGACCATTTAACCTAGCTATATTAATTAAAATTTGTATTAACAAGAAAATTTTATTTCATGTGTAAAATATATCGTATTAACATAAAATTTATTATTTTTAATGTTTATATACAATTATATGAAAATAAAACATTTCAATATAAATTTTAATTCATTTATGATTTATCAAATAAATCCTCATTTCAATGAAATTAGAGTTCTGAATTATTTATAAATTAAATAAATTTTATTAATATTTGAAATGATAAAAATATAATAAACAAAAAATATCTGTTTCCATCAATCACAAATTTTACTGACATTCATGCTTTTATATAAATTAAAATTTATTATCGTGTGTGGTGCACATCTTATTTATTTATAAAAAAATATATTGAATATTTAATTTAATAAAAATTTATTAATTAAGGATAAAATAATTAATTTAATGAATTATCAAAAATATATATGTCATTCATTATATGCATTTTTGAAAGTCGTTTTTTATATATAATATAGATATACATTAAGGATTAAACTTGATTGGATGCAAATTTTTTTTTTTTGCCTTTGACACCTTCATAAACAAGTGACAACTAATCATAAAACAATATTTCAATACAGTTAGATAACTCTAACTGAGATTCAAATATATTTGTATTTATTGAAATTTAAATGTTAATACGAATAGACAGCTTGTGAGAAAATAGGATGGCAAAAGCAAAAATTTTATTCATGAATGTTGTGAGAGAAATGAAAAGATTTGGATAAACATTTCAAAATTAAGTGTTATTACTCTCTTTTTAATACTTTTTTTTGAGTATCATATGATTACCCCTAGTATATAACCTTTGTTTTTGTGTGTTTTGAATTCTCAAATCTTCTTGTTTGCTTCATGTTTCTTATGTTGCTTTATTGGCTTCAAACTAAACTTGTATGTCAGAAGAATTATCATGGATCGAGTTAGATCGATCAAGTTTGGATAGTAAAAAAAATTATTTGTTTAAGATTCGATCAGATTCATCGAATTGAAAATTTTGTTTCATTGTTTAAAATAGATTAAAATATTAAAAATATTTTATATTAATATTTATATATTTTCATAATTAAATAATAATTCGAACCGAAGAAAGCTCAAGCCTAAAATATCATATTCCAAATTCTACTCGACTCAAACCGAACTTTTAAACCAAATAAATAACTCGATCATTGAACAGATTTAATTACATTTGTTTTGTTGAAATTGTGGTGTAGTCTGAATATATATATATATATAAAGAAGGGATTTATTTATATTAATATAAAATTAAATTAGTTTTACACGTTTTAATATTTTTTATACGATTTATATTTGTTTAATTCAACCATTGTATTTCATGCACTATTTACTTAAATCATGCACGTCGAATTTCAAGTAAATACAAAATGTCTAACTATTTGTTCGATATAAAAAAAATTCAACAGTTAAATATATATTTTAAAATGCAGTATTCTCGATCGATATGATAAAAATATCGGATCGATTCAAAATTTTACGTGCACGAAAAGTACGATTATATTATTAAAATATCAATTATAAAAACATATAAAATTAATTAAATTCTTTATATATATATATATATATATATATATATATATATTACTAAATTCAGTATTACACACGATCAAGAAACGGAAAAGAAAGTTAGTAGTGGTCATCTCATCAATCATCATGAAAAGAATAATAATAAAATCAGAATAAATAATTTATGTAGTACCTGACAAAGACAATTAAGGCACGCCATGGCTTTCAATAAACTAGAAAGAAAGAATAACAGCTTATGGGTTTACATTAAATCCTCCTAAAGTCCTAAGTCTTCACTCTTCAACCAACAAATATAATATGAAAATACAATTTTCTTATTTATCCTTTCAAAATGAGACAGACTACCCCTTTTTTATTAAGAATTTGTTGCGAATACAGCCAAAGAATTTCGAGTTTTCTTCCTTCATCTTATTCTTCTAACGTAGAAGTGATCGATACTCAGCTCATCACGCTACTAATCTTAAAACACCTAACTGCTTCATCAGCCACCTCTTTTTTTCCTTCGGTTTTGACTCATTTAAAGACTTGCTTGTCTTGGCTAAATTTCTTCGTGTTTATACTTATCGTTCAGTTGATTCATACAATAATTCTTCTCAAAACCCCATCTCTATATCGATCTTTCTTCCTCCATTATAACAGCTTGTTGATGCCCATAAGGAACCTGTAACTTCTTCGTTTATTAATTATCCTTTTTGTTTTGTTCTAGTTTCATTTCTGTCTTATATTCAATTGTTTTTTTTTTTTTTTCCCTACATTCCTCTCTATATAAACCAATAGTTAAGGTCTCTGAATTCCCATAACTTTTTCCGTGTTGAATCAAGTACTGAAAAATGAGGAGGATTTATGCTCTGTTTCTGGTTCTTCTCTCACTGGCGGCTCTGGTTCTCGAAACAGCCGAGAGTTTCGATTTCCATGAGAAGGATTTAGCCTCTGAGGAAAGTCTGTGGGATTTGTATGAGAAGTGGAGAAGTCATCACACGGTTTCTAGGAGCCTCGATGAGAAGAACAAGCGGTTCAATGTGTTCAAGCAAAATGTCATGCATGTGCATAACACTAACAATAAGGATAGACCTTACAAACTGAAGCTGAACAAGTTTGCAGACATGACTAACCATGAATTTAAAAGTGTTTATGCTGGTTCAAAGATTAAGCATCATAAGATGTTCCGAGGGACATCTCGTGGGACTGGGAGTTTCATGTATGAGAATGTCGACAGTGTCCCATCGTCTGTTGATTGGAGGAAAAATGGCGCTGTTACTGCCGTTAAGGATCAAGGCCAATGTGGTAAGGTTATCATTCTTTTAATTGCTATCCGTTCATCCTAACATCAATCAATTAATGAGTTAGAAAAAATCGAATCGAAAGTTAAATCGGTATGATCTTTGGATCACTAGTTCAACCGGTTGAATCGGATTGTTCAATTTAAAAGTAAATTAAATATTAAATATAGTTATTAGTTAATAGAAAAATGTATTTGACTTAACGCTATAGTCTTTACTATATGATTAAGTAATTGAATGTTCAAATCTCATCATTTACACACAAAAATAAAATATAAAAAAATCGGTTTTTTACCAGTTTTTAACCAGTTGAACCGGTTTTATATATGTTCGATTTTTTATATGTATCGAACCGGACAAACCGTCGATTTCTGATTCAACCGGTTTAACGGACCGATGCGGTCCAGTTTTTTCATCAATGATTGCTAGTCATATATATGCTATGTTATCCGGATTCTTCATTCTCTTTAAAGTACCTATATCCGACATATATTTGGACATGAGTATTGGTGTAATGTGTATGATCCTCTACAATATGAAATTTTTTTAAATAAAATTGAGTTCGGATAACATAAGTATATGTTTCGGTTACATATGGTCTAATTCTGAACTTAATTTGTATTTAAATATAATAGGTAGCTGCTGGGCATTTTCAACTGTTGTAGCAGTTGAGGGTATTAACAAAATTAAGACGAATAAATTAGTATCTCTATCTGAGCAAGAATTGGTAGACTGTGACACTGAAGAAAATCAAGGATGCAATGGAGGGTTAATGGATGTTGCATTTGATTTCATCAAGAAGAAAGGTGGGCTCACTACAGAGACCACTTATCCTTACGAAGCTGAAGATGGAACTTGTGATGTTTCCAAGGTGCACAATTTGCATACAATACCTTTAATTTTTTGAATCAAATTCTTAGTTTATATTCAACAAAGGTTCGCCTTAATTGAATTCATGAGAATCCATCCGGTGGGTTTTGCAGGAGAATTCTCCGGCAGTGTCTATCGATGGACACGAGAATGTGCCTGAAAACAATGAGGATGCTTTGCTTAAAGCAGTTGCACACCAGCCAGTATCAGTGGCCATAGATGCTGGGGGTATGGATTTCCAGTTCTACTCAGAGGTATACTTTCCCATGTTATCCGGACTCAAGATGAGTGTCGGATTTACGAGTATGTTTAATTTTTTTCATATATTTGGAGGACCATATCCTTATACTCATGTCAAACATAGATATCAGATACGAATATTTTAAGAAAAAAATAAAGAATCTGAGTAACATAGATCTACGAGACTTTCTTGAACAGGAAGTTTCTATCCAAATGTCACTTTCTTTCCTCTCGGCAAATAATTACAGAGCACAAAACCTAAGTTGGACATACTAAGATCAAAACCTTTTCATACTCCACGACCCTTTTTCCATTCATGGTACTAGCAAAGCTGACCCAGACAACTTAAACCTTTAGCATAAGATTAGACCAATTTATTGAAATTATTTGGACGTTTAAAGAATTTATAAGCAAAGACATACTAAATCAAAGTACTTTTGTAAGTAACAGAAAGATCAATCTCTCGATTTTGACTAACTTTGGCTTGCAGGGGGTGTTCACTGGACAATGTGGTACTGAGCTAGATCATGGGGTTGCAGCTGTGGGCTATGGAAAAACCCTTGATGGAACCAAGTACTGGATAGTGAAGAACTCCTGGGGACCTGAATGGGGAGAGAAAGGTTACATAAGGATGGAACGTGGCATCAAAGACAAGGAAGGACTTTGTGGTATTGCAATGGAAGCTTCATATCCCATCAAGAACTCTTCCTCTAATCCAACAGGACTTCCATTTTATCCTAAGGATGAACTCTAAACAATTCTAGCCATTGATATTTCAGCTTTGTTCTTAGTCTAAGCTGTTTAGTTCTCAATGTCCAAAAGTTGCATTGCAACAGAATCATTATTGAATAATATTTAGCTTCAAATTTGGTTTCAATTTAATCTGTTACAATGACTTTCCTATCTTAGGTAGAAATAAACATTTCAGAACTGTTTCAAACAATGTTGCTCCAACTTTTCATTTTTCTAGAAGTATCCATATCCGACATCCGTATCCGACATATATCCGAACATGGGTATGAAGATATGATCTTCCAAATACCCTCCAAATATATAAAAATCTTGAAAAAAATTGAACATACCCGTATTAAGCTTCATATCCCATCAAGAACTCTTCCAACAGGACTTTCATTTTATCCTAAGGATGAACTCTAAACAATTCTAGCCATTGATATTTCAGCTTTGTTCTCAGTCTCAGCCTTAGTATTAAAACATATCCTAAATGAAGAGTTCCGCATTACATTTTATCCGTTACGTAACGTCCGCGACATTATCAAATTCATTGAAACACTATTAAATTCACGTTATCAAATTCATTGAAACACTATTAAATTCACGTCTGTGACAACCGCGACGCGTTACGTAATGCTCGCAACAACCGCAACGCGACACCGCATCTGCGACGAAATCCGACCACGATTTAGAACTATCTCTCAGCTGTTTAGTTCTCATTGTCCAAAAGTTGCATTGCAACAGAACCATGATTGAATAATATTAGCTTCAAATTTGGTTTCAATTTTATCTGTTACAATAACTTTCCTATCTTAGGTAGAAATAAACATTTCAGAACTGTTTCAAACATGCGGAAAGCAAATTCAGAACACAACAAAAGGCAACATAATAACTTGTCTATTAACAGACAAGAAGCTTAATGTTCAGCCATAGCATCTGATGGGGTCAATACAACCTTTTTCAGCAGATTGTTTGGACCCAAAACCTCCTCCTTTTTCCAAGTATTGCTGATGGTAATCCTCTGCCCTGTAAAACCTTTTTGCTGGAAGAATTTCTGTCACAATTTTCCTATCTTTCAACTCTGATTGCTTAGCCTCCAATGACTTCTTTGCCAGACGAGACTGGTTCTCGTTGTAGTAATATATCCCCGATCTATATTGAGCTCCCACATCTCCACCCTGACAAAATTTAAGGACCCATTAAGGAAAAAAAAATAAGAAGAAGAAAAACTGGTGAGAATTTTAATCAAATTTGACAAACCTGGCGATTGAGAGTGGTTGGATCATGTCGGCCCCAGAAAACAGAGAGAAGATTGGTGTAAGGGCAGATTTCAGGGTCGAATTGGATACGAACCACCTCGACGTGGTTGGTGGAACCGGTGCAAACGAGCTTGTAATTTGGATCAGGGACATGACCCTGAGAGTAGCCAACCTCTGTTTTGACTACACCTTCTAGTCGTTGAAACGTCAGCTCTACTCCCCAGAAACATCCGGCTCCGAACTGGGCAAAATCGTGAGACGGGTTAACTGAGCGGTCCCGATCAGCGTCCAAAGCAGGGTTGTTGTTGTTGTTGCTGCTGCTGTCAGCGGCGGCGGTAGCGGCAGCGGCCATTTTTTCAGTTCCCAAGTTATTTTTCTGCTAGAACACTGACAATAACACAAATACAACAAGTAGCCTATCCTAATTCCTAGCTCTACGTTTTTGTGGGAGTTGGTTTGACTTTTCAGAGGATGAACCTAACCCCTTTTTCCAGCCAAATTCACTGCAAAGGAAAATAATTCCTTCTGCTAACCAATTTTAACGTAAATAATTAAGATATTAGACTCGGAAATATATATATATATATATATATATATATATATATGAAGTGCATTTAAAAAATTGATTGAGTCTTAACTCTAATAATTAAAATTTAAATTTGATCCAATACTATTTATTTTTTATTTATATAATATATTATGGATAATTATTTTGTGTATCGACGGTGGAGTTTTTTAACTGCACAAGTTGGGTTAAAAAATTTTGAAAATTTTTATACGATTTATATTTCTTTAATCCGACCGTCATATTTTATGTTCTATTCATGTCGATCATGTACGTTGAGTTTCGAGTAAATTAAAAAAGATTTATATTTCATGCACTATCAGTATATAGGTCTATACACTGATGGTGCATCCTACGATGTCACGTGTCGAGTTAGAGGTTAGTTGTTGGGGTTAGAAGTAAGGGTTAGGGGTTATTGGTTAGTAGTTAGGGTTAGGGGTTAGTTTTCTAATGAGGTGTCAGTGTATAGATCTATATATAGACAGTGCATCAATACAAATCAAATTAAAAATGTTTACCTATTTGTTCCAACGTAAAAAAAAATTAACCGTTAAATATATATTGAAAAAGACAGTATTCTCGATCAATATGATAGGGATATAGGATCGATTCGAAACTTTACGTGCAAGACGAATACGATTATATTGTTAAATCCAACGGTCAGTTGTACAAATATAAATCATATAACAAGTTATGAAAATATGTAGATCCCGCTTGTTGTGGAGTTAAAAAAACTCCATCGTCGGTGTAATCCATATATTATTTGTATATTTATATAATTTATATCACATAAAAATATATATAATATTATAGTATAAACATTTAAAAATATATTAAGTTATCCATATTTTAGAACTTAATAAAAATAAATAAATTATTAACAATAAAATAAAAAATAACATATTTGATTATTTTTTTCAAAAGAAATAATATGTGCAGGCTTAAACGGACTTGGATTATCCATTTACAAATATAAATGGGTTTGAACAGAATTTGAGACCCATATTTCAGGTCGAGCCGGACTTAAACAAGTATATATGGTATTGATACTACTATACTTAAGCCCGACTCATAAACACCTCTATGTGCAAGGATCCTTGTTCCTTTTCTTTGATTATAACTTAATTAATATAACTTAGTTTTTTGATAAAAAAAATTACTTTATTTTATTCATAATCAATAAAATTTTAAGATTTTACAAACGAAATTAGTTGATTGACAAATACCATTAAAATATATTTTTCTAACATTTAAAAAAATGTGGCATACAATTTTTTAATCTTACTTGTGCAATTAAAAAAATTCAATTATCAATTTATCGAAGAAGAACTCATTTTATTTTAAATTAAAACATTTCCGTTTTAAGATTAATAAATGGTTAAAATAAACACACATCCCTGATCCCACTAAAAAAACATATAACTTTAAATAAATTGTTCATGTAGTAGACTATAAAGTGTTTTTTTTTTTTTTTTAAAATCATAAATAATTTATAAGCATAATAATTACTAACTACATTTTAAAAAAATAATTGTATAAAACGGTTATTATTATGTAAGCTTTTTCATATATTTAAAAAATTATGTTTCATGTCTGAATATATGTCGAATACATATGTCGAAAACGAATATTTAAAAAAAAAATACTTTACAACACAGGACAGGAGCAGTGTACTTACTACTATGTAAGCTTTGGATATGGAGTATGGACCAAATGTAGATGGATCCATCAGTAGAGCCAGCAGCAATATAATCGTCGTCTGGACTAATACATCGGTATTTTATGTTACTCGAACTCGTGTGTGTCGGATAATATATTTGTTTGACATAAGTATTATTATAACGATTTCAGGATCACTAAAATGACGTTTGGAGGAAGAGAAAAAAAAAATAATTGATTTCTCATAAATAATACGAGGGTTTTAAAATAATTTTGAAAAAAAATAAATTCGAAAGTCTTGAAAATTGTTATTTTGAAATATGATATCCGGAGGCTTTTGAAATAAAGTGTTCGGAGGTCTTGAAAAAACCCAAATGTTAAGTCACTAAACTATGGAAAAGAGGTAAGCTTAGAAAAATTTAAAATTGAAAAAAAACATACTTTGTTTAAAGATCCGGATAAAATTGATGTCTAAAGATTTTTTTTTTAAGTTTTTTCGTGTATTTGAAGGGTTTTTGAAAACTAATATCTCTATACTCATGTCTAAACATGAGTTAAATCCGAATATTGAACACGAATATTTTTAAAAAAAATTAAAAAAATTGGAGCAACATAGCCAACAACTCCAGTTAGATGCCACTGTTTCCGGTTGCTCTGAATGTACCACAAACTTCCAAAAGTTGTATCCAAAAGATAAATCTTGTAATTTTTGATGCAAAGTTAGCCTACTCACCTGTCAAAGTTTTTTTTTTTTTTTTTTTTTTGTAGGTCCCTTTTTTTTGAGTTGTTGAGGATAAAAAAAAAAAAAAAAAAAAGAAGAAAAGAAAGATGGTAGGAAGAAAAAAAAAAATATATTTTCATGTTATTTTATTGTGTTTAAAGTGTTATAAATTTATATAATTTTTTACACGTTAATAATTCGTTTCATGTATATTTTTAAACGTTCGTATATCCGTATTGTGTTTGTGTTATTTTTCGTGTTGTGTTTTAATTATTTTTCTTATGTTGTATTCGTGGCGTGTTCGTATTCATTTTATTTTATTTTATTTTATTTTTCAATGTATTATAAATTTATATAAATTTTTACACGTTAATAATTCGTTTTATGTATATTTTACACATACGTATATTCGTGTCGTGTCGTGTTCATGTTCATGTTATTTTTCGTGTTGTGTTTTAATTATTTTTTCATTTTTTGTGTTCGTGTTCATGTTATTTTTCGTGTTGTGTTTTAATCATTTTTCCTATGTTATGTTCGTGTCGTGTTTCAATTCATCTAATACTTTACATAGTCTATCATTGTGATTCAATTTAGAGAAACATTTGTGTATTCGTGTTGTGACTCAATTCATTTTATATTTTACATAGTTTATCATTATGATTCAATTTAAAAAAAAAAAAAAATTTGTGTCACTTAGATTTATCTTTTAAATTAATTTTATAAATTGTTTAGAATTTTAAATTGTTATGACAATTCTCTTTTGTTATTTTATAAAATATTAATTTTTTTTGTTTAATTGTTAATTTTCGTTTTTAAAAATATTATCATCGTATATTTAACATTTGATTTTAACGCGCGAGTATCATTCTAGTATCAAATAAATTGTGCAAATTATCTCTGCCACTAGTCAATACTACATTTCCATTTCTGTACAGAGAGAACCATCTGTTTTCTGCTTCTGCATCTGCTTTGGCAATGCCATCAAAGCATGAAGCCATAAACCATGCTAACATGTGATACACCATAAGATTATAACATGGTATACAATACAAAATCTGAAGATTATAATGAAATAATAGTTGTTAATTACAAGCTTTGAATTTTCCACAACAGAAACAGACAGGTTTGATTCTTTCATTAAAGATCAAAGAGAATAAATCTCAAAAATATATAGCAAATCCTACAATCCATGACACTGTTATATCCTGCAACTTTGAAGACCCAACATACAAATTCTAAAACAATAAGTTATTAGTCCAAAACAATTCCCCCATTTCCACCTGTTTCTACTTTCTCTATTCCCTCCCAGTTTGAACAAACGAAGTGAGCAGCAAATTTTACAAACTTTCTAAACCGCTCGGATTCTATCTAACCAATCAACACTCTTCCTTGCTTTTTCTAGCTGGTGGTCAATGCTTCTACTAGATTTATCATGGTATTCCACACTTCTGCGTGACCTCTCCATCCTTTCCATCTGGTCTAAGGATATCCTAAGCTTTTCTACCTTGTCAATGCTATTAAATTTAGTATACTCATGAAATTTCAGTTTTTCTGGCCTATCAGTGCTTTTCCTTGGTTTGTCCCTGCTATTGGTGCTTTTCCTTGGCTTGTCCCTGCTATCGGTACTTTTCCGCGGTTTGTCCCTGTGGTCCATACTCCTCCTCGGAGCCTCGAAATAGTCAGTGCTTTGCCTCGACTGTTCTATACTTCGAGAACCATTTCTTCGAGAAGGTGATTTCTCAACTGTTGATATAAATTTCTTGACATGCCTAATATACTCTGGGAAGAGTTCCAAATCACAGTGATTTCCTCCTTTGACCCATAATGGTTCATATTTTTCTTGGCAAAGCTCCCAAAGTTGCTTCCCATGAGAGCAATCAACAACATCATCATTAGTTCCCTGAATTCCAACCAAAATCACAGAAGTTAATACCCATTGCAGATATTCTTTGCAAGTTCAAAATAGAGATAAATAAACCGAACCAATACCCACGAAATATATATATATATATATATATATTCACATTAGAATTGTTTTCCCTTGCCTAATTGCTTGTACTCTACTCTATACTTAAAAAGACTCCAGTATATATAGCTGTAAAAGATCAGCAATTTCATAGCTAGGTCATAACATTTTAAGCAGTATAATTTGTTCTTTTCTATTTGTTATATAAACACATAAGAACAAAAATGATGACAGTGAAGACACTAGAAATCTGACTCAGCATTTATACACAATTGATCATTGCTGGTCAAAAGCTTGTCGCTTAACTCTTCTTTAAAAAATAATGTGATGAGACAATAAAAGACGGTAGAAGTTTCTTACTGTCTTAATCACTATATAAACACCTATGGTCAGGAGAAATAGGAGAACAATATTTAAAACCTCATTCCACTTCTCTTTTTGTCCAAAATCAAAAAGCCTGTTTTTTCCCCTTAAAAGGAAGTCCCTTCAGAAATCTTGAGTACCAACTTTGATGGAACAATGTGAGCAAAAGGTTTGTGAACCTTTTGTTTCTCGTCTTAATGGAAAAATTCTGCTTGGTTCTCAAGAATATATTGAACAGCTGAAGAAGCAGGAGATAAGCTTTAAAGAAGAGTTAAGCGACAAACTTTTGCATTACACATGTCCAGTCCTTAATTCGGCACAAACTTGATTCATTTGACATTTAACTCTACTACAGCCACAAACCATACCACATCATTCATCATGGCCTCTTCCATTACTCCAGTTTATGGTTGTGGTGAACTTCAATTAAACTCATCTCAATAACCCTTACCTACATGCTAAAGGTCAATTAGACACCTTATGTCACCATTTATTCCATCTAGGTCATCTACAGATATATAAACTCGGATTAAGAATAAACCTTCATCACCTAGTTCCTCTTCAGGTACTTCCTTCAACTTGTCAAAGTTCATTAAACATTTTTCTTAACTGTATATGACATAAAACTTAAACATATTTCTCAAAAGTTTCATCTTAATTTCATTATCCGAGTATCCTTTTCCTACAATTGCAGAATTTTTGCACTGATGACTTTGCTGATAAAAAAACTATAAGTAAAGTAGCATGTCACAATTAATTAGAAATAACTCAAATAAGTAACATTCTTATGATTGTTTCATGCATTAACAAATGCAAAATATTGAATTTCGGAAACTTACATGAATTATCAACACAGGACACTTAACCAGTGAGATTTTGTCAATATTCTGCAAATCCATGTAAATCAAGTTCAGACACATGGTGAAGCCAAACATACACACACTTCAAACATTATGATAGAACGGAATAGATGAGAGAGCAGAATGTCTAACCTTGTAGATGTCAAACCAGTAAGTGCGCTTCATAGGATACATGACTCTTAACCCTGATAGTATAGGACTATGCAGAACAACAGCTCTTAGTCGAGGTAAACGAGCAGCAAGATCCACAGTAGGACCACTTCCCACAGACTGACCATAGAGGATGATATTTTCTTGCTTGGCACCATAGCTCTCTTCAAGACACTTGTATGCAGCTTCAATATCAGCATATGTATTCTGCTCACTGGGCTGAAGAAAGGCATATATATGAAATTCAGATAGAGCTATCAGATGCAATTAATTCAGTCACATACAAAGAGTAGATGGTTCATGCTACAATTACCTTTCCTGATGATTGTCCATAGCCAGAGTAGTCATACCTGCAAAGATTTTATACATTATGTTCAAGATTTCAAGATGTCATATTAATGGAGAAAAAAACACTGGTTTCACACATTAATCTTACAAAATATGTGTGGGCAATACAGATATCGGCTACAATTAGGCATTTCATGGAGGCAGAAACAACATCACCAGTTTAACACAAAAAGGAAAGATCCATATTCTTCTACATAATTTGCAAGTCAATTATAACTTTATATATAACAATACATTAAATAGATAAGCAAAAGGAAGGTCATGCCTAAATTTGCACTTTCATAGAAAACATTTGCTTGCTCATACATGACAATTACAAACACCAATTCTCCCATAACTGTTCATTAAAATTTAAAACTACCATTTTCCATTATACCCTAGATCCAAAACTGACTGTACCAACAACCATGAAAGGCTAAAAGATATTGACCCCTAATTGACAGTATTGTACTAAACAATTCCAAATTTCCCCTTCTATGCCATTCTACCATTGATTTAATTGATAAAACGAGGTAGACACATATCGACAAAAATTCCTTAAATGAGAATCACATATGCTTGAGAAAACAGATCTGTATTAAGAAACCAGGAACTATAAGAATTCAAACCCTTAATTCAGTTGATCTATGAACAACCTAAAGTGGCATACCTCAAGCTCACTAAACGAATAATTAGCGCAACTGTCACCCTCAATCAGAGCACTAAAAGGAAACTAATAAAAATTCAAAACTTTCAGAAAAAACCCAATAATATCAACACCTTACTCGTAGAATATCTATTTCTTCCACAAAATTCGCCCCAAAAACTCCACTCTTGGGAAAACTCAATCATATAAAAGGAAAAGGAAAAGGAAAAAGCTCATTTCGACACCAAATTCACAAACATAAACATATGTACAACTATCATCAACATCAATAAAATAAAAGAACAACAACTTTGCACAGAAGGGTATCCAAAAAAGTAAAAAAGAAGAACTAAGTAAATACTGTGAAACATACCCCATGAGATTGACTCTTAAGTGGATGCTGAGTTCGATAAAAAGCTCATACATTTGGCCAACATCAGCGGCGTTCCCATGCGAATAGAGCAGAGTTGAGGTGGCCATGGGGTTCCTCACGTAGACAGCAACGATTTCGGTGCCACGGCGAGTTGGGAGACGCAAAACGTCTACGTTTTCACGGTGAGGAAAAGGGTCTAAAAGCAAAATCCCAGTTGCTTCATCCTTAATTAGCCTGTATGAAGGTGGGTTGGGTGGAAAAAATGCAAACTTTGCAGCCATAGATGATGTCACCCCACCCATCTTTTCTCTTCAGTTTCTCCCTTCGTAAAATTTCTATGAAAAATTTGGGTTTTTGGATTAGAATCTAAAAGAAGAAGAAGATGAACATTCCTTTTTTTCTTTTGTTCTTTCCTTTTCAGAGGATGTTTCTTTTGGCGTATTCTCAGTAAGTGTGAATATGTGATTTGTGAGTGATCTGAGTTTCTTTTATTTTTTGTTAGGGGCAGTGATAAAATCACCGGCTGTCACTTATTAGATGTCCGTATGGTTGACACCTCATTTTAGCGTGTTTGAACTTTGAAGTTTGAACTGTGTTTGACTTTGTCCTTAAATTTATGTGGCGGTTTTTTGTGCCTTTTTTTTTTTTTCCTTTTTTGTTATTGAATCCTCGTACTGCCTATGAATTCTTTCAATTAGGCCCCTTTAAGTTTTATTGACCAAGACAAAATTATTATTTCATATGTAGTTTTTTATGTTTTTTTAATTGAGATTTGTTTTGATTTTAGGTTTTTAATTCAAGAACCATCAATATATTATATGATGACAAGACATACATACCTTTGTATCTTTTAGTAAAGAATAACAAAAAAAAAATTTATTTAATTTTTTATGAAATCAATATGCCACTTATGAGGATATCTATGAGTTTTAATGAAATTATCATTCATTATAAATTTTTGGGGTCTATTTACTATTTATTGAAGTTTTTTTTGTTATAAATACTAGGAATCATTAGTCACTTTGTTATACAAAGGAATGAACTACAATATCTGTCATGTTTAAAAATTAAAAGTACTTATATCACCGAGCCGAGTTTGAATAGAAAAAATTGTTTATCTATGTCCGACTCAAAAACTCGTTTTATTATTTAAAATATATTAAAATTTTTAAAATATTTTTATTAATATTTATATATTTTCATAATTAAATATAAATATTTCATTATTTAAATAATACTTTTGGCTAGATTGTGTTAGTCTTGATTATCAAAAATCTATTCCAGATTTAATTCAATTCGAGTTGGATCTGTCAAGTCGGACGGTTAGTCCTGACCGTGGACAAGTCTAATCATTTCAAAAAATACAAATATTTAAGATAAAATTAGTGTGAAAAGTAATATGACTCCTGTCAATTTTTCAATATTCAAATTTAAAAATTTTAAATTAAACTTTCAAAATTTAAATTTCCTATTATGAACTTTAGATGAAAAAGTTTAAGAAACCAATTACTAAGTTTTTTACACCTTAAATAAAATTATACTAGGAGTTTTTATTGTATGATTTAAAAAAATATTTCCTCAAAACATAAATGAATCATGTAAACTAATGGCATAAATATTAAATCAGTTGCACCTCATTTTTTTGAAAGGAATAAATATACATAAGAGAAGTAGAGAACAAGAAATTTCACCTTCTATTTTATTTTCTTTTAAAAACAAATAAAATTATTTAAGCTTTTTCTTAAAAAGAAAAAATGAATTATTTCACCTCTTAACAATTTAAAAAAAAAAAAATTGTAATTGGATGTTTGGTGTGTGAGTGTGAGTGTGAGATATGAGTGGCCTAATTTGTTAAAATTGAAAATAGGTGATTTATTAACCAAATTAGGCAAAGACTTACTAATTCCTTATATGCAATAATGGAAAAATGAAAGGACGGAGGGTGCAAAAGCAACCTTTTTTCATCGTTAATGTCCAGGTTGTCCCGTTTTATTACACGTGGCTCTATGACTTTACAGTTGAAGCAATTCCCCCAATGTTTTGGTTTATGCCTTTATGGGAGAGGAAGGGACCACATTCTAAAAATAAATAAAATAAAAATACTTAATAATACAGCTCAACTGTTATGTTACGAATACTTATCACATGTACGATCTACTTCGAGTCAAAATGAATAGCCCTAACCGTAATCTTTTTCTAGTTTTGAATCATTTTCACTAGGACTAGGATTGGTGCCGTTGGGGAGACGACCATTTACTTTCGAATTACAACTTGTTAGAGAAAGTCCCTACATTTATTTATGGATATACAGCTTAGCATTATTAAAACTTTAAGGTAATAATACAATGAGAAATTAATGATCTCATTTATTATTTGTGAAGTTTTTAGATACAAACAGTTAACAGAATGACGTATTAAGGTATATTTAAAAGATTTATTTTTGATACATCGACGTTGATTTTTTTTTTATTTCACAAACGATGTTAAAAATTTGTCATATGTCATATGTCTTTTTCTTTTTTAATTAATTTTTTAATATATTTTAAGATGTATGTGTTACCTTGTTAATTTCGTTTGTGAAATCTAAAAATTTCATTGACGATGAATGAGATAATTTTTTATATATAAAAAAAATAAAAAACTTTACTATCAGTATGTAAAAAATGAACTCATAATACAAATATATTTTATAGGTTGGATAAAAAATAATCCAAGTCAGCATAAGGAAAAAAAGAAATGGGAGAGTTAAGGAAAATTAAAAATAAAATAGGAGGAAAAATTAACAAAACCAAGAGGAAGAGAAGATATAAATTTTATTTTGAAAAAATAGAGAGAGAAAATATACAATAAAATATTAAAAATGTTTTGTAAAAGCTACATTTTTTATTTCATTATATTAAAATACTTGTAATATATATTTTATTATGTGCTTATTAATCAAATGGTATTTTGAATATGTTTATAAAATAAAATAAATTTTGTTTAAAATATTGCATATAAGCTATTATGCATATTATCTAAGAAAAGAGAAAATGGAATGCAAAAAAAAAAAAAAAAGAGTTAAAAATTTTAAAATAAGAGAACATTATCTCTCTATATATAATTGGATGAACGATAAGTATGTTCATTAATGGTTAAGTGTTTTAAATTTCTATACAATAAATATAAATACTAAATATTTTATTTTAAATAAAAAATGAAAAATTAGCATATTTATACGTATGTAAAATTAAGTTTTTACACAATAAATACAAATATTAAGTTTTATTAAAAATAAATTCATTTAAATAAAAATGAATAAAAATTTCACATATTATATGTATGTAAAGTTAAGTTAAGTTTTTAAACAATCAATACAGATATTAATGAGGTCTTTTAAAAATGAATTAGAATACACAATCTTTCATTTGAACTATAAATTTTTATAGTTACGTTTTGGGTGAAAAAATAATAATATTGCATAAAAAATTTGAAATATAAGAAAAAAATATTTATGGATAGTTTTTTAAGAAATGGGTAATTATTTAAGAAAGAATTAAGTATTTTTTTTAAAAAATATAAAAGAAATGAATATCTCTATAATACAATTTGATATTATTATTTATTTAATTTTTTTAGTATTTTACTTAACTAAATTGATATCATTTGATTCATGACACTGAATTTAATCAAAAAATTTATAATAGTATATTAGCGTCAGTTGATTCGTGATATTAAATTCAATAATTTTTTTTTTTTTTTTTTTTTTTTATAATAGTAGAGATTATATGATTAGCCTCAGATTGGACCACCCTAACTCTAGCTTGGAAACCAGATCCTAAACATTGGTGGTTAAGCCACATCACCTGGGGCGAGAGCTTAGGTCAATGGGTCCAAGCCAGCCTGAGTAATAGACTAATAGACTTGCCAACCTGACCCATAATCAACTCCACCAAGAATTTGCTGCAATTAAATCATCATTAATCCAAACAAGTTTCATTTACCATTAATATTAGGTCATTTTTTTTAATACAAGGTTTTATTCATGTGCCTTATGCATGAGCATTCACCTACAATTTTTTATTATATTTCTATAATTATCTAATCAAAATTATGTTACTCAAACTCAAAGTGAATGTCGGATACGAGTACGTGTCCGATACTGATATACTCAATTTTTTTTCTATATAGTTGAAAAATCATACCTTATTTTCATACCTGAATATGTGTTGGATACGAGTATTTTAAAATAAAAAATCGAAGTAACAAAATCAAAACAAAAAATTATGTAATAATCCACCGCTTATAAATCGAACTGCATACAGAATTTTGATGGACCTAAATAATTTTGAATTGTGATTTTTTTATGCGAAACAATAGCAGAAAATTATTGGCAATTAAACTTAATTAATTAGTGCTAATAATTACCAGAGAAAATTATAGTTCATTGCTAAGGAATTTCCATTACAGAGAATACTAATACGAGTTTTTCACTTTAATTGTGACTCCATGCCAAGCACCTAAGAGAAATAAACAAGATGGGTCAGCTGTGACGTGGACTTCACGAGACTAAGTGGGAGAGAATGTCACGCCAAACGCTTCAAAAAAGTAGGCATGGTGCATAAATCCCATATTGGAAAGAAGTAGATATGGGAGCTGCACACCCTAATAAGCCGGTTTTGCGAGAAAAGGGTAATAGTCACGTGACAAAACAGGCTCTCATAAATTGAGCCAATGCTCAAACTGGTAAACACTTAAAAAGTGGTTTATAATATGCGATTCAGACCAAATCACCAACTAATTGCAGGTAAATGCTTCCCATGGATACTAAAAACACTGGGTTCAATCTTACTCTCTTAAATGTCTACCAGTAAATAATAGCATGCATCTATGAAACCTCAAAACCCTAAACCACCCTGCATGGACTTGGATGTTGTCTTTGCTTTCATATCCATAATATGAGGCAAATAAAAACTAGTCATTCTACAAGTTATACGTTACCAAGAACGAAAAAAGTGTGCAAATTCTGAAATCTAATCTCACAATCTGCTTTGGGAAAAACACCAACGTTCTGTATTTATTCTTAAAGACATTAGATAGCATAGGGAGTCATATAATCAGGAAGAAAACACCATATAGTTAAGCATAAAAATACTAAACTATAGATTATCCTGGGCACAGAAAAGAAAAAGGCATGATCATTTTAATCAGTTAAGGGGTCAACAAGGATTAATTTGCAAAGGTGATTCCATCTTTAATTGGCTTAGCCTCCATTTTTAAGACAGCAAGCAATACATGAAACTTGCATGAGTAAAAGAACAATAAGGCTACATTCTATGTTACTCGGACTCTGGTGTGAGTGACGGATACGAGTATATTCAATTTTTTCTAAGTTTTTTCATGTATTTGGAGGGTCATATCCTCATACCCGTGTCCGGAAATGCGCCGGACACGGGTACTTCAAGAAAACTGAAGAGTCGGAGCAACATAAGCTACATTAACCCAACAGGAGTAGTCAGCTGAACTTCAAATATGTCATTACTCATTTGTCTTTATTCAGAAGCCAGGCATTCTAACTAATTATAAGTAAACTGATATTCTACATTACTAAAACCACTACCTGTGTTATCTACCAATTTATTAACACATTCAACAAAAACCATCTTCATCCTACTCTCAGATTCAATAGGCATTGGTCCTTGTTGAACTGACAAATGCAAACAAAAGTTGAACTGAATTGATTTTGGGCCTAAGGTTTTGCTCTTTCCCAGTGAACCTCTAAACATCCTTAGCTTAGCAAACACACATTTCATCCAAAAGTTGTTTGTTTGACAACAGAATATCAGTGTCACAAAGAATATATGTAAATCAAAGTGAATGAGATCCATATAAAGAATGGACATCAACTCCAGACCCTCATACTAGGAAAAATATCAGAAAACAACAATATTTGAGAATGATTTTGCCTGATATACACTTCTTGCTCTTTCCCAGTGAACATCTAAACATCCTTACCTTAGCAACACACATTTCATTCAAAAGTTGTTTATTTGACAACACAATATCAGTGTCATAAAGAATAAATCTATCACCCATAAACCACGTCAAGTAAATGGTTATCCTATGACATTTAGCATCTTAACTCATACTCAACTATGATAAGAATTTCCACCATATGAGATAAGTTTCATTCTTATTGGTAAGAAATAAACAAATTTATACAACTAAGCACTCCTAAGAGAAGGAAATAATAAGCAAGTTCTTGTTAATTTTGTGAGTTAATCCATTTCAGCTAATTTATTGTCAATAGATATGAAATTCTCAACATTCCATTCCAGTCGTCAAATCAAGCATTGTCCAAGAAAATCCGAAAATTTAATCCCATATCATCTAATTCCAAAATCTTTGAATATAAAAATCAGAGGAAATAAAACAACTTCCCCATAAAATTCTCGCCAGAGAAAAGCCTATGTCTTTCTCCTGAGACGCTTCCTGAGCTTCTTGTACTTGTGCTTGTTCATCTTCTTCTTCCTCTTCTTCTTCACGCTATCTGCCCAAACTTTTCTAGCATCATCATCCTCAGCCACTGCTGCCCCCTCCTCGACCACTAATGGATCAAACCCAGTTGAGTTAATGGGATTTAAAAAATACCCAAATGGGAAATTGGGGTACAACTTCAAGGGTTCAATAAATTTGCCATTTTCCGGGGATTTAGGATTGAGGAAAAAATTTGGGTTGTTGAAGAATTCTGGTTTGGTTAATGAAAAATGGTGGGTTTGTTGAGGAATAAGAGAAGGACTAAGTTTCGGAAGTTGTTGTTGTTGATGTTGTGGGGTTTTGAAAGATACGATGAGTCTTTGAGCGGATTTGTTCTTGAAGAGTTTTTGCATGAGATTTGCCATTTTAGCATAGAAGAAAGGTAAAAGAAGTAAGCTTGAAACTCAAAAAGTTACAGAAGTAAGCTTCTTGACGTCTGGTTCGAAGCAGTCGTCAAAGGTTTAAGGATGAAGGCGCTTGAGTTAGAGAGGTTTCCAAGTTCCAACTCCCGAGGTTTAACACCCGTGCAAGAGAGACAATACTGTTATAAAAACACCGTCGTTTGGTCCTATAAAAAAGGCAAAAATTTTCGAAATAAAAAATGTGCCCTCACGCAGGATCGAACTACGGACCTTCAGTTTACAAGACTGACGCTCTACCACTGAGCTATAAGGGCTTCTCACGTTTTATCCTTAATCCTCAATCCTACATTTTTCTAGAATTATCGGACACGGTAGGGAAAAATTAACTAAAACACGACATGAAAAAAAAAAACAATGACACAAACACACTAACATGACAAAATATATATAACACAAATTATTAATAAGTCAAAATTTATAAATCTAAAACACCTTAAATACGATTATGACACGAGAAAATACACGAACATGAAACAGATATACGAATTGCCAAATCTATATTAACTCACCTGAAGAGAACGTTAATTACGCATTTAAGTCTTCTCGAACCTGTAATCTTCAAAATTTTATTCAATATGCCATCTGAACTAATACTCAATTTGACAATTCCATACTTTAGCTGATCATTGCCACAATTGTTTTGCTACACAATATTTAATATTCTGCTTCTGACAATTATGATTGTAGTTAATTGGTTGTGAATTCAGACATTTTAAATAACAAATCTTACAATTATAAGATATCTAGATCTGTCGATTCACTACTGAATGTACAAAATTTGTCCACATTACTCATTATGATTAAGTTGGGATATGGAGAAACTAGTTTTTGGTACCATGTTCTCCTCGTGAAAGCTAGAGAGGGTCCAAAAGGCATTTGGGAGATGATTTCCAGAGACCAGCCTTGCTAGTTTACATGAAGCTTTAAGCCTAATTCGGTTCTTTTAGCCTCCATTTCAAAACTTCAAAAACCCAGAGAAGGGACTTCTGCTTCAAAAGAAGATATTATCCGGATTTGGGTGATTGTTAGATATAACGTGTTCGATATGTATATCTCAATTTAAAAAAAAAAAATTCATATGTTTTTTAAAGATCATATCTTATGTTCATATCTAAATATGTATAAAATATAAATATAATAATATTATTAAAAACATAAAGAGTTCGGATAACATAAAATTTAGCACACTTTCATAAAAACCATATAGCTAAGACTCTTCAACAACCAAATGAGGGGGTGATAAAAAGAGTCCTAAACATTACTAGTATCTCACAAACATCACGACTATAGTAGAATGTAGAAATGCCTAGTAATTGCAACAGAAAAGCAAATACAAGACCATTAGATATCCCTTCTATTTCATCACTTTAAGCTAATTAAAAACCCCCCAAGAGTGATTGTCAATCTGATTTCTTGGGTTTTTTTATTTTATTTTATCAAACGTCTTGCTTTTTTTTGGCCTTATTCAACACAGCAGCGATACATAAAATACATCTCCATGGGACGTCCACACTCAGCACAGATCACCTTCTCTGAAATTCCCCCACTGATACCTGGAAGGATCAGGCGGGAGCAATGATGATCGTCGGCAATCCCTTCTAGGTGCTTGCGGAGTGCCGGAATAAAACCCGATTGTCTAGCAAGGTCTTCCCATTTTGCAAAACTTTGCATGCTACTTAGAACCTTGTCTCCCTTGGCTCTGACCATTTCAGTTGATCCTAAAAAAAATACTGCCCATCCATGTTCACTGCTATCATAGCCAAGTATTGTCATGACCTCCTGTTTTATAACATCATTTTCATTGGTCTCGGTCTTGCCATGTTGGGTTTTCGAGAACAACATGCTTTCCAACCGGTTCCAAAAGAACCAGACATTGGTATCTTGCCAGGCGTTACTAAGCTGCTTCTGATTGATTAAATCGATGGTCTTTTTCACACGCTCTCTGGCGTTGTTCTTTCCAACATAAACCATCTCTAAGCCAATCTCAAGAGTCTGTGTAACAGTTTTTGTTTCAGAAGTGAAGCTTTCGATCCATTCAATTTCTTCACCACCATAAAAACATACGACTTTGTTTTGTCCTAGCTGATAATTAAATTTAAAGCAAGGCATAATTAGAAAGTGAATGAATTAAGCTATGCTGCTCCAACTCTTCATTTTTTTTAAGTATTTGTGTCCGACATTCATATTTGATGCATATCTGGACATAGATATGGGGATACGATCTTTCAAGAATTCTCCAAATACATAAAAATCTTGAAAAACATTGAAAATACCCGTGTCGGACACATACCCGTGTCCGACACTCACATCCAAATCCGAGTAACATAGCAATTAAGTAGATTCATGAATTAAAGGTAATGTGAGGATGTACCCAATTATTTAAGTTTACTTCAAGCCCATCAACAAGTAGCTCAACCGTCCAAGCCTCTGACTTCCACAGACTTTCCTCTTTCTCAGTGCTGAAAGGGAAGGCTACATTTCCCCATATCCACAACATATTGAGTGCATTTGTGCATGTCACTTTTCCTTGTGGATCCAGTGTCACCACAATCGGCTTCTTTACGAAACGCCATACCTCCTTGGTGTACTTAATGACTGCTGGTTCAATTATGGAAGGGTGGTTCACAGTATACCATGGCATAATTGATTGCAGGCTCAAAAATTTTTGCTGGTAACTATCATTCCAAGCTAATCTGTCCACAATTGGGAGCCATACGATCTCATAGTTAACTCCAGATGATACCCTTTCATATTTGTATAGAACCTCAAGAACCTGAATCTCGTCAAGGGAGATATCAAGATCTGAAATGAGCAGTAACACATGCTTTCTTCTCAGTACATCCATATGAACCTGTTAATTTGCAGCAGCAGAAAGAAAAATGCTGTTATACATCCAATTAAACAGGCCCGGAAAATAATTAATATGAAATGGGTCCTTGGAAACAGTACTACAGACCTTGGTCTTATCTGGACCCAAGAGAGAATGAGGATCTTCCTTTCCGAGCGAGAAAATTTTTATGAGAATCTTCAAGTTGTCTATTTGAGGTGTTTCAATACTGTGCTTTAGGCCTTCATAAGCTTCTTTCTGCTTCTTCTCATCTGCATCTCATTATGATCATTGTCAACCCCTTGATCAGTAAGTAATTAAATATCTTTATCTATTACACTTCTCAAATAAAAGTTAAATTTTAGTTTGCATTATGATATATGTTATTCGGATTCGGGTGTGAGTGTCGAACACGGGTATATTTAAATTTTTTCAAGATTTTCATGTATTTTAAAGGTCTTTGGAGGATCTTATCTCCATACCCATGTCAAGATATTTGTAGGATACGAGTATTAGTTACGGATACTTCAAGAAAAATGAAAAAACGGGTTATGATATATCCGAGGACTCACCAATATGCTGATAACAAAGAAGTAATAGCTTTTGAAGGTGTTCATGTATGCTGCTGACTTTATGTGCCAAGCTTGATAGTTCCCATGCCTCCGAGGTCGATGTAATGAACCTAAAATCACCGAAAAAGATTGATTACTGGTAAATTTATGATATTGGGTTGAGGCATTGAGGAAGCACGTAAGAATTAGTGTCTCACTCATGTCTCAAGCCTACAAGGCTTGTAATCTGTGAAGCGCAAGCCACAACGCTACGAATGGTCCAGTAGGCAGCTGTGGGGATATGAGCCATAGCGATAGACAATGGTGGCACATAGCTCAAAATATACTGAGAAGGTAGCTCCGTGAACTCAACAATGCACTTGGTTACATCCATCATTGCCTTGATGAGTTTGTTTAGTGCATCAAAGTGAGGTTTCAGCGAGTTGGAATGCTCTAAGATGTCTGGCAGTTGCTTGAGGAGAGCCACAGACTTGGCGAGTGAGTTTGTAGTGCAGAGCTGAACAATGAGCCAAAACTCTCCAAAGTTCACAGCCAAAGCTGCTAAGGTTAGCACCACTTTTGCTTCCCATGAATAGCTTGAAACCGTGTTGAGCAGCGTCATTGTTGTTGCATGAGCATCTCCTCCTCCTGAGCACTTGCATGATATCTACAAAATACGACATTTAAACACAGTTATCCTCCTCCTCCTCGTCATCAACTTTATAACAAGATTTCAATTCATAAAACAAGATAATTTAATATTTGATCTCCCCAATCTGTTTTTAACAAAAGCCTGATTCGTTTATCACCATTGAAAAAGAAAAGATAGGGCTATAAAGGTAGGTATGTTTAACAACATAAAGGCACTGAAATGAAAATATTATAAAGGTTGACATTCCAAAAAGAAAAAGGTATGTATGCTATGTTATTTGGATTCGGACGTGAGTGTTGGATATGGGAATGTGTCCGACACGGGTATGTTCAATTTTTTAAAAGATTTCCATGTATTTGGAGGATTCTTGGAAGATCATATCTTCATACCCATATCCGGATATGCGTTGAACATGGATGTCGGATACGAATATTTCAGAAAAAATGAAGAATTAGAGCAACATATGGTATGTCTATTAATTAATATATCCTGGCAATGCAGCCAAATAACCTCGCAGGAGATTTTGTGTACGATATAAGCCAATGCATCAAGCATGCCATCGATATCTGCCTGCTGGCTGGTCCTATCATCAAAGGTATCCATATGTCCTTGTCCACCCTACAAAAAAAAGAAACTCAAAGCATATATATATATATATATATATATATCAGAGGAATTGAAATCCCAATAACTATTTTAAAGACTTGTATACATAAAATTAGCCCGCTGAGTCATGGGAAAAAAAAGAAGAAGTAGAGAAGTTGGCATTACAGTTAGAGCATGATCAATGTTAGGAGTGACATGACGAAGAACGTTGTCAATGATTTGGATAATGGGTTTGACATCAAATAGTCGATCATCAGGGGCATGAGTTGATTGAATTTGCTTCATCATTGCACTGTCATCAGATGCTGAGAACATTCGTCGGCGCTCATTCCTGACCAGTTGCTGCGATTTAGAAGGCTGTGACTGTACTGAGATGGGGGACGTAGCCATATTTGGAGATGTTAAAAGTATATAATTTGCCTAAGTACTTTGGTGTATTGTGGTTCGTTTAATAACCACTCTTAGGTTTATATAGTGAAAGGCAAATGGAATAAAGCCAGATTAAAGTTGACAAGTTGTACCTTGCTTGCAAGAGGAGTCTTAGGAAAAGCTAAAGTGGCTGTGTATTAGGATAAGGATAATATGAATATGAAGCAAATGATTGGCTCCAAGCTTCTTTGTCTGCACAGTGAAAAAACTAAAGAGATCAGCAATGGCATCTACCCTGGTTTTTTCCAGTCAAAAGGAAATGTTGGTGATCCAGACTTGTCCTTCTTTGAAGATTAAAGGGTTTTAATTTCACTTTGTGACATCACAATGGCTATGTCATTTTCATGACCTAACCTGCTAATTCTTGTGGTACATTTACTACTCAAATAGATTTAAAGGTAAAGATGCTTTAATTAATGAGTTCGGTTAACGGATATCTATATTAGTTAAGAATTATTTAATTATTATTTTAATTTTTTATATTTAATATATTATTTTTATTAAATTCAAGAAAAAATAATAAATTAATTTTTTTTTCTATAAATATTACCTATCACTAGAGATGAATTAATATTTTTCTAATTAATTTAATTTAATGATTTATATTTGATGCGCTGTCAGTACTGTATAAATCTATATACTCTTAGTGAACCAGATGATATCACCCATTAAAAGTAAAATTATCTGTATTTATTTTTAAAAACTTTTAATGAGGTGACATCATTTGATTCATTGATACACTTTCAATACATCAAATATAAATTCTTAATATAATCCCTGCACCGAGAAAATAATCATATGGAAGAATGATTTATGATTTCCATAACTTCATTAATTTTATACTCAAAACATACCAAATAAAAACTCAAACCCTAAGTCATATTATTCTTATTCTATGATATTCTCACTCTAAATTTTCCTCGTCTCTTCTTAAAATACATCATTAACTTAAACGTCGAAATACATCCCAAAATCTTAACTCCGACATTCTTCGACTGTTCTTTACGTCCAACTTGCTATCATCTCCGAGCCTCTCCCTCGAACTCTTCTCCATAAAATATCCTAAAAGATTTAAACATGTTTAGTTATGATATTAGATTAATTATAAATAAATCAGTACTATGAAAGGGAGAATAAAGCTTTTGGCATTAAAGTATACTAGTTTTTTTACATGTGCTATGCACGTGAGATATATAATATGTTAATATTATTATTTGAAATAAATTTTTTATTAAAATAATAAGTTATATATTTTTAATAATAAAAAATAAAAAATATTTTTTTTATGTAAAGCATAACGTAGGTCAATAATTATTATGTCAAATAATTAGACTAATTAAATTTATTTAATTTTAATAAATGATTATTTTTACCTAGATGATTTTATGCTAAACCAATAAAAAAAAGCTTTAATTGAGTTTTGAAAATTTTGTTTCTTTCCTTTTTTTAAAAAATTTTAATTTTATTTGTAAAACTTAAGATTATTATTCTATCTTCCATTCTTATCATCCGATGTTTATCTTATATAATATCTTTTGTTTTGTGTTCTTTTTTTTTTTTTTTTTTTTTTCTAAAAAGTGACATTTTAAACATTCATTAAACAATTAAAATTTTATCTATCAAAGATTTAAATATTTCATAAGTATATTTATGTCATATAATTTTTTTTTTAAATTACCAACATAATATACCAAGAGAAAAATTGTTTCATCATATGATAAGAAGTTACTTGAAATACAATTCAAGAGCCACGATCAAGTCCAAGTATAATGTTTATTAACTACTTACTATTATGTGAAATTCCAAATATGCTGTTAATCATTTATTATTATATTATATATCATTAATTTAATGCTAAGTTAACATGATTTTAAAACTTAAATATATATAATTATAGTTAAGTGTGGTAAAGATGATGATATTTGTAGAATTATTAAAATTCTTTTATCTTTTATTAATAGCTTATGTGAATTTTTACAATTATCATTATGGAATTTACTAATATGTTATTAATAATTTACAAACTATATAAAATTTTCACTAACAATTTTATTTTTAAAAGGTTTTCAATCTAGAAGCATGCAACATAATGACTTAATTGTAGCCTAAAATAACAACAACAAAAAACCCATAGATTTTCACTTTATCTAAGTACGCTCTTGTAATTTTATTGTACCCAAATAAGTTCTTAACTTTTAATTTGTACTCAAATAAGCCATTAAAATAACTCAAATTTTCATTTGAAATAAGGACTTATTTGGATACAAATCAAAAAATAAGAGTTTATTTTGATACAATAAAAGTATAAGAGTTGATTTTTTTTTAAAAAATTAAATAGTTCATAAGCTTTTTTAGTATTTTAGCCTTAATTGTATTACTAGTATATTATCCATCATTTACTATTATGTTATTAACCATTTGCTACCATGTTATTCGTAATTTACTACTACTATGTTATTAATCAATTATTATACTATTCATAATTTACTACTATGTTATCTATCATTTACTACTATATTTTTAATCAGTTATTGCTATGTTAATTAAAACTTAAAAGTATAATTACTATTTGATTTATGAAATTACTAACTATTTGAAATTGTTTAATAATATTATTATTTTAATAAGGTTTTAAAATTAGAAGCATGCAACTTTATGACTTTATTGTGACCTAACCTATTAAGTTTACATAATTTTAAAACTTAATAGTATAATTAATATTTGGTGTTATAAAGATATTGATATTTTGTAAAAATATAAATATTCTTTTATCCTTCATTAATAGCTTATGTAAATTTTTGTAATTTTAATTATGAATTTACTACTATCTTATTCATCATTTACTAATATTTTTAATCATTTACTAACTACCATGTTATTCATCATAATACTAATATGGTATTAATAATTTAGTACTATATTATTCACCATCTACTAATATGTAAATCGATCAATTACTTGTTAACTGTTTATATTATTCATCATTTACTTATTATATGAAAGTTTTTACTAATAAGTTTTCTAATAAGATTTTCAATTTAGAAACATTCCATTTGATGACTAAATTGTTCGTTAACCTGCTAAATTGACATAGGTTTAAATTTTGAAAGTATAATTATTGTTTATGAGTTATTATAAAGATTATGATATTTGTAAAAGTATCAACATTCTTTTATCATTTAATAGTTTATGTAAAATTTTACAATTATAATGATGAATTTACTATTATGTTAATCATCATTTACTATTATCTTATTCATCTTTTATTAACTATCCAAATTTTTTCACTAAAAATTTTATTTTCATAAGGTCTTCATTCTAGAAGCATACAATATGATGACTTTAATTTGAGTTAATCTGCTATATTGACATAATTCCAAAATTTAAATGTATAATTATAGATATTATAAAGATGACAATAATTGTAAAAATACAAAAATTCCTTCATCCTTTATTAATAGCTTATGTAAAATTTTACAATTATAATTACGACAATTACTCTTATGTTATCCATAATTTTTACTAATATGTTATCTATCAATTACTAACTATTAAAAAAAAATTACTAACAATTTTATTTTAATAAGATTTTCAATCAAGAAGTATGCAACTTAATGACTTAATTGTGAATTAACTTACTAAGCTGATATAATTTTAAAACTTAAAAGTATAATTAAGTTTGACATTATAAAGGTAATATCTGTAAAAGTATAACACTTCTTTTATCCTTTATTAATAATTTATGTAAATTTTTGCAATTATAACTATAGAATTTACTATTATATTATCTATCATTTACTATATGTTATCCTTAATTTCCTATTATATTATAAATCATTTACTATTATTTATGTATCATTTACTGATATGTTATTAATCGCTTACTATAATGTTATTCATGATTTACTATTATGTTATCAATTATTTAGTAATATGTTATTTATCATTTACTAAATATTTGAATTTTTTTATTAATAGTCAAGGTTTTCAATATAAAAGCATTGAACTTGATATTAAATTGTGAGTTAATATGCTAAGTTAACATGACTTCAAAACTTATAAATTATAATTATAACTATTGTTATGTGTTATAAAGATGATAATATAAAATTTAGCACACTTTCATAAAAACCATATAGCTAAGACTCTTCAACAACCAAATGAGGGGGTGATAAAAGAGTCCTAAACATTACTAGTGTCTCACAAACATCACGACTATAGTAGAATGTAGAAATGCCTAGTAATTGCAACAGAAAAGCAAATACAAGACCATTAGATATCCCTTCTATTTCATCACTTAAAGCTAATTAAAAACCCCCCAAGAGTGATTGTCAATCTGATTTCTTGGGTTTTTTTATTTTATTTTATCAAACGTCTTGCTTTTTTTGGCCTTATTCAACACAGCAGCGATACATAAAATACATCTCCATGGGACGTCCACACTCAGCACAGATCACCTTCTCTGAAATTCCCCCACTGATACCTGGAAGGATCAGGCGGGAGCAATGATGATCGTCGGCAATCCCTTCTAGGTGCTTGCGGAGTGCCGGAATAAAACCCGATTGTCTAGCAAGGTCTTCCCATTTTGCAAAACTTTGCATGCTACTTAGAACCTTGTCTCCCTTGGCTCTGACCATTTCAGTTGATCCTAAAAAAAATACTGCCCATCCATGTTCACTGCTATCATAGCCAAGTATTGTCATGACCTCCTGTTTTATAACCTCATTTTCATTGGTCTCGGTCTTGCCATGTTGGGTTTTCGAGAACAACATGCTTTCCAACCGGTTCCAAAAGAACCAGACATTGGTATCTTGCCAGGCGTTACTAAGCTGCTTCTGATTGATTAAATCGATGGTCTTTTTCACACGCTCTCTGGCGTTGTTCTTTCCAACATAAACCATCTCTAAGCCAATCTCAAGAGTCTGTGTAACAGTTTTTGTTTCAGAAGTGAAGCTTTCGATCCATTCAATTTCTTCACCACCATAAAAACATACGACTTTGTTTTGTCCTAGCTGATAATTAAATTTAAAGCAAGGCATAATTAGAAAGTGAATGAATTAAGCTATGCTGCTCCAACTCTTCATTTTTTTTAAGTATTTGTGTCCGACATTCATATTTGATGCATATCTGGACATAGATATGGGATACGATCTTTCAAGAATTCTCCAAATACATAAAAATCTTGAAAAACATTGAAAATACCCGTGTCGGACACATACCCGTGTCCGACACTCACATCCAAATCCGAGTAACATAGCAATTAAGTAGATTCATGAATTAAAGGTAATGTGAGGATGTACCCAATTATTTAAGTTTACTTCAAGCCCATCAACAAGTAGCTCAACCGTCCAAGCCTCTGACTTCCACAGACTTTCCTCTTTCTCAGTGCTGAAAGGGAAGGCTACATTTCCCCATATCCACAACATATTGAGTGCATTTGTGCATGTCACTTTTCCTTGTGGATCCAGTGTCACCACAATCGGCTTCTTTACGAAACGCCATACCTCCTTGGTGTACTTAATGACTGCTGGTTCAATTATGGAAGGGTGGTTCACAGTATACCATGGCATAATTGATTGCAGGCTCAAAAATTTTTGCTGGTAACTATCATTCCAAGCTAATCTGTCCACAATTGGGAGCCATACGATCTCATAGTTAACTCCAGATGATACCCTTTCATATTTGTATAGAACCTCAAGAACCTGAATCTCGTCAAGGGAGATATCAAGATCTGAAATGAGCAGTAACACATGCTTTCTTCTCAGTACATCCATATGAACCTGTTAATTTGCAGCAGCAGAAAGAAAAATGCTGTTATACATCCAATTAAACAGGCCCGGAAAATAATTAATATGAAATGGGTCCTTGGAAACAGTACTACAGACCTTGGTCTTATCTGGACCCAAGAGAGAATGAGGATCTTCCTTTCGTAGCGAGAAAATTTTTATGAGAATCTTCAAGTTGTCTATTTGAGGTGTTTCAATACTGTGCTTTAGGCCTTCATAAGCTTCTTTCTGCTTCTTCTCATCTGCATCTCATTATGATCATTGTCAACCCCTTGATCAGTAAGTAATTAAATATCTTTATCTATTACACTTCTCAAATAAAAGTTAAATTTTAGTTTGCATTATGATCTATGTTATTCGGACTCGGGTGTGAGTGTCGAAAACGGGTATATTTAAATTTTTTCAAGATTTTCATGTATTTTGAAGGTCTTTGGAGGATCTTATCTCGATACCCATGTCAAGATATTTGTAGGATACGAGTATTAGATACGGATACTTCAAGAAAAATGAAAAAACGGATTATGATATATCCGAGGACTCACCAATATGCTGATAACAAAGAAGTAATAGCTTTTGAAGGTGTTCATGTATGCTGCTGACTTTATGTGCCAAGCTTGATAGTTCCCATGCCTCCGAGGTCGATGTAATGAACCTAAAATCACCGAAAAAGATTGATTACTGGTAAATTTATGATATTGGGTTGAGGCATTGAGGGAGCACGTAAGAATTAGTGTCTCACTCATGTCTCAAGCCTACAAGGCTTGTAATCTGTGAAGCGCAAGCCACAACGCTACGAATGGTCCAGTAGGCAGCTGTGGGGATATGAGCCATAGCGATAGACATTGGTGGCACATCGCTCAAAATATACTGAGAAGGTAGCTCCGTGAACTCAACAATGCACTTGGTTACATCCATCATTGCCTTGATGAGTTTGTTTAGTGCATCAAAGTGAGGTTTCAGCGAGTTGGAATGCTCTAAGATGTCTGGCAGTTGCTTGAGGAGAGCCACAGACTTGGCGAGTGAGTTTGTAGTGCAGAGCTGAACAATGAGCCAAAACTCTCCAAAGTTCTTAGCCAAAGCTGCTAAGGTTAGCACCACTTTTGCTTCCCATGAATAGCTTGAAACCGTGTTGAGCAGCGTCATTGTTGTTGCATGAGCATCTCCTCCTCCTGAGCACTTGCATGATATCTACAAAATACGACATTTAAACACAGTTATCCTCCTCCTCCTCGTCATCAACTTTATAACAAGATTTCAATTCATAAAACAAGATAATTTAATATTTGATCTCCCCAATCTTTTTTTAACAAAAGCCTGATTCGTTTATCACCATTGAAAAAGAAAAGATTGGGCTATAAAGGTAGATATTTTAACAACATAAAGGCACTGAAATGAAAATATTATAAAGGTTGACATTCCAAAAAGAAAAAGGTATGTATTCTATGTTATTTGGACTCGGACGTGAGTGTCGGATATGGGTATGTGTCCGACACGGGTATGTTCAATTTTTTAAAAGATTTCCATGTATTTGGAGGGTTTTTGGAGGATCATATCTTCATACCCATATCCGGATATGCGTTGAACATGGATATCGGATACGAATATTTCAAAAAAATAAATAATCAGAGCAACATATGGTATGTCTATTAATTAATATATCCTGGCAATGCAGCCAAATAACCTCGCAGGAGATTTTGTGTACGATATAAGCCAATGCATCAAGCATGCCATCGATATCTGCCTGCTGGCTGGTCCTATCATCAAAGGTATCCATATGTCCTTGTCCACCCTACAAAAAAAAGAAACTCAAAGCATTTATATATATATCAGAGGAATTGAAATCCCAATAACTATTTTAAAGACTTGTATACATAAAATTAGCCCGAGTCATGGGCAAAAAAAAAAAAAGGAAACAGAGAAGTTGGCATTACAGTTAGAGCATGATCAATGTTAGGAGTGACATGACGAAGAACGTTGTCAATGATTTGGACGAATGCTGAGAACATTCGTCGGCGCTCATTCCTGACCAGTTGCTGCGATTTAGAAGGCTGTGACTGTACTGAGATGGGGGACGTAGCCATATTTGGAGATGTTAAAAGTATATAATTTGCCTAAGTACTTTGGTGTATTGTGGTTCGTTTAATAACCACTCTTAGGTTTATATAGTGAAAGGCAAATGGAATAAAGCCAGATTTGCCCACAAGCTCTTAGCTGAGTGGCCAAGAGTCTTGGAGGCATGAAGTCTTGGGTTCAAACCCAAGCAACCCCTCCCCTTACTCAATTATCAAAAAAAAATAAAGCCAGATTAAAGTTGACAAGTTGTACCTTGCTTGCAAGAGGAGTCTTAGGAAAAGCTAAAGTGGCTGTGTATTAGGATAAGGATAATATGAATATGAAGCAAATGATTGGCTCCAAGCTTCTTTGTCTGCACAGTGAAAAAACTAAAGAGATCAGCAATGGCATCTACCCTGGTTTTTTCCAGTCAAAAGGAAATGTTGGTGATCCAGACTTGTCCTTCTTTGAAGATTAAAGGGTTTTAATTTCACTTTGTGACATCACAATGGCTATGTCATTTTCATGACCTAACCTGCTAATTCTTGTGGTACATTTACTACTCAAATAGATTTAAAGGTAAAGATGCTTTAATTAATGAGTTCGGTTAACGGATATCTATATTAGTTAAGAATTATTTAATTATTATTTTAATTTTTTATATTTAATATATTATTTTTATTAAATTCAAGAAAAAATAATAAATTAATTTTTTTTTCTATAAATATTACCTATCACTAGAGATGAATTAATATTTTTCTAATTAATTTAATTTAATGATTTATATTTGATGCGCTGTCAGTACTGTATAAATCTATATACTCTTAGTGAACCAGATGATATCACTCATTAAAAGTAAAATTATCTGTATTTATTTTTAAAAACTTTTAATGAGGTGACATCATTTGATTCATTGATACACTTTCAATACATCAAATATAAATTCTTAATATAATCCCTGCACCGAGAAAATAATCATATGGAAGAATGATTTATGATTTCCTTAACTTCATTAATTTTATACTCAAAACATACCAAATAAAAACTCAAACCCTAAGTCATATTATTCTTATTCTATGATATTCTCGCTCTAAATTTTCCTCATCTCTTCTTAAAATACATCATTAACTTAAACGTCGAAATACATCCCAAAATCTTAACTCCGACATTCTTCGACTGTTCTTTATGTCCAACATGCTATCATCTCCGAGCCTCTCCCTCGAACTCTTCTCCATAAAATATCCTAAAAGATTTCAACATGTTTAGTTATGATATTAGATTAATTATAAATAAATCAGTACTATGAAAGGGAGAATAAAGCTTTTGGCGTTAAAGTATACTAGTTTTTTTACATGTGCTATGCACGTGAGATATATAATATATTAATATTATTATTTGAAATAAATTTTTTTATTAAAATAATAAGTTATATATTTTTAATAATAAAAAATAAAAAATAATTTTTTTATGTAAAGCATAACGTAGATCAATAAATATTATGTCAAATAATTAGACTAATTAAATTTATTTAATTTTAATAAATGATTATTTTTACCTAGATGATTTTATGTTAAACCAATAAAAAAAAAGCTTTAATTGAGTTTTGAAAATTTTGTTTCTTTCCTTTTTTAAAAAAAATATTTAATTTTATTTGTAAAACTTAAGATTATTATTCTATCTTCCATTCTTATCATCCGATGTTTCTCTTATATAATATCTTTTGTTTTGTGTTCTTTTTTTTTTCTTTCTTTCTTTCTAAAAAGTGACATTTTAAACATTCATTAAACAATTAAAATTTTATCTATCAAAGATTTAAATATTTCATAAGTATATTTATGTCATATATATATATTTTTTAAATTACCAACATAATATACCAAGAGAAAAATTGTTTCATCATATGATAAGAAGTTACTTGAAATACAATTCAAGAGCCACGATCAAGTCCAAGTATAATGTTTATTAACTACTTACTATTATGTGAAATTCCAAATACGCTGTTAATCATTTATTATTATATTATATATCATTAATTTAATGCTAAGTTAACATAATTTTAAAACTTAAATATATATAATTATAGTTAAGTGTGGTAAAGATGATGATATTTGTAGAATTATTTAAATTCTTTTATCTTTTATTAATAGCTTATGTAAATTTTTACAATTATCATTATGGAATTTACTAATATGTTATTAATAATTTACAAACTATACAAAATTTTCACTAACAATTTTATTTTTAAAAGGTTTTCAATCTAGAAGCATGCAACATAATGACTTAATTGTAGCCTAAAATAACAGCAAAAAAAAACCCATAGATTTTCACTTTATCTAAGTAAGCTCTTGTAATTTTATTGTACCCAAATAAGTTCTTAACTTTTAATTTGTACTCAAATAAGCTATTAACATAAACCAAATTTCCATTTGAAATAAGGACTTATTTGGATACAAATAAAAAAATAAGAGTTTATTTTGATACAATAAAAGTATAGGAGCTTTTTTTTTTTTTAAATTAAATAGTTCATAAGCTTTTTTAGTATTTTAGCCTTAATTGTATTACTAGTATGTTATCCATCATTTACTACTATGTTATTAACCATTTGCTATCATGTTATTCATAATTTACTACTACTATGTTATTGATCAATTATTATACTATTCATAATTTACTACTATGTTATCTATCATTTACTACTATATTTTGAATCAGTTATTGCTATGTTAATTAAAACTTAAAAGTATAATTACTATTTGATTTATGAAATTACTAACTATTCGAAATTGTTTAATAATAATATTATTTTAATAAGGTTTTAAATTTAGAAGCATGCAACTTTATGACTTTATTGTGACCTAGCCTATTAAGTTTACATAATTTTAAAACTTAATAGTATAATTAATATTTGGTGTTATAAAGATACTGATATTTTGTAAAAATATAAATATTCTTTTATCCTTCATTAATAGCTTATGTAAATTTTTGTAATTTTAATTATGAATTTACTTCTATCTTATTCATCATTTACTAATATTTTTAATCATTTACTAACTATCATGTTATTCATCATAATACTAATATGGTATTAATAATTTAGTACTATATTATTCACCATCTACTAATATGTAAATCAATCAATTACTTGTTAACGGTTTATATTATTCATCATTTACTTATTATATGAAAGTTTTTACTAATAAGTTTTCTAATAAGATTTTCAATTTAGAAACATTCCATTTGATGACTAAATTGTTCGTTAACCTGCTAAATTGACATAGGTTTAAATTTTAAAATTATAATTATTGTTTATGAGTTATTATAAAAATTATGATATTTGTAAAAGTATCAACATTCTTTTATCATTTAATAGTTTATGTAAAATTTTACAATTATAATGATGAATTTACTATTATGTTAATCATCATTTACTATTATCTTATTCATCTTTTATTAACTATCCAAAAATTTTCACTAAAAATTTTATTTTCATAAGGTCTTCATTCTAGAAGCATACAATATGATGACTTTAATTTGAGTTAACCTGCTATATTGACATAATTCCAAAATTTAAATGTATAATTATAGATATTATAAAAATGACAATAATTATAAAAGTACAAAAATTCCTTCATCCTTTATTAATAGCTTATGTAAAATTTTACAATTATAATTATGACAATTACTCTTATGTTATCCATAATTTTTACTAATATGTTATCTATCAATTACTAACTATTCAAAAAAATTTACTAACAATTTTATTTTAATAAGGTTTTCAATCAAGAAGTATGCAACTTAATGACTTAATTGTGAATTAACTTACTAAGCTGATATAATTTTAAAACTTAAAAGTATAATTAAGTTTGATATTATAAAGGTAATATTCGTAAAAATATAACACTTCTTTTATCCTTTATTAATAATTTATGTAAAATTTTGCAATTATAACTATAGAATTTGCTATTATATTATCTATCATTTACTATATGTTATCCTTAATTTCCTATTGTATTATAAATCATTTACTATTATTTATCTATCATTTACTGATATGTTATTAATCGCTTACTATAATGTTATTCATGATTTACTATTATGTTATCAATTATTTACTAATATGTTATTCATCATTTACTAAATATTTGAATTTTTTATTAATAGTCTTATTTTAATAAGGTTTTCAATATAACAGCATTGAACTTGATATTAAATTGTGAGTTAATATGCTAAGTTAACATGACTTCAAAACTTATAAATTATAATAATAACTATTGTTATGTGTTATAAAGATGATAATATTTATAAAAGTGTAAAAAATATTTTATCCTTTATTAAAATCTTATGTAGATTATGGAATTTACTATAATATATGTTATTAATCATTTAATAATTATCTAAAAATTTTCACTAAAAAAATTATTTTGATAAAGTTTTCAATATAAAAACATGCAATTAGTTGACTTAATTGTGAGTTAACTTTCTAAGTTGGCATAATTACAGTTTTCTTTTATAAAGATGATGATATTTATAAAAGTATAAAAAAATATTTTATCTTTTATTAATAACTTATATAATTTTTTTAAATTATAATCATAAAATTTACTACAATATTATCTCTCATTTACTTCTATTGTATCAATCATTTACTATTATGTTATTAATCAATTACTACTATAGTAGCATAATTTAGTACTATGTTATTAATTATTTTATTTTATTTTATTTTATCCATTTTTACTACAATATTATCTATCATTTACTATTATTTTATTCATTATTTACTAATTACCCTAATTTTTACTAACAATTTTATTTTAATAAGATTTTCAATTAGAAGTATTCAACTTGATGAGTAAATTTTGAGTTACATGATAAGTTGACATACTTTTAGAATTTAAAAGAATAATTATAATTATGTGCTATAAAGATGAAGATATTTGTAGAAGTATTAAAAAAAATTATCCTTTGTTAATAGCTTATATAAATTTTTACAATTATAATTATGAAATTTATTATTATATCATCAATCATTCAATATTTCATTTTTTTTTTATCTTGTGCTACTATATTATTCATCATTTACTAATTATTTAAAAAAAAATTACTAATAATTTTAGTTTAATAAGGTGTTTAATCCAAAAACATGAAACTTAATGACTTAATTGTGAGTTAACTTGTTAAGTTAACATAATTTCTAAACTTAAATGTGTAATTACAGTTAATTGTTATAAAAGTAATAATATTTATAAAAATATAAAAGTATTTTTATTCTTTATTCAAATCTTATTCAAAATTTTACATTTATCAATCATTTTTACATGCGTAAAAACTTTATACTTCATATTTCAAAATAAAAAAAATCAAATTCATATTAATCATGATAACTTTTGAAATTGAAGCATATTCTTTCATTTTTGTGGAGTTCATATTTTATAGTCAAATATTTTTGAAAAGGTTCATTAGCTTGTCTAACTAAAGATTCTTTTATTACATTGATTTCTTCTTTTATATAGAAGCTAAAATAATTATTTAACGACATAAAATTATATTTCAAATTAAAAGTGCAATTGCAATTCAATTAAGAATTTTTTTTAAGGTCCTTGTTAAAACATTACTTTAACGTGATTTGAGTTAATTTCACTTTTAACGTGATTTGAGTTTCAAGTTAAATAAACTAACAATACTAATAAAAAAATATATAATCAATTAGGTGGCATTATACATTAATAAGAAATTATATACCAATATGGAATTAAATATATAATAATCAATATTATAACTTATTTATAATAAAAATCATTAATTAAAGACCAAATAGTCAATTTAATAAATTATCATAGATATATATATATGTGTGTGTGTGTGTAATTTTAAATATTTATAAAAAATTAAAAATTTTGATAGTAATGATAACAAATTTTATTTTAATTTATACTACATTATAAGATTTCTTGACATCATTATAATTAGGCTTAAATGATTGTAAATATAGACTCTAAATTACATGTAAAACTATGTCTTTAATATAGTTTAAGTAAAATTCTTTCATTAAATTGGCAATCATTTCAAGAAATACTTGTTAATTAAACTCCTTTATGAAATTTAGAAAATCAATTACTGATTTGTATAGAGTAATAAACTTAATTTTGATAGTCTTAATGATCTAATCATTTTTTTAACTTGTCAAATATATACTTATGATTTTCACTCTTTTTTTTTATTTTACTTTCTTCTCAATATTCCTTTTTTTTTTTTTTGCTTATTTATTATTAAATTATGTAATTTAACATGTGAACATAAATGATACCAAAAAAAACTAATATAATTTTTTGGTGAAAAAAAGAGTTACATAATCATTCTATGGAACGTGATTCATAGCAAGTTATCAAGAAAAAAGTCATTCAATTTTGTTGGATACTTCAAGAAGCATCAATCTTGCAACTAATATGAATTTTGCTAGCAATAAAACGATCTAAATAAATTCTCATACAATTTCTACATAATATTGGACCTAAAATACTATTTAAAAAGAAAAAAGAATAAAGAGAGAAAAATCATCGTCTAATCTTATTATTGTTCTTCTACTTAAGTTTATTAATTTGGTTTAGGATCGATATTTTATTTGTGCTATTGAATAACAAAAAAAAAAAAGGATAGACGATCTATTAACTTGTAGCAATTACTGGCTATAAGAATTTGAAATGCAATAGCAATTCAATTAATCAAAATGAAAAATGAAAAAAAAAAAAAAAAAGCATTTGATCACGTAGTGTATGCTTATGAAAGTGGTGACTCGTTGATTTGGTTTAAAAAAATATCTAATTAGCTAAAAATTAACTTATAAAAATAAGTTTAATAACATCTTGCATAAGTTTAATAGCATCTTATTGGATCAAATGCAATACTGAGATTAAATAAGGAACATGAGTTTTTTACCTATGTATGATATGATATAGTATGATTTAAATAGCAAGCAATTACAACTAAATTCTATAAACAATTCTTGATTAAGGAGTTGTCTCAATTACTTAAGTATAGTTCAAAGATCTCCTTGCAATATCTTATAGCTTGATTCATCCTTCTAGCCATAACAAATGATCTAACTGTTGTTTCAGGATTTTGTAGCTTGAAAATTGTTATATTTTTATTGGTTTGATTCAATAGCTTAATCCTATTTTGGAGATATAGTAAATGAGTATATATATGACAGATTCAAATAGTTTCCTACCAACCAAAAAAAAAAAACGTTAAGGAATATTTATTGGCTTGTTACACATTTTTTGTTGCCCAATATTTTTTCTCAATTAGCAACTTAATTGAAAATAACGATTTAAACTTAAAGTAACAAAAAGAATAAGTGTTAATTAAAATATTGATCCTATGTTAAAACAATTAGTTTTTCATGGATTAGTAAAAACACATGATATTTTAAAAATAATTTGGTGTATTTCAATAGGAATCTAACAAAAAAATAGTTAGTTGATAATAATTGGAAATTAAAAATAAAGTGGAGCCCGAACTTACTAATGTTGAACAATCAATAGGTTAATTAAGAATAGGATTGAAAATGCCACTTGAACCAAAACTCTTGATTCTCCCCGAATGTTGTAAGGTGCAAGCCAAGTCCTTAGCACTATTGATATTGTCTCGAACTTGTAATATTAATAGGATATATATTAAAGCTCCAATGTTGTAAGTGGTTGAGAAATTCACTTTTAGTAGTGTATTAAATTAAAGAAAAGCTAAATGTCGTTCAATTGAATGCTATTGATTGAAGATAATGAAATATCATAATTTAGCTACAGATAAGAGACTAAAAATAAGAATTAAACTACCTACTTTTATTTTCATTAATTTCATTGATATAAAATTGTGAGAGATATAGAAATTTATTTCTTAGGCTTTCTCCCTCTATCAACTCCTATCTTATACCTTCGTATATATACTATACAATCACCTCACCTAATTACTTCCTATATTCTTTACCAAGTATATTTCTAATTCCATAGGTACATTAGCTCACTCGTCTACTTCCTCTATAAATTTTTGGCCTCCCCATTTTCATAATTGCCACTATCTATACTTCTTAATTACTTCCTAAATTCTCAACATTTTTTTGATTTCTCTCACCTACCATACAATTAATTAATAATTATCAGTATATATATAGAATTGGTTGCACTTGATGACCGCGCATGTAGTGTTGTAATAGGAGTCTAACAAATAAAAAAAATTAAATTAAATGAATAATTTAATTGATAATAAGAATAAATAATAATTTTAATTTAATAAATTAATAGCATGTAGTGTTGTAATAGGAGTCTAACAAATAAAAGAAATAAAATTAAATGAATAATTTAATTGAACATAAAAATAAATAATAATTTTAATTTAATAAATTAATAGGGGTATTTAGGTCAATCACTTTTAACATTTAGGAGTTCAAACTTTTATATATAGATGATATGTAGATCGAAATCTTTTGGCCAAAAGAAAAAAGCGAAGATCGCACCTAAATATATAGATTTAATTTAACTATTGTTTTCAATGTGAAGATAGATTGAACAAGATAGTTTATTTCTGTGTTTTTGCACAATGAAATTAAGAAGTTTATCAGCTAAAATAACCACACACACAAAAAAACCCTATGAATTTTACCATTTTATTTAAATAAATTTCTGTACTTTTATTGCAATAAAATAATTTATTAAATTTTAATTTATATCCAAATAAATCTGTAACTTTTAATTTGTACTTGAATAATCCTTTAACATAAATCGATCTTTTGTTTAAAATAAAAGTTTATTTGAACATATAATTACAAATCAAACAATAAAAACTTACTTGAATACAATAAAAAATATAAAAATTTACTTAAAAAATAAAATAATTCATAAACTCTTTTAGTATTTTAGATGAATTTGTTTTATCAATTGGCACCAACACAAAACTTCAAATGAAACAGAAGAACCATACCATAAGATCAATTGATAAACCAAAAGTGCTTCGCTGATTCTATTAAATATTTTAATTAATTTTCAAAAATATACCCGTTAGTAAAAAAAAATTATTATTTAATCCGGGTTAAAATCTTGTTAACGAGCTCTGTTTTTTAATTGCAATATCCTATTAGCCTATTGCAAATTTTTAATAGGCTTCGTTGGGTTTAGCCCATAGATTTAAGGCCCAAACAAGCCAGACTTCAAATGCCTAAAAGCAACTCAAAAATCTTTAGGAAGCTCATTTTATATATATATATATATATATATATATATTTGTTTTTCTTTTTTATTCAAGGTCCAATAATCTTATGGACTACCTAAAATAGTCCCAAAGCATCTCCATCATCATTGGGCCAAAACATAGAATTCAACAAGAAATATTTTTTTATATATAGAAATTCGTATTTATCATGAGTGAAGTTTTTAAATTTCGTAAACGAGATTAATAAGATAATACATATTTTTAAAGTATATTTAAAAATTAAAAAAAATAATTTTAAAAAAAAGGCATGTTGCAATCTTTTAACCACACTTATGAAATTAAAAAACTCTACTATCAACTTTTAAAAAATATTTTTTTATTTTATATTTGAGGTGCAAAATATTAAATTTTGGTCGCTAAAATCTAAGAGTCTAATACTCTACTAATAGACTTTTACTACAAAAAATAATTTCATCAACAACAATATTGTAAGAGTATTTATGTGAATAGTTTAACTTGATTAAAAATTTGTGTACAAAGGTTTATATCAAGGTAGTCAGTATAGCATCAGTGGATATATCATTTTTGTTCTGGTATTGGTATATATTGATATTGGTGTGTTCTACATATTGTTTTAGGTTTACTCATAATACGTGTCAGTATTGATTGATATAACTCAGTACAAAGCTGGTACGATCGATACAAAATTCGAAATAGTACGATACTGGTATCATTTTGGTTTATCTTAAAACCGATAAGTATTGAAAGGTACAGCCGGTACGGTACCGATTACACTGGTTTATATATGCAAACGAAAAAGACATAAATACCCTATGATATATACGTATTTACATAAATACTCTTACAAATAGGGCCCAAAATTTATCACCCACAATATGCCCTAAAATTTCCATAAATGTGGGGTCAAAAGAATTCAGGCCCCGAATGAAAAGCCCAAGAAAGACCAACCAGTCAGACACATAGGAGATGAGATGAGTCGGTTGCCCCAAAAAAGGCCGAAACACCCACCACCAAGAGAGCAGTAAGAGCTCGACAAGTGTAATAAGCTTAAGCCCTGCAATGTATATGAATGGTCCATGGAGGAAACTGGAAAGTGAGAGAAAGAAATAAAAATGGAATAAAGAAAAGAACCGAAAAAAGAAAAAAAGGAAAAGAAAAAAAAGATGCAAAAATGATGAATCTATCCACAGTAATAGCGTATGGATGCCGCTATTGTGCGTCACCAATAAAGCAACTCTTAAACTACAATACCTTCCGTCATCTTCCTCACCATCACAATCTTCATCTTCAAGGACGCTCTCCTTCTTCTGTATTCTATTCTTCTTTTAACAATCTTAAGCTCCCTAACTTCAATCTTCTTCTCACGGGTAACCGTCTCTTCTTCAGGATGGAGGTACCCTGTTCATTCCTTCTTCTTTTTTTCTCTCTCAGTTTATTTTATGCTTACTAACAGTTTTTTCTTTTTTTGCTTTCTGGATTGTTTTCTTTTCTTTCTTTTGATCATGGGGAATTGGGTTTTTTTTTTTTATATTTATTTTATGTTTGTTTCTTTACATAATCTTTGGTTTTGGGTTTTCCAGAAATGATGAATCTGTCAAGGTTATAGTAAAGTTTAAAGGTTTTTTAGGAAAAAGAAGAAGAAGGAAAAGGAATGAATTTACAATATTATAGTATGTTTATGGAGTTGTTTGAAAGCTCTGTTGACCATGGATACTGTGGAAGGGGCAATTTCTGAGAATTGCAAGCGTGACTATCAATGAATTATAAAGAAAACCTTGTTAAAGAACCTAAAGAACTATGCTTTATTGTGTATTTAGAAATGAAAGCCACATACTTCTTGCATTTGAGTAATAGAATTGTTTGAATTGTTGGCACTGGAACATTTTTGGGCTTATTTTAATATAGTTGGTTCAATTGGGTTTTTCATTTTTCTCTTTTTTGATGTATTTGGACTATTCATAATCTGGGGATTGAATCAAACACATTATACAATTTGATGGATGTTGTTGTGGTCTTCCGAGAAGGTGATGATTTCAAATACTGGATGTGATATTGGTACAAAAAGCATCACTTTAAGTAGTTCCATTGGGGCTCATTGTACCATCTTTAGTAATAATATAACATGTCTATGGACCTTGGACCCATGAACACAGCCCGATATGGAGGCCATCTGACTTGGGATGATGTCTACAATCAGTTCTTGTTCAACTTCTCTGTCAGAAGTTGCTTTGTTTTTTGTGACTTACCTTGAGAATAGAAGTATTTATGGCCATAAGTGTTTTGATTCAGTGGTAATAATGTAGGAACAGTTGTTCATTGAAGAGTTCAGTGGTTTTATTTCAGTATTTTTTTTTTCTTTCTAGTGAGGCGGTTTTCTCTTGATAATTTGAGAGACCCTTTTTGTTGTTTTCTTTTGTTCAATTCAATAGTGATTTTGTGCTTAATTTTTCTTGATAATTTATAGCGCTTCTGGAGTGGAAGTGGGATCAACAAGAACAAACAAATGGTGGAGCATTTGCAGCGTTATGGAGTGATTTCATCCATGAAAGTTGCTGAAGTAATGGAGACTATTGATAGGGCATTATTTGTACCGGATGGGACCCCGGCTTATGTTGATAGTCCCATGGCAATAGGTTACAATGCCACCATTTCTGCACCGCATATGCATGCTACCTGCCTTAAGTTATTGGAGGAAAATTTGAAGCCTGGCATGCGCGCTTTAGATGTTGGCTCAGGTCTCTTTGCACTCCACAAATTTCCACTCCATCATGTCTTTTCTGCACTTCTTCAATTTCTTTCTTATGTATAACACTGTTGGAATGCTGAAATATCAAATGTGCTACACTTATTCTCTTGGGGTTACTCCCACTCTGTCGATGGTCATTGAGAAAGGGTCAAATTATACGAGTTGATGGCTGCATCTAATTCATGCATTTAGGAAGCGTTTTAGTAAAACCATCAGCAATCCATTCTCAAATGATTTATGACTTTATTGCAAAAAGCAGGGCGGAAAAGAGGGGTTTCATCTTTATTCTTTATTTATTTTTTGGTTAAATGGGGAGTTGGGATTATGCGAAGACAATGGAAGGAATTATAAATTTTCAAGTGTTTAAAAGTTTTTTATCATTATCTTAGTATTTTTGGCATAATTTGGTCATTGCATGCAGTCTAATATCAACTGGAAAAATATTCCTTTTTTTTTATTTGTGGAAGGCATATTTTAATTTCGGTTATGTATTTGTTTTGTAGGAACTGGGTACTTGACTGCTTGCTTTGCAATAATGGTTGGACCACAAGGTCGTGCTATCGGTGTGGAACATATTCCTGAATTGGTTGCTTCTTCAATAAAGAATATTGAAAAAAGTGCTGCGGCTCGATTATTGAAAGAAGGTTCTCTTTCAGTGCATGCCGGCGGTATGTAGTCAGGAACTTGCTATATGCTTACAGTTTATTAAATATAATGTGCTCTAATGTTTAATGGAAGATTAGGAAATCATAAACCAAATTCATAAAGAACTAATATACCTCTAGATGATTATAGCTTTTCATGGATTTCCTTAAAATACCTCTTAGGGACAAATTTTATCATCTAAATCTGTTTGCGACTCGCGCTGTTTTGTCGAATGCTTATGACTGATGCTTTGACTATGTAAATTTATCATAGATGGAAGACAAGGTTGGCCAGAATGTGCACCCTATGATGCTATACATGTTGGGGCAGCTGCACCGGAAATACCTCAGCCCCTCCTTGATCAATTGAAGCCGGGTGGGCGAATGGTGATTCCCGTAGGAAATATATTCCAAGATCTGAAAGTAGTGGACAAAAATTTGGATGGTTCGATTAGCATTCGGAGCGAGACTTCTGTCCGGTATGTTCCTTTAACCAGTCGTGATGCTCAGTTGAGGGGTTATTGAGATTGGAAACAGTATCTTTTTCTTGGCTTGTTTGAAAGTCTACCATTGTTGGGAGGGTTGGTTGTTCATGAACCCAGTATTATACAGAATATTGTATTTAAATCCTTCCATTTTCCAGACTTGCAGCTCTTGTATAGTTGGTTCTCTTTGAACAAAATTAATGCAGGCAGGGTACAGTTAAAAGTATTTCGTGCTCCATGAAGCAGTCTATGGCGCAATCAAGAGAATGAAAGATGATTATATGGTTTTGTTTTCCTTTTTTTTACGAGAGGTTTTTATATAGTGTTGGGATCCTAAACATCTTTCCAGCCTGTTTAGTTGAATGTTCAGCTCCATTCATCAGGTTCTCTGGAAACTTTACTGAGTACCTTATGCTTGCTTTTCAATTCATTTCTTGAAAACATACCTAGGCTCCTAAATTGATAAAAGTTTTGAACACCCCAACTCACCATTAGTACTTAAATTATGGGCAAGATCAGATCTGTCCATGAGTCGAACCATCTGTTCGACCCAAATTGGCCCGGGCTAAGCTTTTTAGACTCGAGTCCAACCCATGAACACCTCTCTTTTAGATGAGAACAATGCTTGCTTTAAAATGACTACTAGAGATCAACATAAAATTTGTGCCAATACAATTTTGAGCATGAACTTATAACAGGAATGAAACCTATTAAACAAGTTACTTTAAATGATGGCTTCATAACTCTGGATAAAAATATTCCATAGAAATATTGTGCAAAAACTCAAAACTATAAATTTAATCTTAAAAAAAGGGGGAAAAAAGGAAAAAAAAAAAAAAAAAGGCAACAACAGCAGATCATCTATCTAAATCATCTCAGATCAAAAGAAGCCTCGCCTTGGTCTTTCCTCGGCAACATTTACTCTTATTGCTCTTCCATCCAGGCTCTGCAATAATAATAGGAGACGCGTTTAAGATGTTTATAAACTGGAAACGATGGACAGAATTGCCATAGTTAAAACAAATCTATTTCTGACAAGTACTGCTCTGCATTATGTTGTTCCGACTCTTTTTTTTCTTCAAGTACTCATGTCCGACACTCGTATCCGACATATATCCGGATATGAGTATAGAGATATGACCCTCCAAGGATCCTCTAAATACATGGAAAAAATTGAACATACTCGTGTCGGACATATATCCGTATTTGACACTCATCCCCGAGTCCGAGTAACATAGGCTGTGCACATGATACAGTACTGCATCGCGTTGTATGGAAAATTAAGTTCAACATTCTAGCAAAAATTGTAGAGGAAACACTAATAATACCTGTCCATCGAGAGCAGCAATGGCATCATTCAATTCAGTCTCCGAGGACATAGTCACGAAACCAAAACCACGCGAACGGCCTGTCTCCCTATCGTAGACGACACGAGCGTCCACTACTTTACCATGTTCACTGAAGATCTGCTCCAGTCGAGCATTATCCACATCCCATGGAAGGTTACCCACATAGATTCTAAAAGCAGGTTCATAAACCCGAGTTGGTACTGGTCGGTCATTACGTGATCCTCTAGGAGCAGCCTTATTAACAGCCAAGAGCCTTCCATTAAGATCCTGTTTAAAACATAAAAGCAACAATGACTAAGTACAAGCACCAAATACAACTTCAGAGCAAATTAATGCACAAATAAAAGAAAAATGGAGAACACTTGAGATCAACATATACCAAGTATCTCATACTTTCATGAAACAATCTCCTATGACATAAAAAGAATAGATTAAGTTGTTCAAGAAAAGGAATGAGCAAAAACAAACAAAGATTTTTAGTAGAAATATACCTTGGAAATCACAAGGAAAAGTACTTAATAGATACATTTGATCAAATCTAATGTCTAACCAACCTGACATCAAAGAATTGTGGCAAGGATAAAAAAGTTCAAGAAATCATATAGCCAGCCTGAAATTATCATGGTTAGCAACCTAATGAAATTCACCATAAATAGTGAAGATAAAAGTCAATGCAAGCCAAAAGAAAGATGAAAATGAAGCAATCTGCCCTTGGACTTGTGGTTTATGCTTACTTCTAGAGAGCATTCCTCTTGCATAGATACAACATTTCTAAGTTGCCAATTTACCCAAACCAAGCAATAAGACTCAACTATTGATAATAACTTCCCTACCACAAATAACTGAGGGAGAGGATAGCTTCCGAAATGAATAAGAGAGCTTCATCCATATAATTATCTTTCTTCAATCTTCGTAGTGCCGAGTTAGATATCATACTTGTGCATTCCAATTTCCTCATTTATATCACAGATATTAGTCCAGCAATAGGAAAATCTAAGGCAAAAAAAAAAAAAAAAAAGTAAAAGAAAAAACTTACATAACGATTATATAGTTCAGCAGCCTTCTCAGCTTCCTCAATGGAACTCATAGTTACGAACCCAAAGCCACGACTTTGCTCAGTATCCCTATTGTAAATAACCTGAAACCAGAAACAAACAAAATTTCAACAGTTTTCATGACCCAAAAACCAACAAAATTAAGAATTTCAAACATTTTAAAAGCAGAAAACTTCTCTTAACCTCAGCAATTTCCACAGTTCCAGCTTTCTCGAAGAGCATGGCCAAACTTTGACTATCAACATCAAAAGGCAAATTCCCAACAAACAATTTAGCTTCCTCAGGAGGTTCAGAATCCTCTTCTTCTGAATCACCACTTTTTCCTTCAAAACCTGCATTCTCACCTTCAGGTTCCGAACTTGCTTCAGCCCCATCACTTTCATCATTTTCCCATGTTGATTCTCCTTCTTCACTTTCAGTTTCTTCCAGGACTTGTTGCTCTTGTCCATCAATGGTTATGGTGGTGTCATTTTCTCCCTCTTGTTGGGCCCAATCTGATGTCTGGGCCACAAAGGCAACTACAGAAGGGAAATGGGTTTTTGTTTTGAGTGTTGAATAGGTTGGAGAATGGGAAGATGAGAGGAAAAACTTGATGGGTTTTGGAGGAAGTGAGAGGAGAGATGGAGCTTTGGAACAAGTGGTGAAGAGTGAAGGGAAAGAGACAAGGCAAGATGAGTCTGCCAGGGATATGGGTTTGGTTAAAGCAGACATTTTCATTGAAGAATTGAGAAGGAGAGAGAGGGAGATAGAGGGAAAGGAGAGGATTTAAGAAGAATAGGTGAAACTGAAAGGATAAGGGAAGGAGAGCAGATTGGAGAGAGGAAGAAAGGGTTCATCGAAAAAAAGGCATAATTATCCTACTCACTGTAAAAATGGCAAATGGGGAACTTCACAGCTGTGGGTTTCTTGGATGATTTATGGGCTTTTGGATGTTTCAGTTCAGGGCCATGATTTTTGTTTGGATAAATCAAAATGAATTTCTAAAATTTTATGCATATAATAAAATAGAAGGTTAAAAAAAAAATGTAATGATATTTTTCACAATTTTCACAATTTTTTTTTTCTTAACAAAAAAAAAGTTACCTTTTTTCGTATAAGATGTGCCAATGGGATCTGACTTCTGATAAAACCTATGGAGGATGAAAAGGAACAGCAGGATTAAGAAACAAGAAGCTTGGCATGTCCGAAGAATGTGAATTTGAGATGAGAACCAAATTATGTGCTCTGCTGTATACTGACAGGGATAGTTATGAGTCAGACAGGAGCTGCTGTGTTTATTTAGATTCGAGATGATTGTATGTATGTCTTTTTTAGATTCGAGATGATTGTCGGATATATGTATGTGTTATTTAATTATTTGTCAAATCCCATTTTCCCATCATATTTTAGTTATCAAATTGTAAACTCACTCATGAATTGATAGAATTCATATTGATTAATAAGACATCATTTCAGAAAAACATAAATAATTAAGATTAAAGAGGGGAAACAACATGGTCTCTCATACAGTCTTATTTACTAAAAGGTTTATGGACAATCTAATTACAAACAATAATATTCAATAAAACATAAAAATCCCCTCTTCAAAGCATGGATCAGACATTAATCTTCATACTAAATAATATTTATAAGCAAAACTAAACATAGAAAGAGAAAGAGGGTCCTTCCATTCTTCCAACTATGCTACCTGCCATTGAAGGTCATGAAGAACATGATCCCTACAAAGGCTTCTTGCCACTATTAAAAGGAGTATGGTTGACCTGAAGAACCAGGAAATTCCCACCAAACAAATCGTTCATATGAGCCTGCCCATTCTTCAGTCTCTTTAAAGCCTTTCCCCATGAAAGTTTAAGTCTAGACAAAACCCTGTTTCTCTTTCTCAGGAACCTTCTCAAGCCAGGAATTCGAAGCTTTGGCCGCTGCCTAATGCCGATCCTCCTCAACCCCCTTGACCATTTCCTTGTCTTCTTGAATAATATTGCTTTTTCTTCTTCTTCAGCTTCATCAAACCAACATTCATTCTTCAGCCTGTGATAGGAAAACTTGGGCACTGAAGCCATTTCATAACTATTAAAAGGACAGTAATTTAAGTAAATATAGGGTAGGTATAGGATTAGGATGAGCCTGTGAAGGAGAGAGTGGTGGGTTTGCTTTTCTTTTCGTTCACGGGAATTTTATAGTCTTTATCATTTCTTTTTTTCCTTCAATTTCTAACGAAAATGGTTACATAAACGAGTTGAGTGCAATAAAGGCAAACAGGGGAGCTTGAATTTTTTGGTAATGGTAGTTGAAGAGACAACATAGGATACTTAAATAAAAAATTACAGATATTGAAATTCGATTTAATGATTGCATGAATTAATTTAAATTTTGGATTTTGAGAAATTTACATTTACATTAATAATTGACTTCCTCTAAAACTTGACCACCTTTTTTCTGAATTACATGAGTATGTAATTATGTACATCTTAATAATCAATGACAGTCCCATTATAAAAATAAAAGAAAATTTCATTTTTCAAATCTCGTTATTTCTAACTTGTTTGTCAAACTTATGTGATCTTGATCCTGTTTTTGTAACATGATTTCAATTAAAGCCTGTTTGCAAAACTCAATCTCAATGGAAGCATTGGGCCACTTCACCCAGTTGCTAGACTTGGGCACAATTTGTTTAATTGGAAACCCAAACTTTTTTCTGGGAAATAGAATTGTCATGGGCTCATGGAACGGGAAAAATGGCATATTTTTATACAAAATTGCAAAAATAGTTAATAATCACAGGATATCTCATTGCACTTTAATCAGCAAATTAGAAACATTTATTTTTAACACGTGAAGACATAGTTTAAGAAAGGATCAAGCATGCATGAATCTATCCATTGAAATAAGCTCAAGCAACTCTATCCATTGAAATAAGCTGAGGATGGCTTCATTCATAACAGTAAGTAAATAGTAACCAGGGATCAGATCAAAGCAGACAATACTTGTAAAATATTGAAAAACTATGAAAATTCGTTATGATATATATGTAAAAACTTAACCTATACTTGTGAGACGTTTTTTGTGAGATAAAATCGTGAGATTTTCGAAATCAAAGCGAATAATACATCGCAGGTTAAGTGCGGGTCTTCACAACTTAGTATCAAAGTAATCATCAACCGGAATATGGGAGTTAAGTGCTATATTGTAAGAGTCACTTCTAGAATCCTAATGTTTGATGTGATTCTGATTCTGTCTATTTTGTCCTCGTCGAGTTTTAATGGAAGGAGTTTGTAATACTCCAATTCCACATTGGGAAACTTTGAAAATCTACTATGATATACATGTAGAAACTTAAATACATACATGTGAGACGCCTTTTGTGAGACGCCTTTTGTGAGACAAAATCGTAAGACCTTTCGAGTTAAAGCGAACAATACCTCAACAGATTAGATACAGGTCTCCACAAGTGCCACGTTAGGAGATGGAGGAGCCTCCAAATCTGCACTCATCCCTCACCGTGTTCTTGGACCTCAGTTTCAGCAGTCTTCGATTCATTGAAATGGAATGCGTCGTGAATGGTGGTGCGTAGACATTATATTCCACTTCCTTGCTTGGCCTTCTTCCCAGCCTGAACTGAATTCTGAACTATTCTCCGTATGCAATGCCATAGCTTATATGGATTGCTACTATACTGTATTTGACACATTTACCTGTCCTCAAATGATGGTATTGCCTATCCCTATAGTTAGGGGCAAATGCTTGTAACCGTAGCTCAGTTGGGTAGGCACACGTTTCTGAAACTGTACCTATTATTTGGATTGCCACCGGCAACCAAGACTTTCCAAGGGTTCTGGTCGCTTAAGTAATTGGTCTCGATTTCGAACCCTTGTAGATGCAGCAAACTTTCTTGAGAAAGGTCTCCGTCTTGACGCCTGACAGTACCTCGGAAGATTAGTCCTACACGGAGCCTGGAGATACCTTAGGCAACCACAAGACTTTCCCATTATGTAAAAGAAAGTTAGCAGCAGAGCCACAGCCTTCCAGCTGGAAAGCCATGTATCGACTCCGCACAAAATGCCCAGCAAAGTATCTAGGATGTTGCAGGTCAGGGTTTCATACCACCAATAATAACGAGGCTTGTTAGTTGTTAGTGAAAACTTTTTATATGGGGGCTGAAAGTGAACTCTTGCAGCATGAAAAAATAGTACAGATTACAGTTAGCACGAGGCACTGATAATCTGATACCAATCCAAGGGGGTCCTACAATGAGATATGTCTGCTCTCAGTCGTTCTATACCTGATTACATTACAATTATATAATCTATTGAATAGATAAAGATGTATAAATGAGGTTTTAGTAGTTTAATGAAACCCACAAATATGTACAAAACTTTAGTTATATATGATGGGTACTCTGATTTTGTTGCACAAGAAGAAACTCAAGGACTTACTCTCAGAATGCTGGAAGACAGAAACAGCAGAGAAGAATCCAGGCAAGCAAATTTTGCTTAATAGAGTCTTATTCTGGTACCGATGGTGCTTCGGCAGATTGGACATAACTGAAGGTCTTGCCCGCACTCACAGCAGGTCTGCATGGAAGTAAAACTTAGGCATGCATCCATCAAGAGATGTAGGAATAAAATAAAAACCTTAGTTATGTATGTTACCTGATGTCCACAACCAAAGGCCATATCCTTTGCATTGCAAAGACAAATAGGACAAACCTGTCAGAATCGAATTTAAAAGAAAAACAGTCAAAATCTTCACATTGACCAAAGAAAAACAGGCAAATGCAAACTTCTTTTGAGATTGCTTTATGGACTTGCAACTAGTAAATCACTGAATAGCAAATATTAAAACCAAATTATTTGGTTAAGCGGTAGCAATTAGGATCAGTTAAAGTACATGATTATCTGAAGCAGAACTTGCAGGAGGAGGAGCTGTTCTGACAGGTGCTTCATGTCTACTAGAAGAAGGTGCACTTGGGCGAAAACTGCTTGACCGTGAAGGTTTTGAGTTGCTAAAAGAACCCGCACCATAGAGAGGAGGGGGGAGAGAAACCCTATCAATTGCCTTCCCCCTGCTAGTACTGTTAAACCAATAAAGTAAAAGTAAGTTGCATTTGAATGTCATCCCCGGTAACAATGGTAAAATGCCTTGTAAAACCTACTAAAACAATACTAATTATTACCCCAATATGTTAAGCTCTAGTGTTGCTTTGTACTGAGAAGGAATTTCCATCAATGCTGCAAGAGCAAAATCTGTCTCTTTTCTGGACCTATCCATATTCTTTGACATTATTTCTGTAAAATTCACAAACTATAGGAGGCAGCATTTCAAATTAGACAGTGAATATGAATAATAGCCCTTACCAGCTTCAAGAAGCAAATACAAAAAAAAAAAATGTCCACAAGCCCTACTTGCCTGGAAATTATCAAAGGCACGAGCGGGAATGTTATCATCAAATTCTCTCATCATGTCCCATGGTCCATCACCAACTCCAACCAAAATAATTGATAAGGGGTATTCACTGCAAAGTAATTAGTAATATTAGGAAGTTGTATATCAAAGAAAATATCATTTGGGGATACAAGCAACCATATAGTACCTTGCTTTCACAATTGCTTCAACTGTTCTCATTTCTTGTGGGCTTAGTTGGCCACGCTCTGTATCAATACTTCTAGTCACCTGCTCCCATTCAGCATAAAAGACAATCTAAGTTTGTGAAAAGAGTTCTAGTTTTGCAAGCAAAACTTCAGTCTTTATCTTACAGCCAGTAATAAGTATCGAGTTTTGACATTTGCTTCCTATTGTTTGTGTAGTCTCAGCTTCCTTGAGTAAATAATTGATTAGATTTTGTTTCTCTATCTGTTTCTGCTAAAAATGCTTATCCTCTGTCAATAAGGAACTAAGCTGAGAATATGGAATCTAAGGATGTGTGGACTGACTAAAAAACCCAAGCTAAACTAGCTGCAGATTTAACAAAATAAATTTAATTCTTTTAATCTTGGACCTCTGGAACTTTCATTTGGCTCTTGATTTTACTATAATCTTAGGCCACATGAATAACCTAAAACCTAAGTGCTTGTAGCATTTCCAAATAGATATTTATGTGCACACCTCATCTGCGTCCCCAAATACACTCCTGCTTGGATATTTACTCAGAAGCCAGTTTCTCGAGTTACATAATACTGTGATATTTAAAGCATGGGTTTCACCTACAAATGTGTTTTAGATAGAAAGTTCGAATTTCAGCAATAGAAGATTGTTACCTATAATGGTTTCACTCAAACGTTGCCATCTGTGCCGGTGATAACACAAAATAAAATGATGAACCAGAGGAGTCTTGTAATTCAAGGGTTTAAAATGATGAAACAAAGTAGTCTAATGCTTTGGTCATTCAATACTCGGACTAGATTATAAATGATATGCACTATTCTAACCTATTAACCACGGGAGAAGGAATGTGGAACCATGTCGATAACCAAGTTTTTTTTTTCTATCATTTATTGTTTTAATAGGACATACCAATTATTTGACAGTAAATGGATTATTGTACAACACAAAGCAGGCAAGTTACCTGGCCATCAGCTATTATCAGTAACACATGGTATTGCCCACCACTTTGCTCAACAATGGTGATGGCCATTTCAATGATAGGAGCAAATGATGTTGGTCCTGTCAAAGAGAATAAATACAGGTAGGTGTAGAGGGGAAGGAAAATGTCCAGAAAAAAAGGTAAGCAGACAACTGAGAAAAGAATGAAGAAAAGAAGAAGCGACATGAATTATAACCTGCAAGTCTTAAATTAGGCACTAATTCTCTGTATCGTCTCAACACTTCTTCAAATCCGTTGCAAAACGTCTCATCTGGATAGAAGCTGAATACTTCTTGATCATGTGTTGATGCTGCCAGTTCAAAGAACCTCATATCATCTCAATTACCAAAAAGGTTAAACTAAAAGATCCAATGGAAAAATCATTCAAAAACTATACCATCTCCAAATCCAAAACAAGGAATTAAATTATCCTCGTCAAAGGAAGACAATGTTTTTCCAATAATGGATATTGCTTGTTCATATGGATTTTGTTCATCTCCAATGTGGTGTAGACTTTTTCGGTGGAATGATCTTGCACCTAATTTAAAGCACATTAAAAGTGTTGTACTGCAAGAAAATAAAAAACTTTAAATGCATCAAGACAAGGTCAAACCTGTCCACTCGTTGCTCTTTGTGAAATCAATACCAACAATAAGATTGGAAGACTCCAAGCCAGCACGGGCCAGGGCATCAGTGACCTATGGAAAAAGAAGAGTATAACAGGTTTTCATTACCATATCAAAAGGGCACCAGCCTAATTACAGTATTAAATTTTGAGCAGATTTATGAAAGAATCATATCTCAGTTTAATGAGAACTATGTATAGTCTCTAAAAGAAGTACATATATAAATTCATGGTTGTTCCACATGTTAGTCCTAGGGGAGGTTCAAAATATCTAGAGCTCCTTCATTGTAAACAGCATATAGTAAAATAAAAAACAATAATCGTCTATATTCTTTTTGAGAAAAAAGTTAATAACTATTAAACAAAATATTCAAGTTCAACAAAAAATAACAGCAGAAAAGTGGGAATCCATTCCATCTTCAAGTAACAAGTTAAATAAAAATCTCTGCTATATATATTTTTGATCCAGTGAGCCAAATATTACCTGTTAGTGAGGAGCAAAACACAGATACACTTGGCTAATCAAAAAGCATAACAAGGCCCCTTTCAGTGCGAACCAATTTTGATATGATGTTTTATATAACTTTTTGTAAAAAAACTGATCAAGCGAGTGGCAAGCAATCCCAATCATTATTCGTGATATTTAGGGTGAAACATATATAGTTATCATTATAATATTTTTTTTTTGGCCACATTACATAGTTATTTCAGCAATGATAATATGAACATCCTATAAATAATGAAAACAAGTGTCTCTAAGCAAGTTCCTGGCAGAAGCATGCTCAGCAATTTAGAGATGGACTAAACATATCTTGCATTTATTACAGTCCAACCACTGGGAAACTACAAATACAATATTACCTGCTCCAGGCTATTGTAGTTATCATCTATCTTTGAATATTTTCTCTCCAACTTCCTCTTTGACTGTGGGGCATGACCACCATAGTTTTGAGGTGGAGGGGCATAATGCTGCTGGGGAACATAGTCTCGGCCTGGGGGAGCATATGATGATTGTGCATATCTATGAGAATCCCATGAATATGAATTAGAAGGTACGGATGAGGACTGTGCAGTGGTTGCTCGTTTTGATATTATACTACCCATCAGCTCTATAATTTATAGATATTCTGCAAGATCCAACATATGTGAACATGAATGCAGCAAAGAACCCAAGTTGACTGCAAAAAAAAAATTAATTTCGCAGATATTATACATAATTTAGAAATAAATAACAGGATTGAATTCAGTTGATTATGTGATATTATTATTAAGATGAAAATAACAGCCAGCATTTCAGAAAAGTGGTACCTCTTTCCCTTTCACAAGGAAAGGCCCCATTTCCGTTCTGCAAGAGTATAGTGTTACAGAAAGGGAAGGCTACCTCCATTTTGGAACTTAGTATCACCTGATTTCCCTTCTAAAGAGATGGGGAGAGGAAGGGAATTAAAAAGTAAATGATGGGAAATAGGACAACTATAGGGACAAAATCAAACTGATAAACCAATTTGTGATCACAAGTAGCATTAATCAACAATGACAATGACAGTAAGAAAAGAAATCCATGTTCAATCGTCAATTGTGAGGCGAATGCAGTGTCATTCAATGCCTAACCCATCTCCATCCTATCCAAAGAGCTTCAGAAGCAATCACATTTGCAAATTCTATTGACATTGAGAGGTTATGAAATTGTATGCCATTAATTTGTCTTGTTTTCTTTGGGCTTCCGTCATGCATTTATCTGGATAAACTCAGAACCATTTAATGAAAAAAAGAAACTCAGAACTCGAAGCGACTTGAACCTGAAACATAATCCAAACCCGAAACGATCCGAACTCGAAATTGACCGAATTTTTTAAGACCCAAATCGACCCGATCTGAATTGACCCAACTCATATCCAACCCGACCCGCGCGATTGGCAAGTCTATATTCTACAATATACCAGCTAATGTTTGTTCATGAATTAATGTTCTTCTATTCTTACTTCTCTAACCCTCCTCATGAAAATAAAAGAAAGTAAATAGATCAAAGTACTATTCTTGCTCAATCCAAATTAATTCAAATATTTTTTGCTCCATAATGCAGCAATCTAGAATGCTGACTAAACAATTTACACCTCATATTAAGCTACAAAGACAAAATCCCTAACTATACCTCCATGTGATTTTCAATTTTACAGTTGCTTCCAAAAGAAGACTATATAAACCAGTAATCTTGGTATTAAAAAAAGGTTTCTTGCTTCATGATTCAAGAAAAGAAACAAACTTTCAAACAATCAAAACTAAACAGATGATGTTCACACACATAAATCTGGTTATAATCCCAAAAAAGAAAAGAAAAATCTAACCACATTTATAACAAGATCACATATTTATAAGCAGTTCTAGCTGAAAACCCAGGAAACCAAAACCTTCAAACCTTCAAATGTCCAAATTCCACATCCATTCATCAAAATTCACCAAATTTCAATAACCCATCAGAATTTAAATAAATAAAAAAAAAAAAACCAAACCCAGAGTCAAAGTCAATAAGAACAGTCTGTAAAATAAATGAATAAAAAAAAAAAAGTAAGCTAAGGGTTTCTTGTATTATACCTTAAAGAAAAAAAAAAGGTTGAGATTCTGCAGCAAAGTTGGGTTTGGGTGGGTAATGAAAAAAAGAAGAGAAGAAGATGGTGATAAGAGTTAAGTCAGTGGGCGGAGAAGACCATGTTTGGAAGCGGTAAAAGGTGAAGAATAGCAGTGAAGATGGGTTGGGTCGTCTTGGTTGTTTGGTTCTTGGAAGTTTCCTTTGTTGCCTTTGAACTTTGAAGACATTGACAGTGACACCCCTACTACACTTGCGCCTTCGTCTTTTCCCCCTTCAGTTTCTAATTTTCAACTGGTTTCACATTTTTGTCTAAAAACCGCTTCTCCACCGTTACCATCAGTTACTAGTACTACACTTTTTTTTTTTTTTTTATTTACATTGCTTCATTTTAACTTTTTTTTAAGGCAAAATATGAAATAAAACTCTGAATTATTTTATTTTAATTTTTTTTATGTAAGTTTTTATATTTTATTATATTTAAAAAAATTTATTTTTTTAATTTATACTCGTATAAAGTATTTCAAAAGAATAATTGATTTAGGTTAAGGACTTATTTGAATACAAATTAAAAATTAAGGATTTATTTATATATAAATTAAAATTTAAAAGTTTATCTGGATATAAATTAAAAATTAAAAGTTTATTTGAATACAATTTGAAGATTAAAGATTTATTTGAGTGTAATAAAAATATAAAAATTTATCTAAATAAAATGATAAAATTTATAAATTTTTTTATTATTTTAACCTTAAAAATCATTTTTTTTATTATAAATTTTACCATTTTTTCTCATATTTTTTTATTAATAAGTTCAATATTTTATATTGAGAATTATTTAAGAACATAATTATAAGATTTAAAATTTTCAAAGTTCAAAGTGAAATATATTAAAATCAAAGAGTTTTCTTAATTAGGTACCTAATAAAAATGAATTCACATGTAATATTGATCTCATAATATCTAAAGTCTTATATCATTTATCTATTCATAAGCCCGCCGTTTCTAACACTCCTCAGAGTTGTTTGGTTCACGGAATATTTAATTGTTGTTTAAAAGGTTAAAAATATATTATTGAGCATTTTGGTGATTATTTTTATATAATATTTTATAAAGGTATGATTGCTTTTATTTTTTATTTTTGGTGGAATTAGATGTGCTGCTGTATCTGCGTCACTCCAAAGATTCCTGGAAAAAATTATGTTGTTTAGGTTTAATTTATCCCAATGCTTCTTGAAAGCTAGAAATCTATCTATTCATTTTTCTACTCAATTCCATGTTTTATGTAACAAAAAATAAAATTTGTAACTAGTATTTTTATTACTTAATTTTTTTTTTAATACTCGAGGTTGTTCAGTAAATTTGTCAAAGGATCATGTTAATTATCCGTCTATACCCAAAAGTTCATTCAAATTTGAGAGGGTTTCGATAAAATATTAAGTCCGTTAAACGAATTTGTGTAAAAAATGAGATCCGTTTAAAAAACGAATCGGACCTTAACTTCAATATTTAAGGTCTGACCTGGTCTGACCCTATTCAAATTATATAATTGCTTTATATATTATATAAAAACAAATATATAATATTATAATATAAACATTAAAAAATATATTTAATTATTAATGTTTTAAAAATTAATATAAAAATATTTAAAATTAAATAAAAAATATTATGTTTTTCTTTTTTTGAAAAAATTTATCTAGATTAATTTGAACTTTACCATTTAGTAATCTAAATGCGTCTAAACAAAATTTAAAACTTAAAATATCAGATTGGATCAAACTTGAATAAATATGTAAGATATAGATATTATATTTAAACCCATTTTAACTCATAAATATCTCTATTATTTAGACGTAATCATTTTAGGACCACTTTAAAAACTATACTATTTCACATTCGGCGAGTGCATTTAGAGTTTTAAACTCATTAGGTTTTAAATTATACATAAAATTAAAGAGGTTTGATCAGCTGCGAAAAGGGTTAATTCCTTAAAAAAAAAAAAAAAAAGTATTTTTCATTTTTGCTTTTTGGAAAGTAAAAGTCTAAAATCTTAGAATTAGATATAGTATCTTAATTAACTCTCTATTTAACTAACCCTGACCTAACCTACATTAATATTAACATTTATTCTCCTGTATATGCTCCCTAAAGGTGTAACATTGAAGCCCCCCTCTCCTTGCCTTTATGATTAAAATAAAACAAGCTTTTGTTTATTTATTTATTTATTTTTTTTTACTTTTGTTAATGTGCTTTGAGGTATAATCAATCATTATATTTTGTATTTGATAAAAAAAATCGTAATTAAAAAATAAAAGAGAAGTCGTAAATTTTAAGATTTGAATAGAAATTTATTAGATATCAATTATTAAAGATAAATGTATAAATAGATTGTATTAAATCTGAATTTAATATCTTAATTTTATGGAAGAACAATTACAGAAACATGCAAGTTTGACAGATAAAATATAGGCTTCTAGTTTCAGACTAATGTTTTTATTTTTTTAAAGTTTTCAGTTTTATTGAGAATCACACGGTGATGTACACAATCAAATTATAAGTGCTTTTTGTTCAATTTTTAAAACGATATTTTATCATTTCAAAAAAGACGTAGCCAATTCAAATTAAAAAAATTTGAATTTTTTTGGGGTTTTCTTTTTAGGGATTGAGGGGACCGAAATCTCCAATAAACAGGGATGACAATGGAACAGGACGGGAGCGGATATTGTATTATCCACCTCCACCCCCACTCTTGCATGGATGTTAGAAACATCCACATCTATGGATGTCGGTTACATCCATGACCGCTCAACGGTACTCCATTCTGCTACACCCTAATTTATATTAATTATTTTTAACTTAATATTGTAAAAAATTATATTATAATTTATTCATAAACATAATTTTAATATATAAAAATCTTTAATATAATATATATATAATACATATATACTAAAAGTATAGATATAAAATATTAGTATATATATCTAATATATATTAAAAATATAATATAAAATATAAAATATTTTAAAGGATAAAATAATAATTTCAAAAGTCGGGACGGGGCAAAGTGGAGCAAGCATTTATCAAAATCGTTCCGCTCTACCCCACTCAAAAAAAAAAAACTCTCCATTCTTAGCGGATCGATGCAAAATTTATCGGTCAGATCGAATTTTGTCATCCAACCAATAGGCAATAGATAGTGACAAATATTGGATTATTCGAAGTCAGAAACCATTGAAGCCATTTAAATGATTGAGCTCAAATAATTGCATGTGAATGGCGTGAAAAGTCTGGAAGCTCAAATAATTGAGCTCCAGTAACAGATGCAATACCAGCCAATCTCTATCCAGAGCAAGAATTTAAATTGCGATCACGGATATTTATTATAATTATTGACATAATAAATATTATCATAATCAATTACGATAAATATCATGGAAAAAATCGAAATTGATCGTAACATTACGTTACGACTAGACCTGTTCATTGGTCGAGCCGGGCTGTGGTTCGATTATTTTTCATATTCTTTGACCAAGTCCGGCCTTGGGTTGGGTCGAGCCGGCCCGGTAGACCCGAATTCACTGTTTATCGGATTAAAAAATATTTTTTTATTTTTTTATATTTTTATAATTAAAATTAAATAAAATAATATTATTATAATAAAAAAACTGTTTCGGGCCTGACCGGACCGACCTGGAACAAAAATATCCTGTTCAGATCCGATTCAATACGGATCGGGCCTGCCGAGCCGGACGGACGGACTGTCCGGTCCATAAGCAGGTCTAGTTACAACAGCTATTTAAATTCCTGATCCAGTGTCATAGCTACTAGACAGAGAGGAGTTTTCTTGAACATTGTAAGCCCGATCTCTTCTTGCATGTCCACATCCTCTATGCTCATTCCATCAGGCAGTTCCCAGTCAAACCGATGAAGAAGATTTGCGACAGCAAGCTGAACAAGCAAGACAGCGAAACTTGATCCAGGACAACCCCTTCGACCTACTCCGAATGGCAAAAACTCAAAGTGTTGCCCTTTGAAATCAATTGAGCTATTCAAGAATCTATCAGGTCGAAACTCATTTGGGTTCTCCCAATATTTCGGATCAGTTCCTATTGATCTTAGATCAACAAGCACCCTTGTTTTGGCTGGAATTGTGTAATCTCCAACCTTACAATCCTCGGTTGTTTCTCGGGGGATCATTAGAGGGGCTGGTGGGTGGAGCCTAAGTGCCTCCTTTATAACTAATTCTAAGTAATTCAGTTTATGAAGGTCACTTTCTTCAATTTTCTCTCTTCCCTTGGCAACTTCTCGCACCTCAGCTTGCACTCTTTCCATCAATGGCGGATTTCTTATCAACTCGGTGAAGGTCCAAACAATAGCTGATGCAGCCGTATCAGTCCCTGCTATGAACATGTCCTGAAATCATTTCAACTCAATCTTTGATTACTATGATGAACAAATATCAAAAGTAGGTTTTAAATTACGATTGCAGACACGTTTTCGGAAAGAAAGAAATCAATTGAGGAAAAACTAAGTATATATTTATAGCATACCGTGAGGACACCCTTTATTTGTTGATTGCTAAGAGTAATATCTTGACTTGGATCCTTTTGTAGTCGAATAAGTACATCCACAATATCTTCGTTGTTAACTTTAGGCCTTGTTGGAACAATATGGTCCTCTATTACTTGGTCATAAAACTTGTCTAATTCTCCGAAGTTCTTTTCGACTCTTGCTTGTAGACCATTAAACTTGTTGAGCCACCGCATCCATGGAAAGTAATCTGATATAGGAAATTCCCCCAGGAGCCGTTGAGTTTCATGTATCAGGGCGTCGAATCTGCTCGTGCCACTGCCACCATTTCCTCCATTGCCATATTTTTGACCGAAAACAACCCGACATACAACATTATTTGTCAACAGAATCGATAGTTTATTAAGATTTACAAGGCCTGACGAGGAAGAAGCTATATGATTTAGCATAACTTCAACCTCTTCTTCCCTCACAGTCCGGAATGATTGGACCCTCTTTAAACTAAGAAGTTCCAATATCGCTATCTTCCTGATTTCCCTCCATAACTCACCATAGGGAGCAAAAGATATGCTGTTCAAATTGTAACTAAATTTCTTTGCAACATATAAATCAGCAGGTCTACCAGAAAAGACAATATCATGGGCTTTGAAGATCGCCCTTGCAGCATCTGCCGAAGAGACAACTAACGTTGGCACGCAGCCTAGTTGCAAAAACATGAGCGAGCCATATTTTTGTGAAAGTCGTTGAATCGATTTATGGGGCAAATCACCGAGCTGGTGTAAGTTTCCTATAACAGGGAGCTTCCAGGGACCAGGAGGAAGCCTTCTTGTTCGATCTTTCTTCTTTTCCTGATTGATAAATAACACCAGAGGTATCATAGCAATCAATAAGAGCGTCAGGATAAACTGAAAATCCATGGTGTACTGATTTCTAATGATGGGTTTGGAATTGGATTGAAAAGGAATGGATTAACAGTAGAAATATACTCGGGGAAGTGATGAAATTTTATGGTTTCTAGATCCTGACTTACTACTTAGGACAGGGATTACATTGCAGTGGTAAAGAGCAAATTGGAGATGTCGAAACAATCATTTAATTGAGCTCTCATCCACTAACAATGGTGGGGACAAAGCTACATGCCTTTCAAAGATAAACGAGAATGGATTGTATACAGATCTTTGAACGGTGATTTGGTCTTAAAAGGAGGCTAGACCAGACTCCCAACAGATAATGACAAAAAGAAAACGTATTAATAAGGTCAAATTATGGTATTAGTTACTGTACTATAGTTTTAGTTTCTCTACTTTAACTCGAAGAAATTTGGTATCTTTACTTTTGATATTTTGAATTTTAATCTAATTTTAAACGGTGTTAAAATTTTATCGTTAAGTATGCTGACGTGGCGAGCTTAGTCAGCAAATTTTTTTGAAAACTGATGACGTGGATTTTTTTTTCATGTGGCTTATTAACTTGGATGATCAAATGATGTAATTAGTCCTTGTACTTATATCAAAATACGAATTTAGTCCTTCTACAATGATTTGAAAAAATTTTGATACCTGTATTTTTGAGATTTCAAATTTTGGTCAAATCTTCAAAATATTAAAAATTAATTAAAAATATTCACATTATTAAAATATTAAAATATATTATTTTTGTTAATATTAATATTTATTATTAAAATATAAAAATATTTATGTTTAGTTTAATAATATTAAAGTTAGAAAAATTTAAAATTAAAATATTAAAAAAAAATTATTTAAACATTTTAAATGCTTTTTGAATTAAAATTAAATAAAATTATTTTTATTAATATAATAATTTATTGTGTCGAATCAAACATAAAAAGAGATAAAAATGAAAAGTATTCTCAAACAATCAGAGAGAATAAAAAGAGTAATGAGCTTCAAAGAGAAGCTTGTTATAGGTAGTCTGGTCAAATAACACCATATTTTTCACCCTCACCCTCTCCTTTTGCTTTTTCTTTCTCCACATCTGTTATTACAACAAAGAAAAGAAAAACAAAAACCAAAAACTCACTCCTTATCTAACTCTGAAATGTAAAAAATAACTCCTGTTAAAAATATAGTCAATGAAACATATAGTAAAGAAAATGACCTTTTTTTTTACTTGTCACCTCTAGACTTTGCTAGCTTGGAGGAATGAGGAGGGCTGTCTTTCTTCAGGGCCTGCAAAAGCAAACCAAAAAAACAAAACTAAGTTAGATACAATCTAAAGCAAAGTTGGTTTTAAGTTTTATTGGTATAAAAAGGACTAATAAATCTAGGAAGATGAGCATACAATGATATTTGCTGGAAGTGAAGAACAAATGAGAAAGAAATGACGCATAATTTTTGGATGCCACGAGACAGAAAAAATAAGGAGGTGGGGTGAGAGCTTTTTCTAACCCTAAGGTTTGGTTGTTTGCTTCCCGAGACTTCCAAAGTCTCCTTATAATTTTTGTGTTAATTTTATCTTTGAAATTGTTATCTCTTTTAATATTTGAGGTTTGATTGATTTTCTTTATTTGTTGATATTGTTTGAGCATAACTTATAAGCCAAATAAATGTTACTGTTTTAACTTTTAATAGTAGAAATATTTTTAATATTTTACGAATAAATATTACTCTTTTTAATATTTATATTAATAAAATAAATTTTTAATATTATTTAAAATATTATTATTTTTTCAAAAATTATTTTTCAAAGTTGATTTTTGCAAAATAAATGAACCTTAAGATTAGACCAAAATTTGAAATCCTGAAAAATTCAGGTACCAAAATTTTTTCAAATCATTGTAGATGGACTAAATTCATATTTTGATATAAGTACATAAACTAATTACATCATTTGATCATCCAAGTTAGTAAGCCACGTGGAAAAAAATTCACGTCATCAGTTTTCAAAAAATTTTGCTGACTAAACTCGCCATGTCAGCATGGTCAACGCCACGCTAGCATGGTCAACGCCATGTCAGCATACTTAACGGTGAAAATTTGATTGACACTGTTTAAAATTGGATAAAAATTCAAAATATCGAAATTACCATTACAAGTCTGAAACCTGTCAATTCTTTCTGTGCTATATTTCAGGTTTTCTCAAATAGAAATTACAGAAAAACAATAAAAATCAATGAAGATATTATAACAATACATATAGTGGAAAAAAATAGAAAAAGATTAAGCAAACAAACAAGCATATATGAAGAAAAAAAAAACCCAATAAAGCTGAGAGAAAAAAAAACTCATAAAATAGGACTCACTATCTCAATGAGTCTATGGCCTATGTTATTCGGATCCTAGCAAGAAGTATTTTCATGGGCAGTCAAATATTTGAAAGGCAAAGCTTTGATCTCAGTTATTTTGAGAATTGCCTCGAATGCCTATATCTATTTCCTTTGACAAGAAAGAAACAAAAGATTTCATGGAGGACAAGCAAGGCAGATGTAAGAACTCTTTAGTTTGATTCTTAATGTGGTGGGTGATAGATTGTTAGGCCTTAGGAATATTTCTAATGATCATGTTAACATCGAGCTCTGCGTAGCATGGGGACTTAGTATTGCTAACTTGAATGGTTGACGTGTTGCTGTATGCAACATGAGGTTGTCATTGTAGCAAACTTTACTTTTGGGATAAATAAAACTTTACATATCCAAAAAAAAAAAAAAAATTCGGGCTTACGGGCCGGCATAGGTAAGGATGAAAAAAAAAATTGGATCGCGGTCCATTCCATGAGCACTTCTAATTGATTTGTCTTATTATTTTATGGATCCAATTAACTAGTGTATATAGACACTGACTAAAAATTATTTATTTTTTGTATTTAATACATTATTTTTATTAAATTAAAAAAATTATTAATTGCATTTTTATTTCCTTAAATATCATCTTAACTAATGCCACTAGATATTAATTAACATTTTTCTTATTTTATATATGAAAAACGTTAATTATGTTTAATGACATTGATTAAAATAATATTTAATTATTTATAATAGAAAAAGTATAATTAATTTTTTTTAAAATTCAATAAAAATAATACATTAAATGCAAAAAAAACCTTTTCTAAAATAATAATAAAATAATCTTTAATATGTACTTATAGATACCATTAACCAAACCTTTTATATATTTATATGTTTATCTTATAAGTAAATTACTTTAGGCAATATTCATCAAACACATGAATATTATTCAAAAAAATGATTTTCTTTCATGGGATTGAGATAAAATCTATGCTTATTTAAATCTCACAAATAAAAAAACACACGTACACACACATTATCGACATAAATAACTACACTAATTATCAGAATTTAAATATCTAACAAATTCTTTCATGCAAATTATATTCTAATTAGATTTGATTTAAATTGAGATATAATTAAAAAAAATTATATTTGATGTATTATCAATATATAAATTTATACACTATTAATAAATCACATGATCAAAAATACATTGTCAATATATAAATTTATATCTCATCATTATAATAATTAATCTAATGCTATGTTATTTTCAATCTCACATTCATTCAATGAAAATTAAAATTATAAAAATCTTGCATCGAAGTTGATGAATTTCTTTTATCATCAACAAATGTTAATTTTTTTTTAATAAATAGGAAATCGAATTTTATTTTTAAACATGAAATTGAATTAAATGTTGAAGACTTCCAAGTATAATTTTGTCAATGAAGTAAGGGTTAATTTACTATTGTTGTCCAAAAAAATTGGATTAAAAAAATTTTGAATTAAAAAAATATATTTAAAAAGTGTGATGAAAAAATAGAATTTAATTTTTTTTAAATGTTTAGCGTTACTGTAAAAAAATATTGTTAGAAATAAAATATAAAAAAAATATATTTTAAAAATTGTAAAAGTTACATAGATATAAGAATAATAAAATTATTTTATTTCAAAATTAGCTTTCAAATAGACCTGCTCACGGGCCGGACAGTCCGCCCGACCCTGTAGGCCAGGCCCGTACTAGGTCGGACTTTGGCAAAAATTTTTTGATCTGGGCCGACCCGACCAGTCCAAGAATAGTATTTTATGTATTATAATAATATTATTTTATTTAATTTTAATTATAAATATGTAAAATATAAAATAATATTTTATATATAATAAACAGTAAATTCAAGTTTACGGGCCGATCCGAGCCCGCCCAAGGCCGAGCTTAGGCAAAGAAGTTGAAAAAAATCGGGTCGCGACACGACCTGGCCCGACCCATGAGCACCTCTACTTTCAAATTACAAAAATTCTATTTTTTTGATTTTCTAATTTGGATTGTAAAATCAAAATTTTAACCACAAAGCCATTTTTTTTTTTTTTTTTAGAGATTTAACATTTTAATTGCGATAAAACATAATTTTTAATATAAAAAGCTAAGCTAATAGTAATGTTAATGATTCTAAAGTAAGCAAAATGAATAATAATGAGTAGATCTGTTCACGGATCAGGTAGTTCATCCTGTCCGATTCATATTGGATCGAATTTGAGTAGACATTTTAGTGATTCGGACCGGTCCGATCTGAATCACTGTTCATATAATAAAAAATATTATCTTTTAAATATAATTATAAAAATATATAAAAAATAAAAAATATTTTTTTAATATAAATAAACAGTGAATGTGAACTGGGACTGAGTAAAAAAAAACAAAAAAAAAATCGAGCCGAGGTCATACGCGTCTCTAGTAATGACAAAGCTTAAAATATATATTTTTTAATAATGTCGGCGAATAGAAATTAAGATAGATATTCCTTACCAGGATGAGACCTTTGATGCCATCTGGAAAAGCCAGCTATGTCGTCATCCTTTTGAATCTCAAGCAAAACATCCACAAAGTCTTTGTTCTCATCTTCACAGCTTCCATTGCTGCCTCATTGAGCTCTTTCGATCATCTGTATGTTCATCAATTACTTTATCTAGAAAATTATCAAACCATTTAGCAACTCTATCAACTCTGAAATGAAACCCATTAACAAGATTTGTCCAAGCCAGCCATGGGATAAAGGCTCCTACATTGAAACTACCCAACAAAGAGAAGAACTCCTCCAAAACCTCCCTGAAATTTCGATTCCCTTCGTCATGTCCAGTACTATACTTCCTTCCGAAGGCCGCCCTGCATATAACATCATTTGTAAGAGTCACAAACATTTCAGACAAATCCACCTCCGGCGCCGACAGTGAGGAATATTCTTTGATTTTGTCGATGAAGAGAGCCATTTCTTCTTCTCTCACGGTTTTGAAAGATTGAACCCTCTTGTTACTTAGGAGGTGGAGGACGCTAATGCTTCTCACCTGCCTCCAATATTCGCCATATTGAGCGGTGCTCAAATCCTTGCCGTGGTAAAGAATATGAGATCATGTGTTTTCATGATCTCACGGGCTGCATCCGCCGATGAGACGACGAGTACCGGCAAGCTGCCGAAGCGAAGCATCATGAGAGGACCATAACGTTGAGCTAGTGAGCTTAGAGAAATATGAGGGTACCGCCCTAATTGGTGGAGATTTCCAAGAATTGGGAGCCTTGGCGGCGAAGGTGGCTGCTGCTGGCCGTTTCTGGGATTATTAGCAGCTGCAGGCAGTGTAAGAATCCATTTGATGAGAAAAATTAGAAAGAGCAAGGAAGGAAGGACATAGATATAGAAAAAATGAAACATTCTTCTTCAGTACAAGATATAAAACGAACAGGATTTACTATAATGTTTTGAAATTGAAGTTCTAGTACTTGAAGGAAATGCTTTTTTGGAATATTGTAGTTTTAAGATATAGCAACAATGAAAATTCAACTCTTTGAATTAATATTTGATGCAGCCACGTATTATTGTTACTTGGACCAGTTCGGGATGTTGATGGATAATTATTGGATATTCGATATTATATGATTTTATTTTTATGAATTTGAATATTATGAATTTAGATAATTTTTAAATTTAAATATTATATTTATTATCGTAATAAATTTGAAGCGAATTCGAATAAGATTCTTTTGATATTCGAATTTGTTTTGATTTTAGTATAGATAATATCAAATAACTGAATCTATTATTTAAATCGGATACGAATTCAAATATTATATAAATTAACGATATTTGAATTTAAATATTTTAAAAATTGCAACTATCATCTCTATTATTGGTTATTATATAAGGTGTTAAATAAATTTTTTTAAACAATGTGGTCAAAAATGATATTTGTCTAAAGACAGAGGACTAAATAGAATATGTCTTTTATAATTAAAAAATGGAGATAAACTCATAAACATCATTAATAATTTGGGAGAATATAAAAAAAAAACCCAATCCATTGAGAATAATTGCTAGTAATATAAAAAAGAGAAATAAAAAATTAAAAAATTATTTTGAAGAAAATTGTAAAAACTTAAATATCTTTAATAGCAATCCTTTTTCTTTCTCTTATTATTTATCTCATCTCTTCCACCTTTCCCATTCTATCTTCTCTTTTTATTTTTTTATAAATTTTTTTGACAAATAAATTTCCCCTCATATTTATTCACAAATAATCTTTCTAATATATAGATTAAAAAAATTCTTAAAATAAAAACGGTAAAATAGTAAAAGGCAAAAAGAAAATTTGTTTACTTCATTAAGAATAAGTAAGTCTTTTTCATTTTCTTGCTAAGAATTTTAAAATTTTAAAAGGTTCGCTTAATCGATAGGATTACTTATCTACTATTTTAGAAAAGTTTTTTTACATTTAATACATTATATTTATTGAATAAAAAAAAATGCATTCATTAAATTTTTCTTTCTATAAATACCACCTTAATTAATGCTATTACTTGTCCATGGGTAGAGCCGCAACCTAAAAAAAATTTTAAAATCTTGCCCAGACCAAGCCCTGGACAGACCCGGATCACTATTTATTTATTAATAAAAAATTAAAAAATTATTTTTTATTAATATTTATATATTTTTATAATTAAATTTAAATAAAATAATAATATTTTAATACTTAAACAGTGATTCAGATCAGATCAAATCATGAAAAATCATATTCAGATCAGATCTCATACGAATTGGACTACCGAATCCATGAACATATCTAGACAGCGATTAATATTTTTCAATTAATTTTTTTTTTATAAATTATTTTTAAAATAATAATTCTGAAAGGCATGTTTTTCAAATTTATCCCTAATAATTTAACAAGACCGCACATTCAACATTGGCATATTCGGTCAAACCAACGGCAAGACTCCTGACACGTGTACGGCCAGATATCATCATAACCGCCTCAACTCCTTTAGTTGTTAGGTTAAAAACTCGGGTGAGGTGAAGAAAACCTTATCATCATTTTCTTCTGCTTTTTTTCTGGAAAAAAAAAGAATTTTCTTTTGTAGATCCAGGTTTTGAGATCATGGAGATGGAGCGCGTGACGGAGTTCCCTCATACGCATATGGACCGGCGACCTAGAAAGCGGCCGCGATTGGGCTGGGACGTAACTCAGTTGCCAACGCAGGTATCGCCTTTGTTCTTTGTTTAGATCTTTGATTTTCTCTTCCCTATGTTTAGGGTTTTCCAATTTATGATTCTGTTCTGCAAAGTGAGCATTTTTTGGTGGCTTTTGGTTCTGATCTGCATTTTCTTTTCTTGCTTTTCCGGTTAATTTGGATATTATATAATTTATATTTAGAAGAAATCCGTTGATAGTGATTTTTCTCTCTATTTCTAAGATTTCATGATCATTGTAACAAAAAGATAGAAATTTTCCTCAATATGTTATATTTTATATTGCACGAGTATTTACTATGAGAATTTTTGGTATAAAGATAATACTTTTTAAGCTTCTTTTAGATATCATATATTGTTTTGCTGGGGTATATTTTAACCATGGTAATTTTTGGTGGGTAAGAAGAAGGGGTTGTAAGGTAATTGGGGATGGTAAAAAAAGTATTGATTTTTAATCTCTTAGTGGTACAATGAATGGATGGCTGTGTGTAGGCTCAGGTAGGAATGTTTTGTGCAAAAGAGGTTGGGAATGTGACAAGCGTTGCTTCTTCTACTGCAAGAGCACCCTCAGATTATGCTAGTACTATTACTACTAGTTCTTCTGTAGTTCTAAACGGTGGAGTCGCTCGAAATGGTTCTCCCCCACGGCGAGAAGATGACAAGGATGGACATTACATGTTTGAGCTTGGAGATAATTTAACCTCTCGCTGTAATCTCACTTTTACCATCATTATAAACAAATTTACATTCATTAATTAGTTGCCTTGAAAACAATCTTAAAATGGTTTTCAAAAAAAAAAAATTGTTAGAATTGTTGCTATTTGTTGATTAGGATGATTGTAATTATAGAATAGATTATAGATCAACTCTGGATGGTCTAGTGTTATGGTTCAGCTAAGTTGTTTGATTAACTGAAATACATTAATGTAAAGCATGGCTGTCTAATCCAAAACAGGATGGCTCTTTTTAAAATTCATAGGGGCTTCTCAAGATCTTATGTTTTTTCAAATCCAAAATTTGAAAATTAGTTTTTTTTTTTTGGGTCCTGGAAGCCTTCTCATCATATATGTTTGAGGTTAATAAGTACATGAAATATGAAAGAAAAGACAATTAACCGAATGTTTAGAATGATTTTGTGTTTCTAATTCTCCTTTCTTTGTTTTGCAGATAAGATACAAAGTAAAATGGGTGAAGGTATACCTTTGTGAACTTACTGCGCCATTTGTTTACCAATAGTTTGCTTCAATCTAGGTGCTAGTTCATCTTACTAGGCATCTCTTTCCTGACCTCCTCCTTTTACAGGTACTTTTGGTCAGGTTTTAGAATGCTGGGATAGAGAGAGGAAAGAGATGGTTGCCATCAAAATTGTTCGTGGAATTAAGAAATATCATGAAGCAGCCATGATAGAAATTGAGATGCTGCAACAGCTTGGGAAACATGATAAAGGTGGCAATCGGTGAGTTATCTTTAACATTGTAATTACGTTTGGAGCTACTAACTTTATAACCAACTTTTTTAAAGTTTTGTTGCAATGGTTAAATGGGTTCATTCCTTGCAGTTGTGTGCAAATACGGAACTGGTTTGACTATCGTAATCATATCTGTATTGTAAGTATATGATTGATTTGTGATGGATTGTTTTCCCTGCTCACCAATAATTTGGGGGTTAAAACTTGTGGATGAATTTAAATGGTTTCAACAGGTGTTTGAGAAGCTTGGACCAAGCTTATACGATTTTCTACGGAAAAACAATTATCGCTCATTTCCCATTGATCTTGTCCGTGAGATTGGCAGACAACTATTGGAATGTCTAGCATGTGTGTAATAATTACTAAGCTAGTTTCTCTGCTTATACTTCTTACGCTGCCATTTTTAAGTTATCATTGTCTCTGTTAAAACTTTAACATGAATTCCAGCATTTGATTCCATGAATACCTTCCTTTAAACTGCTAGAGGTGTCTGAAGTCTTTTCTTTAGCAAAGCACATGCACTGAAGTATATTAGAATGGTACCAATTATTGTGCTCATTCTGGCACTGGTTGCTTATAATTTTCTCTTGTTAATATTTTGCAGTCATGCATGATTTGCATCTGATACACACGGACTTGAAGCCAGAAAACATTCTTCTAGTCTCTCCAGATTATGTCAAAGTTCCTGATTACAAGGTATTTTCCTTTACTCACCTTTGCAACACAAGTCCTGTAAATTTCCTGTTAGCCTCTTATTCTTATCTGTGGTGTATTATTTTGTAGGTGATGTTATCTGTGTCATTTTTTGGCCTAATTGTTCTTTTATATTATTTTATGTTGTAAGAGTACATCACGATCTCCAAAAGGTAGTTCTTACTTTAAAAGATTGCCAAAATCAAGTGCTATTAAGGTAATAGATTTTGGTAGCACAACGTACGAGCGTCAAAATCAGACTTACATTGTGTCGACAAGGCATTATCGTGCTCCAGAGGTTATTCTTGGTATGTATTTTCAGGTTATTATAGTCAAGTATCAATGCTTTAAAAAATGGTTAAAAGATGAATGTAATTTTTGGTATTGTGTTTTATAGGACTTGGATGGAGTTATCCTTGTGACATATGGAGTGTTGGTTGCATCTTAGTTGAATTATGCACGGTATGTTCAGAAAATTGATTCTTTGGTTTTTATAAGAAGATTACAAATGATATATGAGCTGCATTTATGCCTATGTTGTTTCGACTTTTCATTTTTCTTGAATTATTTGTGTTCGACACTCGTCCGCTGCATATTCGGACATGGGGATGGAGATATGTTCTCCCCAAGACTTTCCAAATACATGAAAAAACTTAGAATGAATCAAATATATTCGGGTCGGACATATACCCATGTTCGACACTCACAACCGAATCCGAATAACTTAGATTTATGCAACTATTGATAATTTGACAGGGTGAGGCACTGTTTCAAACTCATGAGAATCTGGAGCACCTTGCCATGATGGAGCGAGTGTTAGTTCCACTACCTCAGCACATGTTGAAGAGAGTAGAGTGCGTATTCTGAAGATGGACTCTAGTTTTTTTGTCAGCATCTTGTTCTGTCTTTTAAGTTAAAAGGATTAATATAAATTTTCCTGCATTTCAGTCGACATGCAGAGAAGTATGTTAGACGGGGTAGATTGGATTGGCCAGATGGTGCTACCTCGAGGGAGAGTATCAAAGCTGTTCTTAAGCTACCTCGTCTTCAGGTTTTTATTTTGTTTATGTATTTTTTTGCATTATGAATCTTTCCTACGTTGCTCTGACTTAGTTTCTTGAAGTATTAATGTACGACATTCGTATTCGATCCATATTCAAACACGAGTATATCTTACATGAGTATAGGGATATGATCCCTTAAGGATCTTTTAAATAATACATTAAAAAACTTAAAATAAATTAAATATATCTGTGTTCGACGTTTACATTCGAATCCGAATAACAAAGGTTATTTCCTCTCGATCTCTAATCCGTCATCTCTTGGCAATGATTTGCAGAACCTGATAATGCAGCATGTGGACCATTCAGCCGGAGAACTAATTCATCTATTGCAGGGTTTGCTAAGGTATGACCCTATTGACAGGCTCACAGCTCTTGAAGCCCTAAGGCATCCCTTTTTCAGTGGGGACCAATTTGGGTGGTGTGGGGGCTCTGGAATGAATATATCTGGGAAATGATTCTTGGTTGACAAGATCACAAGACAAGGCTTTCATTTTTTGTAAATTCTCTAACATGAGATGCATTCACCCTAGCACCATCTGTGTTGATTATTAACTGTATTGTGCAAGCTAACATGGTTTCACAGGAATCTGAAATTTGTATCATTAGTTCGATCTAATAAATTTTTAGAATTTATCCTCTCCTCTGGTTGGTTCTATGCTTGTTACCGGTCAAGGATCGGGTTATCAGTTTAAACTACGAAAATTCATTAGATCATTTGATATTTTGAAATTTGAATAAAAATATCAAATTTAAAATATTTTTTGGTAAAAAATGAAGTTCGTTTAAAAAATAAATCATGTTTTGGTTTTAATAATCAAAGTTTGAGTTTTATTTGATTTGTTTTTTATTAATATAATATATTATTTTTATATTTATATATATTATTTAATTTATATAAAATAAAGAATAAATAAAAATATATGTAATATTATAATATAAATATTTTAAAATATTTTAAGTTATTTATGTTTTAAAATTTAATAAAAAATTAATATTATAAAAAATTAAATAAATAATATATTTATTTAAATTTATTTTTAAAAAAATATGAATGGGTTTAATGATTTTTCATTTATAAATATGAATAAATTTGAATAGTATTTGAGATTCATATTTTGGATCGAATTTGAATAAATATATATGATATTAATATGGTATTTAGATCCGATTCAAAATTGGTCAAGCTGGCCATGAGTGATGAGACGTATAGATCTAGGTTGATGTGGATATCTGATGAAAATTTATATTTAAATCATAATGATACTCTGACTTTTTTAAATAAAATTAAATAATTAAGTTTTGATAAAATAAAAAAAACTCCTTTAATTGTTTTAAAATGTAGCGGAAGGAGACAAAAGTTGGGGTAGGTGAACTTAATATAGGTGAATTTTTTAAAAAACTCCCTGTAAAGCTCTTGGCATTCCCTCAGCCGTCAGCATATATATCTAAGTTTCTAACATAGAGAAAAAGATAATAGAAAAATGTGCGTGTTTGTGTTCAAAACTGCTACGTTTCCTTTCTAAGAATTGGAATCTTTGATAAAAAGACATCTCAGTTTCTAACATAGAGAAAAAGATAATAGAAAAATGTGTGTTTGTTTTCAAAACTGCTACGTTTCCTTTCTAATAATTAGAATCTTTGATAAAAAGACGGCAAAGTAATCAAGCAGAAGATGCCAAAAATCATGATCAAGACATGGAAATATATTGGCAAAAGAAGAAAATAAATAAAAAAGAAAAGGTTATCAAGACCGATCGAGGTTCTTAGTTCATGATTAGGTGGTGCAAATGGAGCTTCTACCATTAATGGAGCTGATCAGTGTTGCTAAACTTTATAATCCATTGTTTCTATCTGTCATCCTTCTTTTCTCCCTTTTAATATGGCTTAAGCTAGCAAAAGTGAAAAAACTTAACTTGCCTCCATCACCTCCAAAGTTACCAATCATTGGCAACATTCATCAACTTGGCAAACTTCCCCACCACTCCCTCCGAAACCTCTCTAGGAAATACGGATCTTTAATGCTTCTGCAATTGGGGCAAAACCCAACTCTAGTTGTATCATCAGCTGAAAGTGTTAGAGAAATCGTGAAAAATTATGATACTGTTTTCATAAACAAACTAAGCACCACGGCAGCCAACATCTTGTTTTATGGATGCAAGGATCTTGGTTTTGCACCTTATGGAGAGTACTGGAGACAAGTTAGGAAGATCTGCGTTCTTGAACTTTTGAGTCTTCGTAGAGTTCACTCATTTCAGTTTGTAAGAGAAGAAGAAGTTGAAGTTCTTATCGATAAAATCCGTGGTGCTGCTGTTAATGGAGATGCTATTAATCTAACTGAAATGTTAATGACAGTTTCAAGTAACATAGTTTCTCGATGCGTTCTTAGTCGGAAAGCTGAAGAAGAAGATGGTATCAGCAAATTTGGACAGTTAGCAAGAAGGGCTATGATTCTTTTCACTAGTTTGTGTTTTGGTGATTTCTTTCCATATCTGAAGTGGTTGGATCTGCTTACAGGATATATTCCACGATTGAAAGCAACTTTTGGAGAAATGGATGCATTTTTTGATCAGGTAATTGAGGAGCATAGGGCCTTGAAAGGTCAGGAGAACGTTCCTGATAAAAAGGACTTTATTTCTATCATCCTACAACTTCAAAAGGATGGCTTGGTTGAGATGGAGCTCGGTCAAGACAACATCAAAGCAATCTTATTGGTTTTTAACTGTCTCTCATCTGTTTTTGTTTCCCACGTGTTTTCGATCTCGCGAATGCTGATATAATGAATGTTGTCACGATCAATTATGTTATTAATATCGATGCTTTAAATCTGATGTTTTTTCGTTTGACAATTTCAGGACATGTTTGCTGGAGGAACTGATACAACTTCAACAACAGCAGAATGGGTGATGGCTGAACTCTTGAAAAATCCAAATGTCTTGAAAAAGGTCCAAAAAGAGGTAAGAAACGTAGTTGGAAAGAAACCCAAGGTAGATGTGAACGATATAAATCAAATGGGATACTTAAAATGTGTGATCAAAGAAACTTTAAGACTACATCCGGCTGTTGCTTTCCTGATTCGTCGAGGAACATCTGCAAGTATCAAATTAGGATGTTATGATATTCCTCCCGAAACTACAGTTTTCATCAATGTTTGGGCAATTCAAAGGGACCCTAACTGGTGGGACAAGCCAGAAGAGTTCTTTCCAGACAGGTTCGAGAATTCAACAGTTGATTTCAAAGGCCAAGATTTTCACTTCATCCCATTTGGATGTGGAAGAAGGGATTGTCCTGGGATGTCATTTGGGGTTGCTTCCGTTGAATATTTGATAGCCAACCTTTTGTATTGGTTTGATTGGAAATTGGCTGCTGGAGAAAACGTTAAGAGTTTGGACATGAGTGAAATCTATGGGCTAACTGTCAACAAGAAATTTCCTCTTTATGTTTTACCTATATCTGATCCATGTATTTAGCCATATATACTTGCTCTTTCTTTATTTTCGTTCTTACAAAACATTGTTTCAGTTGTTGTTTACTTTAATGTTTGATGATAAAGTCTTTGGGATAAATAAAATTTTGCTAGAAATTACATGATATTGTAATTATGAGATCATCATTGCATCAAAATTTTATTTTTTTAAATGTTTTTAGCTAATACATTGATAAAACTATTGAGAACAGTGCATTGCGATACTTTTACTTATTAAGCAAACTTGAAGTTTGGATAAATTTGAAATAACATTTCGATAATTGCTATAAGAACAAGTTTATTGAACTTAACCCAATAAAAGAATTCATTTGGTAATTCATGTGACAAAATTACTACAATAAAATAAGATATTTCCGAAGGAAAGAAACAAGAAAAGGTAAAAAGGTGATTTTTTTTTTCTTGGCTAGAGGAAAAATCGGAGTTTGAGAGTTAGAGAGTTTAGGGATTTTGCTTGTTAGTAATTCTTGCTCTCTGGTATTAAAGTTTTAGCTTTGCTGTGTGAGTTTTGGGTGCTAAAATTCATTGTTATCTTCGTCTTCTTGTGATTTTAATGATTTTTTTTTTTGTTTTTTCTGTTCGTGGTAGATTTGTTTAAGACTTAGATAAAAAAAATATTTTTCGAATTATGATCCGACCATGAACATGTCTAGTTCTTGGATGTAAACCATGTAAATCTCGGTGTTTATGTTTGTTGTTATTTTCGTATATTATTTTACGTTATGTGTTTAATTAAATCAACCCCAGAAAGTCAACTACTGAAAAAATCAATACACTTTCAAAATCAAGATTTTAAGCTCAATTGAAAAATGGAGAAAGAATTTTGATAATCCGAGGTCTACATTGAAAGATATGGAGTTCGGAAGTTGGCATTTGGAGATTCAGTAGAAAGGAAACCCTAATCCGAGAAATTTGGGGAAAAGTGCTTAAACGATCAAATTGGTCGAAATTGAAGGTTCCAAATGAAAGATAAGCACTGACTACGGGTAATGGAGAAGTCACTTGCAAGAAAAACCGAAAGAAAAGTCAATCCGGGAGAAAATCGAGAATTAGGGTTTTTAGTGGATTTCGGTGAAATCGGAAAGAATCACAGAAATGGCCCAACTTGGAAAGACCAAAGCCCCAATGGATGAGGAATGTTTAAAAAAGGATAGCCCAAGGCTCAGTTTGAAGAAAATATGAAAATCAGACTTGTTTTAAGCAAAACCGGGTTTCGGAGGCAAAAGGGCAAAATTGGAAAAATTGAGAAAAATAGAAAATGGACTCTGAAAATTCTGAAAATTTGCAAATCTCATTTTTAAATCATTTGGAAGAGATTGGCAAAAGAAAATCTTGATTCGGAGTTCGTTTGCAAAATGGCCAAATCTCGGGCTTCTTATGCAGTAATTAAAAAAGGAAAATCCCGAAAAAATAGCAAATGAGCTCCAAATCTTCTGAAATTTTTCAAATCTCATTTTTAAATTATTTGAAAGATATTGGCGAAATAAAATCTTGATTCGGAGTTCGTTTGCAAAATGGCCAAATCCTGGGCCTCCTATGTAGTAATTCAAGCCGATAAATCCCGAAAAAATACCAAATGAGCTCCAAAAATCATGAAAACTTCCAGATCACACTTTTTAATTATTTTGAAGAGATTGGTGAAGAAAAATCTTGATTTGGAGCTCGTTTAAAAAATGGTAAAATGTGGAGGCATAAAAGGGCATCTTTGAAAGAAAAAATCCAAATAAATAGCAAACGGACTCGGATAATTTTGAAAACTTCCAGAAATCAATTTTTTATTATTTTGGAAGTATTTAAAAAATAAAAAATTGAATATGGAGTCCGTTTGATATTTATTTGCATCCGAGGGGCAAAACGGTCATTTCACCCAAGCAACCGAAAAGAGCTTCTTTGGGCCTTTCAAAAAATCAGACTTGGGCTGAAAAAGAGAAGTGCTGGCCTGTCCAGGCCCAAAGGAAGGAGGAAGCTTCTGATTTTTCAATCAAATGATTAAAAATTAAGAGTTAGTTAGAGATTCTCTTTGATCAAGCCATGGTGATTAAGCCACATAGGCCAAGAGAGATGTCAACATTATTGTTGAACAGCTGTAATTTGGGACAGCTGATATGCTAATCTAAAGGTGGTAATTTCATGATTTTTTCACCTTGAATTATTAGCCATTTAATGGAAAATTGGTTACAAAAAAAATGACAACATCTTGGAGCATTTTAAGGGCCATTCGGCCAGCATAGGTGGGGTTCAGAATTTGCAATTTTCATCTTCATTTTGCTGAGTTTTTTTGGTTTTTTACTTGGTTTTTCTCTCCTTGGTCAAAAGCAAAAAAGAAAAGTTTAGAAAAGAAATGAATGTTTGAAGAGATAAAGCTTGAAATATAGCTTCTTGAGGTTGCTCTTGAGCACCAACTCTTGCACTTTCTTGATTTTCCATTCTTGTTTTTGTTATTTTGATTATTATTTGGTGAGTTTCTATTTGAATAAATGTTTTTTTTATTGTTCTTCTTAAGTTCTTCCTTCATCTCTTTCTTAAATATATTTTTACAATTTTTTTTTTATAATATACTCACCATGGCCGAATGGCCTACATTGTTTATTTAAGTTGCTGTTTTGGTTTATTTTATCATATTGTTTATGTTATTTTCTTTGATCTTGGTGTTTTAAATGTTATTTTCCTTCATATTCTTGAGTTATATTTTAATTTGGTTGCTTTGTTTGTTACCATTTATGATTTAAATACCATGTTCTTGCATTTTTAATTTTCTGTTTTCATGATGTTTAAATTTGAGCATGTTTTAGATTTAGTATATCAAGTGTTTGTGAAAATGCTTATGTGGTTTTTGCATGGTTTGAGTTTTATATCTTAGTTGAGCATGTTTTAGATTTAGTATATTAAGTGTTTGTGAAAATGCTTGTGTGATTTTTGCATGATTTGAGTGTTATATTTTAGTTGAGCATGTTAGTATACCAAGTGTTTGTGAAAATGCCATGCTTGTTGGAGCTTGAGGCCATTTGGCTACTCCATTGTTTTGCATTATATGTTGCATTTTTGCCATGTTAGTTGGTAGGTTTTTGCATTTGCATGACATTTGATTTAGTTTTGCATGCTAATATACCAAGTGTTTGTAAAAATGCCATGTTTGCTAGTTACATTATTCCATTCGGCCACCCTTGGAATTTTTGCATTTTATGTGCATTTTTGCCATGTTAGTTGATAGGTTAGCATTTGCATGATATTTGGTTGAGTTTTTAATTTAAGCATGCTTTGTGTTTGTGAAAATGCCATGCACATTTTAGTTATTAGGTTTGGTTTATTTGCCATGCATGTTCATGCATTTTAGGTCTAGGTTGCATTAAATGTCATGCAAGTTCATTTAGGTCTAGGTCACTTTATGAATGCCATGCATTTTTTCATGACATTTAGGTTTAAACTCATGCATTTCATGCACTATGTTTGCTGTAATTTTTCATGCATTTCATGTTCATGCCACTTGAATAATGACTTAGGCTAATTGATGGTTCAAAGTCATGCTCTCTTGAGCACACTTGTGCAAAATTAAAGTTTGTCAAATTGATTATTCTACCTTTGTGATTTTTTTTACTTAGCCAATTTTTATCTAACTTTCAAAAATTCCTAGCTACTGTTTGTAAGTCATTTTGTGAGTTTTAAATATTTTACTTTGATTTTTAAATGATTTTATCAAAGGCAAAAAATGTGTTTTGATAAAACAGTTTTTCACCCAGTACTCGTACATTTTCGATTTTTCTGGGAATTCATATTTAATCAGAAAATTAAGCCGATTTTTTTCCGTGTAGTTTTACATGTCCTTAGTCTCCAATATTTTTTTCAGAATTTTTTGAATTTTTAAAAATAGGGTAAAAAATCGTGGCTAAAAACTGGACAGTGGAGTCAGAATTGAATTTAAAGAAAAATCATTTTTCTGTTTTGGTTAAGTTACTTAGAGTGGGCTAATTAGGAGGGTTAGCTACTGACTTAGGGTAGTTTTTAAGCCTTTTTAAACTCTAAAAATGGTTTTTCAAGTCTCGGGTTAAGGGTAGTCAAGTCCGGATTTTTTAAACTTAGGAAATTAGAGCCATTTAAAAAAAGATTTAGCCTAGTTTTCATTTTTAATTCAAGTTTTTTAAAATTGTTTTCAAACAATCACAAAGTATTTTGGTTTTAGAATATTTAATTTGACATATTTTCCTAAGGTAGCCGGATATCTTTTTAGATATACAGATTTCCTTAATTAAAGGAAAAAATACATTTCATGCATTGCATTTTTCATACTCATGCATTTTATATAATATGTGATTCTTGCTATAATAATTTCTATGATATTGTTATTATTTTGATTTATATTTTTTGATGTTATATGGTTTATTATATGGTTTTGAATATTTCATGATATCCTATGTTTTTATTTAGTTATTTTTATTTAGCATATACTATGTTCATGCATTATTATTTTTATTTTCATGCATATTATATGATAGCATTATTTTATTCCATGTCATTTAAATTATATGACATATCATTCATATTTGTCATGTCATTTAAATCATTTCATTTAGGATATATTATGTCATCTAGAATATTTTATTTCATTTAGATTATATCATATGACTTAGGATATTGCATTTCATGTAGAATATATTATATTACCTAGGCCATTTCATTTCATTTAGGATATATTATGTCATCTAGAATATTTTATTTCATTTAGATTATATCATATGACTTAGGATATTGCATTTCATGTAGAATATATTATATTACCTAGGCCATTTCATTTCATTTAGGATATATTATGTCGTCTAGAATATTTTATTTCATTTAGATTATATCATATGACTTAGGATATTGCATTTCATATAGAATGTATTATGTTACATAGGTCATTTAATTTCATTTAGAATATATCATATAACTTAGGATATTTCATTTCATTTAGAATATGCTAAGGCATTCAAATCATGTCATGTCATTTAGGTTGCATTATATTATTTAGATTTTGCTATGTCATTTTATTTATGTCATGCATATACATATTCATTTCTTTTAAATGTTTTCAAAAAAAAGATAATGGTTTTCAATAAAATAAAGATATTCCCGAGTTAAAATAATTCATGAGTTCTCTGTCGGGTTTGCTGGGGAGGATATCATCAATTATTATTTAACGAAATATCTTCTTTAAAAAGAGAATGATTCGGAAAATTTTCCAAAATTAATAAAAAAAATTATATTTTGCCACGTTTGTTGGGGAATATAAGAAAATTTTGAATTTATAAATTCCGGATCATTTTTAATTAAAAATGGAATTATTTTTCTTTAAATTGGGAATTAACTTGAAATACTAAATTTAAAACCGATTTTTTACCGAGACTTGAGATAACACACGATTAATAAGGTATCGATTTATACGGGCGTTGTTGGGGTGCTAATCCTTCCCCGCACTTAACCGACTCCCGAACCCGCTTCTTTGATTTCTCTGGTTTAAAACGCAGACTTGAAATTGGTTTTTAAAATGTTTTAATTAATTTTTTAAAATATTTTATAAAATCGGTTTTAATAGGTGGCCGATCACACCTAGCTAAAAAAGATTGGTGGCGACTCCATGTCTTTTTCAAGGTCATTTTCAAAACCTTCATTTTTTTTAGAGGAATTAAGTCGACTTTTCCTCGATTTTTTTTAATGTCACGCTTAACGAATAATAAAGTCTTGCGTTGAGACTCGTTATTTTTTAGGTTGCGACAATGTGTCAATTTCTAGAGTCTATACATTGACAGTGAATCAAAAATGAACTCCTTATTATATAAGTGCAACTTGGAAAAATTAAGATATTTAATTATGGTTTCAATAACAAATACAAGCGGCAGTCCGGGAACAAAAAAGGGTTATAAATATTGATATACATTCGTGTATTCATATCGTATCCGTGTTTTTTTCGTGTCGTGATTTAATTATTTTTTTCATATCATATTCGTGTTGTGTTATCTGTCGTGTCCAATATTACCGTATTGAAAACCCGACACTTAATTTGAAATCTTTTACTTGATTTTTTATATATAAATGTTAACAAAGGAAAATTATTTGATTAGATTACCCAACCTCAGCTGAAAACTCAATGCAATTTTTTAAGATGATCAAAATTTGTGGGAGAGTATAACATTACCTGATATAATAACCTGGCTATATTTTCAATTTTGATTCATTTGATAACTGATCAGAAAGATATCATGAAGCCTGAAATTTTGTTGCAAAAATGGTGGCTACAGTTGAATTTCATTCATTTGTTTAAGCTTTCAAGAAGTAGGAAGCGTAATCTACCACCATATCTCCACCAAAGCTACCATTAATTGGCAACCTTCATCAAATAGGGAAACTACCCCACCGATCTTTCCGAACCCTGACTGAGAAATATGGCCCCATAGTGCTCATATACATGGGGCAGAACCATAATTCTAAATCGCGGTTGCGGATTTCGTCGCAAATATGATTACGATGTCGCAGTTGTGGATGTCGCGAGCGTTACGTCGACAGGCAGCAAACAAGAGCTGCTAATGTCTTCTTCTATGGCTGCCGTGACGTAGCATTTTGTCCTTATGGTGAGTATTGGAGACAAGCAAAGAAAATTTGCGTGCTACAACTTTTGACCCAGAAAAGGGTGAAGGAATTTCAGCTTTTATGGGAGGAAGAACTTTCAGAAATGAATGAAAAGGTTCGCAAAGAAAGTTAACAGTGGATCTGCAATTGAACTTTCTGAGATGTTTCAAACAATTTCGAACCACATAGTGAGCAAATCTGTTCTTGGTCGAGTGTATGAAAGAGATGATGGAAATAAGAGTTTTGGAGAGTTGACGAGGAAGGTTATGGAGCTTTTAGGAGCCTTTTGTTTCAAAGATTTGTTTCCATCTTTGGGATGGATGGATGTTCTTACTGGTTTGACAGCAAAACTGGAAAGAACTTCCAATGAAATACGTACTTTCCTTGATCGAGTTATTGAGGAACACCAGGCTCTGGCTCTGATAAGTGATCATAATGATCGTGATAAATCTGATGGAAAAGAATTCTTCATCGATATCCTTCTTCATCTTCAAAAGGATGGCATGCTTGGTACTGTTGGCCTCACTCGGGAAAACATCAAGGCAATCATATTGGTACTTGTCTCTCTGTCTCTCTCTTTTTTTTTTTTTTTTTTTTTTTTTTTATTTTTTTATTATTTTTATAAAGTGGTTGTAGGTGAAAGGAGTTGTAGATACTAAGATTCGAATATCGAATTTATTGGATGACGTCTCGTAAGAATAATTGCATGAATCAAATGGGCTAAACCCAAATTCTCTGTCTTTCTCCTTAGCCACCACAGGTAGGGGCGTTCATTATTCGGTTTTGACCGAATTAACCGACCGAAATTTAATTCGGTTCGGTTAATCGGTTAATCAAATAAATATCGGTTCAATAATCGGTTAAGGTTTTGATAAATTTCGGTTTTCAATTAATTTGATTCGGTTAAGCGAAATTAATCGAATTGGTCATATTAACCGAAATACACTAAACCTATTTTTTTTTATGCTTTTTTAGTTGTTTTAGTATGTTTGATATTTGGATTTTATTATAGCTTTATTATGCTTTGGTTTTGGATATTGGTTGGTTGGATATATTATTATGGATGGAGTATAATTAGTTTGTTTTGACATTTTGATTGGATATAAAATCATGTATTTTAATAGGTTGTAAAATAAATTGAATATTTATTTCGGTTAATCAAAAACCGACCGATTAATCGAAATAATTTCGGTTCGGTTAATTCACCTCTTATACAATTCGATACGGTTAACGGTTAAAAAAAAAAAAATCGATTAATTGTAATTCGGTTTGATTATTAACAAAATCGACCGTTTGAACACTGCTAACCACATGCATATACATTTTTAAGTTCTAATGACATACATTTACAGGACATGTTTGCTGGAGGAACTGATACAACTAATGGAATGGACAATGGCAGAGCTTGTGAAAAAACCTCGTATAATGAAGAAAGCTCAAGAAGAGGTGCGAAGAGTGGTGGGACAAAAATCAAGAGTCACTTCGACTGATATCGATCAAATGCATTACTTAAAATGTGTTGTCAAAGAGACTCTGAGATTACATCCTCCTCTTATTCTTAATCGGCAAACAACCAAAGGTACTAAATTGGCAGGTTATGATATATATTCCTGCTAAGACAACGGTGGCAATCAATGTATAGGGAATTCAAAGGAACCCCAAGTTATGGGAGAAGCCTGAAGAATTTGTCCCTGAGAGGTTTGAGAATGGGTTGCTTGATTTTAAAGGGCGAATCAAGCAATACATTCCATTTGGTGCAGGCAGAAGGAATTGCCCTGGAGCTTTGTTTGCTGTTGCAGGAGCAGAATCTGTCATAGCAAACCTCTTGAACTGGTTTGATTGGAAGTTGCCAGCTGATTCAGGAAGTTTGGAGGATTTAGACATGAATGAAGTTTTTGCTCTTGTAATTTGTAAGAGAGTACCCCTTCATCTTTTACCAACACTGCATTCTTACTAGCTAGTATATATACTGCTTTTTATAAAATAAAAAATAAAAACTTGAAATGATATCTTAGTTAGAAGTTAAATTTTCTCTTTTTTTCACTTGGATTTTAATGAATCAAACAAACCTTTGTATTCTTACTCCACTTGTTAAATTATGTAATCATGTTCAATATTCAATTACTCCATAATAATCAGATAAATACAATTTGCCCTAAACACAATATCATTATACTCCCGCAATTCTGGTCAAAAACAGAAGAAAAAAGGTATAAGAAGGTCATACAAATCTTGAGAGAGCCTTTATAGCATTATCCATGGTGGGTCTTTGATGAGGATCCTGCCCAACACAAGCCTTGGCCAAGAATGCCAAACACGTAGCATCAGCCAATGGATAATCCTCCTCCAAATTGGGATCCATAAATTCCTTCAACTTTTCCTAGTACCCTGAAGAACATTCAAGCCCTGCATCTCCAAAAATATTCACAAACTCCTTCAAAAGTTTTCCATCTGTAGCAGCCTCTTTAGCTGATAACAACTCCAAATGCAAATACATCCACCTTGAAGCCAGATATCCCTTTCTACCCACAACTATAGATTCATTCCAGCTAATTTCTCCATCTTCTACACTGCAAATCACTGGTTTTGCCAATCTAAACCCAGTAATTTTTGCCCTCCAATCCATGGTTCTGTGCAGTAATGTATGTAACGGAGACCCACTGCAAGATCGAAAGCAAACTGAGTTCTTTTTGCCCAAGTAAGCTGCCTTGCAACATTAGTAGTAGACATGCAGTCCCTTAAGCCACCATATTCTGCAAACTCAAACACGAGATAAGGATTAGTGCCATAGCAGCATCCCTTAAGCTTCACTATGTTTAGATGGTTTAATCTTTCTCAATATGTAAATGACATGGCGAGCTGCTTCCTCCGTGTTTATCTGCTCAACTGCCACATAGTAACCACCAAATTTCCCCCTATACGCAGCTTTACCAGTCATGGATCCCTCATTGAAATCCTCAGTTGCATTCCCTAGCTCCTCTAAGCTATAAAATTCGTCAATAACTGCTTTTTTTTTTTTTATCTAAAAAAAATATTGTTTTTTAGTGAACGGTAGAAAACCGGCAAAAACTAATATTTTCTTTTAATTTTATTATTTAAAAAAACATTAATTAATGAAATTTGAACCGTTAATATTTTAATCATATATTAAAGATAATATCATTAAGTCAAATACATATTTTTATTAATTAATTACAATATTTAATTTTTTAATATCAAAATCATATATTTAATTAAATTAAAAATTCAAAAATCTTATCAATTTAACTTTAAATCCTATTTTATTCATTTGTCTCTATAGCACTTAAGATTAAAAGATATTTTTAGATCAATTTGACCACCTCACATGGTGAACACTCATAATGAAAAATGCTTCATGATCCGCCGTTTAGGTCCCGCCTATAATCCTGTGGCAAAAAAAAATAAACATTATAAAAATTACATATTTTATGAAAATTAAAATAAAATAAATTTTTAATGAAATAAAATATCAAACGGGACAAACGACGGGTCGTGCTCATAAATTAATATATTCACAAAAAAAGAAAGAAAAAAAAAAAAAGTAATCGCTAGCAAGTCAATTATTGCAAAAGTCGGCCTTTCTTGTAAGAAATCACACAATAGATCTCTTATGCACCAACTAACCCATCATGGCGGCCCAAAATGCTACCAATTAAATCCAATATTATTTTGACTAATATTTCTTTGAATGCTTGGCGAGAAAATATTTCATATTAAAATTCAAAACGATATTAATTGTTATGAGTTTAGTGATAAAATGATGTTTGGACACAATAAAAATTCTTTATTTGAGCATTCAAATGAAACATAAGATATCATTAATTATATTTATTGGTTTCTTTTCACTTATTCGATACATTGCTTTATATATTTTAATTAATGTGCCGTAATCAATTCATCCCCCATTGAGAATTTGAGTCAAACTTGTTGATTCTAGCAACCATTTTTTATATATAAAGTGAGCACCAAGTGAGAAAAACAAAGAGAGGAAAAGCAAGTCCTAAAGCATAGCTATCAAACTTTTTCCAATGGGAAAATTATTCATATTGACTTGGGAAATTGGAAGGAAGGAACAAAATCGAAATCAAGCTGCCATCTTCCACGTGAACTTTTCTTCCCATACGCCACGTCTCGGCTTGAATTGCCAAGAAGATGAGGTTAAAACATATTCTCTAAAAAAGTATACCTATTCGAGATTCGGTTTAGTTTGACGGACGGCTCAAATTGAATTAAATATGGGATAAAATATTTAAATTTAAATCGGTTGGATTCGAATTATTATTTAATAATTAAAAAAATATTTTAATTTAATTATAAAATATATATTTTTTAATATTTATAATAACAAATAGATTTTTTAATTTTGGACAAATAAATTATTTTTCTATCTAAACCTGATTTGACACATGAATAAGTTTACAAAAAATTAATGGATTTCATTTTAGCTTTTCTAAATGAATAATTATGTGCTTAATTCTGAATAACTTTAATTTCAAAACCATGTGATGAATAATTTCTTGTCACTCTTAAAAATGGGCTCACATAAATTTTTTCTTTGTTTTTTATTTTTTTATTAATATCAATCAATACTATATATAAAAATATCAACTCTAAATATAAATAATTAATAATATATATAATAATATTTTTATCCTATATACATACTATTGGTTAATTGTTCTTTAAAGTTATTATATATAGTTATATTTTCATCTCAATATATTAAAAATGATAAATAAAATTAAAAACTAATGTTTTTAATATAATATTATTATTACTATAAATAATAAATTAACTAATTTTAAAAAAATTCTAAAATACTCGTTAGCAAAACTCATATATATTTTTTATTTGTAATTTTTTTGGATAATGAAAGTAAGAGGTAGTTTCAAATGGATGGCATGATTTTGGCTAGGGATGGCAATGGATAATACGGATTTGAATATTTGTAATTATCCGATCTGTTTTTTATGGATTTAGATATTGCGGATTCGAATAAAATGCAGATTCGGATATTATAATTACTATCCGCAGCGAATTCGGAGCGGATGTGGATATGAAACCTCGGATATCCATTATACGAATCCGGATTACTTATATGGATAACAAATTCAGATATCCAAATCCACTTATTTTTGCGGATTTAGATATCCGAATCCATTATCCGTTTATTTGAATTTAAAATTAATTTTTATTTGATTTTTTTTTTGATTTACTGAATTCGGATATTTAGTGGATTCGAATATCCGACGGATAATTTTGTATTAATTAGGATTCAGATTCATATAGTAACATTCAGATTTAATGCGGATAATAAATAAATTTGAATTTTAAAACAAATTTGCAGATTCAAATATTATAAAAAATAAAAAATAAATATTCAATCCGTTGTCATATCTAATTTTGGCATGATTTAATTTTCTTATTATTTTCCAAATTAGGGAGTGGGTGGGTGGGTTTAGTTTTAGTGGAGGGTTAAATGTGTGAATGAATTCATCAGCTGCCAAAGCCAAACCACATGCAGTTGACCTCTTTTATGGCAATATATGTGGGCAGTAGATCAGTCTAAATAGAAGGAAAATACATAGTAATAATTTTAATTTCTAATGAAATTCTACCACAAGAGTAATGGAAAAGTAATACATAAATAGTTGGATTATTTTTTATTTTATTTATTATATTAATTTATCAATTTTTAAAATATATGTTAATGGGATATGTGTTTAGATCTATTCAAGAATCGAGTTACTCGTCTGCCCGATCTAGTTAGGATTTATTTAATTTGGGTCAATTTGATCTGGCTTAATTTTTATTTAAATTTAAGTATGAAATTATATATATTAATATATAAAATACTTTTTTATAAATATTTTAATACTTTTTAAATAATAAAATAAACTTTTCAAACAATAAGAAATTTTTTTACTATCCAAGCAAGACTCGACCTGACTTGTGAATAGCTTTACATGTGACAATTCTTTATTTTGTTTATGGAATTTATAGTTCCATGTACATTAATGATTTGTATTTGATACACTGTTAATGTATAAATCTATATAATGACAATAAATCCATAATAACACGTCATTAAAAAAAACTAATTCATAACCTATAATCCCCAACCCCTAACTCTAACTCTAACTTTAACCCTAACCTTATAACTTAACTTTTAACAAGTGGCAAGGTAGGATGCAATGTCAGTATATAAACTTATACACTGACAGTGTATCATATATAAATCCTTATATAAAATAATTTTCTTTAATAGTAAACCATTTTTAAAGCGTATAGCAGAAAAATTAAAAGAAAATGGTGCAACGTACAAAAAAAAAAGTTATATAAATAAGTGTTTGTATTTTATAAATTTACATATTATTAATGAATTATAGAATGACATCTTATTAATAAATAAATATAAATTTTTTAAAAAATATAAATAATTATATATTTTAGTAAATGTCATCACTTGATTCAGTGTCCATATATAAATCATCAAATGTAAATCCTATAAATAAACCTTCAAATTAAAACACCATCATAATAAGAAAATTTATTATAGCAAGAATTTAAATGCATAATATTCTTTTAACCAATGGGAATGTCAAGAAATCCTTGGGGACCCTATATAATGGGGGCACATGAAGACCTTTTCCAAGAAAAAAGAAGAAAAAATGGAATTTAGAACTCCCAAATAGACCTGCTCATGACCGGATAGCCCGTCCGACCCGGCAGATTCGACCCGTATAAGTCGGGTCTGGGTAGGATATTTTTGTTTCGGACCAGTCCGATTCAGTCCGGAACAATATTTTTTTATTATAATAATATTTTTTATTTAATTTTAATTAAAAAAATTAATAAAAAATTTATTCGATAAACAGTATATTCGAACTTACCGGACCGTCGACCCAACCTAGGACCGGATCTAGACAAAAAATATAAAAAAAATTGAGTCACGACCCGACGTGATCCGGTCCGGCCATGAGCAGGTATGCTCCCAAAGGACTGCAAAAACTTTTGTTTTTAAAAGATTGGCATAGGCAAATTGGGGTGTTGGGGTTGGGTTGATTTGGCGCCTACTTGCTTGCTTGATTGCTTTTAATATTTTATAGGTTGGTTTGGCTGGTGTTGGTGTCCGTTTGCTCTGCCTCTCTCCTCACCTTTTATTTAACAAACGGCTCTGCTCTCTCTGCTCTGCATATCCATCCATTACCATTAAACACACTTTCTCTCTCAGCTTGACCCGCACTTCAAGGCCTTCTCTTTCTCTCTCATGGATTCCTCTGCTACCATCGCCATGAAACCTTCTTCTTCTTCTTCTTCTTCTTTGTCTTCTACTTGTTCATCTTTTTTTTCTGTCTCTCGAATCCAAATTTCAAACCCAAAATCACTCCTTTTCAACTTCCATAAAACACCCAGAACCCATCAAAAATCCTTCTTTAAATCTCTCAAATGTATCCAATCTCCGCCTCCTGGTTCTCTTCCTTCAAAGCCCACTTCTTTTTCCTGCTCTGCTGTCACCCTGTCTCCCTCCCAGACCGCTCATCTCCCTCCACGTAAACTCTCCACCCTTGTCTCCGAATTCCAATCCCTTTTAGAGCCTCTCGACCGTGTCAAGCGTCTCCTTCACTATGCTTCTCTCCTCCCTCCTCTCCCGGCTTCCTCTCGGACTGACTCGAACCGGGTCATGGGCTGCACGGCCCGAGTTTGGCTCGATGCCCAGATGGACTCTGAAGGGAATATGAGATTTTGGGCCGACAGCGATTCCGAGATTACGAAGGGGTTCTGCGCATGTTTGGTTTCGGTTCTTGATGGGGCGGCGCCAGAGGAAGTGCTGGGATTGAAAACAGAAGATTTGGCGGCGCTTAACGTGGGGCTGCCTGGTGGGGAAAGGTCTCGTGTGAACACGTGGCATAATGTTTTAGTTAGTATGCAGAAGAGAACCAGGGCCATGGTTGCTCAAAAGGAAGGGAAGGCCCCGTTTGAGCCGTTTCCATCATTGGTGGTCACGGCTGAGGGTGTTCAGCCAAAAGGAAGCTATGCCGAGGCTCAGGTTAGTTTTTTACTGATTTTTGTACCCTTTTTGTTTTCCATTTCGGTGATATTATTTTCCTGGTGGTATTAAGATCCTAAGTTCCAATTCTAGTTCAATTGCAGGCAAGGTATTTGTTTCCTGATAAGTTAAAGGTGAAAGAACTTGTCAATGTGCTGAAAGAGAAGAAAATTGGTGTAGTTGCTCATTTTTACATGGATCCCGAAGTGCAAGGCGTTTTAAATGCTGCCCAGAAAGAGTGGCCTCACATTCATATATCTGACTCGTTGGTCATGGCTGATGCAGCAGTCAAGATGGCAAAAGCTGGATGTAAATTCATAACTGTTTTGGGTGTAGATTTTATGTCAGAAAATGTGCGTGCAATTCTTGATCAAGCTGGTTTTGGAGAGGTTATATTATTTCTTTTACTCTTTCAATTATACAATTTTAAGCCTTTATTATCTAAAATGCAAGACATGAAATTGTTGAATTTTGGTACTGCTGTTTTTCTCTGGCAAATGGCATGCTTTTATCTGGCATTGAGCTGAATGTATTCTGTTAATGGATTTGTTTATTTGTATAATTGAATTGCAGGTTGGTGTTTACAGGATGTCAAATGAACGCATTGGTTGTTCTTTGGCTGATGCTGCCGCTTCTCCTGATTATATGAACTATCTTGAGGCAGCTTCTAACTCACTTCCTTCCTTGCATGTTGTCTACATTAATACTTCACTAGAAACAAAAGCTTATGCTCATGAACTTGTACCTACAATCACTTGTACTTCTTCAAACGTTGTGCAAACCATTCTGAAGGTGGGTAGTATACTATTTCAAGCATCATTTCGTTTTCTGCTCCTTTGTCATTCAGTACTTTGGTTTGTGTTTTGAGGTATCTGTTCTTAATTCACTTCTCTTGTTTTCCGCAGGCTTTTGCTCAAATTCCAGACTTAAACGTATGGTATGGACCCGATTCCTACATGGGTGCAAATATTAAAGAGTTATTCCAGCAGATGACTTTGATGTCGGATGAGGAAATTGCTGAAATACACCCAGAACATGATAGAGACTCAGTTAAATCACTGCTACCTCGCCTGCACTATTATGAGGTATATTATTTTCCATGTCTCTTGAGGAGCTGGATGAAATAGAGTTTGTTTGTATGGAGAGTTATGCTATGTTATGTTGCTCCGACTCTTCATTTTTCTTGAAGTATTCGTGTCCGACGTCGGACATGGTTATGGAGATATGACCCTCCAAAGATCCTCCAAATACATTGAAAAACTTAGAAAAATTGAACATACCCATGTCGGACACATACTCGTATCCGACACTCACCTGAGTCCGAGTAACATAGATGCTATGTACACTTTGAGTATCAACTTTCATGATGATGTCTTATGCATCTATAGAAACCTGTTTTTTGCATTTAGGTTGTTACTAATTGTATTTATCACATTTAAGATTCCTAGGAACTTTTTTGGTCATTTTGTTTTTAAGGATGAATTCATCTTATTGTTGAAATATCTTAAGTGGATAATAAATTGATGAATTACATTAAAAATGAATGAAGCATTTGAATCCATTTATTTCTATGAATATATTTACGACCTGAAAATATGCTTTGAAATGGTTTATCTTATGAACTTCATGGAATCAAACAATCTTTATTTTTCCCACTGCAATCAAACATGAACTTCTTGGAAGATCTATCTCTATGCCTTTTATATATTCTTCCTTCCCTCAAATATACGGCACTGCATATCAAGTACAGCAATTTCATTACAATATATACGAAACGGAAGAACTATAATTGTGAGAGACATTTTGGTGAACTGCACTAAAAAACTTGAGCATTGGCCAAGAAAAATATATCTTAGTTTGTCGCTCTGGTTGAATCTGTTTCTCTGTTATTTCTACATCTATTTAACACTTCTGCAGAGATCTTTGTATATCTTCCATTTGTTTTATCTTGCATGGTGGTATAACTACTTTGCTTTTTATAGCTGACCCTGTGACATTTTTCTATCAGGATGGAACATGTATTGTTCATCACCTTTTTGGACATGAAGTTGTAGAGAAGATAAATGAAATGTACTGTGATGCATTTCTAACAGCACATTTTGAGGTTCCTGGAGAAATGTTCTCTTTGGCAATGGAAGCCAAGAGAAGAGGAATGGGTGTTGTAGGCTCCACTCAAAACATATTGGATTTCATAAAACAAAGGGTTCAGGAAGCATTAGATAGAAATGTTGATGACCACCTCCAATTTGTCTTGGGTACAGAATCAGGAATGGTGACTTCAATTGTTGCAGTCGTTCGCAGTTTGTTAGATTCTTCGAAGTCAACTTCTAGCTCAAAAATCAATGTTGAAATTGTCTTTCCGGTCTCATCAGACTCGATGACGAAAACATCTACGAGCACATCACCTGTCCTTAAATCAGTTAAAATGGGCGATGTTATACTCCCTGTTGTACCTGGAGTTGCAAGTGGGGAGGGATGTTCTATTCATGGTGGCTGTGCATCTTGTCCATACATGAAGGTTAGCATTTTTCAAATATGTTAGCTCAGTACTTTAAAAATTCCATTCTCTGATTATTATCTAATCAATAAATTTAGGCTGCCTGCTGCATGTCTTGAACTGTATGCACACTTGTGTTGTGAAGTTGCATGGTAATTATAGGATGTGCTGCGATTTGTTCAGTAATTGGAAAGAGCGGTATGAAAATGAAATTCGTCGAATCAGAATTGCGAGTTTTTAATCATGTTTAACATTTAAATCAGACTGCACAAGTTAGTTCTGCAACCAAAATGCATCATGTACTTCAGCTACTGGCAGTCCATTATGAGGATGTAGAATCTATGTTACTCGGACTCGGGTGTGAGTGTCAGATAAGGGTATGTGTCTGACATGGTTATGTTTAATTTTTCTAAGTTTTTTCATGTATTTGGAGGGTCATATCCTCATACCCCATGATCGAATATGTGTCGGACATGGGTACTTCAAGAAAAATGGAGAGTCGGAGCAACATAGTGTAGAATCACTAGAAATCACTGTGTGCTATATTTTTGAACAAAAATTTGAAAACTGAATTTGGATTTGGTTTGTTATTATGAGGAAAAAGATTAATGTTTACTTGAAGTTAAACTTCTCATATTTGGTTAACTCTTACCTGCCAGATGAATTCCCTTACCTCACTCTTACAAGTTTGCCATCAATTGCCTGATGAAAGAAATAACCTTAAAGCATATGAAGCTGAACGATTCAAGTTGCAAACCCCTCAAGGAAAATCTATTGCAGATGTTGGATGTGAACCTATACTGCATATGAGACACTTTCAGGTTAGCATTCCCCCCTTTTTTCCCCTATAAATGAAGAAATTTTATCCAAGATTCAGTGATTCACCTAATTTGATTCTTACTTTCCAGGCAAAGAAAGAACTGCCAAAGGAACTTGTAAACCAGGTTCTCGGTCCACATGGCAATGGAAAGCCGGTGTCGATAAGCTGAGCTGGTCAAGGAACTGCAAGCTGGTTTTGATCTAATGCAAGCAGAGTTGGTTTTGGACCAGAGGTTCACAGCAACATTTTCCTGCACAATCACTCTCCAAAGTTGCTTAAGATATAATTATAGTATAGAACTCAGTGCTAGCTTTATAGGAAATCAAATGGATTCAATCCTGATTTATTTTATAGACATTGTATAGCTGTTAGTTCAACAGGGAAGAAATCATCTTCAAGACTTCAATTCTTAATAATAGCAAACACCATTACAGTTCTATACAAGATAACTCTTAAGTTAATTTGTCCATCATTTTGATCTGAAAAACTAAACAAATGCAAGTGTGTAATATTGGAAAAATAAGAACATAAGAAAATATTGGAAAAATATGTTATCATTTGGATTAAGGTTTATTCTTATACATTCGAAGATATTAGTAATAACATTGCCAACCGTTGTGTAATCTGTCGGTAAAATATTAAACTCTTAATTTTAATTTTTAATGATAAAAGTTTAATCTAACCCTCAAACCTTGTTCATTGAGGAACAATGTCAAGCAACTAACCATCGAAGACAATAAGATAGCAGGTAAATAAAAATTAATATGGTACATTATGTATACATGATTTCAAAATTTTCATTATCTTGCAAAAGAATTTATTTCCATTTTTATTAATTATTAATTTATGCTCCACATATTTTGCATAGACCTGCTCATGGGTTAGTCTGGGCCGCGGCCCGAATTTTTTTTTTTATATTACCCAAGCTCGGCCCTGGGCAAGCTCAGGCCGACCGTCCGCCCAGATCATTATTCAAAAAAATAATAAAAATAAAAAATCATTTTTATTTTAATTTTTATAATTAAATTTAAAAAAAATTAAATTTTTAATGCATGAAAAGTGATAAAATGTTAACAAACTTATCTAAAAAATTATCAAAATTATATCCAAGGTTACCAAAATTATATCAATGGTTACCAAAAATATACAAGGTTATCAAAATTATATCAAAAGTTAAACAAATTATATAAATGTTACCAAAACTAAATCAAAAGTTATCAAAATTATATCAATAGTTACCAAAATCAAATCAAAATTACCAAAATTATATCAAAGGTTCACAAAATTATGTCAAAGGTTATCAAAACTATATCAAAATTTGTAAAGATTATTACAAATGTTATTAAAATTATATCAAAATTTAACAAAACTATTACAATGTTATCAAAATTCTTACAAAAATTATCAAAATTATATCAAAAGTTACAAATTTAAAAGTTATCACAATTAGATCAATGGCTATCCAAAATCAGATCAAAAGTTATCAAAATTATTGAAATTATATCAAAATTATATCAAAGGTTATCAAAATTCTATCCAAGGTTACCAAAAAAAATATCAAAGATTACCAAAACAAAAACTATACCAAAGGTTAATAAAATCATATAAAAAGTTATTAAAATTATATCAAAGGTTGTCAAAATTATACTAAAGGTTAAGAAAATTGTATCAAATTAATGTTGCCAAAATAACATCAAAAGCTATAAAAATTATATCAAAAAATTATCAAGATTATATCAAAAGTTGCCAAAATTACATCAAAAATTATAAAAATCATATCAAAAGTTATTAAAGCATGTAACCAATGTAAGTTGATCCCTCGTATACATATATAAGTGATTCATGCTTTTTTTTTTTTTTTTAAAGAAAGAAGTCAACTATATGGTTGTTTGCTACTTTTTAATCCCATTTGGTAACTTTCACTTACATCACTAAGCTAGATTAATTAAAATATTAAATCATGCAAGCATATACTATCTCTTTCTATCCTATATATAAATTTTGGAAGTTTTTCAGCCCTTCCAGGCTATCCACGTCGTCCTTTTTTTTTTTTTTTTTTTTCAGTTCAAAAAATCAAATTGCTAAGAGCTGGTGGGAAAAAATTAAAAAAATAAATAAATAGTTGACAGCATGGGTTCATGCTCTTTTTCACCGGCTTTTCATATTCTTCCTTTTCTTTCTTTCACTTCTCACCTGCATTCCAGATTTCTCTGTTAACCTCCTATTTTCTTCTTTTTTTTTTTTTTGTGTTTTTTAATATCATTCAAACACAACTTTTCCCCATTTTCGGCAACTTGCTGAGGTAAAAATAAACAGAACAACCAAAAGCAGGTCTTCATCTTTCTTGCCTGCTCATTTTTCTTTCTTTGTTTCGATTCTTTATCTATTCCTCATCTCTTTGTCACTGTCTTTTCCTTTCTTCTAACTCCCTATTTCTTTTTTTCTTTTTTTTTATTTGAGTTTGTAAGAAAGGGATGAAGGATTGAAAAGAGTTAGCAAAGATTGGGGAAAAAAGATATTTGAAAAAAATGAGAGAAATAGAGGAAGATAGGAAGACAACCATAGATAGAGAGATCCGGTGAATTGATTCAATCTCTGATCATATCAATCCCGGGAAGAAAAGAGATGGGGTAAAAAAATCGGTTGGACAGATGAAGGGGTGAAAAAATGTCTCAGAAAAATAGAAAGATGAGAGAGAGGGGGAGGGGGAGGGATTGAGGGAGGAAGGAGGCGGATTTGTCCATTCCAGGCCGTTTCCAACTATTTCAACACGGGTTCAACCTAAACTTGCCGAATCTGGTATTTTTTTTATGAAAAAAAAAAGTTTTTTCTTGCATATACATTTGCATTTTTCATTTTTTTTTCTAAGAGTGATTGGTTTATTTTTCAGATTATTTTTTAAGCTTTGAAGGGCATTCTAAAGCAGGTCATGCAACTTTTCTTTTGTTTTGGGTTACTTTTTCTGTGTGATATTTGTTTATCTGTTCTTCTTTTCCTTTTTTGCTAATATTTTTGGATGTTACAATGCCAGTAAGTTGAGTTAAAATTTAGTACTTAAAGATACTTTCCTTTATTTATTTTCTAATGTACTTTTGTTATTAACTATTGTTTATCTTCCATTTTTTCCCTTAGTGATTGCTCTTCAAGTAACCATGTCAATTGAAGGTATGTTTTGAAACTTATGATCATTGGTCATGCTTTCATTGTTCTTCAATAAATATTTAAATTTTTGATTTTTTGATATGTAAATCTTATTATTGTGTTTGTTATTTTCAGCTTCTATTTATTAGTCATTTTAGCTTATAATTTGTGATTATTAGTTCGTGAGATTGTTAGACATTATTGTGATTTTATACATTTTAAATGTCCTTTTAATAGTTATTTTTTTATTGTTTTTGTACATTATCATTGCAGGTTCAGACTTCAGTTTCTATGTGTGACATTTTGTTAGGGATTTAATATAGTATTTTTTGTGTTGTTGTGTGTTTCATATGGGTGCTATTGTGTTTGTTATTTGGAGGCTATTTTTTTGGAAACTTTTTTCCATGCTTTTTAACTTCTGGCTTAAGCTGATCATTGCTGTTTTCAATTTTGTTTGAAGGCCTCTTCAATCTTTCATCATCTTTAGTGCTTATGATATCAAGGCTTCTGCGTTTGATTCCATACGATACACTTTGTTTTTTCTCATACCAAATATAATTTTCTTTTGCTTATATCTGTTCAAATGTCAAGTTTAGCTTTTTCATTTAGTCACCTATTTCTCTTTGTCCCTGTTTTACACCTGTTTTTGTTGTCAACTTTTGTGCTCTCTGGTCATCCAACTTTGTTTACTTCAAATTTCAGTTCTTTTTATTGCTTTGTTTATCTGTTGGGTGACTAGAGAGGTGATGTCTGGTGGGGATGTTGTAGAACCAATTTTCTCTTTGAGTGGACAGTTTATGGAATTTCCAAATAAATGTTACCACAAACCTACCTTTCAGCATGAGTGTGGCTCATGGTCATCCTTCTATCCTGACTCTCATGAGTTATAGCCATACCCATTGAATGCTTTTGGGAGTCAACTTTCCCGTGGATAGCCGATTTTATTATGGCCCATTTATTGTGATCACTCATGGATACCCTTATAAATTTCAGTTCCAAGATTTTCAGTACTTTGTGCTCATAGACTTTAAAACTACCTATGACAAGGAGAGAAATTCTCATCCACAAGAGATAATTGAGTTTTCATCTATCATTGTGTGTAGTGTTACTGGCTAGCTGGAAGCATGTTTTCAGACATATGTACGACCAACTTGCAACCAGCTCTTGAGTGATTTATGCAAGGATCTAATTGGCATCCAACAAATTCAGGTTAGTTCAAAATTTCTTATGCCTTTACCAATATTAGGAAATTTAACATACCAGTTGGGCAGAATGACTTTGGGCACTATTTGAATGATATTGCAATGGTGGTAACACAATCATGTGCATTTATTTATTGAACTTTTATAGTCATCATTGAAACTAGGTATATCATGGTGATAAGTAACTCTATATCATCTATTGTTTTCCTGTTAGACTTGATATAGAAAATTCCTTCTTAAACAAAGTGTGTATATATATATATATAATTGTACATAGTTTTTTTAATTGATTATTAATATCGGGAATAATAACTGCTAAAAGAAGATAAATCACTATCTTTAGGAATTGGTTGCTTTTTTTTTCTTTTCTTTTGGATTATGACTTGATAATAAGTTGGTTATTTCTTGGATTTTGCAGGTGGTAGATTGTGATACATTGATGGTGAGTTTAGGGTATTTCAGTCATTATTTATGGTGGCATATTTGTACTAGAACCTATATGTCTATTCATGCAATCTTGCTTTGAAGCAAATTCTAAATAAAATTATTAAGCATTATATTCATAAATCATGATTGTTGTTTGTATAGGAGAATAAGGTTCTGAAAGAAGAAAAGTTGAAGCAGGAGGAAAAGTATGAGTGGGTATTGTTGATGGTGTCAAAGAGAAGGTAAAGATTTAGCTTCAAAATAGATTTCGATTTGTACCTTTTAAAGTTGCTTCTAATTTAAATTGTTAATGCTTATCCTTATTCTTGACTTGATTTTGGAGTGATTTTGGAGAGTAATATTAATATTAAAGGAATAAATTCTAAGTAATACTGATGACTGTTTTATTGTAGATATGAAAATTCCAAAAAATGACCGCTTGGTTGTTTTGAGATCAAGGAGAGCATCCAAAGGTATGACTGACATGCTTGACAATTCTAAACTTGCAGAAAAGTTGTATGCCTTTGTTTGGATACTTGAATTTGCTATATTTTTATACTTCTTTCTTTTAATTTTATTGTCGTTTATCATATGAAAAGAAGAATTTTTGGTAGGTGTTAATTCTTGGTATCATGTAGCTTGATTTCATTGCTTTTGAAAACAACCATTCAGGCATTTCTATTGCAAGTACACTCTCAATTTTTGCTTCGTTTGTTCTGTGGCTTTTGCTCATTTTTTTTCTTGCTCTTCTTTGGTGGGTCTGAAAACAACTGATTGCTGTAAATTTTATAGCCATATCTGTGATCCATTTTTTGAAATGCTTTGCTGATGAATTACCTGCTTTATCAATGTTCCTTTGCTGTGGTTATATTGTTTTTAAAGAAACAATGTTCATAATTTTTTGCTAAATTGCTTAGTTTTAACTTTGAACGCTATTCTTTTGTGATTTAGTTTTTGTGGTTAAACTTATAATGCTGACGACTCTTTTGAAATGATTTTCTATCAAGGTTTTTTCATCTTCAAGTTGCTGTGCTACTCTTTCTGGTCAGTGTTTGAAGCTGCTCCTCTTATCTGGTATTGTGATTTTGGTTTGATTTAGTTTTTTAAACAAACTTCGTGCCTGAGTTTCCATGCTGTTTTTTTTCCCTGTATTTCCATGTCTGTGCTCCATTATTTTTAATGCTTTGTTGATAGATTTCCTGCTTTGTCAATGTTACTTTGTTGCGGTTGTATTGTTTTAAAGAAACACTGTTCATCATTTTTTCTAGCTTGCTTAGTTTTAACTTTGATTGGTGTTCTTTTGTAGTTTAGTTTTTATAGTTAAAATCTTGATGCTAACCACTGTTTTGAAATAGTTTGTTTGAAGGTTTGTTCATCTTCAAGTTGTTCTGCTACTCTTTCTGGTCAGTGTTTGAAGCTGCGTAAGTAGGTTGCTCTATGGTTTGTTTCTTTTATCTGGTATTGTGATTTTGCTTTGATTTAATTTTCAAACAAACTTCTTGCCTGTGTTTCCATGTTGTTTTTTCTTCCCTTGGACTTCCTTGCCATGTGTTTGTTGAATTGCTAAATGGTGTGGTGGATGTCAATTGAGTTCTGTGCTTGGCGATTGATCTCTGTTTCTATGTGTGTGCTGAATTTTTAACTGTTGCAATAAGTGTTCATTTAGTTTTTGCTTGCTTGATTAGTAGTTTCTCTTTTGTTTTGGTTATGCCTTCAACTGCTATCCTCAAAATGGCTATCATGTGATTGTTACCAGGGATTTTAGAGTAAGACATTTTCACAAGAAGTTTTTAAATGGTTTATTACTTGCATTATCTATACTTATGCTAGATTCTTATTGTGTGTGTTATGCAGGAAACAAGTGAGAATTGTTACAACACTATAAGACAATCTTGGTTTGAAATCGACAAAGTTGCAGCGCAACCAAATGGTCTAATGAATCTGAGCAATATCTTCAATTCTTGCATGTAAGTTGATGAGAGCTTTTGAATCTGAAGTTAATTCATTTATAGCCCATGCTTGATTGATAACTTACTGTTATTTTAAAGGCCTTTTGAATCTGAAGTTTTTTTTTTTTTTTTTGTGATGTAGGATATTGAACTTTATAATTAATCACATTGTTTTGATTGATGTCTGGTTTGGTATTAAGGTGTCCATTGCTTGGATTTAAGCACTCCAAGCACAAGTGATCCTGACTGGTTTGTTTCGCAGCGAGACAAGGAGATCACCATCATTGGAAGCTGGATTGAAGACTACAATGCAAAACTTGGTAGCAAGATTGGCCAGAAGATTGGCTTCTGAGGGTAAGGAAAACTAAAAATTTGTGCCAAAATAATGGAATGGGGAAGACCACATATATATCAATTGTTTGTCTATCAAAATCAGTGAAGCCAAACAAGGATTTGGTGTTCAAACACCATCAAAAAAGCTTTATAGAAACATTACATTGTGCAACAAATTGAGATGTTTTTGTTTGTCCTCAATACTTAGCATAAAACTGATCTGATCTTAGACTGAACATCTGCTAGGAATAGATTGTTATTCTTCTAAACTTTGTTTGACATATGTTACTGCAACCTTATTCACAAAATCAATTATCTTTCTTATAACTATTTTCACATTACTATTAAAAAAAAAAAAGCAATAGATTGTTTTACCCGCAGCGTAGCGCGGGTCATCTACCTATAGATATAATTTTAGTATTCAAGACTGAGAAAGGACTTTTAATGTATGGAATTGTCATTTTGGTTAAAAATTGAGATGCAAAAGCTTATTGTTTAATATTCTTAAAATGACTCAAAGTAGGATTTTGCTTTTCTTTTCGATTGATAAAGTGAAGGCAGTTATAAAACAATGTGTTACACTAGATATTGCTGTAGGATCGATGCAAACCTTTTAACCTAAAATCGAATCAAAATCAAGAAAATCAAACAAGACCTGTATTTACCAAGACCTGTTTTCACTCATGGCCAATTATATGTTGCTATTTCTCAAGTCATACACTATGCTGGCCTGAAAATCCTTATTGATAATGCTGATGGTCAACCTAATAATCAAACAAAAAATATTGTTTATCCTGAAATCTTTGACAATTTGCCAACAGGTTCTCTCTTTGTATTCTACTGCTTTATCAGATGGAACAATATTTTTACTGCAATTGTATTTCTGTTTTATGCAATTATGCATCCGTTTTAGTGATCCTTCCTGGTCATAATTTTTCTGGCAAGCGATGTGAATTTGTTATTTGTCGTGTCCTCATTAACTATTTTTGCTGATGCTTTTATTGTTTTTCCTTGCAGCAGCCTGAGTGAAATCTTTCCTGTGCTTTTTACTAAGGTATTTAAAAAATTTTACCTATGTTTGATTGATCTTTAATGTATTCCAGATGATAATTTACAAAGTTACTTCCTTGCTCTTTTTTTTATCTTATCATGACAGATCTGCTTTAGGTTTCTACAGTAATGATAACCTTGAATGTTTGCTACAGATTTAATATTTATCTTTGCTTTTTTTCATTATAATTTTGTAATTATTAATGTACATTGAAACAATATTTTTAGTTAAAAAACTTGAATTAGGATGGCAATATTTTCGTCCGCATCATAGCGCGGGTCTAATGCTAGTATATATATATATATATATATATATATATATATATATATATATATATATATATATCAATGAAGTTGTAACAGCTAATCTTATGATATGGTCCTTAAATTAATCTTTCTAGACTTTGAACATATTTAATTTAATGTGCAAATAAAAAAAATGCTTAGCCTATTTAACTATTGTAATTATCTCCATCATTATTCATCACCATTTGCTAGTTTTTTACTTCTTACCAATAAACACCATTAGGATGGATTTGACATGCAAGTGAATATAAAGTTGTTCAAATTGCTACATTATCTTAATTAGATGCTATACGCAACAAGATTCTCCATTTTTAACATAGATACTTTATTTGTTTTGACTTTTGATTGTTGCACTCTCTTACCTTGATTCTTTAATTTTTTTTTTTATTTGGTGTCAATTTGCAAATGTAAATATTTTTTATAAGATAGTTTTTTCATAGTTTTTTCTCATTATTTCTAGACTAGATACCCACTATAGTTTTGTTAGAATATTACTATTGCTTCACCTTTGTATATAAAAGATCTTTTATGAGATTCATCTTGATCTGTTCACGGATTCGATTATTTTTCAATTCAATAAATTTGATTCGAATTGAACCAATTTTGAAATAAATTTTTTGTAATTCAAGTCAGTCCGACTTGATTCAAATTATTATTTAAATAATATATTATTATTTAAATTTTATTTTTTAAATATTTTTTAAATAATAAAATAAATATTTAAATCGAATCGGAACAACCAAATTTTTTTAAACTATTCGAATTTGACCTGTAGCATTCATCTACTAAAAACAAATTTGCTTTTAGCAACAATAATAAGAAAGTACAAAAATTTGTTTTTAGCAACAATAAGAAAGTACAAACTTTGATCAAACACTAATTAATATCACTAGTAACAAAATACATTTTTCAACTTTCATAACAAGGAGATGAAAGATAGTCCCATCCCAACTCTTTAGTACTATTACAACCAACCACATATGTATCTTCTCAAAATATTCTTTTATTTGCCCATTCCACCTACAACACAACACAACACAACCCTTTCCTTCTAGACCATTCAAATCAACCCATATATCCCATCATCTAGGATCCAGATTTCTTCAAGTTCTTAGTAAGATTTAAAGCTTAATAACACAAATAGTTAAGAAGAAAGACTCAATATAAATCTAGAACATGAAATATGCAAATTAAACCCACAACTATAAGCCATTTGAAGGTTTGATTGGGGTTCTTATCACTACTGTTGAGACTTCCTTCCCTTTCTCTTCTCAGCAAAGAAGAACACCGCCAAGGACACGATAGAGAAAGCACTGAAGCAAACGGATGCAATATCGAGGGAGGCATGGCGTCCAGTGATTGATTGGATTTCAAAGAGGTTGCTAGTTTTATGGGCGTCAGTATTTTGACCGTAAGCCACTTCGTTTTCCTCAGAGTCCAAAGCGTAGGCGCGTACGAAGTATGTAGCACTAGGCACGTCACGCTCGATGGTCCATTCAAAGGTTTGGTTGCTGCTGCCGTTACTGTAGGGCCTTTTCACGATCTTGAACTGGCAAGTCTTGTCCTTGGAGAGTTGGTCCACGGTTTTCCTCCAAGCGCGGTCGACCTGGCTAATTGGAGCGTAGCAAAGCTGGACCTTGATGGTCTTATAGGTTGAGTCAGTCCCAGCTGGGAAACTCTGGTTTAGCCCCCAGGTCACTGTGATTTTGTCTTCCCCACCTTTCAAAACTGCACAATTTGATCAATAACCCCATGAATTTTGAGTAACGATTAAAACAAAAGAACCCAGAAAAATAAAAGGCTGATTTTCCTAATTTTCAGCCAAAATAATGAAGCACGGCGCAGACAAGGTTGAAAAGGCAGACAAAAGTTAAAAGTGGAAAAAAAGGGTGAAAATAGACAAAATGTTAGGCCGCAGTCTAGGAAAACATATCGGATTGCAGATACTGAAATTCGAATTTTAATCTGTAAGATGTTATATCTTAAAAATTATTGCGTAAATCAACTGAATTAAATCCGGACAAAATGTCATTTTCTCTGGATATCAGATTCTCAGTTAATACAGTCCATAGAATTCTTCTTCTTCATCAATAATCTAAGAAGCTAATCATTGTTTTGATGTATTTGCAAAAAAGAAAATCTGCTATTACTACAATTTACTAACAGGGATTTTTTATTTCTTTTTCCTGTTCCTATTGTCTTGGTTCTAACGAAGATTATAGTATGTAAATCAAACAATTTTCTGTTTCTCTTCACAATCTTAAAGTAAAACCTATAACTTGTAAAACTGTATATGCAAAGAGTTAAAAAACATTTTTCCAGGATCATCCCTGAAAGAAAAACTCTCAAATTACTATCTGATTAAGTGCAAGAAGAGTTCATGTATTCATGGAGATTTAATCAGATAAAGATATTTTTTATAAAACAAATCAAATTTCGAAAGAGGGATTAGATCACTTACGTCCTTGTCTATGAGAGGCAGTGACTACAAGGGTTCTTCGCAAGGAAGAGAAAGAGATCGTCCCATAGCAAGTCTCTGCAAAGCAAGAGAAAAGAAGAATTGAAGCCAAAAGAAGACCTCGAGCAGCCATTGATTCTCTTGATTCTTGAAGAAACAATCACCAAATCCAAAAGCTAGGAGTGGCCTAGGAAATGTTTAGACTTGAGAAGTTATGATTCCCAATAAAACTCCTTGATGATGATGAACAAAGTTAAAATTCTGGGCACTTATATAAACCCACCCTTGAATAAAAAATAAATTAAACATTGGAAGAAAAAGTCAAAAGGACCCAAAGTATCTGCTTGCGGGGGTGGGGCACCTTCTTAAGAATTTGAAGAGTGATTCTTGTTCTTCCATAGATAATTTAATGGAGATAATGTCCCTTTAACATAGTAAAGAGGTGGGGGTTACAAGGGATTTGTTTTGTAAGAAAGATAGGCTTTTTGGACTTTTGGGGTGATGTTTTGGTGTTTACTTTATTCATTCATTGACTTTGCTTGCAAGATAGGTAATTCGTATATTTATATGGTGTTTAGATTTTTTTTATATTATAATCGTATTTAAAATATTTTATATATTTATAAATTTTAATTGTTAATAATTTTATTATATAAATTTTTACATATTCGTATATTTTTTTTTTTGATGTATCATATTTATTATATTTTAATTATTTTTTTCGTATTTTATAATTGTATCATATATAATATTATCATATTTATTCAAAATAATGAATTGAAAAGATAATAGGTAGCCATATTCTAATTATTAATGTTAGGGTTTGTCCCCTAATGTCTAGGAAAGTGCAAAAAGAACAAGAAAATTAGTACAAGGCAGATCGGAGATTTTGAGCTTTACCTTATACAACTACGCAAAAGCCAGAACAGTGTAGATATTCACCAAGTTGGCCTAATTGTTAAAACATCATCCAATTTTATATTGAAGAAGATGTATACTCTTCATATCATTGACTTCATAAAAAAGAACTTACCTCTCTTATCAAAACGTCTTTTTAAATAAAATAAAATCGTGAGGATGAATTCTGAGCTTTTAGAATAAGCAATACCTTGAAACAGATGTACTTGCATCAATAATATTGTCCTTTTAAGCTTGTTTATTGTCAGTAGTTTCGTACGCTGCACATAAAAAATTGTCAGACCTGAATTAATTTATTGGAATTGAGAATTTAATTAATTTAGGTATTATTAAAGCTTTGCATGTGCTTGGATTCTATGGTTGAAATAGGGTTTCCAGAAAATTCAACTAGGAAAAATAAGGGATAAAATAAAAGGATTCTCAAAGAGAAAATTAAGAATCTGAAATTGCAAATCAGAATTGAGAACTGACCTTATCATGTTGTATTGTGGTTAACTGTTACCAACTCAAGTTAGAATTAAATATATATATATATATATATATATATGAGTAGCATATCTAACTTGAGATAGTCAACGATCCAATTCATGTACACTTCAGTCTAATTTTCTTTCCTTATATCTTCCTTCCAAATAATGTTTTAAAAAAAATTTGTATTTAATGCATTGTTAATGTATAAGTCTGACCGTAAATCCTACAATGATATCTTATTAAAAAACTAATCCCTAATCTTAACCCATAATCCCTAACTCCTAACCTTAAACTCTAACTCTAAACCCAAACCCTTAATTTTTAACAGATGACATCGACAGTACATCAAATATAATCATGTTTACTTTTTTTAATTTGTGGCAAATTGTTTACTCCTACAAGTGGGTTCTCATTCCAATTAGACCTAAATTGATTAAATCCTAAAAGTGGGTTCTCATTACAACTATTATATTTTATGTTTTATTCATGCAAATCGTGCGTATCAAATACAATTATATTGCTTTTGATATATAAAATCAACTTTCTACAATGATTAGAGAAAAATGGGTCTGGGAACTTGAAGGCCAATATTTGTTGATCCAATTGTTAAACTTTCTAAAATTACTAACTCTTTGGGCCTGAGAAGAAAATAAAGAGTAGAAGCTAACTATGGCCATCATATCAGAAGGAGTTGGCCAAGGTAGATAAACAGTGATGCATTGCTGGCCTGCCGACTCACCTGTTGAAGTGCTAGGTCAGAGATTAGATTAAATTATTTTTATACATAAAATCAACTTGCTGTTTGGACTAAACTCCATAGATTTTGCCAAAACTCAGTAGGATGAGTGGTGAAGATAAACGCTTGGAGGTTGCAATTATGTCTTTCTCAATTAAGTAAATTAAGTTTAATTAATTAATTAAATTAATTCAATATAAAATTTGAATCTATTCTGAATCAAGAAAGTTGATTGACAAACATAAATGTCAAACCAATAGATTTGAATTTTTTTTTTCATGTAAAAACATAATTGTTTTGCACGAATTTTATCAATATCAAATTTTGAGTTGATTCAATTTTGATATAATTTTAGTTTTTTTTTTTTGTAATTTTTTTTTTATCTATTTTGGTAATTTTTTATACAATTTTGATAACCTTTATTATAATTTCAATAACATTTGTAATAAATTTTATAACTTTTGATAACCCTTGTAACAGTTTTGTTAACTTTAGATATAATTTTAGTAACATTTGACATAATTTTAGTTAACCCTTAATATAATTGTGATAACCTTTGATATAATATTGGTAACTTTTGATATAATTTTGATAACATTTATAAAAATTTTGATAACCTTAGTAATAATTTTAATAACATTTGTAATAGTTTTAGTAACATTTGATATAATTTTGATAACATTTGTAATAAATTTGACAACTTTTGATATAATTTTGATAACCTTTTATGTAATTTTGGTAACCTTTGATATAATTTTGGTAACTTTTTATATAATTTTGATAATCATTGATATACATTTGCAATAGTTTTGTTAATTTTTAATATAATTTTGATAACATGTATAATATTTTTGATATAATTTTATATCAAAATAAAAAAATCTAATATATAGATTTAGCAAAAATATATATATAAATTTATAAAAAAGAAAAAAAATAATAATGAATTATATATATTAAAATAAATAATATTAACTTATTATATCATGCAAAGCAAATATGACACAAATTAATTAACAAAAAATATCACAACAAATTTAGACATCAACCATGACATATATTCTTTTCCGGTCATGTTTTTGAGATAGGACCAAAATCGGTTCAAATCGGTTACAAGATAAAGAGTTTTTGTATTATTGAATTGTATAAAAGTTTATACAGGAGTGTCCTATTTATACATGAGAGTTCTCACCAACTAAAGAAAGAATAACTAGAGTAATAATTACAATATCAGAATCGTAATCTGAATAATATCAAAATCGTAATCTGAATAATATCAGAATCGTAATCTAAATAATATCAGAATCGTAATCTGAATCATAATCCCTAAGATTACTCTAATAACCTAATTACAGTTGACTGATACAATTAATACATTAACACCCCTTCCTCAAACTCAAGGTGGTATTGTAGATATCAACTTGAGTTTGGAAACCAAATCTTGAAAACGAGTAGGAAAATGTGTCTTTGTGAAGATATCAGCCGATTGATCCAAGTAAGACACAGAAGTCAGATGAATAGTTCCTTGTGTAACATAATGACGGTTAAAATGACAATCAATCTCAATATGTTTGGTGCGTTCATGAAACACATCGTTATGAGCAATCTGAATGGCACTACGGTTATCACAGTGAAGTTCGGTGCCAGAAGATAAAGAAATACCCATATCAACAAGTAATTGGCGAAGCCAAAGTAACTTTGAAGCAGCAAGAGCACGGTATTCAGATTCAGTATTGGATCGAGCAATAATAGTCTGTTTCTTGCTTCGCCAAGAGATGAGAGAATCTCCTAAGAAAAAACAATAACCAGCAGTGGAACGACGATCTGTAGGATCTCCAACCCAATCAGCATCAGAATACCCTGATAGTACCAAAGATGTATGGGCAGAGAAGTGAAGCCCATGAAATAATGTATCTTTGATATATCAAAGAATCCTAAGAACATTTGAAAAATGAGTGGATCGAGGAGTGATCATAAATTGACTAACAAGATGAACAATATAAGCAATATCAGGCAGAGCCACCGTGAGATAGACCAAACTTCCAACGAGTTGACGATATAATATAGGATCAGTGAGCAATTTATCATCCATTGGAGTAATTTTAACATTAGCTTCCAACGGAGTAGAGACAATTTTACTGTCTGTAATGCCAGCTCTAGAAAGCAAATCAAAAGCATATTTAGCCTGTGAGAGATAATAGCCATCAAAATTAGAAGATACCTCAAGTCCCAAGAAATAGTTAAGAGAACCAAGATCCTTCATTTCAAACTGCGTATGAAGAAACTTCCTTAATTCAACAATACAAGACTGGTCATCACCAGTGATAATCATATCATCCACATAGAGCAAAAGTAGAACAATACCATGACTAGTTTGCCGAATAAATAATGCTGAATCATGAGGACTAGAAGTAAAACCAATTTGGGCAATGGTCGGACTGAATTTTGCAAACCAAGCTCTGGGTGCCTGTTTCAAACCATATAAGGCCTTTTGAAGCTTGCAAACAGTGTGAGGAGGATGAGGATAACCAAGTGGGGGTACCATATATACTTCTTCCTGTAGTTCACCATTGAGAAAAGCATTTTTAACATCCATCTGAAGAAGTTTCCACTGTTTAATAGCAGCAATGGCTAATAAACTACGCACAGAAGTAATTCGAGCCACTAAAGCAAAGGTTTCCTCATAATCGATCCCATATTCTTGTTTATACCCTTTGGCTACAAGACTTGCTTTGTACATTTCAATAGAACCATTAGAACGGGTTTTGATTTTGTAAACCCATTTGCAACCAATAATAGTCTTGCCATGAGGAAAATCAACTAAATCCCAAGTATGAGTTTTCTCAAGAGCCTGAAATTCTTCAGCCATAGCTTGCTGCCAATGAGGGTCAGTACTAGCCTCTCGATAAGATTGAGGTTCATGCAAGTTAACAATAGCAGAAAAGCAATGATAGTCATTAAGATGATGGGGAATTTCTCTTACTCGGGTAGACCGATGAGGAACAGATACATTATCAACAATCGAATCAGATTCAACAAGAACAGGCGTAAGAGCAGAAGCTTGATTTGACTCATCAGATGTAGGTGTCTGTGAACTGGAAAATAACTCAATAGATGGATCAGTAAAGAACTGAGAGGAAGTGGAAAAGAAAGAATGAAACTTTGAGAAAGAAGAGAACATAGTATCCTCCCCAAAAAATGACATGTCTAGAGATTCGTAATCTATTAGAAATAGGATCCCAACAACGATAACCCTTGTGTTCAATCCCATAACCAAGAAAACAACAAAGACAAGCACGTGGTTCCAACTTATTATGTTCATGTGGTTGAAGTACAACAAAACAGCCTGACCCCAAAGGTTTAAGAGCAGAATAATCAGGAATTTTACCAAACAGACGTTCAAAATGAGAGAGATTATGAAGAACCTGAGTTGGAGTACGATTTATTGTATGCACAACTGTTAAGGCAACCTCACCCCAAAATTTTTCAGGACAGTTGGCAGAAAGAAGAAGAGCACAAACGGAATCAAGAATATGACGATGTTTATGTTCTACTCTACCATTCTGTTGAGAGGTACGAGGACAGAACTAAGGTACTCTGTTGATCAAGGAACTGAAGAAGAGAAGTTTCTTTATATTCCATGGCATTATCAGTTCGAAGCGTTTTAATGGTAGAAGAAAACTGAGTTTTAATCATGGTGTCATATTTAATGTATATTTGGGGTAACTCAGATAGCTGTTTAAAGAAATAAATCCATGTAAATCTAGAATAGTCATCAATAAATATAACAAAATACTGAAATCCATTTACTGATGAAATAGGGGAAGGACTCCAAATGTCAGAATGGACAAGATCAAAGGGAGACTCAGAAATAGAATGACTATTATTAAAGGATAAAGCTGGCTGTTTAGCAAGTTGACAGTGCAAACAATGAAAAGACTCAAATTTAGTAGATCCTAATAACCCACGAGAGATCGTAAGAAGTAATTTACTTGCGGAAGCATGACCAAAACGAAGATGCCACTTGTATAAAGAAGAATCAATTGTGGCAGCTGAGACTTGTTTGACAGGAAGATAAAGAGAGACAAGTTCAAATAAGCGTCCTACTTTACGCCCCGTCCCAAGTAGAGGTGATCATGGGCCGGGTCGGGCCGCGGCCCGGATTTTCTTTTTTTTCTCTGCCCAGGCCCGGCCCTAGGTAGCCCAAGCCCGCCCGTTTAGGCCCGAATCACTGTTCATCGGAATAAAAAAAATAATTTTTTTATTTTTTTATAATTAAAATTAAATAAAATAATAATATTATATTAAAATTTACTGTTCCGGGCCGGGCCGGGCCGGGCCGGCCCGGAACATTAAAACTCCTGCCCAGGCCCGGCCCAATACGGGTCGGGCCTGCCGGGCCGGGCGGGCTGCCCGGCCCGTGAGCAGGTCTAGTCCCAAGAATCTTCCCCGTTTGTGGATCCTGTACCTGACAACCAGAAGAAGAAAAGATAACAGTGAGACCAAGATCACATAACTCTCCTACAGAAAGAAGATTTAAGGCTAAGGTATGAACACAATAGGTATCAGGAAGACTAAAGTGTGTATCAGAAACATGACCAATATGGGTGATATGCATTTTTGTATCATTTGCAGTATGGATAGGAGGAAAACAAGTGGTGGACATTTTAGTGGAGAAAATAGAGGAATCAGGAGTCATATGATTACAACATGCAGAATCAAGGAACCAAGAAGAAGTACTCGGGGTGACAGAAAGTGCAGTGTTAGAAGAAGAATTGGAAGATATAACCTGTTTGAAAAGAGTTTCAAGATCATTAATAGTGAGACTAGTATTTCCCTCAGGAGCAGCAGCAGCAATGGATGAGGAAGATTTGGATGTAGAAAACTTTTCTTGAACTTTAGGCTTCCCCTCCCTAGGCCATGATGGGCGCCTAGGACAATTAGCAATAATATGGCCGATTTCATGATAGTAGCGGCATTCAATTGTTGGATAGTTTGAAAGAAAATGACTTGTTTTATAACAAAATTTACAGAACTTATCGTCTGATCTTTGAAGTGAGGAATTTGGTCTAAAAATATCAGATTTTTCCATTTTAGAAGCAAAGTCAGCAAAAACGGAGGCCGAAATCGAAATCAGGACGTCAAAATTAGATAGAAAATGATCTAACAAAAAAATGATGACGTGGCAAGTGATGGCGTGACAGACAAAAGGCGTGACACGTGGCAGAGTTTTAGTGGTTGGCGAGGGACAACACATGGCAGGTTTTGGTTGGCTGGGGTGTGTAGATGTAGGTGATGTTAGGTTTTGCTAAGACAAGATAAACATTGATCTCTAAGCAGGGTTTTAAACAGAAACTAACACAGATCCCTAAATAGGGTTTCAAACAGCAACTAATACATATCCTTAAGTAGGGTTTCAAACAGAAACTAGACTGAAAGCTCTAATACCATATTACAAGATAAAGAGTTCTTGATTATTGAATTGTATAAAAGTCTATACAGGAGTGTTCTATTTATACATGAGAGTTCTTATCAACTAAGGAAAGAATAACTACAGTAATAATTACAATATCAGAATCGTAATCTGAATAATATCAAAATCGTAATCTGAATCATAATCCCTAAAATTACTCTAATAACCTAATTAGAGTTGACTGATACAATTAATACATTAACAAAATCCATCACTTGGAACTCCTCCATGTTTAACTGAACTGTTGAGATAGGACTAAAGTGTTTTAGCTTGGACAAAGAGGAGGGAAAGCTAGGAATCGAATGGCTTGCAAATTGCCATGGCTGTCAACCTCATACACACAGATAGGAGATAGCACAAAAGAAAAAACAAACTATGGCACACAAAGACAACATCCAAGAAAAAGACATCAACAAAAATGCCGGCCAACATTCCTTCATCGTCTGTCACTTTGTCTCCCTCCTTCCCTCGTACGTGCGTGATGATATTACCAACGCTTTTCAGCATAACTTACATTACAGTTTACACCCTCTTCTTTCATTATTTTCCAATCTCGATCGTCTTCTTTTTTTCGCTGATCTGGCATTGCCTCCCATGGATAAGAGACTCAGCAGAGAATCCTCGCTGCAGAAGAAAGCATTGGAGAATCGTCGAAGAACCGAACAACATGTCCCGGACCTCACTGATTTCATCAACGACATGTTCTTTGGGACTGTGAACAATGACAAGAAAGATTGTTATAACTTAACTGGTACTGGTAATAAGTTAATGGATGACGTCGACGATGAAGATTTTGATTCTAGCACAAGGAGTAATAGCAGCAAGTTAACTGAGGAATGGTTAGAAGAAGCTAGGCGAAAGGTGGCCTTATCTCCTTCTCGATGTGACTCTCCTTCTCGCCTTGTTGGTTCGCCTAGGTTCGCCGCACAACAAGGGAGGCTTTCGACGTCTTCATCATTTGAACGCAGAGACTCTCTCTCTAGGTCTGCTAGAAGGTACTAACTCGATCACGTCTTCGTTGGATCAAATCATATGATTTTTTTTTTCTTCTTATGTCCAGTAATATGAATGAGTTTTTGTCTGAACAGGCATAGGCCGGTGGAAGGATTTAGTGAAGAAATTCTATCAAAATCTGAAAAACACAGCCGAAACAAATCAGAAACTCTAGACACAGTTAACTCTCCTACTGATCTTTCCCCAGCCGAGGCAGTCCATAAATGGTTTTCCAACATCCTCAAACCGACCAATCAAACACCACTATCTAGTGGACCACCCTCCCCGACCGATGATCAAACTGCAGCCCCCACTTTGCCACCTAGGCAATCAACCTTCCGCAAATCGCGCTTCCAAGCAGACCCAGCTGCACCTCATGGCGCACAAGGAATCCTTGTCCCCTCCCGCCGAACTTTTAAAACTCAAGCTCCATTGCAAGACACCCATCAGTTGCTTTCTCCACCAAAAAACCTCATTGAGTCGGCTCAGAGGAGGTCAATATCGTCTTCCACCTGTTCTTTTCCAGATAATAAGCCTCTTTCACCGCCGAGGAACTTGGTGGAGTCTGCTCAGACGAGGTCGATATCTAAGTCTACATGTTCCTTAGAAAAAATTGCACCAAGGAGCAATGCAATTGCAAATGGTTGGTACTCCAAGGAAGAAGATGGAACTCGAGAGATTAGTCTTAATGAATTTCTAAAGGAGCAGAGAACAAAGATTGAAATGATTTTGAATGGAGACGTTGAATCCAAGGCCAAGATTGTCCTATCTGAACCTTCAAACAGTTAAGTATTAGTGAAAGCTTAACAGAATCAACTTAATTGTAGATTATTCAGTTTTGAAATTTGTGAAGTTTTTGGGTTATAGGTACGAGTTCCATGGTTGCAGCTATATGCTATGCATGGCTACTAGAGAACAGGGCTAGGAAGAGTAAAGGAGAAGGTGATGAAGATGAAGATGGGTTTATTATTGTTGTGCCAGTGATGAATTTCAGAAGGGAAAGAATGTGGAAGCAAAGGCAGGCGGCTTGGCTCTTTCACCATGTTGGCCTTGATGCTAACTCACTGCTCTTTGCCGATGAGGTACTTTAAACTTTTTCTGATTCAATGATAGTTCTAATTGGAAACCAAAATGACCCAAGAAAAACAGATCATGGAGTAAGACTATGAAGCACAAACACTTATGTCATGGAAGTATTTAAGTGTCAAACACGTGTCCACTATGAACACGGTTACGAAACGGCGGAATACGTAACAAATACATGAGGACACGTCAAAAAATAATAATAAAATCGGATACGATAAAAAAATAGTCAAGACACGGCTGGACACGTCCGAACACGATTTGACACAGTTGAACACGTGTCGGGGAAGTATTCAAGTGTCGGATACGTGTCCAACATGGACACCGCTCCGACACGACGGAATACGTATCGGACACACGATGACACGTCAAAAAATATTAATAAAATCTGACACGATAAAAAAAAGTCAAGACACGGCGTCCGGACATGATTGGACACATCCGGACACAGTTGAACATGTTCGGACACGCGATGAAGTTTTTTTTTTTTTGCATTTTTCTCCCAAATATGAAATCAACAATGAATAATTTGGTTCTAATGAATTTTTTAAAATTTTAATTTTTAAATTCAAAAATAATTAAAAAAACTATTTGCAAGTTAATATTTAATTGAAAAGTATCAATTTTATAATTTTATTATATAAAAAATATTTTTTATTGTTGTGTCCTGTTAAACCCGTATCTTAATTTTTAAAAAAATTTCTTATCGTCATGTTCGTGTCGTATCGTACCCGTATCTGTGCTTCTTAAGAGTATGATTTAGTTGCTCATTTTTCACTCAGAGTGCTTTGTTTTACTCTATTTTTTTTTTTTTTTTGTAAAGGTTGTTCACCGTTACGAAATGATGAAATTAGGTGAAGTTTCATCATATGATTAATTATCAAAATAATTTTATTATTGCATATGAATACTTCAATTTTATAAGGCTATTACTTATTACTCTACTTGATAATTGAGCTAAGCAAGCAGGTTATGACAGCATAAGAGTGTCACATTATTCTTTTTTTTTCTTCATATTTCTTCCTACATTTCTTCTTGCTGAATAATTAATCACGATAGTTTTTGCCTTTTCTGCTAATTGTTGAGATCAGGTGGATCTGGAGAGTCTGATGATGGCTGGCCAGTTAAACATCCTTGTAGTTGGGCAAGATATTCTCAGAACAAATGGAGAGGTTAGTAGATGTTAGTCATGGATAATTGGAAACCTTACCCTATGTTGTTCCGACCCTTCATTTTTTTTTTAAGTACTCGTGTCCGATATTTCTGTCTGACGCATATCACGACATGGGTATGGGGATATGATCATCTAAGAAATCTCTAAATATATGAAAATCTTAGAAAAAATTGAACATATTTGTGTCAGACACATACCCGTGTCCGACACTCACGTCTGAATCTGAGTAACATAGCTTATTTTTATGGAATTACACTGATACAGAGATAAATTAGTCCCTATAATTAACATATGCCTTTTGGTTTTGTATAGGTTGGATCTCAGTGTACAATTCTGACAGATAATTATTGTGAAGATGCATATGATTTACTTCAGACCCCAGAGTTGAAAAAGCTTTTGGTAAATTACAATTCATTATTCTCCAGAAGAGATTTGTTAAACCGGCAATTCTGGTCTGTGATTATAAACTGGTTTTCGATGTTACAGCTTGCTGGCATTCTTTTAGACACACAAAATCTGAATGCATATGCTGAACTGTCCATGGCTAGAGATGCAGAGGCAGTTCAGCTACTGCTGGTCGGCTCAGCCCCGAATTATAGAAATGCTCTTTTTAATCAATGTAAGAATTTTCATTACTATATAACACCTATGTTATCTGGACTCGGAGTGAGTGTCGGATACGGATACATGCCCGACAAGGGTATACTTAATTTTTTTTTATATTTTGAGGATCATATTCCCGTATCTATGTTTAAATATGTATTGGACACATATACTTAAAAAAAAAAAAATGAAAAGTCCAGGTAATAACAGAATATTGTTCATTCGTATAACATGAGATTAACTATCCAATTTCTGGGCTCTTTTCATAGTGATGCAAGATCAAAGAGATAATTCCTTCTTTGAAGCACTGCGACACAACTATGGGAAGCCGCCTAATGATGGTAAGCAATGCTTATTTGGTCAAATCCTCCTTTATTTTATGGAGATTACATTATATGCTATGTTATTTGGATTCTGGTGAGTGTCGAATATAGGTACATGTCCAAATATATTTTTCCATATTCCCAATATTTTTAAAGTATTTTCATATATTTGGAGGATCATACTTTCATACTCATGTCCGAATATGTGTCAAACACGGATACTTTAGAGAAAATAAAGAGTCTCAATAACATAGATTATATGTGCTTTTGTACATTCTTTTACATTTGAAGTCCTCACAGGCCATTCTTCTAAATTGTCTGGTGATTGTAGGTGGTTATGATAATGGAGTGCAGATGGAGCAAATGATCTTGGAGAGGAAATCAACCTCTAATTCTGGTCACAAAGCTTCTGTAACAAATACAGATAAGAATACTATTGATGCGAGGAATGCAAAAATCAACAAGGCTCCACCAAAATCAGGTTATGCAATTTATTTCTTTGATCTTGTTGATGTCTTTTGGTGGGCAAGTTGGTTAAGCTGTTGGAAATGTCAAACAAAGGCTGATGAAACTTGAGAAGACGGGAAAATGCCTCGTCTTATCAGGTTTCATCGATCTTTGTCTTATCAGGTTTCAAAGCAAACAATACTTTATAGAAAAAAAAATGAACACATTTAATAATTAAGGATTGGATCGTGACTTTATAAGTAAGGGTTATCCTTTTTATGTCTTTTCTTCAAATGACAAAATCGTGAAGGAGGTAATGTCAGGTTCCAAAACGAACAATACCTTATAGTGAGTATAGTCAACCATCTTTACACTAACAATGACGTCGTCCATGATAATTTGTACCGACCTTCAGTGAAAATATAGTCCACACCCTTAAATAGGACTAGTGTGGAGGAGTAAACCGATCCCACATTTAATAGTTAAGGACTTGACTATGACTTTAAAAGCAAGAACCACCCTTTTTGTCTTTTCTCAAATGACAAAACCATGAAGAGATAATATTAGTCCCCAAAATAGATAATACCTCGTAAGAAACGCAATCCAACAATCCTTGGATGAATAAAGAAAATCCCAACTCACCTTTTAAATAACATGTTTATCTGTTTGCATCTTTGTCCTGATTTATGTCCTTCAAAAGCTGAAGTTATTAACACCATTTCAACCTTGCAGCAAAACCTAATCCATTACCGGTGAAAGCTCCTCCAGCTGCAGCTGAAGCCTCTCGTGGAAAGAACAAGTTCTTCCTGTCAAAATGGTTTGGTTTTGGATCAAAATGAATTGAAATGAAACATGTCTTCATCTATCTGCATGCCTATTGTAAATTTGGTATAGTAAACCTTAAATTCCAATGATCCAACATCAAAGCTGGCGGTCAGCACTATTTTTGTTAGGTGCATTCCGAAAATTATAAACATATATATTCTGCTTCTTAGGTATTCTTTGGCTGGCTGTGAGACATTTTTGAGTGGTAGAGTAACAGAAATTAAGGATGCTCCAAGAAGAAATGTTGAAGCTGTCAAGGCTGCTACTTAATAATTAACATGCCTATTTAATAAATGTATTATTTTTGTACCAGACAATAATGTCAAATGCTTTCTATTAGCTGTCTTTGGTTATGCTATTTGGACTTTTTATTTTTTTAAAAAGTATTATTGTTCGACATATATTTGAATATAAGTATAAGGTACAATCTTCCAAATATATAAAAAAAAATTTAAGCATATCTGTGTCAAACATATACCCATATCCGTCACTCACATAAGTTCGGATAACATAGGCCATTGGTAACATTTATTGTATTTGTAGCCATGGTTGTTGTTGTTATTGATGTTGACAAATGAAAATCTTGCTCTTGTCAAAAAAAAAATTTTTGAATGCCCTGTCTGTCTGCCTGCTAGAATCAAGAATTGTTTCTTCTGTGGATTATCTTGTTAAAGAATCGCTTTCTCTTGCCTGCTTATCAAATGCCAGGCTTTTTCTCTGCAATAGTTTACCATTTGGTTTGCTGAGAATTATAGTTATTTATTGGTATAGCTCTTCTCTCTCCATGGATTTGAACTGAAATCAGAACTTCAAATACCTCATGAAACAAATTCTATGTGTTCACATTGCTTAAGATATTATGGATACTTTAGTGGAGTTCTTATTGTTGTTCAAGCCCCCAAAATAAAGTATGAATCAGATCCGACAATTCATATGTTCATGTTATTTTTTCGTGTTATATATCTATATAAATTTTGATACATTAATAATTCGTTTTATATAGATTTTGATACGTTTATGTGTTCTTGACATATTCGTATTATTTTTTTTATGTTGTGTTGTATTTTAATGATTTTTTTCATATTATATTTGTGTCGTGTAATCATGTTGTATCTAAAATCGGTAGGACTATGCTTAATCATTTGTAGATAGATTATACTATAAAGGGTAAGGATAGCTCAATTGACTATATTTTCTTCATTATTGTCCCATTGCCACTTTTTGCAACAATTTCCATGTAGTTGCATGAGTTTTCTTTAACAACTTATATTTCAATCATTTCTGAATATGACTAGAATCTTGTGTATTAATCAACTTCATTTCTAACTGTGCCATTTTGCTATTAAAAACAGTATTGAACCAATTTAATCTCAATACTATAATTTTTTTACTTTAAACAAAATAACATGATAAATTATTAAGTAATACAAAGAAAAAAGATTTTGCACAAAACTCTTGATATATATAGTATTAGTATTATATAAATTAATTTTTAAAATGGCTAAATCATTTTTTTTTGTTGCCTTTCACTCTTCTTAGATTTTAGAATATAATGCAATACCTTCTCTGTTCTGCAAAATCCATCATTCAGAATGATGGGAAATTTAAATTCTATGTTACTCAAATCTTTTATTTTTTTTTTTTTAAAGTATTTGTATCCGAGACATATTTAAACATAGATATGAGGTAAGATATTTAGAATATATATAAAAAAAAAAACTTTTTTTTTAAAAAAAATTGAGCATACCCATATTGAACACATACCCGTATCTTATACTTACTTTCGAATCCAAGTAACATAGACTGCAACACAAAAAAAAGAATTTGCTCTAATAATGAGAGATATTCTGCTCAAACACTGTCCCTTGTGGTTAAAGTGTAAAAACCTCAAATTTTGTGGCAATTCCTTCATTTTTGCCTTCAATGAAATTTTGCTTGATTTGAATTTTGATGATAAAATCTTCACAGACCCTTTTCAGATTGTGAACTGATTAAACCAGCAGGAGGTTCCATAACTCTAGACATCTTAAAGCGGTTTTTTTATTCAGATATAGTCAAAAAAAATACCAAAATACCGTTGATTTCGGATTAATTCTTAAAATTCGCTTTTTTTTTTTTTCTAGCTGGGAAATCGCCATCCCCCATGGCGATTTTCCAGTGTAAAAATTTCAAATTTTGCAAAAAATACCAAGAGAAATCGTCATGGGGGGTGGCGATTTCCCTTGGTTAAATTTGTAAAATTTGCAAATTCAATGAAGGAAAATCGCCATGGGGGGTGGCGATTTCCCTTCATGTATTTTTTTTTTTTACTTAAACTAATAAACAAATTTTAAATTTATTTTTTAATTTGTAAATTTTGGTTTTTAATTTTAAAAATTATAAATTAAATTAAATTTTTTTTAGGTTTGGTTATTTTTTTTAAATATATATTAAAAATGTAATTTAATTTATTATTAAAAATTTATAAAAAATAAAAATATATTTCTTATTAAAATTTAAAAAGAAGATTATATTTTTTATTAAATTTTTATATCAAAAATTGTATTTTTTTATAATTTTGTAATATTATAAAAAGAAAAATTTAATTTATATCAAAAATAATTTAATGATGTGAAATGTAAATAAATTTTTTTTTAAAGAAATTTATCGAGTAACTTTTTTAAATAAAGAAGTTATTTTTAAGTTGGTATCGTAAAATAATTTTTTTAATTTGATTTTTTTTTTTTGAGTTGGTATTCGATTAACTCATGACATCAATTTAATCATTGTTTTTAATAATAGTATAGATTGTTACAGTTTAAAACTGGATATTTGATAAAATAATTTTAATTTAATTTATGATTAAAATTTTATTTCTTATTAAAATTTAAAAAAGAAAATTAAATTAAAATGAAAAAAAGAAAATCAACTTATCATGTAATTTGGATTATTATATTAAAATTAAATAACAACATTAAGATATAATTAAAATAAAATATAACAATTAATTTCCGAACAAATTTAAAATAAATAACATGAAATGCAAAACATATAAATTTATATATTAGAAATTTACAACACATTATTCTCGTTATATTAAAAAAGTACATTTATTCTAATTATTGCGTGGTGTAGAGCAACATTGTCGAGCTCTTCTAGTGCGTGGTGGTTGCACCCGTCGTTCAACCTCGTCAGTGGCACGTATTCGCGGTCCACCACGACCTCTTGCTATAACCGCCACTGGTTCCGGTTGTATGTCATCAGTCATTTCTTCCGTATCAAAAATTTGAAACCCACTGCTGGATGAGACAACACCTAGTTCACCCATAACGGGAACTTAACTACTAGATGCACCCATAAATGATGTACCATCAAATGCTGACGAAGGGGTTCCAAACTGATACATTGATGTTAGATATGCTGAACTTGGACTTAGGATGGGGAGCTGGTCATCTAACCTCGTTCTTGGCGGTGATGGTCGGTAACACTCATCAACGTCATATCCGGGGTGACTTACGAAATAACGATGACTGGATGGTACTCCATGATCCCGTTCAGGTTCAGGATGATCAAATGACATCCTCGGTGCTGTGAACTCCGATGAGGTCGGTTGACGCGTTCGCCCACGTTGTCGGCGAGGTCTAGGAGCATCCATATCCTGTGTAGGAGGGACTGGAGCTGAAGTTTGTCCGGTAAATGGCATACTCCTAACATCCTCATACATCGACGGTGGACAAACGAAAGGCCGACCTTCATTTCTATACCATCCTATGTAATCATCAGATGGGTTGAAATTATTACCAACAATCGGGTAACCTGTCGGAATTCGTTGAAAACGTATATTCCACCAATAGATCCAATGTTCATGCTTCGCAGGCCAGAATTCCTCATGACGACCACGCATGTCGACCTTGTGAAGCTTATCAAGGTTCACCGGGGCTGCAGGAATTGGTTGTTGCATCCCAAATTGTCGCAACACCCTGTCAGTTTGGTGCCACTCTACATATGAAAAGCATATCAATGCTGTGTTTGCTTTCCATATATTGAAATTATTGTAGGCATCCGATGGGAGGCATGCCATAATTTCACGCGAGGAATATGGCATCCACAAAAACTGCGAATAATTATTACAAATTATTAGTTTCATATGGATTAAATAAAAAAAACTTCAATGTAACAATCGAAATATTTACCTTATCATATCCTACTCAATCTATTCGTACTCTTATACTTGCAAGATCGCTCGGAGTCTCTGTAAAATCTCTACTCGTACTCCTACTCCACCTATTAAAATGCATATAATATCTTAATGACCTATAAAAATACAAGTTCGTACAAAATTAATAAAATAGTAAAGATTATTACCTGCTTGCAAGGGGGTATACAGCCGAAATATCCATGCGCGGAGCAAGAAATGGTAGCCGATACCAAGCCTATGATTGTAGAAGCACTAAACATCCACCTATGTCATGGCTTTTTGGAACTGTAGCCCGGCAAAGTTCTCTATACAAAACCGCCAAACACGCAGAACCCCAACTATAATTTGCCGCATGCTCTAAATCACGTAGTAATGGAAGATACTTTAAATGTACCCGACTGCTCGATTTGTCAGGCATCAGTAATCCTCCAATCAAACGTAAAATATATGCTCTAGCAGCATATTGTATCTGTTGTTCAGTTGCATGTAATGGAAGATTTTGAAACGATTTTAACCAATTTAGTCTCACCGTTGAGCCAGATACATACTCATTTAAACGATTTTAACCAATAGATCTTGACACACTTCATTCCAATCTAGCAGGCTTCCGCCTGTAACTGCATCGCCATGGATCGGAAGTCCAAGTTGCAGCGCAACATCTTCGAGAGTTACCGTGCATTCACCAAATAGAAAATGAAAAGTGTGCGTCTCGGGTCTCCATCGTTCGACCAACGCACTGATTAAGTCGGGTTGTATCAAAAATCCTCGAATTTGACTTGCGTGATAAAATCCGGCTCTTCTTAAATGGTCGATAATAGATGGATGCGGGTCCTCCAATGTAAATTTTCTCGAACGTAACACGCGACGAGTTTCCTGTTATAATAATAAAAATTAATATATTATAAAACTATAACAATTAAAAATTAATAAATAAAACTATAAAACTATAAAATAACAAAACAATAATAATAAAAAATTTCAATTTTTTTATATAATTATTAAATAATTCAATTATATAATAAATAAATAACTATAAAATTAAAATTAAAAGACAATAATAATTACAAAATTATAAAACAATAATAATATAATATAATATAAAATTTAAAATTATATAAAACTATAAAATGAAAAAATAATATGAATTAAACAATTATAAAACTATAATAATACAAAATAATATAATATAAAATTTATAATTATATAAAACTATAAAATAAAAAAACAGTAATAATTACAAAATTATTATTCTATATAATAATAAAAAGACCATTATAATATAAAAATTAAAATTATATAAAACTATAAAATGAAAAAACAAAAATAATTAACAAATTAAATAACTATAATAATAAAAAATTAAACAATATAAAAAATAAATAATTATATAATTATGAAATCAAAAAACAATAGTAATTAATAAATGATAAAACTATAATTGAAAACTATAACATTAAAAATATAAAAATTATAAAACAATAAAACTATAAATTTACAAAATTCTAATCAATAAAAAATAACTAAAAATGTATAATGTAATACAAATAATATTATAACAATTTACTTACCTCGTTAAATATAACCTCCGATACGTGATTTTCTTGCAACCTCAATAGTGATGATGAAGCCATTTCTAAATATTGTTGTAGAAAAAAAAAATTTGTTGTAGAAAGAAATTTTGTTGGTAGAAAGAAAATTAATTGTTGAAAGAAGAATGAAAAATGAAGAAAGGGAGGGAGGTATTTATAAAGAAGAGTGGTGTGTGTGTGGGGGGTGGGGGGTGGGGAGGGGGGACGGGTGAAGGCAACGGTCATATGACCGTTGCCTTCAAAAAAATTTAAAATTTATTATTTTTTTTTCTAATTTATTTTAATATTTTAACAAAATTAACAAAAAAAATTTCATAAATTTAAAATTATAAAATATACCTTACGAAATTTCTTTTTTTTTTTAATTATAAAAAAAATTAATTTAATTTATAATTTTTAAATTAAAAAACAAAATTTACAAATTAAAAAATAAATTTAAAATTTGTTTATTAATTTAAGTAAAAAAAAAATACATGAAGGGAAATTGCTTTGAAATTTTTACACTGAGAAATCGTCATGGGGGATGGCGATTTTCCAACTAGGAAAAAAAAATAAATTTTGGGAATTAATCCGAAAACAACTGTATTTTGGTATTTTTTTTTTTTTTTGCTATATTTGAATAAAAAAACCTCTTGAAGCAAGCAGCATTAACCAAAGTTAATTATTTTTTTTTTTACAAAAAAAAAAATACTCAAAAATAAGAAAAGAATTGCAAACTCTAAAATTCAAATTATATAACTACTGAATAACACATTTTAATAGTAACTTAGTTAACTTCCGAATTTAAAATTAATTAATTCATTGATATTTGAGTAAAGTTACAACTTTTCAGGTCAGGATAAAGAATAAAAAGGGAAACCAAAGTTAACTGAAAAGAGAACTGTATATCCACGTGCAGTGCACACAAACACAAAAAAAAGCCTTGCAATTTAGTGAATTTTATTATCTTCATTCAAACAGCAGCCCCATCCCAGCATCAGCAATGTTCTGCTAGATACAGACATTCACTAACCCATGAAAAATACTTGTCTGACTTTTTTTAATTTCCTTATATTTATATATATATATATATAATTTAGAAATGATACATAATATTGAAAAGGAACTTGCTCACTCTTATCTAGACCAGATCAAGAAAGAAAAACAGCTGGAGATGGCAGATGAGATGCCTCTATATGTGGGAATTATTGGGCATGTATGTGATTCAATCTGCCTTGTCCAATTCTGGCCATTAGTTTCAATCCCAGCTGTAACTAATTCCCAACCTCTCTCTGGGCTCCCCCACACCCTTTTATGCCCAATCTTTATTTTCACCGGCGGATAATTTACATTCTGAGTCATTAAACTTAATATTAATTTTTATGTAAATCACAAATTTTTAATTTTATCAAATGATATCACTGAACTTTTATTATTAATAGATTAGGTCACTTATGTTAACTCTGTTAAGTAATTCTAATAAAAAAGCTGACTCAACATTCATACATGACTTATTAAGCGATAGAGAACATTAATTTCCTTAATAATTTACTCAAATCGAAATTTTGAGAAAACCCTAAAAAAAAATTTGACCGACAAAACCATATGTTTTTTTTTTCTAAAATGGATCCCACAATGGCAGCATGAATTTTTTTTTACCTAAAATACCAACTAGGTATTATTTTAATGAGATGTAAAAAACAAGTTCCATTAGAATTACTTAATGGAATTAGCATAAGTGATTTAATTTATTAATAATAGAAGTTCGGTGATATAATTTGATAAAATTAAAGATTTGTGATTTACATAAAAAGTTGATGCTAAATTAGCTAGCCCCGTAACATTGAAGCACCATTTGGCTTCACAACCTTATTCCTATGGCATTGATGATGATTTAAGTGTAACCTTTGGGGTTGTTTAATATGTTGCTCTCATTCAACCTTCCAGGCATACAGAAACAAGCAAAATTCGGATGACCCACATGGATTAAGCCCTTCTAATGAACCACTGCTTCCTGTCTGAGATGACAATGGCGTCGATGTCGAGGATGATGATAATGGTGGGGAAGAAGATGTTGACAGTGATGAAAGAGAAGTGGATGATGATGAAATAGGCTTGAATATAAACAAAGCATGCCTTAAACCAGGATTGAAAAGCCAGTCATGAACATCCCAGTAAACTTCTACTCTTGTTTTGTTTACATGAATTGATTCATTACCTCTGAATTTCCATTGAAGATGCTTGACATGAAGGACCAAATGCCCATCAATTCTTATTTCCATTTCAGGCTCAATTACCCCACCTAATGAATTCACATTATTTCTGTTCTTGCACTCAATTGAGATCTCATGAAACCTACTTTTTTCATGAAATTTAACTCTTGTAGAGAATTTCTTTTTGCCAAATATATGCTCCTTTCTTGAAACCAAAATGGGATCAATAAGAGCTGGCCTGCATCCAGTTTTTTTATATGCATCTTTCTTTAGATCCCCAAGGAGTAGCACAACTTCTTCATTACAAACAACAGCAACAAAGTACTCAGAACCGGGCTCTGTTTCACCATTGAATTTAGCAGCCTTAAGGTCCCAGAAGATATCGACAGCTTTATTACCACCCATTATAAAGCGCTTGGAGCCTTGTTTCCTCCAAAAATACCAAGGTTTCAGCTCAAATTTACAGGTATACTGCTGACTCTCTCCCTCGGGGCCTTCGACTGATACTGAGAGGCCATGAAGTAACAGATTCTTGGACCAAGTAACAGTGATCAAACGGAACTGATCAGCAATCTTTGTGCGGAAAACAGACATGAAAACACTCTGGCCAGACCTGGTTACTGCTGCTGGATGATCATCACTTGGCTTCTTCTCACCTGATGAAAAACAAGCAGGAATCCCAATAGGGTCTTGCATGATTATTTGCAAATTTGATCAAGCTGAATGAAATTAGAGCAAGAAAAAGTAGCCAACAAGATGAGGAAGAATGAGTTGGAGAAAATCAGAATTGAGAGAGATTGAAGAATAATAACAGAAGGAGAGTGTGTGAGAGAGAGAGAGAGATCTTGGTCACAAGATGTATGAAACTATGAATCATACAGAAAGCTGCTGCCAGAGGTGTTCTTGGCAGCATTAATGGATATTAAAAAAATAATTCCAAACTGGCAAATAGATGGCAGCTGTGAGTGTGTGTGTGAGTGAAGAACAAATCTTTTTATATTGCAATGCTCAACTTTCTCTTACCTGGATCTTTATTTTTAATGGTTTGTTTTGTTTCCTTTGTTTTTTTTACTACTTTATTCTGTTTATCAGTTTTTCCATCTTACCAGGACAACTTTATTGAATCCTAGGTGGGTTTTTGCTTCTGCTATTACTTAAAATACTTACTCCCATGCATGGTTAAAAGTGGAAAAGCCCATTTTTTTTCACCAGATTTGGAGTATAGATTTCTACGTTCCTAGATAAAGTTCTCGAGGCCATTGACAGCACATGAAGTTGGCTTGATAATTTTCGAGATAATGCAAAAACACGACATAAACATCATGATATGTTTAAATACGATTCACATTATTAACACAATACGTTTAATATACATACAAAAATGGTGTTTAAAATTTTAACACATTTAATAATTTTTATTGTATTTAATACGGAAAAAAAAAATGAAACACGACATACATGCATACAGAAATGACTTAATTTAAAGTAGGTGAATTAAAAGAGATAACAGGTCAAAATTGAAATAATTTTAAAGATCATAATCTCTTTATCATTTGTTAAAAGGAAAAAAAGTTTTCAACACATTACAAATTGTATTTAGTGGGTTTGTTTAGCTTTTAACTTTTCTTCAAAGGTGTAAAGAAGAGGAATCTAGGGAGTGGAATTGGTTGCTGAAAAATCTGAGGAATCTAAAGGGTTGCAGTTTGCAGCAGATCTGATCCAAGCTCTAGTGTTCCTCCACACACTTTGGTTTCAGGCAACAATCAAAATTTCAGAGTCCTTCTAGGCATCAGCCATTTCTGCATTTCAGTAAGGAGAAGAAAGAAGAAATGAGTATTAGCCCATTTTTAAGCTGAGATTTCAATATCCCACCATATGAGACTTAAATGCCGTAGTTGGAGTGGTTTTTTCACAACTAAAACTTCAGATTTTACATTTCACTTGTTCATATTTAGCTTAAAGAAGAAAAAAAAAATGTAAGACTTTATTAGGACCTCAAGAAAATACTTGTGAACTTACATATCCTGACTTTATTTCCTTAAATCAAGGTGTTTACAATTTATGATATCCATGATTTTTCAACTTCATGAAATTTAAAAGGTTTAAATATAAAAAATAAAAATAAAACCTTGCATTAAAACTAAATAATTTTTCAAGCTCTCATCGTTTTATTACAATCAATTAATCTCTTAAACATTTATTTTCATCTAATTGAACCCTTAATTGGATGAAAATTGATTAAATGTATCATCAATTTTCATCTAATGAAGGCTCGTGAAAATATATGTTTAAGGGTTCAAATAGATAAGAATAAATATTTAAAAACTCAATTGATTGCAATAAAATTATAGAAATTTGGATGATTATTTCATTTTAGTTTTAGGATTTTTTTTTTATTTCGAAGCCAATCTAAAATCATTTTTGCACGTAACTAGTGTGATTTGTGATTTTTTTGCCTTTAGATATAGTTTCTTGTGGATTATGATACAGATTATCTAATTTGTCAAAATTACTATAAAGAGAAAAAAATGCAGAATGAAAAATAGAAAAGTTATTAGCAGATTAGAAAAGTGACATATATATAGTAAAATAATTTAAAAAATAAGATATGTGACAATTATTTATCTTTTTATGAAATTTAAAAAAAAAAAAATCCATAAAAAAAAATGAAGTTATATAATCTTTAGAAAGAAAAAAAAAATCAATTAGGTATTTAATGGGCTGGGCTTGGTACGAGTGAAAGTACTTGGATAAACAACAGGTCTAATCCAGCAAATCCAAAACCAAAATAGGGGTATTTTTGTCATAACACATACGATCGTTAAACCCCAGTTCGCTCTGGGAGGGTTTTGAGCACCGGGGCTTATTGATTAATAGAATTTCTTTTCATTTCTCCATCACTTTCTCGCGTTTTCTCAGCAACCAAACGGGGGTGAGGAGCTAATCCTTTTTTTCCTTAAAACCAGATAATGCAGTCGTTTATTGGTGGGAGCATCCGATTAGGTCAAAGACAAGGTTTTTACAGCTGGAGTTGTGCTCATTTCAAAGCCACAACCAGAGCTTATCTGCCTAATAATACTAGCAGCAGCGTAGTTCATGGAACCAAAAATTCAATCAATTCTTCCAAGAATCAGCTCCTGCAATTTCTAGGAGTATGGGTTTTTCTTTCTTTGCTTTAAGTTTTTGGGTTTTTTTTTGTAAAGTATTATTTACTTTGTTTTCCGTAAGTGATTTTCTTGCCTCAATTTTTTTCCTTTTCTGCTTTTTAGTTAAGTATAATTTGACTATTAAAATGTTGCTAAGCTAAAATTTTCAAAGTCATGTTGCTTCTCATGTTTTTGTAAGTCTAATTTTGAGGTAAGCTTATGTTTTAAAGCTTGCAAATTGTTTTAGCAGACAAGATTTGGATCCCAAACAAAAGAATTGATGTTTCCCGGTCGTTCTGGCGGATGTTCGATTCCAGTTTTGTCTCAATTGGCTGCAATGATGTCTACTTCTTCTAGAAGATGTATGACAACAGCTGCCTCGACTACTCTGGATTCTTCTGAATCTGTCACTGATGTGCCTCCTCGAATTAAATTTAAGAGGCTTGATAAAACTTCCAGGCACATAATGCAGGAAAGTTTCTTTCTTCTTTGTCACTACGTTAATTTTTTTTTCCCCATTTTGAATCGTATGGATTATGTACATGCAGATTCTGGATAAGGAAGCTGTGGAGGAAGTGAAGGGGCAGAGGGAGATACCTGACATAAAGCCTGGCTACATTGTGCAACTCAAAGTGGTATGACATGTTTCTACAGAGGAGGTGTTATTACCTATGTTACACGGACTCTTCATTTTCCCTAAAGCACCCGTGTCTAACACCTAGGTCCGATACATGTTCGGACATGACTATGAGAGTATGATCCTCCAAATATATGAAAAAACTTAGAAAAAATTGAATGTGTCGGACACAAACCCGTATCCGACACTCACTTCCGAGTCTGGGTAACATAGGTTATTACTACATGTGATTGTTACATGGTTTTGAGCAGATTAAGTTAATTGGTGTACTGTTGGTGAGAGCAGGAAGTACCTGAAAACAAGCGACGTGTTTCAACCATAAAAGGCATTGTTATAGCTAGACGTAATGCTGGCCTAAATACTACATTCCGGATAAGGAGAATGGTAGCAGGAGTTGGGGTTGAATCTCTCTTCCCACTGTAAGTAACATTCAAGTTTATACTTTATATTTCTCCTAACTCAATTCAGGCCTCAAAAGCATGTTTTTTAAGACTTGATGTATCAACCTGGAAAGAAAACATGTTACTGTTTTGTTGGATGACCTGTAGGCAAAATTCAGTGAAGTTGCATCACTGGTCTCGTAATAATATTGAGTTTGACTTTATAGATGAAATACATATCATTGAGAAATATGGTCACATATTGAGACACAAAAATTACTAGAATCTGTATTGTGTGGATTAGGTTTTATGTTCTCAAACAAAAGGTTTCCACGAGAATTGTAACATTTCTTTTGGACTAATGAGATTGTACTTTAGTATATATGTTATTAAAGATATGAAGAAAAAAAAAATGTCTGTCACGTAACTCACTGTAAAAGTGTTTGCTTCGTTGTGTTTCCAAGAGCAACTCTCTTGTATGATTTGGCTGCTATTAAAGGTGTATCACAAAGTGTTAATAATGAAGGTTTCTTGTAGTTTACGCTGACATTCATTTTTCTAAAGTTTCATTTACATATTTGTTTTAAGCATGAGTGCCTCTAATCTAATAGTCCCAATAGTCTTTTCAGTCAAACCAAGTTTTGGCATAGGGTTTTTTTGTTCAACTTTATCGGTTCTAAGAGATTCTGTACTAAATATGGACATGCACAAAGCATCTTATCCAAACTAGAAACCAGCACCCCAGCACCTATTATCAGTAGTTTAATTTTAAGTGCATCCTTTTGTACTCCGATTCAGAGATAATAAGCCAGTGGGTTTGCGTTAGCTTCAGATGTATGAAATTTCATTCTTTCATAGTCAATTGTCAACAATGATAGAAACAGCCATAGCTTCCATGGATTTCTGTGATTCTTGGGCCTCTACAGGAGCTTCTAGTTGAAGATAACATTGGAATGACCTAGAAGAACAGTCTATTAGAGCACCTTTGGATGAAAGGCAATATCATTGAGAGGAAGAGGGAGAGAATGAGAGTATTCATATTGATAGGGAAAAAGGCTTCTCACATGAAAATGTGTCCTCTTCATGTGTCAGACAGAGCTACCTGTTAATACTGAGATAGTGTTATCTGAGCAGTCAATGATTGTTGTTAACTTCCTAGGTTATAGGTGTGCGACAAGAATGGTTTCTTATAAATAAAATTCACAAAAAGGATTGCCCTTTGGGTGGCAGTTGAACTTAGGTGTGTATCATGTCATCTCATGTCCTTTGCCTTTCATGCAGTATCAATCATCCAGTTTAGGCCTTTATTTTTCTCTGCAATCATGGCTCCCTAGCCACATTTCATACAGGCCCAAGCATGAAAATGTTAAAGGCGGTGCCTTGATTGTAGTGTTTACATATATTTGTATATTTGACTCATTCCAACCGTTGTGACATCCTTACCATGATGGATGAGAACTGTGGGGCCAGTACCTAGTTTGTCACATGGATTAATGGAGCTCTGCTGTGAGTCTGTGCACGAGAGGTTGAAGTTTTTCATTCTATTAGTATTTTTGTTCCTGGAAGTACAACTATTTTAGTGCACTCAGTACAATTAAAGTTCAAAATTGCTTGATTATTTGTCCGATGGTCTTCCGTGCGTCTTCTTTTTCTTTTTCTAATTTTCATTCATTGGATGACTACAGTTTAACTAACAAAGGCTTTAATTATTTATAAAAAAAGAAAAGGCTTTAATCCACTAATTTGGGTTCAGCTATGAGAATCATTTCTGGTTTATGGCCAAATAAAATGGCCACTATCTCTTTTTGGCTTTCATCTTTTTGTTGTAGCAACTTCATTAATCTTGTTGTTCTTTTTACTAGTGTGCTTGTTTATCACAATCGATAACCAAGAATTTTAGGTGATTTTTTGTGATTTCTCATAAGACCCTACATCCTAATAGTCTAATACCTGTGCTTTCTTTCTATTTTAAATGGTTGACCAGTGATTTGCTATGGAAAAAAAAAAAAGTTGAAAATATCTTTTAGTTGTTCTCATTGTCTGTTCAATTTGCTTATACCTATCTTTTACATATTGGCCAAATAAGAGTGGGTGGTGATGAATGACAGGTATTCCCCTAACATAAAGGAGATAAAGGTGCTGGACAAGAAAAAAGTGAGAAGAGCCAAGCTTTACTATCTCAGGAACAAGATGAATGCTCTTAGGTAATCTTTTAAAAAAGAAAAGCCTGCTTTAAGGTCAGTAAGAAATCAAACATTGAGAAAAATGGTGGGTTTCAAATTGTTTTGGCAGAGAAATTCCTCTAATTATCTTGTTTTCTCTTAATTTTTTTGCTTCTATTAAACAAAAATTCTGAATCCATCCATCTTGTAGCTGAAAACATAGCAAGCTCAAGCTGGTAAAAGTATACATGTATGCTTACAACTATGTACTTTTGTTGGATTGCTTGTATTGTTTTTCCTAAATTTTGCTTTTTATTCCTTTGATGATAAGGGTGTTATATTATAATAATAATAATAATAATAATAATTTGAGCATTAATGTGACTGTTGCTTGACTAGTCGAAAACTTACCTGTAGAAAATGTTTCTTTTAAGTAGAGCATGCTTGCATTTGAATATCATGTGAATCTCCTTGGAAGGAGACATTGCATTACATGTTATGCACATGTGCTCATGTACCTAAATGTGTTCATTAGTCGGATCAGTTAGGTCTGAATAGTAAAAAATTTATATATCCAAATCCGATCCGAGTTCGATCCATTGGATCTAAAACCTCGTTCTATTGTTCAGAATATATTAAAAAAATTATTTTTATATTAATATTTTTATATTTTATAATTAAATAGTAATTCAGACCGAACTAGGTCGGTTCAGATTATAAAAATCTTATCTCAAGTCCAACCAATTCTGACCTAATTTGGGCAAAGTTTATCGGACCAAACGAGTAACCCGGTTGGATCATTTTTACCATGATTCTTTTAGGGTTATATGTTGTTATGATGATAAGGGAGGTTAGGTGGAGTTTTGGTTCATGATGAAAAAGTTTTGAGTTGATTTTTCAATTAATTACTCAATCCCTGCATGGAAAAAATGTTTTTGTTTTTTTATTTAGATAGATAGATATGGATCATAAATGTAATAGGTAAATTGTTTCAAAACATTGAAGATTAACATTTCCAAGAATCCAACTCCCTTAATAAGAAAAATTATATTGTTAGAATTACCATTGTAAATCAAAGATTTGACTCGTGCCATTTATATTTGAGATTAAATTGAAATCTTTTATTATATTATGGATCAATATTGAATTTTATTATAATATTTTAATGTCATTGAATTTTATTTTTATATATTTAATTTTGTTGATTTTTAGATAAAAATAATAAAATTAATGAAAATTTACTACTTGCATTTAGATCTGGCAATTTTTGACACAATATGATTATAGGACACGAACATGATATGAAAAAAATAAGTAAAATATAACACGACACAAATAAGTAACATGAATGTGTCAAAAATTATGTAACATGAATTATTAACATATCAAAATTTATATAAATATATAATATTTTAAATACGAATATGATATGTAAAAATACACAAACATGATACGATACATGAGTTTATATATATATATATATATAATAAATAAAAAACAAAAACAAAAAGGTTAATAGACTGGTGACAAAGTATTAGATCATTCTAAAAGTAGTCAATTTTTTCTTTTCTTTTATAGTATGTGTTATATTTTGCAATTTTTTTGTTGTTGTTGTTGATTGGTTGATTAAGTGGAAACTTAGCCATTTCTCATGATTGCAACCCCATTAATATTTATACAACTATCAAATCATTTTATCTTTATTTTTCCACTAGGTTTTGTTTCCATGTATGCTGCTGACTACTGCCAAACCCATTATCCATAATCCAGATTTCTTTTTTTTTTTCTTTGGCCAGTGACATCAAGTAAATTTTGAAGAGTTTGTTTTCTAGATAAAGCCCACATATCATCTATTTAAGAGTAGAGGTGATCATGGGCCGGGCCGCGGCCGTTTTTTTTTCCTCTGCCCAGGTCCGGCCTTGGGTAGCCTAAGCCCGCCCGTTTAGATCCGAAATACTGTTCATTGGAATAAAAAAATATTTTTTTTAATTTTTTTTATAATTAAAATTAAATAAAATAATATTATTATAATAAAAATTACTGTTCCCAGGCCCGATACGGGCTGGACCTGCCGGGCCGGGCGGGCTGCCCGGCCCGTGAGCAGGTCTATTTAAGAGATAACGGTTCATGTTTTTTTTTATAATTTACCTTTTTTATAGATTGTCAATGAAATTTTTAAAATTTATAAATAAAATAAAAAATTATTAAGAATTTTTTATTGTATTAATATTTAAAATATTTTTTATTATATTTTATAAAAACATTCGTCATCTTATTAAACCTGTTAATGAAGTTTTTAAAATTCACTGAATATCAAACAAAGGATTTGAATTTTCTCTTCCTTGTACCTTTGCATATATAACCAAAACAAAAACAAAATCAAACTAAAAATAAAAAAAAAATGGTTAAAAAAAAAAAATTGAACTTTATCACTTTATTTAAATTTTATATTTTTATTGCATTCAAATAATCTTTTAATTTTTAATTTGCACTCAAATAAACTCTTAATTTTTAATTTGTACCTAAATAAATTTTTAATCTTTAATTTATATCTAAATAAATTCTTAACATAAATTAATATTTTATTAAAATAACAAATCAAAAAATAATAATTTATTTGAATACACTAAAAATATAAAACTTGTTTAAAAAAATAAAAACATTTTTAATATTTAATCAAATAGAATTCTAATATGGAATCGAACCCACCATATAATTAATGACTGCATGCCAATGAGAAAAAACTAAAAAAATAAAATAAAATAAATTATTAAATGAGTCGTGAACATACAAGAAAAACATAATGTGTGGGAGAGTTTAATTTTAAAAAGACTTCATTGTGAACAAGGTGGTAATCAATTTTACTTTAAAAAGTTGAGTTTTTTTTTTTTTTGTCATCTTAAATATTTTCTAGCAAGCATTTAATTTTGATTTATTTATATATTAGAAAAGAAAAACATATACTATATAATAATCCAACAAGTCTTAGAATGAACTTAGTAGCTCTAACATTCCATTTGATAAAAAAATTAAAAAGAAATTTGAATTGTATTCCTCAAATATCTATATCTATACTATTATAAAATGAGGGACTAAATTGGTGTAACGAGTTAAGTGTCACCAATTCAGTTGATAAAAGTATAAAACAGTCAAATTAAATAAAAAAACTAAATAAAGATAATCATATCTTTTAATATTTTTAATTAAAAAAAATATCTATTTATTTTTAAAAAACATCCAATCTTCTAAATAACTACCCACTTAAAAAACTATCAAATTTTAGTCACTTTTCTTAAAAAATTACTCACTTAAAAAGATTATCCATTTTTTATATTTAATTTTTAAACATAATTTATTTATTTTTTAAAAATATATTTTCACTCACAGAGTGAGTGTCGGAAATTCTAGTCTATACTTATTATAAAAAATTTTACTGAATTGATATCACGAGTCAAGTGACACTAATTCAATTAAAAAATTAGTTTAAAAATCAAATTATAAAATTAAAACACATATATTAATAAAGTTATATTAATAATTTATTTTATTCGAAAAAGTGAAAAAACTAACTTTACTTACTTTTTCTCTGTTTGAAAAACTAATATATATAGTTACTTAACTATTTCATTATTTTATTTTTTTTCTCATATTTTTTTTTTCATCCACATAATCAAGTGACATCAATTTAATAAAAAAAAATACAAAAAACCAAATAATTTATTATATCAAATAACATAACAAAGATATTAATATTTTTTTAACTTTTTATATAATTTTTATTTTGAAAAAAAATATCAACTTCTTCTTAAAATTTCTCATATATATAATATATAAACTATGGAATATACTTCATTTCATTCCCTCTTAACTTGAACTATCCGCAACCCTTAAAACTTGTATGATCATATCATATCTTCATTCCAAAATAAAATATAAAACTTCAAATTTGAGTTCAATTTGACTATGATCATACTTTTCGGCGAGAGTAAAGCTAAAAATATTATGAAAAGAAAGTCGAAATAATAAACTATATTAATGGGTCGAGTTCTAAATTAATGGAATCAAAGTAAAAATTATATTTATTAAAAAACTTTGGAGGGTCACGATCCTTGTCTATCTCTAAATTCGCTTATGTTTCTTAATATTTTTTAAATTTTGACACATTATATTTACATATTAATTTTTTTTTTATGTAAACAACTTTTAATAGTTTAATACTATTATTGTATTATTCAAAAAAAAAAATTCAACAAAGATTAATTCAATTGGTAAAACGAGAAATTGTGTTTTCTTATTAATCATAATTTGATTTTTGTAAAAGGTCGATGTAAAAAAATTCGCTTTCAGAACTTGATAATATATTTGATGTATTACAAAAATAAATAATAACATAAGATAAACAATTAATATAAGATATGATATAGTTAAGGAAGAAGTATATCATTATTGAAGTATTAGATTAATTCCAATAAAATATCTTATTAATTTATAAACATTAAATATTTATTAATTTACGTTTCTTTTACTACTCGTTTTTAATTGCATGGAACAGTAACTGGTTGGCGCGTAAAAAATGGAAAAAAAAAAAAAAAAAAGACAACTGATCAAGAAGGTGCCACGTAGCATCTACAACAGCTACTGTGGGACCCACTATTAGATGGCAAAATCTTAGTGGAAGTTGACCTTTTGTTGCAAACAACCAGATTTCAATCTCCAAATTTTTTTCTTTCTTTTGTAAAAAAAAAACAAAAAAAGAAAATTTCCAATTTTTTTTTCCTTCTTTGGCCAACATGAAAGAACCTCCAAACTTATTTCCTACTAAAATAAAAATAAATAAAAAAAGCATTAGAAGCTGGAAAATGGAAGAAATGATTATTAAATATTTATTTTTGCGAGAGTCAATCAGTCACAGTCGGTTTGCTGATGCCCTGAGCCATTTAAACGCTTCTCTTTGACGAAAGAACTCCCTCTCCAATCTCCATCCATCACCCTTTCTTTCCTGGTTTTTTTTTCTTTGCAACCACGACTTCGGTTTTTGTTTTCTTTATTTTCCAATAAACATTTTGGATTTTAATTATATAAACAGAGAGAGAGAGAGAATTTGGAAATTTCTTTAAAATTTGATTTTTTTTTTGTTTGTTTGTTGGGGTGGTGTTTGAAAAGACAAGAATGCCGCAGGACACAACGTCACAACAAGAACAGGATGATTCCGATGCTGAGTTCGTGGAGATTGATCCTACGGGTCGTTACGGTCGGGTTAGTTCATTTCATTTCCTTTTTTTTTTCTTCTATTTTTGGTTTGCAGTTTGATTTAAATGAAGTTGACCATTTTAAGAATAAAGTTTGTTTATTCTATATTTGATGTTAATTGGCATTTGGGTTAATCTTAATTGATGTTACCTTTAATGGGTTATTTCCATTGGTTATTGCAGTACAAGGAGGTTTTAGGAAGAGGGGCTTTCAAAAAAGTGTATCCTTTTATTTCCCTCTTTTCATAGTTGTATTAGTTTGTATATGAATGCATTTTGAGGCTTAATTTGTAAGTAGAGGCTTTTGTTGAATCCTTGATCAAGTTGTGTGAACTTAGATACAGAGCATTTGATGAACTGGAAGGTATAGAAGTAGCATGGAATCAGGTTAAGGTCACAGATCTATTGCGTAATTCTGAAGATTTGGAGCGACTTTATTCAGAAGTTCATTTGCTTAAAACTTTGAAGCACAAGAGTATAATTAAATTTTACAATTCGTGGGTTGATACCAAAAATGAAAATATCAACTTCATCACTGAGATTTTCACTTCAGGAACATTGCGACAGTAAGTTTTCCATGTTCAGATTTGTGTTTTTTCTTATGTGTTTAAAGTTTTGTATTTCGTTTTGGTTTTATTGAACAGTTTATGTTTGATTGTGTAGGTATCGAAAGAAGCATAAACATGTTGATTTGAGGGCATTGAAGAAATGGTCTAGGCAGATCTTGGAGGGTCTTCTGTATCTTCATAGTCACGACCCCCCAGTGATTCACAGGGATCTGAAATGTGATAACATATTTGTCAATGGCAACCAAGGTGAGGTGAAGATTGGCGATCTAGGTTTGGCTGCTATTCTTCGCCAGGCTCGTTCAGCACATAGTGTTATTGGTAGGGATCAAGTCCTCAATAACTGTCAATATTACAAGTACAAGATTTGGAACCATCACAGATTCTGAATACAAATAATAAAGCGATTGTTAATGTGATGTAGGTACACCGGAGTTTATGGCACCGGAATTCTATGAGGAGGAATACAATGAGCTTGTAGATATTTATGCTTTCGGCATGTGTTTGCTGGAGTTAGTAACCTTTGAGTATCCATATGTTGAATGTGCTAATGCAGCTCAAATATTCAAGAAAGTGACATCAGTAAGGCATTCATGATCTTTCCCATTTTTAAATGTTTATGGATTGGCTACTTTTTACTCTCTGCCTTGCTTATCACCTTATGTTGATTGGTTGTAATCCATGGGTACATCTTTTGTCGAAGAAGTTTAGGCATAATCCAATAACAGGTTCCTGAAAAATGTTGATTCCCTTAGAATATTAGTTTGTCATACTCTGAATAGAAGTTCATCCTTGTATGTTACCAAGGAAAGGAATTAAAACCTAGACCTTGCTTGTGCTTATTCACTAAATAAGGCATGCCTTGAAATGGCCTAGCTTGTTAACATTGTAACTTTCGAGACTAGATTGAAAGCCTAAATGCTTTGTGTAACCTTTACATTCTTTATATATTTTCCTTTACTAAGAATGTGAAGATGTTATAAACAAGCAAGAAATTTCGCTACATTCCATAAAAAAAAACAAAGAAATTTGGCCACATTTCTTGAAATGATGAATGAGTTTGGTATGAATCATCATGTCGACTGGAAATCATATTATTTTCTGAAGCAATTTGAATTTCCATTCCTCATTAAATTGAGAGGTTGTTGACCAGCTTAGGTGCAGTGATTATTTTTGCACTGACTTTTCACTGGTCAAGTGAACCTTGGTTTATTCAGAATGCAAGCTATCCGAACTAAGTTTTAGTAACTCAGAGTTGGGGCAGTGTGTGGTGATTTCATTGATTATGTTTAGGGGTTAATCCGTATCAATAAAATTTTGAAATTTGTTCACTTAAAGTTTATCAATGTCCATGATCTGTTACTTTTTCTCTTTGACCTGAACCAGCTGAATGTCTTTCCTAATTTTATCTCCTTCCACACTTCAATCCCTTGATTTACTTAATGTATGTTTTCCCTCTTCACTGCTGAGCCACTGTTGCCCCTGACATCTATTTAATTGAATTGACTAGCCTATTGAAGTTGAATATTTCAGCTTGTTGGCTTTGCTATAGTATCTGAATATTTATAATCCTGTTTGGTAAGCGAAAATCACTGAGGTCAGGTAGTAGAGATTTAGCTGAATTGGTCCCTATGTTGCTCCAACTCTTCATTTTTCTTGAAGTACCCGTGTCGAACACATATTCGGACATGGGTATGGGGATATGATCCTCCAAGGACCTTCCAAATACATGGAAAAACTTCGAAAAAATTGAACATACCCGTGTCAGACACATATCCGTATCCGACATTCACACCCGAGTCCAAGTAACATAGGAATTGGATGGGCTCAAGCTTCAGTATGTATGTGTTCTACCTGAACTTTATGCATAGGGTCTACGCTAGATAGACGCGTGCTTTTGAGCCCTATGCCAACTTTTTCTATTTTTCCATTTGATTAAGTTTATTAAAAGGATGAGGAGTACTGATGAGCCTGGTTAAATAGGAAAGATGCAGACCTGGGGCATCCTCGGACTAAAATATATACCCTGCTTCTCTATGGGAAATAATTAAATTGATAATAAACAATCAAATAAATCTTAGACCTGTCTGTCTGCCATTATCAACTTGTATTTAGTTTTCTGTGTATTGAATCGAACCAAATTGGATTATCAAAATTTGCTATGGTAGAATTAATGTCTTGAAATTGGAATAGTTGCTTGGTGCTTGAAATTTTAGATAATGTAGCTGTTTCAATGTATTAACTAAATTTGTGGATAATGCATCAAATGCTTCTTGATTTTCATGGTTCTTTCCTTCCTTGGGCAGGGAATAAAGCCAGCATCATTGGCCAAAGTGACTGATCCGGGAGTCAGGTTATTTATTGAAAAATGTACTGCTAAAGTCTCTGAACGGTTGTCTGCGAAGGAACTTTTAGGGGATCCATTTCTCCAACCTGATGAGGAAAATGAAAGTGTAGGTCGTTCTTTACGACCTAAAGCCCAACCTTCAGGTAGAATTCAGGAGCTTTTTTGGAGCTTGAAGGCTTTGAGTATTTTGGGACTCACATTTTCACATGATAAAATGCAGATAGCAGTTCTGATCAGACCAATTTCAGGGGAAATACCAAGGATCTTCAATCTGAGACGAGCATAGATGTCAAAGTGCAAGGTCAGAGGAAAGACCTTAACACAATGTTTCTGAAACTAAGGATAGCAGATTCCACAGGTCTCTCTCTCTCTCTCTCTCTCTCTCTCTCATATGTTCATACATTTGCCTGCTTTTCTTCACAGTTCTTTCTCCTTTCACCATAGGAAATATTTGATCCATTAGCATTCATAATTGTTTTTCTTATGGAAAATTGAAATGCTTCCACATGGTCCTAGGTTATATTCGCAACATCCACTTCCCATTTGATATTGAAGCAGATACAGCAACTGATGTTGCTAGTGAAATGGTTGAGGAGTTGGACTTAACAGATCAAGATGTTCCAACAATTGCTGAAATGATTGAATCTGAAATCCGGTCCCTTATTCCTGATTGGGTTCCAAAAGAAACTCCTACTGATAGTTTTGGAGAAATTGCAAATTCTGGTAACTATATCTCTGAAAATAAGGGTGATGGATCTCCATTGGCTTATGACCCAACCTCATCTCCAGGTAGTCTTTCACTGGAGAGATTGCCATCAGGTCGAAGATACTGGTCTGACTCACCCAAGGCGGCTGGTGGAAACTCTCCAGCCAGGATTGGCGTTTCAAACATGGCTTCTCAGGTGGATTTGTTAAGAACTGCAGATAGCTTGGCTGAACTTGATGAACGATCTCATGATAGCTATGAAAGTGGAGGTAAAATAAACAGTGGTACCTCACTTGAACGACCGGAGAATGAGTTCACACATCACAATGGCAGAGACGATGATGGTCAGGGGAAAGATGGAAGCGGAACTGCTGACATGCACATGCAATTAAGTCCATCTGGGAAAAATCTACATGACGATAATGGAACATGTTCATCAGTAGAGAACTGTAAGCTATTAAAGGATACCGAATCAGGAGTGAAGGTAATAACAGACAGACTCGAGTCTCTGCTGGTAAAGCAGCAAATGGAGGTAGATGAGCTAAAGAAGAAGCACAGATTAGCCATATCAGACCTTCTGAAGGAACTTTCTCCAGAAATCCGTGAAAAGGTTTTGGATACATGTAAGATGAAGATTCCAGAATATACTATTCAAAATGAGACAAACCGATAAATGTGCATCTGACATACCTAGGCTTCTACATGGAATTTGAATTCATTTCTAGTCTCTCCAACGTTGCAGTTTGATATTAGTCCAGTTATGTTCATACTTGAATATCGAATTTCGCCGAAAAGATAACTTAATACATCGTTAGAAGGGATGATGATACTAATAGATACTCCAGTACTGCTTAAAGGATCTTTCATTTTGTTGGTAAAGTTGGACAATCTGTGTTGGTAGCTGATAAATCTGCAGGAGTGCCTGATATTGGATATTCAGCAGTGAGACATGATCGACAATGCTTTGTAATTATAATGGCAACCCATGTTGGGCTAAAAGGAAAGGAGGATTAAACAGAAACCTTGGTTTCCACAAATTGCATGGGGTTATTTAGGTGAGGCATTGTTCCTGCAAGTTATGTACCTATGTAATATAATTTTGCACATGTCTATCATCCATACACAAGTTTTGCCTTTTTTCTTTGTTTTTTTCTAAAATCTGTTTTACTTTGATATTTCTTTCAAAAACTTCCATGGGAGCTTATACCTGTACATATGATTCTATTGTTTTCTCCAGCTACTTGAATCTGTCAGCTTCAAATTGCTGTCTGTCAAGGCTATTGACTTTTATTGATATGGTTTTTTGGAAATGTGGCTTGTGTAATCCAAAAATTTATAATAATATGAGTTAAATGATGAATTTCTTTATAATATATATATATATATATATGACTTATACAGGATGATTGATTGTTCATCAAATCTATGTTCTTCAGATTCTACAATTTTTTTGAAACATGTGTCTGATACGACGTATATCAGAGGACATGGGTATGAGGATATGATTCTCTAAAGATTTTTCAAATACATGAAATTTTTTTAAAAAATATTGAACATATCCGTGTCGGACACGTACTTATATTCGACACTTACATCCGAATTCGAATAACAAAGCATCGAATATATAAAATGACTTACTATTAACTGCCGTGAAATATCTAATACTAAATTGAAATGAATTTTAATTTTTTTTTAGTCCTTAATTGCTTAGTAGCTTTTTTATAAAATGTGTTTATAAATTAATATTTCTTAATTAATGACTAAAAAATTAGGTTTCAAATTTTTTAACTTTTTAATAATTAATTCATTGTGTGTCTTAATGAATGACTAAATTCTCTTATGTTATGTTTGAAAATGTGAATTTGAAAATTTTGAATTTGGATTTGGATTTCATTTGCTATATAAATTGTGAGAATGAAATGCATACATTATATATAAATTAGTTAAGATTCAATATGATCATATATTTGAAAGGTATAAAAACATTAATTTCAATTTCACAAATAGCTATAAGTATTTCAAATTCACCTTTAAATAGGCATCTAACAAATCCATGGATTTGAAAAATAATCGTTAATGTTACATTTAGATGTGTTTTATTACACAATTTGCATTATTTTTGAAATCTTTGAAATTCAAGTTTCTAAGTACAACCTTATATAATTTTTAAATTATGAATTAATTGAGTAATAATTGGTTGTTGAAAGGATTTATATGTCAAATTTTTTTTCTTTTCTAACTTTAATGATTTTAAATTTGATTTATTAAATTTTGGTTAATTTTAGTATATTGTTTCCTATAAAAAAAAAAAAAAGTCCTATTTTAGACAAAATTGATATAATTTTTATTTTTTTCATGACATACATATATATTTTTTACTTCCATATATTTCATATCTGATTTGAGAAAAAAAAAATTCAAAAATCATGCACCGGCCATCAAAGCTATGTTTCTTAACTTATTTGAAAGAGAGATATTTTCTTGATTAGTTTTCTTTAAATTTACACTTTAAATTTTAATTCTCCCAAATAAGAGTGAATTAAGCAAAAGCCTTGACCCTTGAGTTGTTAAGTATTCTTTTTTTCTTTTTATTCAATTTATAGTTATGTTGCTTCACTTCTAATTTCCTTCTACTATAAGTTAATTATTGAAAGATATATATATATATATATATATATATATATATATATATATATCATATAAATCACTTATTTTCATTTTATCTTTTTTTTTTCTAAATTTGTCCGAGGGTCAGACTGTCCCTTCGACCTGTATTAGGTTGGATCTGAACATAAGTTTTTCTAATTCGAGTCGATCCGAATTATTGTTTATAAATAAAAAATATTTTTATAATTAAAAATACTTTTTTTAATATTTTTTTAATAATAAAACGAGTTTTCGAACCAATTCGAACTCAATCCAACCTAAATTTGAGTAAGAAAAATAAAAAATTTCGAATCACGATGTACCCAACCAATGGATAGGTCTATTTCTTCCCCCACCAACAATGGAAAACTTTGATATATTTTATAGATCAGCAAATATATAAACCAAAAAAGATGAAGGCAATGGTAGTTGATCTACACCTACACTTTTACGTTTGTCAAGGCAAAGCAGGCAATGAATGCATGGTAGAATGGTCCCTATAACAGCAAATTACAAATTAACCCTATAGCTCTAAACTGCAAAGTAAAAAACCCCATCAAATAATTCTAATTTGTTTTTAATACCTTAAAAGGTATTTTTCAAATTTTATCTTCTTCTAATTTTTTTTCTTTGAATAATCTTAAAAACGCATTTTTCACATCAATTTGATGCATTTGGTATTTTATTTTTGAAGTGTTTTTACAAGAATCGAACCCAACCTAATAAAGAGAACTCATTTCTAAACTTATCCAAGATTCGAATTACTTGTTTGGTCTAATGGATTCAATCCGAATTGAGTTGAGTCTAGGATAAAATATTTTTGATTGGTCCGGATTATTATTTAACTAATAAAAATTATTTTATTTAAATTTAATTATAAAAATATATAAATATTAATATAAAATATTTTTTTAATATTATTTTTTAATCTAACGAGCCGAGTCAAACCTTGGACAAATAATTTTTTTTTTTTTGCTATCCAATCAAACTTGACCTATAAACAATTCTATTCATTCCTATCAACTGAACTAAACTTTTTATGGTGTAAATTATTTTAGATCTTTTGAAATATTGTAATTAAAGTACTTCCCCCTTAATCTTATATACAGTTAATTAATTAGATTCTAAATAAATATAAAATCTTTTAAAATTGCATTTAGTTTTTCTTTAATAACACAGCATCTTTTTTGGATAATTTTAATAACACAGCTTCATTAGCCACAAAAGCAGATAAAGGCAGCAGAAAGCTTGGCTAGCTACATATATAGCAGTATGGGGGAGGCGAGAGGCAAAGCCTAAGGCCATTTAAAGGCTTTCCGCCTTTCTAGGTTTCTCCTTCACTTAAAGGCTGATCCTATTGTTGTTATTTTATTTACTTTTTGGTTCCAATAATGTGTTAAATGTACTCTTGGGCTGCAAATTGCTCCTTAAACTTTGTTGTTCTTGTCCTTATTTTTAGCTACAATTTTTTCTTGCAGTTGCTTTCAGCTTGAATGAGTAATTAATCATAGGAAAAACCCTTTTCCATTTTCGTTTATATTTTATGAGCTTTCACTGGAAAAACCTGACAATCTGCTAACACTTGACTACTGTAATTCTTTTTTTCATATTGTTTAGTTGGCATTGCTCTCTTTTAACCTGTTAGTATAAGCCCTTTTTTTTTTTTGTCTTTCTTCTCAATTTCCAAGTTCTTTGGCCATGAAGAATCCCATTGTCACAAATAAGAGTTTTCTTCTTCTGTTTTTCCTTGTTGGGTTGTTTGTTTTGTTCGAATGTCAAGATCAGAACCAGTTCTTGTCCATAGCACCAATGGTGAAGAAAGAGCAAGATGCCCTTTATTCTGCTATTCAAGGATTTGTGGGGAAGTGGTGGAATGGCTCGGATCTCTACCCAGACCCTTGCGGATGGACACCTATACAGGTTTATATTATATCATTTAGAGATATATCAATATATCCTCTCTTTTTTCCTGTTTCTGCCAATGTTATCAGGATTCGGTTACTAGTACGTGTCCGACACATTTTTTTCATATATTCAAATAATTATATTTTTATATGCATATTTGAATATGTATCAAATACAGATATCGGATATGGTCCATACGGATGATTTAGAGAAAATCAAGAATAGGTTTCTCCTGGTGTGTATATATATATATATATATATATATATATATATTGCACTGGTTTAACAGAAATTAAGGTCATGAACATCCATCTTGAAAAGTATTTATAATATGTGGTATTGAAATTTGAGTATTGAAATTTTGATTCAAAGGAATTATAATATGTGGTATTCAAGTTTTTGTCTTGGTAATTAAGTCTTGCATGCAACCAAATAAGAAACCATATGCAACCATGATGCTAACACATTTTTTGAAACAAGTCAAATTTTTTGTGACTATCTATGTATATAAATGTCAAGCATCTTCATTTATGTAAAATTAGGTACTTTTTTACTCAATCTTATTTTAATATAAGAAATTTTTTTTTTTTTTTTAATTTCAACAATCAAATGCAGGGAGTTTATTGTGATCTCTTTGATGGGTTTTGGCATGTCACTGTTTTAAACATTGGTCTAGTTTTTGACAACTCTCTGCAGTGTAGCCAGGATGCAAAGTTCACACATCACCTGTTTGAGCTTATTCACCTAAGATCACTCTCATTCTTCAATTGCTTTATTTTCTCACCTAGACAGAATAACCACATTACAATTCCTTCCTCAAACTGGGAAACACTCTCAAACAGCTTAGAATCCTTGGAGTTTAGATCAAATCCTGGTCTCATTGGTACAATTCCAACCTCAATTGGCTGCCTTAAAGAGCTTCAATCACTAGTGCTACTAGAAAATGGATTAACAGGAGAATTGCCTATAGAACTGGGCAGCTTGGTGAATTTGAGGCAACTTGTACTTGCTGGAAACCAGTTCACTGGTCAGACTCCACCAAGTTTGGGAGGGTTAACTGAGCTACTAATAATGGACTTAAGCAGGAACAATCTATCAGGGTCATTGCAGTGGAGTTTTGGGAGAAATTTCACTTCACTCCTAAAACTGGACTTAAGCAGCAATAAGTTTGAGGGAAAGTTACCTAAAGAAATTGGAAGCCTAAAGAATGTGACTCTATTGGACCTTGGCAGAAACAATTTCTCAGGTGGGTTGATTCAGTCATTTCAACAAATGGTTTCCTTAAAAGAGATGGTGCTATCAAACAACCCTCTTGGGGGTGACCTCATGGGAGTTCAATGGGGAAACTTGCAGAATTTGGAAATTTTGGATCTTTCAAATTTGGGTTTGACAGGTTTAATACCAGGGTCCATGGCAGAAATGAAAAGGTTAAGATATTTGGGACTTAATGAAAACAATCTGTCAGGAAATCTTTCTACAAAGCTTGCAAGTCTCCCTAGCCTTGGTGCTCTTTACATTAATGGAAACAATCTGACAGGGAAGCTTGAGTTCTCAGAAGGGTTTTATAAGAAAATGGGGAGGCGGTTCAGAGCATGGAACAATTCAGAGCTTTGCTATCAGGCTGAAATGGTGTCACCATCATCAAGCCATGTTCCTAATGGGGTTAAAGCTTGTTAACAAGAAAACCAATGCAGAGAAAAGTCCACACTACATTGAAAGAAAGAAAGAAGCAGTGCTTAATGTTTTTCAGCTATTCAAGCTGAAGAATATAAGTGGATTTTTTAGGGTTTTTTTAGTGTTTATTTTTTAGTCAATAGAGTTTTTAAACTTCAGTATTAAAATATTGTTGTGTAGTTTTTTATATGTATTACACGCGAATAATTTAGTCTTAATGAATGTTATTAATTTATAAATATATTTAGCAGAAAGCTCATGCAAAAAACTTGATCATAGACCGGACCAAACCAAGTTATGGATCAAATTTTTTCTTTTACCAAGTCTGACCCAAGTCAACTTATGAATCTGTTTTACTGTTCATAAATATTAAAATAAATTATATTAATATTATTTTTTTATAATTAAATTTAAATAAAAATAATTTTTTATTAAATGAATAATAATTCGAACCAAACCGAATCAATCTGAATTGAAAAAACCCGCCCAGCCCGACTCTGTTCACAGATCTATAGAACACATTGATCATTAGATTTTTTAGACAGAATTATTTCCTTGACAGAATGATGGAATTATTAAGCAAGAAGAACACACAACTTACATACAATAATTTAAGTAAACACTGATTCATTTCAAAACCAAGAATCTATATTTCATGTTCAACTTACAAGACTTGTGAAAACCTAATAAAGCTATCTTAATTTTGCGCTGACCCACACTCTTTTTCAGGAAAAAATAAATGGTACAGATGCAAAATTGTTGCAGACTCATGCAAATGCAGCGGCTTCACCAACACTGCTTAATACCGTATAAATAGCCTCTGAAATGATACTTTAGCTAATACCTTACAAATTGTCGTTTGTCATCTTCACTTCACTGCCTTCCATACGGTTTGCTTTCACTAAAAGTGTTTCTTGTTCCTTCAACTTTGCGCATTTTCGTTCTAAATTTCGATGCATTGCTGTCTATGTTCAGAACAACCTTGGGAGGGCATGAAAAGCAGAAGGAAGCAGCAATGGCCTGCTCAAAAACAACAGTTTCCATTTCTTGTTGGTCAGCTTAAAACGCCTAGTTATTTATAAATTTCATGACTGAACAATAATTCCATGTCAAGACATTCTATAACCAGTTAAAGATCCACTTAGATTCCAACACATTGCACAAACGCTTATGCAGAATTAGAGATCATACCTGCAGATCAAGGCGATGCACATTAAAGATATCTTTCATTGAGTGTGAATTGTATGCTAAAATGTAGGATCGATATGCATCTTTAGCTGACTTGTTTAGATAATAGTTGTTTGCCACCAATTTCTCCTGCATCATTCCAAGTAGACACTCTAAGCTCCTCCAAACTTTGTTATTTCAAGAAACTATATATTAAACAAAAAAGCAAAAGGTTACCACTTACCAGATGAGACTGCACATTCACCAGCTTCTTCTCATCAAACTCGTATTCCTTAACAGGAACTTTTGCTGTCTGTCATTAGAAATAAAGAGAAGAAAGAAACAAATTAGATCCTTTTGCTGTCTTTAACTGACTGACCACCAATTTCAGGCCGTCTTGTTTTTCATACTCCAACCCTTTGCAAAAGCATTTAAATCCTAATAACATCCTTTCAACCATGCACCAGAAATACAGCTTATTTCTCCCATTTTGAGAAGCTAAACATTTGATTGCTCAAAGTTTCTTAATGACAAGTGTCTTTACTCCCCACCCCCTTGCCCCTCCTTTCTTTCTCTCCAAGAAAAAGAAAAAGTCATTCAGCAGAAATAATGCACCTTTAGATAGTGAAGAAATTGCAGTTCCTCTGGGATCAGGAACAGAAGAGCATTTCCTTTTGCACCTTCCCCACGGGCAGTTCGACCAACCCTATGAATATATTCCTAAAAGCAACATTCTGAAGTAATCAACATGGATGGAAAAATAGCAAGATACAAGAATAGCAATATATATATAAAGAGCACGCACCTTAGGTTCGTCCGGAGGATCATACTGCACAATCCAATCCTACACAAAGAATGGAAAACAAAAATTCAGTCAAAATGATTCTTCCTCAAGTTTAAACCGATTGATGTAGTCAATGTACACCTATGTGCAATCATGTATTCAATTTTTGTTAAAGGGGGAAAAAACCTAAATGGTAGTCATTTAAGTTTAAACTGTAGTTCAGCTTCTATAAAGAATAGGTCAGTTGACCAAGCCATGTTCAAAATAAAGTTATTGAAAAGATTGCTTAAAATATGGTATAATTTACACCATAACAGAGTCCATCAAACCACACAGATGTTCACTTTGGCTCTACATGCATTTCTAGTTCTACCAACATAAAGTTCATCCAAGTATCCAGTGCCAGTCTACTTGCAAACAACTATGAAATTGGCATGTATTGACATTTTGATATAGGAAAAATAGAAAGAAAAAAAAATCATAAATGGAAATAAACATAGCCAACAGCAGCCCTGGAATGCAGTGTAAGCAAAATCGTAAAGCGAAACCTAACCAGATCACAGAAAACTTATGGACTTCATCGAGACTATCATTGTCTTTCTAAAGTAGCATGAATTTCCTCATTTTGCACAAGATGCCAATTCATTGTGCATTTTCATATATAATTGATCATACCAATTAAAGATAAGGAAAATGCATGTTAAGAATGCTTGAACTTGGACCACAAATATACTAATTATGGTACCAATGTTCCAAAAATGAGCAGTAAATCATAAATAACTGGCACCAGCACCACAGGCAACCCAGTTAAACAAGAAACATACCACAGCAGGAATATCAAGTCCACGAGCAGCAACATCAGTACAAAGCAAAATGCCCTTTTCTGCTTTGCAGAAGTCAAAGAAGGTAGTGGTTCGCTTTTGCTGCTTCTGCTTTCCATGGATATCAAGGCAATCCACATGAATATATCTAAGAAGTTCTCCATGAAACTTGACTGAGTTGCATGAAGAGAAAAAGACCATCACTTTCTTGGACAGGTTCCTCTTCAAAAACGAATACAAAAGGAGAAATCTCTGGGAACTATGCACAACACAATAGCCTTGCTGCAGCCCTTCATTTGTGACCTACAATGATGACAGTGTCTTGTGAAGTCAAAGGATGGATTGTATCTATAGATTAAATTCCAACCATGTGCCTACCTTCTTTCTCCCATCATCTACATCAATATATATAGGAGTTGTCTGAAATGACAAGCGAGCAAGGTCCTCAACCTGCAGATTTAGGGAAAGTCACAATAAACATCACATGAATAAACCCAGAATTTCACTCCAAAAAGAGAAGGAAGAAAGTTTTAAGAGAAAATAAACTTGCCAAATAATTTTCTGAAGAAAGTAGCGTACACGTGATTACCAATAAACCTTAAGTGAGGGAAAAATGGTAAAGAAACACGAGAGTGAAGGGCAAACCTTCTTAGTCTGGGTAGCTGAAAATAGAGCTGTTTGCCTGTTTTGCTGCACATCAAATAGGGATTTAGTAAGCTATAAACACCTTAAAAGTTACTACTCTAAGATTTGTGTATAACTGCAAACTGAAACATATACATAAAGCTTCTACTGGAGGAGCAAGAGCAAGATTCAAGCAAGAGGCATTGATCTTGGTCTAAAGTTATGTAATAATCAGCAATGTCCTAGCATCATTTGTCACCACGGAGTGGTGGAATGCACTATTCTCTAGTGAGCTTACTAACATTTTCAAAACAATTTATTCCTCTAGGTTGTAATTACAACCAAAAATACATAAGCAACTGAGCTTACTAACATTTTCAAAAAGCAAAGTCTGTTAATTCCAGATATTTTTTTACCCTTCTACAACATATATCCTAACATTCAACTTAAAGAGTACTAGTATACCCCTTTCATTTAAATGATTAATGAACATTAGACTAATTATTTTGGCTACCCGCTACCCTACACTTAATTTTCAAGAAAAGCCCTTGGGACAATTACATGAGACACAAGTAACTTCATAATCAACAATATAAATGGCCAAGCAGATTCGCATTATTTAAGAAGCTCGATGCTTTGCTTCATCATTGTGCAACATAATTTATTAGAAAGAAGTCTATTTCTCTTTGAATAAAGACACATCAGAAGTTGACAAAACCTAGTCAATGCAAGACAATTCAAACTTGTTCGTAAGTCAGTTGACCAACTGAACCTAGCTCTTCAGAAAGCTAAGCTTTTTAATCCTAGTCACGTACTATGAAGCACACACGGACACGTAATATGGGTACGACACGACACGGATACTGCGACACGGTAATTTTTAAAAAGTAAGGACACAGATAAGGCAGGATACGACAATAAAAAAATATTTTTTATATATTTTTATGTAAAAATATTTAATATAAATAAGATTCAAAATGAAATTTTAGTTTATGCCCATCTTAAATAATTAAATTAAGCCCAATCTTAAAATTTTAAAAGTCCATTACCCATATTATTTTTACCAAATATTAAAATTACATATAGTAATTAAGTAATTAAGTGTTCACTCTTTTAAAATAAAAAGTCTTTGTTTTTTTTGGATCCATTCTTCATGGTTTATTGTTTATTCATGGCCCAACGCTATAACTAAAGAAAACACATAATAGTAACTAAAAGAAAGGCCCAATTAGCTATCATGTGATAACCAAGGAAAGCACATAAAGCAAAAAGGCAATTATCATAAAAAAATTAAATAAAAAAATAAAGCAAAAAGGCAACAGATAAGAAGAAAGAATATTTTACGCAACTCTCCGTCTTCTGTTTTCACCTTTTATCATCTCTTTCATCTTTCATTTTTGTCCAACCTTCAGCATCTCAAGAAATTATAAAGCGACGTTTGAATCTAAATATGAAATTTATTGGTTGTTTAGTTTTGTAATTTAATTGGGATGGGTATTCTTCCTCTCTTCCTTGTTTTCCTCTCTTATCCTTGTTTGATTGATTTTTCTTTGGGTTTTACAGTTCTCTGTTAAAATTTTAAGAAAAAAATCATCTCTTCGGTGAGCATTGGTGTCATCGCCGTGTCGGAGCGTGTCAAGACCGTGTCCGTTTCCTTTCTTTTTTGGCGTATTAATGGGTGTCTGATACGTATTCCGCCGTGTCGGCGGCGTGTCCGTATAGGACACCGGTACGAGAAGGAGATTGCTGTATCCGTGCTTCACAGGTCACCTACTATTTCACACTATGTTACTCGGACTCGGGTGTGAGTGTGGACACGGGTATGTTCAATTTTTTCCAAGATTTCCATGTATTTGAAGGGTCCTTGGAGGATCATATCTCCATACCCATGTCTGAATATGCGTCGGACACGAGTGTCGGACCAAGAAAAATAAAGAGTCGGAGCAACATAGATTTCACAAAATATATTCTAACATTCAATCTAAAGGGATATACCTTTACGAAATCAATAAAGAATGTTACTACCACTAATTTGGTTTCCATCCATTTCATTTTCAGAAGTTCTAGAGATGAATTAAATGACATAATCCAAAATCATATATTCCTGACGTAACAATATTAAATGGCTAAAAGATTCACCTTAGGAAGATACTTGATAATTTGCTTCATTTCTTCCTCAAAATTCGCTTCCAATATCCTGTCAGCTTCATCAATTATGAGACACTGCAAATTCACATAATTTAAAAAAAAAATTAAATTCACATGATGTATAACTATAAGTCTGAATAATTATAAGGACTATTTAAATTTGTCATGGAGCAGAGGGCCTTCAAGTTATCTGCATGAAGCAGCTGTAAACCTATGCATCTCTAAACAGGTTTATGAGTTAATAGAAATAATAATTGACTAGAACTACTTCCACTATATCACATTGATTAGAGAGCACAGCATAAACATTTTACCAGCTAGTATAATCAAATCATAATACCAAAAATTCTTCTACCAACAACATGCATTATGAATTCATATTTAAAACAAAGATCACCACTTGCTCATCCAGTTATCCTTTAAAAAATGCAATAATGCAAATTTTAGTTGGTCTTTCATCAAAAGTTTGATCATTTACATAAAAATACAAAATAATTTGAGGCCCATCTGTCATTGGTGAAACTACATTCCAACCAAGGTAATTTCTGGTAGGTTTACCAAGTAAACCACAACCTCTGTATTAGGGAATATACAGCACAATTTGGTTTGTTTTCATGAGCTAAAGAACATAATAGTTGTATGTTGATTTCCAGTTATGTCACCTATCAGTTGCATCTAATGAAAGTAGTATATTTAAGAGACAACATACTTCTAAGTAATAAAAGTGACTTCCTGAAAATACCAAATACTCGGTGTATTACTTCTGGTTTATAATACAGTCTTAAAATAGGTATGAACAATCAACCACATAAGAACTTAAAATCAAGGAAATTGAGTTTAAGTGAAATACAATATACATCTAAACCAAATGACCATACAAACTACCATATTAACCAAAAAAATGAATCATATTACAGAAGAAGTTCAGAAATGTTAATGTTACCTTCAAATTTTTATAAATGAATCCCTTTGTATTTTGAAGATGGTCAAGTAGCCGACCAGGAGTAGCCACTAACAAATTTACTCCCTTCACAATCCGCTCTGCTTCTCCTCTTCTGGCTGAACCACCAATAACCAATCCAAGGGTCTGAGAGTGGTATTTGAGAAGATCCTTTGCTACTGCGTGAGTCTGAAACATTTGAAGGTTCCATTGCTTAGTAATGAATGAAAATTTTGAAATATTAAAGGTATAATATATAGCCAAAACTAAAATCAACTGAAATTGATTTTGTTGACTTTAAAAGAGAAAAATAAACTAAAAATAAATCCTTTGTTTTAAGATTTTTATTCCTATATCAAGAGTTTAGGTTGCAGATAGTATCATGTTATTAAGAAAAGCAGCAGAACCATCAAAACCATAAGAAATTACCAATATTTAACAATAAGAAATTACCAATATTTATACCACAAAAACAACCAATCGAAATCCATAATATTTTAACTGTAAACATCTGCCAAATAAGTGATTTATCAACTTATTGTCCATAACTCAATACTGCATATCTACTAAGAAAAAAGGTCAGCTGCATCTTCTTTTTTTCTCGAGAACTTATTTTCATCTATGCTCTTTTCTTTTTTCTTTGAAGTGCTAAATTAATTCACAATGCAATTAGCACCTTAACTTTGTTAATACATTGACAAAATGCTACAAATGCAACAAGGTGCTCTGACATCAACCTATATGCTGTTTCAAATTAAGATTAAATTCATATAGAATTATAATATGTTCATAGACAAAAGCATCTTTAGATTTTCAAAGGATGTACCTCTCACTCAAAACACTTGGTATTTGCAATAGGAAGCATGGTCAGCTTTTAACTAAGTTACTTTCCAGAATTGGACAGATTTCATTATTGCACTGATGAAAAGTCTATTGAAATTAGAGGAAAAGGAAAAAAAAAAAGTTTTAACCCAGAGAAAAATGTTGATAGCAACAACAATGAAACAACAAGCGTTTCATATCCAAAAGAAAAAGGGTTTCAAATCTTTACCTGAATGGCAAGCTCCCTTGTAGGACAAATGACAATAACACCTGTTCCATTGCGAGGAGTGAATCGAACATTAAATAACAACTCAACAGCAGGTACCAAGAAGGCAAGGGTTTTCCCAGATCCCGTCCTTGCAGCCCCAAGAACATCTTTGCCAATCATAAGTGGTGGAATTGCTCTGGCTTGAATCTGCATTTTTAGTTTGACAGATCAATTTAGAAAATTGTAAGTCTTACATAATTAACCACATGAAAATAAAAATAACACTATATACTTCTAACACCAGCATAATGTATAGCCCAAAAACTATCAAATTTACGATCAAAGTATATTTCTTCCATGTACAAAACAAGAGGTAGACTTTTACTTTCAGGGTAAAATAGATATCAGGAAATTTTAGCATTGCATCCAATGTCAGAAAATATTATTAATGGATGCCTTTTTCTTTTTCGACTCATTGGCCTATAGTTAAATCTACACAGAACAATAACAGATATTCAATTGCCCCCTTTAGAAAATTTTCCACTATATTCCAAGGCATGTTATGGAATCCTGTGTCATTGAACTCTGAATTGAACTAAACCAACTATAAAACAGACATATAAAAAACCAAACAATTGAATTCGATACAAAAATTATACAAATAATTCAACTAAAAAAAAGGATACCTGAGTCATATACTGAAAACCCATGTCTTTAATAGCCTTAAAAGTAGGCTCAGACAATCCCAAAGTCTCAAATGACTCAGTGCTCATTATCCCACTTCCTCCACTCTTGATTTTCTCCTTTATCTCTTCCTTCTCTCCTTCTTTTTCTTCTTCTTCATTGGTTTCATCTTCCTCTTGTTTCTCATCATCTTCACTCTTCATCTTCTTATTTTTCTTCTTCTTTTTCTCCTCAATTTCAACTTCTCTCGCTTCTGCTTCATCTTCCTCGTGTTTCTCTTCTTCACATTCTTCTTCTTTTTCTCCTTCTCTGCCAATGTTGTTATCAGGGTTTTGGTGCTCTGATTTCTTAGCTCTGTTTCGCTTCCTTTTCTTCTTACTCTCTTCTAAAGAGGGAGACTTAGGGTTTTTCTCTTCCGCCACCGCCATTGCTGATGAACCCCTACTAAAACTAGCTAAAATAATGTTCAAATTCTAGCTTAGGGTTTAGCCTGTTTTCTACGATTTTAATCCTTAAACCCTAATCTATTGAGTTTATAGTAAGTTAGTTGTGAACTGAGTCGTCTATTGAATTTATAATAAGGTAAGTCTCGTTTAGCATTTTTTTCTTCCATAAATTTTGAAGTTAAAAATTAATTTTTTTTAAATATAATATTAAATAAATAAATAAAATTAAATTTTTACGATTAAAATCATAATTTTAAAAATTAAATTAAAAAATCAAAATTTTGAATTTTAAAAATTAATTTTTGAATAAAATAATTTTATTATTCTTACATTTTTATATTTTTATTATTTTAAACATATTTTTTTTGACATTTTAATTTTTTACAATATTTTTTTTTAATATTAAAAAAATTTTAAATTATAATTTTTCATTACACATTTTTAAATATTTTTTTTATTTAAATTTTTTTCAATTCAAAATTTTTTCAACAATAATATTAAATTAACCCTAGTGGACTGAGTCGACCGAGTCCTGTAAATGGAGATTGGGTTATAACAGGCCTTCTTCTACTACTACCAAAAAGTGATTTTGTGGGCTTTTAAAAGGATTATTTTAATGTGCCTGGACTTGCTGGCAATTCTCATTTATTCTATTGTTTTGTTATCGATGGTATTTACGATAATTTTTTAAAATTAATTAATATATTATTTATAATAATAATATTGTATTAAATATAATAATTGATAATTTTATTTATTATTTTCAATGTATGGTGAGGATATTACTATATAGGATTTGTTAACGAATGTCTACACTCTTTAAAGTTATTATATATAATAATATATTTATCCAATGCATTAAAAATGATGAATAAAATTGTTTAACTACTGTATTTAATACAATATTATTACTATAAGTATTTTATTAACTGATCTTAAAAAACCCTTTAAGAGCACTCGTTGACAAAACTATTCTCTTAGCAAAATCTTTTTGTTTTATTTTTTGATGATTTTTTACCAGTAAACCATGTATATATCTCACATAGGAATTCATTAAGTTCATCATTTTGATGATTTTTCCCACCATTAATTTTGCTTTTGAAACAAACATTTCTTTTCCATGCAAGCATGCAGCTATAGGGAAATTGCGTTGGGACATTATTGTCGTGCTTTACGGCCCCGTAAATATGGACATATTATCTGCAAATTTTTGCCTCCAGAAATTGACAGAAAGTGTCTGCTTTTCATTGCATACAAGACTGACTTTGTGAAATATTTGTCTTAATTGGCAAATACTTGAAAGATCACATATAGATCTAACAATTCGTGTATTCGTATTATATTTTATGTATTTATTTTATATCATAATCGTATTTAAGATATTTTACATTAATATAAATTTTGACGTGTTAATAATTTGTATGATATAAATTTTGATATCTTCGTATACTCGTATTTCTTTTTCGTTTTGTATCGTGTTTTAATTATTATTTCCGTGTCTTGTAATCCTGTCGTGTCCAATATTGCCATATCTAATCACACTTGCTCTTCCAACACAAGCCAATTTCCTCTCATTTGAGACAGCTTCCCATCAGTCATTTACTTGTTTTCTTCACTAAAATTAGTAAAGTCTCAGTGTATTTCTCCATCGATTTTTGGTTCTTTGTATCACTTCTATAAGTGTAATAGCTAGGCTAATAGCACGCATGCCTCCTGCATCAAATAAAATAAAAAGGAAATAATTTACATTCTCTAATCTTATTCTTTTATACATATTTTCAATTGCAAAACTACAAGCCTGAATGCTTTCTTAGTTCCTTTTTCATATCAATGTTTTTCATATGATTTTCGGGTTTTATGAGCTTAAAAGGCTAAATTATTAGTAAATTTCTTAAAGCTCCGTTTGAAAGGGTTCACCATTGTTTAGACACTTCAACACTGTTAAATTAAGTGATTAATTATCTTAAAAGTTTAATTTTATAAAAAAGAGTTCAATTATCATATTTAAGTTCCAACACGACCCTCACATACAAGTCAATTAAACGATTAATAGATTTGTACGTGAATTCAAGTGTAGAAGATGAAAAAAATATTAAAGGTGAAAGTGATTGTCAGGATTCAAAACTCGAAAGTTTTGATACCATATTAAATTAGGTGATTAATTATCCCAAAAATTTAAACCTATAAAAAAAAGAGATCAACTATTATATTTAAGTTCCAATTAGACCTGCTCACGGGCCGGGCCTGAACAGGATAATTTATGTTCCGGGCCCGGCCCGGAACAGTGATTTTTATTATAATAATATTATTTTATTTAATTTTAATTATAAAAAAATAAAAAAATTATTTTTTTATTCTAATGAACAGTGATTCGGGCCTAAACGGACGGGCTTGGGCTACCCAGGGCCGGGCCTGGGTAGAGGGAAAAAAAACCGGGCCGCGGCCCAGCCCGGCCCATGACCACCTCTAGTTCCAATCAACATGACGAAAAAACATCGAAAACTCTCTCAATGCATCCAAAGGGGCCTTCAGTTATTTATTAACTCATATCAGCATAATGATCACACATCCATTGTCCAACTTCAATCTATCATTTCCTTCCTCTATTAAAACTCAACTAGCATTAGTACATTAGCCTATAATTATGTAACACAAATATGGAAAAGTAGCCATTTAGAGATAGCTGAACAAAAAATAATAGAAAGCTAGAGATTAAGTTGGCTTAGTATATATATAGTCTGCAGTTTTGCAGAAATGTGCAATGGTAGGAGCAACCTTTAAGCTATAAGTGTTGCATTAAAATTCAATGGAGTATCAAGTATGTAATAATGGTGTAAATTGCAAAGGAAAGCAGAGTGGCCTAACCCTAACTATTAAAGTGCAGCAAAGCAGCAGCCAGCAAGAAACTTTTGAATCTTTTGAAGATTAATGATAAGTAGATGATCAAAAAAACAAAACACATCACACCTCGATTTCTGTGCATAGTAATCTTAACAGATTTGTTTTCTATCCTAACTGTTACTCGGATTTGGGCGTGAATGTTGCCATGTCGGATACGGGCATATATCCGATACGGGTATATTCAATTTTTTTAAAATTTTTTCATGTATTTGAAAAAATTTTGAAGGGTCATATTCTATACCCATATTTAGATATACGTCGAACATGAATATTTTTTAAAAAAATAAAAAGTCGAAACAATATAAATTTAGCCCGCACCCCACTGAGAAAATGCCCCTACGGCCTACTCCTTTTCTTCCTCTTCCTTTCTTTGCTACGAGAGAAAGATGGAGAGAGAGTGGCTATGAAAGCCATGAAACTAGGAGAAGGGTGGCCATGGCACAGTGGGACAACATAACCCTTTGTTAAAGACCAAAAGAGATCATGTAATCATTTAAACTTCAAATATTAAAAATAACCCTTTATCCAGATTGCAGCTTTCTTTATACCAAAAGAGAAATCTTAAAAGGATAAAAGGTTTCATTTAGACATCCGATCAAAGATCATATTAAAAATATCATTTTATGACTGGATTTCAAATATTAATCTCTAAACCAGGAAGTTAAATTTTACAATCAATGTATGAAATAATTTTTTTTAATATATTAGATACCTTGATATCTTCGTAAAACTACAAAAGGTCACAAACTGTGGAACCTGTAAAAACCGGCAGGAAATCAAAAGTGAAAACCAAAAAGCAGTCAACATATATAGGGGAAAAAAGGCCATTCTTCTGTTCTGTCAGGAATTGGGAATTCTTTTTTTTTTTTTTTAATTTAATTTTTTGTAAAATATTTTGCTTTTGATGACCTCAATGATTAGGCTTTTAATAAATTTATAGGGATCACTCAGTAAAAAATTGTGCACCAAAAGCAATGATTGGGAATTTGGGACATCTTACACTTTTAGACCAAATGCTAAAATTTTCAAATAATTTATATAGGAAGAAATTATCATTTTTATTATCGATGAAAATTTTAAAATTTATAAATAGAATTAATAAGATGACATGTATTTTCTAAAATATAGATATATAATATATGATAATTTTTTAATTTTATTTGTGGAGTTAAAAAATTTTAATGTTAGTATATAAAAAATGAACTAGTTATTTATGTATGTATGGCTAAATTTATACATGTATAAATTTATACAGGGAAAGGAAGTGATAAAGAAGAAAAATGAAAGAAGTTGAACTTATGATTAATGAACCCTTTTTTTTCCAAAAAGAGGAAATCCCCAAGATAAATCATGAAGAATCATTTGCAAAATCCACCAAAATAAAGATGTGTACCAATAATTTGATCTACATTGATGTTATTAGCTATTCCACAAATTAAACACCTAAGGAAATTAAGGAGATAACCTATTCAAACTCTTAGCTTTTTGACCATATAAATTAAGCTAGGCTATTTGGAGAAAGATTTTTTTTGTTTTCCAACAAAGAAAAAATAGTAGGAAGGAAAGGAAACAAATCAATAACCACAATGTCCCCTCAGGCAGGATCATATACTATGTTGAAAGAAAATTCTTTCAACACCCAAAAGAAAATAAAATGTAACAAAATTGCAAAGATAATCATTAATTGCAGTTAAATTTGTTAAACGGTATATTCGTATTATATTCGTATTCTTTTTTTGTCTTATAATCGTGTTTATATAAGATATTATATATTTATATAAATTTTGACACGTTCATATATTCGTGTCGTATTTTAATTATTATTTTTTTCGTATTGTATTAATATCATTTCCAAAATTATCAAATTACACTAGGCTCAATGTCTCATTACTTAATAAAGGATCAAAGAAGAAAACTATACATATACACCTTCAAGACTCCCACCTACCATCATCATATTATAATGTATTGCCCCTCCACCTAAACTATATCAAAATACAAAAACAAAGTAAAACCCACTTCCAATTTCTCAAAAAAAAAAAAAAAAAAGGGACAACAAAACTTGGAAGAAACTAGAGTTCCATTTCCATGGCTCTAAAAGAGTAAGACAAACTATCATTCTAGTATACCCCCCTTGAAAGTCAAAAGGCCTGTAAGTTAGCTCAGACCTTCCATGGCAACTTCAGAGCCTAAGCAAATAGATATACTAAGTTCAGGAGCTCCATTGCTGTCAGGATTCATCATATAGAAAGCTTCAGAATCTCTTGACCCAACAATTCTCTCAAACTTAGCCCTCATATACATAAGTTCACCATCTTCAGCTCCACTCCCTGGCAAAACCCCTGCTCCCATGGAAATTGGTTCCAAAGCTTTCAGAATCTTCCATTCTTTAGCACCACATTCCCTCCTTGTTGCAAAACCACCTTGCTTTCCATTGCAATAAGTTCTCCATACAGGCTCTTCTAGTAATCTCACAGCCTTTTTCTCTTCTTCTTCTTCTTTCTCTTTATCACACTCCAGAGCAATCCTGACCAACCCGGACGCCATTTCTCGAACCAATCCACTAATTGGTGTAGCAAGTTCAACAATGAATGCTGGTAAGGAATTGGGATCTTTCTGAAAAGAAAAATGAACATGGCCACGCCTATAACCAAAAAGGGTGCCTACAACTCGGGGTCCAAGACCAAACGGCAGCAGGTTTGAGCTGTTTTTTCCAAAAGCTGTAAGGACAACAGATCGAAGCCTGGCAACAGCAACTGCTGGAAGCTTTTTCCTTGGTGTTGGCAGAGCAACATGGGGCTTAAGATTTTCCTTCTTGTTTTCTTCGTTGGGGTTTAAAGAGGACTTAAACGTAGTTGAAACTTCATCATCTTCAGTTCCAACCTTTTTAGTCCAGCGGAAATGTCTTTTGGAGGAGTCTTGAGAGGTTTTTGCCATAACTGACTAGTTGTCAAGTGAGAAGCAAACTTAACGAGGGGAAAAGGGCTGCTCTCCTTAAAGATGGTGTGAAGAGGAGAGAAAGAAAGAGAGAAGCAAACTGATTTGTGGGGCTTCCAATTTAATTCTTTGTTTCTAGTCCTTTGGTGTAGTGAAAAATAATCCTGACAAAAGAAACATAGGCAGCCCCATCAGCTTATTGGGGAAGTGGAGAGAGAAACAGAGATTGGATTTAAAAAAAAAAAAAATATTTGTATCAGTACATATTAAATATATAATAAAAATTTTAAAAAAATAAATATATTTATATCGAATACATGTTCATATACCGTAAATCCGAATAACATAGTTATATACTCCATATAGTTGCTGTATGAAAAACTAGAAAAGAAAAAGAATCTGAGGGGACAATAATCAGTATGTGTGTTATTTCACTTTCTTGTGGGGTAGAGAGAGAAAGGATTTTGCTTGACTGACTCTTTTGACTTGAATCCAAAAGCAGCAAAGGGATGGCAGCCAAAGGCCACACCAATCAGAACCAAAGCCATATAATATAAGTATTCAGGCAAGGCTCACAAGCCACAGCAAATCGTTTATTTGCTCTAAACTCCACTGTCTTTGTAGCGTAAAACGAGCACCTGGGCTGGCCACCTGAGTTATGTTGGCCTCAGCGAAAAGTTCCTGCCTCAATAGTGAATTCTCATCCCCTAATGTTGGGTAAATAGTCAACAACAATCACCAACCTAAGAACTGACACATCACTAGCTTGGTAAGAAAATTTTTAAGAAAAACTCTTTAAAATGTGTTTTTCGTAGATTTTATTATATATATAATTTATCATGTTTACATATAATTTGTATTATGTTTATATGTAAAAAATAAAAATTACATAAATACATGATAAATATATCATGTTTATATGAAAAAAAATTACATATAAACATGACAACTTTATTTAATTTATGTTTATATGTAAAAAAAATTATATATAAACATGACAACTTTATGTAATTTATCATATTTATTTTATTATGTTTATATGTAATGAAACTTATTAAAAAGTTTACACTATAACTCCCCGTTTGGTAGGCCTACTCCACCCAAATATATATCCTACGTGTCTTCATTTTGCAGTTGAAATTTTGGAATTTGGGGACACAGCAAAAAATCAGGCCATCAGGGTCTATATTATTCTAATTTTTTTATATTTTTTAAAATATTTATATTTAACACATTTAAATATAAAATATATGATTCTTCAAATATAAAAAAAAAAAAAAAACTTAAAAAAATTTAAATATATTCATGTCAAACATACTCATACTGACACTCAGCTTCGAGGTTAGATAACATATGGTTGTAGACATTTCAAGTCAGATGGTCTGCTAGCCCCTTGTTACATCAGCACCATTTGTTAACTAAATACTAATTGATTGATAAACAAGTCCCAGATGGGATTGAACAAAGTCTCACTAACTACATTAAGTTATAGACAAATCCATAGAAAAAAAGTACAAGTATCCACATAGGCCAGTGCACTAACCAATGGCTTTTTTTTTTTTTTTTTTTGTACATGATATACGAGATTAGAACTTAGAAGGACTAATGGAAGAGTCAAGGATGCTTGTCTATGGTAAAAAGAAAATAAGTCCTAAAAGGTTAGCTCTCTAAACTTGGGTCAGGATCTGGTTGCTTGGGGGCAACAGCACCACCATTCATTCTCGCTCGTGCCTCAGCAAACATTCTTTGCTGCTCAGCTGCTGCTTCTTCCTCGGTCATCTCTGCTCCATTGCTGCTCCATTTCCCACCTTTCAAAGAATCTTGCTGAAATGCATTTCAAGAATACCATCAGTGAATCATGTGTGCTTCTGTTACGGAATCAAATTCGAAAGTGCAGTATTGTAATGTATTGTATTGTTCAATGAACCAGAATATGGCCAAACTATTACTCGGATTCGGGTGTGAATGTCGGACACGAGTATTTGTCCGACACGGGTTTCTTCAATTATTTTTCTAGATTTTCATGTAATTGGAGGGTCCTTGGAAGATCATATTCCCAAACTCATGTCCGGGATATGCGTCAGATACGGGTGTCAAACACAAGTATTTCAAGAAAAATGAAGAGTCGGAGCAACATAGTGGCCAAAAAGAATTGAAGGAAAATAAGACTCTTACAGAAAAGAGTAGCCAATTTCTTGGTCAATAACCAGGAAAAAACTATAAGCCTATCTAACGCGATTTTGTGGAAAAAAGGTCGACGGCAAAGAAAGAAAAAGAAGGGGGGACAGAGATAAAACGAGCTAGCAATATCGTTTTTAAGAAACTATGATTCAGTTTCCGAAAGATTTACATTGCAGAATGCTAAATGCAAACAAGGAGCAAGAAGACAAAAAATTACCATTGTCTCAATCTTGTGTTGCTCATATGCAGCATATACCTCTTCAATGTACTCTCCAAACCCAAGAACCTGACAATCACATGCATACATAAAGTTTTAACAACAAGTATATTACATGTAAATATTTTATGCAGTCTTAGAATTAAAACATGGTATGATCAGAATAAATGCAAGGCCGTAGAGTGCACAATGGTAACCGATGTCAAGTTATGAATCACTGTTGTTAGCAAATGAAATCTCCAGTATGAACCAATTCAATCATCAAAGAAAAGTTACAAAACTTCTGCTTAAAGCTACCTCTACATATTCACAGCGTGCTGAGCAAAAAGAAATACGTAGAAGAACATATTTAAAAGGGAGAGAGGGCTAGTAAAGGCATAGCTTGATCTGACAACAACAATTTCCTTCTTAGACACTTGATAGCTTGATTAGATAAAGATAATACATGCACATGGTGCTTGAGTTCTTATTAAAAAAACAGGTTTAAAATTCTATCAATATTACATAGGATTGGAGGCAGGTTAAGTGCCTACAAGATAAAGACACTGCTGAACCATAACAGCATATGCAAAGATCCTATTCAAGGCATTACTTTTCAATCCTAATAAAGCAAAGAGAAGTAGACAAATAAATTAACACACATAAAAGGACCAAAATTAAAACGTGAAAGTAGGTTGATGAGAGAGAAACCTGTAAAGCCTTGAGTACATGCTCAGGTGCTATTGTTCGTTTATCCTCTCGGTTACAAACTTCATTGGACTCTGATGAAATAAGATTAATAAACTCTGCAAGAGGATTAAAGTTTTCATCAGTTACAAGAAAATAGAAGTTAAAGCTATCATTACATTCCAGTTAGAGACTGTAAAAATCCAATGATGTAAAAAATGACAAGTGAATATAGATGGTCGATATACTTGCCAAACAACATTCTAACAAGCAAAAGTTTTCCACCCAAATATTCAATGATAACAAATACATGGAGTATAACCATATAAGACTACCAATTATATGAATCTCAACTCAGGTTCCAAAACCACTTTAAAATCTAAAATAATAGATATCATACTCCTCTTTCACACATTTTTTAAAAGCAAATGTTTTGAAATGAAAATCAAAACCATCCATCTTCTTTTCATTCTAACATTTTAATTAAAACAATTAGAATAGAGAGTCAATTGCAGTGCATCCATGAAGTCATAAAACCGGACTACAAGGTGGAAAGCAATCTTTCTTTTAGCAAATGGATACCTTAAAGCAAATTTCAAGGTGCACCAAAGTAACAAAGGCATTCATGGTCAAAGAAAGGGGAGCTTTAAAAACTCTTGGCAGTAGGTACACATAAAATTGTCATCAAGCATTTTGGTCAAAAATGATTCCTGCCATGAAATGGTAGGAGGTATCATGTAAATGCACTTTAGAGGATTTCTAGCACTGAAAGCTTAGGAATTTCATTAAGCATTTTTCAAATGAATAAAGAGGCCCATATTGTAGCAAACTTCCTAGAGGGCTTGTCAGTGCCCAAGAAACTTTTTGCAGGATACAATATTAAGAATCTTGGAATATTACTCAAAATGCAGTTCAAGAGAGGTTGCATCCTCAGTAAGGTTAGCTCAAGTACATCCAGGGGATGCACTCTTACTGTGCTTCCAAGAGAAAGATATTGACAATCAATCATTTAAGGGCAGCTGATTGGTTCAAGTTCGTCAATTCCTACTGTACAGGGGCTAGTTACTCAAAGGTCTCTGACCTGACTTGACTAGCCACTGATAAAAATTACCAGGAACAAAATGTTCTTTTTTCCATCACAGGCCAGATGATGTGAAACTTAGCTGATGAAAGTAGAATTTACGACATTAAAATGTTTTTTCTTTAGGTTCTTTAGTCTTTATAGGGCCAAAGTGACCTAATAGAGAAGAAGGAAATTGACCAAATCAAATTTATACCAGACCAAGAAGGTAAACTTTTAGTTCAAAAATCAAATGTTTGAGGCAAAACAAATCGACAGTAATATGCAAAAACAAAGCTTTGTAATATTGAAAGAAGTCACCGCAAACGAATAAACGGTAAGTGATCACTAACACAAAAGTCAACAACTCAGCTTTATAAAAACCTTAGAAAGAAATTTGATGTGTTAACAATCAAAAGAATATATGGAGGCCATAGTGACCTAATGGAAATGTATGACATTAAATCGATACTGATTAAAAAGAGAAGTAACTTACCTACACAACACTCAATTAAAAGATCTTGAGCATCTCTTGCAACACGTACATCTGGTGGTAACATCTCCTTTATAATTTTGGTCATAGTTGCTGCAAAAAGGAAAAAATTACATATATATATAATTTGGATCACAAAGCAATTAAAAAAATCTAAACTAAACCACAGTGCCTAGGTGCAAAGCCATGGGCAGACAATAGGATTAGTATAATTGCAAGAGCACAAGGAAAAGCAACCCCATTCTCTTTTTATAACATTGAAAAGAAAAAGAAAAACAGAATCTTAAGTCCTTGAACCAAAAGTGAACCATGTAAAGTGTTTAAAATATTACAGCCTCATTGCTAGCTAAAAAACTCCATTTCACCATGTAACACAAGTTTACAAGAGAAAGCAAAGATATCTACCAGTCTGAGTTATAATTATCCACACACTTGCACTGTTTCCCAATTAGTGATGCCCATCAATTCCTTTCTTCAACAAACTTTATCGTCCATCCTCAAAAGCCATCACAGTCCTCAACCAGCGCAATGCAATCCCTCACATAAAAGCTCTTGACAAGAACCTCTTTTGGCGTTTGAAAACAAAAACATATAACAACCAACCAACAATATTTTTTTTTAATGGAAAGCCAGTTGACACCTTTGACAGACAAAGCATTCAGATAGAACAACGCCTCCCATGAATCTATAAAATCTTACAATAGAAAGCTAGTCAAAGACAAAACTAGGTTTGAACACAAATTTATCCTTCACGTCATGAAAGATGGGCACTTTCTTAAATTCATCTCATCATACAAGCGTAACCTCATCAAATTGAAGTTTCTGCAAACTTTCACCCTTTGGTAGCTTACTTTGGATAAAAACGTAATTAACTTTTAATGGGAACTCATTCACTTATTTACTAATTCAAAAGCATAAATTGACATAGATAATCCAAAACCCGAAATTAAGCAACAAAACTGCCATGATTTACCATTCTTAGCTAATTTTGATAGCAGCTAAAAAAAACCCTAGCAAATTCAAGACTTAAAATTCATAAATTTAGAACACAAGAGAATCGAAAAAAATGAAAAGGAGGAATTTTTTTTTGAGAAAACAAATAAAATATCATCAAAATTCACCGAATAATTAAAAATAAATAAAACGGAAATTAGGACGAGAAAACAGAGGAAAGTAAAAATTACCTTTGGGAAGCGAAGCGTCCTCCTTCGACTTCCCTACAATATCCATCGGCTCCATCTTTTAATTCTTCAAAACAAAAGTACAAAATCAAAATCCAACAGAGAATAAACAGATCTAAAACGTGAGAGGGAGGAAACCGGGGGATGGACTCACCGAGTTACTGAGTCAAGACGCGGGGTGTTTCTACAGATGGAAAAACGCTAAACTAGTCAAGCGATTCGTGATCCGAATCGAGGGGGAAATCAAGAGGAAGGACATGGTTGATTTATGGAGTTATCAGAGAAGGTCACGACCCTTCACGATAAGAGAGGTAGCTCTCGAACGCACCCGATTAGGGAAAAAAACAAACAGACATTCAGGGTGCGCAATGGATTGCCACGCGCTTTCTTAAAGAATTCTCGCAATAAGTGGATCTGGTGGTTGGTGCGTGTTTGAAACTCCGTTGTTAAGCGCGTGGAAGGTTGTGGCTTTAACTCTCTCTTTAATAATTTTTTTATAAAGATTTTATCTATTTTTATTTTCTTTTGTTTGTTTTTGATCGATGGGGAATATAAACTTTGTTAATAAAAGTGTTTGACGAAATGCCAAATAAGAGGAACCGGAACCGATGAGTAGATCTGTACACGGTTCAGATTAATTGTCGGTTCGATGATACAAATTAAATTAAATTCAGGATAAGTTTTTAAGTATTCGAGATAATTTAATTTGATTTAATTATTATTTAAATAATAAAGATATTTTTATTTAATTTAATTATAATAGATATTGATATAAAATAAAATAAAATAAAATATTTAATATTTTAATATGTTTTAAATAATAATAAAATAAACTTTTGAATTAAATTAAACCCGAACAAATAAAAAAATTTATTCAACCCGTACTTAAACCCAATTCATAAACACTTTTACGGAGTGTGATGAGTTGCGGTGTAAAAAAAAATATTTTAAACATTGTATTATATAAGTGAGTAATTTAATTTTTGTACGTTTAAAATTAGTGCAAAGAAGTAAAATTGATAACAGTGTTAATGGAAAACCGTATAAATGTTGACATGAACATGTGAAATTGACAGGAAAGATAACTTGAAAAAAAATGATGATGTGTGAAATTTTTTTACTCAAATGAAATTTAGAAAAAAACGTAATTTTTTTATCCAAATCCCTCCCTTACCTATAAAAACATGTCTTCATTTTTTTTTTTAAGTTATAAATTCTATCAATTTTTAAATTTCACCTGAACAAAAAATTTGACATGTCATCATTTTTTTTAAGTCATAAATTTTGTTAAGTTTAGACGTTTTCCATTAACACTATTATCAATTTTATTTTTTTCATCAATTTTAAACTTACAAAGATTAAATTACTCACTTTTATAATATAAAATCTAAAATCCTATTTTGATTATAATATAAAGACTACTTAAATATTTTAACAGACAAAATCGGTCTTAAAAAAAAAGTTTGGGCTTTGAGGAAGGAAATCTTTCAGGTTGAACCCAATATTTGGCCTAGTCCGTATTAAAATCCCTTTTTAATCGATCAACCACCAGCATTACTTTTGGATAGATTTTAATCTCTCTCTCTCTCTCTCTCATTTAAACACAAAATCAATCAAATTGGAAATAAAAAATTATGGATTCGGACGAGGAGGATTGTGTGTTCTTCGGTACACCGATAGAGCGTGAGGAAGAGATCACCAACCGTCGGAAAAAAGCCGCCGCTCAAGCCTCTGGCAACCTCCGTTCCCTCCCTCCCTGGAAGCAAGAGGTATAACTTTCAATCCCCCTCCCCTTTTTTTCCTTCTTGCTTTGAACTTTCCAAGGAGCTATCCCAGGTCGAGTTCTGTTTAGTTTAGGGTTTTTTTTTTAAAGCTAGAAATTGTCGCTTTAAGACGCCGTTTGATTGCCTTGAAAGTTTATGGAAAAAGAAAATGAAAGAAAAAGAAAACAGGGAATGAAAGCCGATGGAACTTGCATTTACTTTTTTTTAGCAAGTTTGTTTATATTTTGGTTTGGAAAATTGCTATTTTTCAGTTGGCGGTTTCTTTGTATAGTTTGGATACTTGTGATAGTCAAAGCAAATTGTTTGTGTTTAGGTAGTATTTGAAGCTAAATCAGTTTCTTAATAGGAATGGAAGCCTTTGATGGACTTCTCTTCACTTGCAGTTGATTCTAAAACGACTTGTCTTGGAATTGCTTTAAAAAGAAAAGAAAATTTCTGTGTCTCTATTGCGGTGGCTTTCATACTTTGATGATTCCTTAACTAATGACTAATGACACTAACTTAGTCACTTCCATGATATGATAGTATAGATAAGGTATATAATGTAATCATGTAAGTATATATTTATCATGCATAGTCAAAACATTTTGTTTTTTATTTTATTTGAATTATTTTTTTCAGGTTACGGATGAAGAAGGACGAAGAAGATTCCATGGTGCATTTACAGGTGGATTTTCTGCTGGTTACTTCAATACAGTGGGCACTAAAGAGGGTATATCTCTATATGCATTTAACTAGACTGCTGTCATTCACTTGCTAAGGAGTCATCTAGCATGCCTTATCATCTGTGAAACATATTTGCAGGTTGGGCCCCAAAGTCATTTACATCTTCACGGAAGAACAGAGCTGAAGTCAATCAGCAGAGCATTTTCAACTTTTTAGATGAAGATGAGAAAGCTGTATGTTCGATTTTATTTTCCTACCTTTTATTATTTTCTTTGATTGCATATAGGGACGAACTGCGTCTGTTAGGTTTTAACTAGGATTTTTGCTCTATACAAAACTACATTTGGTCATTCTTTTTTATTTCCTTAATATTTTGCAATTCAGTTGCTTGCACTTCTAGGATCCTGGTTTAGAAATGTTTTGAGAATTTCTTGATGCTTTTGCCAGTATCTGAAATTCCTAATTCTGTCATGTTGCATCTAATCAAAATTTGGACCCTCATGATCTTGAAGTTTAGCTATTGAAATATGTTTTTCCTATTATTTTGTAGCACTATATATTTTGAATCTTTATTTATGATTATTCTTTATATTTCTGTGAAGAATTTATATGCCTATATATTGGTTTTATACTATGTTACTCGGACTCAGGTGTGAGTGTCGGATATGGGTATGTGTCCGACACGGGCATGTTCAGTTTTTTCTAAGTTTTTCCATGTATTTGGAGGGTCATACCCTCATACCCATGTCCGGATATGTGTCAGACAATGATACTTCAAGAAAAATGAAGAGTCCTAGCAGCATAGGTTTTATATTTGCATGTCTGGAGTTGCACAATTTCTTTATCATCGGTATGTGCCTGAGATTTGATGCACTTTTTGCCGTGTAGTAGACCCACTCTAATAGATATTTCTTTAAAGTTTAGTCTCTTTCTATATTTTCACAGCTCTGACATGGTTTCATGGTTATTAATATTCCTTAATATCTGCTAAAATATTGTTTAAATCCTTCATTTGTTGCAATAGGGAAAGAAGTGACGATTATTATACAAGAATTGGATTATATTAATGATTAATCTTTAAATGCTTAGGCATCTTTCCAGTTAAATTATGTTTTGAAATATCTGTTCTCTGCATTCTTTAACGACAAGTTTGCCAACAAAGATCGTTGTTTTGTAGCTTGTATTTCATTATAAGACAGTTCATAAGAATCATAACAGAGTTTGAACAATGAAGTATTGTTTCCTTTATAGAAATCTTTGAAAGTAGTCTCACAATTAAATTACTACTCAATATGTTCACTGATTATTGTTATATGTGCCTCAATATTTTTGTCTTTTAAGCAATGGTTGTTGTTTGAAAAAATATTGGGTTTCATTATATCATCCTCTCATCTACATTTTATACGTAGATGATTAGGGATTTGCAAAAAGGTATTTTGTTATATTTGTTTCTAATTATAAGAATTTCTTTTTTCAAGTTTATGATATTCCATGCTTTTGTATTTTAGGAATTGGAAGGTCAGTATTTGGGAACATCTTCACAGTTTGACACATTTGGATTTACAGCTGCTGAGCATGCTCGCAAACAAGCTGATAAGGAACAAAACCAAAGGTCTGTCAAATGCTTGAATACGTTTCTCCTTATCAGCAATAGTTATAACACTAGATATGAAGCTAAAACTGCAATTGTTGACAATTTATCTGTTTTAGAGTTTTGGTTCTCAATAGAAATCCATATTTTGAAAATTAAGTGCTTTCAAAGAGAATGTTGATTTTTTGCCACTAGCTCAACTTATTCTTTATGCATGATGTAAAAAAAATAAATAAATAATTTGCCTTTTTTTATTTAGACCAACTTCCACGCTTGTTCTTTTGCTCCTTATGTTACTGAAGAAGACTTGTTGAACACATTTGGTAGGATGTGAAAACATTCCATATGGTTTCTGTTATCTCAGACATATCAGAACAATAATTATGTTATTTAATATTGGGATTCTTGATGATAGCATTTTTCACTGCCATTATCGTTTCATTGTTCTGTCATCCTCATGATCACCTTCTGCGTCGTTATTGTTTTCTCTGTTATCTAATATTCTTCTTTCCACTATGGACATGTCAGCACATGCACTTGCACCTCATGGCATGTGCACACATGCATATGCGAACCTTCTGCCTTGCATGTCTTTTATTCTTCTTGGAGATATTTCCCTTTCAGGCATCAGCTAAGGATTTTCTGGCTTTTTACTTTTTAGCAGGCCATCTGCAATTCCTGGACCTGTTCCTGATGAACTTGTCCTTCCAGCCTCTGAGTCTATAGGTTTGTCGTGAATTTATAAATGCTTAGCTGCCAAGTAGTTTATCTGTATAGATTAAGAAACTTAGAGCCTCATCTTGCTTTTGTTGGTTAGGTGTAAAATTGCTGCTGAAGATGGGATGGCGGCGTGGCCGTGCAATTAAGGACTCGCATGCAAGTTCATTATATGGTACTTTGGTCTACCATCATATGAGGAGTCTTATGCATTTTGTCTGATTTCTAGCCCTTTCAGCAGAATGGATTTGAGAAGCTTTAAGTTGTACACACAATTAGAATGCATTTAAGACCTACACATTCTATGAAAATACGACAAAAGATTAGATTTCTAAACAACTTCTAGTTTACTGTTTTTCAATCTTAAGCTGCTATCCTCAGTAGTGTTGTCAAGGGCGCAAGGCGCACTATAGGCGCTAGAACCCTTATATTGCCTCAAGCGCAAGGCGCAAAAAAAACGCTCGTCTAAGTGAAGTAAGGCGCAATATGTATATGTATGTTTTTATATGTGTGTGTGTGTGTGTATATATATATATATAAAATAAGCTTTAAGATATATAATTACGATAATAAACTCTAAAGAGTGGTCCAGTTTATCTAGAAAACATGCATTTTTTTTTTGTTTCCCAATATGCATGATTTCCTTATGGTCCAATGTCTGTTGTTGAATACTCAAATATTGAGAAGTAGAGAGTTTGATACTATCCCCTTTCTTACTAGTAAAGGTACATCTAATGAAAAAAGTTAAAATAAAAGAAATTAAAGAGAACTTCAATCAGGCGGGCTTTTTTTACGCCTATCGCCCTACAAAAAAGCGCGCCTAAGCGCACCAGGCGTGTGCGTAATCAAATGCGCCTTGCCCGAAGGGATCTGAGGCGCTTTTGTTATCTAATGCCGAGGCGCAAGGCGTAGGCGTGCCTAGGCGCACGCCTTGACAACACTGAATTCCTCAATCCTCAAACCTCCTTAAATAAAAAAAAAAAAAAAAAAAAAAGAAGGAAAGCTATTGATCCTGATTTATTTTGTTGAGAAAACTTCATGTAGAACATCCTCATTCCTTTGTGATTATATAGTGGAGCCGGACAGGGATCTTTATATGTTTTTCCTTGGGTGATGCTTTTGTTTTTTAGGGACTAAGTTTCAGGCTGAATATTCTCATTTTGTATTTTATTACAGATGCTCGTAGAGAAGCTAGAAAAGCTTTTCTAGCATTTGCTTCCGAGGATAAAAAGGCACCACATCCTGCTGATTATGAGCCTGTTGAGGGTGAACCTAAAAGCTTCATTGAGCAGCCTGCTGATGATGATGCTCAATCATCTCAAAGCTTACCTGTGAGATATTCTCCTTGCTACCCAACATATTATCTTTTTCTTTTATAATTATGATCCTTTTTCAAATCATGAATGGAATGTATAATTAACTGGGTTTTTTTCCCCCGTCATAACACGCTTAATAGCAGTTTCTCCTTCTCATTAATACTTGCTCCATTTGTGGGAATGTTGAATAAGTGGCAGGGTATTTTATTATATTTTTTTTGTAAAATTTGAAAAAAATAGTTGTAATGTGTTTCAGCTTGGTCCATATATGTAATAGAATTTGCAACTAGTATCTGCTTAAGCTTTGGAGGTTAAAATCTCCGTCAATTTGCTTACTTTTGTGGGCTCGGATGAGCAAGGAGAGAGATCAGGTTTTTTAATACATTGAAAATAATCAAGCTATTTTTCCGTTATAATTTCATGCTGCAGGTTTTTGTGCTCAACCCTAAGCAGGATTTACATGGTTTAGGATATGATCCATTCAAGCATGCTCCTGAGTTCAGGGGTATGTGATTTCTTGAAGGACAACTGTTTACAGTGACTATTTCTATTGTTGTCAGAAGCATTAATTCTACTACCTTTATATTTTCTTTTATTTGTAAATGCTTTCAGAAAAGAAGAGATTGCAGTTGTCAAATGATAAGCAGCATGGGCACAGAAAAGCTATATCAATAAAAGATAGTCTCTTTGGTTCCAAGTGTAAGATCTATTTTCTTATGAGCATTCCTTTTCAAGTCTTTTAGCATGTATTTTTTAATGTTTCGTCTTTCTCTGTTTTCCATGCATGCGTGAATTTATTTATCTTAATAGAGGTTGATTCAACTAATTAGCTTAGATTCACCAGCAGGAAAAGCTGCTCCTGGATTTGGAATTGGTGCACTTGAAGAATTTGATGCTGAAGATGAGGATATCTATGCTGCTGGTTAGTGTTTCATTTTTGTGAGCATACATCTTGGAATCATTTACCAACTTTTATTGGTCCGCTTAAAATAATTATTGATTTCCAGTGTTACTATCAAGACGAAATCAGTCATATTGGCCAATGTGGGAGTCAAGAACTCATATTTTTTTATCGTTCTTCTTTTTCAAATAAAGGGCGTGGATTTGCATGCATTGATTGGAGATGTTTCCTCAGAATGTGATATTACCTTCTTTTTCCATTAGTGCTTTTGGTGATTGATTTGTTTAATCTAAAATCCTTATCCTATAGGTTTCTCATGGTATGAATGTTTCTTATTTTTAGTATTGTGATGAAAATTGGTATTTCGCTCAGTTGATGTTGTTGAAATGCAGACTTTAGTGTGATTCATTAGTATCCTCATTGTTTGGGTTGTTGATATGGTTAAACTATTTTTGGCGTTTAGCTTCTATATTGGGGATCTGGAGTGCCAAAATGTTTAATTAGTTTCTAGTATCCATGGGAATTAATTTTATCAATAATTTGCCAATTCATCCCGTTTAGTTTAAGTTTTAAGCTGAAGGTGTAGCTGTTATCTAGGTTATGACTTTGAAGAAACATACATTGAAGAGGATGAAGAGCCATCAAGATTGAGAATAGAGAGTAAACAAAAGGTGGTTGCAAAAGACCAGGGTGTTCTGCCTGGTTTCAAAGTTGCATCAGTTTCTGACTACCAGCTAGAAAGGTAATTGTAAAGTAGTTGATGGTGCATGCTTGATGACACATTTGTCTCATTGTTTCAAACCTGTAATTTGATCTTCCTCTTTTTTTATTTGGAGAAACAATATTCAATCTGTAATTCATGTAGCACATTATGGAAATGAGGAAATTCTTCAGTAACATGTTCTCTTCCTTGGTAGGAAGGTGGGGGATGTGGTGCATGCCAGAATTAGTAATTTAATACTGATACTGAAGAAATGATTGTAAAGTTATTTATTTATTTGGGGGAGTAATACTAATTAAACAGGAAATAAATAGTAGAGTGATGGATATTTTTAAATAGCTTACTGGTGGAACTTGTGGTTTCTTAAGGCTGCCCATTCTTCATTGATATTTGTACTAGTAAAAAGAGAAAAGTACGATTATTAACATAGACCTGAAAGTATCCTGATAGTAAATATTAGCTTTTAAATCAAACTGATTTAATCATATATTGAAATGCCAATAAACCCAAAAGAAATATAAATATGTACTCATGTAAATTATCATAGTAAACATACTTGCTGCGCTTAACATGTACCATATAAATATTGTACGTTAAACTGCTTGTAGCGGAACTTTTGTTTGGATCAATATTTTGAGTAACTTAGTTGTTATTCTATATCAAGTCCATTTTCTTGCCACCTGTTTTATGTAATTGGGAGATCAGAGATAAAAAAACTGTTGTAGTTCTTTGTTTTGTTCTTTAACTAAATTGTGATATAATTTTTGCAAATTGTTATTCAGGTTTGATCCTCCTATAATCCCAAAGGATTTTGTCCCACACCACAAATTTCCTGGACCTCTTGAGACTCTGAAGAAGCTCAATGTTCCCTCTCCCCCAGAGGTTCCTCCTCCGGATGATAATAATCTGAAACTCTTAATTGAGGGGGTTGCAACATTAGTGGCTCGATGTGGTAAATTATTTGAGGATCTTTCCAGAAAGAAGAATCAGTCAAATCCATTATTTAGTTTTCTTTGTGGAGGAAATGGGCATGATTATTATGAAAGAAAGCTGTGGGAGGAGCATCAAAAGCGTGGTGAGCAAGCCAAGCTGTCATTGGATGGAAAACTTTCTCCAAGTGTGCAGAAGATGACGGCAGAGAGCCGTGGCAAATTATTAGGAGAAAAACCTTTGGAAAGAAGCTCGAAAGAGACCACAAGCTCATCTGTTGCTTCTGGGGACTTTGTTCAACTTCAATTCAATCTTTCCGATACATTTAAAAAACCTGAATCATTTGTAAGTACTGTGCTTCCTTCTCTGCTTATCTCTGTTTTCAAAGTCATACAAGTGAAGCATCCCAAATTTTCTTTGTCTATAAATACTGTAATTTTCTCATGCTCGTATATCTCAATTTGCCTCTTTTACACTTCACTGAATTGTTTGTACAGACTGCTGAATTCCCCCTTCTATTCTCTGTTTATTTCAGAGTGACTTGCCAAAAGTTGCTAAGCCATTCAAAGATGATCCTGCAAAGCAAGAAAGATTTGAGCAGTTTCTCAAGGAAAAGTATGAAGGAGGACTTCGTTCTCTAGGGTCTAGTGCTTCTAGTAATATGTCAGAAGCAGCTCGTGCTCGTGAGAGATTGGATTTTGAGGCAGCTACTGAGACGATAGAGAAAGGGAAACGGGGAAAGGAAAGCATGATTTCTAGACAGCCATTTGACATTTTAGCCACTGGAATGCAGTTTACTTCTGGTGGACTAGAGGTAAATTTAAGGTGGTGTAATTTTAGTTACTGAATCTTTTATACTGGATTTTGAGATTATAATAACTTTACAGCAAGTTAAAGATACTCATGCTGAAGATTTGATGACAAAGAAAATGTATCCAAGAAGGGAAGAGCTCCAATGGCGACCTTTACCTGTTTTGTGCAAGCGCTTTGATCTCATTGATCCTTTTATTGGGAAGGTATTCCTAAATTTGCTTCTTTTCTGCTGTTTTCTTCTTATGAGCCGAAATTAGTAGAAAAGATTTATGACAGGTTTTATGATGTATTAACATGCTTATATGGACAAGCATGGGGTTGGTTTTCCATCTCCCCAGGCACCCAAAATAAAGTCTATTGAGAAATATCTGCTGGTTTTACTTGTTTTCTTAGTGGTTAGCTCATCTTATTGCTTACTGCTCTCTCTTAGAAAGGAGAGGATTAGTGCAATTTTTTTTAATTTATTAGCTATGATTTCTGTTCTAACAATAAAATATTTCTGTTTGCAGCCACCACCAGCTCCACGCATGAGAAGTAAGATTGATTCTCTACTTTTCATGCCAGATTCTGTTAAAGATGCTAAACCGGAGGAAGAGGTTATTACAAATAGAGATCTTCCTTTTGCTCAAACTGATGCTCAAAAGACAATTGAAGATGTAGCTGGAAAGGAAATTGAAATTGCAGTTGAAAATGTTGAAAGACCTGTTGATCTCTACAAGGTATTATTTGTTCAGTTGAAATCTGTTTGTGAATGGACTTATATTTGATTCCAAGTTGGTACATAAATTTGGTTTAAATTCTAGTGTCAGTTATTTTTGTCTCTTGTTATAGGCACTTGCACCATAACACAAACTAGAAGTGATAATTGTAAATTTGGAGTGAGCATATTTATCTAACTGACCACATTGTCTCTGCGTCCTTTCTCTTTATAATTCAGCGAGGCTTTAAACTGTTTTATCTTGGTCTACAAAGTTCTTCACTACTATTTTGCACCGTTGGTTTCACATGCAAATGCACTCATGTTCCTCAGTTCCTATATGTTATAGAACTTCATGTCATCCATTAAAATTTATTTTGGGTTTTTAGTTTGGACCTCTTCAATTTCCCTTACTTTTGAATGAAATGGCATTGCAATGAGGATGATTGTTTTCTCCAATAGCATCTAGTGTTCAGAAGAGCTAGCAGAATGCTATCATACAGTTTTGTTTCAGTTAAGTTTCAGTTAAGTTTTAGTTTTGTTTGAGATAAGCAGACTAGAAGAGCTGACCTCTGCCTTAGGGCATCTTAATGTCCTTTCTGTATCTGCCCTGAATTTTTGAATGCATGTTCTTTGAGTTTGGACAGTTAGTCATGAGTTTTGTCTCATATATGAATTTGTTTTACTGAATTACTTGTGTCTGCTTTTTTAATAACTTTTTATATCCTGCATAATAGTTAAACTTTCTGATGCGAAGATATCCTCGGCTGTTTGTGGACTGAAAAAAAGAAAATAGTTAGATAAATTGCTGCTTGCTCATCATTTGCTTCATGTTTAATTTTCTTCTAGATCAGAAACTTTGTTTTACTTGAATGGGAGTTTGTTTTTGCACTGCTATTTCTGTGGATATACATTCTTGTTTGCACCTCTAGAGCATGTGCCTAATCCATATGACACGTTTCTTTTTCATCACTGCATGATATCAGTTGGATATCCTGCCTGTTTAACTATGATGCTTTTCATACATGCATGTGCCTGACGAGTGGCAGGCGTACAAGCAGGCAGATATTGCTGTTTATACATATGGAATCTTTAATTTCTCAATAAAGCATGATATGATGGGGACACATATTTATTCTGTTGCATTGATCTTCATTATGTGTAGGCTATATTTTCTGATGATTCTGATGAAGATGTAGAAGACTCTAATACCAACAAAGTGGGTGATCCGGAGAAGAAGATTGAAGTGGCAACTACAACACTAAACCGTTTGATAGCAGGTGACTTTCTAGAATCCCTGGGAAAAGAACTGGGCTTGGAGGTTCCCCCTGACATGCCCTATTCAATGAATAAAGCCAGCACTCCTGCTCCAATAGAAACACCTAACGCGGATGCCGAAACTGCTAAAGTCATTCCTGTTGAAGGAAGAACTTTTTGTGCTCCTAATGCTGTCAATGGAACTTCTCTAAACCCTGGACAAGAAACTGCTCAAGACGGTGAATATCCGAAAAATGAATCCATTCCTGGCAGGTCTGTGAGATATGGTAGCAAATATCCTGATGGTTTATCTGAGAACATATCTGGTAAAGTCAATGTGGAAAAGTTTGCTCGAGAGGATAAGAAAGTCAAATCACCGTCCGGGCATCGGAGAAACTGGAGCAGCAGTTCCTCATCAGAAGATGAAAAGAGTAGAAAACAATCTAAGCGACATCGTTATAGAAGCAGTGATTCATATAGTGATTCATCCAGTGATCATCGTGATCGCGACCGTTCTAGGTCGAAAGGAAGAAGGAAAAAGTCCTCCAGGGAAAAGAGTCGTAGCAGCAGCAGAAAACACTCAAAACATCATAAACACAGAAGCAAGGACTCTCTCAGCAGGTCCCTACATGGTTCGGGGAGGGAACGTTCAGAAACCAGGAAAGAGAAACGAAAACGAAGGGATTGAACATAAAGCTTCTATTATTTCCATTCCTATCATCATACAGAAATTTCTGGTTGTCCGATTAGTGCAGTGTGAAGGTTTATTCTCTGGCTTTCCTAATAAATCTCCAAATCTTGCTGCATCTCCTCTCCTCGGTTCTACTTTTCAAATGAACTCCCTAATGGTAATGAATTTCTGAACCATTTACTCGTAGCTATGTTATTCAGATTCATCCCCGGATGTGAGTGTTGGATACGGTAATTTTTTATTTATTTTAAGTTTTTTTTATATATTTGGAGGGTCTTTGGAGGATCATATCTCCATACCAATGTCCGGATATACGTTGAATACGGGTATTTCAAAAAAAATGAAGAGTCGGAATAACATAGACTTGTAGTATTATTCAAAGTTTCGGTCCCTCCTAATCCTAGGTTAGTCTCCTTCACTGATGAAGTTCAAAATCAATCCCTTATGAGAATCTAAATTCCTAAGATTCAAATGAGCCTAGAAATGACTTTCGATTCTTCTTATATGGGCTGGGGGGGTATTTAAAGAAGATATTTATTTGGGTTGGGTTGGGTTTTTCTTACGAAAATGTGTAATTTGCTTTTGAATTATACCATTTATATCAATTTAGTATTTAAAGAATAAAAATTTGTAATTCGGTGTTTGAATAGGCAATTTACCTCACCCCATTAACTCTGTTAACCATATAGTTGAGGTGTCCCACACGGTTAATTACAACATGCTAACTGTCCTATAAATGTCACAAAACTTGCCACGTATAAAAATGTTACGTTATATTTATTTTTATTTTTTGAAATTAAAAAAAAATTATAAAAAATGGAAGAAAGAGAAAATGGGTGAGAGAAAGAAAAGAGGGAAAAGGTCCAAAAGGAAGAGGGAGAAGTGAGTTGAAAGGATCAGTTGTCGCTGATCTTGTAGGCTCGAGATAAATCGATGTCGATTTGTCTCGGATCAAGCAAATTTCATCGGATTTGAGCAAGCAAGGTTAGTTCAATATGCCTAGCCTAGAGCTGTTCATGGGTCGAATTGGGTGGCGGTCTGAATTTTTTTTTTGTCCAAGTTCATTCGGGTCGGGCCCGGATCAGCCCGTATGGGCTCGTTTTACTATTAAAAAGTATTAAAATATTAATTTTATATTAATTTATATATATATTTTATAATTAAATTTAAATAAAAAAATATTTTTTATTTAATAAATAGTAATTTGGGCCGGGTCTATCGGGTCGGGCGGGCTATCATCGATGATTTGCCTTGGGACGACGAGATAAATGTCGATCCCTTTCCTCTTGTTTTTTTTTTTTTTTTTTCTATCGATATTTTTTTTTCTTTTTTTAATTCTAAGTTTTTTATTTTTAAGAAATTTTTAATTCAAAAATTAAAAATACTTCTCCAAGTTTAGCCTAACTCGAAAGCTTATTTTATTATTTAAAATACATTAAAATATTAAAATATTTATATTAAAATATAATTATATAATTAAATTTGGATAAATATTTTTATTAATTAAATAATAATACGAATCAAACCGAACCTGTTTAAATTACAACAAATCTATCTCCAACCATCGACCTGATCTTCAGTTACAATTATTATACTTTTGAAAATTTTCTATTCAAGTCGAGCCCTCAAGTACACCTTTTTTTTGTCAGAAATATCAAGTCTTGGGCGTTGAAAGAGACATGTCCAAAGGTCAAATTATTCGTCCGATTCAAATTGAATCAGGTTTGGATAATATTTTTTGTAATTTGAGTCGATTAAATTCGAATTTTATTTATTAAATAAAAAATATTTTTTATTTAAATTTAATTATAAAATATATGAAAATAATTTTTTTAATATTTTAATAATTTATGAACAGCAAAACGGATTTATTGACCGATTCGAACCCGATTCAAAATGGATTTAAGCAAAAAAAAAAATTGAAGCATGACCTGACTCGGCTCATGAACAGGTGTCTTGAAACATGCTTTATCTCTATTTTTACTTTCATTTTTTTCTTTGCCACGGCAAACCAAATAGTGTTGTTAGGCGGAATATGGAAGGTAGAGTAGAGGTAGGTAAAGGTCATGCATATGATTCATGAAAATATTAAGCCAGCAAACTGACTTTACCTAACTACGCCATGCATTTGACTTTACAAAATTGTCCCTCAAAGTCAAAACTGCAATTCAGCCTAAGTTTATGCATTTAAAAGTTTGAGATTGGGATAACAAACATCCAACAATCCCTCACCAAATGACCTTTTAAAACTTCTATGATTTTTGTCCAAATTTCAAGCCTCCAGATGGGAAGTTCATTCAAATGATTAGATTTGATAATTTTGAATTCGATACGAAAATATAAAATAAATACGATATGTTTAATAAATACCATATGATATGTTTAATATATATATATATATCGTACTCTTATTTAAAATTTTGATATATTTAATAATTTGTGTTTATTTTTACATGATTATCATAAAAAAATAAGAGGCACGACATATATACATGAATTATCATGTTTACAAACGACAGAGAATGATTTTTTATAACACGAAATTACAAAGAAAAACTATAATTAAGTAATACATCATATAAAAAATCATTTAAAATAATAAAAAAAAAACTAACCAATAAACCAACACAATCGTGTTCAAAAATGTGTCATCAACAATTTATGAGGATAATTATATGGATTGTATCAATCTTGGATAACCGATATACGTCATTTGTTCTATTTATTGCAGCATTTTTGTGGGCTTAATCAAGCTGACTCCAAACATCTCCGCTTAACACGTCAAAATTTATATTAATATAAAATATCTTAAATATATAAAAAAAATATGGATACGATATACGAATTATCAAACTCATTCTAACTTATAATTTTAGCCTTTTAGGAATTTTGATCCACCGACTCGAATTACGAAATCTTCACATGATTTAATTATATAAAATTTAATTTATAATAAATATATAAAATTTATTTTAAATATTTCAATAAAATCATAATGTGACATTTTGCTTATTAAAGATTTAACAAGTTTTAGTCTCCATATCTTATAAAAATTTAACTCATCCAAACTAATTCCTTTCACATTTGGTTAGCTTTTGGAAGCATTTTCATAATTGAAAGTAGTGGGAATGAAAAGCAAAAAAAATCCATAGATTGAGAGATTTCTTTAACCTAATGAAAGAATTGACTTGTTTTAAAGTTTATTGTTTATTCTTTAATTTCTCAGTCAAAGTCATAATCCATGATGATATTACATGAAATATTAGAATTTTTTCTAACTTTTTTTTTTCTTATTTATTATTATGATTTTCACTTCTCTCTCTCTCTCTCTCTTTTTTTCTTGATCCTTAATTTTCTAGGATTTCCTTTTCCTTTCTTTGGGGAGCAATTCAATCTTTAATTTTTTTTTTCTTTCATGGACTTTGATATATTTGTGATAAACTTATTAAACAAATCTACAATGGGATTATTAATAATTTGTTTATAAAAAATATCGCAATCTAAAAATAAGAAAATAGTTATAAATATTGGAATTCGAATCTTAAATCTACTAAATATCACCTATGATAACATGAATCAACTGAATTAAACCTTAGATTCGATTATTAACAAAATTTTGATGTTCAAATAAAAAAATAAAAAAAAATAAAAAACAGCTCTCATAGTCAAAAATGAGAGGCAGAAGTGTGATTGCAAGCTAATTTTTTTGGTTTGTGTTTCCTCCAGTTGAGAATAACCTAAGCAACATGCCAAAGTCAAAAAAGACATTGAAAAATTAATTTATTAACTGTTGTTTTTTATGTCTTGAATACCAAATTTTTGGTAGTAGTCAATTTATCTTTTGACAGATAATTTTGTCAATTTCTTACATATAATATATAAATTTTCTTTTGGCAGAAAAACAATAAGAAAGCTTACATGAATTTTTGTGGAAGACAGCCAAAAAATAGGGAGAAAAAAAGTATTTGACCTTTAAGTGGCAGAAATTCAAAGGGTTTTTGACATAATCTCTTTTATTTATTATTTATTATGTTTATTTTAGGTTTTTTTATATATGCATGTGATTTTTGCTTGCAAATTGCAGGAATGGAGCCAACACAGCTCCAAAATTTCTATGTCAGTAATCCCTGGTGGCTATAATGTTTTCAGGAAAATATTTACATATTTGAACATCAAATCGTAAAAATTAGAAAAAAAAAAAGAATTATTAAGGAAAGGTCTAATCTAACACAAAATTCAATAGTAGAAATTTTTACAATAAGTGATTTTAAATTATTTTTCTTCGAATTTGGATATGTCAGATTTAATACGGATATATTTAATTTTATATATATTATATATTTAAAAAATTATATTTGTATTTAAATATGATACAATTATCAAACACAAATATTTTTAAAAAAATTCGTATAACTTAAATTGAATTTAGACTTCCAAGTGTTGGAAATTTTTTACCCCATCCCCATGGCTATAATAAGAAAAAAGTGAGTCGATATGGACTTTCAACAGTTCATTTATATCTCATTGATAGCCATTGGATCTACTGTTTAGAATTTAGATCACCAAATCAAATAAAAATAATTACAATTTCCTTTTCAAGTATTTGACAAAGGGTAAAGGGTAAAACTATTTTAATTCAATAAAGGAATATATTATTTCACGTTATGTTGAGTCTTGATTTTTTTTATAATTTTATTTTTAAATTGAATTTTTTTTTCACTTATCATTAAATGATTTCAAATTAAATGCTTAACATGAACTCATGAATTTGAATTCATAAAGAAATATACGAAATTTTTATAATTAAAATTTAGACGGTCGGCCTATTCGTCTAAACTCGAAGGTCCGTCCATATTTGAGAGGGTTTGGACAAAAATATTAAGCCCGGAAAATAGGTTTGGGCAACAAAATTAGGCCTGTTTAAAATATGGGCCAAGTCTTGGCTCCAACATTTAAGGCCTAAGTCCGGTCCAGCCCGTTTTCTAAGTAAATAATATATTATTTATATTTATATATATATTATGTAATTTATGTCATATAAAAATTAAATATATATATATATAATATTATAGTGTAAACATTAAAAAAATATGTTAAGTTGTCCATGTTTAAGAACTTAATAAAAAAATATATAAATTATTAAAGATTAAATAATAAAAATATATATTTTTAAAAAAAAATTAGAAAAAAATAATATGAACGAGTCTAAACGGGCTTGGGCTATCCATTTATAAATATAAACAAATTTAAACAAAATTTGAGACCTATATTTTAGATCAAACTTGAACAAATAAATATAATATTGATATCATACATGAATCCGACCTAAACTCCGACTGTATTTTCATTAAGCTGAGGACTTGTTTGATAAACAAGTGACATTTGCTTCCATGTAAAACAAAAATAATAATAAAACATACAATAAAAGTAGTAGGCATAATAAATCTGCATAAAATAAAATAAAATAAGAAATTTCCAGTCATATGGGTTCTTGCCATGTGTATAAAATGGGTCAATCTGGCTGCGCCAACCCATTTTTTCTTGAGGATAAAACTTTGAATTATTTAGCAAAATCTCAAGTGTTGAACCAAAATATGATCATTGACCAATCTTTTTTTAATTAATTAATCTGTTGAATATGATTTAAGAATTGAATTATTTACCTAAATTAATTGGTTAACAAAATCTTTTTCTTGTAAGAAAAATACAAATTTTTGTTCTTTCATAATAATAAAAAAAATACGATAAGAGATTTATTTATATTACTATAAAACTAAATTAGTTTTACACATTGTTTAATCCGAACGCTTTGTTTTATTCACATAGATCATGCACGTCGAGTTTTGAGTAAATTAAAAATATCTAACTATTTGTTTGATGTAAAAAAATTCAACCGTTAAATATATATAAAAAGACAGTATTCTCGATCAATATGATAGAGATATCGAATCGATTCGAAACTTTACGTGAACGACGAGTACAATAATATTGTTAAATTCAATGGTCGGTATGTTAAAATATAAATCGCATAAAAATTTATAAAAATATGTAAAATTAATTTTATTTATACAATCTTTTCTCAAAAAATATTAATCAATATCAGATATTGCTTAAGATCATATTTATAAAAAAAAAAAAATTTAATGCATTATTATTTTTAATTCAATAAAATTAATATATTAAATATGAAAAATTAAAATAATAATAAATAAATTTTAATTGATATTTATATCACAACCTAAAAAATAATTAAAACATGTGATTAGTGAATAGTCTTTGTTTGACCATTCTTACACGCAGCCTCATCCAATTTTTTTTTTTTTTTACAAAAGCTCTCTCTCTCTCTTAACTTTCAGAAAGAAAAAGAAAAAAAAAAGCCAAAACATATTTTTTTTTTTCACTTCTCTGACAACCTTAATCTTACTCACATCTGTCCTGTCCTTCCCTCAGTTATACATTCATCTAAATCGTCTCTCTCTCTCTCTCTTCTCTTCTTAGTTTGTTTTGTCTGCTTGTAATCTACCTTTCAGTTGTGTCTGCAAAGGAAAGGAAGATCCCAGAAAATGTCCATGAAGTATGTTCTCTCAGCTTAAACCCCTTCTCACAAATTCCATTCTTTGTTTTTTTTTTTTTTTTAAAGCTTTTTCTTTCTACAAGATCGCAAAAAATTAAGATTCGAACATAAATCTGTTATATATAAGTTAGCACTACTCCTTACAGCCTTTTCTTTTTCATGTTTCTCTTACAGCTTTTTTCATTGACTTTGTAGAAGACTTAGTTAGCACAACTCCTTCAAATAATTGCTTGCTATAATTATAAGTTATTTCAGCATTTAGCTTAAACTTATAGCAGTTTTACACTTTTGGGTATCTTTGAAAGCTTTTTAACACTTGATTAAAAGCTGTTCTGGTTTCCATTTTTATCTGATTTGGTTCTGTGTTCTGTCTGGGTTTGGTTTTATTATTATTATTTTTCTATTTTATTACTATTATTTGTTTTGGGTTTTAAATGATTTGTAATGAAGTAGTTGAGTTTGAACTAAATGTGCTAACATGGGTAAAACTAACTGCAAGTCTCTTTGGTTTGTTTCTTCTAGCTGAAAGTCAAAGTTGAGACATGGCAGCCTGGTCCACAATTTCTACCAAAAATTAAAATAAGAAAAAAAAAAATAAACAATTTATGTTACAGAATTAAACTTGTTTCTCTATCTTTTTTTTTTTTTTTTTTGGTCCCTTGGATTTTTTTTCTTATCATTTTAGTGGTTTACGTTCCTTTTTTTTTGGGTTTAAATGGGTTTTAATTATTCTAGATAGAGCTTCAATATATATTGAGTTCTAAGAGTGGTTAGTTTTACTTTTGCTTTTCCTGGTTTTTGCTACCTTTCTTTGCCTGTTCATAAATAGAATTCTAGCCTAAAGATCTGGTTTGATTGATGCAGCTGGTTTTGGAGAATCTTGTTTATAACATCATTGGTTGTTGAAACTTGAAAGCATCTTCTGAAAACTGCAGTTCTTTGTCAGTATCTGCAGCTCCTGAGGGAAAAAAACAGAAGTTTCTTGCATTTAGTGGTGTCTATGTGTTTGAACCACTTAGGATTAGATGAAATTTGTAAAGGAAATGGCTGGTGGCAGGAGAAAGAAGCAGCATTTTAGCAGAATACATGCTTTCTCATGTGGGAAAGCATCTTTCAAAGGGGAGCACTCATTGATTGGAGGGCCTGGTTTCTCAAGGGTAGTGTATTGCAATGACCCTGAATGCTTTGAGTCAGGTCTCCTCAACTATGGTGGTAATTATGTTAGAAGTACAAAGTATACACTTGCAACATTCTTCCCAAAATCCTTGTTTGAGCAATTCAGGAGGGTTGCCAATTTTTATTTTTTCATCTGTGCAATACTGTCTTTTACACCACTCTCTCCCTACTCAGCTGTCAGTAATGTTCTTCCATTAGTTGTTGTAATTGGAGCTACTATGGGAAAGGAGGCTGTCGAAGATTGGAGGCGAAAAAAGCAGGTAATTAAACATTAACAAAATTGATGCCTCTTAGATTCTGTTTCTGATTTATGAGGTGACAAATGTATATTCAGTTGTGAATAGTTATCAAACTAAAAATCGCTATCATAATCACAAGTTGCAAATGACTTTTCTATGAATCATGGAGAATATATGGTAGACTTCTGAAATTTCAGGTATGCAAATATAAGTTAGGATTGAGAAAGATATTGTTACAAAATTTGCTTGTTTAGGAAATGGTTTTTGAGAAAAAAAAAAAAAACTTGTCAGGTGCTACAACTGAACAGATTTCAGCTATGTTGTTCCGACTTTTCATTTTTCTTGAAGTACCCATGTCCGACACATATTCGGACATGGGTATGGGGATATGACCCTCCAAAGACCCTCCAAATAGGTGGAAAAACTTAGAAAAACTGAACATACCCATGTCGGACACATACCCGTATCCGACACTCACACTCGAGTCCGAGTAACATAGGATTTCAGGGAAGGTTGTGTATAGTGGTTATCTTGCAGGAGAGACTGAGAGAAAGGGGGAAGTAAGCGGGGAAGGGGTTGCAGAGGTCTTAGATGTCTCTCTATATAGATGCAGTAGCTCTATCCATCTGAAAGTAGCAATCTTGTGAAAGTATTTAAGTCACATCAGTTGCTACTTTGCATAAAAAATGGTGGTTGTATAGAAATGCTGCACGTATATGTGTAAATTTTTGCTTTTTTTAGTATGCGGAGTTGATGCTATTCCTTTAAGCTTCATATATCTCCTTCTTGACCTCCATTCTCCTGTTTATGTCTTTTTACTCTTGTTTTGTTAGTCTATGTTTCTCGGGTTCGTAAAATTGTTGTCGATGACAATGCAGGACATTGAGGTTAATAACAGGAAAGTTAAAATGCATCAAGGTGATGGTGTTTTTGAACATACTAAATGGAAGGATTTGAAAGTTGGAGACATAGTCAAGGTGGAAAAGGATGAATTCTTTCCTGCTGATCTCATTTTGCTCTCATCAAGTTACGAGGAAGCTATTTGCTATGTTGAAACAATGAACCTTGATGGCGAAACCAATTTGAAACTGAAACAAGCATTGGAAGCAACTTCAAGCTTGCATGAGGATTCAAGCTTTAAAAATTTCAAGGCTGTCATCAGATGTGAAGATCCAAATGCAAACTTGTACTCTTTTGTTGGCAGTTTGGAACTTGGAGAAGAACAATATCCTCTATCTCCTCAGCAGCTTCTACTTAGGGACTCGAAATTACGGAACACGGATTATATTTTTGGTGCAGTTATCTTCACAGGCCATGACACAAAGGTTATTCAAAATTCAACAGAACCTCCTTCAAAGAGAAGCAAGATTGAGAAGAGGATGGATTATATTGTGTACTTTCTGTTTGCTGTCCTGGTTGTGCTGTCTATTATCGGGTCGATTTTCTTCGGCATAGCAATTAGGGAGGACCTGAAAAATGGAAAAATGACAAGATGGTACCTTAGACCAGATGAGACTACGATTTATTATAACCCCAAAAGGGCAACAATTGCAGCAATTTTGCAATTTTTGACAGCCCTCATGCTTTATTCATATTTGATTCCCATTTCCTTGTATGTATCCATTGAAATTGTCAAAGTTCTCCAGAGCATTTTCATCAACCAAGATCTGCAAATGTACTATGAAGAAGCAGACAAGCCAGCACGTGCTCGAACCTCGAATCTAAATGAAGAACTTGGCCAGGTTGACACTATACTTTCTGATAAAACAGGAACTTTGACTTGCAACTCTATGGAATTTATCAAATGTTCTGTAGGTGGAACTTCTTATGGTCATGGAATTACTGAAGTTGAAAGAGCTCTCTCCTGGAGAAAAGGTTCACCTTTGGCTCAAGAGGTTGCAGAGATAGAGGGCCAAGTAGAGGAGTTTAAGGAAGAAAAGCCATCTGTCAAAGGGTTTAATTTTGTGGATGAAAGAATCATGCATGGTAATTGGCTAAATGAACCTCGTGCAGATGTAATCGAGCAGTTCTTACGACTATTGGCTATCTGTCATACTGCAATACCTGAAGTGGATGAAGAAACTGGAAGAATTTCATACGAAGCCGAATCACCAGATGAGGCAGCATTTGTGGTTGCAGCTAGAGAACTGGGGTTTGAGTTTTATGAAAGGACACAAACAAGCATTTCATTATATGAGTTAGATCCAGTCTCCGGAGAAAAAGTTGAAAGGTCAAAATCTATAATCCTTAATAGTTAATAAATTATTTCCAAGGCCATCCGTCGCAGTCAACTTTAGCTGCAGGCAGAGTACATAGGCTTTATCTATTAGTTTTATTTTTTAGTAGCTAATGATATTTTCATATATGTACTAATGGAACATTTTTCTCTTTTGCAGATCTTATAAACTATTGAATGTCTTGGAGTTTAGTAGCTCAAGAAAGCGGATGTCTGTGATTTTGAGGAATGAGAAGGGAAAGCTGCTGCTACTTTGTAAAGGTGCCGACAGGTTCGTAATCTGAAACAGCAGTTTAAAGTCTATTAGATTATTTGGAGTAAATTCAGTGATAATAATGAACATAGCAAATTTGTTAGGTGTGAGGCATTACATTGGTGACAAACTGACAATACAAGGTACTGGTCGGTGACTATGTTGCTCCGACTCTTCATCTTTTTTGAAATACCCGTGTTTGACACCCGTGTCCGACGCATATTCGGACATAGGTATGGGGATATGATCCCCCAAGGACCCTCCAAATACATGAAAAACTTAGAATAAATCAAACATACCCGTTTCAGACACTCACACCCGAGTCCGAGTAACATAGGTTGGTGAATGGCTCCTGCAATAGCTTTTGCAGTCTCTTTTCATCTTTCTTTTTTATCCCTTTTAGATGAGTGGGGAATGGGTGGGAAGGGTTGACCTCTAGCACCAAAAACGACCAACTAGAGGCCTCATTCTCTCTCTATGTAAGGATGAATATCTCTTTGTCATAACTAAGGGAAGGGCTATTGTATAATTCTTCACTGACTAAATATGTTGCTTAGTAGTTATTTCCAGTATACAAATACTTGACAACAGATTATATTAAGTACATTTTCTTTCTTCTAACAAGCAGTGTCATGTTTGAAAGACTCGCAAAGAACGGACAAGAATTTTTAGAGCAAACCAAGGAGCACATTGATGAATATGCTGATGCTGGTTTGAGGACTTTGGTACTTGCATACCGTGAAATAGATGAGGAAGAATACGTCGAGTTCAATGAGAAATTCACAGAAGCCAAGAACATAGTGAGTGCAGATCGGGAAGAAATGATTGAGGAAGTGGCAGAAAAAATTGAGAGGGATTTGATTCTTCTTGGTGCTACAGCTGTTGAAGACAAACTTCAAAATGGGGTAGGTTTAAAAGGCACCTATTGAAAGCATTTATCATTACAACAGCAAAATAAACTTCATCTTTTGATATTCTCCCAAAGAACCTAGAGATAATTATTATTACAAACTAAGGCATCAAATATGACTTGTTCATTTTTCCTATGTTGCTCTGACTCTTCATTTTTCTTAAAGTAACCATGTCCGAAACATATCCGGACATGGGTATGGGGATATGATCCTTCAAGGACTCTCCAAATACATGAAAATCGTAGAAAAAATTGAACATACGCATGTCGAATACATACCGTTTCCGACTCTCACAACTGAGTCTGAGTAACATAGCATTTTTCATGTCATGCTCAAATGCTGGAGGATTCAATCACATTTTAAGATTAATTCTATGGTGTTGAATTGATTATTTTGCCTTTTGTGTTGGATAGGTTCCTGAATGCATTGACAAACTTGCACAAGCTGGGATCAAGCTATGGGTCTTGACAGGAGATAAGATGGAGACAGCTATAAATATTGGGTATAATGATTATATTGCAAATGCTTACCATAAAATTTGATGTCAACTTTCATATGCTGATTTTGCAAACTTTTATGTTGAACTTTGCAGCTTTGCCTGTAGTTTGCTTAGACAAGGAATGAAGCAAATAGTAATAAATTCAGAGACTCCAGAAAACAAGGCATTGGAGAAAGCAGAGGATAAAACTGCTGCTGCTGCGGTAAACTCTAAGTTCAATGGATGCCCTTTTTTTTCCCTTTCCTTTCAAGTTTATCTGTATTTAAAGTGATTAGACATTAACATTATTTTGCTGCCTTGAACCGTGTTTGCCATACTTCTTCTGCCCAACAGTAAAAAATTAGGATTTTTTAATTGTATGTCTTGACAACTTCTTATGAAATCGTATAAAATGTTTCTTATCCAAATCCAATCCAACATTTGAGTGTGCTTGTCAGCTTGATGAGATCTTTCTGATTTTCTAGGCATTTAAGGCAAGCGTTCTCCAGCAGATAGTTGAAGGGAAGCAGTTTCTTACTTCATCAAATGAAAATTCTGAAGCATTGGCTTTAATTGTTGATGGGAAGTCACTAACTTATGCTCTGGAAGATGATGTCAAAGACATTTTCCTAGAACTTGCCATTGGGTGTGCATCTGTTATTTGCTGCCGTTCATCTCCTAAACAGAAGGCATTAGTAAGTTATACTATTCTTCAATGGTGCACAAAAAATATATATATTTTTAGTGCAAAACTTTTATTTGATTTTGTTCCCATGGTGAGCACAAAAAATGGTGTATTATAAGTCCTGCTATGTCACACTTCAAGATATAACATATACTGACAGAACAAAGTGATGAACAAAGATCTCAAGAACTGCTAACCTGTTGTAATAATACTTATGGAACCTTTGAAACTTAAATCAGTTTAAATGAATGATGAAAATTGTTCTACATCAACTTGACTAACAAGTACTTGTTTTTGTAATTTAAGAAGAAAAACATCCAAGCTTTTGCTTGCTTCTAGCAATTCCAAGGAGAATTCAAACTAATTAACTTAAAAACAAAAAAATTGCAGGTTACAAGACTGGTTAAAACTAAAAAAGGTAGTACAACTCTAGCAATTGGTGACGGAGCAAATGATGTCGGTATGCTTCAAGAAGCAGATATTGGAGTTGGTATCAGTGGTGTAGAAGGAATGCAGGTAAATACTAAATAGATTGCTCCATGTATAAAGATCTATGCTGCTCTGACTCTTCATTTTTTCTTGAAGTACCCATGTCTGACGCATATTCGGACATGGGTATGGGGATATGATCCTCCAAAGACCCTCCAAATACATGAAATCTTGGAAAAAAATTGAACATACCGGTGTCGGATACATACCCGTGTCCGACACTCACACCCGAGTCCGAGTAACATAGATAAAGATGGTGCATTGTTTTGTTTACTTGATGCTTTTTCCTTGTTTCTAATACCGACTTCTCAAATTTTTAGGCTGTCATGTCAAGTGACATTGCAATTGCCCAGTTCCGGTATTTGGAGCGCTTGCTTCTCGTGCACGGACATTGGTGTTATAGACGGATCTCATCAATGGTAATATAAGTCACTCTTAGATGTTAAACTTGAAGATTGTTTGAGATTAATCAGCAACAACATTTTAAGATGAATAGAGATTTAACCAATAAGGTCCCATTTTGGGTTATAATCTATGTTAGAAAATTCAACCTTTTCTTAATACTTTTGTTTAGCCATATATGACAATCAAATGTCAGAAACCTGACTAATGCTCTTTTTTTAAACTTGCCAACACTATCATCCAATATCAACCAGTTAAATTGAAATGATCGGACTGTTTTGCAGATATGCTATTTCTTTTACAAGAACATTGCATTTGGTTTCACTATCTTCTTCTTTGAGATATACGCATCATTCTCGGGGCAAGCTGTATACAACGATTGGTTTCTGTCGCTCTATAATGTCTTCTTCACATCGCTTCCCGTGATTGCTCTCGGAGTTTTTGACCAGGATGTTTCTTCCCGTTTGTGTCTTAAGGTATCTCTCATACAAGGTTTTCTTTTGCCCACCGACTGCTAGATTCTTGATGATATCTCTCATTCCTCTTCTACTTAATTTTGCAGTTTCCTCTATTATATCAAGAAGGCATACAGAATGTACTCTTTAGCTGGCTTAGAATCCTTGCCTGGTCATTTAATGGACTGCTAAGTGCTACCATTATCTTCTTCTTCTGCATCCGAGCAATGCAGCATCAAGCCTTTCGCAAAGGCGGAGAAGTTGTTGGTTTGGAAATCCTTGGAGCTACCATGTATACATGTGTGGTGTTGGTAGTTAACTTCCAAATGGCACTATCCATCACTTATTTTACATACATACAACATCTCTTCATTTGGGGAGGCATAATATTCTGGTATATATTCCTCATGGCTTATGGAGCTATGGACCCAAATATATCAACTACTGCCTACCAGGTCTTTATCGAAGCCTGCGCACCAGCAGGATCGTATTGGCTTCTTACACTCCTTGTGCTGATATCCTCACTTCTCCCGTATTTCACTTACTCGGCCATCCAAATTCGGTTTTTCCCCTTGTATCATCAGATGATACAGTGGATTAGATCTGATGGGCAATCTGATGACCCCGAGTACTGTCATATGGTGCGACAGAGATCACTACGTCCCACAACAGTAGGTTATACTGCTCGTTTCGAAGCAAAATCAAAAAGCTCCAAAGAGAGAGCTGAGGATCATTGATGATCATCCTTTTCACTAGTTTTCTACCGAAAGATAGTTGTATATTACTTGTGCTGCAAGGTTTATTTTAAATGTACATATTTAACATCAAGATAGGTTCTTTCTTGACAAGAAAGTTATGTCTGTAAGATGTTCCTATCAACTTAATTGATGCAGCCTTGTATCCAACATTTTGGTTAGAATTTAGAAGTTAGAACCATCATTTTTGTGTTTTGATTTCTCAGGCCATATCATATTTTGCAGCTAAAGTTGTATGAAAGATGTAAGGTTATAGTAATAAAAGTAAACTAATTTTGAATTCTTTCTTTGAATCTGTAAGAAAATTAAGAACAGTGTTCAAGTTCAAGTTTTATTTTAATTTCAAAGTTCATTCATTGGACTCCTGCATGATTCTCAGAAACCTATTTCAAAGTTCCCAACCTTGTTTCTCCAGCTGTTTTGCTGCTAAGATTGTAAAGGGGGGAAATATATATATGTTTTAATGTTTTCATATTTGCAACAAGCAAAATAAAGGAAAAGTTAAGGGAAGAAGAATTGAGTGTTGGTTTTGGATGCCCTGCTTGGAAGACGTAAATTCTTGTCAGCTTAGTTTGGTAACCTTCTCAGCAACTCAAAAGTCTGGGAAAAGCCAAAACAGGACAGGCTAAAATGTTATTGACTATGAACCCGGGTTTAGCTAAGTTAGTTTATGCAATCACCCTCTTAAGGTGGCATCCAACAGTTCTGGAATTCGAATCCTAACATTTGCAACCTTTCTCTTATCCCTAGGCTGCTGCCTCTCGTTTGTAAACCTCCATAGCCAACCTTAGCTTCAAATTTAACTTTGAGGTTTAGAGAAATTACTCTAATATCTCGCCATTAATCTTTCCCCAAGCTGATTAAAAACCTTACCCAGATGTTTTACTTGACAATGACATCTTTCAGCCATGAAGCTAAAGCAGATGCCAAGAGATGACTGCCAATTAATGGCCATGGAAAGATATAAGGTTCTCTGGTATTATAAAACCAGACATCAATAATTAAGAAAAGAACCAGGTTTTCTTGTACACTAGAGTGGAAAACTTACCTTTGAAAAACCAATCAAGTTTTCCGCATTCCAAATCCAAAGCATATAATGTAGTTGATGAAGCTTCCTTTACTTGAAGTAGAGAAACATCTGAAAATATCAAAAGTTGAATGCAATATCAGCTAGATTCCAATCATTCATTAGAAAACCTCCAATGGAATCAAACATATTAATTTATACAAGGGCTAGTAGCAGTTTCTTCCTCCAATATATAGATAAATGAAATTAAAGACAAAGTTAGATACAGAATGACAATATTTCAGTGTCTTTTTGAGAATTCACATAAGATATTCCAACAATAAATCTTCCCCAGATGATGTTTAGTTTTACACAGAAAAAAAAAAAAGAAAGAAATAAACCATAACTCTAACATAAACCCAAATCTTGGTTATGAAGACAAACAAATGCCTAGAAATTCCAGGGCTGACTTTGCCATTACAGAAGAAAACTCATTGAAGCTAATGACACCATCCCCATCGGCATCAGCCTCTTTGATCATCTCAGTTAGCTCTCTATATGTCAATGGCTGTCCCATTTTGGCCATACTACCAGCTAGCTCCGCCGGGGTGATGTAGCCATTGCCATCACGATCAAACAAATGAAAAACCTCCATGAGTTGTTCTTGGTTTACCAATATCTGTTCATTCATGTGAGGCAATATGGCATTGGCTAGTTCATCAAACTCCACCGCACCATTGCCATTAGAGTCCATATTGGCTAACAGGATATGGATTTGATCACCCGATGGCTTGAGTCCTAGCGATCTTAGGAGCGCCGCAAGCTCTAGAATCGTCAGGCTGCCGTCGGAATCCATGTCAAACCTTGCGAAAATGTCCTTTAATTGATTGAGTTGATCAATTTGTAATGCCACCATTTTCAACCATAAAACCGTACCACTAAACCAAACTAAATATATATTTAAAAAAAAAATTATGTTGGTAATATCAGACAATTAATGTTGATAATGTCTTAATGTTGGAAACATTTTTTCATGCAATGTTAATGGCGGCCCTCGCCAGCAATGGAGGAGAAGAAGAAGGGATGAACAATTAAGGAGGAAACTCTGAAAGAAACGTTTTGGTTTTTGGTATTTTTGGTAGACCCGTGGTGTTAATTTCTTTGGTTGATAATTTGTTATGAGTGTGAGGTTTAAATTTAAACTTTGGGACGTGGCACTAATAATAGAATGCTTGTCGTCGGTGGATTTATTTTATCTCTTTTGTTACATACACGTAGATTAGATAATTTTGAACACAAACGATTATCCAATATGAAAACAATATTAAAAAAATCAAAATATGATATAATTATAAAATATAATATGACAAAAAAAAATGAATACACGAATGTATTAAAATTTATATAACTCGAATTATTAATATATCAAAATTTATAAAAATATATAATATCTTAAACACGATTATAATACGTAAAAATATATGAATATAACATGAATATTTAATATGATATATCTTATTTACCCATAAATTGATAGATTCACGTTTAATTTATCCAATAATTATTCGTTTTGTCAAAAAAATATAAAAATATAAAATAAATTTGATGGGACAATTAACCTGATTCTTAAGAAAAAATTTCTTTTAACATTTGATTATTCGTGTATTTGTGCTATGTTTGTATATTTTTACGTATTATAATCTTATTTATTGTAATATATATTTTTATATAAATTTTGACACGTTTATGATTCTTGTTATATATATTTTGACACATTCGTATATTCGTGTCATGTTCGTGTTATTTTTTCATGTCGTGCCATTTTTTATTATTTTTTTGTATCATATTTATATCGTATAATCATATCATATCCAAAATTATCAAATTCAATTGAGCTGATCAAGAAAATAAAATAATTTTCAATCATGTTTTATTTAGATGCAGCTAGCTTAGCTGATGGTAATTCTTAGAGCAGAGATTAAGCTATACCTAATAATTCAAACTTGAGGATGAGGTGGATGGACATGGTCATTTTTTTTCTTCACCAAAAAGACATGATCATGACCTTGTAGACTTGTCCATGACCCAGATAGCCTGTTCGACTTTGTCTTACCGGGTCAAGTTTAGACATAGTTTTTTATGATCCGATCCGATTCGAATTATTATTTAAATATTATTATTTTATTTAAATTTAATTATAAAAATATATAAATAATAATAAAAAAATATTTTTTAACTTTTTATTAATAAATGAATAGTGATCCGGGCTCGTTCAAGGTCAGACCTAAGTAAGAGTTTGAAATTTTCGAACCGCGGTCTGACCCGATCCATAAACAAGTCTATGACCTTGGCACCAATCTCCACCTCACCAGCCAACAACCATCAGCAAACATCTTCGGTTAAAAATCCCAAGTCAAAGATCATACTTAGTGTAATTTATATATCTCATTAGATTTTTTATCTTACAAATTATTTTTTAAGGTTATATTTGAGTTTCTTTAATTATATCAAAATTTTTGAGTTCGAATTTTGATAATCGTTTTTTTAAAATATTTTTTTATCTAATATCTTATTATTCATCGGCTTATGTATTGTTACTCTAATCCTTTTTTAATTTATATATTTTTTCTATACTTAAATTTATGTGCAAGTTTATTAATCATTCATACAATTTATATGTAAAAAACTTGTTGAAATATAAATATAATAATTGAATTTTTTTTATCGATTTAAACTTTTAAATCCAATTTAACTTATATAAAATTAAATTTTGTATATGTTTCTTTCAGTTACTTATTCTACGTTTATTTCATCAAATATTTGTTGTCAATATGTACTACCGATCATTAATTACTAGGTAGGAGTAGAGGTGGCAATTGGGCGGGTTCGGATTGGATTCATTCGGGTTCGGATTCAATCGGGTTTGGGTTCGTCCGGGTTCGGGTGCATTCGGGTTCGGGCTCAGTCGGGATCGAGTTCGGGTTTGTTTTACATCATTTTTATTTTATGTTAGATGTAATTATTTTTACATAATTTAAATATTTACTTTTAAAAATAATTTTATAATTATTTTAAAAAATAATCTTTTATTATAATATGATATTTTTAATTATATTTATTTATTAAAATCAATATTTGTTAGCACCAAAAGAATATAAAATTATTTTTTTTATATAAAATAAATTTTTAAAATAATTTATTATAAAAAATATGATATAATATAAATTATTCATATTAATTTTTAAAATAATTGATTTGATGAACTCGAATTTTAACATGTAAATACATTATAATTTATATTCACTACAAAATAAGAGATTTTTAGCGATGAACCCTGGCATTCAACTTTGAGGTCTAAACGGGTTTGGACTATCCATTTACAAATATGGGAAGGTTTTGGTAGAATTTGAGGTCTATATTTCGGATCGATCCGGGCTTGAACAAGTGAATATGGTGTTGATGACTTAATTTAATAATATGCCTAAGAAAACTATATATATGTTGCAAAGAGCAACAATTTTTTTTAAAAAAAATAGTTTTTATCTATTTTTTAATATAAGAAATAATATTATACTAGCCATAAGTTAAAATGAATGAATTGCTATTAATTAATTTTAATATATAGAAAATACTATTATACTATTATAAGGGTGCTCTTAAAATAATATAAATAAACGATAAGTAATATTTTATTTCAAAAAAATTTACATTTCTAAAATTTTCATGAGTTTAGAATTTTTAGATAGTGAATTCATCAAGATATGAGACATTAAAGTTATAAGCACAAAATATAATTGTATTTTTGATAAATTTATTATTTTATCATATATATAATATAATATAAATTAAATTAAATTAAATTTTAATTAAATTATTAAAAAAGATATTAGAATAAAATTGATAAATAAAGTTCTTGCTTTATAAACAAAAAATTTAATTACAATTTGATAATTTTTATTTTTAGTATTAAATTCAGGTTCGGGCCGGGCTCAGGTTCGGGTATTTTCGGGTTCGGGTTTTTCGGGTTCGGGTCTTTTCGGGTTCGGGCTCTTTCGGGCTAAGGGCCATTTCGGGTTCGGGTTTTTTCGGGTTCGGGTTTTTAACTTTTTGGTCAAATCGAGTTTGGGAGGGTTCGAGTTCGGATTTTTCTGGACGAATTTTCGGGTTCGGGTTCATTTTGTCACCTCTAGGTAGGAGTAGTATTTGTCTAGGAAAAAAAAAAAGCTTAAGTAATATTCATAATTGTTGAATTAAATCCTTGAACGTCTATTATGTTAAAAGAAACCCTTCGCCTATAAATTATTACAATCAATTGTACAAAATCATATTATTTGGAATTCATTAAGATTTGTTTGATTGGTACTTTTGTTTTTAATTTATTTTTTGATTATATATCGTATGAGGTTTTTTATTAAGATATTACTAAAAAAGAAAATTATCAAAGTATCTATGTTCTCAAATTATATATAAAAAATACGCTCATTTTAAAATCAGTTGGGAAGTCTCCATATCATATGGCGATTTCCCAACTAAAAATTTTATTTTTTTAAAAATATACTGCTCGAAAATCGGCATATAATATGACGACTTCCGAATTTTTAAATTGTGCAAAACAAATAAAATTGCACTTGAAAGTCGCCATATCATATGGCGACTTCCAATTGCAATTTATTAAATTTCTTTGATATTGTTGGGAAGTCGTCATATGATATGGCGACTTCCGAACACCATTTTTTTTTAAAATTTTGTAATTAAAGTTTTTTTTTTAATTTTAAAAATTAACATAATTAAAGTATTTTTGTAAAAAAAAAGTATTTTTTAAAATTATTTTAAAAAGCCTAAATAATATTTTTTTAATGATATTTTTTTATGTATAATTAATTAATTAATTATATATAAAATAATAAAATATATATAAAGATAAATAATATTTTAAAATTATGTTATTGTTTTAAAACGGTACAAAAAAATTAACTTTTAAATTTAATTTTACAAAATTAAAATTTTAAATGATAAATTAAAAAAACTAATTTTACAAAACTAAAAAAATTTAAAAAAATTATACCTTTTTCCAAACTAATTTTTTTAATAAATTTAAAAATTAATAATAAAATTTAAATAACAAAATTAATAAATAATCATTTAAAATTTTAAAATAACGGTTAATTTTTACATTTAATGAAATAAAAATAAAAAAGTACATGATTATTATACAAAACGTACATTATTAAAAAAATTATACAAAAAATACATGATTATTATACAAAAAGTACGTTTATTCTAATTATTTGCGGAGGAGCTATCGGATAGCGTGGTGTTGAGTAACAATGTCGAGCTCTCCTATTGCGTGCTGGTAGCACCCGTCGTTCAACCTCTTCAGTGGGACGTATTCATTGTCAACCTCGTCCTCGATCTACCGTCACTGGTTCTGGTTCTATGTCATCCGCATGCTCACCCATATCAGTCGATGGAACGCACAACTAGAGGGATCCATATGTTCTGCAACAAAAAAAGAAAACCCACTACTCGAGGAGCTAGCACCTAGTGCACCCATAAAGGAAACCTAACTACTAGATGGACCCACAAGTGATGTAGTACCAAATGCTGACATAGGGGTTCCAAACTGATACATTGTAGTTAGATATGCTGAATTTGGACATGGGGTGAGGAGCTGGTCATCTAACCTCGCCATTGGCGGTTCTGGTTGGTAACACTCATCAACATAAAATCCGAGGTGACTGACGGAATGACGATGACTGGATGCTACGCCATGTTCTGGTTGAGGTTCAGGATGACTAAATGACATCCTTGGTGCAGTGAACTCCGCCGCATGTGATGAGGCCGGTTGACGCGTCCGCCCACGTTGTCGGCTAGGTCTAGGAACTTCCATTTCGTGTGTAGGACGGACTGGATTTGAAGTCTGTTCGGGAAATGGCATACTCCTAACATCCTCAAACTCCGACAGTGGACAAACAAAAGGCTGACCTTCATTTTTAATCCATCTTATGTAATCAGTAGATGGCTTGAAATTATTACGAAAAATGGGTATACCTGTCGGAATTTGTTCAGAACGTTGATTTCACAACTGAATCCATTGTCGATGCTTCATAGGCCAAAATACTTCATGCACCCACGCATATCAGTCTTGTGAACCTTATCAAGGTTCACCGGTGGTTGCGGAATTGGTTTTTGCATCCCAAATTATCGCAACACCCTGTCAGTAGCGTGTCACTCTATATATGCAAAACATATCAAAGCTGTATTTGCTATTCATATATTGCAATTATTAGTTGTATCCGATGGAAGACATGCCATAATTTGATTTGAAGAATATGGCATCCACACAACCTGCGAATAATTATTACAAATTATTAGTTTCATATGGATTAAATACAAAAATACTTGAATGTAACAATCAAAATATTTACCTTATGATATCCTTCTCGACCTAGTCGTGATCTTATAGTTTGAAGGTCGAGCATAATATCGCTACAATCTTTAGGATGACTCCACCTATTAAAAAGCATATAAAATCTTAATAGACTTAATAAAAATACAAGTTCGTATAAAATTAATAAAAATAGTCAAGATTATTACTTGCTTGCAAGGGGGTATACAGGCGAAAAATTCTCGCGCGGAGTAATAAATGACAGTCGATGCCAAGCCCATGACTACAAAAGCAATAAACATCCACCTATGTCATGGCAGTTGGGAACTGTAGCCCGACACAGTTCTCTATACAAAACCGCCAAATACGCATAACCCCAACTATAATTTGCTGCATGCTCTAAATTACGAAGCAATGGAAGATACATTAAATGTACCCGACTGCTCGATTTGTCGGGCATTAGCATTCCTCCAATCAAACGTAAAATATATGCTCTAGCAGCATATTTTACCTCTTCTTTGCTTGCGTGTTCGGGGAGATTTTGCAATGACTGTAGCCACGTTTTTGTCACCATTGAACTCTTAAGACATTCTTCTGGAGATACAACGCCCAATAAATTTTGGCACTCTTCATTCCAATATAGAAGACTTGCGCATGTAACTGGCATGCTATCCACTGGTAGTCCAAGTTGGAGCGCAACATCTTCTAAAGTGATCGTGCATTCACCACATGAAAAATGAAAAGTGTTCGTCTCGGGTCTCCATCGTTCAACCAACGCACTAATTAAGTCCGGCAGAAGCATACATTGTCGAATTTGACTTACATAATAAAATTCGGCACTCTTTAAGTGGTCGATAATAGATGGATGCGGATCTTCAAAAAAAATTTCCTCGACGTAAGACGCGAACAGGGTCTTGTTCATAATTAATTAAATTAAATAATTATACAATCATAAAAAAAATAACGCAATCTCTTTGAAATATAATTAATTATAAAATTATTATTATAAATAATTTTATAATTTTATAAAAATTAATACAAAATTAATAAAAAATTAATAATGATAATTAATTAAATTATAAAAAATATGATAAAAAATTATAAAAATTTACTAATCTCTTGATATATAACCGCGAATATGTGATTATCTTGCAACCTCAATAACGATGAAGCCATTTTGAAATCAACAACACTAAGAGAAAATTTTAGATTATTTTTGTATGAAATAAGAGGAAGAGAAGAGAATTTTGTGTAAAAAAAGTGAAGGTAAGGGAGTATTTATAGGTGAATTGGGGAGGGGATGGCAACAGTCAATTGACCGTTGCCTTTGAAATTTTTTTTTTAAAAAATTATCTGTTTTAATTTAAAATTGTTAAAATTTAATTTTTTTACCGTTTTACAACGTTCAAAATTTAAAATTTAAAAAAAAAATAGTTCGGAAGTCGCTATATCATATGGCGACTACCGAACTATATTTGAAAAAAAAAAATTAAAAATAAAGGTCAGAAGTCATCATATGATATGGCGACTTCTGACCTATAAAATACAATTTTTTTTTTTTTTTAAAATTAGAAAGGAAGTCCTCTTATGTAACTTTTTAATTTTTTTTTTAAAATTGCTCATGAGAAGTCGTCATATCATATGACGACTTCTCATATTTTTTTTAGTGTATTTTGATATTTAATTTTAAATTATGGGTAATTTGATAATTTTTGTAACAATATTTTGATAAATTTGCCTATCTTATGATGTCAATTGAGACTTTAAAAGTTTTAAATTCAAATAGCAAAAAGTTTTCAAATTTTATCATTTTTATTGGATAAATTTTATAATTTTATTATATCTAAATAAATTTTTAATTTGTATCAAAATATACTTTTAATATAAATTAATTTTTATTTAAAATAAAAACTTAAATATAAATCAGAATATAAAAAATTATTTGAATACCATAAAAATATAAATTTTTACTTAAAGAGTAAAATAGTTTAAAGACTTTAATAGTTTAATCAGTTATTTTTTATTTATTCGTATAAATAAAAATATTTATTTAGCCATTTTTTCTCTGGGCCGTATGTCAGGACAAAAGGAAAGGAATCAAACACGTGTACAACTTTGACTCGGTACGAAAAAGAAAAGGGAAAAGGTAAAAAGAAAAAAAAAAAAAACTTCGAAAAAAGATCAAAACATATTTTATAAAAAGAACAGCAAATCATAATAAGACACGTCAATATCGTAATTTCTTATTATTGCTTTTTAAGTGGTCCTTCCCTCACCACTTCATGATCAACAAGGTTAAAACCGTAAATCCACCAAAACTCTTCCCTTTTTTACTGGAAAAAATAATATAATAATAAAAAAAGTTTCCCAAAAGGAAAAGAAAGAGTCACCATTCGTCTGTGACTTACGAGAGAGAAAGAGAGAAGCGTACGGCAATGGCAACACAGCCTTTAGATATCTTTTTTTCCTGGTTCAGTTCTCTTATTTATTTATTAGATTTGTATTTATACAATAAATTGGAATGTTTTAATTTTCGTTGAATTTCTTCAGATCTGTTGGATTTGAATTTTTTTTTTCTGTTAATTCCTTTTTTTTAATGTGAGAAAGGAAAATTTTAGTGTTATTATTGGGAAAAAATGGAAGAAAAATAGGAAAGGGGGTTTAAGACACTGGAGACAGCGGTTCATCGATCTCTTCCTGGGAATTTTGTTGTGAGAATAACACAAATACATGAATCGATCGATAAACCTCTGCATCCAGCGCCTTTACCTCTCTCTAAGTTTTTTTCTTTTTTTTTTTTAAAAATTTTTTTTTTTGAAGTAAAAGCAAAAAAAAGTTTTTTTTTTTTTAGTTTTATGTTAGTTATTAAATATTTCTCTGTTCGTTGGTTGCAGAGAAATTTTAAACAAGAGTAGAAACTTGATACAAGTAGAAAGAAATCCTATCTCCGTCATTTTTCTTTATTTTGTATAAATTACCTTAAAATGTCTTTCTTAATTTTATTATTGGAATAAATGAAGGAGCAATAGATATTGAGATTCTAATTTCAAATCTGTTAAATGTTATGAACTAATTAAATTAAATTTTGAGTTTGAAATTTTTTATTTTTATTTTTTATGTTCAGTGGTAATTTGTGTGAGATTCGAATTTCAAACATATTAGATGTCATTTTTTTAAAGTTATTATTTGAACTAACTGAATTAAGTTTATGTTTTTTATTTTTATTTTGATGTTAATTGGTAATTTGCTTCTAAATTATTTTCTTGACGATGTTTAAATTTAACATCGACTGGAGATGTTCCTTACTACACACCTGTTTTACCATTTGTTTTATACCCCATTTATGCAATTCTTTTACATTTTCAGTGGTTACTTGTTAGGGAAGTTAATGAAATAATGTTCTTGATCTTGTGTCAGTTTATAGTTTTTCTCATTTGATAAATCTAGAGTTGAAAACTGGGCAGTGACACTTGTTTTCTCTGGATCTTTTAATGTTTCTCTATGTTGAACAAGGTTCAAAATTTGAAACACTTGTAGCCTAATTATTTGTTAAGTAGTTACCACTATGAGAGTTACCCATTTTTCTTTTGTTTCTGCTTGAGTTTGTGTCAATAATCCCTGATGCTTTGAGCTTATGTTACTCAAATTTGGGTATGAATGTTGAATACGTGTATTTATTCGACACGGGTATGTTAAATTTTTTCATATATTTGAAAAATCCTTGGAGGGTCATATCCTCATATTCATATACGAATATATGTCGAGGGTATTGGACATAAATACTTCAAAAAAAAATAAAATGAAAAGTCGACACAGCTTTGAATCTTGTTATTTATTGTTAAGGTTCTTATGTAAGATGGAGATCAATGGAGCTTTCCCTTGGATGTTTTGCCATTTATGTTATGTAGAATTGAAAATGAATGGACATTGCTTTGTTTTGATTGTTAGCAATGTTTAGATTATCAGTTGGTTTGGGCAATTGTGGAATTTCATAATGTTGTGAAGATCCTGATGATGACTGAAAGTTTCTGTGACATGAGATTCCGCCAATGGTCCCAACGCCGGTAAGGCTCAGATAGTTGAAGACTCATCATTTTTACGTAAGAAGATAGAAGGATAATATAACCCTTTTCTTAAATGTATTTTTTGCAGTTGTGGGACTTTACAGGGTAGTAATAGGAATTAATTTGTAGCCATTTGTGTATCATTTCTCTGAGCAGGTACTCAGAACTTGTGTTAATCTCACTCTTCATTTTTTTTTAATATTCGTATTTGACATCTGAATTTGATACATATTTAAATATAAATATATGATATGATTTTTGTGTCAAATATATATCCGTATTTGAAACTCAGTAATATAAAAGTTAACCTTTGAAATGAAGTTTACAAAAGTGAGGGAAAATTACAGTTACAGGTGCCAAGTTGTGAAAGAATCTGCTATTTTCATGTGAACAAATGGAATCTGGTATCAAATTCTCATCTACCAAAACTATAATGGAAATCAAATCAAGTTAAATTCTTTCCTTAGTCTTCTAGTGACTAGTGGTAGCAAGTACCAAACAAAAAGGTTGGATGAGGCTCATAAATATGATCTCCAAAAGAAAAGGAAAGAATCCAGGCATACATAAGCAAGCTTAGGATATTCTATTCTGTTGTTTGTTTGTCTCTTATTCTTTGTTGTTAGGTTGAAAATTGTTGCTCCCATTTTACTTGATACTTTCCTGTCATTTTTACGGGGAAAAAAAAATTCTCTTTTTATTTGTAAGATTCGCTTGTTTCGTTAAAAATATATTTTGTATTTTTGGATGTTTATTTCATTGAAAAAGATTTAACAAAAGACAAAAACAAATCCACTATCTATTTTACGGCAAGCAATACGTGGAGTAACTTCCGATATAACAATAAAAGCAAGACGTGTAGGCGGATCGACTCTTCAAGTTTCCATTGAAATAGGATCCACACAAGGAAAATCACTTGCTATTCGTTGGTTACTAGGGGCATCTCGAAAACGTCAAGGTCAAAAGTTAAAATATGGCTTTCAAATTAAGTAAAAATATATTTTGTATTTTTGGATGTTTATTTCATTAAAAATAGTTTGGTTAACGGAAAAAGAAATTTGGATCAATGAAAAATTAATCAATTTTTAAAAAAAAAATATTTTATGCTTTTTCAAAAAAAAAATAGTGTAGGACATTTTACTAAAATTGAAACAAATTTAAAATAATCAATCATTTTAATATAAGGATTGATCTCTTCATGAAGTAAAGCAAAAAAAAAAAAAAAAAAAATTGATTTTTATCGATTCTTCAAAAATAAAAATTAAAAAAATTAATCTTTTTTATATTAATATAGATATTTTAAAAAATAAATAAATAATAAAAAATATTTTATACAAAATCATTCAAACAGTTAAAAAGTTTCAAAAAAAATTTATTTTTCACGAAATAAATAAAACTTTAGTCAAATAGTCACTGAGTTGTCTTTAAGCTGTCTATAGCGTGTGATTCCTTTGTTTTATTCTTTTCTTATTCTCCATTTTTGTTGGTTATATGGTTGTGGGGTAAAGGCAATGGGTCTTGCTTGACTCTTTTCTGAATGCCATTTGTTTGAGCTTGAGCTTGGAACTTTGTTGCCCCGCCTCGAATCTTTTCCGATTGCCATTTGTCTAAGCTTGAGTTTGGGACTTTGCTGCCCCGCCTTGACTCTTTTCCGAATGCCATTTGTCAAAGCTTGAGTTTGGCCTTGAATCTTTGCCATTCATGGAATCATATGACTAGACCATTGACCATAATGACCCTTGGTTCGCGAATGTCGTTTTCTAATGTTAGTTTGGGTTTTTAACACATTAGGCCTAGATGGAGATGGTAAACATGTTTGCTAGCAATTCTTGGTTGGTTACATTGAGGCAGATTGAAAACTCATTTGATTGAGAACAAAGGCTGTAGAAAACTGGTATCCTGGTTTTAAGAAAAGTGTTAAATAAAAGGGGGGATTTCTCTGGATCAAAATTCAACTGACAGTGAGTGAACCTGACAATAATGCAAAATTCCAAATGGATTAAGGGTGCCAGGAAACTGGCTAATGGCGGCTATAATGTCACGATTAGACCTGTTCATAGATTAGGTCGGGTTGCGATCCATTTTTTTTAAATTTTTTTGTTCAGGCCCTGCCATGAGTCGGGCCGAACCGGTTCGGTAGATCTGAATTTATTGTTCATCATATTAAAAAAAAAATATATTTTTTATATTTTTATAATTAAAAATAAATAAAATAATATTAATATAATAAAAAAATATTGTTCCGGATCTGGCCGGACCGATCTGAATAAAAATATCATGTCCAAATCCGACCTAATATGAGTTGAATTTACCGGATCGAACGGATTGCCCGGTTCATAAGCAGGTCTTGTCGTGACTTGATTAGGTACCTCTAAATGAAAACGACTGCATTGGCATGATTTTTGTAATTATATATATATATATATATATATATATATATATGTTTGGATAAATTTCATTTATGGTCCCTAGTTAATCACACATCTTAATAGACAATATTATCAAGTAGTTGGGCAGAAAACTCCAAAAAGTTAAAAAGCCAATGAACTGACATAAGCAATGTTTTATATTTGCTTTATAATACAGAACTTTAAAGCAGATTTTACCTTCAGTAATACCCCATATAGATCTACTTATGGGTCGGGTCGGATTGCAATTTAAATTTTTTTAACATTTTTGTTCAGGTCTGGTCTTGGACTGGCTCGGACCAGCTCGCATGCCCTCAAAACATTGTTTATCATATATATATATATATAATATTTTTTATTAATATTTATATAATTAAAATTTTAAAAAATAATAATATTATAATACATAAAACACTGTTTCGAATCAGTTCGGATAAAAAAATTCCTGCTCAGATCCAATTCAATACAGATTGGATTTATCGGATGAATTGCCGGACCTGTGAGCCTACTAACATACATCCAACAACCTACAAAAACAAGTGCCAAAAACCAAAACAAATTAAGACCCCTTTGCTATCTCAAACTAAAAAGTAATATGTTTGGTATTTTGTCTGATAATGGGTTGTTTTTACTTTTAGTCTTTAAGAACATGGCATATCCTTTTGTTAGCTCATTTTGCCTTTTCAATTTTTTAAATTTTTTTTCATACATTATACTCTCATACCTATTTTCAAATATATGTTAAATATAAGTATTGAATACGAATATTTTTAAAAAAAATCCAGATAACATAGATGGAAAACCTTTAGAACTTGATACTCCATCTTAGAAAATTTTCTAATCTTAAAGTATGTGAAGTAAGATTTATATGACGGAAAGAAGAAAAAAAGCTACTTCTCATTTTATAGTTCAAAAACCAAAATCTTTGTCTATAAAAAAATTACAAAAAATGAATGATATTTTTTTTAAAAGATTTATAGGATTTATAGGATGGGAAAATGTAAGTAGAGTATAACACACATGGCATTAAAGATTTAAAAAAATGAAAAAGCTGATTAAATTTACCATTTTCATATTCCATTAACTGGCAGTGGCAAATTTATAGTGAATACTCTCTATAAATATTGAAAAGCCTTAGTTGAATTAGTGCCCAAGTGTTGCTCCAAAGTTAATACATTTTTTTTTTTTATAAAAAAAAATCTATAAAATGGAAATTGTGCTATTTTTAATAAAGATATTTACTTATTTATTTATTAGAATTTCTTCCCTCATTTTTGGCATATATCCAGTTTTTTTTGGACAAATTTGTATCATGGGCTCCTATAAGATGACTTCTAAGCCCAAATTTTGGGCTCCAGAGTCCAAACAAGTTAAATTATTAAAATTGCAAAAGTTAGAGTATGATGGATTTCCACCATTATTAGGAACTAAATTTTTTATGATGAAGAATTAAAAATTTAACTTAGTTGATTTATGCAGTTACCTTTAATATTTAGCATTTCGTAAGTTTGAGGTTTGAATTCAAACATCTGCAATTCCTTCCTATTATCAAACTGCAACCTTTTGTATATATAAAAAAAAGCGTTACCATGAAATGCTAATAAAATAAACACTTTTGACTAACTATTTTTTATTGGATTTATAAATTATATTAAATGTAATAGTCTTTTTAATGAGTCTAAATTACAACCCTAATAGCTCTCTTTATAGAAGCATTTTTTATTGATGTATATAGTGCATTCTTATATGTTTCCCTTTCTTTTGTTTGAATTAGCATACAATACTATAAATAATAATAAGAAATCGATCACTATAATAATAATAATAAATCACTGTGCTCACCATGCTATTCTGATATTAATATGCCTGAATTTGCAGTTCGTTGGTCAAAGTAATTAGCAATTCCAATGCTTATGATAAAGGTGTCCATGGACTGGGCCGAGTCGGACTCAAGTGATTTTTATTTTGTTTGTTTAAATTTGGTCTGGATCAAGTTCAAAAGCCCATTTTGTTATTTAAAAAATATTTTTATGATAATATATATATATATATTATAATTAAAAATATTTTTTTATTAAATAAATAATAATTCAGGTTTAATCGAGTCGACCTAAATTAAAAAACTTATCTAAACCTGACTTAATTTGAGTCGAATCTAACCTGCTCGGCCTGTGAATAAATCTAACTTATGATCACTATGATCTAATTGGAGTCTCTTTATTTAACACAAACTATATATATTACATGCACATTTTTATGACGATAATTGACTGGAATGATCAACAAATTCTGCCACAACATATGCATAATCATCCACCGTGTGGACCTTGATGTCAGTATGATGATGTCGCTGGACTAGCTATTCACTACAAAATTTCCAGTCAAGAACGATGGCTCTAATCCTCAGAGTGAGGGGCTCAAGGTCTATAGAAATGATAAAAAAATTCAAGTGAAAGAATAACATAAAGGCAGTTATGACTTAATCTCCCACCTTGCCTTATGACTATGCAGCAGATATAATCTTTGCCCTCATGTTTATTAATCAAGTTTACCCGTTAAAATGATAAAATAATCCTGAAGGAGTTGAAAGTTCTATATGATTTATTGTTACGTGTATAAAAACCATTGGAAGTAGTGTTAAATATTTGTATTAGTGTCTATGTTACTTCAATTCTTATTTTTCTTGAAGTATCCGTGTTTGATATCCGTGTCCGACACATATTCGGACATGAGTATGAGGATATAACCTTTCAAGGACCTTTCAAATACAAGAAAAAATTAAATATACATGTGTCGGACACATATCCATATCTAAAACTCACATCCGAATCCGAGTAACGTAGATCAGTACACCTAACATTAAAAATTCTGGTGTTGGGTGATTGATCAAGTAATTCTGGTCAACTTTGAAACATGGTGCCTCCCTGAAATACAATTGATAAGCTCTTAGTCTAAGGTCTTGTGCTTCCTTCTGCAAAGTAACCGAGAAAGCTGAGAAAGCCTGGAAGTGGGAAAAAAAATACATGGCTGAGTACATTGTTTCCTTGGTCATTGAAAATATTGCTAGTCAAATGGTGGATGAAGCTGTCTCCTTGGCAAGAGTGGGGGACCAAGTTGAATGGATTCGAGCAGAATTAAGGAGAATGCTATGTTTTCTTAAGGATGCAGATGCAAAACAAGGTGGTGATGAACGAGTTCGAAACTGGGAGGCAGACATAAGAGAAGTTGCATATGATACTGAAGATGCTATCGATGGCTACATCCTAAGAGTTATACTTTTTGTTTTAATGAACTCATAGCAAGCAAATAAACAAGATCAAGATGAAAATCCATGATATTAACTGCAGTAGGTCAACTTGTGGAATTGAAAATATTGGTAAAGGGGAAGAAGGGACTAATTTTACAGTCAAATCTCTTTTTGAAAGGAGATGATCGTATCCTCAAGACGAAATTGTTGTTGGTACCGAGGAGGACATAAAATTTTTGGAAGATCAGCTAATTAATGGGGATTTAAGGTTCTCTATTATTTCAATCATTGGCATGGCTGGTCTAGGTAAGACCACTCTTGCTAAGAAAATTTATTGTAGCAGAAATGTCAACAAGTATTTTGATTCTTGTGCTTGGTTTATGTCTCTCAAGAATACAAATCTGGGGAGTTATTGAGAGATTTGTGTAAGAAGGTTATGGGGCTTAGAAAGGTGGAATTAGAAAAGATGAACATAGAGGAAATGGAAGAAGATTTGTCAAGGTTTCTGGTGCAAAGGAGATGTATTGTAGTTTTTGATGACATGTGGAATAAAGAAGTTTGGGATGATCTAAAAGCAGTCTTTCCAGATACAAAGAATGGAAGCAGAATAATTTTCATTACCGGATTCAGAGATGTTGCTTTGCATGCTAATCCGCAAACCCGGCCACATGAACTCAGCCTTCTTAGTGATGAAGATAGCTGGAAATTGTTGTCCAAGAAGATCTGCCTGGAATGGAATTCAATGACAAGTTTACCTGCTTGGACTGAGGAGCTAGGAAAAGAAATTGTGAAGAAATGCAAAGGATTACCTCTTGCAGTTGTAGTTCTAGGGGGTCTTTTGTCAAGAAGAGAAGCAACCTTTGAAGAATGGCTCAAAGTTCTGCAAAGTGCACATTGGCAGCTACTGCAAGATCCAGCACAATGTGTTGATATTTTAGCCTTAAGTTTTCATGATTTACCTTACTACTTGAAACCTTGTTTTCTTTATTTAGGTCTTTTCCCTGAAGATTTTAAGATTTCTACTAGAAGATTGATTCTATTGTGGGTTACAGAAGGATTTGTTCAGCCTAGAGATCAAGAACCATTGGAAGATGTAGCTGAGGATTACTTGGTAGAACTAGTGGGGAGGAGCATGGTTCAAATTGCTACCAAGAAATTGAATGGAAGGATTAAAACAATTCGCATGCACGATCTTTTGAGAGAACTTGCCATAAAGAAAGCTAAAGAAGATCTTTTTTTTGATATCATCCATGGAGATGTCAAGGATTGCTTTCTAACAAGGCCTCGTAGGCTCTCTACAAGCTTTGCTATTACTCCTAGAACTAGAAATAGTTCGTCAATCCGTTCTTTGTTATTTTTTGACTACAATGAACCAAGATTGAAGGACTTAAAGGAACTTAAACTCTTGCGAGTGCTTGATTTGGAAAGCATTCACATTGGTCTACTTGACTCTGATGTTGGGAACCTCATTCATTTGAGGTACCTTGGCTTGGGAGGAACTTGGTTGAAGCAGCTTTGAACTTGAAGACACTGGATTTAAGATCAACACTGGTTGATCCAATTCCTGTTTTTATTTGGAAGTTGCAGGAACTGAAACATTTGTACTTCAATGAGAACATAGAGATGAAAGTTAAGCCACCAAAGATTGCTTTTCTGCTTAATCTCCAAAAATTAAAGGGTATCTGTATTGGAAAAACTAGTTCTGTCGAGCTAGGCCTGGATAAGTTGACCACCTTAAGACACTTAGGCTTATTTGGCCATTTGATTATGCAAGAAGAAGCTTTAAGAAGACGGATTTTTAACTCCAAAGGGCTACAAACTTTGAAGCTAGATGAAAGAACTAGAAGTGAGAACATTACAAGGGCTACCATTCCAGGATTCATGGAGTTTTCAAGTCACATCCTTCTAAACAAATTATATTTGGGAGGATTCATGAAGAAGTTGTTTGACGTCCAAGATTATCCACCAAACCTTACTGAACTAACATTACATGGTTCTTTCTTGATGGAAGACCCTATGGAAACACTTGAGAAATTACCAAGTTTGAGAGTTTTAAAATTAAAGCACTCTGCATGTGTTGGAAATCAAATGGTATGCTCTAATGGGGGTTTCCCACGACTCCAATTATTGAGGCTGTCTTTCCTTTACTCAGTGGAGACATGGAGGATAGAGGAAGGAGCCATGGCCAATCTCAAGGAGTTACACATTGTTGAGTGTAAAGTGAGGATTGTTCCAAGAGGATTATGGTCAGTGACTACTCTCAGCAATCTGAAACTAGGCTACCTGCCTCGTGATTTTGAGATGAAGGTTCAAGATCGCAAGGGAGAGAATTGGTACAGAATTGAGCATGTGCTTCCAGTGTAAACAGACGATTTGTTTCGAATGGCTTCAGCTTTCCAAGGCTTTTTCTGTTCTTAGCCATGTTACTCGGATTCGGATGTGAGTGTCGGATACTAGTATGTGTCCGACACGGGTATGTTCAACTTTTTTTAAGTTTTTTCATGTATTTGGAGGATTCTTGAAAGGTTATATCCCCATATCCATGTCCGGATATGCGTCAGATATGAATACTTCAAAAAAAAATGAAGAGTCAGAACAACATAAATTCTTAGTTACTGATCTATTATCATTGTTTTTGGTACAAGATGAGACTGTCATTATTCAGATTATTATTATTATAGTCCTTTTTCTTTTAAATTTCTGTAAAAACATTGGAGAATTATGACCATTTGGTATGTATAAAGAACATAATCAACCTTGTTAGGAAGTGAGATTTTGTTCATCTATCTCATTTCTTCATTTGTTTTTTGTTCTTTGCAAAGAAAAAAACTAGAAATGATTTGAACTATTGGTATAAAATCTAAATGCTGCCATAACCAGTTAGTATCCATTATCCAACAAGCATTTCTAAACCCATTTTGAACAAGCCCTAAGTCAATTTCTTACAGTACTTACAATACAAATAATGTAAGATAAAGCAAAGCTTGTTTAAAAACCCAACCCATCTCTCTATCACTAGCAACATCAACAACGGACTTGAATCAATTGAGAATATCTTTTAATTCAGCAGTTCAGAAGAATCTCAATCCTTTGTTTAGGGTAACTGATCTCTGCACCAGGTTTGCTATTCTAAAACATCAGGCAATTCAACACTGTCTGCTAAGTATAATAAAAAACTTGTAAATGTGTTGGTTTCTCATGTTGTGGCCCTTTCATCTCTTCCAAGGACAGCTACTAATAGGTTATGAGGAGGGTTTTGCGGAAGCAGTTGGCTCAAGTTGACCAAAATTCTAAACTATAATTATTGATGGAAATAGAGCAATGGGTCGGGTTTATCGTCTAAACCCGAAACCCGTTCGATATTTGAAAGGATTTAAACAAAATTTTAAATCTATTTTCTAAATGGGTCGGACCTTAGACAAAAAATTTTAAGCTCGGCCCGTCCCGGCCTAGATACTATCATATAATAATAAATATATTTTATATTTAATAATAACAAATAATTTAATTTTGTCCAGGCCCATGTTAGGAAAATTTAAATCTCTATGCCTAAAGCAGTTTCAGCTTCATCTTCAATTGTGTGAAAGTTAAAATGAAAGCCCTGCATGCTCCTGCTGACTTGATGGGTTCTCGTCGTTTTCAAATTCATTACCAACTCAGCTTTGGCCTTTTAATTATTGATGATGTTTTGTTATGATCCAAGCTCTTGGCAACGCCTCAAATATTTGGTGGCCTATTTGTTCAAATTTCACACAGTTTTTGCATCAGTTCATGGAAGATAAAACAATTGATCAGCAACTTACAAATCAAAACCAAACAAATCTGGGCGGGCCGGGCCTGGGTATCATTTTAATAATATGAGCCGGGCTTGGTAAAAAAAATCTACTCATATTTCGGGTCGTGCCGGGCCTGGACAGACACAAATTGTCACATCCCAACTCCGGGAGTGTGACCGGCCAGAGACAAGTATGTACCTTTGCCTCCGAAGCCTTAACCATTAATCTATCTAACGAAATTTCGGCATGACCTCGTCCGATAAGGGGAATTTACCGAACCTGCATAACATGCAACACAATAATGTACACAACAACCTCGGTCTCCTACCGGATAACTGCATGAAACATAATACAATACACTTAGACAAAATAACATATGACATCCCTAGGTGACTGTGCACGGCTCCTCCATCAAGCTACGGATCAACTCGTCAAAACGGAATGTCATGCTCATCGGTTATCGGTCACAAGAAAACTGATGGGGCAGATGTAGTACTGGGTCGATCAGTATCTGAAAAAGAAAAATAACTAAAGGGTGAGTCATAAGAACCCAGTGAGCAAACGCAGAAACAGTAAAGTCTATGGAAAAGACTCGCAGATTATATTAACTAATAACACCTGGATCTTTCTATCCAACATCACAAACAACTATAACATCTGGTAGGGTCCGTAGACTCCTACAAACCGGTAGGGCTCGAAAGCTCCTACAAAATCGGTAGGACACGAAGGCTCCTACAAAACCAGTAGGGCACAATGGCAGCCTACAAATAGGCACAATGGCAGCTCACAAATCCGGCATAGCTTAATATTACAATAAACATGCATCACATAGCATTTAAATAAGCATACAAATCCGGTATAGCTTAATATTACAATAAACATGCATCACATAGCATTTAAATAAGCATACTAGCAAGGAACAATGTGGCGCCATACGGTCGACCACTCATACGACAATCTCAGATTACTACATAATCATCACTTGTCCATTCCTTGGACCTTTTTCTCACATTTTTACGAGAACTCGATATCATAAGGTAATTCTACGTCATACATTCATACAATCACAGTCGGTATGTCATAACACAATCTAATGATCCTACGTCTATCGCTACACTTTTACTCACAGTGCGTTAAGCGGAAGAAATTGGATCCTCGTGCTCCGGATCTCTTCCAACCACGAACTCAGCTAATCCACGCTCCTAGCACATAAAGAATAAATTCATAAATATTTTATAAATTTGAAAATATTCACAATATCCAAATTGTAGCTAAGTCGCTACTATCCGAAAATCTATAGCTTAGCTATTTAAACTTTATAATTTTTACACCTAGCTCGGGTGAAAATCCGGAGCAACGATCAACAAGAAAGTTGCTCCCCTGAGCCTAACAAAGCTAACGGTGGCCTCAGATGGTGGTGGAAGTGGCGGCACAAGGTGGTTGGCCAACATGGTGAATTCGGCCAAGCTTAGATTTCCAACTCCAAGCCACTTTTTCACTCAACCAACCCCAAATAATAGATGTAGAGGTTGATTTATGACTACCCATGGTGGTGGTTTAAGGTGGTGACTATGTTGGAAATCACCTAAGGCAAAATGGCCATAAAGAGATACACATAGTTTCTCATGATTTCTTGAAAAACTAACACCAAATAAGTAATCTTTACTTTCTAGATAGTAGAAATATGTGTTTTGTTAGCTTGGTGATGAGTAGAAATCAAGAGATCAAGCTTACAAGCTTTTGGTTATGGAGTTTTCTCAAGGTTGAAGAAGAAACCCTTAAGGCATGAAAAAAATGAAAGTCACGGCTGGTCATGGGGTTTCTTGGCTAATTTTTATGGTCATTTATCAAGCCAAATGACAAAAATACCCCTTTAGCCCATTTTTTTGTCTTTTAGTGCCTAAATGGGGTCCATATGAAATTTTTACGTTCGAAAGCTTGTTTTCACTTGTCTCAGCATGGATATGTTTAAAATATCATTTTACACTAGTACGCAAGTTTTCGTAATTTTTCGATAAACCGAACATCAAATCCGGGCCCCAGACGTTTACGAGTCAACATTAAGATTTTTTCGATTTTAGCTCCGATTCTCATTCTGATTTCACCAACAACTTTCTAACATCATTTTATGTCCATATGAATCCATTTATTTACTTAAAACCTTTTTCGGACCTTCCCGCGGCCAGTTTCGGATTTTCACTCCTTTAAGTTAACTAAAGGCGTATCCGTTTTTCACTTAACTTTTTTAGTAAAAATGTCAAATTTTCAATATAAGCATCATGTTGTGATCCTCTATGATCTCAGATTCTATTGGTATGGTATACGAACAAAAATAAAAATTTTGGGTAAAATGACCAAAATACCCCTAGTTCATATTTATCGGTTTTGTGTCGATTAGATTTTTTTTCAAAAATCCTGATCAGTAATATATCATATTTTAACACTATGTGAAGTTAAAATACCAAATTTTACGGGCTTTTCATTGTCCCGGTTGCGATTCCTGACTCGTGGTCACTTTAGGGCTAAATCTCTCAAATAGCCGATTAAACCCCTTACTCTAAAAATTATTAATATAACAATAAAATCAGATGGTAGTGTGCTTTGTCTATAAGCAGACATAAACTTGATCCACCGTCTATGAATCATTTGAAGAGACCCGAGTCGATCTCTGTCTTACGATGGTCTTACAATTCTCCCCCCTAAAAAAAAAAATTCGTCCTCGAATTTTCCTAATTGTGAACTTATTGAATAATTCATTTAAAGAGTTATGTACCTACTCTCAAAATAACTGGGGGTATGTCTCCCCATGTCTCTTTCAAGTTCCCAAGTAGCTTCTTCTTTCCCATGATGATTCCATACAACCTTCACCGAAAGAATCTCTTTCGATCGGAGCTTCCGTACCTGCCGTTCTACTATGGCTATGGGTTCCTCTACATATGTCATGTGTGGATCTACCTCTACTGCTTGTGGTTGCAACACATGGGACTCATCGGAGGGGTATTTTCGAAGCATCGACACATGAAATACCGGGTGTATAGCTGATAACTCGTATAATTATATAGTTTTTAGTTATGTTTTATTATTGTTTTGTGTCAAATACGAGTTATTATTGTTTAGTCTAATTGTGTTTATGATCTTTTATATTTTTATGTAATTTGGTGTTTTTCACAAGTTTCTTTGAGTGATTTTAGATTACTAGAATTAAGGGCAAATCCAGTTCAGTTCCAGTTCCGACACATTTTGCCATATCAGCTATATCTGGAGTTTCACTGAAGCAATAAGGCTGAAATTTGTAGCCGTGCAAATCTAAGAGGCATATCTATCTTTTTCATGTTTTATACTTCTTGAAACGGAGTCGTTTTCCCTAGCGAAATCGACCATCAAGTTGGCTGATGTGCAATGACGTCTGTGCTGACCTGTTTTCGTATTTTGCCCATATCTGCTTATCCACATCAGCAAATGAGCTTATTCCAATGGCTATGGATCCGTAACTGATACGGGAACCTTTGTCTAGAAGACCATATGATCAGATCAGGCCTCTAATATTGACGAAATCGACCATCAAGTTGGCTGATGTGCAATGACGTCTGTGCTGACATGTTTTCGTATTTTGCCCATATCTGCTTATCCACATCAGCAAATGAGCTGATTCCAACGGCTATGGATCCGTAACTGATAGGGGAACCTTTTTCTAGAAGACCATGTGATCAGATCAGGCCTCCAACATTGACGAAATCGACCATCAAGTTGGCTGATCAAAATTGTCATACAATATGACGAAAATTGTTAGAAAAATTCACCCACCTATTATACCTACCTTTGAAATTTGTAAAGCTTGTCTCTTGTCATTTAGCCTTCCAAAATGTGTATAAATAGAGGGCCTTGGATGATTGTAGAGGATCATATTGTACATAGGTAGGATATTAGCCATTTTAATAAAATTCTCTAAGTTTTCTTCTTCTTTCTTTTCTCTAGTTTTCTTTCTTTTCTGTAGTTTTCTTTTTCTTTAGAGAGAGCAAGAGGTTGGATAATTAATATTCTTCCTCTTCTTCTTTCTTTCTTTTATTTTCTTCTTAGATTTTCTTTAATTTTATGTTTATGTTTATAATGCCTATGCTAGGCTAAACTTCTATTTGGTTAAGGGTGATTTCAAAGCCCTAGACATGTTTTGTGATTGATTTTCAGATTCTATCTATCATTAATTTTCTATCAAAGTTGCTTATGTTCTTCTACAAGAATTGTTCATGATGTTGTCTAGATTTATTTAGGTGTACAACTAGATAGATCTTGATAATTATCTATTGCTAGTTTAGGAGTCTTGATCCGTGTAATTGTCTTGATTTCCTATTCATAAGTGGCAATTTGTGATTAATGATTATGGTCAAGTTTTCAATAATTGCAAAGTGGAACATAACCTAAGTTGAACAATCCGAGCTTATGTGTTTGTTGCTTAGATCAACCTATCTTTCTCATCATAAAGCTGCCATTAAATTGAATTTAGAGAGCTTATTCTAGGTTGTTTAATGGTTAGAGATTAAATAGAGAGCTTGTTCTATTTAACGACAAACTAAGGAAAGATTGGGGTAACAGAGCTTGTTGTTATCTACGGTTGTTAACTTTGATAGTTGGTTGATATTGATAGATCTGAAATTGATTCTTAATGATGTCTAGTGGTGGAGAATGAAACCTTAACCATATTTTTCATATTTAATTCTTCTTACTTACTTGTTTTCTTACTTTTAGTTTGCTTATTTTTTATATTTATTTTTATTGGCTGGTTATACCGCCTAATTTGTATATTAACTTTGTTTTATTTTTATTGGCTGGTTATACCGCCTAATTTAGTATATATATTTTTATTGGCTGGTTATACCGCCTAATTTAGTATATATATTTTTATTGGCTGGTTATACCGCCTTGCATCTTATTCTTATTATTTACTTAGTTTAAATCTGGCTTCAAAAACCCCTTTTCTTTTATTGTTTTCTTTGAACGTAAGTTATAAACTAATAACTCATAAATTAAAACCCAATCCCTGAGGACTCGACCCTTGCTAATCATTATACTTACAATTGATCATTTTAGTGCAAGGTTAAATAAGATACACTCTTTTGGGTGCATCAAATTTTTGGCGCCGTTGCCGGGGATTGTTTTCTTTAGTTTATTTGTTACTTGGTTTATTCTTATTTTCAGTTCTAATGAGTTTTGTTTTCTTGTACATACGGGTTTTTCTTATCAAATTTTGAAAAAAAAAAAAAAAACGATGGAATTGAGCAATCTAACACTTGAAGAGTTGGTGGCATACATGAACATGGAGAATCAACAAGCCAATCTCACCTTCCCAGTTCAACAAGTGGCCATGGGAGGTTGTCAAGGCCATCAAGTGTTCCAAGACCAACAGTATGATCATTACTCAAACACTTACCATGAGGGATGGTGGGATCATACTAATTATGGCTACTCGAAAAATTACCAAGAAGTAGATCCTTATGCCAATTACACTCATCCATCTAGCTTCAATCAATCATGGTCCCAAGAACCAGATCTTTTTCAACCACCACATATGACTCAAAACTCAGGTACTTCTTTAGAAGATCTTGTCTATTCTCTTGTTACTGATACATTGCAATTTCAACAGGAAACAAGGGCAAGCATCCAGAGTTTGGAAAAGCAAATGATCCAATTGACTAGTAGTATGGTGGGATGGGTAGCACAAAGATCTGAAGAACTCCCTGCCCAAACAATGATTAACCCAAAGGAGAATACTACTATTGTGACCTTGAGGAATGAGAAACAAGATGAGGATGAGACAAAATTAGAGATGAATTCTATTCTTGAGGATAATGAAGCCAATGATCCAAATAAAAGTATTTCGGCACCTGAGGTAACGTTTGAGATTCCAATTTTTACTAATGTTTCTTCTCCACCTTTTCCTAGTAGATTCGCAAAGTTCAAAGAGGATGAACATGAACAAGACACGCTGGAAACCTTAAACAGTTTGTTTGTGGAGGTCATTCAACAAGTATCAAAATATGCTCAATTCCTCGATGACATATGCACCACAAAGGATGATGGAATAATACTTGTAATGGAGAATGCATCCACTGTTGTGCAAAGAAAGTTTCCTCTCAAACGCATAAATTTGGGAAATTTCATGTATGAGCCTGACAAGCTTAAAATGCCAAGAAGGGGTGTTGGTTAGGTTCAAAACACTAAATCAAGTGCAAATTGGGGGAGGCAGCCTAATTAGTGAAAGCATTGCCAAACTGCCATCCTCAGATTTGCTCTCTTTTTCTTTATCTTTTTCTTATGTTTTTTTTTTTTGCTAATTGTGTTTAGTGTTTCTAAGTTCATTTAGGCTGCATAAGTTTATTTTGTTTATTAGTTCTTTTCACTTACACATGATTCTTTCATTTGGGATTAATAGCATTACATTAATGACAATGTAAGAATTATGTGTGGGGGAAGAATTTAGGATTTTATTTAGAGTGTTTTGTTTTTGTGTCTTTTTATGTTGTTTTTCTTTCTGATCCTTGTTTTGAAAATAACTAGATGTAAATATAATTTTTAATTTTTTTAACCCCGGTTAAATGGCGGATAACGGTACTCCGTGATTATTTAAATCGGTTCCATCAGCTACCCACAAAACTGATATTGTATATAAATTTCTCTTCCAATTTCTCTTTCAAATTTTTTTTTCATTTTTTTTCAGGATGGATGATATTCTCACAAGATTGCAGAAACGATTTCCTCCTTTTCCTCGAAATATTTTACTGAAGCTTTACCAAGTTCGATTTGAAAGATTAAGAATGCTTATGCACAAAGGGATTCCTGGAGACATACGTTGGATAATTGAAGCCAAGGTACGTGAAGATGAATATCTTCCTGTTTTGCATTACCAGGTACAGGTAGAAGCACTTTTGCAAAGAAGCGACGAGCAAAGCGCATGAGTTCAAATTACCACAAATGTGCACGATGGACGTGTAATGGTAAATGTCGTTCTATTGGGATTCCGTCCTCTAATCGAGATGATAAAATTGAATTCATTAAGGATGGACTGAGTAAGGAGAATTTGGGTAATATCCAACTTTCTCTTGAGACGCATCCTAGTGGAGACGTACAAAGAGAAATTCTTGATTTATGGCCGCAATTCCAAAGGGAATGGCAACATCTTGGGAATCTGATGTTAAAAGACCCTGTTTGCCAGCTTGTAAGAAAACTGGATGGGAAGCATATCCTCGACTCATAGAAGGCGTTTAAGCCGTTTCTGGACGTAAAACCAGAGGAAGATGTGAGCCACAATCACAACTACAATAAATGACTTCTCAGCTTTTGGTTTGATTTGCAATAACTTTTAATTTACGTGTTATTCGATTTGTGTAATTATTCTCATTTTTTTATTTGTCTTTTACGATTGATTTTTCTTCTCTTTTTTATTTTCTTCCTGAAATCACGCAAAAATCTTTTGTTAGGTTAACATTTTCTTCTGACAGGTCAAATACACTTTCGGTGACATTATTACTCTTGACTTTTACGGTTGATTTTTCTTCTCTTTTTGATTTTCTTCCTGAAATCACGCAAAAATCTTTTGTTAGGTTAACATTTTCTTCTGACAGGTCAGATACACTTTCGGCGACATTATTACTCTTGTCTGATTCACTACTCAGTCCTCTATATATTACACCATGTACTCATTCTCTTTCAGGCACTCGAAAAAAGAAAAAAAAAAGAAAAAAAAATGGAAAGTACTTCGTCCCAACGCATTAAAAAAATTTGTATCTTTGGAGGTGCTTATCCAGGGAAAAATAACATATTCGCTGATGAAGCCATAAGAGTTGGAGTAATACTTGCCCAACAAAAGATCCAGTTGATTTATGGAGGCGGTAGTACGGGTTTAATGGGAGCAGTCGCTACAGCAGCACACGCCGGAGGAAGTCCAGTTCTAGGAGTCGTGCCAAAACTATTCACAGATTTTTGTGGACCTACCGTGGGTAAGGAAATACAAGTCTGGAGTATCCCTGAACGGATAACAATCATGTACCATTCTGCCGATGCATTCATTGCTTTACCAGGAGGTCTGGGTACATTGGAAGAAATAGCTTGCGTGGCTTTTTGGTCTTCTTTGGTCACAAATAAGAAACCCATTGGTTTGCTTAATATTAATTATTATTTTAGTAATTTGCTTTCATATTTAGATAATGCTGTGGATAATGGATTCATGTTTTCAGAGGCAAGGAGAACCATAATTTCTGCTACAACCATTGAAGATTTACTCAAAAAGCTCAAAGCTTATGAGTGTTTATCTGCTACGGTTGTTTCGCAAACGCTCGGAAAAAGAAAAAGAGATATGGACGAGCAAGGAGTGGATTGCACTTTGTCTTTGTGACATTATCTAACATTTTGTTTGTTGTGTCTCAGTTATAATAAGTGGTTAGCAACCTCTGCAGGTAATATCTCCTAAATCCTACCTTTAAAATTTGACATTGGGGACAATGTCATATTTTAGTATGGGGTAAGGGACATATTTTGCTAATTTAAAAAAAAAAAAAATTTGTTGCGTTTTAAGCCATTTAGAAGTATTCATTCTGAACAAGGTCTGAGTAAGGGAGACTTGAGACATACCTTGTCAGTTTGATTTCTTCTTTTCAAAAAAAAAAAAAAGAGTTTGTTGAGTTTTAAGCAATTTAGAAGTATTCATTCTGAACAAGGTCTGAGTAAGGGAGACTTGAGACATACCTTGTCAGTTTGATTTTAATCTTTTTACGTTTACTTGTTAATTTTTGTTTAGTATTTTAGGATTATTTAGGTTGCATGAGTTTGTTTTGTTTTGAGTCTAGTTATTCCTATTCTTATGTTATTAGTTCTTTTCTCTTACACATGATTCTTTCATTTGGGTTAATAGACTTACATTGAGGACAATGTAAGAATTAAGTGTGGGGGGAATGATTTAGGATTTCTTTTATTTTTGTCTACTATTTTTTTTTATGAGTCTTTATTATTATTATTATTTTTTAGTGTGTTTTAGTTCCTTTTTAATACAATGATGAGATATGAATTGCATAAGTCTAAAACATATTTATTAGTGAGAAGATTTTCATGAGAATTGAGCTTGATGTCAACCTTTTTATGAGCCAATGTTAATATGATATGTTGATTGAGAAAGAAGCATGTTTAGACTTAATCTGACTTGTATAATCATCATTGTGAGTTTTTGAGCCTAAAATGATTGATGCATTATACAAATCAATCTAATTTCTTTCTTGAGTGCTCTTATGATTACATGATTCTCTAGAACTTGCTTTAAACCGTTTGAGACTATATTGATACATGTGACAACATGAATATGATAGAGGCATTAGGATTATAGCCAGGGCCAAACAGCCATCCCTTATTGATGTTCCAAGAGAACACACCCCTAGTGAGCCAATTTGAGCCTACATTGAATAAGCTATCTCTTTGGTAACCATAACTTGTCCCTAACCTAAATATACTTATATCTTTACCTTTGTTCCAAAGATGAATTAGCATGATTTGAGACAAGTTGCAAAAACAAGGGATATTTTTAGTTGAAAATTTGGGTTAGAAACAAGAAATAAGTGTGGGGGGAAACGAAAAGAAAAGTCAAGAGAAAAAGAAATGGAATACTGGCAAATACATTCATATGTAAAAAAAATATGAATCATCTCTTGAATTTGTGGAAAAAGAAAAAGATGTTACAAAGTTGTTTAGAATGAAAAAAAAGGCCCAACATGAATATTCGGCCTAGGTGAATATGTACTTGTAAAGTGTTTTGAGAAGTTTCTTTGTATGATCTTATTATGTCTCTAAACTTTATGAACTCTTTGGAACCTTTGTGATATCTTTATCCTTTTGTTCTTCAACCACATTACAAACCCCTTGGCCCCATTACAACCTTGATTAAAGACCTCTTGATTCATGAAGTTGTATGATCTAAATAGTGGAGAATAGGTGGACAAGCAAGAATATGGTAGAACTGTTTTCATGAGATTGATTAAGTGTAAACACTTCACCACTACTTTAAAGAGTGAAAATCATGAGGGTATCCCATGTGAGAAGTTGAGATTAAATTTGAACATGCACTATTTTGATTGAGATATGTTATGTTAATATTGGCTTAACTCAAACAATTTACATTCAAGCATGAATTTTTGTGAAATTCTTTAAGCTATTGATTAGTTTATAAGACTTGTTCAAAGATTGTCTCTAATTTGTATTGAAAGGATTAGGAATAAATATTTTTAGTATATGTAGTTTATTTATATTTTAGTTTTTCAATGTTTGTGGGTATCGTTCTAGTAAACCCTCACGAGACTAAACTCGTCCACTAGGGACACCTAGGGGTTTAAAGGCTTGTGTCACATGCTAAGTGCCACCGTGATTTCCTACGAAAGTGGATTAGATTAGATTTTCTTATTTTATTTTTATTGAGTCGTTGCTAGGGACTAGCAACAATCTAAGTGTGGGGGTGTGATAACTCGTATAATTATATAGTTTTTAGTTATGTTTTATTATTGTTTTGTGTCAAATACGAGTTATTATTGTTTAGTCTAATTGTGTTTATGATCTTTTATATTTTTATGTAATTTGGTGTTTTTCACAAGTTTCTTTGAGTGATTTTAGATTACTAGAATTAAGGGCAAATCCAGTTCAGTTCCAGTTCCGACACATTTTGCCATATCAGCTATATCTGGAGTTTCACTGAAGCAATAAGGCTGAAATTTGTAGCCGTGCAAATCTAAGAGGCATATCTATCTTTTTCATGTTTTATACTTCTTGAAACGGAGTCGTTTTCCCTAGCGAAATCGACCATCAAGTTGGCTGATGTGCAATGACGTCTGTGCTGACCTGTTTTCGTATTTTGCCCATATCTGCTTATCCACATCAGCAAATGAGCTGATTCCAATGGCTATGGATCCGTAACTGATACGGGAACCTTTGTCTAGAAGACCATATGATCAGATCAGGCCTCTAATATTGACGAAATCGACCATCAAGTTGGCTGATGTGCAATGACGTCTGTGCTGACATGTTTTCATATTTTGCCCATATCTGCTTATCCACATCAGCAAATGAGCTAATTCCAACGGCTATGGATCCGTAACTGATAGGGGAACCTTTTTCTAGAAGACCATGTGATCAGATCAGGCCTCCAACATTGACGAAATCGACCATCAAGTTGGCTGATCAAAATTGTCATACAATATGACGAAAATTGTTAGAAAAATTCACCCACCTATTATACCTACCTTTGAAATTTGTAAAGCTTGTCTCTTGTCATTTAGCCTTCCAAAATGTGTATAAATAGAGGGCCTTGGATGATTGTAGAGGATCATATTGTACATAGGTAGGATATTAGCCATTTTAATAAAATTCTCTAAGTTTTCTTCTTCTTTCTTTTCTCTAGTTTTCTTTTTCTTTAGAGAGAGCAAGAGGTTGGATAATTAATATTCTTCCTCTTCTTCTTTCTTTCTTTTATTTTCTTCTTAGATTTTCTTTAATTTTATGTTTATGTTTATAATGCCTATGCTAGGCTAAACTTCTATTTGGTTAAGGGTGATTTCAAAGCCCTAGACATGTTTTGTGATTGATTTTCAGATTCTATCTATCATTAATTTTCTATCAAAGTTGCTTATGTTCTTCTACAAGAATTGTTCATGATGTTGTCTAGATTTATTTAGGTGTACAACTAGATAGATCTTGATAATTATCTATTGCTAGTTTAGGAGTCTTGATCCGTGTAATTGTCTTGATTTCCTATTCATAAGTGGCAATTTGTGATTAATGATTATGGTCAAGTTTTCAATAATTGCAAAGTGGAACATAACCTAAGTTGAACAATCCGAGCTTATGTGTTTGTTGCTTAGATCAACCTATCTTTCTCATCATAAAGCTGCCATTAAATTGAATTTAGAGAGCTTATTCTAGGTTGTTTAATGGTTAGAGATTAAATAGAGAGCTTGTTCTATTTAACGACAAACTAAGGAAAGATTGGGGTAACAGAGCTTGTTGTTATCTACGGTTGTTAACTTTGATAATTGGTTGATATTGATAGATCTGAAATTGATTCTTAATGATGTCTAGTGGTGGAGAATGAAACCTTAACCATATTTTTCATATTTAATTCTTCTTACTTACTTGTTTTCTTACTTTTAGTTTGCTTATTTTTTATATTTATTTTTATTGGCTGGTTATACCGCCTAATTTGTATATTAACTTTGTTTTATTTTTATTGGCTGGTTATACCGCCTAATTTAGTATATATATTTTTATTGGCTGGTTATACCGCCTAATTTAGTATATATATTTTTATTGGCTGGTTATACCGCCTTGCATCTTATTCTTATTATTTACTTAGTTTAAATCTGGCTTCAAAAACCCATTTTCTTTTATTGTTTTCTTTGAACGTAAGTTATAAACTAATAACTCATAAATTAAAACCCAATCCCTGAGGACTCGACCCTTGCTAATCATTATACTTACAATTGATCATTTTAGTGCAAGGTTAAATAAGATACACTCTTTTGGGTGCATCAATAGCGGCTAACTCAGGAGGAAGGGCCAACTCATATGCTACTGCCTCATGTCATCGAAGTACCTCAAACGGTCCAATGTACCTTGGACTCAGCTTTTCTATCTTGCTGAATCTCATGACACCCTTAAACGGAGACACTTTCAAGAATACATGATCCCCCATATCAAACTCTAGTAAACGACGTCTATTATCGGCATAAGCTTTTGCCGACTCTGTGTTGCTCGCATTTAGTCACGGATCAACTCCACATTTCTTAATACGTCCCGAACCATATCTGGACCTAATAACGGATGATCACCCACCTCGAACCATCCCACTGGAGATCTATATTTTCGGCCATACAATGCTTCATATGGTGCTATCTGTATGGTACTCTGATAGCTGTTATTATATGCAAACTCAATCAAAGACAAGTGCTGATCCCAGCTACCCTCAAAATCTAAAACACATGTCCGTAGCATATCCTCTAAAGTCTGGATGGTCCTCTCATACTGACCTTCGGTTTGGGGATGGAACGCGGTACTGAATCTCAACTGAGTACCCAGTGCCCTTTGAAATGATTCCCAGAACCTTGATGTAAACTATGTGCCTCTATCTGACACAATAGAAATAGGCACTCCATGCAAAGGCACAATCCGATCCAAATATAGTCGAGAATACTGGGTTGCCGTATATGTAGTGCGCACTGGCAAGAAACTTGCAGACTTGGTCAATCTATCGACAATCACCCATATCGAGTCGAATCCTTTGGTTGACCTAGGCAACCCCATGACTAAATCCATCGCAATCTTGTCCCATTTCCATTCAGGCATTCAGGCTCTGAAGTGTACCTGGCTGTTTCTGATGTTCGGCCTTAACCTGTTGGCACACCAAGCATTTAGCCACAACTTCTTCATGCCTTCCTACCAATAATGTGCTCGTAGATCATGATACATCTTGGTGGAACCAGGGTGCATAGTGTAGGATGAGCTATGAGCTGCCTCGAGGAGTCTATGCCTTATATCTCCTACCAACGGTACCACGAGACAGTTATGTAACCATAAAGTTCCATCAGCATCTATACGAAACTCCTCGCACAATCCTTGTCCAACCTGGGCTTTCTTTCCTATGCAAAAATCATCATCATGTTGCAACCGTTTTACCTCCTCCACTAATGATGACCGTACTTGCACATGGGCTAACATCTCCCCCGTTTCGGTAACACTAAGTACCACACCATCATTGAGACAATTCCTTACTTCCCGGACCATATGTCTCCTCTGTACTGCTATATGGGCTAAGCTACCCATGGACTTCCTACTCAAGGCATCCGCGACAACGTTGGCTTTGCCGGGATGATAAAAGATGGTACAATCATAATCCTTGAGTAATTCCAACCATCTCCTTTGTCTCAAATTCAACTCCACTAATCAATTATATACTTGAGACTCTTGTGCTCTGTATAAATCTCACATGATCGGCCATACAAATAATGTCACCATATCTTCATTGCGAAGACAATGGTTGCTAGTTCCAAGTCGTGCGTAGGATAATTCTGCTCATGCCTTTTCAACTGTCTCGATGCATAAGCAATAACCCTGTTCTTCTGCATTAATACGCAGCCCAAACCTATGCGAGAAGCATCACAATACACCACAAAGCCGTCTATCTCATTTGGCAATGCTAACACTGGTGCTGAAGTTAAGAGCTCCTTAAGTTTATTGAAGCTCTTTTCGCACTCATCTGACCAAACAAACTTGACATTCTTCTGTGTTAACCTGGTTAGTGGTACGGCTATCCTCGAGAAGTTCTCCATGAACCTCCTCTAATATCCAGTTAATCCTAAGAAACTCTTGATCTCTGTTACTATAGTCGGCCTCTCCCAGTCTCGTACTGCCTCAATCTTTTTAGGATCCACAAAAATACCTTCCTTCGAAACTATATGACCAAGAAAACTCACACTCGATAGCCAAAACTCAAACTTGGAGAACTTGGCAAACAATTTGTGTGCTCGAAGAGTCTCGAGGACAATGCGGAGGTGTTCCCTATGTTCATCCTCGCCTCGCGAATACACCAAGTTATCATCGATGAACACAATCACAAACTGGTCAGGAAAGGGCTTGAACACCCTATTCATCAATTCCATGAACGCTGCCAGTGCATTCGTTAGTCCAAACGACATGACCAAAAACTCATAGTGTCCATATAGAGTACGAAAGGCCGTTTTGGGATATCTTCCCTCCTGATGCGAAGCTGATGGTACCCTGATGTAAGATCTATCTTAGAAAAGCACTGAGCTCCTTGCAACTGATCGAATAAATCATCGATCCTAGGCAACGGATACTTATTCTTCATCGTCACTTTATTCAGCTGCCTGTAGTCAATACACAACCATAACATCCATCATTCTTCTTAACAAATAAAATCGGAGCACCCCAATGAGAAGTAATCAGGCGTATAAAGCCCTTATCAAGAAGATCCTACAATTGAACCTTTAGTTCCCTTAGCTCTAAAGAAGCCATACGATAACGAGGAATAGATATCGGCTGTGTTCTCGGGGGTACATCTCTGCAAAACTCAATCTCCCTATCCGGTGGAAGTCCTGGCAGCTCCTCAGGAAAAACATCGGGGAAATCCTCTACCACGAAAATCCCTCTCAAATCCTGAGACTTCATCTCCGCATCATATACATATGCCAAAAATCCTTGGCAACCCTTCGCTAACAATTTTCTAGCACTAATTACCGAAATCAAGTGTGGCAAAGTCATTCTATGACCTCCTTGATACCTCAACACATGTTTACCCGGTATTCTCAACACTACCACCTTCTCGTGGCAATCCAATACCTCATGATGGGCAGACAACCAGTCCATGCCCAAAATCACATCAAACTCAAGTATATCTAGTTCAATTAGATCTACCAAAAATATCTCACCCTCGATCCATATTTCACATCCTTTCAATATTCTGTTCACGGGGTTAACCTCCCCTACCGGAGTAAGCACTATCAACGGATCATTTAACATATCATAACTTATGTTCAAACACGAAGCAAAGGAAGGGGATATAAAGGAGTGCGTAGCACCCGAATTAAATAATGCTACAACCTATTTTTAACAAATATCTAACGTACCTGTCACGACTGTATTCGACGCCTACGCGTCCTGAGGATTCAGCACAAATGCCCTGGCCTATCCTTGACCCTCTATAGTCTGTCCTCTACCCCCCATAGTCTGTCCCCTGCCTCCAGACTGTGTACCTCTGCCTGTTGTGCCTCTGCCCACTGAATGGGCCACTAATCCAGTAGTAACAGCTGGCGTAATAATTGAGGGCGGTGCAACTGTAGTGTACGTGGGTCGAGAAAGATTCAGCGAACAGTCCTTCTTCATATGCCCCGGCTGATCGCATCTGAAACAAGTACCAAGTTTTTCGCATCGTCCAAAATATGGATAACCACAACTCTGACAATGGGGAGCTCTTGATCTCCTAGTGTTACCTGATGGCTGGGTAACTGATCTAGTCTGACTGTTCTATCCCTGGATCACTATACTAGCACCACTAGGTGCTCCTGATCCGCCTACACTAGACTGCCTAAAACCCTATCTCCTAGTCCTGGCCTTCTTTCGAGGCACACGGTCAACCTGTCTCTCTTTGGCCCGTGCCTCAAATCGTAAGGCTGCATCAAGAACATCGGAGTATGTAGAAGTCTTTGTCAAAGGTACCGCCCTAAATAAGTACTCCCTAAGGCCATTAACAAATCGCTTGGCCTTCATAGTATCAGTCATCACCATATGTGGCGTATACTTCGCTAACTGATTAAACTTAGTATCATAATCCAACACTAACATACCCTCAGTCTGTTTTAGTAACTCAAACTCTCAAGCCTTAGCATCCCGTAGACTCTTAGGTATGAAACGCTCAATAAAAGCATTATAAAACTCAGACCATCCTAATGGAGGGCTACCAGCTGGCCGACTCCTCAATAGGGTTTTATACCACTCATAGGCCAACCCCGTTAACTTATAACTAGTCAACTCCACAGCCCAAACTGGTGAGCATCCGAGAGCCACACATAACCGATCACATACATTCACAAAGTCCTGTGGGTCTGAATCAAGCTCAATCCCAGAAAATACCAATGGCATATTCCGTCGAAACTCATATAATGTCATTAGGAGATATGGCCCTTATTGGACGGGTTGCTGTCCCTCAGGGGGATTCTGTGGCCGTGGAGGACCTGGAGGGGCCTGGTCTTGCCTCTGCTGCCACTGATCTGCTAGTAGATCTATCAAGGTCCTAACCTCCTGACGTATCTCACCAATCTCAGTAGCTAACTGTTCTACCCTATTACCTGCTGCTGACCCCCTAGCAGACCCAGCGGTCTGTTATCGTTCTCCAGGAACAGGATTTAGACATCCCACGGAGGCCTGATCGGGAACCCTAGGTGGTCGTCCCCTCCGCCTACCCCGTGTTCTCTGCACCGAGGTCATAATAACCTGAGACAAAAATTTAATCGTTAGGTACCTTCATCTATCCAACCCCGCACTATCTAATATAATCGACAAGTGATCCTTTACATGATGAACACATGTACAGTCACCGACCTCTAGACAATGCTCAGATACCAACTTTGTCACATCCCAACTCCGGGAATGTGACCGGCCAGAGACAAGTATGTACCCTTGCCTCCGAACCCTTAACCATTCATCTATCTAACGAAATTTCGGCATGACCTCGCTTGATAATGGGGATTTACCGAACTCGCATAATATGCAACACAATAATAATAACACATGACATCCCGATTAGGACATCTCCAACTAGGGAGTAACCGAGATGTCCCGTAGCAGACTCACAAAGTGAATTATAATGTACATATATATACAATGCCAAAAATGTACACAACAATTTCGGTCTCCGACCGGATAACTGCATGACACATAATACAACATACTTAGACAAAATAACATATGACATCCCTAGGTGACTGTGCACGGCTCCTCCATCAAGCTACGGATCAACTAATCAAAATGGAATATCATGCTCACCGGCTATCGGTCACAAGCAAGCTGGCGAGGCGGATGAAGGACCGGGTTGATCAGTATCTGAAAAAAAAAATAACTAAAGGGTGAGTCATAAGAACCCAATGAGCAAACGTAGAAACAGTAAAATCTATGGAAAAGACTAGATAATTATATTAACTAATATCACCTGGATGTTTCTATCCAACATCACAAACAACTATAACATCCGGTAGGGTCCGTAGACTCCTACAAACCGGTAGGGCTCGAAAGCTCCTACAAAATCGGTAGGGCACAAAGGCTCCTACAAAACCGGTAGGGCACAATGGCAGCCTACAAATAGGCACAATGGTAGCCTACAAATCCGGTATAGCTTAACATTACAATAAACATGCATCACATAGCATTTAAATAAGCATACTAGCAAGGAACAATGTGGCGCCATACGGTCGACCACTCATATGACAATCCCGAATTATTACATAATCATCACTTGGAACAATGTGGCACCATACAGTCGACCACTCATACGACAATCCCGAATTATTACATAATCATCACTTGTCCATTCCTTGGATATTTTTCTCACGTCTTTACGAGAACTTGATATCATAAGGTAATTCTACGTCATACATTCATACAATCACAGTCGGTATGTCATAACATAATCTAACGATCCTACGTCTATCGTTACACGTTTACTCACAGTGGGCTAAGCGGAAGAAATTGGATCCTCGTGCTCCGGAGCTCTTCCAACCATGAACTCAGCTAATCCGCGCTCATAGTACATAAAGAATAATTTCATAAATATTTTATAAATTTGAAAACATTCACAATATCCAAATTGTAGCTAAGTCGTTACTATTCGAAAATCTATAGTTTAGCTATTTAAACTTTATAATTTTTATACCTAACTCGGGTGTAAATCCGGAGCAACGATCAACAGGAAAGTTGCTCCCCTAAGCCTAACAAAGCTAACGGTGGCCTCGGATGGTGGTGGAAGTGGCGACACAAGGTGGTTGGCCAACATGGTGAATTCAGGCAAGCTTAGATTTCCAACTCCAAGCCACTTTTTCACTCAACTAACCCCAAATAATAGATGTAGAGGTTGATTTAGGACTACCCATGGTGGTGGTTTAAGGTGGTGACTATGTTGGAAAACACCTAAGGCAAAATGGCCATAAAGAGAAACACATAGTTTCTCATGATTTCTTGAAAAACTAACACCAAATAAGTAATCCTTACTTTCTATATAGTAGAAATATGTGTTTTGTTGGCTTGGTGATGAGTAGAAATCAAGAGATCAAGCTTACAAGCTTTTGGTTATGGAGTTTTCTTAAGGTTGAAGAAGAAACCCTTAAGGCATGAAAAAAATGAAAGTCATGGCTGGTCATGGGGTTTCTTGGCTGATTTTGATGGCCATTTACCAAGTCAATTGACAAAAATACCTATTTAGCCCATTTTTTATCTTTTAGTGCCTAAATGGGCCCACATGAAATTTTTACGTTCGGAAACCCGTTTTCACTTGTCTTAGAACGGATATGTTTAAAATATCATTTTACACTAGTACGCAAGTTTTCGTAATTTTTTGATATCCCAAACATCAAATCCGGGCCCGGACCGTTTACGTGTCAACATTAAGACTTTTTCGATTTTAGCTCCGATTCTCATTCTGATTTTACCAACAGCTTTCTAACATCATTTTGTGTCCATATGAATCCATTTATTTATTTAAAACCTTTTTCGAGCCTTCCCGCGGCCAGTTTCGGATTTTCACTCCTTTAAGTTAACTAAAGGCGTATCCGTTTTTCACTTAACTTTTTGAGTAAAAAAAGGTCAAATTTTCAATATAAGCATCATATGGTGATCCTCTATGATCCCAGAGTCTATTGGTACCGTATACGAACAAAAATAAAATTTTAGATAAAATGACCAAAATATCCCTGGTTCATATTTTATCGGTTTTGTGCCGATTAGATTTTTTCAATAATCCCGATCAATAATATATCATATGTTAATACTATGTGAAGTTAAAATACCAAATTTTAAGGGCTTTACATTGTCCCGGTTGCGATTTCTGACTCGTGATCATTTTAGGGCTAAATCTCTCAAATAGTCGATTAAACCCCTTACTCTAAAAATTATTAATATAACAATAAGTACATATGGTAGTGTGCTTTGTCTACAAGCAGACATAAACTTGATCCATCGTCTATGAATCATTTGAAGAGACCCGAGTCGATCTCTGTCTTACGAAAATCTTGCATAAATATTCTTAATATCTTATCTATGTCCGGGCCTACCCATAAGCAAGTACAATCTGCTTTTCTTGTATTTATTTTGCTAACATTAAAGAATCATCATCATAGAATCTCTCTTTTAGATTATATAAAAAGTTCGTTTTAAATACATTTAATTTCATTGACGAAATTAAAAATCTCAGATGTTTCACTTTTTCAAAATACATGCATTTTGCATCACTAGCTGTTCACGCAATAAACTAATAATCCGCCTCACACTTCATTCTATTCTTATGGGAAGAAGAAGATGCTAGTTACCTCACATTTAATTTCTTCTTTTTGATGGTCATGGCCCACTGCCACAATCAAAATTTTTTTTTATTCATGTCCTTTTATATCAATATTCTTATTTTTTATAATTAAATTTAAATAAAAAAATTATTAATTAATTAGTAATTCGAGTTAGGTCAGACCGAATCACTTAAATTTTTTATCTAAATTCATTTCAATATAGGACATGTAGATTACCCTAACCATGAGTAAATTTAGATAGAACCCAAAAATAATATCTTACTTACCTTCCTAATTCTTTTTGTACCCATTTATACATGTCAAGAGGCCAAATCGAAGAAATCTAAGTAGCAGAAACATCAATAAGTAATAAACTTAAATAGTAAACCCTAAATCCTAACGAATAATTAACACAGGTGATCAGTGAAATCACAAAGAGAAATTCAATGTCAGCACACACAATTATCATCTGAAATAATCTAATCAAAAGAAAACAAACTAATTTAAGAACATTATTAAGTATAGGGATGAAAGGTGATCAAGCAAAGCCTCTGATATATTTGTTGTTGTTAGCTTTGTGATTGCTCCTCCTGGCACAGCAACCAACAGAATAAAGGAAAATGAGGAAGACAAGGAGAATGATATTGATGATAGCCAAAGACCTCCAATCCTTCCTCAAGTTTGCAACAACTCCTGCTTTGCATGAGTTGCAGTCATAGCATAACTTCCACTGCTTGTTGCTCCATGTTAAGCAGTCTGGGTCTGTCGTGGCTGGTCCTGATTTCGGGACTTCCCAGAATGTTGCATTCTTCGGTTTGAAACCACATGGACTTGGTGGCTTGCAGCAACCAGCCTGAGGATTAAAGTCATAATATAAAAGTCAGAAACAACTAAGCCAATTTCTTCTTGTCTAAAATTGTTGATGCTATATATAACTAATGGGATGATTCAAATCCGGAAGCAATTGCAAATACTTGGATTCAAACTTCAGATTTGTTAAATGTCACCAACTGAACTAAGTTTCGGGTTTGAATCATAAGCTTTTTTTCTCTACTAATAAAGTCAATCAGATTTTTAACATAAATTTAAGCAAAGCGAAATATTACTTAAATAAAAAAAGCAAACAAATCAGATTTGGATGAAAAAAGAAATCTCTGTAAATTACACATTCCAGATACATCACATTAAAAATTGATTAAGATAATTTGAGTAAAACTTATTATCATATATGTATTTAGTCCTAAATTATGGTTTTCATATTTGCATTATATATATATATATATTTATATATTCAAATTTCAAACCAATTGTTTAGAAACAATGTAAACTAGGAAAGTTATCTATGTTCCATGCCAGATAAAGAAAAGAATATGATAAGAAAAGGAGGAAATTCAACACAAATGGTATACATGCATGCAAATAATTCATAGCAAAGACAGTATTCTCTATAAATGACAGTAAATTACTTCGGTGACACCATTGGTAATCATCAGAAAATGATAATATATATATATATAGCAACAAATTCAAAAACAATATTTTATCTGAATTTTTTTATTTTTTTTAAAGTATTATATCTGACATCTATGTCTGACATATATTTAGATGAGTATAGGGTATGACCCTTAAAATATATGAATTTTTTTTTTAAAAAAAAAGTAAGCATACTCATGTTTGAACATATAACCATATCCGACATTCAGCCAAATCCGGATAACATAGTTGTGTATCAAAAAAGCATTCTATACAATTTTATTCCATCATAATGATAATGAAAAATACCACATTTCACTTATTTTATGATTTTTTTTTCTTAATCAATACGAAAACAAACTAAATTGATAAGTGAATATACTCTTACATTGATAATCGAGTTTTAGTCAAGTTTTAAGTTTAATTGTTAGTCTGTTACTAATGCAAGTGGAGTTTCTCAGTTTTTTTTTTTTTTCTCAAAATAAATTCACTAATTTAGAATTAACGAAAAAAATAAGTAGAAAAATATATACCTGTAATACAGGGAGGGTCGTCTTGAAAAAAACCAATGCCTTATAATTAACATCATTATTGTAATTTCCAACACTCCTGCAAACCTTGGCATCAATCAAACAACTCTTAATCTGATTCCAATTCTTACCATTAACAAAATGATTCTGCAACCAATGGGAGAAATCAGCAGTTTTACGTTCCTTAATGATTAAATCTCGCTCTGAAAACACCTTCCCAGCGCCATGGTTGGTGATCAGGAACACGAACACAGTGAAACCAATGAGACCAAGTATCAAGAAAAACATGACAGCCAAGTAAATAAACATGAAAAAGCTGTTCTTGAACAAAGAACCAATCAACCCCAGCAAAGAAACCATAACCAAAAACCCACCCAGAATCAGCAAAGGATTTGTCAACACTTTCTCGCAATGACTGCTTCCATGGACGACGAAGTAAACCCCAAAGAACAAGGAAAGCAATCCTAGTAACAGCAACAAGCTGTTCACGAACACAACAATGGAGTTGCTAACACGAACCATTGTTATTTAATTAATTTATTGTAGTAATAATAACAGTTAAATGGCTTTTTGATTTGTTAAGTTTGCTTATTTTTGTTTCTAAGAGAAACCGAAACAATAACCAGCGAAGAAAGGGAAGTCTCTGTTGCAGGATTTGATTTGATTTGATTTTATGTAACTGTTTCTTGTTTTGGTTACGTTTGTAACAGCGGTTTTCTTTTCTCTGTAATCTCTGAAATCGGGGATTTGGGAGGTGGCAAATCCTAGAACATACTACGTGGATTTTGGCCCGAATGGCGTTTTGAAAACGACGTATATTACTAGTGGGAAATAGAAATACAGTTGGATTTTGACTGAATTGAGTTGTAAATTTAAGATTTTTGTTTTGTTTTCAGATTTTTGTTTTGTTTGTAGATTTTAAGCTATAATAATAATTAGATCATTTCCTTGTTTGTAATGAACTAAAATAGTAGGCAAAATCCAATGCTATCTATCTTTATGTTATGCATATATATCTATACTACTAGATTATGATACACCCACTTTGTGAGTGAGAGAAAAAATAAATAAAAAATATGAAAAAAAAAAGGTGAAAAAAATAGTTAAGTAATTATATGTATTGATTTTTCAAATGGAGAAAAAGTAAGTAAAATTGTTTTTTTTTTAATTAAATTATTAATATAACTCTATTAATATATAGGATTTTTATTTTATAATTTGATTTTTAAGTCAATTCCTCATCTGAGTTGGTATCACGAGTCAAGTGATACTAACTCAGTTGGTGAAATTATAAAATAAGTCAAATATAATCATAACATCAAAAGTAAAATATGAATATTTATGTCTTTTAAAATTTCATATACAATAATTTTTAAAAAAATACCTATTTATTCTTAAAAAAAAACTGCTCACTTTGTCACAAAAAAAAAAATCCATTTTATCAAAAAAAATTACCCACTTATAAAACTATCCAATTTATTTATTTTTACTTATAAATATTATTTTTTACCCATATGGTGGATGTGTCAAATTCTAGTATATATACAATTCGTTCTTATAGATTGTCAGTAAATTTTTTTAACTTTATAAGTGAAATTAAGAGATTGTATTACATATTCTTTTTTTAAAATTAGTTTTTTAATTTTTTTTAATATACTTAAGAGGTATATGTTATCCTGCTAACCTCGTTTGTGTAGTTTAAAAACTCTTGACAGTGAATGAGATAATTTCTCTATTAACTATAAGGCATTCTTTATTTACAAGCTAGTATACATATTTGATATTACTTACTTCTTAAATAAAATTCATAGAACACATATGATTTGTAAAGGAATTAGAATAAGTTGCAATTACGAGACCATTACATCAAAAGCATTATTTTAAATTATTCAAAGTCAATGTTCTGTCAAAATAGGATTTGATAAAGTTATTGAGACTAGTACATGGCTATACTCTTACTTATGAAGTAAGCAACTAATCATAAATTGAAGTTTGGATAAACTTGAGTTAATATAATATAGATGTTTGTTAAAAAACAAGTTCATTGAATATGACCAAATATGATAATATCATTTGGTAATTCTTTTTTTTTTTTTTTTTGGATAAATAAAGTTCTTTATTATCCAAAGAGCAGGAATTCTGCTAGTTCTTTACACTCTGCATACTTGCAGAAACAAATCTTACAAAAAATCTACTCTCTTAGTATCTCATGCCCTTCCTCCAGATTGACTAATAACCCTAGGACTTGCTAGCCTATCTTGCACATCATTTACTGTTAGAACAGAATTTCTGGAATCAAAACGAACAAGGCTCCAAGGCGTGTATCAATACCACTATCTTTAAGATTTTATTCGCCCCCACCGTAGGTGTGCAAAGGAGTTACCGGCGTATAAACCTCGAGGATACAATGAAGCCCAATGACTGATTTCGTATTGCACTGACGAAACCAATCCACTGAGCACAGAGCAGTGTATAACAAAACTATCAAACTTTTACAAAGAATTTCTGCAGCAATCCTTTATAGAAGAATCTAAGAAATATCTTGAAAAAGGAGGGAGAATAAAAATGAAAATAATGCTTTCAGTGTCATCACTTCTGAAAATCAGAGAAACAGTTATAGGCTATTACATGTCTGTTCATACAGACACAACTTGACTAAATAAATCTGTCTGTTTCAAACAGACAAGGAGCTTCTTGTACAGACATGACTTGTCTGAATGAATCTGTCTGTTTGAAACTGACAGACATCTTTTTGTATAGACACAATTATTTGTTCAGACTGAACAAATCTGATTCTTAAATAAAATCGGGCAGCTTTTACTTTTGTCTAAAATAAAAAATTATTTATTAGCTACACGCGCACGTGCCAAGTGCCATTATAATATATTAATATTAAATTAACATAATATAATATTAGGCCATCCAAGCCTAGCCATGGTCAATTTGCACTTAAGCCCATATGCGTCCAACTACTAAAGCCATACACTTCTCTATATTTAAAGAAATCATTACCTTTATTCTTTTCCAATATGGGATTCTATCCCATTGTTATTTTGGAAATGTTCAACATTTACAACTTGACTAACTATAGTTTGCTCATCTCTTCTTTGTCCTCCATGAAGCAATATCATTTGGTAATTCACTTATTGTCTACGGCAAAATTCTCATGTGATAGTTGTATAATTGATTCTCTGACTTGAGATTACTAATAATTTTATATGAGAAATGTTATATTTTATTTTTACCTTATTCTAACTATGGATTCTCCAATAAGATATTGTAGGGTATAACACGAGATATATAAAGATGTGTGAATAATCAATATATAATTCATCACCTTGAGTGGTCAAGAAAATATTTCACTAGTCTTTATAAGGTTAACTTAAAAATCTCTCGCCAAAGTAGAATGAAGTTTTATAATAATTCTAAAGCTTTTTTGAAGAGTTAATGTCTAATCCTGAGAACAAATTTAGTAGATATTAATCTATACTAAAAGTTAAACTGAAATATTAATTCCGGAGAAAGTGCTCAAACGTCCTAAGATTTCCAAGAAAGAAAATTTTGGCACATGCTTGGGAAACCTTGTGCATTTTCTCTTAGCCAATTCCAAGAAATGTGAGTTTTTTGAGTTTTAATTCTGCATATATGAATATTATGTAATTATAAGACTTGGAATTCGAACCTCTAGGGAACTATATGCATACTTAAACCAAACAAACCCTGATTTCATATGTTCCAGCTTAATTTTCTCATTCAGATAATAGTTTATCAAACTCCAGCTATTGCGAAATTAATCAATACTAATCAAGACGACCATGAAAACTATGAGTAGTACTGCTTACAAGCGAAATGCTCCACAAGCTAAGCCTGCTACAATGTGTCTATTTTTTAACAAGGATTTATATAGCAGTCACAATGTGATGTTACAGTCGTTATTTTGCGATTTTAACTCTCTTCGTCATCGATATTCATCATTAATATTTACTGCAATTGACCGCGATAACATTAATTACGATCCGCAACTGCAATAATGCGACTAAAAATGTGTCTGCGATTACGATTTAAATCCCTGCTTTTAACACAATTCGAAAAGAAAATCATGGAAACTCGAAGGATATATATATAAGCTAGCTTCTAAATTTTTTTTTCTAATTTTTAAGCTGCCGGCAAAGTTTCTCTCACGTCTTTCCTGTTTCTTCTTCTAACGCTGCAACCAATGTTGAAGGTGATGAGGACTAAAATAAGGACGCATAGGTTTAGAACAGCCAAAAGTCTCCACTCTTTCCTTATGTTGGCTAAAACTCCGCCCTTGCAAGACTTGCAATTGAAGCACAGCTTGCGCTGGTCATTGCTCCATGTCCTGCAATCGCTGTCTTCCACGTCCGGACCCGATTTCGGCATCTTCCAGAACGTCGCGTTCTTGTACTCAAACTTGCAGTACATTGGTGGCTTGCAACAACCGGACTAAAAGAAAAGAAAAGAAAAATATTAGTTGTCAAAATCTTCCAAGTAATAGATTTTTAAAATCATAGATATTCATTTCTAACTATACATTTATGAAAGAAATCAATAAACAAATTAATCCAACAAATGAATCAACATAAAATTTTATTAAACTCGCATGTAATGAAACATGAAACTTAAAAATTTGAAGCTCACCTTTTTGCTATTGAGACAAGGTTTCATTGGAAATTTTTGATTAGATTCTAAATTTAAAGAGTTGTGTATTAAAAGAAATCAAATAGTACATTCATGAAATATGAATGAATTAATCAAACAAATAAATCAACATAAATTTTTATTATACCCACATATAATTAAACATGAACTTAAATCTTAGAAATTTGAAGCTCACTTTTTTTGCCCTTGAGACAAGATTTCTTTGGTGAAATTTCATTAAATTTTAAGTTTAAAGAGTTGTGTATAGCCCTTAATAGAAATCAAATAGTACATAAATAAAATAATCAATGATCAAACAAATTAATAAATCAACATAAAATTAAATTAGGTCACAACATGAATATAAAAGAAAAAGTTATAGATGTTGGGATTTAAATCCAAACTGCATAAATCAATTGGATTAAGCTTCAGATTCTTCAATTTTGCTTTTTCTTTATCATTGAAATAAGAACTCGTTGATAAAACTTGATAAAATTTTAAAGAGTTGTGGCTAAAAGAAAACAATTTGAAAGATTGTGAGGCAAATTAAAATGTTAAAAATACCTGTATTGAGGAAAGCTTTTGCTTCATAAAACCTAAGAAGGTTGCCTCGCTATGGAGAGTACTGCAAACATGGGAATCACTCAAACAACTCCGGATGTGTTCCCATTTATTGTTATTCACAAAGTTGTCTTTCAACCAACCCGAATAATCATCGAGCCGGTAGTCGCTGAACCCTAGCCCGGCAATCCTCTTGGCCACGCCTTTGTTGGTGACGACCATCGCGAAAAGCGTTAAACCCGTTAAAGCCAATACGATCAGGACCATCGAAATGGAGTAAGCAGTTAAGAAAAATTTGGCATTATTGCAGCAAGAACCAATAAAGGCTAGCAGCGATACAAGGAATAAAATGAGACCTATTATCAGCAAAGGGTTTCGGAGGGCGGTTTGGCAGACGGTGCCACCATGCAGGCGGAAGTAGACGGAGCCAACGACGGCAACCAGGCCTAGAACGAAAGGGAAAATGTTTATAAAGTTGAAAACGGCGTTGCTAATGCGAACCATTATTGGGTTATTTGTTATTATTATTATTTATTATTTTTGCTATTCTTTGAACGATTCTTTGGTGAAGATTGTAGCTTTCATTTATAAGGAAAAAAGAATAGAAAGAAATTAGTTTTTGTAATCCTTGTTGTTGTTACTAATTAAAACTAATAAAACAGGTAATATAGATTAATTGTAACTGATTATATAAACAAAGTAAAAGAAAATTCTAGCAAAATTGTAGGTTTCTTGTAATGAATTATGAATTCATTTGGTTAAAATAATAATAAATAAATAAAACTCTTAAATTTTATAATTTTATCTAAGTAAGTTTTTATACTTTTATTATATTCAAATAAGCCTTTAACCTTTAATTTGTATTGAAATAAGCTCTTAACCTTTAATTTTTACCCAAATAAATTCTTAACCTTTAACTTGTACGTAAACAAACCCTTAACTTAAATCAATCTTTTATTTGATATAAGAACTTAATTGGATACAAATTAAATGATAAAAACTTATTTAAATAAATAAAAATATAAGAACTTCGATAAAATTTAAAAATTTCAGAGGCATTTTGGGTGAACAAGTGACAGTTAAGACTTAGGCTTGATGCTTCAAGCTTGTCCAAATGACAAAATGGAAGGTTATTCCATGTATAACATTCTCTAAACCCTATACAATGGAGAAGGAGAAAGAAAGAAAAGAAATTGAATAAAGAAGGGTGGGGAATGGATCATATACGCTCAAAAAAATTCACGTCATAAAATGGTTCCACAACTATGTTATGTCGGAAAAAAATTTCATGTCATCGATGTTTCAATTTTGGAATTATGTGAAAATGTCAATGTCACCTATCACTTACGTGGGTAATAAAAAAAATTATTATAATGTACATTGATAGTGGACATTTTTAATTTCACAAGCGAAGCTTACACGTTATTTATATTTTTTTAATCCGATCGTCATATTTCGAGTTTTATTTACGTAGATCATGCACGTCGAGTTTCGAGTAAATTAAAAATGTTTAACTATTCGTTCTGATATAAAAAACTTTCAACCGTTATATATATATTGAAATTCTCGACCGATATTGTCATAACGGTTTTTCGACCGCCGGACGATTTTAAAAACACAAAAAGGAGTCGCCACCAATCTTTTTTTATTTAGGAGTCGCCACCAATCTTTTTTTTTTATTTGTCACCTATTAAAACCGATTTTAGTAAAATATTTTAAAATTAATTAAAACATTTTATAAAATCAATTTCGAAGTCTGCGCTTTAAACCAGAGAGAAAACAAAATCGGGTTCGGGAGTCGGTTACGTGCGGAAAAGGATTAGCACCCCCACAACGCCCGTTTAAAAAACGGTACCATTTAATCATGTGTTATCCTAAGCCTCGATTTAATGGACTCAACAGTGGTATTTAAAATTATTTCTCTTTTTATTTCTTTTCTAAAACATGTTTATTATTATTTTTTAAGAATTGTTATTATTATTTATTATATTTTTTTGAAAACGAAAGTGAACATAAATCTTTTATTGAGAATACTCATTAAATATTCCCAACACTCTTGTTGGTATTTAACGAGATCCTCTCACCTCGTGATATCTTAGGAATCATCACTATGACGTCCTTCGAATTCCATCGTCGGTAATTTACATCCATTTTTTGATGCGTATGATGCGGATATTTAAACATGGAATACACACAGTTAAGCATGTAAGACATATGATTAAATATATAATTATACTATTAAACATACAAAGCATAATATAAAAAAAAAAAAAAAAAAAACACGAGCATGGAAAAATATCAGGCACGTAAATATTCATTCTTTTTATTTTTGATTATTTCCATTTTTGAAATGAAAATGAACCTTTTTTATATTGAGCACATCGCTAAATACTCTCACCACTCGTGGTGATATTTAACGAAATTCTCTCACCTCGAGATATCTTAGGATGCATCACAATGACAACTTCGAATGTAACAACCGAGGTTACGTATAATCATGTAAAGTTAAATCCCGAAAATTTTAAGGACGAACTTGAAAATTGGTAAGAAGTTATAAGTGAAGGAAATAAAAGAAGAAAGGATCAAAATGAACATATTAAAAAAGTTTAGGGACTTAATGGTTATTTATAAAAAGTTGAGGGACTAATATGCAATTATCCCAAAAACAAGAAAAATATCTCTTTTCTTCATCCTTTCTCCCGAAAATTCTACACATTTTTTCATTCTCTTCTTCAAGTGCAGCCGGCTCCATCATCTCTCTCTCTCAAAAAAAAAAATTCTCTTCAAACAATTCCACCAAAATCTCAACAACAATTACATCCAAGGTTAGTTTCTTGATAAATTCTTCATTTTCTTTAGATATCTACTTGGGCATGCTAAGATCATAGCTCCATAAACATGTTAAGGTCTGAAATCCATCTATTAAGTATGAATTTTACTCATTCTTGGTAAGAATTAAAAGGATTTGAAAGCATGAACAAGAAAATGGGAAGAAAAAGCAAAACAGGGGAAACTGAGCATGCTTGCTGTTCGGATTTTCTGGGTTCGGTAAATTAGGGTTTGTATTTTTTTGATATTTTTCCTAGAAACTAGACTTCAATATGAGAATTTTGGTTTTTGAATCACCCAAAACCGATAAGCGGTTAAAAAGATAAAATTCGGTGAAGTTTACTGTTCTGTGTTGATCTCTGTTTCAGCATGGTTTTGGGATTTATCAAATTTGATCAAAATTTTGTTCTAGCTGTATAAGTTAGTTATTTTATTCATAAATTAGATATATTGGTTGAAATAAAACAATTGGGATCACTTCCAAATTCCTTACCAAACTCAAGTTATGATTTTCTAATCTAACTTGATATTAAGGAATTTATTGCCTAAGAGAAATATAGTATCAAATGATGGTTATGGATTATGAAAATCTCTAAGGCATGGAATACTAGAAACGAATTTGATAAGGACATGATTATGGAGTTGAATTATGGAGAAAATGATTATGGAAATGATATTAAAAATTAAGGATATGTTGTTTTGAGAATGAGAAATTAGTATATGGGGTAGATTTATGGGACTTAAGTTACATTCAAAAATTGTGTAATGCTTTGAGCATGTATAGATACTAATTATTGTTAATCTCTAGGCCACGTAGATCCGACGTCACCTGTGGATCCCGAAGTTTCAGGTCGAGGTGTACAGTGAGATCATCCAAAGGATTGTGAGTAGACAACAACTATAGTTATTTGAAATATTTTTAATTATAATTATATATTTTTTTTTACATAATATTTATTTTACGTATTAAAGGTATATACGATATTTAATCATATGAATTGATTTGTTATTAAAGTACTTTTATTTCAAGAAATATTATATCGAGTAAGTTGGTTGATTTTATGAAATATGATTTTACATAGAATTTGACGTACATGGTTTTGGCTCCACCTGACTTAATGTATGAGATTATTTCCTTGACCGGAATACGGGAGCTGCGTGCTACGCCTTTGTGGCGGGAGCCACCTCCAGAGTCCCCATTCCGTGATATTAGACCGGAATACGGGAGCTGCGTGCTACGCCTTTGTGGCGGGAGCCACCTCCAGAGTCCCAATTCCGTGATATTAGACTGGGGTATGGGAGCTGCGTGCTACGCCTTTGTGGTGGGAGCCACCTCCAGAGTCCCTATCCCGTTATATTTGCCTTTTGGGGGCACATCATAGCGACACATATGCCTTTGGGGCGTCCTATGGTGGTATTGGCCTTTGGGGCCGGCTACTAGTATGCCTACATGGATGTTGCCTGGTTATTTCATGGATGTATTCTTGTGCATGACAGAAAGTTGGAGCCCAATTATACGAAACTTGAATTACTTTACGGATTTTATTCATTGATGTAATATTGTTATACATTTGAAAAGCTTGCTACGTCTTTGAATTACTTATTATGGTTTTATTATTATTTATTTTGAAAATGTCAATTATACTTTACAGATTTCCATTATGGTTTTCACACGCTTTAAATGTTGTCTACTCATTGAGATATTCATATATCTCACCTCCCCTTATTTCTCATTTTTAGGACACACTTAGGTGTCGGGATTGCTGCCTTCCTCTACTCTCCGCTTCAAGAATATATTGACGTGGTGGGCATCATATCTAAATTTCTAGAAGATTTGGTCTTTTGATGTTTTTATCTAGTAAACCTTACTGAGATAGGTTTATTTCTAGATATATTGTATATATTTGAAGATATGAGACAATAGATCAATATGTTTTGATTTGAGCATAAATTGATCATGAATAATTTTTGAATATGCATGGATATATGTAGTAATAGTATTGAGAAATACTGCTGGTTGAGGATATAAAATTGAGTGTTATTTGCAGGAGGGTTATAGTTGAGATAGAAAGGAAACTCTGCCGGATTTTAGGTAGATTATCCGGACAGGGTGTTACAATTTGGTATCAGAGTAAGGTTATAGGTCCTGTAGACTTAGGAACTGTTTGTTGAAGTATTAAAATATTGTCACCTGTGCAGAAAATCAGACACGATGCCACCACGTCGAAGAGGAAGGCCTAGAATCAATCCCCTACCCCAAAATAGGGATAGGAATAGAAATGTGAATGTCGATGAGCAAATTGGAGAACAAGCTTCAGCTACTGGTTCATCTTCTGTTGCTGCACCCTCAACAGCACCTCCAGCAGCTGATCGTAATTTAGCTGAGGCAGTTGCGGCCTTGGCAAGAGTAATTCCCGCTTTGACTGCCCCTGCTGAGAAGGGGATAGTTGATTACTGTAAAGATTTGAAGAATATGGGTTGCAAGATTTTCACAGGGTCTTTGGAATCAGATTTAGCCTGGTCATGGCTACAAAAGTTTGAGACTACTTCCATTACTCTTCAGATTCCCGAGACTATGAGGTTACCATGTGCGGTGCAATTTTTGGAGGATCATGCACACACATGGTGGAAAACTACAGTGCAAAGGTATGTTGGACGTCCTGCCATAACCTGGGCAGATTTTCGAAGAGAGTTTGAAGAAAAATACTATTCTCGGGCCTTGCGGGAAAAGAAATGGACTGAGTTTATGAATTTAAAACAGGGTGGTATGTCAGTAGCAGAGTACGAGCAAAAATTCAGTGAACTATCAGAATTTGCTCCATCAATAGTAGCCAACGATGCTGATAGATGCAAGAAATTCCAAGATGGGCTACATGTTAGTATTCGAGATAGGTTGACGACCCTGGATACAGATGACTTTAATAAATGGGTCAACATGGCAATCAAAGCTGAACAGAATCTGAAAGAAATGAAAGATAGAGAAGAGATGTTCAGAAAAAGAAAATGGCACTCCTCCAGTGAGGACATGAAGCCTAAGAAAAGTTATGTAGAAAGCAGTGTCAGTGGTTCCAAACCCTTGAGATTTCAGGAGGGATTAGACAGAAAACCTATTAGTGGTTCTTCTAGTAGATTTATCATTGGACCTCAACAGCAGACTAGATTGCCACCTGGGAGGTCAGGAGGATCTCGTACATTGACTTATCCTCAGTGTCCCCATTGTGGGAAGAATCACCCTGGTGAATGTTGGAGACTACAGGGTGTGTGTTTTTACTGCAAAGAACCGGGACACATGAAACGGGATTGTCCCAAGCTGGAGAACAAGGGAGTTACTAGTCAGTTGTCAGTGGGTCAAAAAGAAAGGACCCAACCTACTGCTGCACATCAGCCGACAGCAGTTAGAGATAGAATTGGGGTACAATCTCAAGTTGGTTCATCTACTGGCCCTCGACAAAGTGGACAGCCTGGTAGACCTCGAACTACAGCCAGAATTTATGCTATGACCCAACAACAGGCTCAGGCTACTCCTGAAGTGGTTACAGGTACTCTCCCAATTTCTAAGGCAAATGCTAGGATCTTAATAGATCCAGGTGCAACTCATTCTTTTGTTGCTAATTCATATGTCATGCATTTGGGTAGAGAGTCTAGGAGGTTAGACATCCCTATGGTCGTTAGTACCCCAATGGGAGAAACTTTGAAAATTGATGTGGTTTATCCGGATTGTACCGTTATGGTTCAGGAGCATGAATTACCAGTTAATTTGTTTCCATTAGGAATGTATGATTTCGATGTGATTTTGGGAATGGATTGGTTGTCTAAAAACAATGCAGTGATAGATTGTTTTTCCAAAATTGTGACTTTTAAGAAGTCAGGAGATTTGGAGTTTACTTTTCAAGGAGAAAGGAAAGTTTTACCTTCTTGCCTTATCTCCAAGATGGCAGCCAATAGATACTTGCAAAAAGGGTATTCTGCTTACCTTGCTTATGTGATTAACAAGGACATACATGAGGCAAAGTTGGAAACTATACTTGTGGTCAAAGAGTTTCCTGAGATCTTTCCTGAAGAATTGGTCGGTTTACCTCCTGACAGGGAATTGGAGTTTACTATTGACTTAATCCCTGGCAGTGCTCCTATTTCTCAGGCACCCTATAGAATGGCACCTTCGGAGCTAAAGGAATTGAAAGTGCAATTGCAAGACCTAGTTGACAGAGGTTTCATTCGGCCTAGTACTTCACCTTGGGGAGCACCGGTTTTATTTGTAAAGAAAAAGGATGGATCTTTACGATTGTGTATCGACTACCGGCAACTGAACAAGGTCACCATTAAGAATAAGTATCCTTTGCCAAGGATTGATGACTTGTTTGATCAGTTGCAAGGTGCAAGTGTGTTCTCCAAAATAGACCTAAGATCGGGTTATCATCAATTGAAGATTAAAGAATCTGATATTCCAAAGACTGCTTTTAGAACTCGATATGGTCATTATGAATTCTTAGTTATGCCTTTTGGGCTAACTAATGCACCTGCAGTCTTTATGGATTTGATGAATAGGGTGTTTCGACCCTACTTAGATAAGTTTGTTATTGTTTTCATCGATGACATCCTAGTTTATTCCAGGAATAAGAATGATCATGTAAGCCATTTGAGAACGGTGTTGCAGACTATGCGTGAAAAGCAACTTTATGCTAAATTTTCCAAGTGTGAATTCTGGCTAGACAAAGTAGCATTCCTTGGTCATGTAGTATCTAAGGAAGGGATTTTTGTGGATCCACAAAAGATAGAAGCTGTAGTTGCTTGGGAAAGACCCACTAATGTCACAGAAGTTAGGAGCTTTCTCGGATTGGCAGGGTACTATCGAAGATTCGTGGAAGGATTTTCCATGATTGCCTCTCCTTTGTCAAAATTAACAAGGAAGCATGCTAAGTTTGAGTGGACTGATGAATGTGAGAAAGCTTTCGAAGAGCTCAAGCATATATTGACCACAGCACCAGTTCTTACACTACCATCAGGGAATGGAAGCTTTGTGGTATACAGTGATGCCTCGAGGCGAGGTTTGGGTTGCGTTTTGATGCAACATGGGAAGGTGATAGCTTATGCTTCTCGACAACTGAAACAGCATGAGCAAAACTATCCCACTCATGATTTAGAGTTAGCGGCAGTGGTGTTTGCACTGAAAATTTGGAGGCATTATTTATTTGGAGAAAAATGTACAATCTACACTGATCATAAGAGTCTGAAATATCTGATGGATCAGAAAGAATTAAATTTGAGGCAAAGGAGATGGTTGGAATTGATAAAAGATTATGACTGTGTAATTGACTATCACCCAGGAAAGGCCAATGTAGTGGCCGATGCTCTTAGTAGAAAGTCTTCTAGTTCTCTTGCTCATATCCGAGCAATTCAGAAACCCTTACAAAATGAGTTGAAGTCTTTACCTTTAGAATTGATGATTGATGAGAATAATCTCCTGATAGCCCACTTGAAGGTTAAACCGATTCATATTGATTGGATACGTGAAGCACAAAATAATGACCCTATGTTGGTAAAGTTAAAGCAAGAAGTAAATGATGGTGTGAGGACTGACTTTCAAATAAAAGATGAGGATGTATTGATAATGAAAAATAGGCTTTGTGTGCCTCAGGATGAAGAACTCCGGAAGGTGATTTTGGAGGAAGCTCATAATGCACCATACGCGTTACATCCTGGTAGTGTGAAGATGTATCGAACCTTAAGAGAACATTATTGGTGGCAAGGTATGAAATGGGACATAGTTGAGTTTGTTTCTAGATGCTTGGTATGCCAACAAATTAAAGCCGAGCATCAAAAACCTTCTGGGAAATTGAACCCCCTACCTATTCCTCAATGGAAGTGGGAAGATATTGCTATGGATTTCGTTTCGGGATTGCCAAGAACACAGTCTGGTTATGACAGCATTTGGGTGATTGTTGATCGTCTAACAAAATCAGCTCACTTTTTGCCAGTCAAGAAGACTTTTTCCATGGAAAGATTGGCTAAACTTTATGTGAATGAAATTGTTAGGTTACATGGTGCCCCAGTATCGATTGTATCTGATCGAGACCCCCGATTCACATCTCGATTTTGGCCAAGTTTGCAGAATGCTATGGGCACTAAACTCAAGTTCAGTACTGCTTTTCATCCTCAGACAGATGGGCAATCTGAACGGACAATTCAAATTTTGGAAGATATGCTCAGATCTTGTATTATGGAATTCAAAGGAAACTGGGATGAACACTTGCCTCTAGCAGAATTTGCGTATAACAATAGTTATCAGTCCAGCATAGACATGGCTCCGTTTGAAGCTTTATATGGAAGGAAGTGCAGAACTCCGGTGTGTTGGGATGATACAGATGAAAGGAAATTACTAGGTCCAGAAATTGTTATGATGACTGCAGACAAAGTTAAGGTAATTCGGGAAAAGATAAAAATAGCTCAAGATCGACAAAAGAGCTATGCAGATAATCGGAGAAAAGATTTAGAGTTTGAAGTTGGTGATATGGTGTTTTTAAAAGTGACTCCTTGGAAAGGAGTAATCCGGTTTGGAAGACGAGGAAAGTTGGGCCCTCGATATATAGGGCCGTATGAGATCATTGAACGGATTGGCCCAGTTGCTTATAGATTGGCCTTACCAGAAGAGTTGTCACGAATTCATAATGTGTTCCATGTTTCCATGCTTCGAAAGTACATTTTCGATTCTTCACATATATTGAAGGATTTGCCTATGGAAATTGAGGAAAACTTAACTTATGAAGAGCAGCCGGTTGAGATTTTGGATAGAAGGGACCAAGTTCTAAGGACTAAGACTATTCCATTAGTGAAAGTTCTTTGGAGGAATCATTTATACGAAGAAGCTACATGGGAAAGGGAGGAAGATATGCGGACTCAATATCCTCACTTATTCAACCAAGTTGGTAAGTAAATTTCGAGGACGAAATTTTTCTATGGGGGGTAAGTTGTAACAACCGAGGTTACGTATAATCATGTAAAGTTAAATCCCGAAAATTTTAAGGACGAACTTGAAAATTGGTAAGAAGTTATAAGTGAAGGAAATAAAAGAAGAAAGGATCAAAATGAACATATTAAAAAAGTTTAGGGACTTAATGGTTATTTATAAAAAGTTGAGGGACTAATATGCAATTATCCCAAAAACAAGAAAAATATCTCTTTTCTTCATCCTTTCTCCCGAAAATTCTACACATTTTTTCATTCTCTTCTTCAAGTGCAGCCGGCTCCATCATCTCTCTCTCTCAAAAAAAAAAAATTCTCTTCAAACAATTCCACCAAAATCTCAACAACAATTACATCCAAGGTTAGTTTCTTGATAAATTCTTCATTTTCTTTAGATATCTACTTGGGCATGCTAAGATCATAGCTCCATAAACATGTTAAGGTCTGAAATCCATCTATTAAGTATGAATTTTACTCATTCTTGGTAAGAATTAAAAGGATTTGAAAGCATGAACAAGAAAATGGGAAGAAAAAGCAAAACAGGGGAAACTGAGCATGCTTGCTGTTCGGATTTTCTGGGTTCGGTAAATTAGGGTTTGTATTTTTTTGATATTTTTCCTAGAAACTAGACTTCAATATGAGAATTTTGGTTTTTGAATCACCCAAAACCGATAAGCGGTTAAAAAGATAAAATTCGGTGAAGTTTACTGTTCTGTGTTGATCTCTGTTTCAGCATGGTTTTGGGATTTATCAAATTTGATCAAAATTTTGTTCTAGTTGTATAAGTTAGTTATTTTATTCATAAATTAGATATATTGGTTGAAATAAAACAATTGGGATCACTTCCAAATTCCTTACCAAACTCAAGTTATGATTTTCTAATCTAACTTGATATTAAGGAATTTATTGCCTAAGAGAAATATAGTATCAAATGATGGTTATGGATTATGAAAATCTCTAAGGCATGGAATACTAGAAACGAATTTGATAAGGACATGATTATGGAGTTGAATTATGGAGAAAATGATTATGGAAATGATATTAAAAATTAAGGATATGTTGTTTTGAGAATGAGAAATTAGTATATGGGGTAGATTTATGGGACTTAAGTTACATTCAAAAATTGTGTAATGCTTTGAGCATGTATAGATACTAATTATTGTTAATCTCTAGGCCACGTAGATCCGACGTCACCTGTGGATCCCGAAGTTTCAGGTCGAGGTGTACAGTGAGATCATCCAAAGGATTGTGAGTAGACAACAACTATAGTTATTTGAAATATTTTTAATTATAATTATATATATATTTTTTTTACATAATATTTATTTTACGTATTAAAGGTATATACGATATTTAATCATATGAATTGATTTGTTATTAAAGTACTTTTATTTCAAGAAATATTATATCGAGTAAGTTGGTTGATTTTATGAAATATGATTTTACATAGAATTTGACGTACATGGTTTTGGCTCCACCTGACTTAATGTATGAGATTATTTCCTTGACCGGAATACGGGAGCTGCGTGCTACGCCTTTGTGGCGGGAGCCACCTCCAGAGTCCCCATTCCGTGATATTAGACCGGAATACGGGAGCTGCGTGCTACGCCTTTGTGGCGGGAGCCACCTCCAGAGTCCCAATTCCGTGATATTAGACTGGGGTATGGGAGCTGCGTGCTACGCCTTTGTGGTGGGAGCCACCTCCAGAGTCCCTATCCCGTTATATTTGCCTTTTGGGGGCACATCATAGCGACACATATGCCTTTGGGGCGTCCTATGGTGGTATTGGCCTTTGGGGCCGGCTACTAGTATGCCTACATGGATGTTGCCTGGTTATTTCATGGATGTATTCTTGTGCATGACAGAAAGTTGGAGCCCAATTATACGAAACTTGAATTACTTTACGGATTTTATTCATTGATGTAATATTGTTATACATTTGAAAAGCTTGCTACGTCTTTGAATTACTTATTATGGTTTTATTATTATTTATTTTGAAAATGTCAATTATACTTTACAGATTTCCATTATGGTTTTCACACGCTTTAAATGTTGTCTACTCATTGAGATATTCATATATCTCACCTCCCCTTATTTCTCATTTTTAGGACACACTTAGGTGTCGGGATTGCTGCCTTCCTCTACTCTCCGCTTCAAGAATATATTGACGTGGTGGGCATCATATCTAAATTTCTAGAAGATTTGGTCTTTTGATGTTTTTATCTAGTAAACCTTGCTGAGATAGGTTTATTTCTAGATATATTGTATATATTTGAAGATATGAGACAATAGATCAATATGTTTTGATTTGAGCATAAATTGATCATGAATAATTTTTGAATATGCATGGATATATGTAGTAATAGTATTGAGAAATACTGCTGGTTGAGGATATAAAATTGAGTGTTATTTGCAGGAGGGTTATAGTTGAGATAGAAAGGAAACTCTGCCGGATTTTAGGTAGATTATCCGGACAGGGTGTTACATCGAATTTCGTCAACGGTAAATTCGTATTCACCTTTTTTTTATTGTAGGAATGCACGTGATGCGAATAAATAAAATGCAAGGTGCATGAAATTTATTTACCTTGAAAATTCATTTTTATTGTTTCACTACAAGCTTTATTTTTTATTTTTTTTTATTTTTTTTAAAAAAAGTACTCGTATCTTGAATGATTATCTGTGTTAGAATTTGCATAAAAATAACTTTAGAATGCTAGTTTAACTTTCCTTGCGAACAAATTCTTTTTTAGAGTTTTTAAACAAAATAACCAATTTAATCCTAGAGCTCATTTATCTATATTATTTTTTAATAATTTTGTTTTTTTTTTAATTATTTAAATCTTAAAAATATTTTTTGTTTTTATATAAAAAAAAAACCATTAACTAAAATGAAGGCAAATATATATCTAAAAGGATAAATAAAACAAATAAGTAAAAATATATATAAATATTTACCAATCTTTTGGGCTTGACCCAATCCTAAAAAAGGAACAAGATGGACTGTTGGGCCTGGGTTTGGGCTGGTGAAAGCGCGCGGGTTTGACCAGCGGGTCGGGTCGAGCTTGGTGCAAATGGCGTGGGTCGGTGTAACCAGGCTGCGGGTCGGGTCGGTTCTTTTGACCCGCAGTTCCTCTTTTCTTTTCTTCTTTTTTTTCTTTTTCTTTTTCTTCCGGGTCGGGAGCCAAACGGGTCTACACGCAGGTCGCTGCTTGACCCACTTTTTTTTGTGTTTACCCTAAACGGCACCGTTTAGGTGCACTTTAAAAACTCAAAAATCTCTTTCTTTTGTATTTTTTTTTCACTTTCTCTTCTCTCTCTACCAACAGAGCACCTCTCTCTAAAACACCAAGTTGTTCTTCCAATCACTGGAAAATACATCCAAGCCCAGATTTCGGCCGGCTACCATCGTCGGCACCGTCATTCGTCGCCGGTGGTCGGACTCCGGTGGCCCTCTAAATCCCTTCCTAGCTTCGTTTTTGCCTCCTCTTTTCGATTTTGGGCTCCGTTTTGCCCAAATCGGACCCAAAACCCCTAGATCTAGAAAAAACCCTTCGACTAAAAAGTCTCTGATCCGACCTGGGTAAACGTCGGATCGAGTCCGAGCGTCCCACGGTGGTCTCCACTAACCTAAACCCTCTATAAGCGATTCGAATCACTCCAAAACACAAGACCTTAAACCAAAACCTAAAGATTTCTCATTTTTTTGCTTTTTATTTTTTATTTTGTTGGGCTTTGCTTTTTGGCTGCTATTGTGGGTTTTTTTTTTTTTTTTTTGTAGGGGTGGAGTGGGTTTTGCTGGGGAGGGCTGTGGGTGTTGTGTGGTTTTGGTGTGGTTTGTTGGTGGTGCTGGGTGGGGGTCAAGAGCCTCAACAAATGGGGGAGCCGAGTGTTCAGCTTAGGGGTGTCTGTGGTTGCTTTTTTTTCTTTTTCGATTTTGGGGGGTGTTTTGGTGAGGGTTCCGATTGGGGGGTTGGGATCCGAATTTCCTTCACTTTTTTTGGTTTTTATCATGGTAGGTGTTGAGTGCTTGGGTTGGCTAGGGCAGGGGTAGCTGGTGGCGTAAGGGCTTGGGTTGGCAGGTGGGTCTGGTGGTGTCATGCAAGGCAGTGGGGTTGCCTGCAGGCTGTGGCGTGTGGCCAGGGTTGCTGGCTGGGGCAGCTAGGGTTTGTTGGCTAGGCTAGGTGGCCAGGGCTAATTGGCTACCTGCATTGGGCCACTGGGGAGGCCAGCAGGCCTAGATGGCCTGCTGGTGGTGTTGGGTCTGGGGCCTGTTAGATGGCTTGCCACTCGGTTAGGCCAGGCAGCAGGCCTGGTGGCCTGGCTGTTTTCCTGGGTGGGCCAAACTTGGTTGCTGGGCCGACAAGTGGGCCCGTCATGCTGGGTCCTAATCGGGCTTAACCCAGACAAAAACTTGTTGCTACAGCTGCCCCTTTTTGCACATTGCTGAGAATCAGGAATAGGGCAAAAATACAAGCAACATTTTTATCTAGGATCATGGATCTATACCAAATTCTTTTTCTTCTTTTCTTCATTTTTTGATGATTTTTTTCATTTCATTCATTCATCATTCGTTTTTGGTCTTTAAAATAAAAGGCGCTTTCACACATATGTACATATATGATGTGCCAACTTCAACTGGGCTTATACCATAACTATGCCAGCTTACGTTGGGTTTAACCAATTAAAATGCCAACTTTGCTGGGCTTATTTCACAACTGCGAGCTTACATTGGGCTTAACCAACTAAGATGCCAACTTCGCTAGGCTTACTTCACAACTGCCAGCTTACGTTGGGCTTAACCAACTAAGATGCCAACTTCACTGGGCTTACTTCGCAACTGCCAGCTTACGTTGGGCTTAACCAACTAAGATGCCAACTTCAATGGGCTTACTTCACAACTGCCAGCTTACGTTGGGCTTAACCAACTAAGATGTCAACTTCACTGGCTTACTTCAGAACTGCCAGCTTACGTTGGGCTTAACCAACTAAGATGCCAACTTCGCCGGGCTTACTTCACAACTGCCAGCTTACGTTGGGCTTAACCAACTAAGATGCCAACTTCACTGGGCTTACTTTGCAACTGCCAGCTTACGTTGGGCTTAACCAACTAAGATGCCAATTTCACTGGGCTTATTTCACAACTGCCAGCTTACGTTGGGCTTAACCAACTAAGATGCCAACTTCACTGGGCTTACTTCACAACTACCAGCTTACGTTGGGATTAACCAACTAAGATGCCAACTTCACTGGGCTTTCTTCGTAACTGCCAGCTTACGTTGAGCTTAACCAACTAAGATGCCAACTTCACTGGGCTTACTTCACAACTGCCAGTTTACGTTGTGCTTAACCAACTAAGATGCCAACTTCACAGGGCTTACTTCGCAACTGCCAGCTTACGTTGGGCTTAACCAACTATGATGTCAGCTTCACTGGGCTTACTTCACAACTGCCAGCTTACGTTGTTCTTAACAAACTAAAATGCCAACTTCACTGGGCTTACTTCACAACTGCCTGCTTACGTTGGGCTTAATAATCCTTTCTTTTGAAAAACTCCTCCTTCGAGGCTCCACAACTTTAAAAATTTCTCATCCACAAAAGTCTCAACACTTTGAAAAATTCATTTCTATCTTTTCTTTTCGTCATATTCAAAATTTCTCAATACTTTTCCATTTCATCATTTCGAAGATTTCTCATGACTCATTTCTTTTCTTCAGAACATCTCCTTTTTCTTTGCTTTTACTTTGACAGACTCTTTCCTCTAATCCTAAAGCCAACCTTTCATATTTCTTTCTTCTTTTCCTCAACTTTCATCTTCTCTGTCTTCAATAACCTTTCCATGCTTGCAGAATTATCAAATGCAATGATAAATTATATTGATGTAACCTACAAAAATGCAGATGCAAATGTTCATTATATGATGCATGAATGCTCATGGATAGGGGTGAGCGTTCGATCGAGTCGAGTCGAGTGAAAAATTTGAATTAGTCGAGTTGACGAGTCTTATTTTGTCAACCAAACTCAATTTGAAATTTTAGCGAATCGAGTCGAGTTAAAACAAATTCGAGTCGAGTCAAATAAATTTATTCGAGTTAAAATGCTATCTTGTAAATGTTGATTGACTAGATCATGCTACTGTTATCTTGTAAATGCATGTATATCTATATCTATAATTTTGGATTTTAGTTCTTTGCAATTATAAATATTTTTTTGGTGTTCTATCTTTTATTATAAATATAAATATCAAAGGCTTGCCATACTAAATAGAGAGCCTACTATTGACTTTTAAAAAAAGAGAATTCACTATCTTTTGAATTTCAGTGTGCATGATATCAACCAAAACCTTCAATCTTTAATTGAATGAAGCATTGAGTGATAGCCTTCCCCTTTTGAAACCCAAAAAGTTCAATATAAACTTTCAATCTAGATCTTGTCAATTTCAAAGGAAAAAAAATGAATGATCAAAACATTAAGACAATAATTATGCAGTCAACAGCTCATGCAGATTTATTTTTCTACTAAATGGTGACAAACAACAAAAATAAATGACCTAACAAAAATGGGCAAAAGAGTAAAAGAGAGAAGACGAAAGAGGAAAAATGCAAAACCCAAGCTTAGTATCAGACCCAAATGAGTAAAACGACGTTGTATAGAAATATCTTATTCGGATTTTCGAGTTATTCGAGTTGTATAAATCAAATCCTAACTAAACTATATAACTCAAATTACTTAATCAAGTTGATCCAAAAATCCGAATAACTCTAATAAACCGAACTATTTAATTTGAAATTTTTTTTGGTTTTTTGGATCGAGTCGGATTTTGCTCACCCTTACTCATGGAGATACATGACATTATTTCACATGAAGAAAATGTTGAGAGAGTTGATCATCTCCCTTTTTCCTCATGTCTTGGTAAGGTTTCCTCATTCCTTGCCATCCCTTCGGAGAAATCACATGATTTTTGTATTTCCAACATTTTCCTTGCCCTAGTGAATTCTTTCTCTTTAATTTCCTGGCCAAAACCGAAACAAAGGGTCAAACTTCATGTAAATATAAACTCAAAATTTCATGCCCCTATAGAATGTAAACTTTTAATTTCTTGCCAAAGCATATCCACATCTCAATTTAAGTTTGTTCTTCTCAAAACATGTCAATTTATTCCTTCCAAAACATGTGAAATTGAAGTCTTTCAAAAATTGGTAATCACCTTTGAAGACATTTCTAAGTGAGGTGGGAAAACAACCCTTTTTTTTTTGGAGCAATTTAAATGGTTTCATGCCACAAGATCAATGGACTGATGCTATGAGGTCCGAATTTGTCTAAGGAAGCTTTCCCACTTAACAAGGAAAAGAAAGTGAATGCCTCTTTATTTCAGCTCATGAGCAAGTTTTCTCAAAATATGAATTTTTTAAAACCAAACCTTTTTTTTCGAAAAAAAACTTTAAAGTACAATTAAATCTCAACAATCTTCCAATCTCTAAATATAGCATCTTGATAGGTGTTAACCTTAGCCATAATATTTTCAATGTTGGAATGTCAATTTGGATATAAAAACAGGTTTAGCTTTCAAAGTCAATTCTCGAAAAGATTTATGGGATATCTAGGAGTTTCTTAATGTTCATGGATTTCTTCAGAATGATTTCCTCTTTTGTCATGGCGTCGACAATACCATGAGTGGCATCAACATTTCTTCTCATTCTGCTCTAGACTGCTCGTTTTCGGGTTTTCACCCTAGAACCTTATTGTTCCCTTTTTGTTTTTTTATTTATTGTTTCACCATGCATCTGAAAATTCTAAATTTTTCCATAATGAAATGATAATTCAAAGAGATGGGACAAAATTTGAGGAAAACTTTTCAAGTTAAATATCCATGCTTGATCAAAATAGACTTTTAAAGCACGTAATGTAAGCCGAGGTTCGGGGTTCAAAAAGAAAAGATAAATAGGCCCAAAATGTGTTTGAGGGTAATCAAATCGAGGATCATTTCTTGAGGAGGATTCCATTTGAAAATTTTGATCTTTCTGAACTTCTCCGACTTTTGCTTCTTCTCTTCTTTGTTCTTGGCTTTCATTTCGCCATCATTTTCACATTTTTTTTGTATTTTCACTTTGACTTTATGAGCTCGTATTTATTTGGGAGCTTAATTTGCTCTTGTATCTATCTTTGAGCTAGGACTCGTTTCTACATGATCTTTGAAAAAGTTCCTTCCTTGCATTTGCCCCCAATGTGGAGAGTGATCCTTGATCAAGGTTCAAAGAAAAACAATTCTTTAGGCTCAAAAGGGATAACTATGGATAATTTCTTCTTCTTTTTTTGTGAAGAGAAGATGAAAGATGGCCATTTCTCATATCAAGTATGAATACTCTAATTGAAAAGCAATCCTCAGGGGAATAGATAATCAAAATTTCATTTTACACTCGGAATCATTTAAATTCTCATATGCATGATATCACAATTTTTTCTTTTTTTGTTTGCTGCATGCGCCAAAAATTTATGCGTGATTCATCGTCAACCACAAATGATGCCCTATTTTGATTTGCCATTCAACTGAAAATCCTTTGGTTTATGGGAATCTTGTTTTGAAGGAATATCTCATGTTTCATCTTTGAGCTCTTTGTTAAAAGAACTCGTTTGGATTTCAATCTCCTTAAAGTGTTTCCAATAAATGGAGAAAGAAATGGTGTTCTAGTTCATTCTTGGTTGTTGTGCTCATAAATCAAGATTTTGGGAAAAGAGTCCCGGTTTTTGCATTCTAAATCTTTCAGAAGTTTTGCTAAGCTTAACTGTATTAACACGTTTCAAACTACCAAATCTAGATCAATTGGAAGAGTGCCATATTTGCTTGTCTTTCAAAGATTTCCACAAAAAGATTTTTCCAAATTTCCCATTACTCACAGCCTCGATAAAGGTTACCTTTTTTTAGGACTTTTAGTAATCTTTATTCGACTAGTCTATTATCTGGGTGCATGTGGAGATGAGGTATTTCCTAGGATTAGTTCATTCCTCATAACGATCACCAATTCTTTTGAAACTCTTTTCACATTTCAAAGAAATATCATTTTTATTCTCAAAACAGAAAATTATCCGTATGAATTTTATTGTCAATTTTCAACTTTTGTTTTTGTTGTTTGTTTTTTTCTTTTAAAGATCCTAAAAACGAAGCTCTAAAAGAAACCCAAACTTCGAATGAGGCACGATGTACGATGCTTGCAATTTAAAGTTCATTCATTTCAACCAAAGTGAAAATATGTACAAAATTTAAAACAAGGTTAAGGATTGCCCCTGACTGGCGTGCTACCCTGAGAACAAATGGTTCTTAGCCCTGTCATCCCTGATAAGCATCAACGAATTCTTTGAACTTTGCCGGGTTTGCATCAACTACAGCTTGAAATTTATTCTTGAATGCAGTGCAATTCTCCGTGGAATATCCTTTAACCCCATTATGATATTCGCATGTGGCATTGGGATCATACCATTTTGGGAAAGGAGATTTCCTGGGCTTTGCGGGTTCAATGGAGATCATATGACTTTGGACAAGCAATGGAAGCAGTTCTGTATAGGTCATCGGGAGTGAATGATACACCTTTGCCTTCTTTCTCTTATTTCCCTGAGAATAGACTGAATCAACCTCCGGGTCATTCGGCATAGTGAAAGCTTGGGGTGGTGGGAAAGACATTAAAGCATGATGTTGATCATGCTGAGGGCAATGGTCAATATAGGGTCGGGGATGTAGATAACCATCGAAAGGATCTTCTTGCATTGCACTGAACTTTCTTTTATCTCTGCCTTCGACAGTTAAGACATGATCATGCTCACTAGCAACACTATCCTTTTTCTTGATAGCAATTCCTGCATCAGTATCCATAATTTTCCTCTTTTTTATACCATCCTCAATCCTTCCCACAGAAAACAATATATCTGCGAACTCCGAGAAAGTATTGCCAATCAACTTGTCATAGTATGGATATGGGAGAGTATCTAGAGCGTTCATTTCTCTATTGGTAAGAGGTGGTTGGACTTGCGAGGCTACATCTTTCCATCTACAAGCATATTCTTTGTAGCTCTCATTAGGTTCTTTTTCATGTTTTGGAGGGTCAATCGATCTGGAGCTGTTTCCAACAAATACTCGTACTGCTTCAAAAATGCCCGAGATAGGTCTCTCCATGTGCACATTTGATCTCTTTTCAACTGAAAATACCACTTGGATGCTGCCCCTGTCAGACTGTCTTGAAAGACATGGATAAGCAATTTCTCATTACGAGCATGCCCAGCCATCTTGTGACAATATGTGGCCAAATGTGTTTCAAGGCATTTAAGTCCATCATATTTCTCAAACTCCGGGACTTTGAACTTTGATGGAATGACTACATTCGGAATTAAGAGAAACTCTCTTCTACTGCTAAATATGTCTCCACCTTCAACAGCTAGAATTCTCTCCTCCAATAGGGCATACTCTGGTCGTATCTCTGCCTTTTGACTCTGAACTGACTGTGAATAAACCTGATCAGAAATCTGGTATTGAGCATTCTTTTCCGAATTGCCACACTCTTGAGGTTTATTATGTTTCTGTGTGAAATGTTCTCCCGTAATTTCTCTCATTTTTGCAATTTCTTGAGTTATCTACATCGTCTGCGAGGCTCGTTCAGCTCTCTCCTTCTACACTTGTTCCATTTGATTTAGTCGGATAGCAGAATATTCTCCCATTTCTACTTTTTGGCGTTATATTAAAGAAACAGAAAACCAAAGCTATCTTTAGAGAGCACATATGAACTCTATCAATATTCATTCTCATCATGGCTCTTTATTTTAGGGGATTGAGAAAAATCCCCTTTTTATTTGCCTCTAGATCGAAAATTATTGATGACAATATTGACTTTTCTATCACTGACGTTGATGGAGCCATTGTTATGAGCAAATGCACTTAATGTTAATGAATGGATGGATGAGATGCGTGGTATGATAAGTAATTGATCGAATGCGAATGCAGGGGAAGATACCACAGAAGAAATAAGAATCGGAGGAACTTAATCATCAATATCTTGTAAATTCAAAGCATAATTGATTCAATTCCATGCCATTGTTCCAAAGACATAATGCATATTTACAAAACCTGGAAAGTGGTTGAAATTGTCTTTGCAATCATTTTATTTTTCCTATCCTAAGGCTATAAGATTCGGCTACTGAAAAGATCAAAGTTCTACTACATCATAAAGGACCAAAGTTCTACTACATCATCACCATCAAACTCTCAATCCTAACCGACCCTTCCAAGTCTTTGATCAATTAGTATCGTTGGGTCGAACCACTTGGCATCTATAAGAGATTGCACTTTGTGCTTGAAAGCCTCACAGTTTTCAATGCTATGTCTAGCAACTCCACCATAATAGTCACATCTTGCGTTTGGGTTGTAACACTTGGGATATGGTGGGCGTAGAGGTTCTACAGGCATACAAGCAACAAGATAGCCTTAGATCAATCTAGAAAGAAGTTCTTTATAGCTGATGGGAATAGGATCAAAATGCTTCTGTGTCTTTCCCTTGGGTTGTTTTTGGCTGACATACCGACTAGGAGTAGGGCATTTGGTGTCGATGCGAAGGTTTGAACTGGAAGGCTTGGATGAAAAGATGGTCGAATGATAACAGGGTGAGGGAGTGGATTTGGATGGTCCTTGAAGGTTGCACAAAGCTCGAGGTTTCTATCCCATGTACCTGATGGGATGATTGAAAGTTGACAGGATGAGGGCACGGGTACGAATTTGAGCCAATTTGTGGTGGTAGAGATGGACTCAAAGGCCTCTCATTGGTTGTTTGAGAATGAGGTTGGATGTTAGCAGAACAAAGGCATGAGTTCAGATTTGGATCAGTTTGCAAGGGTCGGGTGGAGTTCGAAGATCCTGCCTTGAACTGTGAGTCTTCGAATTCGACCATTTGCACGATACTGTCCATAACTTCATCTAGGATTAACTCCTTACGTGGATGGCGTTGACCAATGCAGGATTCAACAGAGATCTTTCGATCTGGGCTCGATTGTTTCTCAAGGCTTGGTTGCACCGAAGGCGACGAAGACCTTTGAGAGGATTCCTTTATGGCTTTGTAAAGCTCTTCAACCATTCTCATCAACTTGGAGAGTTGCTCTTTCACATCTCGGATATCATGCCCAAACTATTCCTGATTGCGCTCCAAACCATCAATTCGTTCCTCCAATCCATTCCCCATATTTTGGACCTCTTTGATGCAACTAATAAATGAGTTCAATGTTATCACACTTTATTTATTGACAGAAATGAAATCAAACATACGATGATAATTGTGCATGACCTATTCACAAATGCATGCATGTGATGATGATTGATTAATGAAATGTATGAAATGCAAAGATGCTTGAAGAAATGAATTTTCATATGTATAATGCATCAAATGATATGAATCCTATGCAAAATGAAACGAAAAGATTAAGGAGAATAAGATCCTAACATCACTTTTTTATTTTTTTGCTGATTATTTTTTTTAGCTATCCTTTTTTTTTAGAATTTTCCGATAGTATATTCTTTTGACATCTTCACTAAATCACATAAACGATCAAAAATTTATTTATTTTTCCTTGACTATTTTCTGACGCATTTTTCCATGGAACCTAATAACTTTTTTCCTAATCCTCGGAAAGATACCTTAAAAATTATTCCTTCTCATATTTTTTCTTTATTTTTTCATATTTTCTCGAAGATCAAGACTAAATTTTTTTTTTTTCAAAACTCGAGTAAGAACTCTCTTTTCTCATTATTTTTTACTCTCATTTTTTATTTTTTGAAGAAGAAATCTTTTTTCCCTTTTTATTAGGAAAAAAAAAACTACAAACTTCCCATTTTTTTAAAAAAAACATGTATAACAACGACATGAGTATGAAACAAATTTTTTTTTTATTTTCAAAATAATAGGGGAAAAAATTAAAAAAATAAACTTCTAAAAATAAATAAATAAAGAAAACTGACTTCCTATTTTATTGGCCTTATCTTATAAGTTTTCGCAACAAGAAGTTTTTTCGTGTTCTTGATTTTTGGTAATTTCTACAAAAGACGGGAATGGCCTTACCTATGGTTGGCTTCATATGGTTCACTATATGAGGTTGAATCGGGTTCTAAAAGGCCCCAAATTGCTCCTCATTGTCGCCTGTGAAGGCTAGTAAGGCATCCCGATTTGAACGGGTTCAATTTGTTGGAGTATGTTTTCCAAGCTTATGCGAAGGTTATCACCTCACGGAAGCGTAGGTACTTTATTACTCCGGAAGTGTTTCGCTAGCCCATGCGGAGGTTATTACCTCACGAGAGCGTAGGTACTTTACTTCCACCTAAAAGGACAGAAACCCGGGTATAAGGGCTTCATGTTATGCGAGTGTTAAGTGTGTGAGAAAGAGCAAACAAACCATTGACTATTTGTTTACGATCCTTTATTCTACATATTCCATAATTATTAAAAATAATAATAATAATAATAAATAAATGACATAATTAAAAAATATATATATATATATATATATATATATATATGAATAAAGAATTAACAAATATCAAGACCTAAATGCAAGCAAAATAAAAAAATAAAGAAAATAAAAAATTAAGAGAATTAAAATTAAATACCGATTAAATTCATTAAATCGAGATTTTAAGATAACACATGATTAATTTGTGGCTCGACTCTCAAAAGTCCCCAGTGGAGTCGCCAAGCTGTCATAACGATTTTTCCGACCGCCGGACGATTTTAAAAACACAAAATGGAGTCGCCACCAATCTTTTTTTATTTAGATGTGATTGGTCACCTATTAAAACCGATTTTAGTAAAATATTTTAAAATTAATTAAAACATTTTTTAAAACCAATTTCGAAGTCTGCGCTTTAAACCAGAGAGAAAACAAAATCGGGTTCGAGAGTCGGTTACGTGCGGGGAAGGATTAGCACCCCACAATGCCCGTTTAGAAAACGGTACCATTTAATCATGTGTTATCCTAAGCTTCGATTTAATGGACTCAACAGCGATATTTAAAATTATTTCTCTTTTTATTTCTTTTCCAAAAAAAGTTTATTATTATTTTTTAAGAATTGTTATTATTATTTATTATATTTTTTTTAAAACGAAAGTGAACATGAATCTTTTATCGAGAACACTCATTAAATATTTCCAACACTCTTAGTGGTATTTAACGAGATCCTCTCACCTCGGGATATCTTAGGAATCATCACTATGACGTCTTTCGAATTTCGTCGTCAGTAATTTGCATCCATTTTTTGATGCGTATGATGCGGATATTTAAACATGGAATGCATACAGTTAAGCATGTAAGACATATGATTAAATACATAATTATACGATTAAACATACAAAGCATAATATAAAAAAAAAAAAAAAAAACACGAGCATGGCAAAATATCAGGCACGTAAATATTCATTCTTTTTATTTTTGATTATTTCCATTTTTGAAATGAAAACGAACCTTTTTTATATTGAGCACATCGCTAAATACTCCCACCACTCGTGGTGACATTTAACGAAATTCTCTCACCTCGGGATATCTTAGGAATCATCACTATGACATCCTTCGAATTCCGTCGTCGGTAAATTCGTATTTACCCCTTTTTTATTGTAGGAATGCACGTGATGGGAATAAATAAAATGCAAGGTGCATGAAATTTATTTACCTTGAAAATTCATTTTTATTGTTTTACTACAAGCCTGATTTTGTTTTTTTTTAAAAAGAAAAGGTACTCGTATCTTGAATGATTATCTGTGTTAGAATTTGCATAAAAATAACTTTAGAATGCTAGTTTAACTTTCCTTGCGAACAAATTCTTTTTTAGAGTTTTTAAACAAAATAACCAATTTAATCCTAGAGCTCATTTATCTATATTATTTTTTAAATAATTTTGTTTTTTTTTTATTATTTAAATCTTAAAAATATTTTTTGTTTTCATATATATAAAAAAAATCATTAACTAAAATGAAGGCAAATATATATCTAAAAGGATAAATAAAACAAATAAGTAAAAAAAATATAAATATTTACCAATCTTTTAGGCTTGACCCAATCCTAAAAAAAAGGAACAAGATGGATTGTTGGGCCTAGGTTTGGGCTGGTGAAGGCGCGCGGGTCGGACCAGCGAGAGCGGGTCGAGTTGGGCTTGGTGCAAAGGGTGTGGGTTAGTGTAACCAGGCTGCGAGTCGAGTCTGTTCTTTTGACCCGCAGTTCCTCTTTTCTTGTCTTCTTTTTTTTCTTTTTCTTTTTTCTTTCGGGTCGGGAGCCAAACAGATCAAACCCGAAACGGGTCTACAAGCGAGTTGCTGCTTGACCCGCTTTCTTTTTTTGTGTTTACCCTAAACAGCACCGTTTATGTGCACTTTAAAAACCCAAAAATCTTTTCTTCTTTTTTGTATTTTTTTCACTTTCTCTTCTCTCTCTACCAACATAGCACTTCTCTCTAAAACACCAAGTTGTTCTTTCGATCACCGAAAAACACATCCAAGCCCAGATTTCGATCGACTACCACCGCCGACGCCGTCGGTGGTCGAACTCCGGTGGCCCCCAAAATCCCTTTCTAGCTTCGTTTTTACCTCCTTTTTCCAATTTCGAACTCCATTTTTCCCGAATCGAACCCAAAACCCCTAGATCTAGAAAAAAAAAAAAAAAAACCTTCGACTAAAAAGTCTCTGATCCGGCCTGGGTAAACATTGGATCGAGTCTGAGCCTCCCACGGTGGTATCCACTAACCCTAGACCCCCTATAAGTGATTCAAATCGCTCCAAAACACAAGACCCGAAACCAAAACCTAAAGATTTCTCATTTTTTTGCTTTTTGTTTTTGTTTTGCTGGGATTTGCTTTTTGGCTGCTATTGTGGTTTTTTTTTTTTTTTTTGGCAGGGGTGGAGTGGGTTTTGCTAGGGAGGGCCGTGGAGGTTGTGTGGTTTTGGTGTGGTTTGTTGGTGGTGTTGGGTGGGGGTCGAGAGCCTCAGCAAATGGGAGAGCCGAGTGTTCTGCTCAAGGGTGTCTGTGGTTGCTTTTTTTCTTTTCTTTTTCGATTTTGGGAGGTGTTCTGGTGAGGGTTCCGATTGGGGGGTTGGGATCCGAATTTTCTTCACTTTTTTTGGTTTTTATCATGGTAGGTGTTGAGTGCTTGGGTTGGCTAGGGCAGGGGTAGCTGGTGGCGTGAGGGCTTGGGTTGGCAGGTAGGTCTGGTGGTGCCGTGCAAGGCAGTGGGGCTGCCTGTAGGCTGTGGCGTTTGGCCAGGGGGCTAGGGTTGTTGGCTGGGGTAGCTAGGGTTTGCTGGCTAGGCTAGGTGGCCAGGGCTAATTGGCTGCCTGCATTGGGCCACTGGGGAGGCTAGCAGGCTTGGATGGCCTGCTGGTGGTGTTCGGGCCCGGGGCCTGTTGGGTGGCTTGCCACTCGGTTGGGCCAGGCAGCAGGCCTGATGGCCTGGCTGTTTGCCTGGATGGGCCAGACTTGGTTGCTGGGCCGGCAAGTGGGCCCGTCATGCTGGGTCCGAATCGGGCTTAACTCGAACAAAAACCCGTTACTACAGATATGATAAGGATATCGGAATGATTCGAAACTTTACGTGCACGACCAGTACGATTATATTGTTAAATCCAACAGTTAGTTTGTACAAATATAAATTGTATGAAAAGTTACGAAAAAGTGTAAGCCCCGCTTGTGGAGTTAAAAAAGTCCACTGACGGTGTACAGGATAATAATCCATAAAAAAAATTCATGTCATTAGCTGCCGAGTAAAATCATCACACATTTATCAGGTAAACTAGATCAACGTTACATTTGTGCAAAGGTTGGGTTATTCATTTAAATTCGAAGGTTTATCCGATATTTGAGAGAATTTTGACAAAAATATAATTAAGTTTAAGAAACATGTTTGGACAAAAAAAATGAAACCCGTTTAAAAAATGGACCAAGCTTTAGATATAACATTTTTTGTCCAAGCCCGACCCGATCAATTTTACTATTAGTAATAAAGATTTTAGGAGGGATCACTCATTTTTTTTCATAAAGATCAATCTTTTTTTAATAGAAATTAATCCCTTTACATAAGGATCGATCTTTCTTGTATAAATTTATTTCAGATAAGGTTGAGTCTGGATAAAGAGAATGTTTGTATATAAGACCTAAATTCAGCCCAATCCGATCTATGAATATCTCTAATAAATTAACATCCAAGTCAACAAAAATAACGATGATATACGAAATCTGTTGATCATTGGACTAAAAATTGCAATCTCGAAAAAAAAAAAAAAAAAGAAGACTAGATTTTGTCAAATTATTATATAAAAACTAAATTTGCATTTTCACAAGAAAACAAAGACAAATAGCACAATTTGTCAAAAAATTATGCTTAGATCGTTTTTTTTTAGCTAATAAGGAGTCCATACTCCATAGACCATGGTTTAATGTTCGGTCTATAATCTCCACTCGAGTCCACCATCTTTGGTTTGGGTTTAGCCCAGTTTCAACCCAAAAAAACCTACATCGGTCGGATCCACAATCTTAAAAAAACACAAAGAACAGAACAGGAGAGTTCATGAATCTCATGCACACATGACAACCTAACTGGTTGGTTTTCAAGTTTTAAGTTTAACTAACCTCGAAGTCTCAACAGCCTTCCCTGTCTGCCTCCACCAACCAACCTCCCTCACAGCTGCATTTCTATTCACTTGCTTGCTTTTCATCGCCACTTGACGGACTTCTCCACGTTCCTTCCCTCCCTATTTATATTTCCTTTCTCCACCCTTCCTTTTTCCCTCACTTTCCTTCCTTCCAAACACCCTCCCATATCTTCCTTCTCCTAACTAAACATGGCCTTATCAACCCAAACTAATCTCCTTCAAAAACCCTTTCTTCCCTCGCCTTCTCTTTTCCAACCTTCCGCATTTTCCGCTCCGGTGGCTCTCCCTTGCCGGAAATTCCGTCCCGCTTCTGTCCAGTGCTCCGTAACTGCCTCCCCGTCTATTGCGGTGACGGCTTCTAAGGAATGCAAGGTCAAATCGGTCAAAGCTAGGCAGATCATTGACAGCAGGGGCAATCCGACGGTCGAGGTTGATTTGATCACCGATGATCTTTATCGATCAGCCGTCCCTAGCGGCGCCTCCACCGGGATCTATGAGGCGCTGGAGCTCAGAGATGGTGACAAGAGCGTCTATGGCGGAAAAGGTGTGCTCGTTGCCGTCAAAAACATTAATGAAGTTTTGGGTCCTAAGCTTGTTGGCATTGATGTTAGGTAAAACTTAAAAACTTTTCTTAGAAGCAAATATGCAAATAGCTGAAGTAATTAAGCAAAAGGAGTGTGAATAAATTGACTTTGATTTTTCTAAGTATTGAAGTTAATGAACTTTCTCTTTGGCAAGAAATCAAGCGGATGTGGATGCTGTTATGCTAGATATCGATGGGACTCCAAACAAGTCAAAACTGGGAGCTAATGCAATATTGGGAGTTTCATTAAGCGTATGCAGAGCAGGTGCCGGGGCGAAAGGGATGCCATTATACAAACATATCCAGGAATTGTCAGGAACAAAGGAGCTTGTTATGCCAGTTCCGGCTTTTAATGTAATCAATGGTGGAAGTCATGCTGGAAATAATTTGGCTATGCAAGAATTTATGATACTACCAGTTGGTGCAAGCTCGTTTGCTGAGGCACTTCGCATGGGGAGTGAAGGTTAGCTTAGTAACTCTTTTATCTCTGTTAGTCTTTTGATGTGGACTTGAATACCAAGTTTGATTCTTACTTTTTACATACAGGCTTATTTTTTAGCTTTATGAACCCATGTTCACTGTAATTAGTTTGAAATTGTCATGATTTTCTACCATTTCTGGCTTTATGGCCATTTATTTGTACCTTAAATCTGCCTTTGCATAAGTAGATAACCACTTTTTTCCTTTTTGAGGGTACAGTTTATCACATACTAAAGGGTATTATCAAAGCAAAATATGGACAAGATGCTTGCAATGTTGGAGATGAAGGGGGATTTGCTCCTAACGTTCAGGACAATAGGGAGGGATTGGTTTTACTAATAGATGCAATCGAGAAGGCTGGTTACACTGGAAAGGTAGGAGACAAATACTTCTTTTCTGTTTTTATTGTTTGCCATATGCTAAATGTGACCTCGAAAATATGAAAATTGCAGATCAAAATAGGAATGGATGTTGCAGCTTCAGAGTTTTTCACAAAAGATGGGAAATATGACCTAAACTTTAAGAAACAACCGAATGATGGAGCTCATGTGCGTTCAGCTCAGAGCTTGGGTGAACTCTACCAAGAGTTTGTCAAAGATTTTCCTATTGTGTCGATTGAAGATCCATTTGACCAAGATGACTGGAGCTCATGGGCTTCACTACAGTCTTCAGTCGATATTCAACTTGTTGGAGATGATTTGTTAGTCACAAATCCAAAGAGAATAGCCGAAGCCATTGAAAAGAAGGCTTGCAATGCCTTGCTTCTTAAGGTAAACATATAAGCTAGCACGATCCCGTCCTCTCTTGAGATTTTCTCTTACATAGTTCTTATAAAACAATTCTTCCGTGCCATTCTGGCCTAGTGAATACTTTGATCTTCATTTAGAATTGAACCCAATAATGTGCATAAGTGTGGCATGCTTTCTAATTGTTATTGACAGAATTTAACCTATAAAATATGCTACTGAAATCAAGATGTGACATACTACGTTACTCGGACTCGGATGTGAGTGTCGGATACGGGTATGTGTCCGACATGGGTATATTCAATTTTTTCTAAGTTTTTTCATGTGTTTGTGGATCCGTGGAGGGTCATATCCTCATACCCATGTCCGGATATGCGTCAGACACGGGTACTTTAAGAAAAATGAAGGGTCGGAGCAACATAGGTGACATACATAAAATTCAATTCATAATAGAATAAATAATCTTCTATATCTTATAGATTCTAACTGCCCAACCTCTAGATTGATTATGATTAGTCTTGTCCATGGGCCGATGGCCCGTCAGGCTGCACTTTATATTACATAGTAGCTGGCTGTGTGGTAATTGCAAATTTGACTATGCTTGTCTTGGGTTCAATCTTACTTGGTAGCTGGCTGCACTGTTTATTACATCAGATGCTGGATATCTTACACGCAGACTTGTTGAAGTAGTTCGACACATTGTTGTGCTTAGTAGGTGGTGCTTCTCAATGGGCCTCCTCGACAGAGTTGAATTTTTTTTTTTTTTTTTTTTTTAAATCAGGAAATTAATATGAAAAGATAGTGCATGTTGCAATGTTTCTTTCTTTGCTCCTCCCTTCCCCTTTCATTTTTGCTTCTTCCCTCCTTTGTAAACTAATGAGTGTACTTGATACAACCATCACATGGTTGATTACTAGGTTTGCTATTCAAATATGCAACCCTTTTTCCTTGTATTAATTATAAGAGGAGATATGCCATAGCTCAATTTTTGTTACTATATATCACAGGTTAACCAGATTGGCACAGTGACCGAATCAATTCAAGCTGCACTTGACTCGAAAGCTGCAGGATGGGGAGTGATGGTCAGCCACCGAAGTGGTGAAACAGAGGACAATTTCATTGCTGACCTTTCTGTTGGTTTGGCTAGCGGCCAGGTACATCATCTGAAAATTGAAATCCTTAATCTCTAATAGCATTTTATCAGCAATGCGTTTTTTTTTTTTTTTTTTTTTTAATTTTTGTCAATGCTAGAAGGTGAGAATTCTTGTTCTTTTGTATAGATCAAGACTGGAGCTCCTTGTAGAAGTGAAAGGTTGGCCAAATACAATCAGGTAATCTTTGGGGATTTTTTTCTCCTCTATTCTGCTAGTGTACTCTTATACCTCTGGCATGCTCTTTTCTGACATGGATCTTATAGCCTGCCAGAAAGCTGAATGATTTCTTTTTTATTTGGTATAATCGAACAATCAGGGGACGAAAAGGGATTTAGGGCATGTTTGGTGCATAAGATTATGCACAGAATAGGATAAGATTAAGAAGATGACTAATCCTCCTTGCAATCCAATCCCTCCCTTTAGATGCACGCCAAACATGGGACAGGATGATAATCATCCTATCATGTGCATCATCCTATGCACCAAACGCACCCTTAGACCTTGGACTTTGACCCTGCGCTAGAGGCTAACAACTACTAGAGTTAATGTAATAATACTGCATCATCACAGTGTTAAACAAAATAAGTTAAATTCTCTTGGCTGAGAATATGATCAATCTACTTCTTGATCCAAACTGATGATAGGTTTAACCATTTTTCAAGATATGCCTCTCCTCACCACTTGATCTAAATGGTTTGGTTGGCGAAGATTATTTCTTTCAGAGCTGCATTTGGCCTAAGAAAACATATAGTTGGGCTTAAAAGTTTGCTATCAAAAGCACTTTTAACACATAAGCTATGTTACTCGAACTCGTATGTGTCCGACATGGGTATGTTCAATTTTTGTAAGTTTTTTTTTTATGTATTTGGAGGGTCATATCTTCATACCCATATCCGGATATGTGTTGGATACGGGTGCCAGACACAAGTACTTAAAGAAAAATGAAAAGTCGGAGCAAGATAGCACATATGGATGGCTTTCCATACGCCCTCCATCTCTCCTCCCTTCTCTCTTCCCGACTTACTGGATTATATCGTTGTTAATTGTTTATTACTTTGATCTTGTCATTGATTTTTAATTGGTTTTTAAGGAATCATCTCACTTTCTCCCCATCTGGTTGCAGCTTCTTCGCATTGAAGAGGAACTTGGAAATGTTCGCTATGCTGGTGAATCTTTCAGATCTCCTTAGAGAAGTATACTGGAAAAGTTTCTGCATCAAATAAGTGTTGAGAAACGTTTTTACGAGCTGTAGTGAACTGAAGCAACCTATAGAAAATTTTCAGGGACCCTACGAGCTTCTCAAGAAAAAACCATAATTTGATCAACTAGGATAATCAAATGTTTTCAGTTTTCAAGTTCTGGGATCTGAATAATCAAGTTTTGCTTTAAGTTTATATGATTGTAAAAGGAACTTGATTAAGTGTGATTCTCTGAATTGGATATGCAGTAGAAAGTTAACAAGATGGCAAAGGTTGAGGTTTCTTCACAGTTTCATTTGCAGAGTTATTGAATCTTCTGAAAAATATAACCCTCGATGTAGCTAATAGATTCGCACCACGTGTTTAAGTTACATGAGATTGCTATCCCTAGACTTTCTGGCAATCATATTCGTATCGTATTCGTGTTTAATATATTATATATTTATATAAATTTTGATAGTTTTCCCATGCTCTGAATATGAAGTTTCACCGCCCCACTTCTAAAGCAAAAAGCAAAGCAAAAAATAATAAAAAGCAAAGCAAAAGGAGCACACTCGGGACTTGCCTTTTCACGTCTACATAAAATCCATCAAATGCTAAGCTTTTCTCTTAGATCTTATTGCCAAGTTCAGCACTGCAGTTAGCTTCTAAATCATCTGTTAATAAGCTGCTTTTTCTTTCTGGCTCTCTCCTGCATATATAAATATAGTATGACGAACAACAAGGCATCTGTTTCCTTGAAACAGATCATCTCTTCTGTTTGGGTGAGTTCCATTTCTAAAGCCAAATCCATGGCAGTTAAGGGCAAAATGAGTGCAGCCAAAGCCCGGCTTATCCTGATCACATTGATGAAGAACAAAAAGGCGGTTTTGCTTGGTTCTATCTCCAACAATATTCATGGAGTACTCCTTGGCGACGAAGAAACTAGCCAAGACGATCAAAGCAAAGCCATAGTTCCATTTCTATACGATGTTACAGCTAATTATGGTGATGATGATGAGGTTAAGTACCCTGATCTGACGCACTCTTTGTTTGGTGAGGAGGAATTGGAGTTGGAAGCCGAGGCTCAAGGTGGCTCCATTAGTGAGATGGTGAGGAACTCCAAAGAGGAAGGAGAGGATTTCAGTTTGGAAGAGGAAATTGATCACGTTGCAGACTTATTCATAACCAGGTTTTACAAACAAATGCGCCTGCAAAAGCTCTTGTCTTTCAAGAGGAATCAAGCAATGCTAGAGAAAAACTTTTAAGAGTCTAGCATTTTACCATCAGATCATAATATTGTCCGTAGAATTATGTATGTTCTGAATCCAAAACTTAACTCAGTTGATTCATATAGTCACTCTTAAGACGTAGCATCAAGCAGATCTAGGATTAATCTCAATATATGTAACTCCTTTCCTATTTTCAGACTGCGATTTCTTATATACAAAAAAAAAAAAAAAGCATATTATGTATTTTCTTGGATTATGCAATGCCACCGGATCTTTTATTCTTACATATTTTAAAGGAAATGTGAAAAAGATAAATTTCCATGAATCTTCTCAAGGATGATGCTAAAGCTGCCTAATTCCTCTTACTCTTACCCATTACTTCCTGATTGCAGACCACAAAAAATACATACCTAAGTAATTGGATAGAATTACAAAAATGCTTCTAATTATACTTTCCAGACTACTGTAACCAAAAAACTGTAGGATGTCATTAGTAAAGCAAGCCAATCACTTTACGAGAAAGACCATCAAAACTAATGAAGGTGAAGAACTGAAGATCACTAATCATACAACCTACTGAAAACTTCAGATTATACAATTTTATGGCCACATTTTTGGTTTCAAGTATATGTATTCATCAAAGAGCAAAGCCATCTATAAAGCTCATTGAATCAGCATTCTCGTTTGTATGTGGTAAGGTCATGAAAACATTCTCAAGCTTCCAAAGATCAAGCCAAAAAGAATGAGCAAACATGGTATTATCTACCAAGCACTGCCAAAGAGCTATATCGAGAGCTAAACCTGAATAGCTGGACCAACGAATGCTCCTGGGCGCATATTCAGATCATCTGGTGTTTCTATCTCTGCAAGCCATGCATAGTCCTCTTCCTTTCCATTGCTTATCTGAGTTCCATTTCCTGCAGAAACAGCGTAATGGTTTATAACAATTGAAACTTTGCACAAGGTTGTCTACACATATGATGACATAGGTCATAGGTTTTTTTTTTTTTTTGAAAGGCTAGGTCATAGGGTTTATATCCTACTAAACTATGTTACTCAGACTCGGGTGTGAGTGTCGGATACGGGTATATTCAATTTTTTTTTAAGTTTTTCCACGTATTTGGAGGGTCCTTGATCCCCAACCCATGTCTGGATATGCGTCGGACATAGGTACTTCAAGAAAAATGAAGAGTCGTAGCAACATAGCTACTGAATACCATGCAGAACAATGGAAGGGCAACAAGAATAATATATCTGTTAAAAAAGATTACTTACCAAAGGTGGAATATGGGTAGTCAATATAGTAAGTGCACTTTCTACCTAGATCTTCTCTATAAGGAGGAGCAAGTACATCAAGCACAGCACAAGGGGTAACTGCAGTAAAAGAATGCAAATTCCCCCCACTTTTTGGGTACAAAACAGAGGTCCCGCATGGTGCAGTAAAAACTTTATCAACCACCAATCTTGCTAACCTTACTGCCAAAAAGAAATTCTGTAATAAGTTTCCACCCTAAAAGAAACAGAATCATACTGAGGTGACATGAATCAATAAAACATCACTGAGCATTATAATCTCTACCAACTTGAAAAAAAAAAAGGAACTACATATCCCAAAAGAGAGAGAATCCCATGAGAATTTGGGCCTTGCTAATCAGTCAGAAGCAAGATAATGCCAAAGACGGACGGTACGAATGAAGAGGAAAGGGGCTACTATAGGGGCAGAATGTGGAGAAGCCAAGCCCCCATTTCATGCTGATTTTGGTCAGAAAAGTCATACAAGGCAATCCTAAGGACCTTATCATCACTTATAGTTTTAATGTAGATTTGCAGTAACATTCAATCGTTCATAAGTATATAGTGATTATCATCGTTTTCTTTTTCTTGGTATTTGTTTACTTATAACACTCTTTTATTCCATCGATATGTCAAACTTAAATCCAAGACCTCAAATCTCTAAGGGAAGCAGACCACCAGGCAATTTAGCAATCACCATCTAACTCACAGAGGATTGGCCAAGTGAAGACAGGTGAGACCAAATGGAATCATAATTTGCTCATTCATTAACCCATGAATTGCTGCTATATGATATCCCTTTCTTTAGAACGCAGGTCAACCATATGAGAAATAAAAGCATATGACCCATGGATTATTTTATATCAAGTTATCAACAATCAGTAAGCACCAACAAATGCCCTTTCAGCTTAGCTCAACAGGTAAGGCTGGGGTGCAATAAGGGTAGAGATCCTAGGTTCGAGCTGTATGTTTCATCTTGTACCAAAATGACAAAAAAAAAAAAAAAAAAAACAAGGTAGGCATACCAAAAAATGAGTATTGATGACACTGAACGTTTATTATGTGGTACGGAGTATCCTGTCTAATAATACAGTATTAATTTTGAATAACTCTTAAGGCCATGGGAAAAAAGATGAATGAAATGAATGGCTGCTGACATTCTGATATTACCCTTGCCTCATTATCTTTCCCTTTGAGGGTGGCTACTAGAAGGTTGTGCTAAAGTGAAAAAATGATTGGGAATGTGAGGTGCTGATTAAGGCAAAAACAGGTGCTTACAGGTTCATCTGGTCAGAACAATATGTAGTTTGAATGAAATGACAAGAATTCTGATTAAACTAGTAAAGGAAAACCCAGCGTAGCTTTATATCCGTCCTTTATAAATCATAAACAAATTTGAAATAGGAAAACAAACAAAAAAAAAAGAAAAGAAATATTAGAGATTTGTTAGAGCGATTGCTAGGTTTTGCAGAGATCTTGTATTATCATCCCATGTATCAATGTATGTTTCATTTCCACACAGTTCATCAAGGTTGGCAGTCCTTATGGGAGATTTATACAAAATAACCAAACTAAAATTGCCTTTCACTGCCAGCAAGTCAGATTAACTGTTATGTACAGAAAGTATATTAAAACGAACCTTGAGGGCGACCTGGCTCCCTGCTTTCCTTAATACATGCAGGTTCAATCCAGTCATAAGCCTTCACATGCATAGACCCATAAAGAACTTTGCTGAATACAGTCATCCCAGGATGGTCATGTAGTGGAATAACCGAAGAAGTGGGAAAGCAGAATACACACATCTGCATAGAACATCATTTGTTCAACCACTAGGAGTAACTTACAAAGATACTAGAACCTTAAGAGGATGAATTTTTTGGCCAGATTTTCAATGAACTCTGGTTCACAGCTGCTCAAAGGCAGGTAGTAATGATGCAGTATGATCAATACCTCCAAAAGAGGCCTAGGGCAGTTCAGAGTAAAGCAAAAAAGCAAAAACAATTTAAAATTCTGGATCTAGGTAACTAACGATGATGGAAACAAATGAACTAGATCTTCATGGACACAAAAGAAAGATGCATATAACCCTTGAAATGGTAAAAAAAGTTGAACATAAAAAATTATTCCAAGGAGAATATAAAACTCTAAAGAGAGGAGCATTAAATCATAAGTCTAAATTAGGTTTATATTATAAGGCTCACCGTAAAACTATCACATTCATGAATATCCAAATATGTTATTGGTTGAACCCATCGAGCTACTCTATTCAGTCCAAAAAATCCATGCCCTTGATCATCATCTGGACTTTCCTCTTTAAGTCCAACATCAGCAGGGCCAAATGTGTCTGTAAAATGGTATATATGGGCAATGTATCAGGAAACAAAAGCAGCAGATTTCACAACTTATTCAATTCCTATAATCAAAACAACACTTTGTGTTTCAGTTTTTCAGCTATTGTCTAATGCAGCTTTTTGGAAGCAAAGGATTAAAAGCATCTAGTAATGTTGATATTAATAAAAAATTCATTCCATAAAAAGTTGCTATAGAATTAGAATTGACACACAAATACGGATTAATTTCATCCACCTCAAATCATAACTTTTGAAAAGCCAATTACCTATCCCATTATGATCCAATCCATTTTGACTTTATCATAAATCACACATAGTGGAATTCGAGACCGAATTAGTTACAATACTAGATGACGCATGCAATCATAACTTGCCACACCAGCAATTTTCTACTCTTCATCCTCCCTCATCTTTGTCAATCTGCAATTACATTGATCTCACCGCTAATCGGAAAAAGCAGTTCTTTAACATTTCTAACATGGCAGTACTCTTCTTAGCAAACACATCAAAGCATTAAATATTCAAAAAATATAAGCACACAAACCTGATAAGAATGCTTAAGATCAATTCTTGACAGGTTTTTGAAAATTAATTATATTAAATAGCATAATTCATACATAAAGCATTATTTCTCAATTACTGTGTTGCTGATCTGGGTTAAAAATAAGAGAAACCTAGCTCAACAAGGCAAGATCCATAAAAAAGAGTGGTCTAAGAATAGCCTTACAGTTTGGCATCTTTGTATAAATTTGGAACTATCAGAAGTTGGCCTATGCTCTGGAGCTTGTGAACCAAGAATTCTGCCATTATACTGGGAAAAAGCTCCTAAGAAACTATAGTTTAGAATTTAGAACTAAGTTAAAAATTAAAACCAGCCTTCCATTTTACAAATAAACAGCATGTTCATAGGTGAAAAAATCTCTGACAGTTACATAACCCTATCAGAATTACATGGTTAAGTGAGTGAATGTTGTTAGCATCAAGGAACGCCAACTCAACAAAAATCAAAATCCTATTTAATAATCATTGCATTAATTTCTGCTCGTTAAGCTCCACTGCTACATAGCTATCAAAATATAAGGGATAAGCATTCATATCCCTGTCACATTACGCAGCTCATCTTGCTGCACTATTGTAAACAAACAACACATCTTTCCCCCCTTAAAGACCACCTTATTCAATGTCACTAAACCACATAAACTAAATTTTTTTCTAAAGGTAACTTGCTTTGTCTGATATAAACACTTTGGTCACATCAATCAAAAACTTTAGAATTAGAGAGGGTTTAGCTAAAAAAGGCTAATTCTTTTTGTTGAGGTTGCTTTTGGGAACTTGGGATTTAAGAGAATAGATTTGGATTTCAAATTTAGTATAAATTGTGTGATAAAGCAAATGAAAATAAAACCTTCATGATTAGTTTCAAATTCATAGATTTGTTGGATGGCTATTTAGTAGTGAATTTGAAATTAATTAATTTGGGTATATACTGTGCATTTCGTTCTCATAATTTAAAAAAAAAATGAACTCCAAAACCATTCTCTAAAATTCATTTTTCCAAACATAACATTAAAAATCAAGTAAAGAAAATTATAACACAAACCAAGCAATAATTTCATCAATTCACAACCCACATTTTCAAACTTCACAATAAGATTAAAGTATATCCCCAAGCCAGTTATTCAAAGCAACAACACTTCAAATATTCACAAGATTCAATTTATTTTCCATTCCAGGTCCCTAATCAATCAAAACCTTTACATCAAACATCACATCAGACAAAACCCAAATGCAGAATTGAGGCAAACTTGGCATGCAAAACTTTCATAAGAAAAATCAGAAAGGTTGATAATGAAAAATACCCAGAAGAGAGCAGAGTTTGTGGATGGGTTGGGAAGAAGCAGAAGACAACCCTGAAGGCGTAAAGGTGTTTTTACAGAGATCATATAGAAGCTGCACTTTAGGAGAAGTGGTGTTCATAGCCATATGTAATTTTTGCTTTGGAATATACAGAGTCGAAAGTGCTTTCTTCTGTAGAAATACCATGGCCTTATCTGTTGCTTTTTGGAATTTTGAAAACATTTTTGATAATTTTTTGGGTACTGATTTTGAGAATTACTGCAAAGTGCAAATTGGGAAGAAGTCAAGTAATGAAGTAGTAGCACTTTTTGTGGACTGGACAGCTTTGATTCGTGTCGTGTGGCTTATAAGTTCTGTAGCTTTCATTATATCAACGAGTTTCGGGGGACTCGACGTTGATTTTATGTTGGCCACTATTATCCGTCCGATTCGATAAATTTAATTTAGGTAAAAAAAATTTATAATTTAAATTAATTCAAATCGAATTATTATTTATTAAATAAAAAATTATTTAATTTTAATTATATTATATATTAATAATTTACAGATTGATTTGAATATAAATTCGATCCATGAACAGGTAAAATCGTATAGGCCTTATATATTCGGAAATTTTCAAATTGAAGGAACGACTTTCAAACTACCTGCGACTCTAGAGACACGTTTGAGTGAAGTTAGGTTCGTTTTTGTTCATTTGTTAAAATTATGATAATTTTAATGTGATTAGAAAATTTTAAAAATTTAATTAATTGAAATTATATATTTTATTAACTGAATCGATCAAATTTTATGAATTAATTTATTAATCCATAGTTGAATTGCATTAATTAATTAATTCAATTAATTAAATTAATCAAAATTTTGAGTTTAAACTCCTATGTTAAAATTTACTTTTTTTTATAATATTTTAGTTAGACTTTATTAATTTGATTGGCATGGCATATATATGGGCTTACAATTTCAACATGCTACAAATTGAGCTTCGATCTTTGAAGGATTATAGTTTATAAACAAAATAAATATATAAGGTTAAATTGGTTAACCAACTAAAACTTTTCAAAATTATAATCGATGTAATCAAATTAACCAAGTTTATTTTTGAATTTAATCGAATAACTGAACTGTTTAAACCAAATTGCTTCGATTAATTTTATTTATTCGGTTTTAACAATTTTAAGCCCCAACCCACGCTCACATACACTAGGTTCCTTTTTTTTTTTTTATAATTTTTTATCTACTCTCTTATTCTTTTAAGAGAAAGGTAAGGGAGTAAAGGAGTTAGGTTATTTGTGAATTATTAAAATTCAATTAAATGAGTATAAACATATAAAAAAATTATTATTATTTAAGTATTGTTAATTCAATTTTAAAAAATTTATAAAAATATATATATTTTTTTTAAAAATTCCCGGCCAAGGGGCAACATTATCGTTAATCTATAAACACAATTCTTTTAGGAATAGGATTACCTAATCCTTGTTTTATTTGGAGTTTCGATGTGTATATATATATAGATTGAGAGAGGGCTAAAGGCCTTTCAAGAAACAATTGAAAAAACAAAAAAATAAATAAATAGAAAAAGCTACGCGTTCTCATTCTCTCAATTATCGAGATGGATTTTGGTTTTTTGTACTATTTCGAAACAAGCGTAGGTGAATTTATAGATGATCGGATCCCAGATGACTACGAGCTTTACTTATGCTTAATTATTACTTCTACATCAATATTTTTTTGCCATGTATGCTCGTATATTTCATTAATACAAATTTTTATGTCATGTTCTACTCATGGTTAATATGTGACTATTTTTTGGAACAATTGATTATGTATTTACGAGTAAATTGTATTACACATTCATGATTTTTGTGTTTTTTTTTTCATTTACGGTATTTAAAACTTAAAATTTGAATCCGCAAACTTTTAAAATATTTTAAATGCATTCATTTTCGTTAATCATTATTAAAATATAGTATTATATGGATATGTCCATGTGACAAACAAAATTTTGTTTATGGATTGAAAATTATGTCACGTGAACATCCACGTAACAATGATGTTATATATTCTATTAAACTTGTAATAATAGTTAGTTGACGAAATAGATAAATTTGAAATGTTTTTGAAAAATTTGTGAATCTAAGAATTAAGTTTTTAAAGACTGTGAGTGAAAATAAAATTATTATATTTAATATAATATTATTATTATAAATATATTAATTAATCTTAAAAAAATATTTAAAAGACACTCATTAATAATTCTTTATATATATATATATATAATGTATAGATATAGTTAAAATAGAATAATTATTTACATGTTTTATAGTTTTAAGTGAATTTTGATTTCAACTCATGTTCGAGTTGAGTTTTGAGTTCTTTACATAAATTAATGATATTTAATCTAATTCAATCGAGTTTAATAATTCGATTTTTTGTTTCAAGTTAAGCTTGAGTTTTTAAGAGAGATTAAGTTACATCAACGTAAAACTTGTAAGTTTTACAATTTTTTATAATTTTTGCATATAGTTTTACACCAAATTTAATGCAGTATTTCAATATTAAAAGAAATTTTATATTAATTATATTAATATTAAATTAAATTAAATAAAGTAATATATCGGGTGAACATGGACCTACAAAACTTAAGCCCATGCATAGCCCGAGTTGGGTCAATCCTACGGCGCTAGGCAAGCGATAGGTTTAACCTATATACATATGGATTAATTTTTTTTTTGGTACTTATAATTTTTTATCTACTCTCTTATTCTTTTACGAAAAAAATAACAGAGTAAACGAATTAAGTTATTTGTGAATTATTCGAATTCAATTAAATGAGTGTTTAAATTGAATTCATTCATTCTTAAATCAAATTCTTTGAACAATTTGAGTCAAATTTGAGCTTTATAACTCAATTATTGTGGCTCGCAAGTTTTATCGGCTTTTTATATTTTAATATTATTAATATATGGTTATGTGCATTGCACATAAATAAAGTATTAGTTTATTTTTATATAATATTTATAGGTGTCATCAAAATATGAAAAATCTTTTTTATTGATACTAATTTAAGAAAATTATAAGATTGCTAAAATAAAACAGAATTATAAAAAAAAAATAATAATAATGATGTAAAATGATAGAAATTAATAAATTTCAAATAATTAGAATATTTACCTTATAGATATATAACAATCAATTTCGTTCTATCAACAAAATTGATTGTCCCAAATTTCTTAAAATATGCAAGCTTATTGATAATGCAAATACTCCATAACTTATTTGTCATATTGACAGGATGTAATAATGTCACTACATAAATTTATACAAAGTTAAATTTTCTTAGTAATCTAAAAATTAAATACTTAATATGGAGGTTTTTAGTCGGCAAGATCTAGTAATCTGTGTATGTGTGTCATGTTTTGTATTTTATATTTTTTTCTTTTTTAAATTAGTTGTGTAAACATAAGCATAATATAAATTATTAAATATGTTAAAATCCTAAACATGAATATACCAAATGTATTAAACGTATTGTGTTAATCAAATTTAAATGTGTCGTGTCATGTTTATTATTATTGTTTTTGTTTTTATGTTTATTAAACGTGTTGTATTTTCATATCGTATGTAAAATTATCAAATCTAGACAATACTTCTTACAAAAGAAAGGCAAGAGGGCATTCATTTTGAAGGTGAGTGCAGTCTGCGATACGTCGTCGTATGAGCCCCTCTATCATGTGTTTGTTTATCGTGGATTTAGTCGTAAAGCATGGAGTCATGTTTAGCAAGTGCTTACCACCTGCTTTGGAGTTATGGTCATCTTCTCTACACTTTTGGATAAATTTATTGATTAATACTAAGTAGAAGGCGGAGTTAAAATGCTTTCTTAGTGCGCTCTGATTACTCTGTGTAGATGTTTGTTTTGGTCAATAATATTTTAGGCAGGCACAATTTCCATAATTAGTGTTTCTTTAGCAGTAGTGTTCTTTGCGGCTGTTATGTCAAAATGCTCAAAAAAAAAAAATTAGGCATTGTGCATTAATCTCACATCAAATAAGAAAAGAAAGGGTTTTTAGGCATATAAGCAATACGTTGCACACCCCATCATATGCTTATTTGGGAATAAAGTAATGATCCTGTGTTAGCGCTCCTTGACACAATACTCATTGGCAGTAGCACTTCAACACTCTAGTACGTAATCCAGTGTTCTACTCTTCCAGCGCTCTCCACTCCTAAGATGTCTTAGAAAGTATGATTTAGAGGCTCAAATATGGAGACTGTTAAGAAATCAATTTTTTAACTTTTTCTTAAAACATAAGTGCCTTCCTTTCACGCTGAACTAGCAGTGCACTCTTAAGTGTGCTCTCACATAACATTTATTAACTGCTTGTAACAAAAACATTATTCGGTGTAACCTCCATATAACTTTCATTCCACGCACTACCTTTGGTAACCTACCTCTCTCTCCCACTACCCATAATTGATGTCACCTTCATGTGAGTGGTCTCCTGATAACTTCTCATTTTCTTTCACCTTCATGTTAGTGGTTTCTTGATAACTTCTCATTCTCTTTGTAGCTACTTTTGATAACTTTCTTGGAGAAGCTATAAATAGAGGTTCAAAGATTTCATTTGAGATCTTTTGACAGTCTGGCAAACTTTTGGCTATTAAGAATCCTCTGAAAATTTTCTATGTAATTTCTGCAACCACCATAACTTCATTATCCTTAGCCACTAGGAAGCACGGACACGGACACGTAATACGGGTACGACACGACATGGACATAGCGATACAACAATTTTTGAAAAATGAGGATACGGGTACGACAGGACACTACAATAAAAAATATTTTTATATAATTTTTTAAATGTAAAAATACTCAATGTAAATGGAAATATTGATACTTTGCATTAATTAAAACACTTTGAATTAAGATTTTCATAAATTAAATATTACATATTTATATTAATATTAATATTTTTTATCACATATATGTGAAGTAAATTCAATTAAATTAATTAAATGTGTTATTATTTTATTAAAATAAAAATAATAAAAAATTAATATATATATATATTTATATATATATATATGAAACAACTTCATGTAAAATAATACAAAGAAAACCCATTTTTTGTCAAATAATACAGTTTATATATAATGATATATATTAAAGTAGGAAAAAAACAAAAAACAAACCAAAAAAAAAAAAAACAAATACTAAAGAAAGCGAAACCCACTGCAAGTCTGGAGAAGCATCTTTTCTCCATTTTCTTAATTCTCCTATTATCCCCAGAAGGCCAGAACCCATTTTTTCTCCCGACTCTCAATCTCCATCTTCTTTCTCATCCCCATTTTCTCTCAATTTTTCTTCCGAGAGTGTCATGCAAGCTTTCATTCTTCTCTTTTCCCTTTTTTCATCAATCATTTTTCTCTGTGCTAAGAGAGATGAACCGATTGCAACCCTGGAATTTCAAAGGCTTTAAGTTTAAGACTTCAATCTTCGACAGTTAAAGAAATTAACAGGTGATTCATGATTTTTCTAATTTTTTTTTTTTACTTCTTTTCTCTGTGATTTTGTCATTGATTGCTTGCTGGAAGTCTGTTAATTTTTTTGGGCTATGATTCTTGCTGAAAAATAACTTAGGGCAAAAAAATTCTTCATTCCCGTGTCAATCCCGTGTCCTTTTCGTACACTCGTAATTTGACCGTGTCCGATTTAATTTTTTTTTGGCGTGTACCGTACGTATTCCTTTATGTCGGACATCATTACGACACCGGTATAAGGGGGGAAACTGCATGTCGGTGCTTCGTAGATTAACTACTTGCAGCCTTCATCACCATTATTTGTCACCGCACTTATTCGTCAGAATCCGTTTCAATTTTTCTTTGGCCGTCTCTCTACGACGTCTCTTTAATTTTATTGATTTACAATGTTTCCTCACCAAAAAAAACCCTCTACACTTTTTAGCAAAAGAAACCGCTGCTATCATGATCATACTGGCCGTCTACCTAGAGTATTAGCAACCAAGACTCAACAGTTAGTAGAAAGAGGTCTGTTTACGGGAGGAACCAGCTAGTATGAGACAAAGGAGTTTTTCTTTGGCCACATGAAATCCACCACCTCCTCCACATGTGTTTAAAGTCAACACTAATGTGGCATTTGATTATAGTTCAGGGATTGCGGGGCTTGGTATGGTGGTCAGGGACTCGAATGGCTCGGTTGCATGCACTTAGTGCTGTCACCATGATCAAGCATGTAGAAAGAAAGCTCTCTTCAAGCTGAGGTTGCTGCCATTCTGTTTTTAAAGATAATGGCTACGGTGCATTGATAGTGGAAAGTGATTTTTCTTTGGCTATTTCTGAAATTAACAGAGCTGAGCCTACGCATATTTTGGATATTAATAAGAGAGTGGCTGATTTTTTGGCACACGATTTAGCTAAGATTGGGAGTGAAATAGGAAGTTATCTAGTTTGGGAAAGAACCCATCTTTCTTCTTGTTGTAACTCTGATGGTTTTTAGAGTAAATTATATGATTAATCACTTAAATTTTTGAGATTTATTACTTTTGTCATTTAATTATAAAAAATAAATATTCGGTTACTTACGTTAGAAATATATTTTCTTTTTAAGAAAACAAAAACCAATTTTTGTTTTCTCCTCAGTCTCAAATGATTGGCATGTCATGATTAAGAAAAGATCATAACATGTTGATTTATATTTGTTTATATTTTTAAAAATAATACTTGCAAGTACTTTTGTATTATATAATTTATAAATAATTAATTATTACATATTTAAAATTTTCATAATTAATAAAACATGATTATATTAATATTAATATATATATATATATTAAAACATATAAAAATAATAATAATATGATGAGATTTAAAATTATTTTTGATTGTTAATTCAATTTTTTTTTAAAATCCAGGAAAGCGGGCGTGGCAACATTCTAGTTAATCTGTAAACATAATTCTTTTAGGAATAGGATTACCTGGTCCTTGTTTTACTTGGAGTTTCGATGTATATATATATATATATATATATATATATATATATATATATATATATATATATATATATATAAATAGAGAGGGCTAAAGGCCTTTCGAGAAACAATTGAAAAAAAAAAAAACGTTCGCATTCTCTTAGTGATCGAGATGGATTCTGAATTTTGGTACTTTTTCGAAAAAAGTGTAGGTGAGCTTGTGAATGATCAAATCCCAGATGACTACGAAGAGGAAGTTGATGACCCTCGACGTTCGCAGGGCCGAATTCGTTGTTGCCATGGTTTGATCGATCGGCGGCAGCCTGATTCCATCAAACTGGCTATATTGATGGAGGAAAAACTGTTCCAGCAATCCTCCTCGTACACCTCATCTGGGCAGGATGTTGTGCGGAAGCGAATTGATATTACTAAAACCTATTTAAACACACGGAAAAAACACCGATATTTTACGTGGTTCGGCAACTGTGCCTACATCCACGGGAGGAGGAGCTTGAAGCTTTGTATTAATGGAGTTTAGAGTACAAACATATACAGAATTCAAGGTGCTACACAAGCACTGAACTCACAACTCAACACAATACCGAATTACTCTATAAACACAGAGTATTTGCTTCAACAATTTTAGCTCTAACTTACTCAACTCTACTCTACTCACTCATCTTTTCTCTCTTACTCTACATGGCTATTTATAGCCATAATATCAAGGTGTGAACACTAAGCAAGTGGCAACCACCATAGCCACCATCCACCACCTATCTTGGTGTGAACACTTTGCAAGTGGTAGCCACCATAGCCACCATCCATTTGCAAGTGGTAGCTTCCATTATTGGTGGTGCAAGTGGTGCAAGTGGTAGCTCCATTATTGGTGCTAAGCCACCAAATGTGACTTTGAGCCATACCATATTCCAACAATCTCCACCTTGGCGAGAATCCACAGAGAGAATTCACAGATCAGAGCTTCCTCCTTTCTCCTTCAAATGTACACATCATTACTTACATATCAGGGCACCTACTGCATTGGCATGATTCATCAATGCACTGAGCCTGAGTCAATTTTTCTGTCTACTTCCCAGGAATTTTCTTAGCTTCTCCAAGATCATCTCGAACTCTGAGCTCAGTTGAGCCTTCAGCCTGTCGATCTCCACCTTGCCTTTTTCAGCAGATAGACAAATGATCCATCTTGAAGTTTCCGGAAATAAACACAGTGATCAAATTGACTGTGTGTGTACTTTTCATCTTGTCATGAAACAGTCCAACCGTTTGTACAGCTGTCACGGGATTGTTTCAGATCATACAGTGATCGGTTCAACTTGCTTTTGTAATCTTTGCGACCGGGGACTCCAGAACCATCTGGTTGAGTCATACAAATTTCCTCCTCTACGGAACCATGGAGGAATGCAGTTTTTACATCAAGTTGAACTATCTCTAGGTTATACAGTGCTACTAAAGCCAATAAGATCCGAATAGATGCATGCTTAACAACAGGTGAAAATACCTCATTGTAGTCTATTCCTTCTTTTTGAGCCTAACCTTTGGCTACCAATCTGGCTTTGTATCTGATGCTGTCTTTGCCGGTAGCACCCTCCTTTTTGGCAAAGACCCATTTGCACCCAATTGATATCTTGAGTGTTGGAAGTGGAACCAACTTCCAAGTCTGATCGCCTCCTTCCACTGGGCATGCTCAGGGCTGTTTACAGCTTCTTTGTAATTGATCAGAACATCATCATCAATTACTGGAAGGGCGTATGCCACCACGTCTGTGTATCGAGCAGGTTTCCGAATATGTCTATTCGGTCTACTGGTGACAACTGATTCAAATTGCTGAAAGGTTTCTGGTGATGACTCCTCCACTTCAATTAAGGTGTCATCAGATTCTGGTTCAGATTCATCTGAATTTTGACCAGCATCTTCTGATTCAAACTCCACCTGCTTTAGAGAATCTTGGTTCACATTCTCTGGAGTTGACAGTTTCAGCATTACAGATTCGTCAAAGGCAACATCTCGGCTTACGATGACTCTCTTTGACTCAGGGTTCCACAATCAGACTGCTTTTACTCCTTCACTAAAGCCCATGAAGACAGCTTTCTTGGCTCTAGGATCCAGTTTTGCATCCGTAACTACGAAGCCGATCATATTCAATGGCAGAATATCCGGACTACACCTCTATGGGAGTCTTCCCATCAATTGCGGTGGAGGTTAGTCTGTTGATAATGTGGGAGGCGAACAATAAAGCCTCCGCCCAAAATGCTTTGCTCAAGCTCGACTGGGATAACATGCAGCGAACTTTATCAACCAAAGTTCGGTTCATCCTTTCTGCAACTCCATTCTGCTAGGGAGTGCCAGGAACAGTGAAGTGTCGGATTATCCCATCATTCTGTGAGAGGCTGCTGCTCTGCCTGTCACGGTTTCTCTGTCAAGGAGATACAGATTTCCCTTCATATAACCCTTCATTTCTAAGAATGCTCCACGTACAACTCTCAGGACTCCATTCTGAATGGTCACCTTGTAACCATTTGAGTCTAAGACCCCCAGTGATATGAGGTTCTTCTTGAGATCAGAGACATACCTTACGTCTGTAAGTTGTCTGATTGTACCGTCATGCATTTTCAGTCGGATTGTTCCGATGCCTCTAGTGTGACAAGTATTGTCATTGCCCATATGGACAATCCCTCCATCAAACTCTTTGAAGTTTGAGAACCACTTCCGGTTCGGACACATATGGTAGGAACATCCGAAATCCAGAATCCATTGATCTGAAGAGTGTGTTGTTGTGGAAATCGTAAATGCAGAGTCTTCCTCTCCCTCAGATTCTTGAGCTACACTCACAATCGACCTCTCCATGTTGGGACAGTTATTCCTCCAATGCCCTTTCTCATGGCAAAAGGCACACTCGTCCCTCGAGAGTCGTGTTCTCGATGATCCCCTCCTTGAGCGGGATTTACCTCGCTTGTTTTCTCCGGCTCCTTGGTTGCTCGTCCTGCCTCTGTACACAGTTAAAGCTTCTGGTGTAGTATTCTGGTGATCATGCTGATCCTTTTTCCGATACTCATTATTCACCAGAGCATTACTAACATTAACATATTCTATATCATTTTTACCATACAACAGTGTAGTGGTTAAATGATCATAGCTATCAGGCAAGGAATTTAACAGAGTAAGAGCCTTATCTTCATCAGAGATATTTGCATCTAGATTTTCAAGATCAGCGAGGATTTTGTTAAAACTTACTAGATGCTCCTGCATGGTGATACCTTGCATATACTGGAAGCGGAACAGCTTTTTCTTCAGATAGAGTCTGTTCTCCATGCTTTTTGTCATGTACTTGTCCTCAAGTTGTTTCCAGAGAGTTTTTGCATTATTCTCTCTCATGACAAAGTACTTCTGGTCCTTGGCTAGGCATAACCGGATTGTGCCACAAGCCTGACGGTTGACAAATTTCCAGTCATCTTCCGAAATATCTCTGGGCCTGTCTTCCAGAGCGATATATGAACCCTCTCGGAATAACAGATCCTGAACTTCGCACTGCCACATGCCAAAGTTGGTGGTGCCATCAAATTTCTCCACCTCGAACTTTGCAGCGGTCATCGAGTTCTTTCTGATATAAGAACTTGATCGTGCGCTGCTGGCTGTTTCATGTGTCTCTAATGATTCTGCCATGGTAATAAAACAAAATTACCAACAAAGTGTTTTTCCGTTACCTGTATGGAAAAACGGATGCCGCGGTTGAGTCCGGAATAGTCGAAATAGCCAGGAACGGGTCCAATTGTGTAACTTTTGGACACACGGTGAATATTCTGCGAATATTCTGCTACAAGTGGCTCAAAATGGACTCGGTTTAGCTCAACCGGCTCGGAAAAGTCTCGGAATAGTGTTCTGAAACGGCTCAAAAAATAGCCCGAAAAAGTTGGTCGGACCTGCGGCGGCGCGTGGGCGGCGTACGGCGGCGCGTGCGGCGGCGCGTGGAGCGCGTGGAGCTGTTTGGGTGGCCGGCGCGTGGGGCGCGTGGGGCGCGTGGGCTTCACGCGTCTTCAACCTCTGGAGGCGCGTGTGGTGCGTGCTGCGCGTGGGTGTCACGCGTCTGCAACCTCTGGAGGCGCGTGCGGCGCGTGGGCGCGTGGGGCGCGTGGGCGCTTCTTCTGGCGGCGCGTGTGGGCGCGTGCGGCCTCCTCTGGTGCTCCGGTTGATTCTGTTGCACTCCTCTCAACGACCTCTTCAACCTGGTATTTTCAAAACACAAATTGGAGCACTTTTGAAAAACGGACAGAATCGAACAAACTCGGTTTTACGTAAAAATTGGCTCTGATACCAATTTGTTGTGCGGAAGCGAATTGATATTACTAAAACCGATTTAAACACACTGAAAAAACACCGATATTTTACGTGGTTCGGCAACTGTGCCTACATCCACGGGAGGAGGAGCTTGAAGCTTTGTATTAATGGAGTTTAGAGTACAAACATATACAGAATTCAAGGTGCTACACAAGCACTGAACTCACAACTCAACACAATACCGAATTACTCTATAAACACAGAGTATTTGCTTCAACAATTTTAGCTCTAACTTACTCAACTCTACTCTACTCACTCATCTTTTCTCTCTTACTCTACATGGCTATTTATAGCCATAATATCAAGGTGTGAACACTAAGCAAGTGGCAGCCACCATAGCCACCATCCACCACCTATCTTGGTGTGAACACTTTGCAAGTGGTAGCCACCATAGCCACCATCCATTTGCAAGTGGTAGCTTCCATTATTGGTGGTGCAAGTGGTGCAAGTGGTAGCTCCATTATTGGTGCTAAGCCACCAAATGTGACTTTGAGCCATACCATATTCCAACACAGGAAGTCCCCGCACGGATCAGGGCCGACTGTATATGTGAAATCGTGAACTTTACCGAGTCCTTGCTGAGAGATGAACGCAACATGAACCGAAACAAGTTCCTGATTGTTGCCAAGTTTGGAGTATTTACGACAATGAGAGACATTAATGATGACGATGAAATCGGGTTTGTCCCAGCTAGCAAGTCAAGCATTGAAGGGTTAGAGAAGGTTTCTGGTTTGGGCGACAGTGAATGTGCTATTTGCCTTGAAAAGAGAAAGAAGGAATTAGCTAAGCGTATGCCGTGTGGGCATATCTATCATGGAGATTGCATCGATCAATGGCTGAAAAAGAGTCATTTGTGTCCATTGTGTCGCTATCCCATGCCCACTTGATTCATCATGATTATCAACCCAACATTAATACATTGATGAACTCTACTTATGCTTAAATATTACAATTACTACTACTACTACATAACTTCAATATTTTTGCCATGTATGTTCATATATTTCATTAGTACAATTATTATTGTGTCATGTTCTACTAATGGTCAAAATGTGACAACTTTTTTGAAGAATTGATAACTTAATTACGAGTAAATTGTATCGTACATTTATGATTTTTGCGTAAATTTTTTACTTTTATTTATAGTTTTTAAAATTTAATTTTTGGATTTTAATCTTTTAAAAATATTTTAAATTTATTTATTTTCGTCAATGATAAAATTTGTTACCTGAGCACTATATGGTACGTCCATGTGACAAATAAAGATGTCCATTTTGTTTATGGGTTGAAAATTATGCCACGTGAACATCCATATAATACTAACGTGACATATTCTATTAAACTTTTAATAGTAGCTAGTTGAATGGATGAATTTGAAATATTTTTATGGATCTAAAAATTAAGTTTTTAAAGATCGTGAGTGAAAAATAAAATTATTACATTTAATATAATATTATCACTATTAATAAATAGTATATTAATTAATTTTAAAAAATATCCTGATAGTAAATCCTTACATATATATACAAATATAATAGCTTTTTACATATTTTACAATTTCAAGTGAATTTTGATTTCAACTCAAGTTCGAGTCTAAATTGAGTTTCGAGTTCTTTACATAAATTAATGATATTGAACCTAATTCAATCAAGCTCAATAATTCGATTTTTTTTTTCAAGCTAAGTTTGAGTTTCTACGAGAGATTAGGTTACATCAATGTAAAAACTTGCAAGTTTTATGCATTAAAAAAAAATAAACTTTGCATTTAATTTTACACTAAATTAATATAGCATTTCAATAAATAAATTTTACATTAATTGTTTAATATTAAATAAAAATAATATTATCGGGTGAACATGGGCCTACAAAACTTAGGCCCATACATAGCCTAAGTTGGGCCAAACCTACGGGGCTAGGCAAGCGAATCGACCCATGAACATCTTTCACTCTCATAACGATTGTCGTCATTTGGCGGGAAAATCTGGACTGAAAAATAATTTTGAACCCTATATTTAAAAAAAGAAAATTTACAAACACCATATTATTTCAAAAAAACAAAAAAAAAATAAAAAACAGGAGAGGACTGCGAAAATGGAAGGCAGCGAAAGCGAAGCAATTTTCGATTCTCTGAATCTAAATCCCCAACTTTTCATCAATGAAACCCTCAACACCGTCGATGATCTCCTCAACGATGCCTTCGATTTCTATCTCCGGTATCTCTCTCTCTCCTTCTCTCGGTTTCCCTTCGTCTTTTTTTTTTTTTTACTCTTTGATTTCTCTTAAGAAAAGATTGTAAATTTTGGTTCAACTTGCAGAGAAGCTTCCACACTTTTGAAAATTGAAGGTACCGACCGCTCCCAAGATCTAACCAAGGTAACCTGCAAATTTTCTTTCATTTTTTTAAAATTATTATTACTCTGAATTTTGTAAATATTGATTGATTATTAGCACTGAAAATTATTTATATTTTTTCAAAATTTTGCTAATAATAGTTGCTACACAATTTAATTTGCCTTAAATTGAAAATTTAGAAGTCTTAATTTTCGTTAATCATGCCTGACATTCTTTGTCTATTTACTTTTTCTGCTGAAAGTATAGAATTCAGGCAATGTTTTCATATCTTCCCCCCCCCCTCTCTTCTCAAATTCTTGAATGAAAATAAGCCAAGTGTTAAATTACTTGACGAAATTTAGTTGAGGACTAGCAAATGTAGGAAAAGACAAAGAATTTTGTATTATTTCGAAGGGTGAGGAAGGTTGGGTAAAGTAACAGTTAAAGACCTGTCCTGACCCTTTTCTAATTACAAGCTAATTTTCTGGTCTTTTTGTTTCTTTTTTAGGGTGTTAATTATATTCGCAATATGATCCAATCAAGTTTGGATAAGCGGCTTGCTATATGGGAGAAGTACTGTCTTCGCCACTGTTTTATGGTTCCTGAAGGTTTTTCTTTGCCAAAGAATGTAGGTTTTTGCTGTGATTCTGCGGAATTATTTACTTGCTTGGTGCATATATTCGTTCAGCATTAATTGTTGCAAATCCTTATATATTGCGAAATGGGTTTTTACTATTGCATGTTGAGATTATTACTTGATATCACTAGACTTAAATGGTGCACAAAGTACAGAATGCTAGACAAAATCGAAATTAATCAGTTGGCAAAAGAGATATAGAGCTAGTCACTTCACCCAATAAAAGTAGAAAAGGAAAAAAAACTGATATTCTAATTTAGCATTGAAGTGAGAGCTTAGTAGTTTAGAATGCCTGATATAATCTTTACCGGAGTTTAGCATTGAAGTTTTTAGAAGCACCTTTTGAGGTATGTAAAATCTTGTTACTCTCTGTCATGATATAACACAGATGGCATAGATTAGTTGATGGCTTTGAAACTTTCACTTAGGAGATTCAGGGATCATTGCGTTAATGGTATTGTAGAAAATTGCTATCTCAGTAATTTGGCCTTTAGTAGAATTCGCAAGTGGCAACTATTAGTGGACAACCATTTGACTTCATTGGGAATTTGGGACTTGGGACAAGGATAAAAGATCACGCCCTGAAGATTCAGTGATCGTAATTATATTATAGTCGTATAGAAGGAAAGCATGTCAATAAATTGCTATATGTGATACAAAATGTAGTAGTCCAGAAAAAAATTATTTAGATGAAGCACTCTACAAGCATACACACATAACTTATTAAAAATTTGATTTACTATAGTTATACCTTGTTAAAATTTTCTTTATTTTAGTTATAACTGCGAAATCTCATTTATTTTTCTTTCTAGGATGAGTTACCTGGTAGTTCTTCGATGGTTCAAGATACGCTATCTGATCCAGATGTGGATGCTGAGTTGGATTCATTAAGGGATAAACTTACATTGGTGAGAAGAATCCTTTATAGTTATATTGCTGGAATGTTTATTTGCCTGTAAATTTTCTTTTCTTTTTGCGCTATTGATCTCTGTCTAAAAAACACTTTCTTCTTAGGTTGGGGCAGAGTCCGATAAGCTGAACTGTGAACTTAAAGAATTGGAAAGACAGTGTGCTTCAAGTGAGCATTGCACTGGACTTATTAATGAGGCATTGCAGTTATATGAAGATACCTCTGTGCATGATATGTTCCAAGGTAATTTAAATTGCTTATTTACTTATTTTTTGATATAGTAGTGCATTAAATCCATGAGGTCCTGCTTTGCAAGCACAAGAAATGAGGTTCTGTTTTAGATGTTGTACATATCATAAATTATAGGGCAATGTGCACATCTAAACCATTCAGGTTGCATTTGGTATTATGTGTTGGATTGGATAAAACAAAATTGATGAGTACATTGTCTTTATTTTATCTTATTTTTGTGCATGGTGGCATGCACAATAAAACTGCTCTTATCTTATTTCTGCTCATCATGGTATTTACTCCCAACCATGCTTCCTGCAGAAATGATGCAAACTGCAACAGAACTCCGTGTCAAAATGCAGAAGCTAAAGACGAGTCAAGTGGAAAGAATGGAACATGTACGAGCCGAGAGGATATACAATTCACTTACAGATTACTTCACTGTGAATCAAGAGAAGGGTAAACTTTTACGCTGTTTCAGTACACCTGCACACTCTTTATACTAGGTCTGTATTCCCTGCTTGTCTTGTGAGGTAATTTTTGAGTTTTTCTCATTCAAAATGTAGGCCTCTCGAATGCGAAGTTGGATGATCTTCAAGAATTTCTAGCAGAATTGAAGAAGATGTAAATGTTATATACTTGTTGGATAGTTCTGTAGTGCTTTTCAGTTAAACTGTAAGTCCTCTCTTTGTGCCATCTTCTTCTTACTTTTGAATGAAGACTTTCGCTGCTTTTATTAGTCTGGTAATCCTTCTGTTTAGGTTAGCTTGGCTAAAAGTCATCCCTGAAATTGTATGCTAGTATAGTTACATATTTATTTGATTTGAATAAGCTTCTTTATAATCCAGAGTCACTTACAGACATCTCAAGTTACCATCTTACATCTTGGAAGAAAAGTGGGAAAACTTAAAAGTTGATGGTTGGTAAAATTTTCCCTTTACATTTCATACATTTATATACAAGTGTAGTATGTTGATTGAACCTAAATTACGAATATTCAGCCTAGTAATTTGCCTAATTAGAAGGAATAGGTTGATATATTTAAATTCCAACAAGCTCCCTTACATACAAGCCGAATAAATGATTAATGGGTTTGTACGTGAATCCAAGTATAAAAGAAATGTGCAAGTTGAAGAAGGATTAGAACAACAACGTACAATCCGATGTGCAATAAAACATTGGATGAAGAAATATTAAAAGGGAAAACGGTTATTAAAATACGAATTCAAGAGCTTTGATACCAAGTTAAATTGGATGATCAATTATCTCAAAAGCTTAAATTAATAAGAAATGATTCAACTATTATATTTAATAGTTGAATGGTTTTTACACTTAAAAATGTTTTTTCTTTTATGAAAGATATTAGTCATAATATACATGTATATCTTGGCTCCGTGCAAGGGAATATTTCTGATAACTCTATAAAATAGAGTTATTTTATCCTATTTTGTGCTTTTAAAATAGCTAAGTCCTTGTAGTTTAAATTATTAATTAATTATTTTTAATTTAGTTTAATTTTTTTTTTATGTTTTATTTTAGTTATTAATTAATGTGTTTTGTAGTTTTGTAGAGTCCTAAAGCTAGAAGGAGAGATTCAGCTCATAGAAAGTCCAAGTTGGAGGTAGTTACTTGGCCACAAAGTTTCCCTTCTTCAAGCTTTTAAGAGCTTTATAAATAGGAACCTTTAGGCTTTATTTTTTTAGACCTACTTAGTTTTTGTTTTTGTTTTCTGAAGAGAAGAGTAGCCACCACCATCTTGCAAGGAGCTAAGAACAGTTTTGGAGACTAGAAGATTGAAGAGCTGACAACCTTTAGTTTCTTTTCTTCCTTAATCTTGTTTTATTTTCTTGTAATTTGATGTTGATGAAACTCCTTTGGTTTTTGTTTTTAATGTCAAGCATGAACTAAATTTCTTTTACTAGGATCGTAATGGAACTCAACACATAGTTTGGATTATTTTACTCTCTAATTTGATTTAATGATATTTGAGTTGTTTATGTATTCTTGTATTTAATGCTTTTAATTGCTTGATCACCAATTAAATTGATTTGTTAACCTAAATACAACTAGACATAGTGAGTTTAGTGTTAGACATGGATTGCATAACATATGTTTCATATTCATTTATTAGGATGAATTGATCTGCATGTAGGGTAGAAATATACTTACATGTCATGTGTAATCACTTTTAGAGTCTAAGTTTAATGAGTTTATCTTAAATTCAATTATCATAGACATATAGTTAATTGATTAAGAGAGATATTTTTATAAGACCATCGACAGATGTTTATAAATAGATTAGAACTCTAGGTTAACAATTCAAGATCATTAATCAAGTGAAGAGAGTAGGAGACGTTCAAGCGAAATGTTGAAAGAAATTGTAATCCTAGGCTTTTCTCTATTGATTTAAACCAATTTTAATTTGTTTTCTTTGTTTATTATTTTCTTTAATTTACTTTTAATTTACACACCTTTTAATTAATTATTTGGATAAGAGTAGGTTGTTTTAATTTTAGTATTTAACAAATTTAATAGCGATTCCTCGTGAGTTCGATACTTTACTTTCACTTTATTATTTGTTTGATATAACGTGCATTTGCGTAGTGAAATCTGACAACAATTTCATCTCAATTTTTTTTATTTATTACAATCTTGTAATTATTCAATCACAAATATAATTATGTAAAAAGCAGGGGAAGTCATACTTCATTTGAATCCTATTTTTATTTTTGCAGCCATTTCTTTTTATTATTATTATTATTATTAACTGCAGTTTCAAGTCTCCTTTTAAACTTTAATGCCTATAGACACCAACAAAATCCACTAACCGTGATAATACATAAAGCTTCCCACCAAACTCTTGAACTTCACTGATTGATTTATTTCCATACCATAGCTCAAGATTAACTGTTTGTAAAACAGTGGCACATGCATTGATCTTTTGTCCTATAGGCAGTAAAATTGATTGTGTTCGTCGATTTATTACCCTTGCTGCTGCTAGCCAAAAAATTTATAATTTCGTCCTCTTGATGTTATCAGGCGTTGGCTGAGAGTTTATGATATCAAATTTGTTAGGTTTAGGACCTTGGAGCCAAATCTTTCTAGTCCTGTTCATAATGAACTCGGAAACCAGGACAAATTTTTCTTCCTCATCGACTGCAACCCCTGCTGCAAACGAAAGATTCCTAAACAACACTGTCACTTGCTTATTCTTGAAATCATACTTCAACAGCCTCCCTGTCGAATAGTTATCACTTACTGCTATTTCGAGTTGTCTGCAAGATTGGAGAAACTACTTGTTTTTAGTTTGTTCGGAACATAACTTGTTGATGTCTATTGGTGGCGAGGTGATTGGTAAAAGTTGGGAAATCCTGTTAAGACAGAAGGATGTCAGAGAGCATCGAAGTTTTGTCTTCGGGACATGTTTCTTTCTGTCTTAGCAAGATTCCCAACTTTTACTTACCGACTCAACTCGTCACAAATAATAAACAGCACTGGCAATTGTGAAATAGACATTACATAGTAAACAGCACTGGCAATTGTGAAATAGACATTTCCAGTTCGTTGATGGACATCCACAGCATTGCAGAAACGGTAAGGTTCTCCATCTGCACTGGTGGAAAGTAGGGTTACCAATCCTCCTTTAGGACCCCAAAACTCCAAATCCGAAAAATGCATCGCAAACATACAGCCTTTTCGTTGCGTGATGCAACGCCATACCTAATGGCCTTCCACATACAGGATTCGGATTGGCAGTGTCCGTGCCATCACACACTGACTTTTGACCTGCATTTTAGAGTTAAAAAACAAATGATCAGTATGCAAACAGTCGTGTCGTCTGTTAGTAGAATCATGTATTTTTAGTTACAATAATTAGGGTTCAATGAAATGCATGGTTTTGCTTGATATGCTAAAGAAAAAAAATTCACCTGTTAGGTGCGGCAAAACCAAAGTCAACAAAACCAATGGTTGGACCTTGATATTTCAGAATTCTACCATCAGCTATACCTGTATAGAACCGTCCGGTTCCAATCTCGAAGGTAAATGCCTCAGGGCCTGTGGCATTTGGTGGCAGTTGAATTTTATTGAAGGAAATTACAGAAATAACTGTTGAAGGAAAACAAAGGAGGAAGATGAAAGTAGAGAAATGGCTGCTATTATGGTTTTGGTTCTCATGATGCTTCTAGCCATTTTCAAATAAAAGAATCTGATATATCTCCATTAGATGCAAAGAAGCTGAGTTATTTATAAGGAATCTGTAACATAGTTTTGGCAGCTTTTTTATTTTATTTTATCTGTTGAATATGGCTCAAAGTCATCAAAGGAGACTTACCACCTACCAAGGAAGCTTCCACCAAAGCCACCAACCAAAGCCACTAGCTATGTGTTCCCACCATAATAGTTGGTGGATGGTGGCTACTTTGTTTGCCACTAACTATGTGTTCACACCATGGATGGTGCCTATAAAAGGCCATGTAGAGTGAGAGAGAAAAATGAGTGAGTGAGAGAGTGTGAGATAGAGTTGGAGAGCTCCAAAGGTGAGCTCCAAGAGCTCCCTCCCGGTAGAGATGTGAGAGCTCTAGAGAGAGCCCCTCCCGGTTGAGTGTGTGCTATAGAGAGCACTTGTAATACGTATCTCGTGTAATACTCCATCTCCGATAAATACAAAGCTTTGCTCCTCCTCCCGTGGACGTAGGCATATTGGCCGAACCACGTAAAATTATCGGTGTTTTTCAGTGTGTCTTTATCGGTTTTAGTAATCTCGTTTTAGTTTCGCACAACAAATTAGTATCAGAGCCAAATTTTACGTAAAACCGAGTTTGTTCGATTCTGTCCGTTTTTTCAAAAGTGCTCCAATTTGTGTTTTGAAAATACCAGGTTGAAGAGGTCGTTGAGAGGAGTGCAGCAGAATCAACCGGAGCACCAGAGGAGGCCGCACGCGCCCACATGCGTAGGGATGGCAATGGAGCGGGGCGGGGGCGGATTTTGCAGTATCCGCCCCGCCCCGCTCCGCCATGGATGTTGAAATTTCAATACCACTACCACCTCCATGGATGTCGGTTACATCCATAACCGCCCCGCCCCGCTCCGCCCCATTTGATATTTATTAATTATTTTTATTTTTTTCAAATAATAAAGCATTTTAAAAATAAATTAAATATAAACATAAAAATAATAAGTTTAATTATATTATTTTATTATTCATTTAAAAGCTAAATATGTAAGGGTAAAATTGTAATTTCACTATTCGGGGCGGGGCGGTGCGGAGCAGGCAATTACCACAACTGCTCCATCCCCGCCTTTCAGACAAAAAAAACCGCCCCGCCCCGCCCCGCCTCCATTGTTCAAAAAAAAAAAACCTCTCCATTCGGATCGGATCGGTTCGAAATCCATCGGTCGGATCGGGTTTTGCCATCCCTACACACGCGCCGCCAGAAGAATCGCGAGTGGGCCTCACTCGCCCACGCGCCGCACGCGCTCCAGAGGATGAAGGCGCGTGAAGCCCACGCGCCGGTCACCACCAGCCTGCACGCGCCCACGCGCCGCCGCACGCGCCACCGCACGCGCCCCACGTGCCGCCGTAGCTCCGACCAACTTTTTCGGGCCATTTTTTGAGCCGTTTCAGAACACTATTCCGAGACTTTTCCGAGCCGGTTGAGCTAAACCGAGTCCATTTCGAGCCACCTGCAGCAGAATATTCGCAGAATATTCACCGTGTGTCCAAAATTTACACAGTTGGACCCGTTCCTGGCTATTTCGACTATTCCGGACTCAACCGCGGCATCCGTTTTTCCATACAGGTAACGGAAAAACTCTGAGTTGGTAATTTTGTTTTATTACCATGGCAGAATCATTAGAGACAACTGAAACAACCAGCAGCGCACAATCAAGTTCTTACATCAGAAAGAACTCGATGGCCACTACAAAGTTCGAGGTGGAGAAATTTGATGGCACCACGTAACTTTGGCATGTGGCAGTGCGAAGTACTGGACCTGTGAGTCCGCGAAGGACCAGTAGACAGTGAAGATCCCTTCCAGTAGGAGGTGAAGACCCTGTCTAGTCCGGTAGACCGTGGAGATCCCGTCCAGTAGAAGGTGAAGATCCTGTCCAGTCCAGTTCAGTAGACAGTGAAGATCCCGTCCAGTAGGAGGTGAAGATCCTGTCCAGTCCAGTTCAGTAGACAGTGAAGATCCCGTCCAGTAGGAGGTGAAGATCCTGTCCAGTCCAGTTCAGTAGACAGTAAAGATCCCGTCCAGTAGGAGGTAAAGATCCTGTCAAGTCCAGTCCAGTAGGCGGTGGATATCCTATCTAGGAGAAGAATCCTGTTAATCCGCGAAGGACCAGTGGACGGTGAAGATCCTGTCCAGTCCAGTCCAGTAGGCGGTGGATATCCTATCTAGGAGAAGAATCCTGTTAATCCGCGAAGGACCAGTGGATGGTGAAGATCCTGTCAAGTCAAGTCCAGTAGGCGGTGGATATCCTATCTAGGAGAAGAATCCTGTTAATCCGCGAAGGACCAGTGGACGGTGAAAATCCTGTCCAGTCCAGTAGACGGTGGATATCCTATCTAGGAGAAGAATCATGTTAATCCGCGAAGGACCAGTGGACGGTGAAGATCCTGTCCAGTCCAGTCCAGTAGGCGGTGGATATCCTATCTAGGAGAAGAATCCTGTTAATCCGCGAAGGACCAGTGGATGGTGAAGATCCTGTCCAGTCCAGTCCAGTAGGCGGTGGATATCCTATCTAGGAGAAGAATCCTGTTAATCCGCGAAGGACCAGTGGATGGTGAAGATCCTGTCAAGTCCAGTCCAGTAGGCGGTGGATATCCTATCTAGGAGAAGAATCCTATTAATCCGCGAATGACCAGTAGACGGTGAAGATCATGTCCATTCCAGTCCAGTAGGCGGTGGATATCCTATCTAGGAGAAGAATCCTGTTAATCCGCGAAGGACCAGTGGACGGTGAAGATCCTATCCAGTCCAGTCCAGTAGGCGGTGGATATCCTATCTAGGAGAAGAATCCTGTTAATCCGTGAAGGACCAGTGGACGGTGAAGATCCTGTCCAGTCTAGTAGGCGGTGGATATCCTATCTAGGAGAAGAATCCTGTTAATCCGCGAAGGACCAGTAGACGGTGAAGATCATGTCCAGATCCCGTCCAGTAGGCGGTGGATATCCTATCCAGGAGAAGAATCCTGTTAATCCGCGAAGGACCGATAGATGGATGAAGATCCCGTCTAAGAAAAGTATCATCGACAATCTGCAAGGGACGAGTGTGCCCAGTGTTGGACACTGGAAGAAAGACTGTCCAGACAGAGAAGTCGATTGAGATCCCGTCCAGAGGGGATCATCAAGAACACGACTTTCAAAGGACGAGTGTGCCTTTTGCCATGAGAAAGGGCATTGGAGGAAAAACTGTCCTAACATGAAGAAGTCGACTGTGAATGTAGCTCAAGAATCTGAGGGAGAGGAAGACTCTGCATTTACGATTTCCACAACAACACACTCTTCAAATCGATGGATTCTGGATTCCGGATGTTCCTACCACATGTGTCTGAACCGGAAGTGGTTCTCAAACTTCAAGGAGTTTGATGGAGGGATTGTCCTTATGGCAATGACAATACTTGTCACACTAGAGGCATCAGAACGATCCGACTGAAAATGCATGACGGTACAATCAGACAATTTACAGATGTAAGGTATGTCCCTGATCTCAAGAAGAACCTCATATCACTGGGGGTCTTAGACTCAAATGGTTACAAGGTGACCATTCAGAATGGAGTCCTGAGAGTTGTACGTGGAGCATTCTTAGCAATGAAGGGTTATATGAAGGGAAATTTGTATCTCCTTGACAGAGAAACTGTGACAGGCAGAGCAGCAGCCTCTCACAGAATGATGGGATAATCCGACACTTCACTGTTCCTGGCACTCCCCAGCAGAATGGAGTTGCAGAAAGGATGAACCGAACTTTGGTTGATAAAGTTCGCTGCATGTTATCCCAGTTGGGCTTGAGCAAAGCATTTTGGGCGGAGGCTTTATTGCACGCCTCCCACATTATCAACAGACTACCCTCCACCGTAATTGATGGGAAAACTCCCATAGAGGTGTGGTCCGGACATTCTGCCACTGATTATGATCGGCTTCGTATTTACGGATGCTTAACTGGATCCTAGAGCCAAGAAAGCTGTCTTCTTGGGCTTTAGTGAAGGAGTAAAGGCATTCCGACTGTGGAACCTTGAGTCAAAGAAAGTCATCGTAAGCCGAGATGTTACCTTTGACGAATCTGTAATGCTGAAACTGTCAACTCCAGAGAATGTGAACCATGATTCTCTAAAGCAGGTGGAGTTTGAATTTGAAGATGCTGGTTAAAATTCTGATGAATCTGAACCAGAATCTGATGACACCTTAACTGAAGTGGAGGAGTCATCACCGGAAATCTTTCAGCAACCTGAATTTATTGCCACCAGCAGACCGAAAAGACATATTCGGAAACCTGCTCGGTACACAGACATGGTGGCATACGCCCTTCCAGTAATTGATGATGATGTCCCGATCAATTACAAAGAAGCTGTAAACAGCCCAGAGCATGCCCAGTGGAAGAAGGCGATGGATGAAGAGATGACATCACTTCATCAGAATCAGACTTGGAAGTTGGTTCCACTTCCAACACTCAAAAGATCAATTGGGTGCAAATGGGTCTTTGCCAAAAAGGAGAGTGCTACCGGCAAAGACATCATCAGATACAAAGCCAGACTGGTAGCCAAAGGCTACGCTCAAAAAGAAGGAATAGACTACAATGAGGTATTTTCACCTGTTGTTAAGCATGCATCTATTCGGATCTTATTGGCTTTAGTAGCACAGTATGACCTAGAGTTAGTTCAACTTGATGTAAAAACTGCATTCCTCCATGGTTCCTTAGAGGAGGAAATTTATATGACTCAACCAGATGGTTTTGGAGTCCTCGGTCGCAAAGACTACAAAAGCAAGTTGAACCGGTCACTGTATGGTCTGAAACAATCCCGTGACAGCTGTACAAACGGTTGGACTGTTTCATGACAGGATGAAAAGTACACACACAGTCAATTTGATCACTGTGTTTATTTCCGGAAACTTCAAGATGGATCATTTGTCTATCTGCTGAAAAAGGCAAGGTGGAGATCGACAGGCTGAAGGCTCAACTGAGCTCAGAGTTCGAGATGAAGGATCTTGGAGAAGCTAAGAAAATTCTTGGGAAGGAGATTAGAATAGACAGAAAAATTGACTCAGGCTCAGTGCATTGATGGATCATGCCAATGCAGTAGGTGCCCTGATGTGTGTAATGGTGTATATGACACCTGAAGGAGAAAGGAGGAAGCTCTGATCAGTGAATTCTCTCTGTGGATTCTCGCCAAGGTGGAGATTGTTGAATATGGCTCAAAGTCATCAAAGGAGACTTACCACCTACCAAGGAAGCTTCCACCAAAGCCACCAACCAAAGCCACTAGCTATGTGTTCCCACCATAATAGTTGGTGGATGGTGGCTACTTTGTTTGCCACTAACTATGTGTTCACACCATGGATGGTGCCTATAAAAGGCCATGTAGAGTGAGAGAGAAAAATGAGTGAGTGAGAGAGTGTGAGATAGAGTTGGAGAGCTCCAAAGGTGAGCTCCAAGAGCTCCCTCCCGGTAGAGATGTGAGAGCTCTAGAGAGAGCCCCTCCCGGTTGAGTGTGTGCTATAGAGAGCACTTGTAATACGTATCTCGTGTAATACTCCATCTCCGATAAATACAAAGCTTTGCTCCTCCTCCCGTGGACGTAGGCATATTGGCCGAACCACGTAAAATTATCGGTGTTTTTCAGTGTGTCTTTATCGATTTTAGTAATCTCGTTTTAGTTCCGCACAACATTATCGGGATTTAAATTGTGATTGCGAACGTATTTTTGATCGTATCGTATTTATTACGGTTTCATATATAACAGATGCTATCATAGTCAATTACTGTAAATATTAACGATAAAAAGAGTCGAAATCGTAAAATAACGATTGTAATATCGTGTTGATGCCGTTATTTAAATCACTGAAGTCTACATACCAGTTAGTATTTTTTTATTTTTATTTTAATTTTATGGAATCATCTTGAAACTTAATTAGCTAAGTAATTAAAGAAAAGTTGTGGTCTATCAGCTAGTATTTTTTTTTATTTATGGAATCATCTTATAACTTACTTACCTAAGTATTTAAAGAAAAGTTGTGCCTTATTGTTGTGGTTTTAAAGGGGCTTTAAATCATGTGCCAACTTCCAATGAATGAAAAAGGTTGCTACAATATCCTTCAAAAAGAAAAAGTTTCTACTATAGGATGCTAATCTATCAAATTTATTTTTTTTCATTTTTCACCAAATTTTTTATTATTATTATTATTATTATTTTGATAATACGGTTAGGATGTTTTCCGGTTTTATTTGGAATATAATTCTCTTTTTGAACCATCTTAAAGATACATTACTTCACATCGGCATTCAAAAATTTATTATCAGAATGCTTTTCACAAGAATTCATCGTGATTAATAACGATATAAAATTCTTTTTCTTACCAATTAAATTAATTCGTGTAGATAAAATTTTATTATATTTGTAGGTACATGTCTCCGGCTTAAAAAGCTGAGTTTAAATCCTCCTTCGTTTGAAATTTTTAAAAAATAAACTTAATGTAAACTCAAATTAAAAATCCATAAAATCTAACTAATAATGTTACTTTATTGATTATCGATGTCCCTCTTTTTCGTTTTTTTTTAAGTGGTTTTCGAGTTTAAACATTTTAAAACTTTAATATTTATTGTTTATAAATTCTATAACACTAATCTATGTTAAGAATGTAAGGATGGGTACGACGTCTTTTATTATTTTTCAATAATTTTTAATTGTCATTTATAAATATAACTTTCACAATTAATAAATAAATTTTACATATATAAATGATAATGATAAATTTATTGAAAAATAATAGACTGAATTTTAATTCGTAAAGATGCGATTATGTTCATGAATGCTAAAGATGACAAAAAAGTTTCAATTAACCCGGGTTTCGATCCGCTCGATCGATTAGACAAGTTATTTTGTTTGAACATCAAGAATCGGGTTGAGCAGGTTTTAAATTAAAAAATTAAGGTTGGGTTTTGGTTGTTTCGCTTCTTCTCACATCGGGTATATATAAAAATATTATATTATAAATATATATTATATTAATAAAATTATTATTTAATATTAATTAAATGTATTAATTTGATAATAAAACATAATTAAAATATAATTTATTTTTAAAAAAATTATTTCACGAAGTTTATATTAAAAATAAATTTTCGGATTGGGTTGTATCATATTCGGATGATAAATACTCTAGAACCTTGAAGCCTTAGGTATAAGTCTTGTAGTGTATGAGTTTAGTCCAATTATATGTTGAATTTGTCCAATTATATATAGATTGATTCGTTTTGTTTGATTTAATTCAATAATTTTTTTATATAAATATAACACTTGATTATGATTGTAACTTTTTATATTTATAATTTCATAAAAAAAGGTCATGTTGAAAAACGAAGGGGATATGGAATTTAACCATAAAAGTTGCTGAAAAATAAATTATGGTGTATCTTTTTTAATGAAATTTTTTAAAAAGAACAAATCACAATTCTTGCAAGCATTTTTTTCTTTATTAAAAAAAGAAATAAAAATATAAGCCCATTTTATGAGAGATATGGGCTGTCCATTTATCAAAGCCCAAGTTAAATAGTTTATGTAAATTGCAATGCAACTGTCTGAAAAAGCCCTTAAACCCTAAAAATGCTAAACATACAAAAACCCTAATTTCTGCCATATGCTTTCTTTCATAGTATAGACATAGACTTTCTCTTTCCCTTTCATTTTTTTTTGCCAGACATTCTCATTCTCTTTGAAGTGCACTGTTTTTTTTCATCGTTAGAGTAAAAGAAAGAGAAAGAGAGGGAAATGGGAAGCGATAGCGAAGCAGAGAAGACGCAGCAGAAGGAGAAGGAGAGGAAGAAGATGCTAGCTCTTGCTCCCATCGCAAAGCCCCTCGCTGGCAAAAAGCTCTCCAAGAAAACCCTCAAGTTCGTCCGCAAAGGTTTTACCCTTTTCATGAAAATCCCTCTTTTTATTATTTATATTTATTTTGTTAATCAGAAATTGCCCATATGGGTTGCTCTTTTATTTTTGTGTTGTTTTTTTTATTATAAAAAAACAAAGAAAAATGAAAAAGACCCAAAGCTCTAATAGTGAAATTTTTGTGATTGATATGATGGATTTTTGGTGGTGTATAAGTATTTTGGTGAAATTGTTGAGTGTTTATGTTTGAGCTTTAAATAGATTGTCTTTTTCTTTTTTAATTTCTTTTTTCTAAGAATGTGTTGCTTTTTATTGTTGTAGCTTCTGAGAAGAAGTGCTTGAAGAGAGGAGTAAAGGAAGTTGTTAAAAGTATTCGGCGTGGTCATAAAGGGTAAATTTTTTTTTTTCTATTTCTTTCTTTCAGATTCTACATGTATGCCTTTTCCTGTTTTCTATTTTCAAACATTTGTTAATCTAAGCTGTGCTCTGATATCTATTTTTACTTGGATAGTTATAAGAAATAAGTTTCAAGGACTGAGAAATATTGGTCATTTTGTCAGGGCAGTGCAATGGAAGTCTATGACTCTGTTAGATATTTGTTATATTAGTAAATGGGGTGAAAGTTATTTATCTTTGTTCGGATGCGAATGTAAGTTTTAAGGGGAGGATGTTATGACTTATTACATATGGCTGAGTATCAATAGTTCATTATCTGTTTTAATGCTATTATTAAAACGTTGACAACTATATATTTTGGTAATAAATTGCAGATTTTCTGTGGAGAAGAGTGTAGTGGTTTCAACATTTGTGCTACATTGAAAGAATTAGAGGGAACACCAAGGGTATAGAGAAAGGGGGGAAAGGAGTAAAAATATATAAATTTGACTTAGCTAAATACTTTCCCGACTTAGTTGTTCTAAGCGCGTTTGATAAAGTTTGTAATCAAGAACATGATTAAAATAATCATTCCATGGGTTAAGTAGACCATATCTGACCATGCCGGTAAATGATGCCCATGACTACATCTTTTTTATTGTCACAGTTGCCACTGCTGCTTTATACCTGAAGTTTGTGCCTCTAACTGCTGTACTTCATAGCTAATATTAAGAAAGAAAATTGTTTTATGGTCATCTGAAAATTATCCTTAGTATTTTAGAATTTGGAACAACATAGTTGAGTTGTAAACCAAAATACTTAATAATGCATCTACACATGGATGCCACTTGTTTTAGCAGCAGTCATGGTGCCAATTGATGAATTATTGAAGAGCTTTTGTAAAAAATAAAAATAATAAATGGATAATCATTTCGTATCTCTAGGCCTATTTGTTTTCTTTAACATATTGCTGCTGATAGGGCATTCTTTCTTGATTCAATCATAATTTCAAACTTATAAAAAGTAGTTTTAACTTCAAATGTTAATTGTGGAAATGCTAATCATTATTTCTTCAATCTTTTTGCTGGATGCAGATTATGTGTTATAGCTGGAAACATATCTCCTATTGATGTCATAACTCATGTTCCAATCCTATGTGAAGAGGCTGACATTCCCTATGTTTATGTTCCCTCAAAAGAAGTAAGCTTGGACCTCCTCTCTCTTTTTTATCTAATTTGGTGGCATTGTATGCTTAAAGTGGTTGTCCTGCTTGCATATCAAAAACCAATAGAACCTAATTTCTTACTTATTGATTTTCTAACTTCCATATTTTCTGTCATTGTCACCTTTATGGAAACAGGCTAAGTCTAACCAAGTTTCTTTTTTTTTTTGGTTTCATTTTCTTTATTTATTTATTTAGTTGTATTCTTATTTTAGGCAAACACGGTTATCGATATACCCAGAAAATTCAAGGGTTGTGGTCTATGAAATATTTTGGTTAATGATTTACAGTTTTGTAACGAGTCTCTGTCCATGTATGTATATGTAATATTTCTATCATGAATTGTTTTATCTTTGAAATTTTGTTTCATTATTTGGAACTTTGTAAAGCATCTCAAAAGCGGATTTGGAATTCTGTGTATGGCTTTCCGTATGGCTCATTTCTGTGAACCTAAAATTCTATATGCTTGATTAAAGACACGGTTCTAGTCCTCATATACATCCAATTGGGTTTGTACATCCTGCAATTTGACCCTAAACCTATGTTACCGGGACTCGGAGGTAAGTATCTGATATGGGTATGATGATTTTTTTCAGAATTTTTCCATATATTTGGAAGATCATACTCTCATACCCATCTACTAATAAGTGTCGGACATAAGTGTCAGACATGGGTACGTTATGGAAAATGAAGAGTCCGGGTAACATAGCCTTGAACATATGTAACACAACTAAAGGCTTTTTGCAGATTAGTCTTCTGTGTTTTGGTTGGTAGCTTATGTGAGTAAATGAACTAGGTATTAGCTTTCTCTCTTGACCACTGTTTGATTAGTTTCTTCTGCCATTTTCAGGATCTTGCAACAGCAGGAGCTACGAAGAGACCGACATGCTGTGTTCTGGTGCTAACCAAGCCCACCAAAGGGGAAATAGACCCTGAGGAGCAAGAAAAGATAAAGGCCGATTATAGCCAGATCGTAGCGGATATATCTGAGCTTACATCCTCCCTTTTTTAATGAACAAAATAAAAAAATAAAAAATTGTTATGGTTGTCATATAAACTTTGATATTGACATTCTATTTTCTGCATCTCAGGGATTGTGCTTTACTTAAATTGATACTTATTGTAGTATGTATTCTTAATTAAGAATTTCAATTGTTTTATCATCAAAAAGTTAAAATTACATTTTAAAATTTTTATTTTTTATAATTCAAATAAGCATAATCATTCAACAAATATTGAAATGTCAAATATAAATAAAATACATTCATAATAAGTTAAAATTTTCAATAATATAAACTTAAAATATTTAATAAAGATTAAAAATATAAAATTTTATATATTTTAAGTAATTTGATTATTTTTGAATTTTGAACTGAATTAATTGATAATTAAAATTTTTATATTAATAATTGATTGTAATTTTTTTAATTAACTAAAAAAATTCAATTTGAATTGATTAATTATGTTAAAATCAAATATTTTTCAATTAACCCAAAAATAATAATTTAAATCGGTTAATTATGTTAAAATTAAATAATGCACCCCTAAATTTATCACTCGAGACTCAATGATATGAGGGCAGATCTTTGAACCTTCAAATTTAGATCTCATAAAAACACTAATACGAAATTTGTTTTGAATTAACGAAAATAATTATAATTGTTTATTATATTTTTAAATTATCATTATAAATATTTTTTATCATTAATAAGATTTATCTAATTTATAAGTAAAAAGTTTAATTTCATTAAAACATTTTCATTAAATAGATTAATTTGATAATAAATAAAAATTAAAAATTTATGTAAAATTACTTTATTTTAAAAGTTGTAATTTTTTACTAATATTAAAAAGTGAATTAATTCATTTGATATAAATAAAAAGTTAAAATTTACATTAAATTTTTTTATCTTCATAACTAATTTTGTATTAATATTAAAAATAATATAATAATTTGATATGATTTGTACATACAAATTTTAATTAATATGCATTTTATTATTTTTGTTTATTTTTAAAATATATAATTACATATTTAAAATAAATAAATCAACTAACAATCACATACTAGTTAAATTTAGGGTAAATATGAAAAACATGCCTTCAATAAGTAAATAATTGTTAAATGATCTAATAGATAAAAGTTATTTGAAAAAGAGAAATAAACAATTAAAAGTTATTATAAAAGATATTCTAAAAACAAAATTACCCTTAATGAAAAAATTTACTTTTATTTTTTCTTTCATTAGAGAAATATTATATTTTTAAAATTTTAATTGAAAATAAATTTTAAAAATAAAATATTTAAATATTTATTTTTTTAAAATTAAAAAAATAAGGACAAATTAAATTTATTATTTAAAATTTTTTAATTAAAAAAAGTAAAAAAAAAAGTTTAAATTTTACTTTTTTAAAATTAAAATAAAATTATTTTCAAAATTTTTTTATTTTAAAAAATAGGTTAAAAAATAAGAGAAAAAAGAAGAAAAATGTTTTTTTTATCAATGATAATTTTATTTTTACAATATCTTTTATAATAATTTTTAATTGTTCATTTTTAAAAAAATAATATTTATTCATTAAATTATTTAACAATTATTTATTAATTGAGGGCATATTTTCATATTTACCCTTAAATTTATTTTTTCAAATATTCTGATTTTGTCCTGCGAAAATAATTGCAACTTTGCAAAACAAAAGGTATATTCCGTCGGCTGTCTCTGCTGTCAGTCAGTTTCAGTCCTTATATATAATATTCTCTTCTTTTCACAGTTTTGACAAAACCTATAGTTCAGAAGGATAGGCAGATAGAGTGACAACTGTCGCGGATGGAGATGAAAGGGACGCCATCTCGTCTTGGCTACCACATGCCTGCAGAGTGGGAACCCCATTCCCAGTGCTGGATGGGTTGGCCTGTTAGTATTATTTCTTCTCCTTTTTCTTACTGATTCAACTAACCCACTTCTTTGTTTGATGTCAAAAGTGTTTAGCTCGTCTCTAAAAACATTTGTTTTCGTTTCTTCTTTGATGGGCATGTGTTAGAATTGAAGGATATCCTTTTGTTTGATGAGTTTCTTGTCATATATTTGCCTATCCTGACACAGTTTTCTCTTCCAATTTCATTTCAGTTCTATTGGGTTTTGTCTGTTGTTGCATTTTTTTAACGATATTCATCAAAATGTTAGATGCATTTGATTCTAAACCTTTTATGAACTTCTCCACTGCTTAATACCTTGCTTGGGTGTTTGTTTTTTTTTTTTCCTTTTAGATATCAAAGGAAATCAGTATTCGATCCAGAAGCTTTGAATTATTTAACTATGTCTTAGGAATTTGATACATGTTATTGCAATTCTGCACTGCAAAATGCAGATTTTTACTTCTTTTTGTTGTAACTGAGCACTGAGCAGCCATTGATTATTGGCAGTATAGCTTCAATTTTGTATTAAATGTAAAATTTTAATGCCATTACATTCTCAACATGCATTTTGTTATGCTGCTGAAATACTGTTCATCTCCTCTAGCCCTAGCTGCAATATTTAATTTTTCTGTCTTATAATACTTGGGAATGCTGCTAATTATCTTTATTTAAGGCTATCATGATCCATTTTATGACTAGAAGACTAGATGGTGTTTGATGTCAATTTCATGCTCAGGGTCTGTTGACAAATTTGAAACTGTCTTGTGTTTCAGGAACGTCCTGATAATTGGCGAGGCAATGCAATGCATGGCCAACATGTGTTTGCTAAGGTTGCAACTGCAATCTCAAAGTTTGAGCCTGTGACCGTCTGTGCAAGTGCTGCTCAGGTTCGTAGAAGTTCTAGAGATCATATCTGTCTCACAGATAAGTCTTAAATATTGTTTTGAGCTGATTTTAATGAATTAATTAATTTTATACACAGTGGGCCAATGCACGAAGTCAGTTACCTCCACATATCAGGGTTGTTGAAATGAGCATGGACGACTCTTGGTTTCGTGATACTGGGCCAACTGTGAGCATCTCTTATTCTTTATTATGATCTTACTCGGTCTGTTTTCACAAAGGGTTGTCTTCAGTTGGATTCCCTTTTGTAGCCAAGAACTGCTTTTTCCTTATTGAAAATATTTTAAATAATTATTATTTATTTTTTCCTTCTTGCAGTTTATTGTAAATAAAAGAGAATCAAATTCTGATAATCCTGAGCCAAAGGTTGCTGGGATCGATTGGAATTTCAATAGCTGGGGAGGTAAGAATAGACTTTGGAGTTTGGACTTAGTGTACCTTAGGCAATCAATCCATTGAAACTTGAAATGATTGTAACCTAATGTACCTCTGTCAATCAATTCTATTCAAAATTGAAATAATGGTTTAACAACTAGCTAGTATCACATTTGTACTAGAACTAACATAACCTAATATCAACATTTAAGCGTTTATTAAATATGGAAGATGGACCAGTAGATTTGGATTCTTTATCTAAAACTGCAATGCCCAAACTTATGGGTTGAAATTAAGTTCTTACCTTCTATTTTGCCTTTTATATCATTTGAACTAATTGGCTGGAATTTCTGAAAATGATGGTTAAACTTAGTATATTGAGGAGCTAAAACTGTGGAAAATGGAAAGGATGAAGCTTGTTAATTTGTTGGGTCAAAACTTTTACTTTGATTGCATATTTTGTTGATCATGAGAGTCTGGCCTTGAATTTGATGGTTTTAATGTGTTAGTAGTCATCATGTGTTAATTTATGGTTTTATCTCCTATGAGTCTTCTCTGAAAGGAAATCGTCGTGGTCTTTATAGGAGTTGATGATGGTTGTTATAAAGATTGGAATCTTGACCTTCATGTGGCAAGGAAGGTTAGTGTTGGGAAGAGAACAAAACTTCCGACCTTTTTTAGTTATATATTTACTTGTTCAGGTTTATTGCTTCTTAATATTTTAGACAATTATCCTTTGTCTTTCATTGTTTGTAGATATTGGGAATTGAGAGGCTTCCTAGATTTTCACATCTAATGATTCTTGAAGGTGGAAGCATACATGTAGATGGAGAAGGTGATAAACTGATAACTTATCTGCTGTTTGATTAGCTTTTTTTAGTGTATCTCTGATTTAAGAAAAACAAAATAATGAAAAATTAGCCAGCTTTTATGTCAAAATTGTTGGTTACACCAGCCTTTAGCATCTGCATGGATGATAAGTTCTGCATTGAGAACAAGACAAGGCTGCTTGTGACCTCTTTTCAAAGATACACTTACATAATTAAAAAGGCTTTTTCTTTCATCCTTCATTTGCTTACATTCAAACACGCATATTTGAGTGTTTACATATGATGCCCTTCGAAAAGCTGATCTCTCTTTTCTCATCACATCTAATAAAATATTATTAAAAAGTTTGATCTGCAATCTTTATGCAGATTATTTTAGCTGCATAGGAAGATGGATTCTAGTTGGCTGCAGCTTTTATCCTTTATTTTTTCCCTAAAAACTATTATGAGAGCCCTGATAAAGAGAAGTAGATGTGATGGTCAATTGAGACAAGTTGTGACAGTGCTTGCATATCTGATAAAAGATTTAAGAGATTTTCTTTTTTTAAAATTGAATGCTAATCAATATATGTTCGATGGTAGACATAGCTTTCAAGAAGAATATGAATCAGGTAAGATTGTCACTTTTATATTTTTTGAGGAGAACTTTACTTAAACCTTAACAGGAATTTAGTTAATTGCATCTCTTTTCTTCATTTAATTTTGTTTGCTCTATAATCATTGTTGTAAAAGTAGTCCGCTTTTCAAGCAATCTCAGTAGAATCTGCAATCACATCTCTCTCTCTCTCTCTCTAGCTGGTTGCTTTATAAGCCATGGGGATTTAGATTATCTGCTTGCTCTGGTCTTCCTTCTGCTATCCTTGCCTATTCAATCTATGATTTGTTTTAAAAAAAAATTGTTTTTGCAACTTAATATATGATTTTTGATTGCTTCCATATCATGTACTGCTACGCCATATTTGATGCCAAACCCATCCCAAAGAAGGTGCAAAAGATTACATATATTTTTTACAAATTATTTGGTACATCACTTCATGATTAATGTAGTATTCAGAAAATGTTGTTGTTTTGTTGCAACCCTTAAAATTTTAAGTACTTTTTCCCTCAAGCAATGTGTCATTTTTAGAATTTATTCAGCTTTAGCTTTTCCCTCAGGGACTTGCCTTACCACCGAGGAGTGCCTTTTGAACAAAAACAGGAACCCAAATATGACCAAAGAACAAATAGAGGATGAACTTAAGGCATATCTTGGAGTCAAGAAGGTTATTTGGTTGCCTCGTGGGTTATATGGTACTTGATTCTGTCTTGATTCCTCATCTGATACATATATCACAAATTTCTTTTGGATTTATAAGCTCTTAATATTTCTTTTTTTGGGGTGGGGGGATCCTCATTTCATCTTTACCTAATGGAATGTGCATGTCACAATGATTCATACATGACTGAAGATAAATGTCTATTGTTCTTGTCTCTTTTATTACTCACAAATATCAGTCAAAACTCCTTGGGGCAATCCTCAGTGATATATCAAGAAATCTGTAACCCTCCTTAGGGAATGATTTTTCATTTTTCAATTGCATCTTATTTACAGAGTAGTTAGAGAACTGCAATATTGTTGTTTATTCATGTGCAAATCTTCGTATCTGAAATGTAAACTCATTCAGGCAAACCTTGATATCTTTAAATTGTTAAACAATTTCCTTGGAAGATAGCTGTAGCACTGCAGCATTTATTGACTATCTACAAGCTCAAGCAAATCTGAAGAGCTCTTAAACACATTATATGTCCACAGAAATTTAAAGTATCTTCTTGATTTTTAACAGGTGATGATGATACTAATGGTCATATTGATAATATGTGCTGCTTTGCAAAGCCTGGTGTTGTTTTGTTGTCTTGGACTGATGATGAAACAGACCCTCAGTATGAACGCTCCATGGAAGCCTTTTCTATTCTCTCAAATGATAGAGATGCATCTGGTCGGAAATTAGAAATAATTAAACTCCATATTCCAGGGCCGCTTTTTATGACTGATGAAGAAGCTGCTGGAGTTTCTCAAGTAAGCATATATTTTTTTTTCCATGGCTCTGCATCTTAGTCCATACACATTCAACTTAGTGCCTAGCCTATATGCAGCTTTTGAGAATAACACAGTTGTTTTTCTCCCTATTAATATAGCATTAATTATTATAGCTTCTTTGAGAATGCAAGACAAAAGTTTCTATCTTCAGTATAACTTTGCATTCTTGTTCTGGATATAGTTTTTCTCATTTTTTAATATATTAATTATAGCTTTGCAGAATGAAACTGTTCATCTGATTGACCTTTTAACTTCTTAGCCTCTCTATTTGGTAGTGACATAAACCTAGTAAGCACTATCATGCCAAATAATTTGATAATCAGACACTTGATTTATGCTTTGACTTTTTATCCTTTATTATCTAGTTGTTTGTGCTAAATGAAAAAGGGTCTTATTGTGCAATGTTTCCTGGTCTTTGATGTTTCTAACAACAGGATGGTGAGGCTGCTAAACCAAGACTTCCAGGTACAAGACTTGCTGCTTCATATGTAAACTTCTATATTGCCAATGGAGGGATCATCACGCCACAATTTGGCGACCAAAAGTGGGATGACGAAGCTGTTCGTGTCCTTTCTCAAGCCTTTCCAGACTATGAAGTAAGCAAGTATTTCTGTTCAATATGTGCCTGGTAACAGAACCATGATGGGTGCAATATTTAGCTCCATTTTAGTTATTCAAGTAAAATTTGAATAGGCTTAGGAGGAAAATAATAAATTAAAAAACAATTAAATAAGGAATCTTAACTTACAGTCACTGCTTGGAAATCTTGTGTTTCACTTAATGGGTAGATTAGGAGATAACATAAGTACAAAAGTTTCATTTAAGTAACTGTTCTTTTTATTTATGTGCTGTTCTGTTTCTGTCAAATGAATCACTTCCAACAAGTTCCAAACTATTCCAGTGATGAAGTTATGGGAGACACTTTTCCCTGATTAGTTTGGTGTAAGCAATGATCTCTTCTCATTTCAAACTTGTAGACATGATCTACAATTTGCAGTAGACTTGGAACTGTAGATTCCGGAAGAAATAATGATTAATTTTTGACAAAATTCAAATGATCTCTTTCTTTAAAGCTACTGATTGATGGTATTTTCATAGGCTAGACTTGCTTGAATTACTACAGTAGCTAAAGGCTAAAGCAGATGTCTTCATGGAATGTTTTTTGGTATATGATGGTATCAAAGCCTGATGTTTTCTTTGACTGATGAATGAACTTTGTTTGTTTCAATTATTGTTTTGACTCAGGTGGTAAGAATTGAAGGTGCTCGAGAAATTGTTTTGGGAGGTGGAAATATACATTGCATTACTCAACAACACCCAGCTATGTGAAGATTAACCAACTAAAATTGCAGCCTATGTTTGATTTGTGGCTTCTGTTTCTGCAGCATAAGATTTGGGTTTTGTAACAATGGCCACATTTTTACAAACTTGCACACTTAGACAAAGTTTTAGTAATTATCGATTGGTTTGGCTAAAGTGTGTTTTTAGATATTTTTAAAAGTTAATTAAGATTTTATTTATAGTAATAATTTTATATTAAATATAGTAGTTGATATTTAATTTCATGAATTTTAATACATTGGAAAAATATATTACAATATTTATATTATCGAATTTTTTTTTTTTTTTAAAAATATTCATATTTGATACATGTAACATAAATATAAAAATAATTTTTTAAATATATAAAAAAATTTGAAAAAAATTGAGCATATGGTCTAATTAAATTAGATATATTCTAAAATTATATAAAGGAGGACTGAAACGAAATTTCACTTCCCAAAATACAGCGTCAGTGAGTGGCGCCAGATTTTCATGTGTGCAGTCGCGTGAAACTGACGGTATCCAATCCCAACGTACACAGCGGAGTGGAAGAATGAGAAAGTGGAGTGTCCAATCCAATATAAAAATAAATAAATAAATCAAGTAATCTTCTTCAACTAAGTCTAACCAACAATAATAATAAAATAAAATCAGTCTCATTAACAAGAAAAAGAAAGCTTCAAAAGCTGAAAACACTATTAACTATTTTTTTTTCTTTCCAAACAGAGAATAGAGAAGGAAAGAGAGCTTGTCAAGATCTGCCATTATTACATTTCTCAATTCTAACAAACCGAAAAAGAAAATAGAAAAATGAGAGCTTGAAGATCTAAAAGGATTTTTTTTTTCTTTTTGAGTTGAAGGCAAAAGGGAAAAAATAATGGGTTGTACATTTTCAGGGTTGAATGCATTGTACGGCTCCGTAAATGGGGGAGGGGATGTTTGGATCAACGACAACAGGTTCAGGATCGTGAGGCAGCTGGGTGAAGGTGGGTTCGCCTATGTTTACCTGGTGAAGGAAGTCATGTACGATTCCTCTTCAGCTTCAGCTGGTGGCTTAGCCAAAAAAGTCAAGGACCCTTCTCATCTTTCTGGTTCGTTCACCTTCATAAAAATTTCTTTTTTAATCTTTTGAAGGATTTTATGATTTGGGTATTTCTCTTTGGATTGGTTTTTCGATGATCTGGGTGCTTCTTTAAATCTTAATTGGTGATTGCTTTCAGTGTCTATTTAGTTTGAATCTTCTGTTTAGCTATATGTTTTTTTTTTTAAATTGTGCATTTTTTGTTTTTTATTTGGTATTTTTTTTGTTGTGGGGGGGGGGGGGGGAGGGGACTTGATTAGCTGAGCCCTTTGGTTCATGATCTGAAATGATGTGTTTTTTACTTTTGTTTGGAGGGTTTAAAGTATTTTTTGTTGTAATTTAATTGAATTCATGTGTCTGATATCTTGTTTTTGTTAACTTATTGTGACTGAATGTATGGATTCCTTAGATTCTGGTTTCTTTGATTGGAGTTTGGTGATATTATGTGGCTGTTTTATCGGAAATTCAAGTATCTTGTCAATGGAAAATTGAAACCAGCTATGGTATTTCCTATGATAATTTATGGTAAATTGTTTGGGGTTATTTTGTTTTGGCTTATTAATTAGAATATGGATCTGAAGTTGTGCTCCTTTTTCTTCTTTGCCCCAATATTAGTATGATAATCTCATAAAAATGAATCATATGGGTATAAAAGTAGAATTTTCTGTGATTATCAAGCTCTTGTTGGTGTAGTTATTGAACTAAAATTATGGATCAGTTTAATCTTTGATCTCAATTTTGTTGTAAAAATAAGGCATTGTACTTAGAATTCCATACTTTATATGTAGTTGTCATGTCTTTGATTTATGACGGTTTGACTTCTTGCCTACCAGGTTCCAGATTTATGCATTTTTTTAATCTGAATTTAAATCTTAAACGGATTTGCTAACTTTTCTATGAATGGGGATTTATCAAGGATGGTTACCTCTGCTATGCCATTTGCAGCATTTTATTATTTTATTTTAAAAATCGTGTAGTCATCAGATCAAGAGAAAGTTAACTTGGTTTTGGAACTAACATAAGTTGTGTTGCATTTGCAGATGATGGAACATACGCAATGAAGAAAGTTCTCATTCAGAATAATGAGCAGTTGGAATTGGTTCGGGAGGAGATCCGTGTTTCATCCTTGTTTAGTCACCATAATCTACTTCCGCTTCTTGATCATGCTATCATTGCTGTTAAGGTAATTATTCATATCTCTTATTCTAATTAACCTTAAAACTCTTACATGTGTCTTAAATGTTTTTTAATTTATTGACCCATTTACCCATAAATTTGGTGTAAAACTTGCAATGGGAACTATTTTCAAGATGCTCTCATGTTCACTTCATGGCATATATCTTCCTCCTCTTCTTCTTTCAAATTACTTTTCATGCAATTGTATTTGTCTAAAACAATTTGATTTGATTGGCTAGCCTACACAAGAAGGATCATGGAATCATGAAGCATATTTACTATTTCCTGTTCATTTGGATGGAACATTACTGGATAATTCCAATGCTATGAAAGCTAAAAAGGAATTCTTTTCTACCTCAGATGTTCTTCAAATATTTCGGCAGGTGAGTAAAACAATCTATCTTTTTGAACTTTGTGATGTCATTCCTTTTATAATACACTTTTAAGGGCTTGAAATAACTTTCTCATTTAGATTGAACTGGTAACTATGTGGCACTTGTAATCAGTGGATCTGATGCATTTCTTTATACTTTAACATCTGGCTTCAACGTTCTGATATTTGCTCTTTTTATGTTTTAGAATTCCTCTTGGTCGTGTTTTGTATTTTTTGGATTTATTGATGTCATAACTGATTAGAAATGGCTGTAAGCATTTTGACTGGACCAAATTATTTCTACAGCTGTGTGCAGGACTCAAACATATGCACAGTCTTGAGCCTCCATATGCACATAATGATGTCAAGCCTGGTAATGTTCTTTTAACCCGTAGAAAAGGGCAATCACCCCTTGCTATATTGATGGATTTTGGGAGTGCTCGTCCTGCAAGGAAGCAAATTCGCTCTCGTTCTGAGGCACTGCTGCTTCAGGTGCTTATTTCTTCTTTATTTTTTCCTCAATGCTTAAAAGTCTTTTTATATTTCTGTGCTTTAGAACTTCTTTTGCTGGAAAATAACCCAAGCTTTTCTAGTTCCTTAAATCTGCATGCTTGCTGTTCTACCCACAAACATATGCGTATTATTTGAACAAATATAAAACGATGTATAAGTATATACTTGACTTATCTGTATGACGCGTTCACCTTTTCATCGTCATAAAATATGTTAAAAATAAATTTTCTTGATTTAAGTGCCCTAATGATTTTATTGCATTTCCTTATCACTTATGGCACTACCAATTGTCATGCTTATGTTGTCTGCTTAAGTTTGAATGTACTATTTTAAGGCACATTTTTCTGTCTATCAGCTCAATGCGTCTTCTACCATGCTCATGTTGGATTTTGATTTCATATGTAGGAATGGGCATCTGAGCACTGTTCAGCACCTTTCCGAGCTCCTGAGTTGTGGGACTGCCCAAGCCATGCAGATATTGATGAGAGAACTGATATTTGGTCATTGGGATGCACTTTATATGCAATAATGTAAGAATTAATACTTATACATGCACTTATACACTGTTTGCTTTCATTTTCTAAACTCTTTTTTTTCTTTTTCTTTCTGTAATTTCATTGTTGTTCATCAAGCTTCGTCATCAAACAATATAGTAAAACAAAGTGTTTGGGGAAATCTTGTGGCTGGAATCTTTTTATTGGTTTCCTTCTGGCTTAATCTAAGCAGTAGATTTTTAAGTATTTGATGTGAAAGGTCTATAATGCTAAAAACAGGGCTTCTGTATTTTCATGAAGTTGTCCAGTGGTGTTGGTATGAAGAATGATGATTGCATCCGACCTAATTGATTTAGATTTGGCCCTGGACAAGTGATTGTGCCCCAAAAATCTTCTTATTAACACGAAATAGCATAACAGCGTGCTACAAAAATGGGAGATTGTGATGTCATGTTCTTCAACAAAACGACCTTGTGAAAATTATGGTTTCGGAAAAAGTGTGAATTGAATCACAGTAGCAGTGGCAAGACAGTAGTTAAAAATAATTTTACATGTTCTACTGCATATCTAAAGTTTTGCCATGACATCTTTTACCTATGTCTCTAGATAAGAAATCAGTTGTAATACGCATGTAATCTATTCATATATGCTCTTGATTAGAACTTGATGCATTTATAATGTTAATCATTAGTGGGCAACTTAATTACATGTACTTTACTATGTTGCTCCGACTCTTTATTTTTTCTAAGAACCCATGTCCAATGCATATCCGGACATGGGTATGGGGATATGACCCTTCAAGGATTATGGGGATATGACCCTTCAAGGATTCTCCAAATACATGGAGAAACTTAGAAAAATTGAACATACCCATGTCGGATACATACCGGTATCCGACACTCACACCCAACTCCGAGTAAACATAGGTACTTTTATGTTGAGCAACTGCTGGTGAATTTGACATTACAGTAAGTATGAAACTCACAGAAAGTGTACTAATTTTATTTTATTTTTTTAATTTTATGATACTTTGATATTACTCCCTTTTTTTTTTTTTGGAGTTTCATGTTTTCCTTCTTAGAATGAACTCATTTTTTGGAGTTTCATGTGTGTTCAGGGCTTGCACTGTCTCTCTCTATACCTTGGATGTAATGTAAATGCTATCCAGAAACAAGCTAAAGCAGTTGTAGTACTTGTAATTTCATGTGGTGCTATAATTTATCTTTGAACGGATGCTTCTTGAAAATGCTTTTATCCTCTGAAGTGAACCTTTTCAGTATATGTAGTTAGGAGCTTTGTTTATCTACTTATTAATTGTCATCTGTTGTAGGTATGGGGTATCCCCATTCGAGTACGCACTCGGAGAATCTGGAGGAAGCCTGCAATTAGCCATTGTAAACGCACAGATTAAGTGGCCGGCCGGACCTAAACCGCCATATCCCGATGCTCTTCACCAGTTTGTGACTTGGATGCTTCAGCCTCAGGCTGCTGTTCGCCCTCGGATAGACGATATCATAATTCATGTTGACAAATTGATCTCAAAGTTTTCACAGTGATACCATATGGGGGTTGAGAAGGAAAGGGCTTTCAAGTTTCAGCCATTGATGTACAAGTTTGCCCATGCACATCCAGAAGTGAAAGCTTCTGTCAAAGCAATGGCAGTTCCTTATTAATGTTACATAGTTGGAGTAGCTTTGTTTGTTGTGTATTAATTCGTTTTGTCGTAACTATTTAACTTCATGGTCTGTAATTTATTGAAGTCCAGATCTCCCTCTGCATTCTAGATTAAGTTTTACAGGAAAACCTCAATAATTTGTGTTATCCATTTAGTTTATGTTTCAGGTATATCTATTTACAATAAAATTTCGATAAATGAATGTTTGATAAATTAATAATTTTGGTTAATTAATAAAATCTCGCAGTTTCAACTTGTGTCAGTGTACTAAAATAATAATCTTGTTAAATGTATAAGATAATAATTGTTTTTTATAATATTTAATATTTTTTAAATTTGAAGTGAATAACAAATATTAATATATGTTCGACATAAATATGTTTAATATTTTAAATTTTTTTCATATATTTAAAAAATTATATCTTCATATTCAAATATGTAAGACACATGTATATTTTAAACAAAATGAAAAGTTCAGATTGGGCAGCTGACTTGGTATTTTACTTTTTCCATGTCTAAATTTAATACACAATTTTTTGTTTCATTTTCCTATAAGCCTGTAAGATTCTAGGAAGGAACAAAGGTATAAGCCCCCAGAATAAACAGTGTAGGGTGGGTGGCTCACTCCAACCCCACCTAAAACATGTAGCCACAACCACAAAGATCATCGAACCATTTCTTCGAACCGCTAAAAACCATCTTGCTTTTCACTTTTTGGATTCTCCGGGCTCACACCTCTCTCTCTGTCTCTTTCTTTCTCACTTGTAGTATCACAGTTAAAGTATTTAAATAATTTCTTGTACTATAGTTTAAAGTATATTTTAATTTTTATACTATAAAAGTGAATAATTTAATTTTTATATATTTAAAATTAGTGCAAAAAAATAAAATTAGTAACAGTGTTAATGAAAAATCGTCTAAATACTGACATGAACATATAAAACTGACCTAAAAGATGATTTAAAAAAAATAATGACGTGTCAATTTTTTGTACTCAAGTGAAATTTAGAAAAATATAATTTTTTAAACTCAAATCCCTCCCTTACCCGTAAAAATATGTCATCATTTTTTTCGAAATCATCTATTCTATTCGTTTCTAAATTCCACTTGAGCAAAAAAATTTGACACATTTTCATTCTTTTTTCAAGTCATTTATTATGTCAGTTTCACATGTCCACGTCAGCATTTCATTAACACTGTTATCAATTTTACTTCTTTTCAAAAGTATATAGATTAAATTACTCACTTTTATAATAAAAAAACTAAAATACATTTTTTATTATAGTACAAAAAATATCTAGATAATTTAATCGCACTCCACCCTCCCGTGCTTCATTCCTTAATGTTGAAAGCTTTTTGTGGCTACGGATGGAGATATGTTGCAAAAAAAAAAAAAACCCCGAATACAACTCCTTCGAAAAGCTCATTTTCACTTACAATTTATATTATCCGAATTTTTTATTTTTTTAAAATATTCGTATCAAATATTTATATTCGATATATATTCGAAAAAAGATACATAATATGATCCTATAAAAATATATAAAAAAATTAAATATACTCGTATTAAACACATACCCTATATCCAACACTCATTTCTAAATCCGAATAAAATAGCTTACAAACTTCATTGTCAGAATGATAATCCAACACAAGTATAACAAGCATGAACCAACTCAAATGGGACATTATAGGATTGTCTCGAGTCCTCAAAACATAATTGTTAGATACAATTTTGTAAACCCCACGAGCCTACTGATAAAAGGTAGCTATTACAGTTGTTTTTGAAATTTTTGGACAAAACTTACAGAATAAGGATTGTGAGTGAAAGCAAGCACTTGGTCGGTAGCTTCCCTTTTTTCATTTGGCAAATATATACTGTGTTAGGTACCAGAGTGACGGAATAGTGTCTCACAACTAAAATAAGAGATGAGAAAATAGGAACTGAACACACAAAAGAAACACAGATATTTTACGTGGTTCGGCCAATATACCTACGTCCACGGGAGGAGGAGCAAAGCTTTGTATTTAATCGGAGATGGAGTACAAACCGGATACAAACCGGCTACATATTACAAGTGCTCTTTCTAGCACACACTCAACACCTCAATACACAAGCATCTAACAAGCAGCTACTGCCTCTAAACTCTCTCATCACCTCTACCGGGAGGGGCTCCCTCTGGAGCTCTCACTATGCCTCAACCGGGAGGGAGCTCATGGAGCTCACCTTTGGAGCTCTAGCTCATTTCTCCTCTGCTCCTCTCATTCCAAGCTCTCAACCTCATGCCTATTTATAGGCAAGGCTTATGGTGTGAATACACCATAGCCACCATGCCACCAGCCACCATACAAAGGCTGCCAAAAAAACGTCAACAAAGGTGGCTAAGAAAACTTGGCAAATTTGCCATCAAATGGCTGCCATAAATTTCAACAAAGGTGGCTAAGGAACTTTGTGGATTGGAGCCACAATTCTAACAATCTCCCACTTGAAGATTTGATTAAACCAATTATATCTTCACACCACTCTTTCTGTCTTGCCATTCCATGTTGCTTACGTTTCTGATAGACCATAGGAGGATCGACACCAAATAAACTTGTCAGTGTTGATTGGCTTTGTCATAACATCTGCTAGGTTGTCTTTGGTGTGAATCTTTTGCATATCCACACTTCCTTCTTCTACTACTTCTCGAACAAAGTGATACTGTATACCTATATGCTTTGTCCTGGAATGAAAGGCTGGATTCCTTGCAATGTGCAAGGCACTCTGACTGTCACAATACACAATAATCTTCTGCTGCTTGTGCCCGAGTTCTTCCATTAACCTTTGTATCCATATTGCTTCCTTGCATGCTTGGGTAGCTGCCATGTACTCAGCTTCTGTAGTAGACAAAGCTACAACAGTCTGTAACTTAGATAACCAGCTTACCGCTCCTCCTGCAAGTGTGAACACATAGCCAGTAGTGGATTTCCTTTTATTAAGATCACCTGCAAAATCTGAATCAACATAACCCCTGACAACAAGTTCTGATCCTCCAAAACATAATGCAACATCTGAGGTTCCTTTAATGTATCTAAGGATCCTCTTAACAACATTCCAATGCTCTCTACCAGGATCTGCCATAAATCGACTGACCGCTCCCACTGCTTGTGCAATGTCTGGTCTTGTACATATCATAGCATACATAAGGCTTCCCACCGCTGATGCATACGGTACTCGAGACATTTCCATCCTCTCTGCTTCATTGCTAGGACTCATACCTGAGGATAATTTACAATTGACAGGAAGTGGGGTAGATATTGGCTTACAGTCTTGCATGTTGAAGCGTCGCAAGACCTTCCTCAGATAATTCTTTTGAGAAAGCCAAATTTTCCTGTCTTTTCTGTCTCGGTGAATTTGCATCCCTAAAATCTTGTTTGCGGGTCCCAAGTCCTTCATATCGAACTCCCTAGCCAACTGTGCCTTCAAATCTTGGATTCGATCTTTGTTGGGGCCTACCACCAACATGTCATCCACATACAACAGCAAAATAATGAAATCATTATCATCAAACCTCTTGTAGTACGTACAATGGTCTGAACTCAGTCTGTTGTATTCAAGGCTAATTATGAAAGAATCAAATCTCTTGTACCAACATCTGGGCGCCTGCTTTAGACCGTACAGAGATTTGGTCAACCTGCAAACCAAGTTCTCTTTGCCTGTTTCAACAAAACCTTCTGGTTGGAGCATATAAATTTCTTCTTCAAGCTCTCCATGTAGAAAAGCCGTCTTTACATCTAGTTGTTCAAGATGTAAATCAAATGCAGCACACATAGCCAACACTACTCTGATAGTAGTAAGTCTGACAACTGGAGAAAATATCTCGTTGAAGTCAATACCTTCTTTCTGAGCATATCCTTTTACAACCAATCTAGCACGATATCGTTCTACTTGATCATTGCTATCCCGCTTGATCTTGTAGACCCATTTGTTACCAATGGCTTTTCTGCCACGTGGTAATTCCACCAGTTCCCATGTCTCGTTCTTGTGAAGAGCTTCAATTTCTTCCTGCATTGCTGTCATCCACAGAGAAGCATCTGGGCTACTAGTAGCTTCATGAAAAGTTGATGGCTCTCCATCCTCTGTTAAAAGACAGTATGCAACATTGCTCTCCGTAACATACTCCGTGTGCCAATTTGGAGGCCTTCTCTCACGAGTTGACCGTCGAACTTCTACAGCCTCGGACTCAACTGGTTCTGGTACCTCATGCTCTGGTTCTGCTTCAGAAGAATCATCTTCTTGAGAATTTCTATCCATCTGCACTGTAGCAGTTTCTTTTGAAGTGTTGTCATTTGTTTGCTCACTTTGCAGTTCATTTTCTGCAAAAACTACATCTCTGCTGACAACAACCTTGCGGGCAGTGGGATCCCACAGGCGATACCCCTTAACACCGTCAGCATAACCCAAGAATATACATTTTCTGGATTTTGGATCCAGCTTTGTTCTTTCTTGGGAGTTGTACATCACGTACACAGGACATCCAAACACATGTAGAGAAGAATAATCAGCTGGCTTTCCTTTCCACATCTCCATAGGCGTCTTCAAACCAATCGCCGTTGATGGTGATCGATTTATCACATAACAGGTGGTTTTGACTGCTTCTGCCCAGAAAGATTTGGCCAATCCCGCTGTTCTCAGCATGGCTCTTGTTCTATCTAGGAGAGTTCTGTTCATCCGCTCTGCTACACCATTCTGTTGAGGCGTATGTGCAACCGTGAATTGTCTCATAATACCCTCTTTCTTACAGAATGCTAGAAAGTTACCGTCTACATATTCTCCTCCATTGTCTGTCCTCAAGCACTTGATTCTTTTCCCAGTTTCAAGCTCTACTTGTGCTTTGAACTCCTTGAATACTGGAAACACATCTGACTTCTTCTTGATTGGGTACACCCATAATCTCCTGGAATAGTCATCAATGAATGATACAAAATACTTTGCTCCACCCAGGGATATTTCTGGTGACTCCCACACATCAGAATGGATTAAGTCCAGTATGTGTTTGCTTCTTGTAGTTACTTTAGCAAACTTCAATCTATGCTGCTTGCTTATCACACACAGTGCTCACAGAAAGGTAAATTGACCATCTTGAGCCCGGGCAGGAGATTGCGTTCTGCAAGGACTTTCAAGCCTCGCTCTGACATATGGCCTAATCTGCGATGCCACATCATCGTCGTTTCTTCTTGGCTGGCTGCTGCAACTGATGCATCTGCCTCTTGCAACGTCTCTCCCAAAAGCATGTATAGATTGCTTGTGATCTTCTCTACTTTTATCACCACAAGGTTTCCTTTCACTACTTTCAATATTCCACAAGGAGAAATTTCTCCCACTGAACTTCTCTATCTCGAATTTTGCTGCCATGGTTGTACACGAACTGAAGCGAGTTACACTATTTCACCGTGAATAGTACCGTATACGTGAACAGTATTGTACGTATGTCGTACACTAGAACAAATCCAGTATACGTTAACAATTACTGCAAAAGTATACAACCACACGTATGAATAGTAACCGTATACGTGAATAGTGACCGTATACTGGAACAGTGACCGTAGCCCGTGAATAGTGCACCAGGTAGGTTCCCAGGAAAGAGAGGTGGGTCACTGATAGACACACTTAAATACCAAGTCTTTCCTAGCCAGAACTTCCCTAGACACTTTCACACTACCACACTTTATTTCCAGCAACAAGAATAATTCTTTTCTGATGTGGAAGATCAGACAATACTGCAACCACAGAGCATACTAAGAACCAACACTTTCACTGCAGCGGAATAAGGACCACGAACCAATGGCTCTGATACCACTGTTAGGTACCAGAGTGACGGAATAGTGTCTCACAACTAAAATAAGAGATGAGAAAATAGGAACTGAACACACAAAAGAAACACATATATTTTACGTGGTTCGGCCAATATACCTACGTCCACGGGAGGAGGAGCAAAGCTTTGTATTTAATCGGAGATGGAGTACAAACCGGATACAAACCGGCTACATATTACAAGTGCTCTTTCTAGCACACACTCAACACCTCAATACACAAGCATCTAACAAGCAGCTACTGCCTCTAAACTCTCTCATCACCTCTACCGGGAGGGGCTCCCTCTGGAGCTCTCACTATGCCTCAATCGGGAGGGAGCTCAAGGAGCTCACCTTTGGAGCTCTAGCTCATTTCTCCTCTGCTCCTCTCATTCCAAGCTCTCAACCTCATGCCTATTTATAGGCAAGGCTTATGGTGTGAATACACCATAGCCACCATGCCACCAGCCACCATACAAAGGCTGCCAAAAAAACGTCAACAAAGGTGGCTAAGAAAACTTGGCAAATTTGCCATCAAATGGCTGCCATAAATTTCAACAAAGGTGGCTAAGGAACTTTGTGGATTGGAGCCACAATTCTAACATACTGTTCATTGGTTCTTTTCTTTTGAGTATAGGAAGTAGGCAGCTTCTCTTTTCATAATTTTTTAGTTGCAGCCATGGAGTTGTGCCCGCATGACATCTTAATAATAAAAAACAAGCATCTACACTAAGCTTTTATGAATTTTTTATTCTTTGCAAATGCTGTAATTTGTTAAGAAAATTTATGGGTGTTGGAAAATAACTTGAGAGTAACAAGAACATAGTAGAATGTGAATCTTTGGCTTTGATATCAAGTGGAACTTTTGTGGCTGAGTGGAAACTTGTGGCTAAAATCCATGGAAAGTTCATTGTAAAGGTTGTTTTTCATTAACAAATCGTTTTGATGCCAAAACACACTGTTTTAAGTTATTTGAATCTTGATTAAACTTCAACTTTATCTTTGATTAAATATTGATTTTAATTCCTTTATGTAGAAGACTTTGATAGATTATAAATACTTCACACTAGTAGAAACACACACTCCTTAAGATTTTTCCTCCTCCCAAAAAGTACAATTTTTTTTTCAGTCTCAGGATATTTCACAAGTAAACATGGTGAACTCAACATGAAACAAGTATATATGTCGAAGGTGGGCTCTGGTGGAGATGGTTACCCTAGCAACTGGGCTCATACTTGTGATACATGTCAGGCAGCAGCTTGCACACTCTACTGCCACAATGACTCAGCTTACCTCTGCAATGACTGCGATAAGCTCATCCATGGTGCCGATCCTATGGCCTTGTCACACCAGCGTGTGTGGATTTGCGCTGCCTGCGAGAATGCTCCAGCAGCTGTAACCTGCAGTGCTGATGCAGCATCACTTTGCATCAATTGTGATGTTCAAATACACTCAGTTAATCCTCTGGCCCGTCGACATATTAGGGTCCCTATTCCTCCACTCTCTGGTCTAGCATGTTCATCCTCAAGTACTAACCAGGATGAAAATGATATTGCAGCCCTTATAGTACTGAATGAGGAAATCGATGAAGATGAAACAGATTCTTGGTTATTGCTTGAGCCTGATAACACTGACAACCAGACCATGAGTGGATTTACCTATGGTGAGAAACTTGATGAGTACATGTGTACTGAGCATCAGGGCCAAGAACAGTGCAGTGATCAGCAGCAAATTATCTGTTTAAATTATCCAGAAGATAGTGGAAGTGATAGTGTTGTTCCAGTTCAAACTTTTGAATCAGAGAAGCAATCACAGCAAGAAGAGAAACAAGTGCAGCAGCAAAAACACCAGCAGTTACAGAATATTTACTTAAATGCAGAAAATAGGGGATTAAAAGCCCCATTCACGAATACCCCTTCAAGTAGTCTGAGAGTAAGATCCTACACATTCTAAATTAACTTGTCCTCAAGTAATCTCTTCTCTTGTTAAGAATTTAAGTTTACATACATGTGTTTCTGACAGCAGCTTATGATTTCTCTCTTCATAAATTGTGAAAAGCCACTAAGTTGTTTGACTCTAATTTCTAGGATTTCATCCCTCTCCCTCTATAGATGTGCCTGCACTCTTGAACATATGCAACTATGTACATATATTTTCTTTGTTTCTTTGAAATGATTTTAGCTTGAACCACAGTTCATTTATTGTTCTTGTTGTTTTAACTGTTATTGTTGGGTGAAATATGCTCGGGGAGCTCAGCTGCTTCACAGTTCACACTGTTCAAGGGATTTTCCAATGTAAGTCCATTCCGAAGCTCTCCTGAACATCACAAATTGGCCTTTTCTGAAGTTCTCAGAATGCAAGATCGGCATCAGAATTCAGGATCATAATAGCTTCTGACTGCTTTTGTCAGAATTTACTGCTATCAGCAACTTGACTATAGCACAATTTTTCAGCTCTTCCCCCCCTCGCCTTATATTTTCCCAATTATTGATCAATGAAACTCTAGAAACACTTAATCTTGTTGATTACAAGGTTTTTAAGCTATTATTCTCCCCTATAATTTGCTGGCAACTTTTTTTTTCTTCATAATTTCTTAAGTTTCTTCTCTAATTTTACACTTAGGTCCCCATGCTGCTCATTACTGCTGCTGGCATTTTACCAAACGCAACAAGAAACATCCCAAATCCATACACTAGATTTCCAACAGGGACAACTGAGTTCTTTCCAGATCCCTTGCTTCTGATGCCATTGCAATTTACACCAATGAACAGGGAAGAAAAGGTCCTACGATACAGAGAGAAGAGGAAGGCGAGAAAGTTTGTGAAGAAAATAAGATATGCCTCCAGGAAAGCCTACGCAGAGACTCGACCTCGAGTCAAGGGCAGATTTGCAAGGAAACACAAATATGGAAATTGAGGAAGACTATGGCTATGGTATTGTTCCATCATTATGAAGTACAATAAGAGGCTGAACAATGAGTTATTATGTTTAGTGTTAGTTCCTTTATTGCTGTAGTGCCTTATAGTCTTAATTTCCATGTAGTTCAGTGAATGAGAGAACAATATTTGTGTGTTTTCTGTAACTTTTTTTTTCTCTACACATCAATCCATATTCATTTAAATGGTTTGGTTTATTCTTCTTGCATTATTCTTTTTTACAAAGGTCGTCGGAATCTAGATATAGAAGAAGGAGGTAATAGATGTTAGAGTTCGAATCTCATACTAGCTAGATACCATCTTTTAAGGGTGATCGCATAAATCAACTGAACTAACCTTGGTTCAAACCAATTGACAATAGATGGAGAAGCTCAACCTAAATATAAAATCACACCAAGACTTAACAGATGTACCTTCTTACATTCATTTTGAAGTTGTAATACAATCATTCTTTCTCTATCTGTTCCTAGGGGTGTTCATTCGGTTAATTCGGTTAATAACCAAACCGAATTATCATTAATCGAATTAACCGAATTTTTTTTTCATTAACCATTAATCGAACCGAAATGTTAAAACTGTTAATTAACCGAACCGAAATTATTTCGGTTAATTCGGTCGGTTTTCGAATTAACAGAAATACTTATCTAATTTATTTTGCAACCTATTTTAATACATGATTTTATATCCAAATAATCTATCCAACCAACCAACCAAAATCCAAAAACAAAGCATAATAAAACCATTATAAAATCCAAACATCAAACATACTAAACAACTAAACATACTAAATAACTAAACATACATGATTTACTATAGTTCGGTTAATTCGTGTAATTCGATTATTTTCGCTTAACCGAACCGAATTAACCGATAACCGAAATATTTCAAAAGCATTAACCGTTAACCGAACCGAACTTTGTTCGGTTAACCGATTAACCGAACCGAAAAAAATTTCGATCGGTTAATTCGATTAAACCCGAATAATGAACACCCCTATCTGTTCCAATTGTTTCTTCACAACTGGAAGGTTTTCTTTATTGGTATGTACAGGTTCCATATATAGTTCACTTTACAGATAGTTGAACATCTATTACAACAATTAAGTTTTAAAAGAATATGCTGTAGCAGGCTAGCAGCCCCTTTTATGAATCAAACAAAGAACATATGAAAAAGATGTTTAAGAGATAGTTATGTAGTTAATTGTCATCAAAATATCGCCTGTTTGTGGCATTAGTTTCAAGAAAATTTTAGAGAATCTAGTTTTGATCTTTAAGAAAAGGTGGGTGCACTTTTTACCTTTCTGATGGAAAAGTTGTGTATGAAAGTGGAAGAAAATTGATAGAAAGTAATGCATCCAATGAATATATACAGGATGAAATGTTTAGGATAAGTAAAAAGCAATGGAATAATCATAATCATACCTTAGATATTACTGAAAAGTTCCATATTTCTTATTCATATCAAAAGGTAGAAAAGTGGTATTTATAATACTCAGATTCGGACACGAGTGTTAGATCTGGATATGTGTCTAATATAAATATATTCACATATTTTTAAGTTTTACATATATTTGAAGAATCAGATCTCCATTTTCATATCCGTCAAATATGTGTCGGATACGACACGAATATATATTTCAAAAAAAATGAAGAGTCGGAGCAATATAAAATGAGATGGTAAAGGAGATCAAGTGGGTCAGGTTTGATCCTAGTCTGAGGAACTTTTTAAAGAACAGACAAATGACCTTTTCACTTTTCTGGTAGGAAAGATATTCACAAAATAAAAAAAAGCTCCCAGCAGATGGAAACAAGTGGGAAACAAAGGCTGTAGTGAAGGCAATGGCAAGTATGAGTCTGAAAGTTATCAAATACCTTCTTATCCAACATGAAAATTACAGTCTTTTTTTGGGCCAAGATTCATGGCTTCATCAAAGTAGCTAGATTATCAGTTTATGCCCTGCATTGGCTAGCCCTGGTCCTTTTAACTCCACTACAAAAGCAATCAACCCCAGATTCTTGGTTGATTTTTATTAGTATAACAATTCAAACCACCAAAGTAGTCGAATGAAGAATTGGTTGATACAGTCATTCTTAAAAAGTGACATTTAGTAAATTTGAGATTTGAATTTCAATATCTGCAACTTCTTTCTCTATTCCTAGATTGCGGTTTTCTTTATTAAAAAAAAAAAAACACACTAGCCACTTCTGTTGGTTTCATTCCTTTTTCTTTCTTCAAACAAAAATTAATTTCTCATTTTTTATTTTGATTTCAACAGCTCATTTGATAATTGTTACTACCAAGCTGAATAACTACTCGAAGTCCTTGGAAATTTGTCAATTTTCTCATGTACATTAAACCAGTTTCTTTTTGCTATTGACTGGGCTGGGCTGGGCTGGGCTGAGCTGGGTCTCTTTATCAGTGTAGTTGATACCATATCAGTATTGTTATAGTCAATATCAGTTTGTACGTATTGATTTTAAGGTAAAAAAAAATGACATTAATATCGTATTGATTAGGTTTTTGTACCAATCGTACTGACCTGTACAGTTCAGTATCGGTCCGTACTAATTGGTACAAGATTTTGATTTTTTTTTCACTTATTTGATTTTTTATACCAGTTTTTAATTTTTTTTATCTTGATCATTTTTATTTTTTTCATAATTACATTTTTTTAAAAATATGTTCACTAAATTAAACTATTGAACCTAATTAATAATAATTAATTATATTTTTAAAATATTTTTATGTTTATTTTATTTATTTGATGTTTATAAATTTTAGATATTAAATATTTATATTCCAATATAAATATATATATATATGTATATAATAAAAATATATTTGCACGTGTATATAATATATAATTTATTTAAAAATAGACTATATATATATATATATGAAAAAATATTTAAAAAAATCGATGAACCTGAAATATATTGATATTGATACCTATCAATACAAAATGACAAAATGATACGTACACCGACTACTTTGCTCTTTATTCCACTGACAAAAGCACTCAAAGCTTAGATTCTTCCATGGCTGTGATTAATGGTATACAATGGAACTCACCAAGATAGCCAGATGAAAAATACCTATATTCTCTACAAAGGTAAAAGGTATACTTTACACTGTTTGGTAGGGAAAAAAAGGAAAGAAGGAAAGGGAGTGAAAGGAAAAATTACTTTCTTTTCTTCATTTTCTTTGTTTGGTAGCAGAGAAATAAGAGGAGAAAATGAAAATAGATGGATTCGAAATTCAATCATTCTAAATGTTGGAGAAAACACTCGTTCCACTCAAATTAACAATTTCATTTACAACGTTACCTCTAACCTCTTTCTTTCTTCCTATTTTCCATCCGTCATACCAAATACAATGAAAGAAAAATAACTTTCCTTCTTTTGCTTCCTTTTTCCTTTCCTCACCTATTTCTCTTCCTACAATTTTCCTTACTATCATTTTCCTTTCTACCAAACATAGTATATATATATATATATATATATATATATTCTCCATCGAGAATCTCTGACCTCATATCTTTCTCTCTCTTCTTTCTTTTTTCTGGGAACTGCTTTTTCCCCTCTTTTTTCCTTTAATAAGGAAAGGGATTTCAATAGCAGAAGAAGAAAGAAAGGGGTAGAGAACGCAAAGCAAGTGAGAAGAAATATATACATATACATATATATATATATATATATATATATATATATATATGAAGAGAGATCCACTTATACTAGTTCCATAATTTTTTATATGATTTATATTTTAATAAACTGACGACCGCTAGATTTAACAATATAATTGTATTAATCATGCACGTAAAGTTTTGAATCGATTTGATATCTCTATTATATCGATCAAGAATGTTATCTTTTTAAATATATATTTAACGGTTGAAAGTTTTTTACATCGAATAAATAATTAAACATTTTTAATTTACTCGAAGCTTGACGTGCATGATCTACGTGAATAGAACACGAAATAAGACAGTCGGATTAAACAAATATAAATCGTATAAAAAGTTATGAAAATGTGTAAAACTAATTTAATTTTATACTAATGTAAGTGGATCCCTCCTCTCTATATATATATATATAAAGGCAAGGCAAGGCAGAGTCCAGTGTATTTTCTCAGCCTAAGAAGTATGTACAAACAACATCAACCTTCAACACTGAAAATTGTATTCAATTTACAACTAGAAATGGAGTGAAGATAAATATGAGCATGCCTTTTGTCAGGGTCCATCTATCCAACAATGGGTAGAAAATACTATTAATCTCATCCAACAATGGGAAGAAAATACATAAGGTTGAAAGAAAATTACTTTTTTACAAAGTGTTGAAAACAATGATTTCCTAAATACCTTGGCAAACAATTATATATGGTGTTCCGAAATCTTTTCTTATTCAATCCTCATGTTCATCTTCACCTTCAGAATCTGTAAAACACCAGGACATTCAGACTTAGCATTACAAGATAATGTAATAAATGCCCTTGTCCTAATGCATATACTTTAACAAACTTGACTTAGAATAAAACTAAAATGAACTGCTTACATGGTGTTATAATATCAACAGAATAATTATCCCTGTTGTCAAATCTCATGCCATCTAAGACAAAATTTTATCTGTTCTTGGGTGAATTCCAACTTTATCAAGTTTGAACATATAAACACCTACAATTTTCCAATGACAATAACACTAACCATTTCAGTTCATTTATTTAGCTCTCATACCCACAAAGAGGTTAAGACTTTAAAGATCATCGACCCAACCTTTTCGAGTTTTCCCTAATGCTTCAAAAAAGATTGAAACATGTTTACTCCCTCAGGTTTTAAAAGCATAATTATATCTGCAAATGAGCAACTGCCATGCATAGGAATAAATGTGTACAATAGGGTATCCAGTTATATGTTCAGTAAGAAAGAGTTATCCGAAAAAGTACTTAGCTATATACTCTCTACATAAATTATTCTCTTGCAAGCTCCAAATTAATAATTCACTTGCTAGTCTTGATATCAGATATCCCTTTCCCCTAATGATGGTAGAGAAAGAGAAAGTTGTGCATTCTCATTAATCTTAGAATTATCCTATTAATGCTTAAACTTTTCTTTTCTTTTCTTTTCTTTTCTTTCCTTTTCTTCTTTCTTCCCTTACATTTGTGTTCCTACATGAGCCTAGCTGCAATTTAAAAGCATTTCTAGACGGCTCATACCTGATCGAACATCATCAACCTGTCCTCCAGATTTGATTTGTCTCATAATCACTCTTATCATCAAGATCCACCAATAAATATGAACAATAAGCAAGCAGAACAGAAGAGTGTTAAACAAATAGTAGTATATAGATCCATCCACCATGTGCTTCTCCTTGTCCACTGTCAAAAGAACTTCATAGCTGTGAAAAGTAAATTAAATAAAAAAATAAAAAAATTGCAGGGGTTAGAATATTAAAAGAAAGAAAGCAATTTGTATAGTCTCCTACTATAGAAAGCAAAAAATTATAGGTAAAGAGGATGAAGTAAGGAGTTGGCCAATGACAGCGAAAGACCTCTGTTATCAGCACATCAAGCAAAGTTGCAGCAAAACAGACAGTTAACAATGAAAATAATTAAAGACAAAGTGTAGATCAGATAAATAAGAAAACAGAAAATGATTTAGTTCAAAGCTTCTAAAACTTGGGTACTCAACTGCAAAATCAAGCATAGAGGAAAGTAAAACTTGAAGATTAATTAAAAATTAGAAACAACATACCAATGATTACTTAAGTATTTAATATTATGCAAAAGGGAAATAGCTATATCTAAAAACTGGGATTACTGGGAAATTCCCAACAGCTGTTATTCCCATAATAGCCAAACATAATGCAAAAAGGCGCATAAAAGACCTTTAAGGAACTTTGCATTATTCTACCATACTTCTATAGATTTTGTTGAATCTGTTCACTAGCATTAAAAAAACATAAAAGAAGAGTAGCTGCAACTCTGGATATATGATGGGGCTATGTTCTAATGCAATGATATATGGACATCTGCTAACCAATGGTTTCTACATCTGGTTCTATTCATCAGTTTATATATTCTTCAAAGTTTCATTGCCTTGGCAGTTTCATCTACTCTGTGGCATCGAATTATACTTTCTAGACCAATAATTCTCCTCAGTTAATGCTTATACATTTATATCATAAAATATATGTAGCACGAGTAATTCATTCATTCTTGTTCTGTAGGATGTTATTTAAAAAAAGCACCTACTATAGAGAAATACCCAAAAATATTAAAAAGTTCCGGTTAAGCTGAGACAAAGGCTCACCTTGTACTCCAAATTATCCAGAACGGAAATAATATCACGCGAAGAATGGTCCAAGAGAGGGCAAAAAGAACAAATGCGAAACTAGCAAGCCATTCCAAGCCACTATATTTTGACATCTTTGCAGTTTCTAGGAACACATCACTCCCTTCATGAAGGGCTAAAGCAACTGAACCTACACGAGCAAACCTGCAGGACAGAACGAAAATTGTTAAGAAACAAAAGGACAGAGTATTTACTTATACAAAACTTTGATTAATCCTCAGAAAGCTAGAAAAGAAATGGTAACAGACAGCACAAACGTCATAGGGTTTTAAGCATAAAAAGATACATATATATACACACACACACACTCCTTGTTAAGCAGTCAGAAGTAAACTCAACTCTTCACAGAAAAAGTAGAAAATAGAAACTGCGCTGCATTTGTACACTGCATGAAATACCTGAATATGTAAGATAGAACAATGAGAATGATAGTTGCAATGTGGTGAACCATGGACACCAAAAAGTCTGAACGCCTTGTCTCCCAAAAAATCAATGCAAATAGGGAGTACGTATAGAATCCACCAGCATACGTGTAATATCCTTTTAACTTCAATCTGAGTATCAAAAACAAGCAAATCATCTACCATGGAAACCTGACATGTCTTAAACATGACTAAGAATACGAGAATGCAGATAAGTGTACGATCAAATATCAAAAGTTAATACTACATGACTTTGTAGAAAATGATTTATACATGAGTCAGGAGCTTACTTAATTTTTAGATCAGGCCAAAACTGTTCTCCAGGCCCTTCCCAAAAGTACTTGGTATTGGTAAACCAAGGCTCACCATAGGAAACATATATAGATAAAAGTTCTGATGAAAAAAAGTAGACACACTTCCATGCTGACTCTTTGAATTTATTGAGTTTCTTCCTGTTATCATGCCTTTGAACATCCTGCAAGGTGTGGGCTTTGCCAAGGACCAGTCTCCTAGCTAGATTCTGCAACAAATATTAACAGCTACTTCACATCAACCAAACTTCAGAAAAAAGGTAGCAAGAGATGAGATGTGGAAGCATAATTCATGAATGCAGGTTTCAATCAACACTATGAATGTACTTTTACCAAGAACCAGTAATATCTTGTTACTATTTCATGATATTGTTAAAATTGTTCAAACATCAGCAATATAAAGGATGAAGAAGTTATTGATTACGGAAAAAAGGTCCTAGATGCTTGTTGTAGGGCCTAGATGCTTTTAAATAACTGCAAGCATAAAGGCTACTGGAAACAAACTCCATTGATACTTCAAAACAAGACACGAAAATTCTACACCATGTTTCCTCTTTTATTTTTAACCATCAGCATCCTGCCCTAGAAGGTTGAGCATTTCAGCACAATGTTAATGATCATATGAAAAAACATAAATATTTGTTCTGAATCTTCTGATATTCAAATTTTCATGTTAGCCTTCCACCAACAATGCTTGTGACTTAAAAACCTAAAAGGCTAACTCTTAAGTGGCTTGGTGGGTCGACAGTCATCAGTGGTGTTTGTTATGGAGTGTGAGATTCATGCCCATTAATTTTGGCCAACCAACTTGTTACCATTATATCCTCAGTGATACTAGGATTTGACTATAACTTAATATCATAAGGGAGCAGTTATGGCCTATTTGGTGGATTGAAAAGGAAGATCTAGAGCCATCCAAGTATGAATTCTGTGATGAATACGAGTTACTATAGTCAAGCGTAGAGAGAGTGGCATTGACCATGACCTTATCCTGTGGATCATAAATCAGTATGTTTACAAAATAATTTTCTAACAGTTTCATCTGATTTCCACATAAAACTTGTTCCTTGATCAGAAATCAAACAATCTTCAAAATTGTCCTCAATGTTAAAACTTAAAAGTATAGTGAAACTTCACTACAGAATAAAGATCTGGAGATACGTGATGGTAGGAAAGCCTGTGTGAAGTTACTTTAGTATTCTTTGATAGATGATAAATACAACTAAAAATACCCGAAGGATTAAAACCTTAACATTGGCAGTCATGAGACATGGTAGGTTGTCTGTAGTCTATGAGATCAAAGAGTACCCATACCAAACATTAAGAAAGCATTTCACTGTTATAAAAGGAGATACCTTGTAGTCATACTTTAGAATTTGTCACAACGTCCAACTTAAAAAGCTTGATCTCACCGAATTAAGACAAATGGGAGAATTAGTCTCACATAAGATGGCAAGTTATTACGAAAAAATATCGAAGACTAGTTTTATATCCTTTTAATCCTAAAATTGCTTAGTGACAAAGTGTTTAAATCCCTTCATAAGGAATCGATGAAATATTACGCAAAAATTAAACCAATTCTAAAATATGAGTCAACAATGATCAAAAGAATTGAAACAAAATAATCAAAGATTGTCACCCCAACCAAGTCCATCAAGACTAGAAAAAATATATATTAAGTAGAGAAATGTGCTGAATTGTGATTTTTAATAAGTCAAAAAACCAATTTGATTGTGAAAGTTTTGGAAACTCATTAATCTCTACTGTTGATGAACTACTATGAAAGAAAAAAAGAAGAAAAAACCCAAAAAAAAATATAAAAAAGTTGTTGCTGTGATTACATTGAATAACAACATAATGCACTTCATGGAAAACTGGATTCAAATCCAATTACCCAGCAGTTATATTATAGAAGTGAGCATTTCCAATTCCAAGATGAGTTATTGAATCATGTTAACCACTCTTCTCTAAACAGGGTTCTTCTTAGAAATCAAACATATAGTATTAAAATTTTAAAACTACAATCAGTTGGCACAAAAGGGAGCCCTAAGACCATAATTCATTCAACAAAAAAACCCAATAGCACAGTCAAAATAAAAAGTCAACTAGGAACAATAGTGTTGAACTCAAGTTCTTTTCTTCCTTGGACAGCAAATTCAACCATAACAGAAACAAACAAAAAAAAGACAACGATGACAATTAAAGAAAACAGAAAAAAAAATGATAGTTATATACCTCAAAGACAAATTTGTCTAGGAAAAGCCTGACAGCAGGGAAGAAAAGAGCAAAGAAAGGAAGGAACAAGAAATCATTGAGTTCTGGGTAAGACTCTGACTCCCAGTTGATTGAGTTAAGCAATCCCAGTAGACCCATTTGTTTGTTTTGAAGGAATTTGAAGTATATTGAGAGTTAGAGAGAAAGAAAATGAAAAAGATTTTGTAATGGTGAATTGAGGTGTAGTTGGGATTTGAGAGAGACAGCCATGTTTTCTTCTAACTGTTATGAAATTGATACCTTGTTTTTTTTACTTGTAAAAAAAAAAATAAAAAATGCTTAAGCAAATAGAATTCGACTCTGGCAGGCTGGAAAATGGAGACGATAAATATTAATCCTTTTATTATTATCTAAATATTTTAAGAAAATTTTGACTTTATGTATTTAATATTTTATTTTATTGATATTCAAATTGATAGGCAAAAAAAAATCTATCGGAATTGGTACTTCGATACATGTTTCGACATTCAAATAAGTCATAACTCAATAAATCGAGAAAGACAATATAAAAATGAAGAGAAAGTGTAAAGAATATATATTATCTTCTTTTGCTTTTATAGAGGCTCACCTTTTATATATATATATATATATATATATATATATATATATATATATATATATATATATATATGGATCTAAGGCTCTAAGTAGTGTCATTACCAAAATATTCTTAAAATTTTTATGGATATAACATATTTGAAATTTTATAATGCTGTATATTTTTTATCTTCAAAAAATAAAAAATCAATTTGAAATATAAAAATAAAAGTATTAAGTAGATTTATTTATAGGTTAGTTGTTTCTAGGAAATATATTAACAAAGATTATTTTTGTCTAAGTCCAATCCTATTTAAATTCGTCTAAATTTATACATAAAGATCGAGTTTTTTTTTATAAAAGAACTAGATTTTTCTTATAAGAAAAAGAGTAAAAAAAAAAAAATCATCCCTATCAAATGAGAATTGATTCTTTTCAAAAATTATTAATTCTTTTAAAAAATTATATTAATAACACTAAAACGGATCAAAATATCATATTCAAAACTCAATTAATTTTTTAATGAGTTTCATTTTTACCTAAATTCATTTTTTTTAAACCCTGTTTAATGAATAACTTAATTCTTAAATAGGTTTAATATTAAAAATTTAAAAATAAAAAAGATGAATAAAAATTGGATGTGAAAAGTAATAGCTTGCGTGTCATTATGGTATCCCTAATTTAGTTTGACAACGAAAATGAATCAGTCAAATTTAGATTAACCGATCGAAAAAACTTATCCCATATTATATATAAGGTTTTTGCAAATGATCTTATCACTTCCTAAGTAAAAAACTTACTTGCCAATGATGTAAAGTGTAAACTCAAATTTAATATTCACTAATCCCGCTTTCCTCGGGATATGTTTAATTTTTTATAAAATTTTTAATTAATTAATAATAAAAATTAATTTTAATTTATATTTTATTAAAAATTTATTTATTTAAATATTTTAATTTTAAATTGTATATAATTATATTTTTTTAATCATGAAAATAGATTTATGATAATTTTTTATTTATAAATTACATAATACAAAGATATTTTCAAATTTTATTTATATGTATTTTTGAAAAATATTTAGACCTTATTGTTTATTGTATATTTTTATTTATAGTAGATAAAAAATAAGAAAATAAAATTATGGATTGTATTTTATTCTCTCGTATAATTGATTTTCTCACATAGATTAGCAGCAAATTTATTTTTTTCTTCTTTTTTTTTTATAACTTTTTTCCTGAGCTAATTGAGTACGAATCCTAAATCAACCCACAAGTCAACAGGCAAATTAATCTTTTAAAATTAAATTAAAATAATTAATAAAATAATTTTTTTAAACTTTTTCTAGGGTAAGGTACTGATTCTAAATCGAACCACGAGTCAACGTGCGAACTAATCCTTTTAAATAAATCATTTAAAATTAAAGTTATTAATAATTTTCTTTTTTAATTTTTTTTTCAGAGCAGGTTAGGTATGGATCCTAAACCGACTCGCGAGTCAACGTATAGAGTAACCCCTTTAAAAATCATATTTTTTCTTGAGCGGGTTAGGTACGGATCTTAAATTCACTCGCGAGTGAACGTGTGGCCCAACCCTTTAAATACATTATTTTAAAAATAAAATAAAAGTAATTAATATAATAAATTTTTTATTTTAACTTTTTTTTTCTTTAGTAGGTCGGTACGGATCCTAAATAGACAAGCGAGTCAACGTGTAGACCAACCTTTTAGATACATCATTTAAAAATAAAATAAAAATAATTATAACTAAAAATAACTAAAAATAAATTAATAAAAATAAATTTCTTTTTAAATTTTTTTTCTCGAGTGGTTGAATACGAATCCTAAATCGATTTGCGAGTCAACGTACTAACCAACCCTTTTAAATACATCATTTAAAATAAAATAAAATAATTAATTAATAAAATAGATATTTTAAACTTTTTTACCTTGCGGGTCGGATTTGGGTCCTAAACTGATCTGCGAGTCAACATACGAACCAACCCATTTAAATACGTCATTTAAAATAAAAATAAATAATAAAATAATTTTTTTTTTTAACTTTTTACATAGCCAATCGGGTAAGGATCCTAAATCACCCGTGAGTCAACGTGCATACTAATCTTTTTAAATATATTATTTATAAATAAAATAAAAAACTAATTAACAAAATAAATTTTTATTTTCAACATTTTTTTTTGCTGGTCAGATATGGATCCTAAATCAATCTGCGAATTAATGTGCGGACCAACCCTTTCAAATACATCATTTAAAAATAAAGTAAAAAAATAATTAATAAAATAAATTTATTTTTTTAACTTTTTTCCATGTAGATGGGATACGGATCCTAAATCGATCAGTGAATCAACGCAAAGATCAACCCTTTTAAATATGTCATTTAAAAATAAAGTAAAATAATTAATTAGTAATTTTTTTTTTTTACTTTTTTTTCGTGTGAATTGGATACGGATCTTAAATCGATTCAGAATCAACGCGTTGATCAACCCCTTTAAATACATCATTTAAAAATAAAATAAAAAGCTTAAAACTTAAAACTAAAACTAAAAATAATAATAATAATAATAAATTTCTTTTTAAATTTTTTTCCGAACGGGCCAAGTATAGATCGTAAATCCACCTGTGAGTTATTATGTAGACTAACCCTTACAAATACATAATTTAAAATTAAAATTAAAATTAAATAAACTTAAAACTAAAATTAAAAAAAAAATTGATGTTTTTTATGTTTTAAAGGACAAAATTATCCTTAGGTTGCGTTTGAGAATTTGAATTTCAAAAATAGTATAATTATGTAGTAAAACACATATAAATGTAACATTTATGATTATTTTTCAAATTCAAGAATTTGTTGGATGTCTATGTAGTTGTGAATTTGAAATACCTATACATATTTGTGAATTGAAATTTATATTTTTATACTTTTCAAATATACAATCATGTTGAATTTTAACTAATATATATATTTCATTATCACAATTTATATAACAAATGAAATTCAAATTCAAATCCAAATTCTCAAATTCATATTTTCATATTTTCAAATATAGCATTAAAGTATTTCAAAATAGATTCTTGAATAATTAGGATTCAAAAATAAATAATAATAAATTACTTTTTTACTCTCACTACCGAACAAAACAAAACAAAATCTTTTTAAAAAATATCAATTGAATTCCTCAAACTCAGTTTTAAATAATAAGAGATTAGTCAAGCAAATGAAAGAAATTGAATTGATTCCCAAACTCTATCAATTTACTCCATACCCGCTACATCAATGAAGGTATAGTTTTAGCGAGTTTACTAAGATATTGTGTCACATGATTATTATCTTTTTTTTTCTTCATAAAATCGGTTTTATTGAGTATGTAATATTCACGATTATATCTATTTTTTTTTTTTTATAAGCGTTTGGTTTAACATTCTCTTAAAAAAAGAAATTTTTGCATATTTTTATTGGGAAGAGTTTTACTCTTTTATAGTGAACTTAAAATAAATTTTATTATATATAAATATGATAAAATTACATATAAACATGATAAATTACATATATATGATAAATTACATATAAACATAACAAATTATATATAAATATGACAAATTACATATAAATATGACATATTTATTATATTTATATATAATTTTTAAATAATATAATTTTTTTTATATATATAATTTTTATTTTATATATAAATATGATATAAATTATATATATAATAAAACTTACGAAAAATTTATGATAAAAAACTTTCTTTAAAAAAAACATTTTAGTGGATGCTCGAAATCGAGTAACTAAAAATTAACTCCGATACCATTTATTAGTGTGACTATTATATCATTTCAACACGTGCAAAGCTTACCTTACACGTCCTTTCTTCTAGAAAAGGAAAGGAATTAAAAGATAGTTCCAAGATTAAGGGCCAAAATCTTTCGTAATCTTTCTCCACAGTAAATGAATTAAGGTAGATTTGAAAATTTTAAATACGATACGAAAATATGACACGCATATAATATATTTTAATTGTGTATGAGTTTTATATAATCGTAATTCGTGTCATAATCGTGTTGACACGTTTATGACACGCTAACTTCGTGTCATAAACGTGTTAAACACGCATAACACGTCTAAGACACAGTTAAGATCCGATTAATTAATTGTATCATAGACGTGTAAACGTATCGACACGTATCCGTTAACACGTTTAATACACGATAATTTAACGTGTCATAAACGTGTATACACTTTTAAATTAACATGAAACACATTTAATTTTCAATATAAATATATAACATATATAAACTATAAACATTATTTTAAACTTTTAATTATAATACCTATTTAATATATAGTTAAATAAAAATTATTTTAAACATTTAATTTAATATAGTTCTACTCAATTAGTTAGTAGTAGTAATATGATTGGTAAGGTAAAAGATAAGTAGAGCAAACTTAATTTCTCTATATATATATATATATATATAAAATATTCAATCCCAATATCTTTATAATAAAAAAGTTAATCTAATAGTATAAATATTATTATAAGAATAATATATCATGATCTTATAAATTAATTAAATTATAATTAAAAAAAAATTACTTAAAAAAAAAAATTTGTGACTTGAATTAATTAAAGTATGGCTCAATCTTATTAATTAATAGTAATATCTGTATCATATTTTAAATCTCATACTAAATTATTAATTAAAGTTTTGATTTTTAAAATTTTTAATTTATTATTTGCTTGTATAATAAAAGTTAGTAGTACTATTATTATTAAGATGATTGTAACTAATTATTATTAGTAATAACTAGTAAATTAGTAAGTAGAAAATAGGAAGTACTAATTAATAAGCCACTACAATCATCTTAACAATAATAGTAATATTACTAACTTTTATATAAAAAATTAAAATTTTTTTTTTTAAAGAAAGCAAAACTTAATTAATATGAGATATTAAAACTAATTAATACTTAGTACTTTTAATTATGATACTTATTTAATATATGTGATATTCGTGTTATTCGGGTTATTCATGTTATTCGTGTTATAATCGTGTTATTCGTATCATAATCATATTATTCGTGTTATTCGTATCGTAATCGTGTAGTGTCGTGTCGTGTCAATTTTTAACAGATTACTTTTAAAAGTGTTAATCGTGTCGTGTCGCGTGTAACACGTATAATAACCGTGTCATATTCATGTTTTTAGGATTAGACAAGTTTATTTAATCGTGTCGTGTTCGTGTTCAGTTAAACATGTCATGTCACAAAACACGACATGAATTGCAGGTCTAGATTCAGGAAGACAAATAGTGCTGTAGAAGTAGAATCCAGAACAGAGGAAAAGATAACAGATAGACCAAAAGGATTTGTGTTGGTAATGGTCAATTAAAAAAAAAAAAAATCTCATCCATGGCATCCAGCCATTTCGTTTCCAAGCAACTTGGTTCAATATTCTTTGAATCTGAATTGCAGATATGAATTTGCAAATATTATTCTGCTGATCTAAAGATTCTACACCGTTGGGGGAAAAAAAAAAGCAAAGGGAATTAGTTTAACCCTCCCATTAATTTTGACAACACACACCTTCAAAGATTTTAAGTTATGTTAGTCGGATTCAAGTGTAAGTATCGGATATGGATATATGTCTGACACGAATGTGTTTAATTTTTTTCAAGATTTTCATGTATTTGAAAGGTTCTTAAAGGATCATATCTTCATACTTATGTCCGGATATGTGTCCTACACCTTCAAAGATTTTAAGTTATGTTAGTCGGATTCAAGTGTAAGTATCGGATATGGATATATGTCTGACACGAATGTGTTTAATTTTTTTCAAGATTTTCATGTATTTGAAAGGTTCTTAAAGGATCATATCTTCATACTTATGTCCGGATATGTGTCCTATATGGATATCGAATACATATACTTCAAAAAAAAAATAAAAGTAAGCAACTTAGATTCTAAGTGCCTAACATTAATGGATGCAATTTCTCGACTACATTTTCCTAGGAATCTACCATTACTTAATCTGTGTTAGTTGTTATAAGAATTTCACTGTAAAAAAATCTTGGGTTTTTTATTATTATTTTAATTTTCGTATCTTCATGCCTTGGCAGCCCTTTTGTATCAAAACCAAAGATGGAGCAAAGTAAAACCCCATGGCCATATCTTGAAATCTGAGGCCTAAGGGTGGAGCCGAAGAGAAGAGCAGCTTAAGATGTAAACCTCCAAAAGGAGAAGCAACAGGAATTTGTTGAGAAAAACTTAGAGTAGATAACTCTAATTTTACCACTCAAAGAAAAAAGTTTAGATTTTAGGAAAACTCACAAATGCTCAGACTTCACTCTAGACTACACTCTTTAGAGAAGAACTCCTTAGGAAAACTTAGAACTTTTATTGCTTATTGAAGCTTACTACTTGATGATTTACAAATGCAAGGGAGGGGGGTATTTATACAATACCAAGACAAACACAAGCCACACAAATATAAAATCTAAATAAATTACAACCACCCATTGTTGTTTAATAACAACCACACATTTAAATCACACAACTACAACCACACATTAAACCACACAATTGCAACCACACATTGTTGTTTAATAACAACCACACATTTAAATCACACAACTACAACCACACATTAAACCACACAATTGCAACCACACATTGTTAGGCTTTTATTTTTTTCTTGGGCTGGTATTGGACAATTTAACACTCCCCCTCAATACCAGCTCTTCCTCTTTGCACCATGTTGAGTTGACGACGAAACATTTCAAATTTGTTGATACTCAAACCTTTTGTGAATAAATCTGCCATTTGATCATTTGTCTTGATCTGCTTCATTTCAATCTCTTCTTGTAGAACATTTTCTCTGATAAAGTGATAATGCACTTCTATATGTTTGGTTCTTGCGTGAAAGACTGGATTTTCTGCCAAACGAATTGCTGACTGGTTGTCGCAATACAACGAAACTGCATAATCTACTGGTTGATGTAGATCACTCATTAGTTGTATCAGCCACGTACACTCTTGAGCTGCCATTGCTGCTGCTCGATACTCAGCTTCGGTAGTTGACAATGATACCGTTGGTTGTCTCTTACTGCACCAAGAAATTGTTCCAGAACCAAGTTTAAACATGTACCCAGTTGTTGATCTCCTGGTGTCATGATCTCCTGCATAGTCAGCATCACAATAACCAACTAACTTACAGTCTTCACCTTTCTTGTACAAAAGACCATAATCTATTGTACTTTTCACATATCTCAGTATTCGTCGAACTGCTTCTAAATGAGGCTTCTTCGGATTTTGCATATACCGACTCATCACACCAACTGTATAAGAAATGTCAGGTCGAGTCAAGGTTAAGTAGATCAAGCTACCTACCAATTGTCGATACATAGTTGCATCTTCCAAGTCTTTGCCTTCAAGTGCACACATCTTGCCATTTGGTTCCATCGGTGTTGAAATTGGCTTGCTCTCGAACATTCCAAACCTTTTTAGCAAATCTTTAGAATATTTTTGTTGACAGAGAAATATTCCTTCTTGTATGTGATCAACCTCTAGACCAAGAAAGTGCTTGAGTTGTCCAAGTTCTTTCATTTGGAAACGAACTGATAAATTCTCCTTGGTTTGAAGAATTTCTGCCTCATAATCACCAGTTATGATTAAATCATCCACATATATCAATACGATAGCTAGCTTTCCTCCATTAGCTTTGACAAACAAGCTGGAATCTGCAGGTGTCACTGAATAACCACTATGAGTTACAAATTCAGCAATCTTACCATACCATGCTCTAGGTGCTTGTTTCAATCCGTAAAGTGCCTTTCGCAGCTTACACACATGCTCAGGATGATTTTGGTTTTGAAATCCCAATGGTTGAATCATGTAGATTTCCCGATCTAGCTCTCCATGAAGGAATGCATTCTTCACATCCATCTGCCACAAGTTCCAGTCTTTGTTGGCTGCAAGGGCAAGTAGGACTCGTACGGTTGTAAGTCTTGCCACCGGACTAAACGTTTCATCATAGTCTAGCTCATACTTCTGAGAGAAACCACGAGCCACCAACCGTGCCTTGTACCTTTCAATCGACCCATCTGGACGATGTTTTATCTTGTAAACCCACTTGCAGGATATGGGTTTCACATCTCTTGGTTTTGGCACTAGATCCCAAGTCTGATTCTGCTCAAGCGCAGTGATCTCTTCTTTCATAGCCATAATCCACTCAGAACTCTGTGATGCTTCTTCAAACGTCTCAGGTTCTGTTGCAATTGGTTCTTCCACTATGGCTGCATTAGCATATTTGGGATTTGGCTTCCGTGCTCTTGTTGTCCTTCGGATTTGTGATTGTGGAGATGGTTCTTCCACTTCACTCGATCTAACATCTGGTTGATACACACCAGTTTGCCAAGGACTCTGGACTAATACTTGCTCGTCATCGTCATCATCACATAGGTCTTCTACTTCATCTGAAGTTGATTGAAGTTGGACAATATACTCTCCCATTTTCTGTTGTAGCATGTCTTCAAATTCTTTTGAATCTGACAACACCTCCTTTTCTGAGGACCACCAAGAAGATGCTTCATCGAATACCACATTGCGTGAAGTGTAACATCTTCCATTCGTAGGATCACAACATTTCCACCCTTTCCTTTGGTTGTCGTATCCCACAAAGATACACCTAGTTGCTTTCTTATCAAACTTGCTACGTAAATGATCAGGAACAAATACATAACATACACAACCAAATACTCGAAAGTAGCTGACTGAAGGTTTCATTTTCCACAATTTCTCAAAGGGTGAAACAAACTCTAACCTTGGTTGAGGAAGTTTGTTGATCACATGGGCTGCGGTTCTCATAGCTTCGGCCCAAAATCTTCCGGGTACATTCTTTGCATGCAGCATACTCCGACAAATTTCTGCAAGATGCCGATTCTTTCTCTCTGCTACACCATTCTGTTGTGGTGTATTGACACAAGTATACTGATGACGTATGTTGCATTCTCGTAGGTATTGAGAGAATTCGCCTGAGCTATATTCTCCTCCATTGTCTGTGCGCAAGCAACATATCTTCTTTCCCACTTCTCCTTCAACTATCTCTTTGAACTCTTTAAACTTTGAAAAAGTGTCAGACTTTTCTTTCATAAAGAAAACCCACACATACCTGGAGAAATCATCAATAAACGTCACCATGTACCGCATTCCACTAATTGATGGTTGCTTAACGGGCCCAAATACATCAGAGTGAACTAACTCTAATGGTTCTTTTGCTTTAAACTTTGACTTCTCGTATGACAATTGGTATGCTTTACCATATTGGCATCCTGCACAAACTGTGTCTGTTCTTATGTCAAGCTGAGGAAGTCCCTTAAGCATCGACTTCTTCATCATCATACTTAGCTTGGAATAACTAACATGACCTAACCGCATGTGCCATAAATCTGCTGTATCGCTCCTTCTTGTCTTGTCTACATATGCTGACTCTGCTGACATCACGTAGACTGACTCCAGACGTCGTCCTTCCATCATCGGCTGTCCTGAGATTTTGAGATCACGATATACCTTCACATCCCTTGGACCAAACAGAATATGGTGACCTGACGATGTTAATTGTGCCACTGAAAGCAAATTTTTCTTCATGCCTTGGACATGGTAAACATCTTGTAGTGGTACCTGATTATGACTATATCGAGGTGCTACTACCGTCTTACCGATGTGAGTAATCGGTAATCTTGAATTATCAGCTGTCAGAACAATGCGATTTCCCTTGTATTCTGACAGGTTCTGCAATTTCTGTTTATCGCCTGTCATGTGATTTGAGCAACCTGAATCGACAATCCAGTCATTCTCATAGTCAATTCGGTCAGCCGTTGTTATTGTGAGAGCTAACTCTTCCTCTTCCATAGCAAAAAATGCTTCAGCGTCCCAATCATCTTCGTTTTTCTCCTTTGTACTAGAAGTAGCAGCATTGCTCTCAGCGGGCCTTTTGTTAAACCAACAATCTTTTGCCATGTGACCTTTCTTGTCACAGTTGTAACAGTTACCTTCAAATCTTTTATTGTTGCTACGATTCTTTGAAGCTCCCCCTGGACGAGAGCTCCCTTCTCCTTGATGACTTTTTGTCTTGTCACCATACTTTTTAGATCCACCACCGACGTGCTGTTTGAATTTGCCTTTGCTTTTGTTGGTGTAGAGTGCTTCATCTTCACTTTTCAACGAGACCCCTCCCATTTGCTTGGCCATAGATTCTTGACCAACAAGCAAATTTTCAAACTCTACAAGTGATGGTTGAGTTGGCCATCCTTGTATAGCGGCAACGAAGCTGCGATATTCGGGCCTCAAACCATGGATAATTATTCTTTTTACCCTGGTATCTCCAATAGCAGCTGTAGGATCTAAATCAGAAATTTCACGGCATAACGTTTTTACCTTGTGAAAGTATTGAGCAATCGGTATATCCCGTTGTGCAACTGATAATAATTCATTCTCAAGAAGTTGAAGTCTTGTGTCATTCTTTCTCGAAAAGAGTGCATCTAAAGTATCCCACGCTTCTTTTGGCGTTTCTAGCTTTTGTATGTGTTCCAACATTTCTTCTTCAACTGTGGTCTTAAGGGCAAACATGGCTTTACCCACTTTAATCTTCCATTTGCGCAAGGTTCCTTGAGCATCTTCTTGCTCGGGCTTCGTAACTTCACTACCACCAACGACTTCCCAAAGGTCTTGACCTTGTAGGTAAGACATCATACACGTCTTCCACGTGTTGTAATTTTTGTGATTGAGCTTCTTGATTCCTCCAACTACTTGAAGATCACCCATCGTGTCGGCAAGACTCTAACAATACCGAACAAGCTTGATTTTGAGACACAAACTTGTAGAGTACAAACTCCTCACGACTCAAGAACGCTTAAACCAAAAATAGTACCTGAATAACTATTTCACCGTGAACAGTACCGTATACGTGAATAGTATCGTATACCATATACTTGAATAAATTTCGTATATGTTAACAATTACTATAAAAGTATATAGTGACACGTGTGAATAGTAACTATGGTAGTAACTCACAACCTAGCTCTGATACCAATTGTTGAGAAAAACTTAGAGTAGATAACTCTAATTTTACCACTCAAAGAAGAAAGTTTAGATTTTAGGAAAACTCACAAATGCTCAGACTTCACTCTAGACTACACTCTTTAGAGAAGAACTCCTTAGGAAAACTTAGAACTTTTATTGCTTATTGAAGCTTACTACTTGATGATTTACAAATGCAAGGGAGGGGGGTATTTATACAATACCAAGACAAACACAAGCCACACAAATATAAAATCTAAATAAATTACAACCACCCATTGTTGTTTAATAACAACCACACATTTAAATCACACAACTACAACCACACATTAAACCACACAATTGCAACCACACATTGTTGTTTAATAACAACCACACATTTAAATCACACAACTACAACCACACATTAAACCACACAATTGCAACCACACATTGTTAGGCTTTTATTTTTTTCTTGGGCTGGTATTGGACAATTTAACATAATGCATAGGCCTCTTATGTCTGGTAATACTTACCACATAATAAGTCATGGGAGAGAAATTAAAAAGTGGGGAACAGCTACAAATCATGCTTAGAAGCATGGGGACAAGGAGTTCCCCCAATCCACTGGTTTTGAACTCTTCTTAACTTCGTTTTGTTCTCTCACCTTTTATTAATTGGGTCCCATTCAGAAAAGTATATATATATATATATATATATATATAGAGTTTTGTTAACTAATGTCTTTAGAGCACTCTTTAAGGTTAGTTAATATACTATTTATAATAATAGTATTGTATTAATTGCAAAAATTAACAATTTTATTCATCATTTTCAATGCATTGGGAGAAGATATTATCACAAATAGTAACCTTAAAGAGTGCTTTTAGGGCACTTGTTAGCAAAATCCATATATATATATATATATATATATATATATATAGTCAATTATCTCTGCTAAAGTATGTTTAAAGATAATACTTTCCAAACATCTCTCTAGTTGAAAACTGATATTCTCATAAAAAATAATACAAATCGATGGATATAAGTGTATAACAAATTAAGCATCTACTAAGTAAAAGATAATGAAGTAATGATCATCTATGTTATCCGTATTTTTTTTAAAGTAATTTTATTCGATATTTATGTCCTACATGTATTTGGATATAAGTATGAGAGTATGATCCTCCAAAATATATGAAAAAGTTGAGTATACCGTGTCGAACACGTATACGAATCCCATACTCATCTTGAATCCAGATAATATAGAATCACTTGATTTTCATGTTCTTTGTGCATTCTTTCATTGATTAGTTTCATGTATTCTTTGTAGCAGGCCATCCCCTGCTCCTTTGTGCATCATGTTTCCAGCACAAGCCAGCATGCTATAGCAGGACCTCGACATAAGAAGTCAAAAATGTACAATGTCAAGACTGGAAGAAGGAAAAAAAAAAAAAAAAGTGAAATGAGAGGCAAAAATTGCATTACCAGAACTTTAAAGCAGATAATCCATCATGATATAGATATAAGTGTTGAAGTTATGATCAGAGAAAACAACATGGAATTGAAGTTTGAGATCGAAAGGAGTGTAAAAAAGAAACAAAGGGTCATTTCAATAGTGAATGCTGAAGTAAATTCTGGAAGTTATCTGTCTGATCACTGTAATTTCACCCATCAGAATTCAGTACTGGAGAAAATTAAAAATTGGAGCATCAGACTGACTTGTTCCCGAACATATATGGTTTCCACTTTCCAGCCAATTGATTCATCCATCGATATATCTGATTCATTTATAATGAAAAACATGTTTAATCAGACAGCTTTGTCTGTTCAGGATCACGGATTGTCTAAATTTTGAACCGAAATTGAAAAAGGGTATCCTTCAAATCTTAAGATAAATGACTTTAAACAAACAAAAATGACAATCTATAGTCAAAGTGAGTCACTTTTTATAACTCTAGGAGAAAACAACTGGATTTCGAAAAATAGCATATTCCTCATCCAATAAAAATAAAAGACATAATCCTACTTCTTTAGAAGACAGGAAGACAGGCACTATCAAGTTAGAGGAGGACAGAAGAGCAGAAGAACAATGATATTTGGACAAGGTTCCTCTCTCACATGGTCTCATTTTATGTTACTCGACTTTTTTTTTAAGTATTTGTGTAAATATTTATATTCGATACATTCGAATATAAATATGAAATATAATACTCTAAATATATTAAAAAATTAATTTATTTATATTTATACACGTAATCCGATACTCACCCAAATTTAAATAATATAAATCTCATTCATCTAAAACCTAGACTCCAGTTTTTTTAATCCCTAGTAAAAAAAGCCTGCTCAAGTTTTAATGACAGGAGGATAAGGGAAATGAAAGGTGTGAAAGCTAAAGGGGGTAGTGAAGAGGTCTTGCTCTAGCCTTATTTAAAACACAATTCTTATATTCTCCATAGTTTTGTAGACTGAGCCCAATCTGTCTTTGCCTTTAAAGCATCCTTTTTTATTAATGACAAATGCAGAGAAGTAATTAAAGAAGATTTGTATCTTCACTTGTGAAAACTAATAACCAACAACCCTTGTCTTTTCGAATTCAAGAAACTTTGGTATTAATTTATGCCATTTGTATAAGATGAATTTCACTTTCTTTGACAGCTTCTAGCTGTCTTATGCTGATTCAAAGTCAGAGAATTAATGGGGTCTATAGATTTCCAGGTGGCGAATAATTATCCTAGCCATTTAAGATAGTATGGTTTTGTGTAGCTTTCAAAAAGTGAGATGGGTATATCTGTTCCTTGTCTTGAAAGCTGGTTTGGACAGGGAGAGGAACGTTTTCTCAGGCGTCTATTAATACAGCTCTCTTAATTTCCTATATTTAAGAACTCAAAGCTTTAGTTCTCCTTCCCTCTCCAATTGCGTATACTGATGGAGCCTTCCAAAATCTTCGGAGGCAACGAAGAATGCCACAGCAGTGAATCAGGGTGGACAATGTACATTGGTTCCCCCATACAAGGTGGTGATGACGACGGCAACGACGGTGGAAACAGTGAAGCTGATGATGCTTATGCCGCCGATAATGGTGGCTATGCTGATGAATTAGCAGATGCCAATAATCATGAAGCTGACAGTGATGATTCTATGGCTTCTGATGCTTCTTCAGGTCCAAGCCATCAAGGTCAGTTTTATGGAAATATGGAAGGAGGTCATGGCACGTTCCATTTCAAGCATGACGAGGATGAGGAAGAAGGCGATTGTTACTTGGACAAGAAAGCTAAGAAATCAGTGGAGAAGCAAAAGCTTGGAATGAAAAAGAAAGAAGACAAAGAGAAAGAGCAGATGAAATTCGAGGCAAAAGAAGCTAGTACTCCTCGAAGTGGTTCCAAGTTAAGAAAAAGCATCTGGCTGGGAAAACGAAAGTAAAATTAACTAGTTCTTTTTCTCCTTTTTTTGCCCCACTTCTCTGTTATTTTGGTGGTTTTGCAGGAAAAACGTATATCAGCATAAGAACCTATCTCTATGTTATGTGTTATCAAAAGCTCTGAATATGTAATCGTTCAATCAAGAAATATAAAGACCATTTTCCAATCTTAAACGTAGGTTTAACTATTTATAAGCAGGGATTTATTTTGCGTCGCGGACGCTTTTTTTGTCATGAATGTGGCGTTGTGTTTATCACAATTATAAACCTAATCAATGTTATTACGATTAATTATCAATGTTATTACGATTAATTACGATAAATATGTATGACGTATAAAGCCGAAACAGTAAAATATGGATTTTCCCCAAGTGACCATTTTGAGGTTGAAAAAGCCAGTCGACCGATCCATTCACAATAATGGTTTTCATGATATCTCGCAAAATGACAATAGTAGAAAAGGTAAAAGTTTTTTTTTTTTTTTCAAACGAGTGCTCTTATTACATATTTTGATGAGTTTTAATTTATTAAAAATATTAATTTATCTAATATGATTATTTTTTAAAAAAAGTTTTAAAACCCTCGTTAATAAAATCCAAAATAAAATTTTTGAACCTTGAATCTTTAAGCAATTAATTTTAAATCAAGATTTAATTTGTTTTTTAAAACAATCTAAATGCATCAAAGATTCTCAAGTTAGAAGAGGAGATTGAGATATAAACTCATTAAATTATTGAATGCAAAGGGCTAAATCAATGAATCCATGTTTTACTTAGTTTGTTCATGCAAAAATTCATAAAAAATGAGATTCAACAAATCTGAAATTTGAATTTTATCTGCAATCTCTTCTCCTATTTCAAATTACAATTTATTTTGTATAAAAAAAATTACTAAATCAATCATCTGCCTAGCTGATTCCTAGAGAATTGACAAATCCTTAGGCAGTATTATAAACCTCAAGATTTTTGCATTCACAGAATATTTTTTGTTGTAGAAATCAATGAAGTTTATAACCATATACAATAATTATCCAGAACAAAACAGCTTCGAGATGATGTTGCTTTGTATTTTAGGTAGATCCTAATTAGCATCACTACAGGGAAAGCAACGGCGGGCCGTAATGCAAGCCAGTGGGAATTTTGAATTTTCCTTAATATATATATATATATATTAAATTTATATTCAACATAAAATTATTATTTGTTTATTTTTATTTTTATCTATAATTTAATTTTATACATTATAAATTTAAAAAAAAATTAAAATTACATTGTTAATTTTTTTTTATATTACCCAACAATCATTATTTATAAACTCTTAAAATTAATTAGTTCGTGATAAATATTAAGTCACAATCGTGTGAACTTAAATAAAATTTCTAAAATTTAACTTTCTCGTCAAGACTTCTATCAAGTAAAAGAAAGTCAAAATTTTTTCTTTTATTACCTTTTGCCGCTTGGGTTGCTGTTCATATAGCTTGTCTTCTTTGTTCTGCTTCAAATTTAATCAGTTTTGATTTTAACTTGCCTCTTGCATCCTAAATGACTCCAAGGATCTCCTTTTACAGTTTGATAGCATCTAATTTTTTTATTATAAAACCACTTGTTTTTTGTCACTATGGTTAGCATCCTTAGAAAGCAAAAATAATAAGATTCTTGTTAAGGTTTGTTATTTTAAAAATTATGGTTATATAATTTTGTTGCTATTTGCATGTATAATGTGAAAAAATTTTGAGTTCAGTCAAAAACTTGAGATATTTTTTGTTATTTTTTGTTATAGTACAATATTATATTGATTTGTCTTAACTATTTATGAAAAAAGTCAATTATGATTTCAAAGTTTCAATTTCATTATTTTAAAGGTATATTTTATTTTATTATTTTGATTAAAAATATATTATTTAACAATTGATTTATTTATATATTTTTTTCAATTTTAAATTGCCAAACGAATTAATCAAAAAAGTTTACTCATAGTTCATTAAAAGATTTTGTAAATTATTTTGAAAGCCATGTTATTCTTTAAAAGTTCATTAAAAAATTGTTGAGACATTTAGTTCAGATTGGATTTTTGAAAATTTTGTCTTTTTTTAAAGAGCATCGCTCAAAATTTTAAGTAAAGTTATTTATTTGATATATTTTGTTCCCTTATACTTTTATTTTATAAATTGATAAAATTTATGCTTTTATGAGTTTGTTACTTTTTATTAGTATATTATTTGCATATAAGTTTTGCATTAGTAAAACATAATGACATACTTCAAATGAATATATATATATATATATATATATATATATTTATAGAGAGATATTTAAACTTTTAATTGATTCCTTCAAAATCAAATATCACCGTCAGCAATCGAGGGAAAGCAACCGGCCAACCCTGAAACAAAATCTACACCAAAAAGTTTCATTCAAAATGGATAGACAAAGGAACACATCCTGGTGGACACAGTGCCATGCACGTGGGGTGGAGGGAATTTTAGCAATTTGGCCAAAGATTTTGACAATTCCACGACGGCCAGGCCAACTCACAACAACAATAGGTCTTGCCTGGAGGGAAGGTCCTGGCGAGAGACAACAATTCCGTTGCTTTCAGCTATTATGCTAGTTTTTTCAAACATTGCTTCAGTTATGTTGTGGTTCATTCAATAATTAATCATAAAAAAATAAAAAACTTTTCTGATCTATTAATATTGGGTAAAATTTCCATTTCTGTTAGAAGTTCAAAGTGCTAAAATGTGATTAAATTCCACAGTTTTCATTTGCAGAGGATCGACGAATATGGAATGGTCATACTCTTTTTGTCAAAGTGAAAATCAAGCCAAGCATGTTTGTTCCACTAGAATTATCTATATTATTATAAAAGAAATGATCCAACTCAGTTGGTAAAATTATAAAAAAATCAAAATATAATTATAACATAAAAAATAAAATAAAAATATTTTAGTCTTTTCAAATTTCATATACAAATATATTTTAAAAAATATATATTTTTATTCTTAAAAAAATTATCCTCTAAACCAAAATAACTATCAACTTTCTCAAAAAAACTAATCATTTATAAAATTATTTATATTTTTTACTTAAAAGTTTTTCAAAAAAATATTTTTTCACTCACAGGATGGATGTGTCAGATTCTAGTTGTAGTTAATGTTAATTTGTTAAGTCGAAAACAAAACTCGTGAAAATCTCCTAATTATATCAATATAATTAGAAGATCAACAAGTTAGATTAACAATCAAACATGAAGATTCACAGCTGTCCAACAACTCCAAATTAATTTAAAGAACACCTAAATTACACTTGTCGAGACCGAGACCAGAGACTCTCAACACTGTCCAAAATCATGTATAAATGACCAAAGTAAAAGTTATTCTGAGGTAAGAGAAACCTAAACATACTAAAACTTTGCCCTTTTATTTTTTTTCTATTATTTTTTTGAGAAAAATGTTAACCAGTGTTATTAGGCACTAGTTAAAATGATATATATATATATATATATTAAGAAAAGTGTAATTAATGTATTTTTTTTTTAATTTAATAAAATTAATGTATTAAATGCAAAACACTTTTTTAAAGAGATAAATAGATAATCCTTAATCGGTATTTATAGGGCACAACTTAAGCGAATCCTTCTTCTAAAACCTACTGACTTGGACAACTGCAGTGTTCTCTGACATTATTCTGAGCTTTCACTTTACATCCTTAGGAACTTACTCAACTCTTAACAACCTTGAAAGACCTCAACAAAATCCAGGCTGCAAGCTGGGCACAATAAGGGAGTTAAGTCGGCAAAAAGGTTGATACAAAATAATGAAACACAGGTGTAGAGAGAGGTGATCGGGTCCTAATCGAGGCGCAATGGAATTTTGAAAAGAGCAAGTGACATCATGGCTTTGAAATATATCATTAATAAGGTGACTACAGGGGCATGTGACCATTTTGTTGAATTTAGGCTTAGCTATTCATATTTCCTTTTCAGGGTTTCGAAAGTGGCAATCTCATTAACTGAGGTCGGGCTCCAGGGGCATGTGACCAATGTTTGGTTTCCACCAAAAAATGACTTAGTTTCGTCAGTCCATGTAAGATGCATATGCTGAATTTCTCTTTTGCGCAGAAACTAGCAAGCTAGCTGGCTATATATGTCCAGCCTTCTATATCCTGATCATACAATCGACAGCCACAAAGGAAAAAAGATTTGAGAGATATATCATATATATGTAGAAATAAAAACAAAATTGGAACTTGAACCTGGCAAGCATGTCATCATGAGATGTTTCATCCCAAGGATATATAGTCTTAAATGTTAAATTAAATGGTGAAGTGAGAGAGTGGCTAGCTAGAAGAACAATATATTCTAATATCTAAGGCATAATAGCTTGCCCTAATTGGTGTTTCTAAAAAAGTCTTGTTTAAGTGGTGCTTATAAACATCAATTAAGAATTATTTAATTATCGATTTAATTTTTTTTTAAAATTTAATATATTATTTTTACTGAATTAAAAAAAAATAAATCATTAATTACACTTTTTTTTCTTCTATATATATCACTTTAATCGATACCTAATAGCACTGGTTAGCATTTCCCTTTCTAAACTTACCACATGAATAATTATCTAGCATCACAAGCAATTCATTAATAGGTGACAGGAGTGAAGCATGAATTTATTGAATTTGTATGTAAAATAAGTAACTTTTTTTTTTATTCATTTTCAGCAAGGAAACTTCACTAAGGATTTTACCATCTAGTTTAGTATTTTTGGGGTTCGATTTCCCTCCATTACTTTATAATCCATTACTTTTTAATACATTTTAATCATCATTCATAAGTAAGACTTTCACAATTAATGGGTGGGTCTTATAGATGTGATGGTAATAATGAGTGTATTGAGAAGTAATGGACTGGATCCTAACCCATATTTTTTAAGATTACTATATATAATAATATCTTTATCAAATATATTAGAAATTATGAATAAAATTGTAAATTATTGTATTTTATACAATATTATTATTTAATTAATTTTAAAAAATATTCTAAAAACACTTGTTAGCAAAACTCCTTTGTTAAAAGAACTCTATAAATTCTGTCCCCAGATCAAAAATTATCTTTAATAATACTAATTGTTGGAGGAAGGAAGAGGTTGCCAAGCTATAGTTTGTAGAGAAGCAGGCTATATATATATATATATATATATATATATATATATATATATATATATATATAAGTATTTTCAATCTCAATGTAATGATCATATAGTCAAGACGAGTATGTTGCCAGGTTAGATAGGTTAGCTGGTAAAGTTAAAAACTCTACTATGATTTATAAGATAATTTGCAAAAAAAAAAAAAAAAAAAAAAGTTAGAATGTTATTATTGAAAATTAAATCTCTGGAAATTTAGTTCTAGTAATTTTAATCAAGATCAGTTTTTTTCACATGCATTATACACAACGTGGATTATTTATATAATTATAATTATGAAAATAATGAATTTTTGAATCATGATTTGAGTGATCTACTGTTACTTAACAATTAAAGTTCAAGGAAGTTTAATTTATGAAAGTAAAAATAAATGGATTTTCATTAAAAAAAATTACTTAAACAAATAATCAGCATCTCGAAATTTATTTTATAAAAAAAAAAATTAAAACTTTGCATTTATACTAGCAGTATGCTTAAATTTTATCCACATGTATATTTTTCTACTTATTCTTCAGAAATATTATAACACTTATTTTTAAAATTTCTTGATTAAATGAGTAAATAATATGTTTTAAGGTTCTTATTGGGCTTCATACTTCATAGGCTTGATCATGTGTTGGGCCTTATCTTGAAATAATATCGGGTATAACAGAGGGAAATCAGAATTTTGGCTGCATCAAATTAAACCTTTCATAGCATAGCATCAATGTCTGATATTATATATATGGCTATGGCAGCTGCTGGGATTATTGTTGCTGAAAATTTGACTTTAACTGGTTCAATTGGATTGTAATCTTCGACTTTCAGATATAGGGGAAACTTTACAAATTATTTAACAGCATCCCTACTTACATTCTGCCATCTAAGCCCTTTAAGAACAAATTAAAATTGTTGTTTCTTAACAGTTTAATTATAGAATTAACACACACAGTTGGTGGAAATTCGTGCAACTCGTAACTTAATATTTGAATAATATGGATGAGAGGCCTAGCTCAAGCTGGCGTCTAATTCAGGGAGGGAAAAAGAAAAACAATCGAATAGGAAAAAAAAAAGAGAAATTAATAAAAGAAAACATGTTTAGTCTTCTTAAGTTCATAAATTTAGCTAATCTAATATTCATTTATAGGTTCATGTTTAGTTACATTTATCTAATTTCTGCTGGTACGTAATTAATAATATTAGGATTTAGCTAAACGTTCTTGAAGTCGCCATTTTTGCTCTTCCTTAGTCCTTTTGGCCATAAAAGGGTTTTTTTTTTTTTAATTAAAAAAACCCCAAATATTGGCTTTTGCATGTCAAGTGACTACAGTTTAAGTTAAATATATATATATATATATATCATAAATTTAAATAGCGGTCAATAACACGACATTACGATCGAGATAATATTCGTTATGTTTGTAATCGCGATTTATATATAAAGAGAAAAGTCTATAGTTGAAGTTGCTGTGTAAAGAAGTTTGTTTAGGCTTCTTTTTCTTTCAACACAACGTACACGTTTTCCAGATCAATGCTTATTGCCCCCACCTCACTACATTAATTGATCCCATTTTGACCTCTACCGGTAACTATATGTTTTTCCAAAGAAAATTCCTTGTATTCGTCAAACTTTTCTTCTCTTTCTTGGTGATTTCTTAAAAAAGATTTTTTTTCCCCATATGATAGCATGAATTATTTAGGTTAATCAAACTTGGCGCCTTTTCTTGCAGCTAATTTACTCTTCTCTGGAAAGCCATTGCCCTTGTTAGAGCAATGATCATGAATAGGAATACCTGTAGCTACTTTCTAATGATCACACTTTGGATTCTACTGATCATTCCGCCATCACTTTTTATCAACGCTGAAATCGTAGACTATCCATCATTTGTCAATGCCCCGAATTCCTGGAGAAACACTCCTTCATCTGACTTAAGTTTCTGGGGGTCAGCCCGTGTGAGGCCGATTCTTGTTAATGGGATGTTTGTCTGTGGTTTCCACTGCAGCTTTGTGGGTGACAGTTGTCTATTTGCTATCTCCATCTTCAAGACCAGTTCTGATCGTACTTCCAGCTTTTCTCCACAAGTGGTGTGGTCCGCTAATCGGTACAATCCAGTCGAGGTTCAGGCACTCTTGCAACTCACTCCAGAAGGTAAACTTATCCTGAAAGGTGCTAACGATGCTCTGGTTTGGTCCCCAAACACAGTAGGTAAGTTCGTTTCAAGGTTAAACTTGAGTGCAGAGGGAAACCTCATGCTGTTTGACAAAACCAACCACATGGTTTGGCAGTCATTTGACCACCCAACGGACTCTTTAGTTCTTGGTCAAAGGTTAGTGTCTGGGCAGAAGTTGAGGGCAAGTGTATCTCCACCATTGAATTTAAGTGAAGGTTTGTATGCATTTGCTATCGATGATGGTTATTTCACTGCATATATGGATACAGATCCTCCACAAAGGTATTTCGTCGGAGAAAGCAATCCAGTGCAATCTTATGCTGATTTCCAAAATGGAACGTTTGGGAGTTTCTCCGTGGCAGTCTCAGCTAATTTTATACAGTTGGGACGTGACGGTTACTTGAGGGCATATGAGTGGATAGAATCGAAGTGGGAGGGGATTGACCTACTCCAAATTGATCGATGTAGTTATCCTTTGGCATGTGGAAAATATGGCGTTTGTTATGAAGGGGGATGCAGTTGCCCTGACGATGCAACTGAAAGAGAAACAACTTATTTTAAGCCAATAAATTACACAAGCCCGGATCTTGGGTGTTATGCAATTTCACCAATTTCTTGTGAGCTTTCAGTTCATCACAGTTTTCTCGAGCTCCGGGACGCCGATTATCAACCGGCCAGATATAGCTTTTCCTTCTCCAAGGCAATAGAAGATTGTAAGGAAGCCTGTTTAAAGAACTGTTCTTGCAAAGCTGCTATATATAGACAGGGTTACTGCTATTTTCTATCTGAAGTATTGTCCATCAGTATGGGTGATTCTAGTGATTATGTTGCTTACAATGACAACAGCTCAGCTTTTATAAAGGTGCAGAATTTTTCAATTTCACAGAGTCCTAACAAGAGTCTTTCATCACCGAATTTCCCTGAAAGGAAAAGGCAGAATATAGCAGTTATTCTGGGTTCAATTCTTGGAGCTATCTTTGGTGCGTTTCTTATATGCACTTTAAGAAAAATTTTTCTACGAGTTAAAAAAGGGTTTGAAGAAGTTGAGGAGGATTATCTAGACAACATGTTGGGAATGCCAACTAGATTCTCTTATGAAGAGTTGAAGAACGCCACGAAGAATTTTAGCAACAAGCTCGGTGAAGGTGGATTTGGGTCTGTTTTTCAAGGAACATTACCTTCGGGTTCTGAAGTTGCAGTGAAGCATCTTGATGGCTTTGGTCCAGTTAACAAGTCCTTCATAGCGGAAGTTCAGACAATTGGAAGCATTCACCATTTCAATTTGGTAAGTTTGGTTGGATTTTGTGCTGAAAAATTTAATAGGCTTTTAGTTTACGAGTACATGGCTAATGTATCTCTAGACCGATGGATCTTTAACAAAAACCAAGATCTTGCTCTTGGTTGGCAAATTAGAAAGAAAATCATTTTAGATATAGCCAAGGGACTAGCCTATCTTCATGAAGAATGCAACCAAAAGATAATTCACTTAGACATCAAACCTCAAAATATCCTTTTAGATGAGAATTTCAATGCCAAAGTTTCAGATTTTGGGTTATCTAAGCTAATTGCAAGAGACCAAAGTCAAGTCATAACAACTATGAGGGGAACCCCTGGTTATATGGCTCCTGAATGGTTAAGCTCAGTCATAACTGAGAAAGTAGATGTCTATAGCTTTGGTATTGTGGTCTTAGAAATTCTGTGTGGGCGAAGAAATGTGGATGGATCTCAAGAGGAGGAAGATAGGCATTTACTAAGACTTTTTTGGAGAAAGCAAGAAGAAGGGCAACTCCTGGATCTAGTTGATAAGTACAGCGCTGATATGCAGTCAAATGCAGCCGAAGTTGTGGAGATGATGAAGGTTGCTGCATGGTGCTTACAAACTGAATATGTTAGGAGGCCTTCCATGTCCACAGTGGTGAAGCTTTTTGAGGGTTCAGTTGATGTTGAAGGTAACTTGAATGACGATTTTCTAAATGGGTTAACACCTGAAGCTTTGGAGACTTTTGCTTCAACAGTTTTACCCTCTATGTTATCTGGGCCAAGGTGATCAGATCATGGACATGGAGATCTTCGAATATAATTCATGAAGATGGGATGTAAGCTAAGGTATGTTCCCAAACTCCGAGCAACAGTTGATATAGTTCAATTCACTGCCATTGGATTTGCACATTGTTTCCCCTTTTAACTTTCCCCAGTGTATTACTTTTCGTATTGGTTCTTAAAGTAGCAAAGTATTTGTCAATCTGTCTGCAATCAGGTTTCCGAAGCTTGTTTTGTGTCATCTACTTGTTTTCATCCCAACTTTTGGGTACCAAAAATAAATGTTAAACTCAACAGGAGATTGAATACTCAAAGGTAGCCTTTCCTTATTGATTATATGAGCTCAAATTAAAAGAAAGGAAAAGTCCAGTAAGAAAGTTCCTATTTTCGCTTTTTCGGCTTCATTTTTTTTTTTTTTCCTTTCAAGACTGCGTACAGTACACGTTCTGCAAGGTCAATCCGCGTTTCCATTTTCTTCCCCGCAAGGGCCCCCCGACGTCCCATTTACTTTTTGCCAGCCATTCGTTTTAGTCTTTCGTGAGTTTGACAGACATGAATGATATATGTAGAATTCTTGTCTTCCATCAATTTTTAGTCGTTTTCATTTTCATAGCAAAATTACTCTGTCAATATTTCCTCTCTTTCTCTGTGCTTTCTTAAAAAAGATTTTTGTGTGGTAACTGTAGAAGGAGAAAATTTGTAACCAATTACAAATAGTCACATGTCAATTGGAATTTCTTTAATTAAGAAATTTTCAATTAAATTATACATTACCATGTGAAATTGATAATATCATATTATAATTAATTATTTTATAATTAATTAAATATGTACACATGGTTTGACCAATCAAATTGCAAGGATTCATGGGTTATCCAATCAAATTTCACCCATGTGTCATAATTATTTTACCTCTAATTAAATTAAATTAATTAAGAGAAAAATAATAAATTTTTATCTCTAATTTAATTAATTAATTAAGGGATAAATAATAAAGTTTTATCTCTAATTAAATTAAATTAATTAAAAGATAAATAAATATTTTTATCTCTAATTTAATTAATTAATTAAGTGATAAAAAATAAATATTTTATCTCTAATTTAATTAATTAATTAAGGGATAAATAATAAATTTTTATCTCTAATTAAATTAAATTAATTAAGAGATAAATAAATATTTTTATCTCTAATTTAATTAATTAATTAAGTGATAAAAAATAAATATTTTATCTCTAATTTAATTAATTAATTGAGAGATAAATAAATATTTTATCTCTAATTTAATTAATTAATTAAGTGATAAAAAATAAATATTTTATCTCTAATTTAATTAATTAATTGAGAGATAAATAAATATTTTATCTCTAATTTAATTAATTAATTAAGTGATAAAAAATAAATATTTTATCTCTAATTTAATTAATTAATTAAGTGATAAAAAATAAATATTTTATCTCTAATTAAATCAAATTAATTAAGAGATAAATAAGAAGATATTATCTCTAATTAAATTAAATTAATTAAGAGATAAATAAGAAGATATTATCTCTAATTAAATTAAATTAATTAAGAGATAAATAAGGAGATTAAGTTCTTTTAAAACTCTCTTTCACCTGGCTAGCTACCACTATAAATAGAGACTTCCTCTTAACACAAATTCACAATTCAGAAAGCCTGAAGAGAAGAAGATTTTGAAGAGCCAAATTCTCTCAAAATTCTTAAGAAGAAATTAGAGAAATTCTAAGAACGCGGTGCTTGTTCTTGAGAATTCTCTAAGAAGCTGCTCTCCGATCTTGTTCATCAAAGGAAAGGAGATAATTCCTGTTTTTCAAGACCAAGTCTAGAAGACCCTTGAAGCAGATCTCACCGATTCAAGATCAAGTCGTGAAGACCCTTGAATCAAAATTTTACTGGAGAAAAGAATCAAAGGATTTCTTTATTTAAGAATATTCAGAGATTGTAACCTCAAAGTTTGATTAATAAAATTATTATTTGACTCCAAATTTTCCTTGTCATATTTTTGACGTAAAATTTGACTCCAAATTTTCCTTGTCATATTTTTGACGTAAAATTTGTGTGTACAAATTTTGGCACGCCCGGTGGGACAATCTCTGCCTTTCATCTATTTTCTTCAAAACTCAAGTTATCAAGTTGCAATGGCTCCCAAGAAGAACCTTGCTAACAAACCAACTCTCAAGCCTGCTCGAGCTAATCCTGCAGTCTACCCCACTTCATCATCAAGCGTTGATATCCCTGCTCATCCTTATGGCACTAGGAGCAAGACCAAAACTCTTGCTGAATTGTATGAGCAAACTTTTCCGGTGCTCAATCAAAACCCTCTCTATGACACTTCTTCTCCAATTCAAGACTTGGAAGAAGTTTCCGCTGAACAAGTCGATTCTCCTCGAGGATCAAGTGCAAATCGCCAGTTAACATACAAAGAACAAGATAGCTACTCAAGCAACAAGCCTATTCCATCATCTACTCCAAAATCAAGTTCTGGAGTAATGGCTGTCATGACAACTGGCACCACATCATTGGAAGAACAAGTTGCACTTCTAGCAAAATCTGTTGAAATTCTTTCAGCAAGCATCAAAGAGAAGGATAATCAGATCGCTTCCATGATGGACAAGATCGTCGGTCTCACTGGAAAAAGGAACGAAGCTTCAAACCAAAATTGGCAATCAATCTTTCAAGATGATGGTGAGAACTCTGGCAAGGAAGTTGCTAAGGATTCTGAAGAAAAGATCAATGAACTCGTCACTACCAGTCAGCTCAAGGATCTTATCAAGGAGGCTATCAAAGATCAAGTTGAAAGCATCACTCAACCTTCATATACATATGCAAAACCATATTCTCAAAGGATCGATCGTCTGAGGATGCCTGGGAGCTATCAACCCCCAAAGTTTCAGCAGTTCGATGGAAAAGGAAATCCACGCCAACATGTTGCACATTTCGTGGAAACTTGCAATAATGCTGGTACCTATGGGGATCTCATGGTGAAGCAGTTCGTTCGCTCCCTAAAAAGCAACGCCTTTGATTGGTATACTGATCTTGAGCCTGGGACGATTGACAGCTGGGAACAGCTTGAGCGTGAATTCCTTAATCGATTCTACAGCACTCGTCGCTTAGTCAGCATGATCGAACTCACAAGCTCACGTCAATGGAAGGATGAGCCAGTCATTGATTACATACACAGATGGAGAAATCTGAGCCTTAACTGCAAAGAAAGACTGTCTGAGTCTTCGGCTCTTGACATGTGCATCCAAGGCATGAATTGGGGCTTGCGTTACATTCTTCAAGGCATCAAGCCTAAGACCTTTGAAGAATTAGCCACTCGTGCTCATGATATGGAGTTGAGTATGACAGCTGCTGGAAATCAAGAACCTCCGGTGCAAGAGCCAAAGAAAGCCAAGGAAAAACAAGATACCCGCAAAGGGAGCAAAACCTTTACCAACAAGGGAGAAAGCAAACAGTCCATGGCCGTAACTACCAAGCCTCTTAAGATATCTCCCAAGTCAAAACAATCTCAAGAGACGAAATCTTCTCCTATCCAAGACAAAGGTAAAGGCAAGATCACTTTGAAGGAGAGGCAAGAAAAGAAGTATCCTTTTCCTGATTCTGATATTTCAAGCATTCTTGAAGAACTTTTAAAGACTAAGCTGATTCAGTTGCCAGAAATGAAGCGACCTGAAGAAGCTGATAAAGTAGAAGACTCCAATTATTGCAAGTACCATCGCTTGATTAGCCATCCTCTGGAGAAGTGCTTTATTTTGAAGGATAGAATTATGCGACTCTATGAAGAAGGGAAAATCGAGTTTGAAGAAGAAACGATGTCGTCAAATTTGGCATCAGTCAATACGGTTTCTCAATCCAATTTGCTGGATAAAACCATAAAATTTGGCTCTTTTGATCCTATCATACTGGCTCCAAGTACAAGTACGATAGTGGATCTTCAGGGAAGTGGGGGCAACTATTTGCTTCAAAGACAAAATCAAGATCACGATGGTTGGACTCTAGTCACACGCCGAAAAAGCAAAAAGAAGAATCTTCCAAAAGTTGTGAAAGTGCCTACAAGAACTAAGATGATCAAACAACCATCTAAATTTCCAAAGCCCAATGTGCCTCAAGAAGCAAAAATGCCATCTCAGGGCAAAAATTCAGTAGGGAGGAAGTCAAAGAGGCAAATCACTTTAAACGAATTCATGCCAATTTAGCTTAGAAATGAAGATTTGGTTTTCATGACTTGTTACCATAACGGTGGCAATGAAGATAATGAAAACAACACAGACTCAGTGGCATTTGAAGTTGATGAGCATTCTTGTGCTACGAAAATTAACTTTTCTGATGAGGATCTGTTGCTAGGGTCAACCCCCCATAATCGGCCGTTGTTCGTCGTAGGATATACCCGGGAACAGAAGATCAATAGAATCTTGATCGATGATGGTTCTGCTGTCAACATACTCCCGTTGATGACAATGAAAGAATTGGGAGTTCCTTTGGATGAATTGATGCAAAGCCGCTTGATGATCCAAGGATTCAACCAAGGGGGACAAAGAGCTCTTGGAAAACTTAGACTTCAACTTTTCATTGGAGATATGGAGTCAAGTCCACTTTTCCATGTAATCGATGCCAAAACGACGTACAACATGTTGTTAGGACGACCTTGGATACATCAAAATGGTGTAGTCTCCTCAAATCTGCACCAATGTCTCAAGTATTGCAGAAACGGTCAAGTCAAGACGATCCTTGCAGACGCTAAGCCATTTACTATAGCAGAAGCACATTTCGCAGATGCAAAGTTTTATCTCAAAGATACATTTATTGAAGAAGTAATGTCCAACCCGATGCAAGAATTAAAGCAAAAGGGAAAGAATTTGGCTTCCTCCACAGTTGGAGAAGATGAAATTGCTCAAGGTTTAAAGGATCTGACTCTTCCCCTCACTAACTTAGAAGAATCAAGAGGCCTTATACCTCCGCTGCAAGGATTTGTTAGGCCAGTAGAAGAATCTCTTTATGAACATCAGGATCTTCCTACTCATCGAGCTAAAGATTTTGATCCTAATGCTTATAGATTGCTTGTCAAAGCTGGATATAAACAAGAGGATGTTGCAAAATTGGCTCACGAGACAAAAGAGCCTAGCAAAGAAAAGCCGCAAAGTTCATTCAAGATCCGACAGGTCTGGCAAAAGAAGATTGATCACATCGGAACTTCTAGGGAGGGGCTTAGATATTCTCCATTAAAATTGAAGATTCATAAACAAACTTCGAGATACATAAATGTGGAGGAAGTTCCTAAGGAGCCAGAAGATGCAGTGAAGCCACCAGGACTTTCAGTATTTGATCGCTTGGGGGCACGCTCAACACGATGTTCAGTGTTTGATCGTTTGAGCATTCAATCATCAAGAAGGTCAGTTTTTGAACGAATGGGAGAAAAATACAGTGAAGTTTCTGTAAGTAAACCAATTTCCATTCAGTCAAGGCTTGGAAGTCTGTACTCTGAAGAAGTTAACTGTGGCCGAAAAAGAAAGTCTTCCACTTTAAAGGAATCATGAGATTTTCACAGCAAAATTCCTTCTCGAATGAAAAGGCAAAGCGAATGGAAGGTAACTACTGGTGAAGTTTTAAAGGCTAGTAAGCACACAGTGGTTATAACCAAATCAGTCTCATCCTCAGAGGAAGAAGAACTTGAAGAAACAGAAATCTTTACTTCTAACCATGTATCTGTAAAGGAAACTGGTGAAAAATCTCAAGAGGAAGAAGCCCAAGAAGCCCCTTCATCTCTTGAAGAAGGAAATCAAGCTACTATTGATGAACTAAAGGAGGTTAACATCAGCACTAGTGAAGATCCACGACCGATCTTTATTAATGCTTGCTTACCACCAGAAGAAGAAAAAGCCTATCTTGATATTTTGATAGAGTATCGAGATATCTTTGCTTGGACTTACAAAGAAATGCCGGGACTTGATCCAAAAGTAGCTATGCATCATCTGGCTGTCAAGAAAAGTGTCCGACCTATCAAACAAGCTCAACGACGTTTCCATCCTGACTTGATCCCCCAAATTGAAGCTGAGGTCAATAAGCTCATCAAAGCTGGCTTTATTAGAGAAGTCAAGTATCCCACTTGGATCTCAAATATTGTTCCAGTGAGAAAGAAAAATGATCAACTTCGAGTTTGTGTAGATTTTCGAGACTTGAACAATGCTTGTCCAAAGGACGACTTTCCTCTCCCTATAACAGAAATAACGGTTGATGCTACAACTGGCCATGAAGCTTTGTCATTTATGGATGGATCGTCTGGTTATAATCAAATTCGTATGGCTCCAAGAGATGAAGAACTTACCGTATTTCGAACTCCAAAAGGAATATACTGTTACAAAGTTATGCCTTTTGTGTTAAAGAATGCAGGTGCTACTTATCAAAGAGCAATGCAAAAGATCTTTGATGATATGCTTCACAAAAATGTCGAATGTTATGTTGATGACTTGGTAGTGAAGTCAAAGGAAAAATCCAATCATCTCGCCGATCTTCGCCAAGTGTTTGAAAGATTGCGTAGATACCAATTGAAGATGAATCCGCTCAAGTGTGCGTTTGGAGTATCCTCGGGCAAGTTTTTGGGGTTCATCGTACGACATCGTGGGATTGAGATCGATCAATCAAAAATAGATGCAATCATGAAAATGCCTGAACCGCGCAATCTGCATGAACTTAAAAGTCTGCAAGGAAGATTGGCATATATCCGACGTTTTATCTCAAACTTGGCTGGTCGATGTCAACCATTTAGCCGGCTAATGAAGAAGGATGTCCCTTTTGTCTGGGATGAGGCCTGCAGTAATGCTTTTAAGAGCATTAAGACCTTTTTGTTACAACCACCTATTCTGAAGGCACCTATACCAGGACAGCCGTTAATCCTTTATATTGCTGCACAAGAACGTTCCTTAGGAGCATTATTGGCACAAGAGAATGATGAAGGAAAAGAAACTGCACTCTACTATCTTAGTAGAACTCTCAATGGTGCTGAATTAAATTATTCTCCCATTGAAAAGACTTGCTTGTCATTGATGTTTGCAGTTAAAAAGCTGAGGCATTATTTGCAAGCTCATTCTGTTCGTTTGATTTCGCGAGCAGATCCCCTCAAATATCTCATGTCCAAGTCTGTGCTCAGTGGAAGATTGGCAAAATGGGCTCTTTTGCTACAAGAGTTCGATATTACTTATATTCCACAAAAGGCCGTTAAAGGGCAAGCACTCGCCGATTTCCTTGCGAACCATCCGATTCCAGATGATTGGGAATTCTCTGAAGATCTCCCAGATGAAGATGCTCTTTTCATCGAAATTCCCAGGCCATGGAAACTATTCTTCGATGGGGCTGCCCGTCAAGATGGAGCTGGAGCAGGTGTTGTCTTTGTCACTTCAGAAGGAGATGTATTGCCTTACGCATTCACTCTCACTGAAAATTGTTCCAACAATGTAGCAGAATACCAAGCTCTGATCATTGGATTGGAAATGGCAGTGGATATGAAGATCACTCAACTTAAAGTGTTTGGGGATTCCAAATTGGTCATCAACCAACTTCTTTCACTTTATGAAGTTAAGAAGCTAGACCTCTTACCATATGTCAACTATGCGAAGAAGATTTTGGAATGGTTTGACAATGTAAGCTTGGAACATGTACCAAGAAGAGAGAACAAGCAAGCAGATTCTCTAGCTAATCTAGTATCAGCTCTTGCCATGCCAAGTGTAGAAGTAAAAGTCCCTCTTTGCAAACGATGGATTTTGCCTCCAGTTGATTTTAAAGATAACAACACGGAATCCAATGTTGTTTCAGTTTGCGAAGTTGAAAAAGAAGATTGGAGACAACCATTGATTGATTATTTAGAGCATGGAAGCCTACCCAATGATCCAAGGCATAAAACAGAAGTGAAACGTCGAGCTCCTCGATTTATTTACTTCAAGGGTACGCTCTATCGCCGCTCTTTTGATGGTGTCTTCCTTCGATGTTTAGGAGAAGATGAAGTATCCAAAACCTTACAAGAAGCTCATTCAGGAATTTGTGGTGCACATCAGTCTGGAGCTAAATTGCACTTTCAAATTAAACGAATGGGATACTACTGGCCAACAATGGTAAAGGATAGCATGGACTACTCCAAGAAATGTCAAGCTTGTCAGTTTCATGCAAACTTCATCCATCAACCTCCTGAACCATTACATCCGACAGTCACATCTTGGCCGTTCGATGCTTGGGGACTTGATTTGGTAGGACCATTACCTAAGAGTTCACTAGGACATATGTATATACTTGCCGCTACAGATTACTTTTCAAAGTGGGCAGAAGTGGCACCTTACAGGGAAGTAAAAAAGGAAACTGTTGCAACTTTTATCAGGACAAACATTATTTATCGGTATGGTGTACCTCGTCGCATCATAACTGATAATGGGAAGCAGTTTGACATGAGCAAATTATGTGCACAGTTTGACTTCAAGCAGTACAAGTCTTCAATGTACCATGCTCCAGCAAACGGATTAGCAGAAGCTTTTAACAAGACTTTGTGCAATCTTCTCAAGAAAGTTGTTAACCGTTCAAAGAAAGATTGGCATGAAAGGATAGGAGAAGCTCTGTGGGCTTATCGAACTACATATCGCACACCCACTCAAGCCACTCCATATGCACTTGTTTATGGTGTAGAAGCTGTTCTACCACTTGAGCGACAAATTCCATCATTGAGGATTGCAATCCAGGAGGATCTTTCTGGTGAAGACAATGTACGCTTACGTTTGGAAGAATTAGAAGCACTGGATGAGAAAAGGTTGGAAGCCCAACAACGCTTGGAGTGCTATCAAGCTCGACTATCCAAAGCTTTTAATAAGAAAGTCAAGCAGCGATCTTTCCAAGTTGGAGATTTAGTCCTTGCTGTAAGAAGACCCATAAATACTTCACATCGTATTGGCAACAAGTTCCTTTCAAAATGGGATGGACCATACGTTGTTCGAGAAGTTTATACCAATGGTGCATACAAGATCGTTGATCAAGATGGTGTCAAAGTTGGACCAATCAATGAAAAGTTTTTGAAGCGTTACTATGCTTAAAGAAGATGTTGCTCCTAAGCACGAGCTTAAACTGCACATCCAAAAAAAAAAAAAAAGGCCCGCTATGTTGAAAATCCTTTCTAGGACAACTTAGGCAAAAGTTAAGGCACAAAAAAAAAATGATGAACTACGTTATGACTTGATCCTTCAAATTCGAGGGTACGTAGGCAGCTTGGTTTCATTGCCAAGTTCAGTCCAAACAAAAAAAAAAAAAAATTTGATTCAAATATTATCTTTTGTTCACTTGAAAGTATCATGATAATTCTCCATTCAAATCTCATGATTCAAATTATTTTTCAAGTAAAACAAATCTTTTGCAAATTAAAGATCTTTGGGAATTTAATTTGTAGTCCATACATGATGCAAAAATGCTTCAGAAAGTGCAAAAGAAAGATGATATATGAAGAAAAAGAAATTTAACTTTATTTCAAACTTGAAAGGAACTTACAATAAAAAAAAAAAAATTAGCAAGCCTAAGAACTAATATAAATTTCAAAAAAAAAAAGTTACATCAAAAGGGATTCAGGGCTTCCATTTGAAATTCTTCAAGTCGTCTCGAGAGGCTTCCAACATATTTCGCAACAAATCTAAGTTTTTGGCTTCATCCTCAGTAAGGGTAGTAATAGACTCAACCGAATTCATCTCTTCACGAATCTTTGAGGTGTCGGTTCTTCTTCTTTTCAGTTCATCTTCAGTTTTTTGGAGCGAAGACTCAAGTCTATGTTTTTTGCGTTGCAAAGTAATGAACTCTTGCTCTATATCTGCCAAGTTCGACTGCAAGGTGTTAAGGTTCTCAACAGTCTTATGTTCAAGTAACATTGAATCTTTAAGTCGAATTTCAAGTGCTTGAAGTCTTTCAATTCTATCCTTGGATGAAGAAATGGAAGATTCAAGCTCATTAAACTTCTGGACTTGTGTAAAGTAGTCTTCCACCATGCCTTTCAATAAGGATGAATCAACGGACTTAATTGCTTCTATTGCATCAAAGATCTTGTGGACATCACTAGTAAGTGAAGGAGCCCGATCAAAAGAAGCGCGAATAATCCTTGGTTGAATGCTTTCCCACAAAATAGTTGCAAGCTTCAACTGACTATCGGATATCACTTTTTCAGCACTAAACTTAGAAAATTCTGGAAGGGCGAGATGACTAGCTTCAACATGAGGGTCTGTGGGAGTCTTCACTATAGGAGAAGTATTATTAACAATCACATTAGGGCAAGCTTCTTCTTGGTTGGAAATGGTACTTGAAACATTATTTCTGATCTTAGCTGCAAGTTTGTTGAACTCATGCGAACTAGAAACTGAAGCTTCACTTTTGGCGGGGGATATATCACCTTGAAAGGATTTCCTTGGCCTGGTCCGCTTCCAATGTCTTTCATGATCACTCTCATCAATTGAATCTTCAACGATCGCATTATGCTTCCCTTCGATGACTTTCGATAAAACCCTTCGTCCTTCATCAACTAATGACACTGATCGAGGAACTTCTTGTGAAGTCTTCACATGCTCCTCTGTTAAATCTATGGTGGACGAGACTTTGGCTTTATTGGATTTGTCTTGCGAAATCTTTAAAGACTTTTTCTTAACATCCTTTGGAGGTTTTCTTCTCTTTGACGGTGATGTACGGATGCTCGAAATTAAAATATCAATAGAATGCTCAAGATATGGCTCATGAACTTTCGACCACCATTCCATGTATCTTGCGGTTGCATGATCATTAGGATTTAGAGAACGAGCTGGAGAGATCAATCTGGACTTTGTATGAGAACGAGTGCAAATTATCCAAAACCTACATAAATCATCCACAGATCCAGAACGAATATCTTCCTTAAGAGCTCCGGGAATATGTTGACAAAACCCAAATTGTCTCCCAAATCGATGAGGACTGTAAAGTTCCACAATGATGGCTTGGTTACATCGGGCAGGCAAATAGCTCGAACGAACATTAACAAGGTAGCCATGATTGATCTTACTAAGAGCGTCATCATCAACAATCACTTCATCTCTATTCTTGGGATATAAGTTAGCATTCCACACTATGCCACTATGAATCAACTTGCGGGCGTCATAATCCTCAAAGTATTTGGCTCCACCTTCTCCTGAAAACTTGCTCATCAAAGGCCCATATACATCATCTGGATTTTGAAAGTGAGTCCGGAAGTAATAACTTAGCCACCCATAAATATAGTGAATTGGAAAACACGCATCTGAAGAGCCCGCTTGAGCAGAAAGTGTAATTCGGTTTAGTCCATGGTAAATATTGGCTAACACCGGGACCGCGAGATTAACAGTTCTCCCAATCGCCATCAGGCTGGCTATCTTAAATGTCTCTGGCCGAACAAATTCTGAACCTTTACTTGGAAAAACGAAAACACAAATCCAACAAGAAAGGAAGGCAGCTAAATAAGTGTCTGTTGTTAAACTGTCTTTGATTCCAAGTGTAGTGAATGCTCCATTTCCTGCCATTCCCCGACCTTGGTATTTCCGAAGAATCCCAGTAGGGTTATGTGTAGCTTTTGGGCGAACAAGCTTCTTTGCTTTTCGAGCAGGTGGTTTGGTGTAACGCAATTTCCCTTGAAACCAAAAATTGATCCAATCCTCAATAGACACCTTATCCTCCTTGCCGTGCTTCAAAAGATGGAATGCAGCAAATAGATATTCACAACATCGCGGGATGAATCTTCCCTTGTTATCAAAGCCAGTCAATTCGGCAGCACAAGGAATGACTTCATCATAAAATATGCCGTGAATAGGTAAACCGCCTAGTCTATGTAGATCCCATAAGGAGATGAAGCTTCCCCAGTAGCAAGGTGGAGAGTGTTGGTAGCCGGGCACCAAGCTTCACAAAAAGCGCGAATGACGTCCTTGTTGTGATCATAAGTGTATAATGATGCATAAACAGCATCATATATACTAACAGTCGTTAAATTTTTGTTGAAGTGGTACAACACATCTTCAGTCCATTCCCAGTACTTTGGTATGTAACCAAACTCTCCAAAAATCTTGAAGGAAAATCCCCAATATGACTTTTCGGAAATGATACGGCTTCCCAACGTGTCAAACTTCTCATGATTAGAAGTATTGACGTGAAGATTAGATTGAAGAGATCTCGCCTTTGGAGAAGATTGTGAAGTTGGAGAAAGTTCTATCGACCAATCTTCCAAAGTGGTAGGAAAATCAAATGATTTCCAAGCGGATTTATATCTACCCGATATGGGCTTGTCGATGGAGAGATATAATCCTTCTTTTATGTCTTCGTCTTCCTTGGAAAGAATCACAAGATAATCTTTGTGATCTTTGAAGTATACCATGATGATTCTACAAAAACGAAAAAAAAAAATGTCAAAGTAGGTAGAGAATTAAAAAATATATATATATCTTAGTAAAAAGAGAATTAAAAAAAAAAAGCCTGAAAAGAAGTTAACAAGTGGCGCATGGCAAGACAAGGAATGTGAAAGTTGAGATCCCTAGAAACTGTAACTCATTGTGGAACCAGTTGCAATGATCAAAATCTGATACTTGAACGTTTCTCCAGCTGCGCTTACTAGATTCTTGGTAAGAAGATCTACTTTCGCTATTTCTGTGCTAAGGATCAATTCAATCCCTGCAAGCATGTGTACAAAGGAAAAAGAAATTTAAAAAAAAAAAATCTGATTTTGGTAAAAAATACAGAGGAAGAGAGGAGACTATAACTTTCAAACGACGCCGGAAAGGAGAAAGTTACGGTTTTTTTTTTTAGGAATATATAATCGCGTCAATTTGCACAGCAAAGACTTTGTTTTTTTTTTCTCGTTTAAATCAAAAGTTATTACCAAATTATTACAGGTGTAGATCCAAACTCACATGGTCTTGCATGCTTGGCTTTGATTCATAAATGTACCGACTCTGGGAACTTGAACCACTTCCAATTACAACCTGCGACGGCTTCAACTCATCACCGGCAAACAAAGACGACGGATGTGATGATGAGCGTTCGAGATTAAAAAATCAGCGACACAATATTTATGAGGATACTTGGCAGCAAGTTTTAGCTTTTAGTCGGTGTGTACATGAAAAATATCTCAATTAGACCATTTCCAAATTCTAAGTACAGATCATTGAATAAAAAAAAAAAAAAGAACTCACCTGTTAAGCTCTCCAGCGTAGCAACCTCTGGCAATTAATTTGATATGCAAATTAGTTTGAGAAGGCCTTGCTTTTATAGGAGAAATAATTCAAGTCCCATGTGATCAAGGAATATAACTTCTAATTGCATTAGAATTTCTTTAAAACTGGAGATTGAGTTTTAATTGAAATTAATTTGAGCAAATAAGCGATTAGATCAAAGTCAAATTCTTTGGAACCATAGAAAGTCTTCAAAGTGTGAATTATATTTTGCATGGGTTATTGTGTTCCTTTACCAAGTCAAACTCTTTAAAAAAAAAAAATTAAGTTTGGCTTGAAACCTTCTTTTGTTACGTAGGCCAACATTGGCCTATATTTTCTTTACGTAGGCCAACATTGGACTATATATTTTCTTTACGTAGGCCAATGTTGGCCCGATATTCATTTTGTGCTAAATCATTTATAGTGGGTCGATCGTCCATTCATTTGCTAAATCAATTTTTTTCGTCTCATATGCAAAATTATATGAGGATAATTAATTGATGTAGATAAATTTCAAGACTTGTCCACTTGCTACACTAAAAAAAAAAAAAATTCGTGTACATAACCAAGTCTTGAGGGGGCATTTGTAGAAGGAGAAAATTTGTAACCAATTACAAATAGCCACATGTCAATTGAAATTTCTTTAATTAAGAAATTTTCAATTAAATTAAACATTACCATGTGAAATTGATAATATCATATTATAATTAATTATTTTATAATTAATTAAATATGTACACATGGTTTGACCAATCAAATTGCAAGGATTCATGGGTTATCCAATCAAATTTCACCCATGTGTCATAATTATTTTACCTCTAATTAAATTAAATTAATTAAGAGAAAAATAATAAATTTTTATCTCTAATTTAATTAATTAATTAAGGGATAAATAATAAAGTTTTATCTCTAATTAAATTAAATTAATTAAAAGATAAATAAATATTTTTATCTCTAATTTAATTAATTAATTAAGTGATAAAAAATAAATATTTTATCTCTAATTTAATTAATTAATTAAGGGATAAATAATAAAGTTTTATCTCTAATTAAATTAAATTAATTAAGAGATAAATAAATATTTTTATCTCTAATTTAATTAATTAATTAAGTGATAAAAAATAAATATTTTATCTCTAATTTAATTAATTAATTGAGAGATAAATAAATATTTTATCTCTAATTTAATTAATTAATTAAGTGATAAAAAATAAATATTTTATCTCTAATTAAATCAAATTAATTAAGAGATAAATAAGAAGATATTATCTCTAATTAAATTAAATTAATTAAGAGATAAATAAGAAGATATTATCTCTAATTAAATTAAATTAATTAAGAGATAAATAAGGAGATTAAATTCTTTTAAAACTCTCTTTCACCTGGCTAGCTACCACTATAAATAGAGACATCCTCTTAACACAAATTCACAATTCAGAAAGCCTGAAGAGAAGAAGATTTTGAAGAGCCAAATCCTCTCAAAATTCTTAAGAAGAAATTAGAGAAATTCTAAGAACGCGGTGCTTGTTCTTGAGAATTCTCTAAGAAGCTGCTCTCCGATCTTGTTCATCAAAGGAAAGGAGATAATTCCTGTTTTTCAAGACCAAGTCTAGAAGACCCTTGAAGCAGATCTCACCGATTCAAGATCAAGTCGTGAAGACCCTTAAATCAAAATTTTACTGGAGAAAAGAATCAAAGGATTTCTTTCTTTAAGAATATTCAGAGATTGTAACCTCAAAGTTTGATTAATAAAATTATTATTTGACTCCAAATTTTCCTTGTCATATTTTTGACGTAAAATTTGACTCCAAATTTTCCTTGTCATATGCAAAATTATATGAGGATAATTAATTGATGTAGATAAATTTCAAGACTTGTCCACTTGCTACACTAAAAAAAAAAAAATTCGTGTACGTAACCAAGTCTTGAGGGGGCATTTGTAGAAGGAGAAAATTTGTAACCAATTACAAATAGCCACATGTCAATTGGAATTTCTTTAATTAAGAAATTTTCAATTAAATTATACATTACCATGTGAAATTGATAATATCATATTATAATAAATTATTTTATAATTAATTAAATATGTACACATGGTTTGACCAATCAAATTGCAAGGATTCATGGGTTATCCAATCAAATTTCACCCATGTGTCATAATTATTTTACCTCTAATTAAATTAAATTAATTAAGAGAAAAATAATAAATTTTTATCTCTAATTTAATTAATTAATTAAGGGATAAATAATAAAGTTTTATCTTTAATTAAATTAAATTAATTAAAAGATAAATAAATATTTTTATCTCTAATTTAATTAATTAATTAATTAAGGGATAAATAATAAATTTTTATCTCTAATTAAATTAAATTAATTAAGAGATAAATAAATATTTTTATCTCTAATTTAATTAATTAATTAAGTGATAAAAATAAATATTTTATCTCTAATTTAATTAATTAATTGAGAGATAAATAAATATTTTATCTCTAATTTAATTAATTAATTAAGTGATAAAAAATAAATATTTTATCTCTAATTTAATTAATTAATTAAGTGATAAAAAATAAATATTTTATCTCTAATTAAATCAAATTAATTAAGAGATAAATAAGAAGATATTATCTCTAATTAAATTAAATTAATTAAGAGATAAATAAGAAGATATTATCTCTAATTAAATTAAATTAATTAAGAGATAAATAAGGAGATTAAGTTCTTTTAAAAATCTTTTTCACCTGGCTAGCTACCACTATAAATAGAGACCTCCTCTTAACACAAATTCACAATTCAGAAAGCCTGAAGAGAAGAAGATTTTGAAGAGCCAAATTCTCTCAAAATTCTTAAGAAGAAATTAGAGAAATTCTAAGAACGCGGTGCTTGTTCTTGAGAATTCTCTAAGAAGCTGCTCTCCGATCTTGTTCATCAAAGGAAAGGAGATAATTCCTGTTTTTCAAGACCAAGTCTAGAAGACCCTTGAAGAAGATCTCACCGATTCAAGATCAAGTCGTGAAGACCATTGAATCAAAATTTTACTGGAGAAAAGAATCAAAGGATTTCTTTCTTTAAGAATATTCAGAGATTGTAACCTCAAAGTTTGATTAATAAAATTATTATTTGACTCCAAATTTTCCTTGTCATATTTTTGACGTAAAATTTGACTCCAAATTTTCCTTGTCATATTTTTGACGTAAAATTTGTGTGTACAGTAACATCTGTTGTGGAATGCTTTTCACAGCTCTAATTTCCAATTGTCACGCCATAGGCCGTCCCTAGCATTAGTAGGATTAATCATATGATCAATCATAGGTCGGATAAGTTTGGTTAATAAAAATTTATTTGTTTAAGATTTGATCAATGAATTTGAAAAAAATCCGTTTTAAAAAAAATAAAAAATAAAATTTATTTTTATACTAAAATTTATTTATAATTAAATTTAAAAAAAATATATTTTTATTTATTAATTAATAATCTAGATCGGATTGGACCGATTTGAATTAAAATATATGTATTTATCTCAAGCCAAATTTAATTCGAATTGAACCTGTTAAATAATTTAATCCATGGACATGTCTATGCTCAAGCTTTTGATCCCATATATTATTCCTTTATATGGTGGGATTTAAGAAGAAAATTTTAAATATGAACGGAATAATTATATGAATGAAAAGAAAGGAGAAAAAAAAAAAGAGGCAAGGAAACAACATTCATTCACAATCAGCTTTGCTCGTAGCAATGCCGATTCAATCTTTCATACACACGGCCAAGGGGCCAAGTCAGTCTAACCACTTTCGAAAAATACCCTGCTTCTCCGGAGGGAAATTTATAAAACAACGAACAAAACAAAGGAAACATGCAAGCTTTCACTTCCATGCCGAAGAGGTTGCCAAGGCTCTATTCCCCCAGCTAAGAAAGAGAACCCCTTCTCTCCTTTCAAGTCTAAAATTATTGTCATACTCTTTTAACAGATCCTCGATAGCAACAGCAGCAGCAACTGAGCAACTCAATGGATATGCTGAAAAACCAGCCATCGTAAATCTTGCTCTCCACTTTCCAAAAAGTTCATGTCGTTCCACCCTCTCAAGCCCCTCACAAGCAATTATATAGACAATGTAACGAGCCATACAATGCTGCTCTACTTTGATTCTCTGCTTGTCATCTCTTGGACAAGCCACATCTATAGATTCAAAAACTGCTGTGTAATAATCCAGTGTCTCAAGGAGCCTTGCAAAAAATGAAGATGTCTTGGTATTTAACTCTTGCTCAACAAGGGTCACAACCTTGGGTGACAAACTCTTCACCAACCTCAGCAATCGATCTCTGTGATTCCAGCTGCTCGCACTCTCATTTGGCAACTGATGCTATGTTGTTCCGATTCTTCATTTTTTTTGAAGTACTCGTATTCGATGCATATTCATACATGGGTACGGGGATATGATCCCTAATAACCCTCCAAATACATAGAAAAACTTAGAAAAAATCAAACATACCCATATCGGATAAACACCCGTGTCCGACACTCACACCCGATTCCGAGTAACATAGACTGATGCATGCAACACAAATGGAAAATTCACAGCTAGGGCTTCCCCAGGTTGGACCCTAAGATGCTTTAGTTCAACCTCACAATTGTCCATGGCAGCATAATGAAACTCAAGTTGTACATTGCACGACTCAGCAATTTTTTACATCCTCTACCCCACAATACTAAGTCCCCCACCTCTAGCATGAATTGAATTAGAATCATCAAAACCAGTTATGCGGATGAATGGAGGCCCACCAGGACGTTTTGCAGGAGCTAGGATGAGGAACATCCATTGGCTGCCCTGTGCAATCTGGAAGTCAATGATGTGAATTTTTGGTTCATTTCCATCACTTCCATTATGACAATGTTAGCTGATATGTATGCAAACTTCCAGAATGGAGCGACCTTGTAGAAAATTATGCATGTAAGACATTAGTTCTGAGCTTGGTTCTTTGCTTTTCAGGGCTTTGTAGAAGTTACTTCCTGAGAATTCCAACCTTGCTCTAAGCGCTTCTAGCACATAAGCACCTAAGCGTTGAATTGGTTCCCCAAACACTGATACCATTTGCTCCAAGATATGCAATAAATTTTCTGTTGTCGACATATCACCTTCATAAACTGCTTTACCGCAGCCAACAGGCACCTGCTTCAAGTCTAATCTAGGGATGATCAGTTCGACAGGTTAAGCCCAGTTCAAGCTTGCCATTCCAGCAGCTTGGCACGCGGCACCATTCTTGAAGAAGGAATTGCAGCTGTCAGTAATATCTAATTCAGCAGTAATATCTGATTCAGGTCCCAACAAAGAACTTTCCTGTACTCTCAAAGTTTTGCTCCAAGAATCTATAATACCATCATACTCATTCTCATCATTCCTGAAAAAGACAAAATCACATGATTAGAAGTTAGTGTTAAAGTCAACAACTCCTCTAGGATTCTCTTATCTAGAATTCTCTCCAAACTTTATTATTTCTCTAGGTCTTTCTAGAAATTTTCTTAGTCTTCTTTCTAGAGTTCTTTCTAGATTTTTCATTGTTCTTTCTCTAGAATATTAAGCCAACATACTAGAACATTATAGATTGTTTTAGTAACCAACATAGAAAGCTATAAATAGGGTGGGATGTAAGTTTTTGTTAGTGTGAATGAGTGAAGTTGTGAGTGCATATTAAAAGAGTGCAAGTGTCTAGTGTATATTTGTCTTAAATATATAATAAAAGAGTTATTTTTACTCTTCAAACTCCAACAAACTGGTATCAGAGCAAGACGGTCAGGGACCGGAGTACGCATATCGGAGAAAGACAGTCTGGGACTGTGAAGATTATTGGTCTGGGACCAAGACAATCGAGGATCGTAGTTCGTAAAGACGTGGAAATTCTGCCGGTACACGGTCAGGGACTGTGAAATTAAGTGAACAAGAATCAAATTTGAGGTAAGTTCAGGGCACTCTCAAGACACTATGGCAGATATTTCTAATTCCACTAGCAACATCGAGAAGCTCAATGAAAACAATTACAATACGTGGAGCATCCGGATGCAATATTACATGCTCGGGCAAGATTTATGGGATATTGTTAACGGTGAAGCTTCAACACCACCAACTGATGCCGGAGAACTAAGAAAATGGAAGATCAAAGCCGGTAAGGCCATGTACGTGTTATCAGTCACCATTGAGGATGGTTTATTACAACGCATCAAGGATGCAAAGACACCGAAGGAAGCCTGGGACACACTCACAATGCTGTTCGCGAGGAAAAATGATGCTAGGCTCCAACAATTGGAGAATTAACTCCTGTCAATATCGCAGCAAAATATGTCGGTAAGCGAATATTTCTCTAAAGTTAAAACTCATTGTGATGAAATTTCAAAATTAGATCCAGAAAATGCCATTACCGAAACGAGAATGAGAAGAATTATCATCCATGGCTTGCGACCTGAATACAACGGGATTGTTACTGCAACTCGTGGATGGAGCAAAGAACCAACTTTAACTGAGTTGGAAAATATCCTAGCCAATCAAGAGACTTTAGATAAACAAATGTCTAAAGTCTCGATAAAAGATGACGAGAAAGCACTCTTTAGTAATAAAAGAGGCTTTAATAAAAGAAGCAAAGTTGTTACAAAGCCAGGCATGGAAGAAAATAAATTTCGAAGGCAAGAAACATGGCCAAAGCAAGGGGGAAGGAGCTTTCGGCAAGAGGGAGCCCAGCATGTTCGAGAAAGAGACAAAAATGAAAATAAGTATCGTCGTCAAAACAATCAGTGTTACAACTGTGGAAAATCTGGTCACTTTGCTCGAGACTGTCGGTTTAAGCAAGTCCAAGGCAACGCGGCAACCTCGTCACGAGAAGAGAATAATAGCGAAGAAGAGTGGGATTTTCAAGCATCAATTGTTATTGAAGAATGCGAAGAACTTGCAGCTGCTTGCATCACCGAGTCAGAAGAAGAGTGTTCACTCGCATCGGTGAGTAAATTAATTGACTATAATAAAGATTGGATAGTTGATTCTGGATGCTCAAATCACATAACTGGAGATAAGGAGAAGTTGACTAATACCTCAACATACAAAGGAGAACGAGTTGTGGTAACTGCAAATAATTCAAGGTTACCTATTACTCACATCGGCCAAACAACTATTGTGCCACGGTTTAGTCCACACCAAATCGAGCTGCAAAACGTATTCCATGTGCCAGGTATGAAGAAAAATCTGCTATCGGTTTCACAACTCACTGCCTCAGGAAATTATGTCGTGTTTGGTCCAAATGATGTGAAAGTATATCCAAACTTAAAGCCAACAAGTACACCAATAATGGAAGGGAAGCGTCTGGAGTCAGTCTACGTTATGTCCGCTCAGACTGCATATGTGGACAAGACAAGAAAGAATGAAACAGCTGACTTGTGGCATGCGAGGCTTGGGCACGTGAGTTACCTCAAGTTAAAGGTAATGATGAAAAAGTCTATGCTCAAAGGTCTTCCTCAATTAGACATTCAAGAGGACACAGTATGTGCCGGGTGCCAATATGGGAAAGCTCACCAGTTGCCATACGAGGAGTCAAAGTTTAGAGCTAAGGAGCCTCTCCAGCTAATTCACTCATACGTGTTCGGGAAGATAAAGCAACCTTCTGTCAGTGGCTGCCAATACATGATAACTTTCATTGATGATTTTTCAAGGTACGTCTGGATTGATTTTATGAAAGAAAAATCAGAGGCATTTACTAAATTTATAGAGTTCAAAGAAAATATGGAAAAAGAAGTAGGTCGAAAGATACAATGCCTACGCACAGATAACGGGGGAGAATACACATCCAAGGAGTTTTCAGAATTCTTACAGGAATACAAGATACACCGACAATTGACATGTCCGAACACTCCACAAAAAAATGGAGTTGCCGAGAGAAAGAATCGACATTTGGCTGAGATATGTCGAAGCATGTTACATGCGAAGAATGTGCCACCTCGTTTTTGGGCAAAATGCATGAAGACTGCAGCTCACGTGACTAATAGGCTTCCACAAGCAAGGCTTGGTTTTATCTCACCCTTTGAGAAACTATGGAACATCAAACCCACGGTGAGTCACTTTCGAGTATTTGGTTGCGTATGTTATGTATTTGTACCAGATCATCTACGTAGCAAATTCGACAAAAAGGCAATTCGTTGCATATTTGTGGGATATGACGATCAAAGAAAAGGGTGGAGATGTTGTGATCCAACGAGTGGCAGATGCTATGTATCCAGAAAAGTTGTGTTCGATGAAGCTTCGTCATGGTGGTCACCACAAGCAGTTCTGTTGCCAGACTCAAAAGAAATTGAAGAAAAACTTCAAGAAAATATGGAGGAACAAATTGAGCTTGAAAAGACTCAACCAAGTGACGAGTATTCAGAAAAGGCTCTTGATGAGGAAAAGTCATTTCGAGAAAATGAGTTCGATGAAAGAGATTCTCAGCCACTTCTGCGCAGGTCATCACGACAACGCAAACCAAATCTTAAGTATGCTAATGCTGCTCTAATTGAAGAAATAGAGCCAACAACTTATGAAGAGGCATCTGAGAAATTGGAGTGGAGAAAAGCCATGGAAGAAGAAGTTCAAGCCCTGAAACAAAACGAGACATGGGAGTTGGTGCCAAAGCCGAAGAAGATTGAACCCATCTCATGTAAATGGGTTTATAAAATAAAGACTCGACCCGATGGATCGATAGAAAGGTATAAGGCTCGATTGGTGGCTCGCGGATTCTCTCAAAAGTATGGGGTGGACTATGATGAGACCTTTAGTCTGGTTGCAAAGATTACAACAGTACGAGTATTACTTGCCCTTGCAGCAAGCGAATCTTGAAAGTTATGGCAAATGGATGTGAAAAATGCCTTCTTGCACGGAGAGCTAGATCGAGAGATTTATATGGAGCAGCCCGAAGGATTCACAAGTAAAGTTCATCCGGATTATGTGTGTAAGTTGAAAAAGGCACTCTACGGATTAAAACAAGCATCGAGAGCATGGTAGGTAAAATTGCCGAATTCCTAATACAAAGTGGTTACTCAGTTGCAGCAGCAGATTCGAACTTGTTCGTGAAAGAAAAAGGAGGTAAGTTGGCAATAGTCTTGGTTTACGTGGATGATCTAATCATCACTGGAGACAACGAAGAAGAAATCAAACAAACTAGAAGCAATCTCTCAGTACGTTTTCAAATGAAAGAGCTTGGAGAGCTGAATCACTTTCTCGGGCTAGAAGTAATCCGTACCAAAGAAGGAATATTCTTATGTCAACACAAGTATGCAAAAGATCTTATACACAAATTCAGGATGACTGATTGCAAGTCGATATCTACGCCTATGGAATCCAATGCAAGACTCTGTAGTGAAGAAGGCAAAGAATTGGAAGACTCAACAAGTTATAGGCAACTAGTGGATAGTCTAATCTACCTTACATTAACAAGACCCGATATTGCATTCGCTGTTGGAGTAGCTAGCCGATTCATGGAGAAACCAAGGAAACCTCACTTAGATGCGGTTCGACGAATCTTGAGGTACGTAAAAGGAACTATTGATTTTGGACTTCTATACAAAAAGGGAGTTCCGTGCCAAGTTATAGGATATTGTGATGCCGATTATGGTGGAGATCATGATACAAGACGATCAACAACTGGCTACATGTTTAGTCTTGGATCCGGCATAATCTCTTGGTGTAGCAAAAGACAACCTACGGTATCATTGTCAACTACAGAAGCAGAATATAGAGCAACAGCTATGGCAGCACAAGAAAGCACGTGGTTGATACAGTTGTTAAAGGACCTGCACCAACTGATTGACTCTTTAGTACAACTCTATTGCGATAATCAGTCAGCAATAAGCTTAGCTGAAAATCCAGTCTTTCATGCCAGAACCAAGCACGTAGTAATACATTATCACTTTGTACGTGAAAAAGTACTTCAACGAGATGTTGAACTGAAATACATCAAGTCTGAAAAACAAGTAGCTGACTTGTTTACCAAGGGACTTAGCGGTGCAAAATTCGATGAGTTCAGAAGACAACTTGGCATGACTACCAAACCGACATCAAGAGAGTAGTTGTTGAGGGGGAGTTTTAAAGTCAACAACTCCTCTAGAATTCTCTCATCTAGAATTCTCCAAACTTTATTATTTCTCTAGGTCTTTTTAGAAATTTTCTTAGTCTTCTTTCTAGAGTTCTTTCTAGATTTTTCATTGTTCTTTCTCTAGAATATTAAGCCAACATACTAGAACATTATAGATTGTTTTAGTAACCAACATAGAAAGCTATAAATAGGGTGGGCTGTAAGTTGTTGTTAGTGTGAAGGAGTGAAGTTGTGAATGCATATTAAAAGAGTGCAAGTGTCTAGTGTATATTTGTCTTAAATATATAATAAAAGAGTTATTTTTACTCTTCAAACTCCAACAGTTAGAACACACTCTCTCAAAGTACAAACATGGTTTTTGCAATCCTTAAGCTCAATCGTCGTTTACCACTGATGTTGTGAATTTGACTTCCTTGATTTTTATCCTTAGTACAACAGAATTAATTGCAAACAAACGGTAAAGCATCACTCCTCCTGACAAGAAGGGACTGTCCCAGGAAAGTTATGCTTAGATAGAGCGAGCAGAGAATAACAATACAATAGTTTGCAAAGAACCAGAATAAGCCAACAGTTTGTTACATATTATTCTTAAATCTTAACAATTTCCAGTAAGAAGGTCAGATCATCACCATTGTAACTGTATCCCAAGGCCACTGGTATATTTGAAGTTAAATGGAACTTTACCTTGAATTTCTAGACCAAAATCCTCTAAGCTATGGTCGACCATTTTTTCAGTCTCACTTTGCCTAATAGGAAAATTTTGGAAGATTAATATGATTACAAAATAAGACCACAAGATCAACGAATAAGACTGTCATTGATTAATCCTAAAATGCAACTTATCATTTTGTAGTTTAATTGACCATCTTTTAGCCTGAGGTTCATCTTCATCAACATCTGATTCAAACATTTCTAAAGTTAAATAATCATCTTCTAGCCTCTTGTTCTTTTCTGATGAAAAATCATATCGCTTTGCAGGATCTTGGAAGCTCCATGCTTGTTCTGGTGACTGAAACTGATACAACCCAAATTCCACTTAACAGAAAATAACACAATTAGCAGAAAAGAGCATGGAAGAAGTAGAAGAAATTGTAAACTAGAAGAAGAGAAAGATAGAGAGAATGGAGAAAGAGATTTCAGAATGAGAGGGAGAGAACCTTTTGTTTAATTCCTTTCTTTTTATAATGCTAAAATTACTCGAACATGACAATATATATATATATATATATATATATATATATAACTGACTTAGATCAGTAATTACAATATTACCACTAATGCTAATAACCACATTTGGTCTGTAACAGAAACTTGAACAGATTCAATGAAATATTAAAGGCAATCAAGACTGATAGGTTTGACATGAATTAACAAAATCAAATTACATACCCTTGAAAGTGGAGGTAAATTTGTTGAAACTCGATCAGAGATCAGGGAGATGAAACTGGGAATAAAGCAACACTCATCGTTGCAGCAAGGTAGGTTTATAGTATCTGATTCAAAACCTAACAATGAAATATTCATATTACCATCCAAAAAAATTTATTCATGCATTTTACTAGATGTTCAAGTAATCATTGAAATGATCTCATTGAACAGATCTTCCACTGCTGGCAATGTATTACACAATAAACTAAGAAGAAAAAAAACGATCAAACGACAAATTACCTTGCAGCTAGCCTTCTTTCTGTATTGAGGATTCTGGTAGATCTCTATCTTCTACCAGTTGTGTCATCACATCTTTGTCATTATTACTGATTGGGGAAAAAATACGAGTTAGATAAATGTTCATAGGCTGTTTCATTCCATTTTATATCTTCCCACCACTGACTTTCTCCTTTAATCTTTTTCAAAGTTTTGCTTGAAAACTCCCTCTTTGATTTGCTTTTAAGCTTTGGGCAATTGTAAAAGCCTATGCTTTCTTGGTGCAATGAGTAGACCATTAGATATGCTGACGAGTTCAGGGAGATAAAGAAGTAACAATCTTTTCAAACTTGGAAGAAAATTATCTGATATTGGCTTGATGGATGCTTGACTTACTAGGCTGGTGACTTGAGGACAGTCCTCAAGAATAAACTCCTCCAAGTTGACAATTTTCAAGCAAAGCATGTGAGAAAATAGTACTCAGTCGGGGGCATGTATGCAATGCTAGGAATTTCAACGTAGACATACAACCATATTGAATTGGTCCTTTCCAAATACTCCCTAAATTCTTCATATAGTAAATGCTCAAATACTGCAGTGATTCAAGTACATGTTCTGCAGAACTCGGGTCAGCTTCGGATTGATCATTTTCATCTCCTTTGAAATGCCTCTCTCCATCAATAATGGTTTCCATCTTATTACACTCTGCCAACAAGCAGAACTTTAGGCTCTTCATATTCTCGATCCCAAATTCAGATAGATTTACAGCTGTTGCATGGTTGTCCAAGAAAAATGAAGTAGAATGTTTGAGTACCCCTTTTATTTCAGTTGGGATGTTTCCACCATTCACAAACTTCAAGCATTTTTCCCATTTTCTGAATCGTGCTTCAACTTCATGAGGTACACGAGAAATGATTCTCCTTTTCTGATAGCCAACAATAAATCTAAAGCATGACAATGAAGGATACATCAATGATTTACTATTCGAACTAAAATCATCTAAAAGTTGGACTTTTGGCAGGTACAAGCTAAGACTTCTCAACGCTTTTAAGTTGCACACTTCCTTTACAACAGCTTCCACTGACTCATCCCACCGCTTGTCTGCTGGATCCACATCAATGCTCAATTCAATCAGTTGCGAGAGATTTGATATTGCTTCAGGGTGAATCACTATGTTTGATTGCAACCTCTTTAATTTGCTACAGTTTGCATGTCCATAAAACGACACTCTCAAGTGTCTTAACTTGACTAGCTCTCCAATTTCTCTAGGAAGATCCATAATCTGTGTTTCAACAAGATCAAGCTCCTCAAGATTCTTAAGTTTCCCAATCAGAGGTGATAGTTCCATGAAAAGTTTGCATCGTACTCTCAAGAAGAGCTTTCTTAGTGCAGCCAATAAGGGAAGAGATTGTGGCAAAGATTTAATATTAGAAGAAGAGGAAAAGCTACCAGATCATAGTTCGGTTGCAAGTAACATCTAAGAAACAAAGCATACCCTCGAGACTCTGTTGGTAGCCATTGCTCTGCAAGTTTTGTTTTCTTTTCTTGACGAAGAGTTATCTTAGAAACTAAGAAAGCTTATTATCCATCAGATGGACCTCTTTCGCATCCCATTCTTTCTCTTTTGGTGGCTTTATATTTGTAGAGCATAAAGCCATGGACTGATCAACGCAGGTTGAGAGATTAGCTCACTTTTCTCGAACTATCCCTGCATTTAAAATACATGGAATCATAAAGGTCAAATTGTAATATTACTCCTTGAGCTATAATCAAAATGCGAATTTAGTCCCTCTATAATTCGAAGAATTTTGCTACCTATATTTTTCGGAATTTTGAATTTCAATCAAATTTTAGACGGTGTTAAATTTTCACCGTTAAGTATGCTGACGTGGCGTTGACCATGCTAATGTGATGAGCTTAGTCAGCAATATTTTTTCAGCAACTGATCACGTGAAATTTTTTTCCACATGACTTACTAACTTGAATGATTAAATGATATAATTAGTTCCTGTACTTATATCAAAATATGAATTTAGTCTCTGTACAATGATCTAATTTTTGTTTTGGTACTTGTACATTTTGAAATTTCAAATTTCGATCTAATCTTAAGTTTCATTTATTTTACAAAAATCAACTCTGAAAAACATTTTCTAAAAAATAATAATATAATATTTATATTAATATTTAAAATAATATTATTTTATTAATATAGATATTAAAAAGAGTAATATTTATTCGTAAAATATTAAAAATATTTATACTATTAAAAGTTAAAACAATAACAGTTAGTTGGCTTATAAGTTATGCTCAAACAATATCAAAAAAAAAATGAATCAAACCTCAAATACTAAAAGAGATAATAATTTCAAAGATAAAATTAACACAAAAATTATAAGAAGACATTGGAAGTTTCGGGAAGCAAACAACTAAACCTTAGGGTTAGAAAAAGCTTTCACTCCACTTCCCATTTCTTTTGTCTCATGGCACCCAAAAACTACGCTTATTTTCTTTCTCATTTTTTTTTTCATTTCCAACAAATATCATTGTATGTTCATCTCTCTAGATTTATCAGTCCTTTTTATATCAACACAATCTAAAACCAACTTTGTTTTAGATTGGTAACTTAGTTCTGTTTTTTTTTTTTATTATTGCTTTTTTAGACCTTGAAAAAAGACAGCCCCTCCTCATTCTTCCAAGCCAGCAAAGTCTAGAGGTGACAACGAAAGAAGAATGTCATTTTCTTTACTACATGTTTCCTTGATTATATTTTTAATTGGGGTTGATTTTCTACTTTTTAGAGTTAGATCAGAAGTGAGTTTTTTTTTTTTTTTTTTTTTGTAATAATAGAGGTGGAAAAAGAGAAAGCAAAAAGAGAGTGTGAACAACGTGGTGTTGTTTGACCAGGCTACCTATAACAAGCTTCTCTTTGAAGCTAATCATTCTCTATTTTTTTCTGATCGTTTGATGATACTTTTCATTTTTATGTTTTTTTATGTTTGATCTGACACAATAAATTATTATATTAATAAAAACAATTTTATTTAATTTTAATTAAAAAATATTTAAAATGTTTAAATAAAAAGACTTTTAATATTTTAATTTTAAATATTTCTATCTTGAATATAATTAAACTAAACATAAATATTTTATATTTTAATAATAAATATTAATATTAACAAAAATAATATATTTTATTATTTAAATAATAAATATAATTTAGTATAATAATGACAATATTTTAATAATGAGAATATTTTTAATTATTTTTTAATAATTTAAATATTGAATCGAAATTTGAAATCTCAAAAAGTACAGGTACCAAAAATTGTTCAAATCATTATAGAAAAACTAAATTCGTATTTTGATATAAGTATTGGGACTAATTACATCATTTGATCATCCAAGTTAGTAAGCCACGTGAAAAAAATTCCACATCATCAGTTGACAAAAAAATTTGCTGACTAAACTTGCCACGTTAACAAAATCAATGTCACGTGAGAATGGTTAACGCAATATTTGCATATTTAACTGTGAAAATATATCTTTTAAAATTGGACTGAAATTTAAAATTTCGAAAAGTAAAAGTTGCAAAATTCATTGAATTATAGTAAAGAGATTAAATCTGTATTTTGATTATAGTACAGGAATTAATAAGTACAATTTGACCAAAGAAAAAACAGGTGAAAGAAAAGGAAGCTAACGGAGAGATAAAAGAGAGTTATTACAGTACAAATTGGAAAAATACACGTGCAAGATATTGACGGTAGAAGAAAGAGTGTGGTTCCAACGTCCAGATAATGACATAACATAACACGTATTGGCCCCAATGCTGTGGGCTTTGACAGCCTAAGACAGAATCAAAAACAAGGAGAGATTAAAATTTCTGGGGTCTTTGCCTTTTTTTTTTCTTCTTCTAACTTATAACTTTGCTTTCCAACTTTATCTACCACAGGAACAAAGGATTCAAGGAAGAAGAGACTACTAGAGAAAAGGAACATATTCTTTCAATTGTTAATGTAAATATATAATATTTTTGTTTTTAATCTTAAATTCATTTATTCACTAAATTATGAACAGTTGTGCTAATGTGATTCTTATTTCTTCTGCTTTCTTTGGGAATTTGGGTATTCTTTACTTTATTTTTTTTTCCAATCCTTTTCTTATAGTAACTTTCATATGGAATTGGAGTAAATTTCAAGTAAGGTTGTTAAATATATTCCCAATTGAGAGAGAATAAAAACCTTTAGTTCAGGAATTTTATATGAGGTGTTGGTATTGATTTACAATTTTTTTAGTAAACATAACTTTATCTATGTTATCTAAACTCTTCATTTTCTTTAAAGTATGTATCAAACATATATTCGAAAATAAATATAAGAATATGATCTTTCAAATATATGAAAAAAAATTTAAAAAAATTGAATATATACATGTCAAACACATGCATTTGACATTCGCTGAATCTAGGTAACATATACTTTTAAGAATTTTTCTTTCTAGGTGCCATGTATCCTATATATAAATTTAAAACATTTTGGATAAAGCTGAAGCTATCCACGTCGCCCTTTCCCTTTTTTTTTTCTTTGGTTGAGAAGCAAAAGAGGAAAAAGAGAAAGAAAAAAAAAAGAGAAAAAGAGAAAAAAATGATTTCTTTTTGTATTTGTGTTATTTTTTATATTTCAAATATTATAAATTTATACACGTTAATAATTCATTTGATCTATATTTTCACAGATTCGTGTATTCCTGTCGTGTTCATGTTATTTTTCGTGTTGTGTTTTAATTATTTTTCCTATATTGTGTTCGTGTCATATCTTAATTCATCTCACATAGTTTGTCATTGTGATTCAATTTTAAAAAAAAATTTGTATGTTCGTGATGTGTTAGTGCTCATGTTTTTTTAGGTGTTTTCAAAATAATATAAATTTATATAAACTTATAAACGTTAATAATTAGTTTTACACGTTAATAATTTATATACAAAATATTATAAATTTATATAAAATTTTACACGTTAATAATTTATTTTATGTATATTTTTACACATTCTTGTATTCATATCATGTTCATGTTATTTTTCGTATTGTGTTTTAATTATTTTTCCTATTTTGTGTTCGTGTCGTGTTTCAATTCATCTCATGTTTTACATAGTTTGTCATTGTGATTCAATTTAGAGAAAATTTTGAGTGTTCGTATCGTGTCTTAATTCATGACATATTTTACATAATTTTTCATAGTGAATCAATTTAGAGAAAAATTTGTGTGTTCGTGCTATTTTTTTTGTTTTCAAAGTATTATAAATTTATATAAATTTTTATACGTTGATAATTAGATTTACACGTTAATAATATATATAAAGTATTATAAATTTATATAAATTTTTACATGTTAATAATTCGTTATATATATATTTTTACACGTTCTTTTATACATATCGTGCTCATGGTATTTTTCGTGTCGTGTTTTAATTAATTTTTTTATGTTGTATTCGTATCGTATCTCAATTCATCTCATATTTTACATAGTTTATCATTGTGATTCAATTAAGAGAAAAATTTGTGTGTTCATGTCGTGTCTCAATTCATGACATATTTTGCATAATTTGTCATAATGATTCAAGTTAAAGAAAAATTGGTGTGTTCGTGTTATTTTTTTGGGTTTTCAAAGTAATATAAATTTATATAAATTTTTACACTTTAATATTTTATATATAAAATATTATAAATTTATATAAATTTTTACAAGTTAATAATTTATTTTATGTATATTTTTGCACGTTTGTGTATTCGTGTCATGTTCATGTTATTTTTCATTTTGTGTTTTAATTAATTTTCTATATTGTATTCATATCGTGTCTTAATTTATCTCATATTCATAAAATAAATTTTGTCCATGGAGGTCAAGGAGACCACGTGACACCGTACTGGGCTCCCTCTTTTTTCTTTTTTAATTTTTTACCATATGAATTCTTTCTTTTTTTTTTAATTTTTTATCGCATCAATGCACTTTTTTATTGGTTTTTCCCTCTTCCATTTAAACAATGTTTAACTTATTTAATTCATACAATAATGTTTTCAAAGCTAGAGAAAGTGTCTACGTTTTTAGTTACTATTCATTTCTTATTTGTTCTTTTTTATTTTATTTTTTTAGTTAGAATAAAAAAAAATGAAAAAGGATAGTAAGATAATAAGGAAAAAAAGAAACAAATATAGTGAAGTGTGCTACACTCAATTTGTTTTCTTTTCAAAAGTTATTTATTTTTTATTTTTTTACTTTTTAAATTTAAACAAAAAATAAGCACATTAAAATATTAAGGGAATAAAAAAAAAGAAACAGTGGCCACTTTGTTTCTTTTCAATATTTGTTTTACTTTGATCAAATAAATTATATATTTTTTTAAATAAAAAATTTTGCATAGAGAGGAACGTACAAGTAGGTAAAGAAAATTTTATTTTTTTGGTTTTCTCATTTTTGTTTTCTCTCTCTTAAAAAGGTGTAAAAAAAATTAAAATAGTTGATGGAAGGTCTGATATAAAAGAATGATAAGATAGGAAAGGAAGAAAAGAAGATATAAAGGGATTGTGGAGTGAGAAAAAATATGAGTTGGTGAGATATGGCATTAAAGAAGGATGAGAGAGGGTTGAAAGAAAAAAAAAATCAAAAAAAAAAATAAGAGGAAAATTTTAAAGTAAAAAAGATGTCCATTGTACCTTTTTTTTTATTCCTTTAACCCAGCTACATTGTCTTTTTATTTTGTTTTTTTACCTTCACATAAATTCATAATTGGGAAGAGGTCAAGCCGGTAAGTGAAGAAAAATTGCGTTTTAGTTCTTTTGGTTTTTCCTACTCTCTCTTTTTTGGTCTTTATTTCTCTTTCTAAACAATCTTCATTTTCTTTCTTTTTAATGAAAATAACTCTTTTTATTTTTTGTTATTCGATCAGATTGAAGCTGTTTACGATCATAGCATGGCTTGCCCCGAGCAAGGTTGATCGACGAGAAGCTTTCTTCCATAGCATGCTTGATCAAAGCAAGGTTGATCCTTCTTTCGATTATTTTTTTCTTTCATCTTCTATTTCTCTTTATACTCCTCTATTCTAATTTTTTAAAATTTTCTTTTGTTTGTTTCTCTGTTTTTTTTTCTTGAATTTCAGTGTTTGCTTATAAATCAATAACATGAAATTGGAACATATTTCTTTGACTTTAAAAAATATTTTGATTTTGTTTTTTCTCTCTGTCACGGTATTCTTTTTTTTTCCCCTATAATTATTTAAAAAAAAAATTCATGAACATTTTTTATTGATGCTTTTTTTAAATTGTTGTTTTGCTAATGTATATTTTGTACTGTTGTTATTTTTTACAGGTGTGAGATGTGTTTGGAGTATATTAATTGAGGTAATTTTTATTTCTTTACCTTGTTTTTTTTTCTCATTACATTTATATTTATTTAAAATTGTATACTTTGCCTTTATAATTGTCTTTATAGTTGCTTATTAAGTTCATTACATGTAATTTATAAATTCTTTAAGTTGTTTTTTTGTTTCATGTGCGATCTTACAAAGTTACAACCATTGTATGGACACTTGGATTTAATAATTTTTTCCATTTATGAAGATTTTAGGTTATACAATTAAAAGAATAGTTTACATATAACAGTAATTTTTCAGTTTTGTTGATAAGTTGTTTAATTAAACAATGTTTGGATGGTTGGTGTTCTTTTGGAATGTGTATTGAATCGCAACATTTATATATTTTCTTTCATGTCCTATTATAATTGAAACCAATGCAAACTATGATTTTAGTATCTGAAGGTTGCAAACTCTTGCAATTTTTATTTTTTAATGAGTTTGATTCAATTCAGATTTTCAATAAGTAATTATATAAAAACTAGCTTAATGTATAAATCGATACAATTCTAGAAAATTGTGGAACATTACTTTAAACTTAAAGCGTAAAAACTTATTTTATTTCAACAATTTAACTTATTTCCTTAAAATCTAAACAGTAATGATTTTAAGTTAGTGACTTAAAACAAGAGTCAGAACAAATTTTCCTTTTTTTTTTTTCATTTTATTGGTTGATGCTTATTGATTCATTTATTTATTACATTTATAATTATGATTTGCTTTAATAATCTTTCATATATATATATATATATATATATATATATACATTTCATTTTTTTCTTTCTGCTAAGTAATAATCGCTAATTTTTACTCTTTTCTTGGTTTTGATGTATTAGATTAATTTTTTAGCCATGTCATCTTTTTTTATCATTATTAATTTTACATTTTATATTTTTAATCAGTTCTTCATTCTAATTTGAAAAAAGATAGAAAAATAAAGATGAAACTAAATAACTAATGATATGAGAAGAAAGGCAAAAGAAAATAGAGAAATGTATGAGTTCAGTTTAATTGGTAGTTTTAAATTCGCTCAATGATGTGGATTTGAAATTTATTTCTATTTTTACTTTGATGTTCATTTGTTGCAGTGCTGAAGTTATTTCTTATTAACCAAAAAAAAAAGGTAAAGTTCTTAACTTTCATTATTTTGTTTCAATAATTATTGCATTTATTCTTTTATATGTTTAACTTATGCATTATAGTCTTAAAAAGCATAAAAGTAAGGTAGAATATGAGAGAAAATATAGAAGAAGAAAAAAAAGATTGAATATTTAAATCCCATATATGCTTTTCTCTTATTTATGCTTTATTTTTTATTGGATATTTAAATTTCATCTTCTTTATTGTTTTATGATAAGAATTTTTTTCTTTCCTTTTTTTCTGATTTAATATAAATTATTGTACCTTTCAACTCAATCAAAGCAATTTTTTTTTTTCTTTATTTTAATTTTTTTGGGTGAAATCTTTGAGAATCATAATATATTTTTATAAAATCTTTAAAGCATTTATTTACAATAATGTAGAGATTATAGTAATAATACTATTAAGATAACAACTTATGGTAATGAATTGATAGGAGAAGCTTTGAATGTTTTTTATAAAAGAATTTTTTTTTTTTTTTTTTGGATTTGTTCACTCCAAGTTCACTTTTCTTTGATTTTGGCATAATTGGAATGCTTCCAAATTTGATGTGTTATTATATGTTACGTAATAAATTATTTTGGTGTTTCAATATTCAATTAAGGTAAGTATATTCTCAGTTTTAAATATTTAGGATTGAGTTTTTATTTTTACTAGAATTATGCCCCGGGAATTTTTTTATAATTTTTTTATTAATTAATAATAATAAATTAATTTTAAATTAAATTTTATTAAATAAAAAAAATATTTATTTATTTAATTTTTTTTATTTTTAAATTTTAATAGTATTAATGTTATTATAATTATATTTTGTTAATTATGAAAATTATTTATTTATAAATTACGTAATACAAATGCATTTTCAATTGTTAGCTATATGCATTTTTTAAACATATTTAGATCTATAGTGTATATTTTTATTTATAGAAGGAAAAAAATAATAAAAAAAAATTATGGTTTGTATTTTATTCTCTGGTTAGGTCAATTTTGTCACATAGGTTAACAATAAGTTCACTTTTTTCTTTTTCTTTTTTTGTTAAATTAATGAACTACTAACTCATTTTTATATTTTATTTTACATATTTAATTATTCAAATAAAAATAATAACTAAAATAAAATTTTGGTTTATATTTAATTTTTCTCGTTTAATCAGCTTTCTCACTCTGGTTAGCAGCAAATTCATTTTTTTTTTCTTTTTTAAACTTTTTTCGAGTGGGTCGGGTACGGATCTTAAATATACCCGCGAGTCAACTTTCGAACCAATCTCTTTAAATAAATTATTTAAAAATAAAATAAATTAATATAAACTAAAGAAAACTTAAAGCTATAAAATCTAAAACTAAAAAACTAAAAAAAAAATTGTCACGTATCAAGCATTTACCTTAGTAAGAAATTTTTTCGGCTTTCTCGCACTGATTACCAGCAATTTTTATTTTTATCGAGCGAGTTGGGTATGGATCTTAAAGCAACTTGTGAATCAAAGTGCAAACCAATCTCTTTAAATATATCATTTAAAAATAAAATAAAAATAATTAATTAAATAAATTAATATAAATTAAGAAAATTAAAATTAAAAAAAAAAAGCTTGCCACATGTCAAGTAAAGAAGCTTGACATGTGGCAATCAATGACCCTATTAGGGGATTTTTTTTAATAGAGTTGTATAGATTTTACGTTTGCGAATTAAAATTGGATGGATTTGTTAATAAAAGGCAATGTTGAGAACGTTCGATCTAATTTTTTTTTTTATTTTTGGTTCACATTGAAACATGAAACCTGAGAATGAGCTATTAAAAATATGCTTTAATGAGTTGTAACATGAGTCTTCTCTTATTAGTATATATCTTCAACTTATTTTATTTTATTAAGAATGATGGATTTTTTTTTTTTTAAATCTTTGTGTAACAAGTGTTCTATTAGCTATATTAATTTTGAATTAATCTTAATTTTGAAATGACAAAGTCTTGAGCTTAATTAGCTTGAGTTTAAATTATTTTTAGTTTAGCATTTTTCGTTGAATCATTTTGATAATATTTTAGAAAATGTTAAAACATTTTAAACTCTTTCATTTTCTCAAAAATACATGTTCTTAAATATATGTATATGTTTAAAATATTTTTGAGACAATTTGACATCTTTTAAATATAAAAAAAAAAAACATTTTTTAAATGAGAGTATCCATCCCCTAAGATAGAGGATCGATCCCGAGATTGATCCTAGGATCGATCTCATGAGAGTCAATAGCTAATTGAACTTTGCAGGACAGTAAGGGATCGATCCCCACAAGGAGAGGATCGATCCCATGTGCTCCAACGGTCATATTTTGGGTTGGAATAAGTAGGAGATCGATCCCCTCATGTAGAGGATCGATCCCTTGCCTGTTAGGCAATTTTTCGAGTACGATTTTTTGAAACTCCAACAGTTCTCTTCCATCCCAATCCACTCCAAACGGTCAAAAATCATATCCATGGTATTAAAGGGACTCTCTAACACTTTCAAGAGTAAGAGACACCAAGAAAGAAAGATCAAAGCCATATATTTCATTTCTCTCAAAGCTTTCAAGGAGTTTTTTTTTGTTCTAAGCTAAATCTTTTCAATTTTGCTTGTATTCCTTTGTAAAAGCACCATTGTATAGTCTCTATTTGTTGAGCTTAACCTTGTAAACACCTAGCCTACTAGAGGTTGATCTTGTTTACACAAAATCCTTTGTAAAAGGGGAGGTTTCTACTTTAGCCTTTAAAAGATAGAAATGTTCTATCTAAGCTTTGAAAATATAGGGGAAGAGGTCTCTATCTAAGCCTACATAAAATATAGGGATTGTGAAGGTTATACCTTGTCGTTGAAAAGGTAGCAATTCAAGTTGGTGAATTGGAAACTCCTTTGCAAGTGAGGCTAGGGGAGAGGACGTAGGCACAAGGCCGAACCTCTATAAATCACTAGTGTTTGATCTTCTTTCCCTACTCTTTTACATACTTTATTTGCATATTTACTTGTCATTTTGAGTATATTATTTAAATTTCTCAATTTCATTACTTGTGCTTTAATTCTACAATTAATTTTTAAGAAATCAATTCATCTCCCACTTGACTTGATCACCACTTGAGCTAACATGTTCTTTAATAATAAAAATATATGCGTTAATTAATTGTCTCTCATTGTTACTTTATTATTTTTTTTGTTTTTCCTCTCAAAAACTAAATATTATCTTTCACATCATCTTTTCTCGGTGACTTTCTTTCTTTGTTCTCTCTTTTTTTTACGCCATCATTTTTTCTTTGTTTGCATATTTTTTTAATTTCATTTATCATTTATTTTTTTTCACTAATTGTAACATTTTGTTTTGTTGTATTTTTTTTATAGACACAAAATGATTAGCATATAACATTTCAAGTACGTTAAATCTCTTGACTGTCTTTTATTTCCTCATTGCATGATATTTTTGTTTGTGATTTTAGACTTTCGATTTATAATCTCTATTATTGGTCATACATACAACCTGTTACTTTTATCATGCATAAATTATGAAATACCATTTAAGCCTATGTAAACAAGATAAGAAATCCAATTCAAAGTGATTATTAACAAGTTGATAGGATCATTACAAGATTTATTTATATTTATTGTTCTAACTCGAATTGTATTTACTGAATTCCTCTTAATCTGAATGTTACTTTTGTCAAACTTTTATTCTTACTTGGCCATTTCAAAGAAAATAGGGATTTGTATTTGTAACTTTAATATTGCAATATATTGATTATCTTTTTTTCTGTTTTACTATTTATCTTTACCGTTTTTATTATATTTATACTTCATTCAGTTTTTGCATATATTTATTTTTTTATTATTATTTTTTCCATATTCCTTCACCTAGTATATACTAAATTTGCCTGCGGCATAGCGCGCGTATTCACCTAATATATACTAAATATAGATGTAAATAAAATTTTTCAAGATTGGCACTTGTGTTGGCCGATCTTCGCAGGATTGGCATGTGCAGAACTGCAAAAAGATGAGTCATTGCCAATTCCTATTTGGAGCAGTCAAACAACTTAGCCATGGTCTAAAGTTTGCAAATTTATTTACATATATGTAATGTTAACCCCGCTTGTAAAAAATAAATGGAATATGTGACAATTTCTTAATCCTATTTGTAAAGTTAAAAAACTTTACTGTCAATGTATCAAAAACGAATTCACGTTAAAAAAGATATTAAGAGGTTCAAACTGTTACAAAGAGTTGCATTATCCATGCCTATATATCACTAATTTGACAACAAGGGAATTCTTAGATTTAATACACACTACATATCACATCAAAATTGCTTCAGAGCAACCAGCTTCTCCCTTATGTTTAAGTCGAAAATGAATGATAACTGTTACCACACCCATCAAAGCAACCATGGCTCAAAGGGATAGTTAACTGTATAATACCGTCCTATGTCTGCATAACTTACTTGAAACAACATTGTATTAGGTGTGCAATGCGTAGGGCAATTTTTCCGCAACCAAAATGTAGAATAGCCCCATGACTCCTGTATGCTGTTTGATACTACTGTAATTAGACTCCAGAATCAGAGTCTCCCCTTTAGATATCTTCACAGTTCCTGGTCGAGGATAGCAGGTGGACATTCCTACAACATAACCAGCTTCGTTCCCTGCTTCCTCCCCCTTCCCATAAGTCGGTATTGAAGAGCAAAGAAGTTGGCCATCCTGAATTCGCCACATGCAAATAGCCACAACTCATCATCAGAAGAAGACATCACATTAATCATCAAAATTTCTTTAGAACTAGCAGCTGTTAACATTCTAATAAAATTTACTGGAAGACCAGAGTAAAGAGCTTTTGTGTTCCCTAGGAAAAAGTTATAAGGTTAAAATTGGGCAGGCCCACTGGAAATTGCACACTGACCACACCCTCCATTATGTCATCCTTCTATGATAAAAGAAAATTTGGAAGATACATCAATATTATGTAAAACTAGGATGAAAACTGCATCAAACATTTGGAAGACAATTCAAATTAATGGGATAAACTATGTTGCTACGACTTTTTATTTTTCTTAAAGTATCCGTGTCCGACACATATTCGGAAATGGGCATGAAAATATGATTCTCAATGACCCTCCAAATACATGGAAATTTTGGGAAAAATTGAACATACCTGTGTCCGTCACTCATATCCAAGTCTGAGTAACATAGGGGATAAGTATAAAAAATGTGTTGCAGATGCACAATCTACTTCATCTATGTAACATATACGTGTATGAACCCAAGAGTAACTGAGGCAAGGAAGCTAAAGCATAAGCTTGTTTAAATGACAATTCCTGATAAAATTAAATAGAACTATAGAAACTAAGAAAGCTTCAGATATATATATATATATATATATATATATGTATATATAAAGTAACTTTGCTTGGAGAGAGAGAAAAAGAGGAGAAAAATAACATAAAAGTGTGAAGTAGAAATAAGACATTTCAATACCTTTCTATAGAGAGCAGAACCAGAGCCACCTGCATGTTGGTGTGCAACACCATATATCACATAACCACCAAATGGCATGTCAAGGCTTATTCTTTTGGTGTCAATGCACCCATCATTGGCCAATCCAGTGGCACGGCAAGATTCAACATTATATTCCACCTGCATCATATATAGATAGATATTCAGCTGACTTGATGTTTAGGAAGAAATTTTATTTGACAAAAGAAATTTTATTTGTTGCAGCAATATATAAACAGTTCATCTACCACGCAATCGTGCTCTGCATTAATCCCTGTTGAATTACTAGACCTCTTCCAATTATCAGCAATGTCAAATATATAAACTTTAACAGGCACAACAGAGCTATAATGCATATCGACCCACTTCACAGTGTATCTAAGGTAAAGGGTTCTTCTGATGCCATCAAACCCTTGTTTCAACCTGCATTGTCTGCCATTATAGCAACATAATAAACCCCCTTTGTAGTCTGGGCTCAAAGGTCTTCCAGATTCATCCGCTGTAACATTATACAGATCACACCTGCATTCGATACATCCCGACCTATCTTCCACGCCCCTTGTATCAATTGCATGAACATTAATCATCCATCTCTCCTCAAACCCAGAAGGAATCTCAGCAGGATTACCGATTTCTATTCCATAAGGATCGGGAATTTGAGTTGCAGTTTTTCTTGTCTCAGACCCAAGACCAAAGAACTGATCAAGAGCTCCATCCTGACAAATCCCACTATTTCTCCCAGAAATATAATCTGAACTGTTAAGGTTTTGAATGTCATTTCCCACACCTTTACGTACATAGTATTTTAGAACAACCCAATGATGGAGATAAGTATCATGCAGGGGAACAGGATTCCCTGCCTCATCAATCACTTCTCCATTGAAACTTTTCAAGGCAATATGACCTTTTGGAAAGTCAACATTGTAATACAGTCTATTTGACACCGATCCTGGTCCGAGCACGAACTTAGGTGATAGAAAAACAGCAGTTTTTATCTTCTTTTCTTTTCCCCAAAAGGCTTGTGAATATGGTATACTTAGTGTCACCAAAATTCCAACCAAAAATAACCATCCAGGATTACAACTCTTCATTTCCCTGTCATTTCAACATCTTGAGTCAAATTAACCATATAATCCTTTCTATGCTAACTATATATTTCAATGGAATCAAATTCAGAAGTAATATAAAATAAGAAACAGTTAGTTGTATGAGGATGCTTGAATATTATAGGAACCAGTATAAATAACTATATGATGCAACTTTGAAACACAACTTCGAAAACAGCAATATTGCTACTGAACATTGATTTCACTCCACATTGTTCTTGAGAATAGTTCTTTGCAAGCAAGTAGCAACCAGTTTTTTCATTGAAAAGGGTCATTCTTAAATATTCACCTTTAGCCAATTTATTTTGATGGTTTTCAAGTATAATTTTGAAAGCAGAAATTTAGAATCACTATGCTTTAAACAAACAAACAAATATTTATATACACGAAAACAATAAATTTTCAGAAATTGACACTCATTGGTGCATGCCTGCTGCATGGATACATGATAAAGAAAAGAAAGCTGAAATTTGGATAGGATTACCAAAGATAAAGAAAATTAGAGCTCCGACTTCAGAATAGAACTGGAAAAGAAAAGGGAAGAAAAAACAAGGAGAAAGCAACGCACCTAAACGTTCTGAGATTACTTCTTTTGTCACCCACTACTGCCTGCGCCCTCGTCTTGAACGTTTCAGTGGATGGATAAATTTCCCATAGTTTTTAGTTGAATATATATATGTGAGAAAAAGAGAGGGGAGCTTCTGGGACTTTACCACGAGTTTTTGACCAGAGCACTGGTCAAGAGATTTATGCCATAGCCAAAAACATAAGCCGTGACGCCATTGCTCTTGTTTTGTACTTTTGTTGGATATTCTTGCTGTCCCATTGAATACTTGAAAACCATGTCCTCGAAAAGAAAAATATGGGTTCCATCACGTGGGCCAATAACTGAATGGTCAAAGCAGAGGAAGACAAGTCGAAGCCATACAATATGGAATAGGCTTCGAAATTGAATAGTTTTCCCGACAATATCTTACTGTAGGATTATTCGTCCTACGAAAGTTCATACGTTATATGATAGGATTTCAACAAAAATATTATATTAAAAAAATAAGATCTGTTTAAAAATAAAATTTTGATTTTAATATTCAAATTCGAGTTCGACAAACCTATCTTACTCATTTTTTAATTATATAAAATATTATTGATGTACAAAGAGTATATCTTATTTAACCTTGTACTAAAAAGATCAATTGTAAATATAGTAGTTAGCAAGGGTCAAGTTCTCAAGGATTGGGTTTTAGTTTATAAGTTAATAGTTTAAAACTTAAATTCAAAGAAAACAAAAGAAAATGGGGTTTTGAAATAGTTTTAAACATAAGCAAACAAGAAAAGTAAGATGCAAGTAAGAAATAAGAAATCAAATATGAGAGAAATATGGTTAAGGTTTCATTCTCCATCACTAAACATCGTTAAGAATCAATTTCAGATTTATCAATATCAACCAACTATCAAAGTTAACAACCGTAGATAACAACAAGCTCTGTTACCCCAATCTTTCCTTAGTTTTGTCGTTAAATAGAACAAACTCTCTAGTTAATCTCTAACCATCAAACAACCTAGAATAAGCTCTCTAAATTCAATTTAATGGCAGCTTTATGATGAGAAAGGTAGGTTGATCTAAGCAACAAACACATAAGCTCGGATTGTTCAACTTAGGTTATGTTCCACTTTGCAATTATCGAAAACTTGACCATAATCATTAATCACACATTGCCACTTATGAATAGGAAATCAAGACAATTACACGGATCAAGACTCCTAAACTAGCATTAAACAATTATCAAGATTTATCTAGTTGGCCACCTAAACAAATCAAAACATCATCATGAACAATTTTAATAGAAGAACATAAGCAACTTTGATAGAAAACAATAATAGATAGATTCTAAAAATTAATTACATAACATATCTAGGGCTTTGAAATCACCCTTAACCAAATAAATTTAGCCTAACATAAGCATGGATAATATATACATAAAACTAAAAAGAAAATAAAAGAATGGAGAAGAAGAAGAATAATAATGATGATCCTTGAGTCTCCTCAAAAAATGTCTAGTTTGTGGCTCAAAAGATGGTATTTATAGAGCTTTAAAACCCTGAGAATAAGTCTTTGCCGCACAAGTAAGCCTGGAGGTGCAAAAATCACGTTTTTGCCTTTTTTTTTCAGATTTGCGATTAGGGTTTTTCTGGCCGCAGGGTTCTTTAGAAAGATCGTATAACGCCATTTTGAATGCCCATTTCTTATCCGATTTGGGCCCATAATATATCGTTGGAAAGATAATCAAGTCAACTTAAAAAGTCAAGAAGGAAGTTTCTTCAAATAAAGATTTTAACATCATGTTTTCCTTACAACAAGCTTCGGAGGTCAAATCTGCCTGATTGCTTTTCAACCAGAAATTGATATTTTTGACTCCCAAATCTTCTTCCTTATTGTGATTATGATTTTGTAAGCTTTTTACCATCATTATTGACATCTTTTGACTTCATTCTCCTTATTGTACCTAAAATTCAAAAACATATTATAAGTAAACAAGATAAAGATCGAAAACATAACAAAAACTAAAGGTAGAAAGACATAAAATGTATATTTTATGAGCTTATCAAATACCCCCACACTTAGCTTTTTGCTAGTCCTCGAGCAAAACAAAATAAAAATAAAATAAGAAAATCTAATCTAATCCACTTTCGTAGGAAATCACGGTGGCACTTAGCATGTGACACAAGCCTTTAAACCCCTAGGTGTCCCTAGTGGACGAGTTTAGTCTCGTGAGAGTTTACTAGGACGATACCCACAAACATTGAAGATATAAGAAAAGCTAAAAAAATTAAAATAATAATAATAATTACAACTAATCCTTCCAATATAAATTAGAGATTATCATTGGACAAGTCTTATAAACTAATCACTAGCTTAAAGAAATTCACAAAAAAATCTTGCTTGAATGTAAATAGTTTGAGTTAAGCCAATATTAACATAACATATTTCAATCAAAATAGTGCATATTCAAACTTAATCTCAACTTCTCACTATACTCTCATGATTTTTCACTCTTTAAAGTAGTGATAAAGTGTTTACACTTAATCAATCTCATAAAAATAGTTATACCATATGCTTGCTTGTCCACCTATTCTCCACTATTTAGATCATGCAATTTCATAAATCAAGAGGTCTTTAATCAAGGTTGTAATGGGGCCAAAGGGTTGTAATGTGTCTAAAGAATAAAAGATAAAAGATATCACAAAGGTTCCAAAGAGTTCATAGAGTTTAGAGACATAATAAGACCATACAAATAAAACTTCTCAAAACTCTTATAAAGCATATAATAACATAGGCTAAATATTCATGTTGAGCCTTTGCTTCATTCTAACCAACTTTGTAACATCTTTTTCTTTACTTTAACTAGAAGTTCAAGAGATGATTTTTTTTTTCATTTTTTTTTCCACATAGGAATGTATTTGCCAATATTCCGTTTCTTTTTCTCTTGACTTTTCTTTTCTTTTCCCCCACACTTATTTCTTGTTTCTAACCCAAATTTTCAATAGATCTTCCTTGTCTTTGCAATATATCTCAAAACATGCTAATTCATCTTTGGAACAAGGGTAAAGATATAAATAAGTATATTTAGGTTAGGGACAAGTTATGGTTACCAAAGAAATAGCTTATTCAATGTAGGCTCAAATTGGTTCACTAAGGGGGATATTCTCTTGGAACATCAATAAGGGATGACTGTTTGGCCCTGGTTAAAAATCCTAATGCCTCCATCATATTCATGTTGTCACATGCATCAATATAGTCTCAACAAGGTTTAAAGCAAGTTCTAGAATCATGTAATCATAAGAGCACTCAAGAAAGAAACTAGATTGATATGTATAATGCATCAATCATATAGGCTCAAAAACTCACAAGGATGATTATACAAGTCAATATCAAGTCTAAACATTCTTCTTTCTCAATCAATATATCATATCAATATTGGCTCATAAAAAATAGTATCAAGCTTAATTCTCATGAAAATCTTCTCACTAATAACCAATTTAGACCTATGCAATTCATATCTCATCATTGTATTAAAAAGGAACTAAAACACACTAAAAATAATAATATTAATATTAGAGACTCATAAAAAAATAATAGCCAAAAATAAAAGAAATCCTAAATCGCCAAAAATAAAAGAAATCCTAAATCCTTCCCCCCACACTTAATTCTTACATTGTCCTCAATGTAATGCTATTAACCTAAATGAAAGAATCATGTGTAAGAGAAAAGAACTAATAACATAAGAATAGAAATAACTAAGACTCAAAACAAAATAAAACAAACTCGTGCAACCTAAATAATCCTAAAATACTAAACAAACAATTAACAAATAAACATAAAAATAATAAAACCAATAAAAATAATAAAAGAAAAAGGAAAAGAAAGCAAATCTGTGTATGGCAGGTTCGTAATTTCTTTATTAATTGGGCTACCTTCCCAATTAGTACTTGAGTTAAGTTGTCCAACCTAACCAACACCAATTCTTGGCTGTTTAGGATTTGCAAGATCATACAAGAAACTTTTCGAATTTTTGCGTTTTGTAGGGCGGTTTCTTTGCACAATAGTGGATGCATTCTCCATTACAAGTATTATTCCATCATCTTTTGTGGTGCATAGCTTGTCAAGGAATGGTGCATATTTTGGTATTTGTTGAATGGCATCCACAAACAAACTGTTTAAGGTTTCCGGCATGTGTTGTTTATGTTCTTCCTCCTTGAACTTTGCAAATCTACTAGGAAAAGGTGGAGAAGAAACATTAGTAAAAAGTGGAACCTTAAACGTTACCTCAGGTGTCGAAGTACTCTCTTTCAAAATTGAAGCTTCATTATCTTCAATAGTTGAATCCATCTTTAGTTCTTTCTCATCCTCGGGTTCCCTTGGATTTTCTGATTCATCCTCAAGTTGTGTGGCACTAACACTCTCCTTTGGATCAATCATCGATTGGGAAGGGAGTGCTTGAGATCTTTGTGCTACGAATTCCACCGTACTACTAGCCAATAGGCGCATTTGCCTTTCCAAACTCAGGATACTTGCCTTTGTTTCCCTTGTTTCCTGTTGAAGTTGCAGAGTATTAATAACAAGAGAATTGACAAGTTCTTCTAAAGAATTACCTGAGTTTTGAGGTGGTGGCTCAAAAAGATCTTGTTTTTGATCCCATGGTTGATTGAAGACAAATTGATTAGTGTAATTAGTATAAGGATCTACTTCTTGATAATCTCCCGAGTAGCCATAATGAGTATGATTCCACCATCCCTCATTGTAAGTATTTGGGAAAGCATCATACTGTTGTCCTTGAAACCCTTGATGGCTTTGGTATTCTCCCACATCATAGGCTGGTTCAAAATTATTTTTTTGGTAGTATGGGCACCAATTGGTTAGATGATCCATCATGAAGCACACTCCACACTGCCTTGATTGGTGAATCTTACTTATGGCCACTTGTTGAACTATGGAGATGAAATTGTCTAGTTGGTTCTGAAGTTTTGATGTAGCACCTGCCATCTCTTCTTGCTTGAAATTTGAAAACAAAAACCTGTATGTACAAGAAAAATAAAATTAATTACAACTGAAAATAAGAATAAACCAATAAACTAATAAACTAAATAAAGCAATCCCCGGCAACAGCGCCAAAAACTTGATGCACTCAAAAGAGTATATCTTATTTAACCTTGCACTAAAAAGATCAATTGTAAGTATAGTAGTTAGCAAGGGTCAAGTCCTAAAGGATTGGGTTTTAGTTTATAAGTTAATAGTTTAAAACTTAAATTCAAAGAAAACAAAAGAAAATGGGGTTTTGAAATAGCTTTAAAAATAAGCAAACAAGAAAAGTAAGATGCAAGTAAGAAATAAGAAATCAAATATGAGAGAAATATGGTTAAGGTTTTATTCTCCACCACTAGACATCGTTAAGAATCAATTTCAGATCTATCAATATCAACCAACTATCAAAGTTAACAACCGTAGATAACAACAAGCTCTGTTACCCCAATCTTTCCTTAGTTTGTCGTTAAATAGAACAAACTCTCTAGTTAATCTCTAACCATCAAACAACCTAGAATAAGCTCTCTAAATTCAATTTAATGGCAGCTTTATGATGAGAAAGGTAGGTTGATCTAAGCAACAAACACATAAGCTCGGATTGTTCAACTTAGGTTATGTTCCACTTTGCAATTATCGAAAACTTGACCATAATCATTAATCACACATTGCCACTTGATGGAGACTCAATTAAGAGTTGTAAACCCAAGTGCAGGTTATGTTCAAGTAATAAATTCTCGGGTGTCCGAGGTCGAACCACAGGGAAGCGTATTAGTAAGTATAAGTTTATAAATATATAAGAAAAAGAAAGTAAACAAGATATTAGGGAATCAACAACAAAACAAAATAAACAAGATATTAGAGAACAAAATAAATAAAATAACATAAAAGAAATTAAACAAAATATAAAAAACAATAAGAAAGGATGTTGAGGTTAGAGAATCCACTCTTGGTGTTATGCTAAGATTAATCTTGTTTTATTACACAATTGAAATCCACACATAAGGGAGGTTCCAATCGGAAGGTTTAGCAATTCAGTCCAAATTGTCCAACGTCCATAGCATATGATATTATGTTCATTTGGTGTCCTCAAAACTCATAAAAAGAGTCCAAGCATTCCTTATGCCAAGGTATATGTCTACAACAAATCAAGGTTATGAAACCAAGCATTTACTGTGCCATTTTCATTGTCAATAATGAATCAAGATCTCTACTTTGCAAGTATGATTTTAAACCAAAAGAAAATATTATCTATGCTAGTGCTTATAAATGATGATTCATTTTAGCTCATGTTTAAGAGACTAACCTTAGCATTTACCAAGAGCTTCACCTCATCACCTCAACAATATGATTAGAAACACATACTAGATATGAATAAAATGAAAAGAAATGTAAGAAGAAAAAGAAAACTAGAGAAAGGAAAAAAAAAAGAAAACTTAGAGAATTTTATTACAATGGCTATCCTACCAATGTATCAATGTATCCCAATACTCATCCAAGGCCCTCTATTTATACACATTTTGGAGGACTAAATGACAAGAGACAAGCTTTACAAATTTCAAAGGTAGGTATAATAGGTGGGTGCATTTTTCTAACAATTTTCGTCATGTTGTATGACAATTCTGATCAGCCAGCTTGATGGTCGATTTTGTCAATGTTGGAGGCTCGATCTGATCAAATGGTCTTCTAGAAAAATATGCCCCTATCAGTTACGGAACCATAGCCGTTGGAATCAGATCATTTGCTCATGTGGATCGGAAGATATGGTCAAAATACCAAAACGGTGCAGAACAGACGTCATTGCACATCAGCCAACTTGATGGTCGATTTCGCTAGGGAAAACGACTCCGTTTCAAGAAGTGTAAAACATGAAAAAGATAGATATGCCTCTTAGCTTTGCAGGGATACAAAGTTCAGCCTTATTGCTTCAGTGAAACTCGAGATATAGCTGATATGGCAAAAGGTGTCGGAACTGGAACTGAACTGGATTTGCCCTTAATTCTAGTAATCTGAAATCACTCAAAGAAACTTGTGAAAAACACTAAATTACATAAAAATATAAAAGATCATAAACACAAGTAGACTAAGCAATAATAACTCGTATTTGACACAAAACAATAATAAAACATAACTAAAAACTATATAATTATACGAGTTATCACACCCCCACACTTAGATTGTTGCTAGTCCCTAGCAACGACTCAATAAAAATAAAATAAGAAAATCTAATTTAATCCATTTTCGTAGGAAATCACGGTGGCACTTAGCATGTGACACAAGCCTTTAAACCCCTAGGTGTCCCTAGTGGACGAGTTTAGTCTCGTGAGGGTTTGCTAGAACGATACCCACAAACATTGAAAAACTAAAATATAAGTAAACTACATACACTAAAAATATTTACTCCTAATCCTTTCAATATAAATTAGAGACAATCTTTGAACAAGTCTTATAAACTAATCAATAGGTCAAAGAATTTCACAAAAATTCATGCTTGAATGTAAATAAATGAGTTAAGCCAATATTAACATAACATATTTCAATCAAAATAGTGCATATTCAACTTAATCTCAACTTCTCACTATACTCTCATGATTTTCACTCTTTAAAGTAGTGGTAAAGTGTTTACACTCAATCAATCTCATGAAAACAGTTCTACCATATGCTTGCTTGTCCACCTATTCTCCACTATTTAGATCATACAACTTCATAAATCAAGAGGTCTTTATTCAAGGTTGTAATGGGGCCAAAGGGTTATAATGTGGTTAAAGAACAAAAGGATAAAGATATCACAAAGGTTCCAAAGAGTTCATAGATTTTAGAGACATAATAAGATCATACAAATAAAACTTCTCAAAACTCTTATAAAGCACATAATAACATAGGCTAAATATTCATGTTGAGCCTTTGCATCATTCTAACCAACTTTGTAACATCTTTTTCTAGAAGTTCAAGAGAAGATTCTTCTTTTTTTTTTTTTTTTTTTTTTTTTTATATGGGAATGTATTTGACAATGATCCCTTTCTTTTTCTCTTGACTTTTTCTTTTCTTTTCTTCCCCCACACTTATCTTTTGTTTCTAACCCAAATTTTCAACTAAAAATATCCCTTATTTTTTATTTTTTATTTTTAATATGTCTCAAAATATAAAAATTCATCTTTAGAACAAGGGTAAGGATATAAGTATATTTAGGCTAGGTGTAAGTTGTGGTTACCAATAAAACAGCATATTTAATGTAGGCTCAAATTGGCTCACTAGTGGGGATGTTCTCTTAGAACATTAATAAGGGATGGCTGTTTGGCTCTGGTTATAATCCTAATGCCTCTATCATATTCATGTTGTCACATGTATTAATATAGTATCAAACGGTTTAAAGCAAGTTCTAGAGAATCATGTAATCATAAGAGAACTCAAGAAAGAAATTAGATTGATTTGTATAATGCATCAATCATTATAGGCTCAAAAACTCACAAGGATGATTATACAAGTCAGATTAAGTCTAAACATGCTTCTTTCTCAATCAACATATCATATTAACATTGGCTCATAAAAAGGTTGACATCAAGCTCAATTCTCATGAAAATCTTCTCACTAATAAATCTGTTTTAGACTTATGCAATTCATATCTCATCATTGTATTAAAAGGAACTAAAACACACTAAAAATAATAATAATAATAATAATAAAGACTCATAAAAAAAATAGTAGACAAAAATAAAAGAAATCCTAAATCGTTCCCCCCACACTTGATTCTTACATTGTCCTCAATGTAAGTCTATTAACCCAAACGAAAGAATCATGTGTAAGAGAAAAGAACTAATAACATAAGAATAGGAATAACTAAGACTCAAAACAAAACAAACTCATGCAACCTAAATAATCCTAAAATACTGAACAAAAATTAACAAGTAAACATAAAAAGATTAAAATCAAACTGACAAGGTATGTCTCAAGTCTCCCTTACTCAGACCTTGTTCATAATGAATACTTCTAAATTTCTTAAAACACAACAAACTTTTTTTTTTTTTTTTTTTTGAAGATTAGTAAAAATTATATTTACATCTAGTTATTTTCAAAACAAGAATCAGAAAGAAAAACAACCTCTTATTGAGTACAATGATTTTCCAAAAAGAGTTTGAGTCTTTGTCCATTTACCTTGAATACGTTACCATTTTGAGGATTCTCAATGTCAACTGCTCCATAATGATACACATGCTTAACCACAAATGGGCCAGTCCATCTTGATCTCAATTTACCAGGAAATATGTGAAGTCTAGAATTATAAAGTAGAACTTTTTGCCCAACATCAAATGTTTTTCTTGAAATTAACTTGTCATGAAAGGCTTTAGTTCTTTCTTTACGAATTTTAGAATTCTCATACGCATCATTTCTGAGTTCCTCAAGTTCATTTATGACTGGAAAAGTTTCATTCTCACCCAAAAAGGAATATTTTAGCTCGGATGGCAATGGTTTTAAATCCAGCTTGGGTGGTTCAATAGTTGATGGTACAGTGACATTTGTGAGTGATGGAAGTTCCTCAAACTTTTGTTTCCAACAATGCTTAACCTGAAAAGAATTTAACAAAGAATCAGTCTGTGAAATTTCTGAAGCATTATCAAACTCACATTCAATTAAATAAGCTTCTAAAGGATCATGGAATGTGGTAGTGGTGAGATGTTCATGAACAAGTTCTTCAATGAAATCCACTTCATGTACTTCTGAATCATCACCAGGTTGCTTGCAAGTGTTGAACACATTTAATTCTAAAGTCATATTTCCAAAAGAAATGTTCAACATACCATTCCTGCAATTTATCAGAGCATTAGAAGTTGCAAGAAATGGACGGCCTAATATAACAGGAATTTGAACATTTGGATTTGAAACAGGATGTGTGTCCAAAACAATAAAATCAACAGGGAAGTAAAAATTTTCAATTTGAACCAAAACATCTTCAACTATCCCTCGAGGAATTTTTACAGAACGATCAGCTAGTTGAAGTGTAACAGGTGTTTCCTTGAGTTCACCTAAACCTAACTGTTGATAAACAGAAAAAGGCAAAAGATTAACACTAGCACCAAGATCAAGCAATGCACGTTCTATTCTAGTGTTTCCAATGATGCATGAGATTGTTGGACATCCAGGATCTTTGAATTTTGGTGGAGTAAGGTGCTGAATGATTGAGCTCACACTTTCCGTCAGAAATGCTTTCTTTTGTACATTATGTTTCCTTTTAACTGTGCACATGGCCTTCAAAAATTTAGCATAAGATGGAACTTGTTTGATTGCATCCAATAAAGGAATGTTAATCTTAACTTGTTTGAAAAGTTCATAAATTTCTGCATTTTGATTCAAATTCTTTATTGTTTGCAACCTTTGAGGAAAAGGAGCAGGATGCATACCTTTTTCTTTGTCCAAATTTTCAAGAAGTTCAGACTTACCATCATCCTTACCATTACTTTTCGGAGGGGAAAGAGGATCTTGGTCTTTTGATGGAATGTTTTTGTCAATTGCCTTTCCACTTCGAAGAGTTGTGATAGAACTGGCATTTTCCTGTTGAGTTTCATTGGAGCAAGAAACAAGACATTGAGTAGAAGGGTTAGGCTGAGGTTGAGCAGGAAACTTACCTTTTTCTTGAGTGCGTAATGAAGCTGTCAATGTGGACAAGGTGTTTTTTATCTCATTGATGTCCTGTGAAGTCCGGCTATTCACATTTGCTTGTGTTTGCATGAATGCTTGCAATGTCTCTTCCAAGGTTTGTACACGTGAAGGTTGATAGGAAAAAGTGTTGCCCGGCTTTTGAGATTGTGGTACCTGAACATGATTATTATTCCGCCAACTGAAGTTGGGATGATTTCTCCATTCAGGGTTATACGTTTCAGAGTAAGGAGAAGGAAAAGGCTTTTTAAATGTGTTTATGGAATTTACTTGATCATGCAACGCTTCTTTAAGAATGGGAATGTTTGGACATTCAGAAGTGGGGTGTCCCATGATTTCACAAATTCCACAACTTTCTTCATTTTTAACCGTTTTGACTTCTTTTACTTCTCTAAGTTCCATGGCTTCAATCTTTCTAGCCAAATTAGCTACTTTAGCTTTTATCTCATCTTCTTGACTAAAATGATATTTACCTCTGTTAGAAACAAGATTAGATCTATTGAAACTTTCAGAGGAATTATCTGTGTGCCAGGCTTGAGAGTTATCTGCCAAATGGTCTAAGTAGTCAAAGGCTTCTTCAGGTTCTTTTTCTAGAAACTCACCGTTACACATTGTTTCAACAAATTGTTTAGTTTCGGGAGTTAAACTTTCATAAAAGAAACTAATAAGACGCCATTTTTCAAAACCATGATGTGGACAAGAACTTAACAAATCTTTAAAACGCTCCCAGCACTGAAAAAATGCTTCATTTTGATTTTGATTGAAATTTTGAATCTGTCTTTTCAAAGCAGTAGTTTTATGTGCTGGGAAAAATTTCTTTAGAAACTCAGTTTGTAATTCTTGCCATGTGCCAATTGACCTTGGTTTTAAATTATGAAGCCAAATTTTTGCTTTATCTTTTAAAGAAAAAGGAAATAATTTTAGCTTGACAATTTCATTTGTACATTGTTGGTCATTAAAGGTGACACATACATCTTCGAAGTCTTTTAGAAACGAGTAAGCACTTTCCGATTCTAACCCATGGAAATTTGGAAGCAAAGCTATCATACCTGGTCTAAAAAGAAAGTTGTTTGCATTGAGAGGAAAAATAAAACAAGAGGGTGATGAGCTTCGAGTTGGTTGCAAGTAGTCACGCATGGTGCGTACTTGTCTGTTCTTATCTTCAGCATGAACACTTTCATTGTCAGCCATGGTAGGAGTTGTATTAGAAAGATTACCTGAAAAAGTTTCACAATAAAATCTAACTAAACGACGAGATCTAAAATCACGTCGCTAAACAAGCAAAAAACAAAGTTAATATACAGATTAGGCGGTATAACCAGCCAAACAAAATAAATATACTAAATTAGGCGGTATAACCAGCCAAACAAAATAAATATATACAAAATTAGGCGGTATAACCAGCCAATAAAAATAAATATACTTATAAACTTATATACTTAGTATTGCTTCCCCGGCAACGGCGCCAAAAACTTGATGGAGACTCAATTAAGAGTTGTAAACCCAAGTGCAGGTTATGTTCAAGTAATAAATTCTCGGGTGTCCGAGGTCGAACCACAGGGAAGCGTATTAGTAAGTATAAGTTTATAAATATATAAGAAAAAGAAAGTAAACAAGATATTAGGGAATCAACAACAAAACAAAATAAACAAGATATTAGAGAACAAAATAAATAAAATAACATAAAAGAAATTAAACAAAATATAAAAAACAATAAGAAAGGATGTTGAGGTTAGAGAATCCACTCTTGGTGTTATGCTAAGATTAATCTTGTTTTATTACACAATTGAAATCCACACATAAGGGAGGTTCCAATCGGAAGGTTTAGCAATTCAGTCCAAATTGTCCAACGTCCATAGCATATGATATTATGTTCATTTGGTGTCCTCAAAACTCATAAAAAGAGTCCAAGCATTCCTTATGCCAAGGTATATGTCTACAACAAATCAAGGTTATGAAACCAAGCATTTACTGTGCCATTTTCATTGTCAATAATGAATCAAGATCTCTACTTTGCAAGTATGATTTTAAACCAAAAGAAAATATTATCTATGCTAGTGCTTATAAATGATGATTCATTTTAGCTCATGTTTAAGAGACTAACCTTAGCATTTACCAAGAGCTTCACCTCATCACCTCAACAATATGATTAGAAACACATACTAGATATGAATAAAATGAAAAGAAATGTAAGAAGAAAAAGAAAACTAGAGAAAGGAAAAAAAAAGAAAACTTAGAGAATTTTATTACAATGGCTATCCTACCAATGTATCAATGTATCCCAATACTCATCCAAGGCCCTCTATTTATACACATTTTGGAGGACTAAATGACAAGAGACAAGCTTTACAAATTTCAAAGGTAGGTATAATAGGTGGGTGCATTTTTCTAACAATTTTCGTCATGTTGTATGACAATTCTGATCAGCCAGCTTGATGGTCGATTTTGTCAATGTTGGAGGCTCGATCTGATCAAATGGTCTTCTAGAAAAATATGCCCCTATCAGTTACGGAACCATAGCCGTTGGAATCAGATCATTTGCTCATGTGGATCGGAAGATATGGTCAAAATACCAAAACGGTGCAGAACAGACGTCATTGCACATCAGCCAACTTGATGGTCGATTTCGCTAGGGAAAACGACTCCGTTTCAAGAAGTGTAAAACATGAAAAAGATAGATATGCCTCTTAGCTTTGCAGGGATACAAAGTTCAGCCTTATTGCTTCAGTGAAACTCGAGATATAGCTGATATGGCAAAAGGTGTCGGAACTGGAACTGAACTGGATTTGCCCTTAATTCTAGTAATCTGAAATCACTCAAAGAAACTTGTGAAAAACACTAAATTACATAAAAATATAAAAGATCATAAACACAAGTAGACTAAGCAATAATAACTCGTATTTGACACAAAACAATAATAAAACATAACTAAAAACTATATAATTATACGAGTTATCACCACTTATGAATAGGAAATCAAGACAATTACACGCATCAAGACTCCTAAACTAGCATTAGACAATTATCAAGATTTATCTAGTTGACCACCTAAACAAATCAAAACATCATCATGAACAATTTTAATAGAAGAACATAAGCAACTTTGATAGAAAACAATAATAGATAGATTCTAAAAATTAATTACATAACATATCTAGGGCTTTGAAATCACCCTTAACCAAATAAATTTAGCCTAACATAAGCATGGATAATATATACATAAAACTAAAAAGAAAATAAAAGAATGGAGAAGAAGAAGAAGAAGAATGATGATCCTTGAGTCTCCTCAAAAGATGTCTAGTTTGTGGCTCAAAAGATGGTATTTATAGAGCTTTAAAACCCTGAGAATAAGTCATTGCCGCACAAGTAAGCATGGAGGTGCAAAAATCACGTTTTTGCCCTTTTTTTTCAGATTTGCGATTAGGGTTTTTCTGGCCGTAGGATTCTTTAGAAAGATCTTCTAATGCCATTTTGAATGCCCATTTCTTATCCGATTTGGGCCCATAATATATCGTTGGAAAGATAATCAAGTCAACTTAAAAAGTCAAGAAGAAAGTTTCTTCAAATAAAGATTTTAACATCATGTTTTCCTTACAACAAGTTCCAGAGGTCAAATCTGCCTGATTGCTTTTCAACCAGAAATTGATATTTTTGACTCCCAAATCTTCTTCCATCTTGTGATTATGATCTTGTAAGCTCTTTGCCATCATTATTGACATATTTTGACTTTATTCTCCTTATTGTACCTAAAATTCAAAAACATATTATAAGTAAACAAGATAAAGATCGAAAACATAACAAAAACTAAAGGTAGAAAGGCATAAAATGTACATTTTATGAGCTTATCAATTATATTTATATTTATATTTATATATACTAGTATTAATTATCACATGCGTTTGCATGTGAATGTTCATTATTTTATTTATTTTTGAATATATAATTGTATATTTTAAAAATAAATAAACTAATAAATAAAATGTATATTAACTAAAATTTGGTAAAATTTATTTCATATACAAATTATTATAAATTTTATTATTTTTAATATCAATGCCAAATTAATTATAAATATAAAAATTTAATGTAAAATTTAATTATTTTTTATTCATACTAAATAAATTAATTTACATTTCAAGGTTAGAAAAAAATTAAACTTTTAAGATAAAGCAGTCATATAAATTTTATTTTTTTTATTTATTATCAAATTAATCCATTTAACAAAGTATTTTAATAAAATTAAATTTCTCCCTTTTAAATTTAAATTAGATAAATCTTATTAATAATAATAAAAATATTTAAAATGGTAAATTAGTAATGTAATAAACAACAATGGGTAATTTCGTTAGTTCAAACGATTCTCCATATTCGTGTTTTTATATATATTATAGATTATATAATTTATATCGCATAAAAAATATATATCTATACAATTCCTAAAAAAATTTATTGAGTTTGTATCACGAGTCAAGTGACATCAACTCAGTCAATAAACAAAAAAATATATATTTTTTAATGAATATAAAATAAAAAATATTTGTGTCTTTTTTTAACTTACAGAAAAAGTAAATAATCACTTTAAAAAAACTACCCACCTTTTTTACTTAAAAAATTATTCTCCTTTTAACTTTAGAAAAAACCGCCTATTTTTTACTTCAAAAAAAATTTCAATCTTTTATTCATATATTATTTTTTATAAAACACAACTACTTAAAAATATATATTTTTATTGGGTGTATCAAATTTTAGTATATATAATATTATAGTGTTAATATTAAAAAATATTTTAAATTATCTATATTTTAAAACTTAATAAAAAATAAAATTAATAAATTTTAAATACAAAAATAACAAGTTTTTTATTGTTTAAAAAAAATATGAATGAATCTAAACAGATATGAACTATCTATTTATAAATATTAAAGGTCGAATAAAATTTAAAATTCAAATTTAAAGTCAAATCAAACCTAAACAAATATATATAATATTAATATCATACTTAAAACTCGATCTAACCTTACCTATAAACACTTTTACTTCTAGCATTCCAAGGCAACAATAATAGGAAAATTTTCCTATGTGAATGCAAGCTCTCTTAGTTGCAAACTAAACTGATAGGAAATTTGGTACCATGGACATTGTCCACATTTGAAGCTTTTTATTACTTAATAATTTCTTTCATTTCAAGGTAGGTCGGATCTCGAACATTAACCAATTGCCCAATTGACTTTACAATAAAGATAGTGATACGAAAATTTATTGGTTTTTTATCTTAATATAGCTAATTTTTTCAATTCTCAAATACCGATACTTTATTTTTAAGTATTAAAATCCGTTTTTTTTTTTTAATCAGTTGGAAAATCGCTATAGCCCATGATGATTTTCCAACACATTTTTTTTTTTAAAAACAACGTTGAAAAATCGCCATGGGTTATGACGATTTTTCAATTGTAATTTTAAAAAAATTTAATTTTACAGTTGAAAAATCGCCATGGTCCATGGCAATTTCCCAACATAGTTTAAAAAAAAATTAAAATTTTGTGTTGAAAAATCGTCATGGACCATGGCGATTAGACCTGCTCACGGGCCGGGCAGCCCGCCCGGCCCGGCAGACCCGGCCCGTATCGGGCCGGGCCTGGGCAGGATATTTTATGTTCCGGGCCGGCCCGGCCCGACCCGGAACAGTGATTTTTATTATTATAATATTATTTTATTTAATTTTAATTATAAAAAAATAAAAATTTTATTTTTTATTTCAATGAACAGTGTTTCGGGCCTAAACGGGCAGGCTTGGGCTACCCAGGGCCGGGCCTGGGCAGAGGAAAAAAAACCGGGCCGCGGCCCGGCCTGGCCCGGCCCATGATCACCTCTAATGGCGATTTCTCAACCATTTTTTTATTTTATTTTAAAATTAAATTTTCAAAATTAACCAAACGGTTAAAAAAAATCAAATTTGAAGTCAAACGGTCACTTGACCGTTGCCTTCAAATTTCCCCCTACAAAACACCCCAAATACTCCTATAAATACCCCCTCTATTCCACTTATTCTTACAACTGAATTCATAAACTCAAAATTTTTTCTCTTATTTCCTTAAAAAAAAAAAAAAATCAAATCTTCTTGATTCTTCATTCTTCCATACAAAATCTCTTCGTGTTGATTTAAAAATGGCTTCATCATTATTATTGAGGGTGCAAGAGAATCACATATCCTCGCTTATATTTCGAGAGGTAAGTAAATTTTTGTAATATTATCTATGTTACATTATCAAAATTTTATAATTTTATAATTATTTAATTATTATAATTATTTAATTATTATAGTTGTGTAATTTTATAACTATTTTATTTTATTTAATTAATTATCAACAGGATACTCGTCGCTTCTTAAGTTCGAGGAAATTTTTTTTAAAGGACCCTCATCCATATATTATTGACCACTTAAAGAGAACCAGATTTTATTATGCAACTCAAATTCCACAATTTCTGCTTCAATCCGACTTAATCAGTGTGTTGATTGAACGATGGAGACCCAAGACGTACACTTTCCATTTTTCGTTTGGTGAATGCACGGTAATTCTAGAAGATTTTGCGCTTCAACTTGGACTTCCAATGCATGGCGATGCAGTTACAAAGCGCAAGCTTACTAGATTGGAATGAAGAGTGTCAAAATTTATTGAACGCTGTACCTCTAGAAGAGTATGTATATGGCTCAACGGTGAGACTAATTTGGTTGAAATCTTTTCAAAATCTTCCATTACACGCAAGTGGAAAATATATAAAATATGCTGCTAGACCATATATTTTTACATTTGATTGGAGGATTGTTAATGCCTGACAAATCCAGCAGTCGGGTCATTTAATGTATCTTTCATTATTTCGTGATTTAGAGCATGCAGCAAATTATAGTTGGGTTTTGCGTGTTTAGGGGTTTTGTATAGACAACTGTGCCGGGCTATAGTTCCAAAGAGCCATGACATAAGTGGATGTTTAGTGCTTCTACAATCAAGGGCTTGGTATTGGCTGCCATTTCTTGCTCAGCGCGTGGATGTTCCGCCTGTATACCCCCTTGCAAGCAGGTAATAATCTTTACTATTTTATTAATTTTTGTACGAACTTGTATTTTTATAGGTCTATTAAGATTTTATATGCATTTTAACAGGTGGAGTCATTGTAGAGATCTTACCGATACTCTGACCAACCTTGCAAGTATAAGATTTCGACTAAATCGAGTAGGATATGATAAGGTAAATGTTTCGATTGTTACATTCAAGTATTTTTTTTATTTAATCCATATGAAACTAATAATTTGTATCACAATTTGTGTGGATGCCATATTCTTCAAATGAAATTATGGCATGCCTCTCATCGGATGCCTACAATAATTCTCATATATGGAAAGCAAATACAGCATTGATAAGCTTTGCATATGTGGAGACTGGAGTGACACCACACTGATAAGGTGTTGCAACAATTTGGGATGCAACAACCAATTCCGCAACCATCAGTGAACCTTGATAAGGTTCACAAGATTGACATGCGTGGGTGTCATGAAGAATTATGGCCTACGAAGCATCAACAATGAATCCAATGGTGGGATATGCGCTCTCAACGAATTTCGACAGGTTATCCCATTGTTGGTAATAATTTCAACCCATCTAATGATTACATAAGATGGTACAAAAATGAAGGCCGACCTTTTGTTTCTCCACCGTCGAAGTTCGATGATGTTAGGAGTATGTCATTTCCTGGACAAACTTCAATTCTAGTCCCTCCTACACAGGAAATGGAAGTTCCTAGACCTAGCTGACAACGTGGGCGGACGCGTCAACCGACCACATCGCATGCGGCGAAGTTCACTGCACCGAGGATGTCATTTAGTGTTTCTGAACAGGATCATGGAGTACCATCCAGTCATCATCATTCTATCAGTCACCCCGGATTTGATGTTGATGAGTGTTACCGACCATCACCACCAATGACGAGGTTAGATGACCAGCTCATCACCCCAAGTCTAGGTTCAGCATATCTAAGTACTTTTATCAGTTTGGAACCCCAGCGTCAGCATTTGATGGTACATCATTTGTGGGTCCATTAGTAGTCACGTTATTGGCTCCTCCAATAGTGGGTTTGAAATTTTTGATACAGAAGAAATGGGTCCCTTTAGTAGTGCGTTTTCATCGACTGATATGGGTCAATACAAGACCGTCCATGAGCATGCAGATGACATACAACCAGAACCAGTGGCGGTTACAGTAAGAGGTCGTGGTCGACCGCGAATACGTGCCACTGACGAGGTTGAACGACGAGTCCAACCACCACGCAATAAGAGAGCTCCACACTGTTGCTCAATACCATGCGATCCGAAAGCTCCTCTATAAATAATTAGAATAAATGTACTTTTATTAATATAACGAGATTAGTGTATTTTAAATTTGTAATATATAAATTTATATATTTTGCATTTCATGTTATGCAAGTTTCTTTTTTATTTATCAGTACATGTTATATAATTATATTTTTTGTAAATTGTTTTTTTTTTGTTATTTAAAATTTATTACATTATTATTTTTTAAATTATATAATTTTTATTTTTAACTTTGTTATTTATTTTTTTAAAGAAAAATTAAAATGAAAAAAATTGTTGGGAAATTTATTTTTATTTTTACTTTTAAAAGGAAAAATAAAAAAAAAAATTGTTGATAAATTAATTTTTATTTTTAAATTTTGTTATTTAATTTTTTTAAAGAAAAAATAAAATAAAAAAATTTGGTTGGAAAATTGCCATGGCCATGACGATATTTCAACACAAAATTTTAAATTTTTTTTTTAATTATGTTGTAAAATTTAAATTTTTATTAAATTACAATTGAGAAATCATCATAGGCTATGACGATTTCTCAATATTGTTTAAAAAACAAAAATTAAATTTTTGTATTGAGAAATTGCCATAGGCCAATGCGATTTTTCAATTGATTAAAAAAAACAAATTTTGATACTTAAAAATAAAGTATCGGTATTTCAAAAATTAAAAAAAAAAAAACTATATTAAGATAAAAAAAACCAAATATATTCTCCATTTGATTGAATTTTCTTTTCTTATTTATGGAACTACATTGAGAGAGAATAAAAACCTTTAGTTCAGAAATTTTATATGAGGTGGTGTAAGATAATTTTTTTTTTCTTTTCTTTCTTTCCAGGTGTCATGAGTATAAACTACATATAGATGGAAAGTTCTAGGGAAACCTCCTGATAACTTTTATTTTTTTTTTTTCTTTTCAGGTGCCATGTATATGTAGAAAATTCTAGGAAAGCTCCGCGAATTTCTCCTACGCTCTCTTATTTCTCTCGGTTATTTTTAGAGAGAAAAATTATCTTAGAAACTAGAAAGCTTATTATCCATCATATGGACCTTTTTCGCAACCCATTCTTTCTCTTTTCGTGGCTTTATATTTGTAGAGCATAAAGCCATGGACTGATCAACGCAGGTTGAGAGATTAGCTCACTTTTCTCGAACTATCCCTGCATTTAAAATACATGGAATCATAAATACTTAGACAATGTTCTGAATCTTTGCAAAGATTGATGTTAGATTCTACCTTTTCTTGCTCTTCAATTTCACATGCAGACACAGATAAAAAATATCAGGTGGTTGGAAACTAAATTAATAGGCAAATGTCCTTGGGCAGAGTTTTTGATTTTGGTTTGAAAAAAAAAAAAAAACTATAATACCCTATTAAAAAAAAGTTTTTTTTTTCTGTATTTTAAACCCTAAATTGTTTATACAAAAAAAGTCTATATACAAGAGATTACACTAATTTAATATATATATATAATCATATCGTATCGTATTAAAATCAAATCAAATTTTAATTACAATAATTACATTAACATTGCTATATACATGTCAATTTAGTGTGAAATAAATGATGTCCTCGGCTTTAAAAAAGTAATGGACCATTCACCCCCCCCTTCCTTTCTATTTCGCCCCACTGTATGAAAATTTATTCTCTAGCCTGTAGGAGTAGGATCCTTCGTATGTCCAAGAAAGTGAGAGGAACGTGCTGGGCGATTACAGTCAAAATGACTTTAACACACTCGATCGTCCTCTTTTGAGTGTGAAAAAGACGAAGATAATTCCTCTCCCTGTTTCCTGTTCATAGAGAGAACCATGATCATCGCATAATAATTTGCAGTATCCATGTCAACCTCAAGTCAACTCTCTTGATAATTCCAGTTCCTCCTAATCTCTCACAAAAATCGCTTCATCGCTAAGCAGAACTTACGACAGGCTCGACGATTCTCAGGTGATTTTACTGCATTCCTCTCTTTCTCGATGCGTTAAGCGTGTTAAACCAACTTCTTCTTTAGTTTTTCTTCTCTGGGTCAAAATTCGATTCATCTGTTTCTTTGGGGTTAATTTAATTAGTATCCCAACTAGCATCTATCGCATCCAAACTCAGTTCTGAACAAAAAGAGGAAAACAAGAACATTACTTGAACAGGTTAATGTTCATCTTGCTCTCTAGGGTTCTTAATGGAACATATTTAGAGCAGGAAGTTAGAAATGAGTTTCTTGTCTAGAAAAGAATTAAATCACTGTTCTCAATAGCTTCTTTGGACTATTTTCAATAGATCAGGGCTAGCTTGGCTTCGATTTTTTTAACCCTGCTTGACTCTATATTTTTCAGCTTTTCAAGGCCTGGAGGAGAAATATAGTCCGCCAAGCAAGTATAGTTTCCAATAGTTGAGTCCTCCCAAGCCCCAGGTAAGATAGCTGCATCCGTATCTCAACTCTGTTCTAGGTTGCCTCTGTTTTCTCAGGATCTGTTACTTGCAATTTTAGTGGTTACTGCAATAATTAAATCATGAGGTGATTTTTTTTTTTGGTTTGGTCTTATAGGTGAATCTAAGTACATTAGTAGCAAAATTTACAGTGAATATGTTGAACAGAGCTACACGTCAATAATTCTATGTTTTTATGTCCAACTTCAGTAGATATGAAACTGAACAAAATTAACAACGAAACTGTAGGAGGGAAGTAAAAAAAGCTATGTTACTCCGACTTTTCATTTTTTCTCAAGTATTCGTGTCTGACACGTATTCGGACATGGGTATGGATTATGATCCTTCAAATATATGAAAAAACTTGAGAATAAATTAAGCATATCCATATCGGACATATACCCGTATCCTACACTCATCCGAGTCTGCGTAACATAGAGAAAAAAAAAGTGTAGGAATCAGATCCAGGAATTATATATATGGAGTAGTGCATACGTAGACTGAAAACCTGGTTGGAGCCTGGGGTGGGGAGAGTTAAAGGGAATAGCAGATAGCAATATAGGTGAGCAGGACCAAATAAAACATCTTACCAAAGTAACACTATCCATCTTGCATCTAACTTTATTAACATGTGAACTCCTTGCTGCTGTTGCAGGTCCTCATGGCTGACAACATAGTAGCTTCTTGTCTCGCTGGAGCTGTAACCCAAGCTGGGGCAGATTTAACTAATTATGCTACAACCAAAGTCAGTTTATCGCAGAGTATGGAGAAAAACTATGAAAAGTTGAAAAATGAAGTAGCAAAGCTCCAGGCTCTGAGGTATGATTATGAAAGGGAAGTCAAGAAACATAAAATGAAGAAGACAACTACTAGCAGTTACGATGTATGGCTACACAGTGTTAACAAGACTCTTGACAATGCAACGGAATTGGAAGATCGATTTAAAGAAGATAGAAAGCTATCATCCAGATACATTCATGTCAAGCGACGATCAAGCTATAGTGGAAAATTGGAGAAAATATGTGAAGAAATTCAAAAGCTTGTGGAAGATGGGAAATTTCTGGGAGGTTTTTTGGTTGATAAACCTATAGAACCTGTCTTAAAGGTGAATGCACCTGAGATCAAAGGATTTCCTAGCCTTCAGAGGCCACTGGAGCAAGTATTGGAGCTGTTGAGAAATGACAAATTGAAAGGTATTGGGATTTGGGGCACGTTGGGGGTTGGCAAAACAACAATAATGCAGAACTTGAACAATCATGACGAAATAGCTAAAATGTTTGATATAGTCATTTGGGCAAATGTCTCTGGCGAAAGGAGTGAGGAAAAATTGCAAGAGGATATTGCATGGCGACTTAAACTAAAAATGGAAGACATTGTCCAGCCTGAGGAAGTTGCTAGAACAATATCAGAAGAGTTGAGAAACAAGAAGTATTTGCTGCTTTTGGATGAGGTGATGGACTCAATTGAGTTGGAAGATATTGGAATCCCTGACAACAAAAATGGCAGCAAAGTGGTATTCACAACTGAATTTCGTCATGTTTGTTCTTCGATGGCAGACAGATTGATTGAGGTCCGCCCACTATTGCCAAATGAGGCATGGAAGATGTTTCAGCAGATGGTAAGTGATGTTGTAGATCTTCCTGATATTGAACCAGTTGCTCAGCTGGTAGCTAAAGAGTGTGATCGACTCCCACTTCTGATCAAGACAGTGGCAGGTGCTTTCAAGTTGAAAGATAGTGTAGCGGAATGGAGGAAAGGATTAAAAGACCTAAGAAAATGGCCAGAGATTGAGATCCCTGGCTTAACTGAATTGCATTCATTCTTGAAGTTCTGTTATGATCAACTAAAGGATGATCAGAAAAGAAAATGCTTCTTGTATGGTGCATTGTATCCAGCAGAGAGCAAGATTTATACAGATTATTTACTGGAGTGTTGGGCTGCTGAAGGACTCGTTGGCGATACCAATGAGAAGAGGAGATTTCAAGATGCACGTGATGAAGGGTATGACACATTGAAGTATCTAACTAATGTGTCATTACTGGAGAAAGGTGAAAGGATGATTTACGTTCAAATGAACAATAGCATCCGACAGGTTGCTTTGTATATTTCGTCACAAGATCCTGATTGTAAATTTTTCACTGGGATGAGTGAAAATTCACCAGATTGCTTGGAAGAAAATGATTGGCAACAATCAAAGAGGATCTCCATGATTGACAAAAAGTTGAGAGACTTGCCAGAAAGCCCCAATTGTAGCATGCTTTTGTCACTATTACTACAGAGAAATTGTAATTTGACAGAAATCCCCCAATCTTTTTTTGAGAATATGAAGACACTTCTGGTTTTGGACCTCTATGGAACTGGGATTGAATCACTGCCATCATCTTTAGCAAAGTTGACAGGTCTTAAGGGGCTTTACTTAAACAATTGCATCCATCTAACAGAGTTGCCCCCCCAAGTTGGAGAACTTCATTGCCTCGAGGTGCTTGACATTAGAGGCTGCAGGATAAGATTCATTCCATTTCATATCCAAAAACTGGTCAACTTAAGGTGTTTGAGAGTGTCATACTATAAATCTAGCAACCCAAATGACTGTCAAGATATGGACATCGACTGCAACGTGATTCCATTGCTAGCCAAACTGGAAGAATTGGTGATCGATGTGGGTTCTTATGATCATTGGTGCAAGGAGGTTGTAGATATAATGAGGCAGGTGGCTACCTTGAAGAATCTAACTACTCTCAGAATCTGCTTCCCTAAATCAGAGGTCCTCAAGACTTTTATGCTTCACAGTCCATCATGGAAGGATCGCCAACAATTGACTTCCTTCCGATTCTTTGTTGGTTGCCAAAACAGGAAACGTCCTCAAATTCTTGAGTATTTTAAGTACAAAATCAATCGGTATTTGGGATATTGTCAAGGCAATCACAGTGATTACTCAATAATTTGTGATCTGCTTCCTGAAACTGATGCATTGGAATTGGTTGAACACAAAGATATCACTAGTCTGCTTGATTTTGTGAATGTTGCTAGCTTTAACAGGATTCGTGGTTGTTTGATTGAAAGGTGTAACAAAATGACAACTATTGCAGATGGCAGCAACAGGGTAGAAGGTGGAGTCATCCTACCAAATCTGGAGCAATTGCATTTGGTGAATTTGCAGAGTCTGCAAACCATTTTTCAGGGCTCCCTTTCAACAAAAAGTCTTTCTAAATTGCACACAGTGGTGGTGACAAGTTGCCCAATGTTGAGAACAATTTTCTCCCGCGGTGTGATTCAACAACTCTCAAAACTGCAGAAACTAGCAATTCAAAATTGCACTGAGATGGAAGAGCTAATTGAGAAAGCTGACACTGCTGGACAAGTTTCACCTGCTTTTCCGAATCTAGAGACATTGATACTGATTGAGATGCCAAAACTAAGGACTTTATCTGTAGATAAGTCATTGGTTTGGCCCTCCTTGAAAGAGCTTCAAGTTTACAAGTGCCCTGAATTGAAATCACTACCTTTTGACAAAGACAATGCAGCTAATCTGAAATCCATTGAAGCAGAAAAGGTATGGTGGGAAGCATTGCGTTGGCCACAGAATGGTGTCAAAGAACAGCTTCAATCAATCTGCAATCTAAGGTAAATGTTTTTTTCTGTTCTTATGAAATAAATTGATATATAATGTGTATGTACTATGTTCTGTTATTTTTATCTGTTCAAACTTGTTGGGGGCAGACAACTTACCATTGTGCAAGCAGCTCTGCCTCTTATCCAAACTTGATTTTGAAGTGTGAATGTGGCTAAAAACATGGTCAAACCCAACTTTATCTTTTTTTTAAGTTGTATTGAAAAGATATTTTAACCTTCTAAAGGAAGAACTGCAGTTTATAAGCTCCATATTCCCTGGATGATAGGGTTTTCTACGATGAATCACCTCATCTGGTAGTTATCAGATTGGTGAACATACATGCGTTGATACTTTATCAATTCAGAGTTAGGAAGCACGGGCACGCAATACGGATATGATATGATACGAACATAATAATATAAAAATTTTACAAAATTAGGACACAAATACGACAGGATATGATAATAAAAAATATTTTTTATATAATAATATATAATAAAAATGTATTGATACTTTTCAATCAAATATTAACATGCAAATAACTTTTTAATTTTTTAAAAATTATTTTTGAATTTAAAAATTTGAACATTAAAAATTTATTAGAATTAAATTGTTTATTATTGATTTCATATTAGAAGAAAAATAAAATTAAAAAAAAAAAAACTTTTATCAAATGTGCGAGCATATCTAGTCATATTTTAATCATATTTGATTTTATTTTTATTTTTTGATATATTCTTGCGTGTTTGATATGTATTCAACCGTATTAAAATCGTGTTTATATATAACACGTGTTGGCTTGAACACTCTTCCTAACAGTAATGTAATGTTCGTGCTTCATAAATCAAGAGCATCATTTTTCAGGGGATGATCACGTCGATCACATCACCACTTTAACCCATTAATAGATAGCTAAACATATTTGCTAAAATAAAATGGCTCACACTGAAAAAAACTTCCAAACTGATATAGATATAAAACTCCACAACTGGCTTATATCTAATCTAAGGTGAAAGTCTAAATTAAGGACTATATATATATATATATATATATATATTATTTTCATTCTTTAAGTTTTTAATGAAAGTTAATACAACAAATGAGATATATGTAAAATTTTAAATTTCGTTTGTGTAATTAAAAAATTTTATTATCCGTATATTAAAAACGAATTCATATAACAAATCTTATTTATATAAGTGTCAAATATAAAATATGAAAAGTAATAATGAGAAAAATATTAACAATTTTTGCTCAATAAAAATATTAACAATTGATGCTAATTATACATATTGAAATAAACTATTAATTCCTTTTTATTTCTTTAAACCTTCTTGAAATGGTCTTCATCATTCAAGAGCGAAAATCTGCAAAATCAAATTGGATCCAAATGTGAACTCGGATTTAGTTCTTTTACTTCGTACAATTACTTTTAAGAGATGACATCTAATATAGTTAAACTTTGAATTCTAGCATTTGCAACCCTTCTTTTATTCCAGGCTGCAGCATCCTTTGTACCCAAAAAAATTGGATCCGACTAAAGGTGCTCATGGGTCGAACCAGGGCGAGTTCGGATCGGATCTAAGTATGGTATCAACACTACATATACTTGTCCAACTCTAAATATGAACTTCAAATTCTGCTCAAGCTCATCCATATTTGTAAATGGGTAGTCCAAACACGTTTAGGTCCGTCGATATTTTTTTTTCCTAAAAAAATTTAAACAAATATGTTATTTTTTATTTAATTTTTAGTAAATTATTTTTTTTAATTAAATTTTAAAACATGAATAACTTAACATATTTTTATACGTTCACACTATAATATTATATATTTTTATTTTTATATGATATAAATTACATAATATATAAATATAAAAAATATATATTATATAAATGAAAACGAGCTGGGCCAAGCTCAGATCTTGATTATTGGAGCCAAGAATCGGCTCATTTTTAAAACGAGCCTTATTTTTTTGTCAAACTCAATTTCAGGCATAATATTTTTGTCCAAATCCTCACAAATATCAGGTCAGCCTTTGGATTTGAACAAATAACTCAATTTTTGAACAGGTCTAGATCCAACTCTTCATCATTATTTTTCTGTCCATTATTTTCCGATCAAACTATCTGCTTTGCTGAAAACACATCGTGATTGCTTTATTGAGACGCATATATAGTTGTTATAATCCTTTCCTTCCAAAGAAATCACGAACCAATTGATGCCAACTACGTTTGAGCTGATAATTACCGTACATGCTTTAATGGAGTGAGAAGAGATTGCAGATTATAATAGATAGAAAGGAGATGGCATAAACAGCCCCTGTACAGCATTGGAGCCACAAAGGAAATGGAATTGCGATAGCTATGAAAAAAGCTGTCACCATGAAAAACCCACCCAGTTGTTCCAACCTTCGAGCTATCATATGAAACTTGGAATTGATATAACAATATTTGCCAACACAAAGACAAGTGAAAGCCAACAGAATTGCAAGGGAAAGAAAGATGAAAGTTGCAGGGAATCGTCGAGGACCAATTTCAGCAAACAAGATAGCTATTTCAATGGAGGATCCCAAACAAAAAGCTACAACTTGTTTTTCCCAGGCTAAGTAATTCTGTAAATCCTGTACCGGCAATGCAGCCGCCGGCTCGGCGGCCAATTCAAGGTCGACGACGGTAGCTGGAGGTGGGAATTGCACTGATGCAGATCTTGATGATAACAAGGAGAATACTTTGGTCACATCTTGGCAATGAATGTATGCCTGTAAAACCTTTGCAGCCATAATATGAAATAGAGAAAAGATAAAGAGATAATTAAGCCTTCCATGATTTAGCAGTGGCCATATTTTTGTTTAAATCACTTGTATGAATATTATCAACTTGTTATATAGTGGAGTTTCGGATAGGAAAATGGATGTTTGGTCAAATCCAGAAATTAAATTTCCATGTTCATTCTAGGAAAGTAAAAATACTGGGCGGTTGTTTACTGGGTTGCCTGTGCCACTCTTGTGGATCCTACGTGCATCAACGCAACTTCCTATATATTTCCTTTGTTCCCGAAGCTTAATTGTTGGTGGTCGGTTCTTTCCACTTTTCAGGGTTGGACGGCTTAGTTGTGGAAACATTTGCCATACGTATATAAAAAATAATTGATATTTATACACCATCAATCAAGTTTTTTCCTTCAACAAACAAGATTAAAATATTATTGTATGTTTTATTTTTTAATTATATTTTAAAAGATATATGTCACATTGTTAACCTGTTAGTGAAATTTAAAAAATTTGATAAATAAAATAAATTTTCATATAAAAAACCTAAGAATTTAATGAAACTTTTCAATTTTATCAAATTACTTTGAAGAAAAAAAAAGTGAAAGAATGTATGGGTAGTTATAATGAATTGGAAATGCAAATTCCACATAATTAAAAATGAGCTTCAACAGTCCTATATTGAAAATCAACTTATTTTTAAAAAATTTAATGGAATTTAAAATAATAAAAAAAATACTAGTTAATGCAAGTAATTAGAGAACCAAAATATTTACAATTTAAGAAAATTCAAATTCGAAATAATTAAAATTAAAAAAAAAATCGAATTTAAACTCAAGCTTTACTAAAACTCAAAAAGCATAATAAAATGGTTATATCTTTCACAAAATCTAAAAAATAACTTTAACTACCCTAAATATGATTTAACTCGAACTAAAAAGAATACAATCATTCACACTTGAAAAGATTTAAATTCAAAAATTATTCGAATCCAAAAATTTTGAACTGAACCCAAACACGCGTATTTTGCCCGTTTGCTGAACAACATTCTAGGTAGACCTGTCTAAAGGTCGGGCTACTTGTTCAAACTCGAAAGTCCGTCCATATTTGAGAGGGCTTGGACAAAAATATTAGTCCCGAAAAATGGACTTGGGTAAAAAATAAATAAAGCCTGTTTAAAAAATAGGTCGAGCCTTAGCTCGGCCTGGCCCGTTTTTTAATTAAATAATATATTATTTTTATTTTTATATATATTATGTAATTTATGTTATATAAAGATTAAATATATATATATAATATTGTAGTGTAAACATTACAAAATATGCTAAGTTGTCCATGCTTAAGAACTTAATAAAAAATATATATAAAATTTCTAAAGATTAAATAATAAAAATATTATATTTTTAAAAAAAAGTTTAGAAAAAAATAATATGGGCAGACCTAAACGGGTTTGGGCTATCCATTTACAAATATGGACAGGTTTGGACAAAATTTGAGATCCATATTTCGAGCCGGCTGGGGTTTGGACAAGAAAATATAATGTTGATACCATACATAAGTTCGGCCAGAACCCAGTCCGACCCATGGGCACTTCTAATTCTTGGGTGGTGTTTTAGTAGTCCTGGATAATTCAATCCAATTAAACAGTATATTATAGCATGAAAATTTTTAATGGGTTTATGACTTTGGGTCCATTTAGGCTCTATTTGGAACCTACCGAAGCCCCAGTGCGGGACAATCGAGAGCTCCCCCGCACTGGTGGGTTGTTTGGGTAACCGTCCACCAGTGCATTGGGAGCTTTCCCCCAACACTGGGAGGCTTTTTTATTTCACTGGCCCTTAGGGGTTCAGTGAAAAAATTCACCGTCATTGGAGGGGTTTTTTTTTAAAAAAATTCCCATAGTTTTTTTCTTTCTGGTTCTTTTTTACCCTCAAGGCTACAGTGCAGGGACGAAAATGTCCCTGCCACTTGTAGCCTTAGTTTTATTTATTTAAATAATTTTATAATTATTGTTTTAAATAAATCATTTATATATTTAATTAATAATTATTTTTTTATTTTAAAAATATGTAAATATATATTATTTATTTTAATTTTAGTAATTTTTAATTATTTATTAACTTTTCAAATATGTTATAAATTTCATTATATACACATTTTAATTTAATGTCTTTAATGGTCATTTTCTCTTCTCACTATAATTCACCTCATTGCCACCGCTGCTTTGGCATCCAAATACATATCTCATTACTGATTTTAATCTCACCGCTGCAGTAACTAATCTCACCTCCATCGCTGTTTTTAATCTCACCGGAGCCAATCTCGCCGCCCATTCAAATGGAGCCTTAGATGAGTGGTGAGATTGGCTCCGATGAGATTAAAAACAACGATGGCGGTGAGATTAAAATCAATGGTGGGATATGTGTTTGGATTCAAAAACAACGGTAGCGGTGAGATGAGAATAACAATGACCATTAAAGACATTAATGTAAGAGTGTATTGATAAAGTATTTATATATATTTTAATAATATTTAACATTTAAATTTATTTTTAAAATATTATTTTATATATTTATTTAAGTATTTTAATTAATTAACTAATTATTATATAATTTATTTGTTATATTAAATGATTAAATAATTAAAAAAATTAAAAAAATAAACTAAAAAATAAAGATGAAATAATTAACAAAAAAAAGTTTTATAAATAAAAAAATAATAAAATGAAAAAAAAATAATAAAGGGCGATTGGTAATTAAATATCCAATTGGTACGGCAGAGTAGTCAGTCGGTTCGGTTAAAAAAAATTGAAAACCGAATTAACCGACTTCAACTAAAAAATAACCGATAATCGAACCGATTTCATTGTAGAACTGACTTAACCAAACCGATTTAATTCGGTCAATTTTGTCGGTTATTTCGGGTAAATATATATAATATTAAAAATATATAAATATATAAAATTATATATTATAAATATATATTATTATATATTATAAATATATTAAATATAATATTAAAGGTCGGTTAATTCGGTCGGTTCGGTTACTCAAAACATTAATCGAAAATCGATCGAATTAACAAAAAATAACGACCTCAATAACCGATTTAACCCCTAAACCGACCTAACTGACCCATTTTAACCGAATTGGGTTCGATCGATCGGTTATCTTGATTATAACCGAGATATGCTTTGCCCTATCCAGTGAAGGGTCCAGTTTTCTAACTGGACCCTCTCCTCTCCAATGCCCCATTGAAGGGACAGTGGGGTCCAAATTGATCATTTATGTCTTAATTTATGAGAAGTACAAAAAGAACCTTAATTTATGATAAGTACGAAAAGAACCATGCAGGAACACCATGTGCCGGGCAGTCCGTAGGGTCGGGCAAGTATTTTCATGATTCGGATTGGTTCAAATCACTGTTTATATATTAAAATAATATTATTTTATTTAAATTTAATTATAAAAATATATAAATTTTAATAAAAAAATAAAATTTTAATTTTTTTATATATGATAAACAGTAACTTCGAGCTCACGAGCCGGGCTTAGATAAGGAAGGAAGAAAAAAATCGGACCTCGGCACAGCCCGATCCATGAGCAGGTCTAGCCCAGAGGCCCTAGCAGAGCTTTGTCAGTTGGAACTCGAGACATACTCCACAAACGGGAAGCTGAAATCTCCCTTTCGGGAAAAAAAAAAAGGGCCAACATCTTCACCTCCTTCCATCTCCGCTTCGCATTCGGAGTCCTCCGCCACTCCTCCCACCACTCTTTTCGAAATTGGTATAATAAAAAATGGAGGACCTCAGTAACAACAAAGTACTGCTAACTATAATATTTACATTGTCATTATAGTTGCCATGTAATCTATGTTATTATATTTAAGATTGTTCATTGCTTTGAAGCTAGAGAAACTTACCAAGAAATTTTAATTTCAGGGTCTGAAACTTATAGACAGTAAACCTGGCAACCTGTTTTGATACAAGTTTACCGTATTGTATTTGAATAGTTTGATAACTTCTGCCTTTGTTACAAACTCTTAGAACTGAATATGGTCTGTTAGTCTTTCAACGGTTTAGGGTTATCAATAGTGACCAGTATTGATTGGTATAAATCAGTACAGGCTGATACAATCGATACAGACCGATAAAAAAACCCGAAATGGTACGATATTAATACCGTTTTAATTTTTTTCAAAATCGATACGTACTGATAAGTACGGCCAGTATGTACGGTACCGGTTACCATGCAAAAGAGTCATTCCTTAGAAGAGTAAAATACCACAAGCTGAGAAATGTCTTAGCAGACCAGACTTCATTTTCAATTACCATTTACCCTCCAAGGAATAATCTAGCTACTAAAATTACAAATTTAAGGCCAGAACTCAGCTTTTGATCATCGGCCAAAGGTTTTCTTATCCACAATCAAAGATGACAACAATAAATATCAAGTTTAACAATAGGTGAGTTTAATTTGCTGCAACTAAAACATCAAGTGAAACTTCCAGGAGGAATAAAACCCACCAAATAGCTCTGCCAAACCTTCTTATTCACAATTCAAGTCGACGTTCCAAATCAATTTTGCCTACAAGCAAGATCAATTTGCTGCAACAAAAACATTAACCGAAACAACCAGGAGCAGTAAAACCCAATTATCATCAGGCAGATTACTGCATTAATAGAGTAAACATATCCGGCATGCTCCTGCCAACATGAATAAATTAACAAGATCCATTTCCAATTCATGAACATAGCTATCCAGATCATAGTTTTTCCTCTTAACTGTGATATTAGCAAAAGTACAGAGAATAATAGCTAAACTGAAAAGAAACAAATTAGAATGAAATATTGTACTTCACAAAACACAAAATCCAACAATTCCTGAATAATCATGTACTTAGGATAGGATAAATAATTGAGTCATTGAACATTCTTATACCACAAAAAGGATTAAAAGAACATATAAAATACTTATAAAATTGTGAAGAATGACATGATCCTCACAAAGAAATATTGACTCTGTCCAGCAACAATATCTACATTCTTAAGAACCTAGCAATCAACAAAAAGCTTCAAAATCACATGTGAACATAAATTACCATTACAGCGCACCACCAGTTCTTAGGGACTTTCTCCTTTCATAGTCAGCATCATCAGTGGGCAACTCATGACGACAAACAGGGCAGGTATTCCTTATCCCCAGCCAGGGTATTATACAATCTCCATGGTAGCGATGTGTACAAGGCAGCTGCTTCATCTTTTCACCTAGGTTAATCTCATCCTTACAAACTGCACAAAGCGCGTTATTATTCACCACATCCTCCTCAGTCACAATCACAGAAGGAAGATTCTTAACTACAGATTTTGAAGCCGGAGGCCTCCCAATAAATGCATTCTCATTCTCAGCAAACTGTCCAAACAACATTTCATATTCTCCAGTATAAATATAGTCCTCAGGGTCAGCAAAAAATGGCTCAACATTTTCATCCATATCCGGGTTTGTCTCCAAATTATTAGCATTCAACAAAACCTCCCACTCCAAAGTCCCCAACCCAGTTGCCCTCTCAAAACTAACAGCATCTTCAGGTGCTATAATAGGCGAAATGGAAAGTGAAACTGAATTCTCATCATCGTTGCCATCAACAAACACGCTTAAAACCTCCCTCTCATCAACTCTACCATCCACTTCCTCCCACTCGAAATCTTCAGTGGTCTCCCTACGGTCCTCCAACTGAAGCGAATCCCAAAAAAGCGGAATACTAACACCCTCATCATCATAGTAATCATTGTAATCATCGTCATCAACATCATAACAATCATTAACATGATCATCAATTCCATAATCATCCCCTGAATTCAAATCAATCGTTAACGCCCGATTATCATTCTCATTCTCCTTATCATCCTCTGAATCGAACCCAACAGTCCGAATACTATCCCCAAACCTTTCAACACCACTAAAATTAGAAGTAGCCTCACTAGCACTCAACCCAGAAACCCTCCTTTCCACGAAAAAATCATCGCCGTCATCATCATCGCCACCACCAATATCAATCTCAACATCACTCTCATGAGTATACATCGAATCAAACCCTAACGCTAACCCTAAATCTAGCTCATGATTTTCCTCAATAACACCTAAACCCGATTCGGTTAAAGCATCAGAAACCAAATCAACGGCAGTGATTTCATCATCATTGCTAATATTATTACAATTGTTGTTACCGGAATTGGTATTATTATTGGGGGTATTATTGGAAATAACCTGAGATTGTTCGACGCGTTGATGGAAGAGATCGATGACGAAGTTGACTTGGTTCTCGTGGCGATCGAAGAGATCGGGTCCGTTGATAATGAGGGAATCGGGGAGTGAAACGCCGTCGTCTTGGTGAGGGAGATCGGGGTCGGAGGAAGAGAAGAAGTGGAAATCGTGAGACCAATAAGGGAGGGAATCCGGGGTTTCATCGTGGTGCTGATGGTTTAGAACGACGTCGTCTTCTGGGTCGTGAAGTTGAATGAAAGAAACCGACGCCATTTTTTATTTTTTTTTCCTGTTCTGATGAAATCAAATGAAAGATGGAAGTGAAGAAAAAAAAAAAAAGTTTGAACTTTGAAGTGAAAACGAAACGCGTGTATTGTTTTCGGTTTTATCTGGTAAGAGAGGTAACGTGAAACGGCGGGTTGTGTTAGGTACGAAATTACAGTTCTGTCCGTGTGATTTTGAATATAGACCATTGTTTTTCTTCTGTACGTTAGTTTTACTTTCGAAGCAAGTAAATTATTATTTTTATTGTTTTAATATTTAGCAAAAACACTATTAAAAAAGTAGGTATAACGCATTAATCTCAAATTGGATAAAAAATGAAAGGATTTTTTAAGATATAAATAGGTACGTTGCATATTTTATCAGATACGTCTTTTAAAAAAAAAAACCAATGATTCTATGATATTTGAATTTGATATTACGAATCAAGGGATAAAATTTATAAATAATTAAAACTCAAACAAAATAACATTAACTTTAAAAAATGGTTAAAATAACAAAAAAAAAAAACTCATTAATTTTAATATTTTACCTAAATTAACTAAATTAAATATTTTTTATTATAATTAAATAAAATTTTAACTTTTAATTTGCATCTTTCTAAGTTTCCCTTAGCTTCACTTAGTTGATTTTCACGGAGGAGGCTTTGGGGGCTGGAAATGGAGGGTTCTGTGTATTTTGCTTTTGTTTTACTTTACAGTGAAGTCAAGTGGATCTGGTTTTGGGTTGGGTTAGGTTGTTAAATTAAAGCCGTAAATGATGGATTTCGCGGGAGGGAACCGGGAACCGAAAGAAAAAACCGGTTATTTCCATATGGGCCTCTTACTTTTTGCATCCCAAAATCTTGTATTCAGCATAGCCCAACAACCTAATCTTTGTGTTTTAGTGGTTATGTTACTGTTGGGCCTTTTTTTCTTCTTCAAAATTCATATACCTATCATTAAGCTAAATAAGCTAAAATATATTAAATATTATAAAATTATTTTATATTAATATTTATATATTTTATAATTAAATTTAAATAATTTTTTTATTAAATAATAATTCAAGCCGGATCGAATTTACCCAAATTTAAAATGTCTTATGCCAAACTTGATCTAATTTAAGTTGTTCTTAAAGAGGTCTATCCTAAACATTGTTACCATTCCTTATAACATGTTTAATCAATGGATGAGATATGTATACTCCCTTTGCCCCCGATAATAATAAACTTATAAACAAGTCATCAACAAGTGAGAAATTTATTTGGGACAGGACAGGAGTTAAAGTAAGTAGTTTGCCTTAGTTGAACTTATGAGTTATGAATAATCTCTCCCGTTGAATATTGATTGATAGCATAACAAAGCTCTTAATGTGTTTGCAAGACAGCCAGTAATAAACTGTCCAATTCTCGATCAAATATATATATATATATATATATATATATATATATATGTATGTATAGCTAATTCCTAATTTCCATCCATGTGACCATGTTATGTAAAGGCAAACCAATTTCTTTCTCTTTCAAACTCTTTGAATTCCAAACTCCCAAACCATAACTCATTTGTCAACCTAACTTTAATAGTATAAAGCTTTTTTTTTTTTTTTTTTATATAAAGAAAGTTGTAATATGATTATAGGAGAAGGGATTATAAATGTTACGATTTGAATCTAGATTTATTGGATGTCAACTCTTAAAAGTGATTGCATGAATCAAATTGAATTAAACTCCAGATTCTAAATTACATAAGTTTAGCATCCGTGTAAATATACCAAGAACAATAAAAAAATGTAATAATGAAGTAATATATGTATCCTTACTTCCTTAGACTTGTTCAAAGGTTGGACTATCCGTCCGATCCAAATTACTATTTATTAATAAAAAATATTTTTTATTATAAAAAATATAAATATTAATATAAAAATAATATTTTAATATTTTTTAAACTGTAAAACGGATCTCTAAATCTGTTTTTGGATAAAAAATTTCAAAAAGTTTACAATAAGGGTTCTTCGTCTTAAAAAAAAATTTTGTATGTATCCTCTGAATTCAAATTCTCCTCTAAATCAAAAAATAAAAAATGAAAACACTCATGCATTGCACGACAGTACTTGCCAATTATTCCATAACATTGCTCATTTAAATTTGTATATTTATGATTCACAAGCATCCCATTGGACTTTGTGTCTTATTATCTGTATATCAAACTAAAATTATTTAAAACTAAAAGAATTAATAGAACTCTTTTTCTTTTTTGGAATGAATTAGTGCTGATTAGCATTAATTAATCAACGGAAAACGAAATAAAATAAAGATATAGTAATATTACGTATTGATCATCTAGCATAGATGTATTCAAAAATTGAATTTAAATAAGATATTTTAGATTTTGATTGGTCTAGTCCGATTTAAATTACTATTTTAATTAATGAAAATATTTTTATTTAAATTTAATTATAAAAATATAAAAATATTATTATTAAATAATTTTTTTTAATATTTTAATATATTTTAAGTAATGAAACAGAATTTTTTAAACCCGATAAATCGGATTTTAGGTCAGCAAATTTTTTTTACTATTCAAATTTGATCCGATTTAACTCATGGACAGATCCATGATTGGTTTTTTAAGTTGTATCAACCGGAAAAAGATTAAAATGTTTAAAATGTTCATGAAAAACAAAATAAGAGAGAATTTGAACCGTGAAATTAGTTGCCACTGTCAGCCATTGACAATAATTTATCTATGGAAATTTGAATGGTTTTGAATATTTTTTTAAGCCGTGTCAGTATAAGAAACTTACAAATAATAATAAATAAATAAAAACTTTGACTACAGTCAATTATAGAAAATGACATTAGCATATATGCATAATTAAATATATTGAAACATTTTTTTAAGGAAATAATTGAAACATTTTGACCATCTGCTTTTCATGCTCATTGTTTTCTTTATTTCAATACTTAGATCCTTCTATGTATTTTAAATGGTTCATCCGATTCTTTTAAAAGATGATTTCCCGTAATATTAGTAGGGGCGAATTCAAAAGGGGATTGATTGGGGCCTTGATCCTCCTTGACTATTCAAAATTCTCTTGATTTTAAGTATTTTTTAAGTCAAAAAATAGTAAAAATTTATTTTAACTTCTTAAAATTAAAATTTATAATTTAATCTCCTTTTATTTCGATCTTCCAATATAAAATTTTTAACTTCTCCTTGAATATTAAAATTCGGACTCCAACATTCACAATTCTCCTTCACCTAACTCCCTAGGCTTCGCCCTCTCTTGTTTAAATAAATAGACTATATATGCAAATTAGGTTAAATCTCATGTTCGCAATATCAATTCTAGTGAACTTGAATTTATGTAACCTTAATGCAATATTCTTTAATTAATCATATTCAATCAATTAAAAATATGCTATATTTTTATTTTTTTTCTACCAAGCATGCACGTATTTCATTAAGAATTCATATTTCCCATATTATGAAGATTATTGCCATTGCACTTTTTATTTTCTTGTTATCTTTTTTTCTTTCTTGAGTAATTCATAATTTTTCTTAAATAATAACAAATTTAGTTCATCTTAGGATAGTCTCCAAAAAGGTACTTCAATAATTTAAATTTAAGATTTTCATTTAAAAATTTCACATTCGAATGAATATGAAATCTATATTGAAAAACTATTTTTTTTGTGCAACTCAAATTCAATATATAGGTAATAATAAGTAGGGTTTTTTAAAAAAAAAAATTAACCAAATTAGGAAAAAAAATTTGTATAAAAAATATCATAATCTAATGATAGGAAAAGAAGCTATAAATACTGATATTTAAATTTAAAAATTGTTGAATATTATCTTTTAAAATAATTATATAAATTAATTAGATTAAATTCGAAGGTCAAATTAAGAGACTTGGACTTTGAGCACATGGCATAGCCGACTATCCCACGCCTTGTTACTCAATTTCCGATGAAAGTAAAAAAATGTGAAAATGTTTTTACTTTAGAAACCGGTTAACTTTAAGTTGACCCTATGATCTTGGGAACACCCCGCTATAAAATATTACTCTCCTCGTTTCAAATTGTAAATCCTTTATTAATTTTTATGGAATTTTATATAAAAGTACTTTGATATATAATATTACTTTTTTTTTTAATTTTTTTATAAATTTTGAACGTTAAGAAATCATAATTTTGACACATTCAAAATAAATAAAGATTTTACTAACGAATATTTTTAGGATATTTTTTAAGATTAATTAATATATTATTTATAGTAAAAGTATTGTATTAAATATAAAAATTAACAATTTTATTCATCATTTTCAATGTATTAAATGAAGAAATTATTATATATAATAATCTTAAAAAATACCCTTTAGACACTTCGAAGTAGTATAAAATTGAGGAGCATATCCTCGTGTTCTAAACTTGTTAACCACCACAATGATAAAATAATCCAGAGTTAATTGCTGTTAATCATGACACAGCTAGGTTATTAGTGATTCCATGCACCTATAACTTTCACATGTTTCATATATAGCTAGCTAGCTAGGGTAATTTAAAGTAAACAATAAACTTTGTAAGTAGACTAGTGTAGTAAAATATATATATATATATATATATATGTGTTAACTGAAATACAGTAATCTTTGCATAAATCAAGTATATTGATGTATAAGTGCAATACACTTTCACTTGTATTTTTTTTTTCTGCTTTATGATTAATACTTCAATTAGATGGTTAATAAAAGAGGTTTTACGGCGTCATCCATGCATTTTATGACTAAATTTAACGAATAACGTGTGATGAAAACCCTTCCACTAATCATCTAAATAAACTCCTAAAAATGAGAGAAAATTACTAAACATGATAAGTTTTCTTACTGAAAAACTAATTTTATGTATCAATTATATATATATATATGTATCAAGAAGGTGAGATTGTTAACTGCCTCTACAAATGTCAGAAAAGGTTAGTATATTTGGATTCGTATAGTGAGAGACATTAATTATTCTTTCAAGATCAATCTCCCCGACCAGAGTAGTTTATATTTTATATATTAATATTAATATTAATTTATACTTATATTTTTTTTGCCAACCAAGTCTTACCAAAGCAGTTGTAATTCCTAGGTAACCTCCGAATGTCAGTCAAAGCTACATCAAACATTATTCAATTAAGCATATTAGTAATTTGAATGAAGCACTTATATCAAACCTGTTAAACTATATTATATAGATATAGCAGTATTATTTTTTTAACCCTCTCTAGAGAGCCCACAGCCCTCCAATGCCATGAGAATCGTGCCAGACGCCAAGTTGGGCTTCTTGGAATCCCATTTTAGCCACTTTTACAGCTTATCATATTCATATTGATGCAAACAAATGCCCGACAAAGCTCAAAAAAGTTAATCAATTGGTAATTAATAAAATGGTTCAATTTAAATATAAAATTATAGGTAATTTAAGATTTATTTGATGTAGAATAATGTCATTTTAATAAATTTTATTACGTGTAAACGAAAACAAAAGAATTTATTACGTAACAAATTCGAAAAAGATAATAAGAAAAAATAACATGCAAAAAATCAAAACAGAACTTGATTTTGATATCATATATATTAAGTATCAAACTTAAAATCAATTGATAATAGAAAAAAAAAAAAATTCAGCTTGAATGATATGAGATGATATCACTTTAACAAATTAAAAATTGAAGGCCCTTTGATTTTTTTTTTTTGCCAAAACTTGGCCACCAAACAAGCTCTCTCCTCGTTGCATGCATGGCGGCAGACAAGCACGCGATCATAAGCCTTTTTCCTATATAACATGATTCCTAGCAAAACTAGAAAGAAAAAAAATAATAGTAAGTACCCATTTTTCAACTTTTTCGTCCAAATTAGCTTTGACACCACCCTATGTTATAGATTTTCATATGAATTTATATTTGATGTATTGATAATGTATAAATTTATACATTGTCAGTAAATCAGATGATGTCATCTCATTAAAAATAAAATTATTTATATTTATTTTTAAAAAAATTTAATTGAGTGGTATCATCTGGTTCACTAATAATATAAATATATATATTTTATCATTGTATCAAATACAAACCTTTTTCATACTTTGAGTTTCCCCAAAAGTAAATGCATGGAATTGAATATATTACTTCGATTTTATCAAAGAAAAGGAAAAAAAGTGAGTGTTGGAACCCTAGCTTTGACCTAAGTTTGAAACTTTATAAAGACCCTCTTCCCCTTTCATATGATTCCTCTTTTGCTCTAATTGGACACAAACATTTCTAAAGAAGAAAGAAAACCAAAAATGGTGTCCATTAGGGTTTTTAGCTTTGCACTTGTGTTCATTTTGGTACTTATAGGAGAGTCAAGTGCACATAGCCAAGGTATATATATGTACTCATACTCCTTTTTCTCTCAAGCGTTTTTTTCTTTTTTCTTTTTATTGTACAAAATAAATCGTAACTTGAAAATAAAAGAAGAGATTACAAATACTGAGATTCATGTTATGTCATGAATCCATGTTAGTTTCTTTTAAACCATCTGGGAAGGAGACCTTTCATTCATGTGATGAATAAGCTTAATTAATGTTAATTTCTTCAACTTTTTCAGTTATGAAAACACTACTGGCTGCAGATGGAAGTGGTCATGAACCGGCAAGAAAAAACCTGGCCAAATTAGGAAAGGTAAAGGTATTAATTATTGAATAATTTGTCACAAATTAATGCATTTTTTTATTACTATACAGGGAATTCAAAGTTTTAATATCCCAAAAACAATTAATGTCTTACCAGGAAGTTAATGCTATAACTTCGGCGGCAGAAACTGGAAATTCGAGGCTTGAAGGGAGGAAAATGATGATAAAATGGGCTTTGGATAAAAAGACAGTGACAGTGGAAGGTGGCTCGGATAGGGAAGAGAGTGCAAAGATTTCAGGTGCAGATCAATCTGTTGGAAAAAGTAGCCATAGATCAGAGAAAGGAATTTTAAACGTAAATCGTAAACTGAGAAATAGAAAACCTCATCATCGTCATGGGAAGGCGAAAATGGCTGGTTTTACAGCTTTTAGTGCTGATTATCATGTCCCAAAATCCCATCCGCCTAAGAATAACTGAGAGAAATGAAGTGAAATCCCTTTAGGATCGATATAGAGCTGTAACTTTTTTGTCAAGCTTCCAATTTTGCTCCCGGATTTTCTTTTTCGTTCTTCTGATAGGGAATTCTAGAGAATACAAGTGCGGAATTATATAACATATTTGTATGTATGCAATAGAAAATTGAATGTTCAAAAGAATATTTCACAGTTTGTAATGCAACAAAAGTTTATAATATTCTTTGATTTCTTTCTCCATTGTGTTTAAGGCAAAGTTGGATTTCATTTTGGTGTATGTGTGGGTTATGTTAACTGCATGTGTCTGGTTAATTTGAGACTGTGCTCAATCTGGAACACAGGGTTTGTTTTGTTTTGGTTCAATTTGAATATTTCAATGTTTTGATGCAGGAAAGGTTACAAATGCTTTAAAAAACCAGATTGGGAGCTCACAAGAGAAGTTCAAAAATCAGGTTCCTGAATCTCTTTCTCACAGGAAAATTTTCCCATTTGTTATATTATTTCTTGTTCCTTTTCTCAGCAATCATGCATTTTTTCTTTTTATGATTACCTAGGATGACAGAAACATGTTGAAGGCAAACTTTGTAAGTTCTGCAAGCCCAGCAGCTTCTAGGAAGCATTCAGTTAACCTCCCAAGTATAAACCAGCTGTGCTTCCGATATTCCAAGCCTGTTTCTGACAAAGGCAGCTCGGAGTGTTTCTCAAGGTCCCCAAAACTAGTTTCCCAAGAATCTGATAATAATAATTCCCTTGAGAAACTTCAATCCCAAAAGCTTCTTGGGGCTGACAAAGAACTAACCAATTTTATGAATGAAGACTACCAGAAACAGCCAACAAAGCCTCCTATACACAATAAGGCGCCTTTGGATCAAGAACAAGCAATTCCATGAGATTGTTATGTTTCAAAATTTTCATCCTACTGGCTATTACTACTAACCTTATTTTCTTCCTCGCTTTTTTTCCTTCTTGGCTCATTTACACGTTATAAATGAGCAACTTGTAGGGATCATGTTAATTGGTGCAGTTCTATCGTCTTTTTGCCCCGTGAGGCTGTTTTTTGAGCTCAGAAGACCACTACAGTGAATGTAGCATGCTTGTTTTCTGAATCATTATTACTGTTATATGTTGCTTGGATGACCAAAGCTTTCTTGTTTTTCATATGTCGGGGATGAGATGAGATTGTATTACATTTTCTCACTATCCATGGTTTCTGAGTAACTCAAGCAACAGGATGATCTAAATGAAAGGTTAAATCTTGTTAAAGGACATAAGTCGGCTTTGAATTTTTACATTAGAAGTAACCACAATTCACAATGGGAAACTATTGTTTATGCCTTCTTTAGTTAATACTCTTGCAAATTAGAGTATTTTATTTGGATACAGGGCAGATTAGATTTTAGTGAAACACGGAAATTGAACTCATCAATTTCAACCACTTAATTAGCGTAGTGAACATTCATTTATTCATGAGCGAAATATAGCATGAAAGGCAGAACTAGAATACAAATTTCAGACAATGAAGTAATATCCTGCCAGAAATGCTTCCAGCATGCGCTGCATTAAGAGCTATGTTATCCGGACTTTCATTCTCCCTAAAGTATCCGTATCCAACACCTTTGTCCGACACATATTCGAACATAGGTATGGGAGTAAAATCTTTCAAATATATGAAAAAATTGAGCATGCCCGTATCCAACACTCACCCGAATCCGGATAATAGATTAAGAGATGGGAAGGAAAACTCTAAACCAGAATAATGGCATATGCTGTCTGCACAGAATACAAGAAAAGCTATTAGAGTAGTAGCTGCTACAAGAGAAATTATAATCTTCCAAGGGTCTTCCAAACACTCTTCTTAATGCTGATTTCCAACTCCAATAGTGGCACTTTTGATCGAGATGCACATGAAGCTCATGGCAGAACTTCAGGAGACAATAATCATTTACACCAAAAATATCTCCTTATAGCAGGATTCCTGGTTGCTCCCAAAATCATGCTCTATCTTCTGTTCATGCAAATGCTCCACGTACGTCTTTGGAAGAGTTAATCAGGTTGAGAAATGTTGACTTGCAGTAGAGTCATGGCTGATTAACGCAGGAATTTAGAGCAAACTCATGAATGCAAAAGTTTCTTCCTTCCAACGAAATTTTAACATTTGTAACCCTTAAGTTTTGTCACTGAAACCAACGGCTGTTTGTTACAGTTACGATGCCTTGAACTGATTAGACTTTGTGTTCGTATATTTTTGTGTCACAATTGTGTTTAAAATATTATATATTTATATAAATTTTGATTCGTTAATAATTCGTGTTATATAAATTTTGACACCTTTATATATTAGTACCGTGTTCGTATTATTTTTTTATATAAGTGTAATATTTTAGTTATTTTTACTTGTCGTGTAATCCTATTATGTTCAAAGTTGTCAGATAAAAACTTGTTATTTCCTTTATTTAGTGATTTGAAGCCTAATGGGCTTTGAAGGAAAAAAGTGACCCAAGGAGTTATGGAGGAGACTGAAAACCCAATAGACCCAATGCAAGTAGGATTTCTTCATGGGTGAACTCGAGGAAACCAGACGGCTGAGTCAGTAGTAAAAAAATGGCGGGTGACTCAACAACCGACTCGCCATCTCCTTCCCCAAACAAACGCCTCAAAACCTCATCCAAATCAATCATCCAAGACGAACCCAGTAATCATCACCAACAAGAACAACAACAATCAACGGACGACGATGATTCAGATCCTGAGCGATGCGGAATATGCTTATCGGACGGTGGAAGAAGAGCAATCAGGGGAAAAATCGACAGCTGCGATCATTTCTTCTGTTTCGTTTGTATCATGGAATGGGCCAAGGTGGAGTCGCGTTGCCCTATGTGCAAGCGCAGGTTCACCGCCATTCATAGACCGCCCAAGGAAGGTGTCTTTGCTTCCGAACGGCTCGTTAACGTCCCTCAACGAGATCAGGTCACGATTCTTTTTTCGTTTCCGAGTTAAATTTCTTTCTTTTAAATAATTATCACTGTTAATTGCTTTTATTTTTAGTTTAGTTTTGCTTGCTCTGCTAATTTGAGCCCTAAGATTAATGTTTTTAGAATTTAATATTGTAATTACAGACACGAGCTGTAAGATTTGAATTTGGGACCTCAAAGTTTCATAGCCTCCTTGTCATGGTGGAATCACCCTGCGTCTGCTTAGCTTATTGAATCTTGAGATAGTATAATTATATCTTTATTTCCACACTGTCTTATAATTTATGTTACTCGGACTCGTGTGTGAGTGTCGGATACGGGTATGTTCAGTTTTTTCTATGTTTTTTCATGTATTTAGAGGGTCTTTGGAGGGTCATATCCCCGTATCCATGTCTGAATATGCATCGGACACGGGTGTCGGACTCGTATATTTAAAAAAAAATGAAGAGTCGGAGGTTGACATAGCTTATAATTAGTCCTATAACGTAAGCTGTATTTTTACTTAAAAAAGAGCACATATGCTTCATTATATCTTATGTTAGGCAACTTGATACCTGGAAATTGGAATACATTGTGTGTATCATTCAGTCAAGTTATGTTTTTTTTGCCCCAGCTTGAGATGAAGTGCAAAAATGGCACCTTCCAAGCTAGCATATTCTTAGCTAGGCATTGGATTTGTTGACTTTATTTTGTCGGTTAAAGAGGTGAAATTCATTCACTACATAGATGTTGACATGTAGTGGATATCTGTTACCTTTTCAGGTTTACCATCGCTTTGGAAATGCAACATCTGGGCCTTTTGATCCTTATGCAGAAGTTAAATGTAGTGTGTGCCATGGTATAACTGATGAAAGTCTTCTACTGCTTTGTGATCTTTGTGATTCCGCTGCTCATACTTATTGTGTTGGCCTGGGTGCGACTGTACCCGACGGTGACTGGTTTTGTCATGACTGTACTCTTTCTAGGTCTGAACATGACAAAACTGAAGTAGATACTGAAACTAATGATCAAATGATCTCTGCAAACTATAATGTAAAATTACGAGAAGAGACAAATGTTTCAATTTTCGATATAGTTCGAGAATCAAATATCCCAGTATTCGGAGGACATAATGCAAGTGTGTCTTCACTTCGTAATTATTTGCCAACTGCTATTATCCCTGGATGGGAAAGCAGAGGGGCAGATGAAGCAAGTCGTCCAAGTGAAAGAAGTAGGAATACTGTGGGTAATTCAACTGAATCAGGTGCAAGAACATTGCGTCTTTGTCGCAATGTGCACAGTCGCATACGAGTTCTTCGTGAAAATTGGCGTTCACTGCAAAGTAGATCATTAAGTTTCTCTTCTAGTATGGTTGAATCTGGTGGTGGAAGTCGAAGGAAAGGTAAGGTCGCAGCAGTATTTAATCATAGATCAAGTGAATCACAATCATCCTCTTCGACAAGTCAACAATCTACTACTCAAGGCAGTTTTATTGAGCCTAAGGAAGATTTGTATGATATTGACAAGGCATGGAAAATGATGAATATTGCAAAGTCAATGCAAAAGAATTGTAAGAGGACTAGTAGTCTTAACCAGAACTCAACAAAACTCTCTTGCCTTGGAAGTGCTTCAAAAGAGGCAATCAGCAGTTCAGGTCTTCATATATCGGAAACTCAGCGAAATGAAACTAGGAATGAGGAAAGAACGGGAAAACAGAAGCATTGCAGGTATTATTATCACGAAAGGGAAAAGGAAAAACACAAATCTCCAGAGATGGAAAAGCAAATGAGGATGGTTATGAATACAGAATCTAGTGAGAGACTTCTTTCTTCTCATTCACCTCGATTTTTTCAATCTCCATCATCTACAAAGGTCCAAATTCAAAACGGTTGCTGTCATGTAAATGATGCGGGGCCAATTGTGAAAAATGCACAAAATAGATGTCGAGAATCATCATTGAATGCAAACACGGAAGGCAGATCTTCTTGTTCAACTAGTTTGGTTGGTTCAGTGCTAAGAGGATCTACTGATTCATTGGATTCCAACTTGGAGGTGGGTGTATCTAATAAGTTCGATATACCTGAGGGTAGAACCAGGTTGGAGAAGAGTTGTTCCAAAAGCAAGGATAGAAAAGATGATAATGTCAAAAGTGAAATCCAAGCCCTTGTTAAACTCAATTTAAAGCTCCTAAGCCAAGACAAACAATTAGGTACGGTCACTATAATTCAACTATATTATCTAAAGGTTTTATTCTAATAAATGTCTTAAGATCACTTGCTAAACACTATAGCAGGGTAGTTGGTATTTATTGTATTCTTGAAATAATAGTTCATTAAATGAAAAACATTACATTCAAGGTAAATTACTGCTTTAAATGCAATGTTACTTCTTAAAAGCTAATGCATATTTGATTAAGGCTGGAATCATTAGACCTTGTAGGTGGGTGATGTAGAGATCTATTGCCAGCTTGAATTCCTGATCCAGAAGCATTTTAGTTTCCACCAAGTGTTCAGCTTTTTTCCTCTGTATTAAAATGCCAAAGGGCTTGCACTATTAAGTTTGTAGAAGATCCTTTGTGTAGGCTAGCAAGCCCTATGTTACTCAGATTCGGGTGTGAGTGTTGGGTACGAGTATGTTCGTTTCTTTTTAAGTTTTTCTATGTATTTGGGGGGTTCTTGGAGGGTCATATCTCCATACTCATGTCCTGATATGCATCAGACACAGTACTGCAAGAAAAATGAAGAGTCGGAGCAACATAGAGCATGCCTACAAAATTTGATATTATGCGTGAAAGAAAAATATAGCAAAATGATAGCACCTCAACAAGAATGAAACATGAAAAAAAATGAAAAGGTGAAAGGAGTTTACGTGAATTATTTGAAGATTTATCTGAAAAGCCCATTTTTTTGGTTTTTGTTTGGTATGTGTGCGTGTAGTTGCATTTCATGTATGCCTTTAAACACTTAACGTGAAAAATGAATATATTCTTTTTGCATTGCCCATATAAACTCACGTTTATTGTGATCTTAGATGTTTTTTCATTTATGAAATATTGTGTCTGCAGGAGTTGATGCATTCAAGGAGATTGCTAGGCTTGCCACACATACAATCTTGGCAGCGTGCGGTTTTCAGCACTCTAAATCCAGTATCCACTCTTTTCCAAGCACGGTATGTAGCCATAGTGAAGATATTAAACTGCGACATAAGTCCACTTTGATGCCAAATTCTTGCCGAGAGTGTTTTTATGTTTTTGTAAAGAATGTTGTTAGCTCCATTATGATTGAGAAAGGTCAGGTTAAACCTTGATAAGGTCATCACCTATGTTGTTCAGACTCTTCCGTGTCCGACGCATATCCGAACATGGGTATAGAGATATGATCCTTCAAAAACCTTTCAAATACATGAAAATCTTGAAAAAAAAATTAAAAATACCCGTGTCGGACAAGTATCATGTCCGACACTCACACCCGAGTCCGAGTAACATAGGTCATCACTACCTAGCCTTTTGTTATTTATAAATCATAAGGGGATATGTTATTTTAATTCTCTTCCTGCTGCTTCCATTCAAAAGGCCATTTTTCTCTCGTTGACCCATATGTTGTTTTCCTGTAAGACAAATGTGGGTCGAATTGGAAGCTAATTTATCGACTGTAATCATTTCGAAGCACATTGAATTTGAAAGCATGTGTATAAAGTAGAATGACTTTGTTCTATTTCTTACCATTATGTTTTCCAAGTTTTCCCCGTCACTTACCATTGATCATTGTAGTTATTAGTCACATGATTGGCAATGGTTTTGGCTTAATTCAACAATTCTGGAGCAATTCCATTCAAAAGACAATTCTGCCAATATTTTCATCATCGCAGCCTTCATGGTTGTTCAAGCAAAACCCTGACACATTTTTGCTTTGAGTCCAACTCTCTGCCATCTTGTAATACCTGAAATCAGGCAGCAGTATCGAGCAGGGGCGAAGCCCAAGAATTTTATGTTGGGGGAGGTTGAGATAAAAGATGATTAAATTATAAATTTTTGGAGAGTCAAAATAAGTTTTTATCATTTTTTGAATTAGACAATCGTTAAATATTTAAAGATTTGGAGGAGCAAGGGGGGCGGAGGCTTCTGCCTGCCCCCTTTGAATCCGCCTCTGGTACCGAGGATTATGGCTTGAATAAACCAGCACCATTAGTACAATGGCTGATGAATTACCATTTACTATTGTCATTTGCTGGGTTCTTACTCTGTTTACATTGCAAGTAAGGTCAAGCAAAGAGGGGTTCTTGTCCTCTTAATGGTACTATGAATGGCAAAGTAGCATGTTTTAGAACAACCAAACCAACCCCCCTGGATTAGGACCCTTGACGTTACCTGAAGGAAGGGTTCAAATTTGTCTCTTAAGTCTTAACTACATTCCTGTCCTGGCATTTTGAGTAGGTCCGGCGTTGGCATTTCACAACCAGAAAAAACTATAACAAAACTATCCTTTTTAAAAGAAAATATGTTCATTATTTTATGTCCTAGAATCATCGTCTTTTGACTACTAATTCAGACAAAAAGGGTCTCAAGTTAAAAAACAAAGTCATGTTGTTCCTTTCGTCAGTTGCTGTCATGTTGCTGGCATAGTCTCTATTGCTTAGAAATCACGAAGACTGGTCTCCTCCATGCATGTTGAGACCTTACATCAAAATGTGGGCAAATGTCAGCATCCCTGAACTTAGAAATAGAATTTTGGAAGGAGGATGCGTGCAAAATTCTGCCAAAATTCAGGCTAAAGCCACAGCTGTGAAATGGTAAATTAATTTAGTCAGATTTGCTGCAATTGACCTGCAGCTGTAAGAGGTGATAGTTTTCTGCTCCCAACCTCCAGGATTGACTTTTGAACCAAACTACATTGACATGCTCTACTTTCAACCCCAAAGCTAAGGCAACGGGGGACAGCAATTAAAAGATAGACAAAATAAATGAGGTATCATCCAGATAAAACTGTTCAAAGCTAGTCTTGTATTGGATTTGATATAACAATTCGTGTATTTATACTGTATTCGTGTTATTTGTTTGTATCATAATCATGTTTAAAATATTATATATTTATATAAATTTTGATACGTAATAGTCTGTATTATATAGATTTTGATACATTCGTATATCGTGTCATGTTCACGTTATATTTTTTATCACATCATGACCAACTTCACATGTATATATAACAAATGTATATGATTTTATAAAATATTGTTGGACAACCTTTCTCTTTTTTTCAACAAACTCTTTGTATCATATAATTGTAAACAGTCAATGAGAAGGAAATTCAGAAAACCAGAACATGATACTGAATAAAGATAGAACCTTGATGTAATCTTTTCTCATTTCCTTCACTAATCTGACAACTGAAACTCTGATCCCAACTATATTTACAACATACACTACTCTTAATAGCTATGGTTTCTTCTTCCAGGGCTATATATCGTGAACCAGCACCAAAACTTTTATTCTTCAGACCTTAAAATTTACATCAACAGGATATTTAACTAACTCAAAACTGGCATGAAGTCCCAAGCCTCTGTCTCTGTCCAATTGTTCGAGACCTTCGCTTGGCAAAAGCAGGGTAAAGGAGCTCTTTGAACTTTACAATAAAGAGATCCCATTCCTCCTCATTCATGTCAGCAAACTTCACAAAGCTTATCGAGGTAGGAAGTTGCTCATTTGCACTTCTTCTCATCCTAGATGAGTGGTCCATCATATAAGTCCCTTCTGGTTTTCCACCATGGTAGTTCAAGCCTTTTTCACTCAAGTTAACTCTTTTCAAGGAGAGAGACAACCTTGAAGCAGTATGAAACCAATCCTCTTCAACATTCTCATCTACTTGAGCTACAAAGTTTCGGTCATTCACACTTTCAGACCCATAATGAAAGGGTGTTTTCACAGACAAGTCTCTTGAAATCTTGGGGGCAACATTAATCTCTGCTGCCTCGCAATCCATGTCGAACTGAAACTCGTCATCTCTTTCATCAGCTTCAAAGAATGGCATGTCCATCTCCATTATGAGTTCTTTTGCCTCAAGGCATACAAGCTCAAGTTCACTTGGCTCCTCCTCTTGGGCATGGAACTCCCTACTCATTATCTCGCCAATTTCAGCAAGACACAGTCCAAAAGCAGCTGCTTCCTGAAGGAATATTGTGCAGAGTACCAAAACCCGGAGGCATGCCTCTCGAATCATGGGCAACTCTGCCTGCAGCATATCAGAGTCACGTATTGGATCGAGATTCTTTATATATTCAAGTTCATCCTCAGAGAAAGGAATAGATGCCTGAGGCCAATGGATCCACTCAAAATATGGGTCCTCCAAGCTCTCAGGCAAGCAAAGACCATGATCTATTGGAACGAGTTCCACTTGACCAAAGCTTCCAACCCCACCAAGCTTCCTGACCAAAAGGTTTCCTGCATGCCTGTCCGTGTTAAGGATCCTAATATCCAATATTCCTATTCTATGTATAGCATCAACCGGAAAGCTTGAGGTTCCATGGTCGCTAGCATCGAAGTCATGAGGAATGAATTGCTGCAGTGATGCAATCTTGCTGACCTTCTTCTTGTCCTGAAGCTTGTTTCTATTCACACCATCATTGACATTAAAGACTGAGTGAGTAACCTTTACAAGAACAGTAGGAGGTACATTGGCAAAGTGACCATAATCTAAAAGGTAGGCAGCTACTTCTCGGAATCCTGTTTCCCCAACTCTCACTGAACGTTTCAGACCAGGTTCCCCAAGAGCTTTCCCTACAAAGCCTTTCGGGTTATTTGGTGCAAAAGGTTCCTCATCTGTCGGCTTCACTATTGCCACATTCTCACCTTTGATGTTTCTAAAGTAATAAGCACCACCAAGCCCACTATTTACAGGGATCGGATCAACGCCATTATTGATTGCATTAATAATGTCCTTCACCAATTCAGTTGTTCCAGCAAAACGAGTTGAGCACCCTAATATCTCAATCAAACCACTCCGATCTCTATGTTGAAGACTCTTCCCGGTCGGTGAGAGACAAGGAGTGGACGAACTCCTATGCATAGCATTTCGAGTGAGAAGAAGTGGGGAATCATTCCGAATGGCACTGAGATCATTGTTTAAAGTAAGATCACCAAATGTTAAAGAGCTCTCATCTGTAGGGACATTAAGAGCAAGCTGTAGCCTCTTTTTAACTGTATGAGCATTGTCATTCCGATCCAATTCTAATCCCAAGACACAGCCAGTTTCAGTCTGCACAAAGACACGCCGCGTCCTAGCAGGTTTAGATCTTATATTCCCATGGTAATGCCCATTGCATATACCATTAAAAACAGCAACAGCCATCTGAGTCTGTACCGGACTGTCCAACTTACTAGCCATAAAATGGTATCTAAGACTTGCAGTTTTCAAGGTCAGCAATAGAGATAACGCTAGTGAAAAGATCCTTCTCTCTCAAGCAGGTGGTAATCACATGTCAAACAAGCAATAACTGAACCAGTCGACGTAAACTGCCCCCAAAACAGATGCTCACATGTAGAACAAAAGGCCACAGAGTTTGGCCACGGGAAGAAACGAAGCAAAACAGCTACATTTGCATAGAAGTCATTGATAGAACTGCACGATTTAGAAGAACCCAAAAAAAGGAAAGAATAAAAGACATAATTAGCTACCATAATTTACAAGAAGTTAATCCCTTTTAGTTAAGGTAAATTAAGGAGAGCATATAAACAAATCCCAAAAGTAGTACTAATTTCTTCAAGGATTTTGAGAAGATCAAAAAAGAAAACTACCAAAGAACTACAGGAGGCTATTTCTTTAATATATATATATATATAGGTGTTTACACACTTTCGTAACTTTTCATACGATTTATATTACAAATTGATCATTGGATTTAACAATATAATCGTACTTGTAATGCACGTAAAATTTCGAATCGATCCGATATCCTTATCATATTGATCGAGAATACTATTTTTTTCAATATATATATATATATATATAACGGTTCAAAATTTTTTACATCGGAATAATAGTTAAACATTTTTAATTTACTCAAAATTCGAGATGCATTATCTATGTGAATAGAACATGAAATACAACGATCGGATTAAAAAAATATAAATCATATAAAAATTTATGAAAGTGCATAAACACCGCTTGTGAAATTAAAAAAATCAACTGACAATGTACATGATAATAATCCATTTTTTATGGAGATAAACATTTAAAAATTATATTAAAAAAAAAAACCGATTTTTTTCAAGAAAATAAACGTCGCCATGTGATCAGGAAAAAAAACGTTTAAATGCAAGATCTCATAAAATCTACAACTAACAACGAAGAAATAAATGTACGGAAAAGATAATAGAAGGAAGGTAAATATGAAAAACATGTGTTAAGTATTTGTTAAATGATATAATGAATAAAATTTATTTGAAAAAAAAAAAATAATTAGAAATTGTTATAAAAAATATTGTAAAGATAAAATTATTCTTGATAAAATTTTTTTTTTTTTTTTTCTTTTATTTTTTAATTTAATTTTTAATTAAAAAATAAATATTCTGAAAATAAAAATTTTTAAATTTTAAAAAATAAAATTATTTATTTATTTTTTTTAATTAAAAATTTTAAAAAATAAAAATAATATGTCTATTTTTTTAAAAAAAAATATATATATATTTAAATATTTTATTTTTTAATTTATTTTTAATTAAAATTTTTAAAAAATAATATTTTTTAATGAAAAAATAATAATTTTTTTATTAAAAATAATTTTATCTTTACAATATTTTTTTAATAATTTTTAATAATTTATTTATTTTTCAATAACTTTCATTCGTTAGATCATTCAATAATAAATTTTTATTGAAAGCATGTTTTTCATATAAAACCCTAAAAGGAAAGACAAGCCACCCGAATCTGCCACCACTACATTCTGATTTCTAAAACTAAAAAAAAAAAAAAAAGATTTCTTTGTTTGTTTCTTTACTATTTAGCTAATGAGGTAAAAAAATCTGGGTCTAAATTTTGATCATCTTTTAAAAGGAAAGAAAGCTAAAACTTTTGCAGAAAAAAATAAAATTATATAAATAAAAACAAACAAGAAAAAATAAGAGAAGAGAAGAGAGGAAAAATGAAAACAGTTAGAATAATGAAAAAGGTTGGAAGAGGTCTCATTTTCTTTCCTTTCCTTTTCTTTTTCAATTTTGTTTTACAGAGGAAGATCAAAAGAAACAAGAAATGCAATAGAATTGAACAAGAAAAGAAAGAAGAAACCTTTAAGATTTCAATCAGTGAATGGCAATAAATTTGAAGCTCTGAACAGAGAGAAGGAAGAGGTGGAGAAATCAAAGCCGTTAATGATGAAAGCCGGAGTCAAAGAGAGTATGCAAGATCAATGGCTACAACTTGTCCATGATTCCATCACCGGTAACCTCTGAACCTTCTCTGACTCTTTTTTTTTTTTTTTTCCCTCTCTTTCTCTGTTTGTATTTGTGGGGGAAAGGGAATGCAGTTAAATACTGTCGACTATCACATGAAAATTGAGTAAAGAATTTTAGAAAACATTTTATGCAAATACCAAAAAACCCCCCATATTGACTTCTTTTGACTCCTAAGGACTTTACTACATTTTTCTTCTATTTTTTTTTTTTTTTTAAAAATTTTTTCTCTCCCTTTTTAAAATCAAATAAAAGATGTTAAAAGAAGGAAAGTCATTTTACTTTTTATTTTTTAAATTTAAAGAATGAAAAAAAAGGTAGTTTTTATGACTAGCAACAACAATTATATGATTCAATAATAAATATAATCGAATATATAATTCAATAATAAATACATGTAATTCTCTTCTTTCATAAAATAAAAATAAAAAATAGGAAAGTTTCAACAATTAAAATCACATTAATATGGTTTATAATGGTCTCATAAACAACAACAACAAAAAAATGGTTTAAGGGGTCAGAAACCACATGATGACGTGATGGTATCTTTTCTCACTTACCATTTAAATAAAGTATAAAAATATTAAATTGAAACATATTTACGAGTGAAGAGATTGGGATAAAAGTAACAAATACTGGAGGAGCTTGGAGTCCTTTAAGGGAGAGAGCCAAGACCATTGTAATGGATACTTTATTTTGTGTTTTCTAAATATTTTGTTGTTATAAGTATTTGGTTCAATGGTAAGTACATATAAACTCTGCTAAAAAAAAGTCAGATCCATCGAAAATAAATGAATTTATTCATAATAATTAATTTCAAGATCCTTTTGAAAATTGGATAAATATGAAAAACATGCTTTCCATAACGAAGTATTTATTAAATGATATAATGAATAAAAGTTATTTGAAAAAGAGAAATGAATAATTAGAAATTATTATAAATGATATTGTAAAGACAAAATTATTTTTGATAAAAAAACTTTCTCCTCCCTTTTTCTTTTATTTTTTAATTAAAAAATAAAATTTTTTTAATTTTAAAAAATAAATTTTTAAATTTTTTATTTACTTTTTTTAATTAAAAAATAAAAATAATATGCCTAAAATTAATTTTTCTTTATTTTTTAAAATTTTTTTAAATTTTAAAAAATATATATTTAAATATTTTATTTTTTTAATTTATTTTCAATTAAAATTTTTAAAAAATAATATTTTCTTAATGAAAAAATAAATAAATTTTTTCATAAAGAGTAATTTTATTTTTACAATATCTTTATAATAATTTTTAATTCTTTATTTTTTTAAAATAATTTTTATTTATTAGATCATTTAATAATAATTTATTATTGAAAGCATATTTTCATATTAACCCTTAAAAAAATTGGCAGCTAGTCTTAGGCCTTAGTTAGGGTTACTTTTCATATGAGACCATTTGGGAGTTAGTAGAACATTTTCAATTTCAACCATTGAACATGGAAAGCCGATAATGTCGGTTGAGAAATGAGAATTCAATATTCATAAAATGGGGTTGAAGATTTAAAAGTTTTGTCATTATTCTCAAATTTTCTTACGAACAAATAGCTAGAGCCCCGTGCACTTTAAGTAACATGTAGATATAACAATCTTTATATTCATGTTGTATTTGTTTTATTTTATCGTATTATAATTATATTTAATGTATTATATATTTATATAAATTTTTATATATTAATTTATATTATCTAAATTTTGACATGTATATATTTATATTGTGTTCATATTTTTTTTCTTGTCATGTCATTTTATGTCATATTTTAATTAATTTTTTGTATTCTATCTAAAATTATCAAATCTAAAAACATGTATATATATTCGACAAAACCCATTCCTTCATGTAAGATTCCGATAATAACTCGTCAAAAAATGAACTTTTTCCTCCAAACCAAAATTCCAAAAAGGACTATTGGCTATGCCTTTCACATTTATAAATATTCCCATTAATTTGATAGAGAAATGTTTGGCCTTCCAATACTAAGAGTTTAACTATTCTGTTTCCATCTTTCTTTTTTCCAACTTTCTTTTATCTAATCTAATCTTCTTGTCAGGTGGTAAGCTTGTTAGTCAAGAAAGTGACTACCATTTTAGCTGGATTGCCACTTGGGAAATTATGAGAGCTGATAAAATGTTAAAAGATAGGATTAGATTTAAGCTTTCAAATCTTTCTCATCATTTCAAATGTTCTAAAGCTCATCATTCTTTCCACACTTTAATTGTTTGTATTATTTTGTAATATGAAAGGGTTTTGATTCTTTTGAATAGACTGTATGTTCTTTATGAAATCTTTATTTAGCAATGGCCAGTTTTATCATTAAGACTGTATTTGGAAGTCTGAACAGAGGTATCCTATTAAATCGAATATATGCTTGGCTTGGCTTGATATTGTTACTCTTTATTAAAAGAATTAAGATTTAAGGTTCGAATTTCCACTCTTTCACTAGGAAATGGGTTCCACAAATGCATTGAGTTCAATCATATGGAATTTTTAATGTTTTGAGTTCAGGTATAACATACTAAATTTTATCTGGCTTCTGATATTATAGTTTATAGGCAAAGGTGAACCATTTTTTTAGTTGGGGATGGAAGATTGAAAATCTACTATTTTGAATAAAGAGATTATACATCAATCATTAAATCAAATATTTGAGTCCGCAAAACCTAACCTATTAAAAACGTAAAATTAAACATGTGTACTCGATGTGTCAAAAGTGTGCACTTCTCTTATAATCACTACTTTGGTTGAAGTTTATTAGATGATCCTTTAATTGGCCTCTTATGACTAGAAAACCTTTGTTATGGTAATGATATAAAACGTGGGCAATGAAATAAAAGTTTGAATTCGAAGCAACTCTTTGGAGAGACAATTAGATCCATTGCTGTATTACAAAAATGTCAAATCCCATTATCTCTTTGATTCCAGCTTTTAGTTAAACATTGTTCCCAAACTGTCTTCGCAACAATTAAAACAAAGAAAGAAAAACGTGATATTCCATTCTTGCCTATGTAAGAGTGCCAAGTTTAAGTCAAGAAATAGTTGGCACTGAATTGGAGTTCAATGATCAATCATTTTAGTTCGGCATCATGTCTCTTTGTCCTCGCATTCTAAACCAAAAATTTGGGTCGGCCTAAAAGTAATTAAAGGTGATCATGAGCCGGGTCGGGGTCAGACTATATACTAAGAGCTTTTATGTCTGTTTAGATTTGGCCTGGCCCGAAATATAAATTTTTTTTTTTCAAACCCGTTCATATTATTACAACAATATCCAAGCCCGGCTCGGCCCGGCCCTCCAAATTTTTTTATTGAGTTATATTTTTTTTATAGGTTAAAATTCAAGGATAATAAAGTAATTTCATATTATAAATTATTTAATTATTAAATATAAAATATATTTATTTTTTTATAATACTATTCGGGTCGGGCCTGGCCCGGGCCTAAATCTTTCTACCCAAGGCCCGGCTCGTTTAGAAAACAGGCCTAAAATTTTATCTAGCTCATTTTTCGTGCCTAGTATTTTTGTCTAAATCCTCTCAAATATCGGACGAATTTCGGGTTTAGACGGATAGTCTGACCCATGGGCAAGTCTAGAAGTAATTATCCCACTTACAAGCTTTTTGACTTGTTAGTGGAACCTGGACAGGGCTTGGGCTGGCTTATAAGATAAGTCCAAGCTCAAGGCTGAGAGATAACGAGATTTTGAGGTGTACAAAGAAAAAATTCAAGCGAGTAAGGGCTACCAATGAGGAATTTTTAGAGGATATGGCTCCTAACTGAGAGCAATCATTCGTCTTTGATGGAGAATTATGGAAAATCATCCTACTGGGATATGTTAGCTGGGCTGGGGTCGTCTTAGAATACTGAATGGGATGATTGGAGAGATGATAAGAAGGATAATGAGATACAGTTTGATGACACCGTTTCGGATGATGAGGAGATTGTTGAAGGTCCAGAACCAATGGTTTGCTTTGCCCGTGTAGAGAAGTGTTGATGAGACAGACTTGAAGAAAGGCCATTATTGTTAACTTGCTTGGCAAAGTTTTGGGGTTTCAAACTTTGTCTAATATGATCGAACAATTATGGCAACTTGAAGGTCGATTCTTTTCAAGTTTGAAAAAAAAAAAAAAAAAACCTGATTATAATATAAGCATGTTTTGGATGGAGGACCGTGAGTCATTGGTGGCCATTATCACGATTAGACAATGGACACCTAATTTTAATCCTGGAACTGATAAGATTAATTAGTTGATTGCATGGATTCAATTTCCGGATTGTCTACGGAATATTATAGCCATTTGGCAAGGATTAGGTGCATGTTGGTAGGGTCCTAAGGATCGATAGGAACACTGAGGCAGCGACCTATGGTCGTTTTGCTCGTATTTGTGTGGAAGTAGATTTGTCCAAACCATTAGTGTCGAAGCTCTTCGTTAAAAAGCATGTTTAATTGATTGAATATGAGGGTATTCACATGATTTGTTTCAATTGTGGCAAATTTGGGCATCGTGGAGATACTTGTCCTTCTTTAATGGTGAGCACAGCTCCTACTCAAGAAGGGGACCAAGCATGCAAGGAAAGTGGAGATGAGGTTAATCCGGTTAGGCAGAATCTTGAAGAGTCGAATTTCAGACCATGGATGATTGTGCAGAGGAGGAACCGTAAGCCGCAGCAACGGGATGATGTTGGAAATCGAAAAGAGAAAATTATGGGTTTCAATTTGAGCCTGATATGATTTCTAATCAGAAGCCCAATATGCTATGAATTAAAACTGTTGAGCTTAAGAGCAAAAATGTTGGCTCAGGGATGGTCATAACATATACAAGCTCACCTGCCACTACAGTTTTTACAAGCCCAATTGTTGTAACCACCAACACAAGTACTTCACTTCTCCCTCAACAAAATCTTCCTTCATACATGGAGGTGGAGGTTGATGTTTTGATTCTTGTTTAATCGAAAATAAAATAAGAAAGTTAATCTATAAAGGAAGAGGGGGCCGGGCCCGGGGCTTGAGAATCTGATTTTGAGAACAGTAGAATGAGAGACACTTGTCCTAGAAAGAGTGGGGCCACGTTTCATGGGTTAAATACCAGCCAAAAGAAAGAGAGCACGTGAGAGAGACACGTCAAGCTAGGAGAAGGCCGCCACCTTTTCTTTTCATAGCTTTAGTTATTTTATATTTAATTTTTATTACTATATTAATAATTAATATGATGAGAGAAAGAAAAGAAAAAAAAAAACGAGAAAAACCCATAAACGACAGGACAGTTTGGGAAAGGAGAGCAGAGCACATGTCCCCCACTAAGTGGGTGTTTTTTTTTTATCTTTTCTTTTCTCTTTTTGGGTTTTGAGTTGATGATAAAAGGGGGGGTAATAATGTGGGGTCCAGCATTCCTCCCACTCCCCCACGTGACACCGTCACGAGAAAGACGAAAGGGAGAGAGAGAGAGAGAGTGACACCGCCTCTTCTTCCCACCACGTGCTCTCACGTACTCCCTTCCTTTTTGGGTCCCTATAAAATCACCATTCCTTCATTGCCCATACTCCTCCTTTCTCTTTCCTTCTAACCCCCCTATCCCTTCCTAATTGCTAGATTTTTACTAGTAGTTTTTTCCAAAATTCCAACTAATTATTATTATTATTATGAGTTTTTAAAAAAATAATAATAATCAAACCAAAACTAAAAAAAAAATAAAAAAATACTAGGTATTTATATGAAAATGAAGGGCTTTAATTTGGATGAAGAATTATGTTATTTGAATTTGAGAGTATGTGTTCAACACATATATATTAAAAAAAAGTAAGTTTTTTTTTATATATTTGAAATATCATATTTTATGTTCATATCCAAATATGTATTATACACAAGTAGACCTGCTCACGGGCCGGATAGCCCGCCCGGCCCGGCAGACCCGGTCCGTATCGGGTCGGGCCTGGGCAAGAGATTTTATGTTCCGGGCCGGTGATTTTTATTATAATAATATTATTTTATTTAATTTTAATTATAAAAAAATAAAAAAAATTATTTTTTTATTCCAATGAATAGTGATTCGGGCCTAAACGGGCGGGTTTGGGCTACCCAGGCCCGGGACTGGGCAGAGAAAAAAAAAAACCGGACCGCGGCCCGGCCCATGACCACCTCTATACACAAGTGTTAGATACAAATATTTAAAAAAAATAAGAGTCCAATAATATAGATAAAAACACCACAAGAATTTATCTATACTCTATATAAAATTTTTGATTGAGTTGATGTAACGCGTCATGTCACACCAATTCCATCAAAATAATTACAAAAATTAAATTAAACTTTAATATCAAATATTAAAATAAAAATATTTTTTAATTTTTATTTAATAATTTTTTTTAAAAATATCTTCTTCTTTTTTTGAAAATTTGTTATTTTAAAAAAAAATACTCATATCTAACTTTTTTCTTCTTTGAAAAACACTTTTTCTTTCACAAATTTTTTACACCTACATTATGGGTGTTCAAATTTCTAATATATTCAAATTTAATCATCCTATCGGATTATTATTTTACTTAGATACTATTTTTTTTTTACTTTTTAAATATATTTTAAATAACATGTGTCATTTTATTAATTTTATTTTTAAAATAATAAATGAGATAATTTTTTATATGTACGTCTTTTAAACATAATCGTATGCTATTCATACGATATGCTAACATGCATGTCGTTGACCAAGACCTATATATATATATATAACTAATAGTATTTAACAACCAATGTAAAGAATTATTTTGATAATTATTGATTAATTTCATTTTTAGACTGTAAAATAATTTTCGTTAGAAGCATCTAATCCCTGCAGGCTTTCATACATTTCTACTAGTTAACTAGGAAGGACAAATATAAAAATAAAATTTTAGCATCAAAAGTCAAAAACACATTAAAAAAAAATGTATGTAACAAATTATATCTTAGTCTTATGCTCATCAAATGTTTTCACATTCTTAGTTTTTTTCTTATAATTTTGAATTTAGATCATCAGAAAAAATAATATAAATGTAAAAAAAAAAATGTATGTAAAGTTTTTAATAAAATGCATGCATACAAAAATAATTTAACTTTTATCCAATAAATAAAAGTCTATAGTAAAATATAAACATATCTATATTGGTTGATTTTTTGGATTATATTTTAATTAATAAGTAACAATATTGTGTATGTGTGTGTTAAGTTCATTTTACAAATTCTTTTTAACAATATGTAAAATAAAAATAGATTAATCAAATAAAATTCACACATTCATGAAAATATAATAACAAGAGAAATAGATCAAAGTTAGCATTCTTAAACCCTAATTAATCTATGAGAAGGTAGAAATGCATGGTTACAATTTACAAGAATACTGTCAATATAAATAAACATCTCATTATTAAGAAAACTACTAAAATTATAGTAGTATCTGTTAACAAGTGCTTGTAAGAACCGAAATATCCTTGAAATTAATTTATATGATAAATGTGTCAATATATAGAGAGCTTGATCATTTGAATTAAATCTGTTTAAATATTGGGTTACTCGTTTGATTCGTATCAGATTTTGAAAAAGATTTTTAATTAAAATACTTTTTTATTTAATTTTAATTTTAAAATACATTTAAAAAATATTTAAAAAAAAATAATATTAGAGGTAGAACCTTGCATATTTTTCACCTACAGTTACTAACACACCACGACATCTCCTAACCGTTAAGTCGTGAACTCAAAACTCTAACGGCGACTTGACGGCGTAAAAAAGATATTTATAAACAAACGGGAAAAGCACGAAGGGATAGGGAGATGAAGAGAAAGAGACGGGGAACCCACCGCACGCGAGGCTGCAGGCAGTGTGGCAGATTAACGGTAAGGGATTGGCGCACGTGAGTGGTTGCCCCCTTATCACCCCCGCCTCACGTGCTTTACTTACTACGCTTATAATTATTCCACATTTTACAAAAATTTTCTACAATACATACCCCTTCAAATCCATCTCTTTATGCTTCATTTGTATGGGCGGAGAAAAAAAAAAATCATCGCTCTGAAACATTGTTTTGTTATTGAATTCATAAAAATTGTTTTGAATTTTGATGCGATAAAAAAAATTTCCCAATCATATATCTAAATGAAATATTAATTTTCACGGCTTTCTTCATCCAAATTCTTTTTTAGTCTTTTAATTTCCGACCTCCCTCCAACGCTTTTTTATTGGTTAACTATGCTTCTATATTCACTAGTTTTTAGGTGAAAAAAATTAAAAATTATATTTACTTTTACAGCTTATTTTTTATTTAAATGATTTTTGTTTCGAGTAATATATGTATCTTGTAAAAAATATATTATTTATATATTCCGAATTCATAGACAAAGTATTCTTTGTTATAAAAGATAATAGATTGGGCTAAGAAATGGTTGAAGAGTTACTCAAAAAACAAAACAAATGATCGAAGAGTTTTAATCTGTGAATGCATAATAATTAATGAAACAATTCAAAATTTTAATTAATGAAAAAAATTATGCTTCAAATATTTTTACAAAACAATGATAAAATAATTATATGACTTAAATTTACGTATCTTTAAATCCAAAAAGAAAAATCCTTTAGGAAGAAAAAAAAGAAAGGCTAAATTGTTTTTCTTTTTCTAATTTTTCTAAATTAAAGGGATCGCGTAATATCGTGGGTTGGGACCCACATTTATCGCAGCGTGAGTTGGCCACGTGATTTGCGAAGCGGAGGATGTGGTAGGCAGACATTTTTAATCACGTGATACGATGCGGCTTCTACGGGAAAACCGACACGTGTCCTTTCGCCTAACACTTTAAAAAATCAGCATTATTTATTAATTAATAATAAGTATATATATATATTAATATATATATATATATATATATATATAAGGAGGAAAAACATTGTTAACTGATCCCTAAACGGATTTCTTAGCAAAGGAATGTCCATGTTACAGGGAAAACTCTGTTACTACAAACAAAGCTTTTGGTGGTTAAAATATGAATTTGCCTTTTAAAGACAATTACGAGTTCATTTGAACGCGTAATGGGAGTTTTTTTTTAAGGATTTATTTAATGAGAAATGTTTAAATTTAATATTTACTTATTATTAACTATGTGGCACAGGTTAAGATGATATATATATAATGTGTTATTTTTTAAAATTTAATAAAAGTAATATATTAAATATAAAATATTTTTTTTTACATAATAAAAAAATAATTTTTAATCAATGCTTATAAGCACAAGTAGATCTGCTCACGGGTTGGGCAGCTCGGTAGGCTCGGCCCGTATTGGACCGGGCTTGGACAGACATTTTTTTATCGGGGCCGGTCCAACCTGGTCCGAAACAGTGTTTTAAGTATTAAAATAATTTTACTTTAATTATAAAAATAAAAATAAAAATAAAAAAAGATATATTTTTTAAATGGAATGAACAGTGCTCACAGGCCCGCGGACCTGCCCAGGGCCGGGCCTGAGCAAAGATGTTGAAAAATTTTCGGATCTCAGCTCGGCCCATTAGCACCTCTATGCACAAGTTAAGCATACCCTTATTTAATTAGTGTTCATAAATATTGATTAAAGCTTTTTTTATCATTTTAAAAAAATATTTTGTATTTATTGAATTAAATATTATAAGTATTGAATTCAAAAAAATAGTGTATTAATATATATTTTTATATATATCACCTTAATCAATATTATTAGACACTGATTAACATTTTTTTAATTGTGCTATAATTATTGTTTTATTATTGAATTTTTAAAGATATGGTGTCATAATAATATAAGAGAAATGTTAATCAGTGTTTAGTGATACTGGTTAAGGTGGTATTTATATAAGAAAAAAATATAATTAACGCATTATTTTTTTTAATCTAATAAAAATAATATATTAAATACAAATTTTTTTAAAATGATAAATAAATAATTTTTAATCAATGTCTATAAACACTCGTTAAACAAATTCTTAATATAATTGTGCGATGAAAAATATTCTTAGTGTCGAGTTGCGATATTTGCGCACTTTTGCTTATTCCTTAACTCTGTTTTTGTCCTCTACACTAACTTATCTTATTGTCCATATATTCCTTTTCTTTGTTTCTTTTCTACAACTTTTGTTAGACAATTTTTTTTTTTTTGTGATAGTATTAATTAGTTATTTAGAACAAGTAATGCTATTCTTATGGCCAATCCTATTACTACTTACAAATAATGTACAAGTAATAAATAACAAATTTATTGACATTTAATTAGAGATTTTGCTAATAAGTGTCTTAAGATACTTTTTAAAATTATTAAAATAATATTAATGTAATAATTTTATATGTCAAAAAAAGATTTTTTTTAATACAATAACTTTAAAATTTGTCTTTAAAGAATTCGTAAGAAAAACTTAACAATTTTACACTTTAAAAATTCTCATAGGTTGCGTTTGAGAACTTGAATTTCAAACAATGGATTTGGATTTCAAAAATAGTGTAATTATGTAGTAAAACACATGTAAATGTAACATTCATGATTATTTTTCAAATTTATGCATTTGTTGGATGCCTATGTAGTGGTAAATTTGAAATACCTATAGATATTAATGAATTTGAAATTCATGTTTTTATACCTTTTAAATATACAATCATGTTGAATTTTAACTAATTTATGCATTTCATTATCACAATTTATATACTAAATGAAATCCAAATCAAAATTCTTAAATTCATGTTCCGAAACATAACATTATTTAATTTCATCAACATTTAGCCCAAGATATTGCTTACATACAACCAATTATATATCCTTTGAAACAAAAAAAAAAAAAAAGGAAAACCCAATTATATAACCACATTAAAGTTCATTATATATTCATATCGAGAACCATGTTGGACCCTAGTTCTTTGCAGTTAAAAAAGGGGTACTCATGAAACCCTCATTTTATGTAAAAGAAGGATCATTAATCAAACATATGATACACTTTTGGCTGTTGTCTATTCTTTGAAATAAATAACAATTAAAGAAAGAAAAGCAAATTGAACCACTTGTGTACATGAACCTTGTGTGCTGGCTCTTGTATTGGGAATATGTGATTACTTTATTTTCAAGTTGTTTAATTAATGTGAGGTAGGGTTAGAGACGTTATGGCCTTAATTTAGTAGTATGTATTCTCTCTTCTCATAAAGATATATAAATTATAAGAATTCTATAGTTAATTAATTTAGTTTTATAATTGTTGATACGTTGCATCAACAATGACATCGTTTGTGAGAATTTGTTCTGAATTCATACCGATCTTCAGAAAAAACACAATCCACATACTTGGTTAGAGAGATTAATGTTGATGAAGAAAAGCAATCCCACATCTGATAACATATGGTTGGGCTGTAACTTTATAAAATTAAAAACACCATTTTTCTTTCAAAACGTCTTGCAATCCCAACAGTCATTGCATCAATAGTGTTGATCTGTTGCATCAACAATAATAATATATATTATAACCATGCTTTAATTTCCTTGAGTAATGAGTAATATTATATTGAGATTCCAATGGTGGGATAATAGATAAGTTAGCATTATATACAATTTGCTAGTATTTATTAGAGGATAATTTCATGTGTATATATACAATGTCAAATCCTTTTTTATATAGTGAATAAAACCACCAAATCTCTGATAGGTAAAAGCTAGGTGACAAAGGGAGACAGAGAGAGATAAAAGTATAAAACTATGAAAATGACCCCAAATGATCAAGTAGGAATTCCCTCTCAGTACTTACCCCAAAATTATTATGTATCTTATATATATTTAAGTAAATTTCAGTTGTATCAAACTAAACATTGATAATAACCTAGGTAGTTGCATTATAGCATATATAACAATTAATATACTAGCATTAGCATTTAAATGCAAGCCAATCAATATATTATTTCTTGAGGATTTCAAACTTAGCTCATGAAAATGATAGATTATCTGTTCTTATGTGACTCAAATAATCCAACAAATGACAAGTTTAGACAAGATTTTGAAATTCAAATTCTTTTTTTTTTCTTCAATTACTCCTTGATTATTATTACGAAATTACCATAAAGTTTATTATTAGTATAGCCTTATTGTCAATGATTAGAAGCTAATCTATATGCAAAGTCAAATTAATTTTTATTATGAGAATGGAAAAAAAAAAAAAAAAATCTCTCTCTTTCTTTGTCTATTTTTGTTTTTTGTTTTTATAAGTATATAGAACTTATGTTACATAGATTTGGAAGTGACTATCAGATACATGTATGTGTCTGATACGAATATGTTTAATTTTTTATATTTTTCATTTATTTGAAGGATCATGCTCTCATATATATATATATATTCAAATATGTGTCGGACATATATATCGAAGATAAATATTAAAAAAAAAAAAGAAACCTAATATCATATAACATGGAACAAGGCGGCAAATTTATCAAAATATTGTAATTTTTTTACCAAATTATCAATAATTTGAAATTAAATATCGAAATACGCAAAAAAAAAAATGCCATGCAAAGTCGTCATATGATATGGCGACTTCCCATGGAAAATTTAAATTTTTTTTGAAAAAACTAGAAAGGAAGTCACCATATGATATAGCGACTTTCCTTCTAATTTAAAAAAAAAAAAATTTGTTTTTTATAGGTCAGAAGTCGCCATATCATATGGCGACTTCTAACCTATATTTTGTAAATTGTTTTAAAAACATAGATCGGAAGTCGCCATATGATATGGCGACTTCCGAACTAATTTTGTTTAAAATTTTAAATTTTAAATGTTGTCAACGGTAAAAAAAATTAAATTAAATTTAATTTATACCGTTTTACAACGGATAAAAAAAAATTGAATTTGGCAACGGTCAATTGACCGTTGCCCATCCCCCACCCACTTATAAATACCCCATTCCCTTCATATTTTTCACACAAAATTTCATTTACTACTCTCTCTATCTAAAATTTTCTCTTAGTGTACGAATTTAAATGGCTTCATCGTCATTGAGGTTGCAAGATAAGTACATATCCGCGGTTATATATCAAGAGGTTAGGTTTTTTTTTTAATTTTTTATCATATTTTTTTAATTTTTTATAATTTATCATTATTAATTTTTTATTAATTTTGTATTAGTTTTTATAAAATTATTAGTTATAATAATTTTATAATTAATTATATTTCAAAGAGATTGCTTTATTGATTTTTTTATGATTTTATAATTATTTAATTTAATTAATTATGAACAGTTTGCGTCTTATGATCGAGAATTTTTTTTTCGAAGATCCACATCCATCTATTATCGACCACTTAAAGAGTGTCGGATTTTATTATGCAAGTCAAATTCGACAATGTATGCTTCTGCCGGACTTAATTAGCGCGTTGGTTGAACGATGAAGACCCGAGACGCACACTTTTCATTAGCCGTGTGGTGAATGCACAATCACTTTAGAAGATGTTGCGCTCCAACTTGGACTACCAGTGGATGGCATGCCAGTTACAGGCGCAAGTCTTCTAGATTGGAATGAAGAGTGCCAAAATTAATTGGGCATTGTACCTCAAGAAAAGTGTCTGAAGGGCTCAATGGTGACAAAAACGTGGCTACAGTCATTGCAAAATCTCCTTGAACACGCAAGCGAAGAAGAGGTAAAATATGCTGCTAGAGCTAATGCCGGACAAATCGAGCAGTCGGGTACATTTAATGTATCTTCCGTTGCTTCGTGATTTAGAGCACGCAGCAAATTATAGTTGGGGTTCTGCGTGTTTGACGGATTTGTATAAAGAACTGTGCCGAGCTACAGTTCCCGACTACATGACATAGGTGGATGTTTACTGCTTTTGCAGTCATGGGCTTGGCATCGACTGCCATTTATTACTCCGCGCGGGAATTTTTGCCTGTATACCCCCTTGCAAGCAGGTAATAATCTTGACTATTTTTATTAATTTTGTACGAACTTGTACTTTTATTAAGGCTATTAAGATTTTATATGCTTTTTAACAGGTGGAGTCATCCTAAAGATTGTAGCAATAGTCCGCTCGACCTTCGAACTATAAGATCATGACTAGATCGAGAAACATATCAAAAGGTAAATGTTTCGATTGTTACATTCAAGTATTTTTGTATTTAATCCATATGAAACTAATAGTTTGTAATAATTATTCGCAGTTTGTGTGGATGCCATATTCTTCAAATCAAATTATGGCATGTCTTCCATCTGATACAACTAATAATTGCAATATATGGATAGCAAACACAACATTGATATGCTTTGCATATGTAGAGTGGCACGCTACTAACAGGGTATTGCGACAATTTGAGATGCAACAACCAATTCCACAACCACCGGCGAACCTTGATAAGGTTCACAATATTGATATGCTTAGGCGCCACGAAGTATTTTGGCCTACGAAGTATCGACAATGGATCCATTTGTGAAATCAACGTTCTGAACAAATTCCGATAGGTATACCTATTGTTCGTAATAATTTCAACCCATCTGTTGAATACATAAGATGGTTTAAAAATGAAGGTCGACCTTTTATTTTTCCACCGTCGGAGTTTGAGGATTTAGGAGTATGCCATTTCCAGGACAGACTTCAAATCCTGTCCGTCCTACACACGTAATGGAAGTTCTTATACCTAGCCGACAACGTGGGAGAAAGAGTCAACCGGCCTCATCACATGCGGCGGAGTTCACTGCACCGAGGATGTCATTTAGTCATCCTCAACCAGAACATGTCGTAGCATCCAGTCATCGTCATTCCGTCAGTCATCCCGGATTTGATGTTGATAAGTGTTACCGACCAGAACCACCAACGACGAGGTTAGACGGCCAGCTCCTCATCCCAAGTCCAAGTTCAGCATATCTAACTTCAATGTATCAGTTTGGAACCCCTATGTCAACATTTGGTACTACATCACTTGTGGATCCATCTAGTAGTCAGATTCCCTTTATGGGTGCTGGCTCCTCGAGCAGTGGGTTTTCATTTTTTGATGCAGAACATGTGAGTCCCTCTAGTAGTGCGTTTCCATCGACTGATATAGGTGAGCATGCGGATCACATAGAACCAGAACCAGTGGCGGTAGGTCGAGGACGAGGTCGAGATCGACAACGAATACGTCCCACTGACGAGGTTCAACGACGGGTGCAACCAGCACGCAATAGGAGAGCTCGACATTGTTGCTCAACACCACGTGATACGGGAACTCCTCCATAAATAATTAGAATAAACGTACATTTTGTATAATAGTCATGTATTTTTTAGAAAATGTTTTTAATAATGTACGTTTTGTATAATAATCATTTACTTTTTGTATTTTTTTCATTAAATGTAAAAATTAACCGTTATTTTAAAATTTTAAATGATTATTTATTAATTTTGTTATTTAAATTTTTTATTTATTATTTAAAATTTTAATTTTGTAAAATTAAATTTCAAAGTTTTTTTTTTTTACTGTTTTAAAACAGTAACATACTTGAATGTATAATTAATTAATTAATTATACATAATATATTTAGAATTAATTAAATAATGTAAAATTAATTATATATACAAAAAAATTATAAAAAATATTATTTAGACTTTTAAAATTATTTTTTTTACAAAAATACTTTAATAATGTTAATTTTTAAAATTAAAAAATATATTTTAATTACAAAATTTAATTTTTTTTTTAAAAAAATGGTGTTGGGAAGTCGTCACATGATGTGCCGACTTTCCAACATTATAAAAATAAATAAATAAATAAATTGCACTTGGAAGTCGCCATATGATATGTCGACTTTCAAGTGCAATGTTTTAAATTTTACAAAATTTATAGTTCGGAAGTGGTCATATCATATGACGACTTCCGAGCAAATTTTTTTTAAAAAAATAATATTTTTAATTGAAAAGTCGTCATATGATATATTGATTTTTCAATTGATTTTTAAAATAAATATATTTTGATACATAATTTTAAAACGTTGATATTTTAATAATTTTTTTTTTAACAATATCTAAATAAAAAAAAAAACCGAACAAGGCTCCTGGGTTAATCAGTTAATTGTTGGAGAGGAAATTAGGGACCCATAGGGCAGGGCCGTAGTACTAGTAGTGGTAATGACTAGTGCCGTAGAGCGCAAAAAAAGAAAGATGAAATGTCGTTTAGGAAAAATGCACGTGAGTAAGAGGGGTCAACTCACGTGGCCAACCCTATCATCTGTGACGAGTGACGACAACCATGAAAATGACCGCACTCACATATTCTTTGGATTGAAAAAAAGCTTGAAATTGAAAAAATATATTTATAAAATGTAATGAAAAAATATAATTTAAAAATTTTTAAGTATTTAGTATTGTTGTGAAAAAATATTATAAAAAATTAAAATGTCAAAAAAAAATATGTTTAAAGTAATAAAAGTGTAGAGATATGAGGATAATAAAATTATTTTATCCAAAAGTCAGCTTTTAAAACTCAAAAATTATATTTTTTGGTTTTTTGATTTAAATCATGGTTTAAACAGTAAAAGCCAATTTTTTTTTATCTATTTAACATTTTGTTTGAAGTGAAAAACAACTTTTAACTTCAAAAGCTATATCAAAAGTAATACTAAACGAGACCTTGTAACGGTAATATTAATTTTTTTTTTACGTTGACAAATCTCCTCAGTCCTCTCCTCTTTTCGGACCAATACTCATCCTCTACGCCAAAACGTGTATTTATAAACTTGAACTTTGAAAAAAAAAATCAACAGAAATTTTAACTAATTTTTATTTATTAAATAAATTCATTTAATAATATTAAAATTCATCTTTATAAATTACATATATTTATTAATATTTATAATAAAAAACAATTTTAAAATATAATGATTATAGTCGATTCAAATTTTTTTAAATATTCACACTTTTATTTTTTTTATTTAAAAAAATAATACGTTATTTAACAAAATTATGGTGATATATTAAATATAAATATTCACAACAAATCATATATATTAACTATAAAGTGTCATATCAGGCGTACTAACCACTCTCAAAAACAAGTGCATTGAAATTAGCACGTGGGTTTTCTCCTTCAAATTATATAAGTTTTGTATCACAATCATCTAATTCAAATTCAATTAGCTTATACAGTAATTAAAAAAAAATCATATTCAACAAAATTAAATTTTGAATTTCAATATTTATAATATATATTTTTTTAATCCTAACATACGGCATTCTTAGCAAGAAAAAAAAAATATGTAATTCAAGCCGGAATATTAATGTACTCCATCATCTAAAGTCTAAACCTTTGTCTTGTCTTTAAATTTTTTAATCCTTTCTTTGATAAATTTGTACTATTAAATTTAATAACAAAAATTTAAATAAAAATTAATTGATAATAAGTTGAGAGACTATACTGCCCGTAATCGGTAAACTGAAAATGGACTTCGCACGCAGGTACCATGTACGAACAATGGGTCTATCTCGAAATGAGACAACTTGCTTTGATAAGGAATATTTTAAGATGAACATTCAACTTACTTAAGGATCCTTTCGAATGGATAGTGAGAATGATTTTGATAAAATTAAAAATAATAATAGTGGTGAGATTGAGTACTGTAACGGTTAGATTAAAATTAATGGTGAGATATGTGTTTAGATTCAAACGTAGCGTGACGATGAGATAGAGTATAGTAAAAAAAAATGATTATTAAGGACATCAAATTAAAATATGTATATATATAATAAATAATTAAATTTTATTAAAATTATATTTATATTAAATAATAAAATATACATTAAAATTATATTTATTTTAAATAATAATAATTAAAAATTATTAAAATTATATTATGTTAAAAAATAATAATTAAAATTATATTTATATTTATGTTAAAAAAAATTTTAAAAAAAAACAATGGAGGAGTAAAACTGATATTTTGCCCTCCACTAAAGGTACAGTAGGTTCACTGGATTCCTGTCCGTCCAATTAAATTGGAGGAACTGATAAAATTAAAAACCCCACTGAAAATGCATCCGAATGCATCTCAATAAAGATGCGATGGGGGGATTTCCCCTCACAAATTTCAAAGGATTCCATCGTGCCTCCAATCGAAGCCAAAATTTTATGTACCTCCAGACTTATAGACTGATATTTATTTTATCATTATTTCGACAAGAATTTGTTTAAAATGCATGATTTATACACACATATATATATATATATATATTTGACAGCATGAACGATACGTCCTAAGAGAGATGACTGAGTTATAGCTGCTGTCTTGCCTGCTTGGTTAAATTAAGAAAGTTCTTAATTTCTTGTTACAAATTAACTCAAACTATTGAAACAACTCAAGTTTGAGGCTTTTTCTTCTTCTTTTTCCTGTAACCCTTCCTTTGATGATTGAGGTTTTGACGTTTAAATCCCTTCTCATCTCCAAATCCTTATCGATTACCTCAAATATATAAAAATAATTTTAAAAAAAAAAGAAAAAAAAAAGAGAAAAGACTTGGTTATAATTGATGGATATTTTTTTGGTAAAAAAAAAATCGTAATCTAAGATGTACACACAAATTTCGTAGATGATATAAGACAAAAAATTTGGAGTCAAAATCATACATGAGAATTACAATATCAGGAAATCATGTTCTTTTCAAGCTTTGTGAATTGGGATTTGAAACTCGAAGGAGCATCATTTTTATAATGCTAGTCTGTTAGGTAAGAAAGAGTTTTAAAAGAATGTAGTCTCTTTATAGAAGAGTTCTAAATGAACTTAACTTTTTTATTTATTTCTAAATTAATTTAATTAAAGTTAAAATAATAATGATCCATAGGTAAAATTTGATTGGATGATCATGAATCCCTGCAATTAGATTGGTCAAATCATGTGTGCATATTATTTAATTATAAAATTAATTAATTATGATGTTATTATATATCATGTCATAAATTTCACATGATAAAACATAATTTAATTGAAAATTTCTTAATTAATTTTTTTTTTTCAATTGACATGTGATATTTGTATTTGGTCAACCAATTGGACTAAATTCAGGTACATAATTCATGAATATTTGCTAATCGTAAAAAATTAAGGAATAAATTAATCTTTCTTTAAGGAAAAATGAAAAAAAAAAGAAAAGAAAATTCCATGGATGTAAACAAAACATGGATAGGAAGTTTCCAAGAATCGGCAGAGGGATTTGATTAAAACTTTAAAAAAAAAAAAAAAAATAGTTAGTAGACACAAATGTGGAAAGTTAGATGTAATTAGAGAGTAGAATAAGGAGAAACATGTTACAAAAGTATAAGAAAGAAAAGCCATGTTCTTACTAATTCAAATGTAATAATTAATAAAAAAAGATTGTGTTATTTTGAAAGATATTATTGAAATTGGAGTTTGGTCCATCCATAATGAGTGAACTAGATCCAAGTAAGTTAATTGTTAATTGCTAATTGTCCTAAGAATTTAAATAAATCTGAATCACATACAGTTAACATATATAAAAAAGAAAAGTTTAATTTCCAAAAAGATAATTTAATTTTTATCAAAAAATTGAGAAGAAAAGTCCCTGAAAAATCATAACACTCAAGAAAATCTTTGCAATTCTTCAAAAACTTAGGCTATGACTAACAAACAATTTTCTCTTTGTTATCTTGTTTATTGATCAATGAGTCAAACGGTTTCTACTTATGATGATTATACAGATTAATCAATATACATATACATATACATATACATATATATATATATTTATATTTATATATATTCACGCCAAGCTGCTCACCGTTGTGTGAATATTGCTAACCATGATTGTCGGAGTTTAAAACTTTTATAACCATTTGGCCAAGCATACTTTGTAATGTTAAGATTCATTTTATATCAGAAAATTATTTAATTTTGAGTTTGAATCTCAACAAAAAAATAAATAAATTTATAGTAAAAGAGTGTTATTTTCAATTATATAATTCAAAATCATATGTACCAACACTATAAGAAGACGGCGATTTACCAACGGAAACATCACGACGGAATGTTTTCTTCGGTAAAATAATTCTTTACCGACCGAAGTTTCATTATTACCGAAGGAATTTCTTCGATAATGTATTTGCGTATTACCGACGGAATTTTTCAGAATTGCCGCTGGAAAAAGAATACTACCGACGTAATATTAGCAACAGATTCGTTCCATCGATAATTTTCGTCGGTGAAATTTTGGCGCGAACGCCCTAGATTCCCACCAAAGTTTTACCGATTGAATTACCAACATTACCGATGAAAATTTCGTCGGTGAAAATAATACACGGTTTTTGAAAAGCATTAATAAATAAAAATTAATAAAAACTAATAATAATAAAAGTGAACGGTCAAAGAACTATTACCGACGGATATTCCGTCGGTAATAAACCAATTCCGTCGATAATACTTTTTGACCATTCACTTTTTTTACCGATGGAATTGGCTTATTACCGACGGAATATCCGTCAATAATCATTTTTTCACTGTTTTATATACATATTATATGCAAATTTATGAAAAAATTAATTAAGGGTTTAAAGTGAACGGTCAGAAAGTACTACCGACGAAATTTCCATCAGTAACACTTTCATTCCGTCGGTCAAAAATAACTCCGTCGGTGATGTTTCACCGACAGAAAATCCTAATACCGACGGAAAAAATTTGAAATCCCGCCAAAACTATTACCGACGAAATATCCGACGGTATAAAATCCATTCTGTCGGAGAAAGTAAATTCTGTTGGTGAAACATCACCAACAGAATATCCTAATACCGATCGAATTTTCATTGGTAATACCTTATTACCGACGAATTAAATTTGAAATCCCGCCAAAAGTATTACCGACGAAATTTTCGTCGATAATAAATCAATTCCGTCAGTGAAAGTCTCGGGCATAACTAAATGCCCGAGACTTCTTTTCCCATTTCCCTTCGATTCTCTCTTTCTCTCTTTGGTCTATCCGACGTCCCCTGTCGTCCGACCCCTTCGTCGTCGTCCGACCGTCCCACACGAGCCACCACCGTCGCTGCCATCGACCACTGCGTCTGTTTCTCTCTTCTCTCTTTTCTTTTATTTTCGTTTTATGATTTTTTATATTGTTTGATAATATTGTTGTTTTCATTTTTTTTTAGTTAAGTCCGACCATCCTCCGCTAGCCACCGTCGTCGCTGCTTCCGTAAGCCACCAGCTAAGGCGTCCGACCATCGCGCCTGGGTATGAATAGAGGTGGCAAAATGAATCCGAACCCGAAAATCCGCCCAGTAAAATTCGACCCGCCCAAACCGATTTGACCAAAAAGTCAAAAACCCGAACCCGAAATGGCCCGAGCCCGAAAGAGCCCGAACCCGAAAAGATTCGAACCTGAAATTACCCGAACCCGAAAAAACCCAAACCCAAAAAACCCGAACCCGAAAATACCCGAGCCCGACCCGAACCCGAATTTAATACTAAAAATAAAAATTATCAAATTGTAATTAAATAATTTTTTTATAAAGCAAGAACTTTATTTATCAATTTTATTATAATATCTTTTTTAATAATTTAATTAAAATTTAATTTAATTTAATTTAATTTAGATTATATTATATATATTATAAAATAATAATTTTATCAAAAATAAAATTATATTTTGTACTTATAACTTTAATGTCTCATATCTTTATGAATCCACTATCTAAAAATTCTAAACTCATGAAAATTTTAGAAATATAAATTTTTTTGATATAAAATATTACTTATCTTTTATTTATGTTATTTTAAGAGCACCCTTATAATAGTATAATAGAATTTTCTATATATTAAAATTAATTAATAGCAATTCATTCATTTTAACTTATCTCTAGTATAATAGTATTTTTTTATATTAAAAAATAGATAAAAACTACTTTTTAAAAAAATGTGTTGCTTTTTGCAATATATATATAGTTTTCTTAGGCATGTTATTAAATTAAGTCATTAACACCATATTCACTTGCCCAAGCACGGACCGATCCGAAATATAGGCCTCAAATTTTGCCTAAACCCGCCCATATTTGTAAATGGATAGTCCAAACCCGTTTAGGCCTCAAAGTTGAATGTCAGGGTTCGTCCCTAAAAATCTCTTATTTTGTAGTGAATCTAATAATGTATTTACATGTTGAAATTCGAGTTCATCAAATCAATTATTTTAAATATTAATATGATTAATTTATAATGTATCATATTTTTTATAATAAATTATTTTATTATTTTATTTTATATAAAAAATTAATTTTATATTCTTTTAGTGCTAACAAATATTGATTTTAATAAATAAATATAATTAAAAATATCATATTATAATAAAAGATTATTTTTAAAAATAATAATAAAATTATTTTTAAAAGTAAATATTTAAATTATGTAAAAACGATTACATCTAACATAAAATAAAAATGATGTAAAATAAACCCGAACCCGACTGGGCCCGAACCCGAACCGACCCGAACCCGGACGGACCCGAACCCGATCGGACCCGAACCCAATCGGGCCAGAATCCAATTGAACCCGAACCCGAATGAGCCTGAACCCGAATGGGCCCAAACCCGAATGAACCCGAACCCGAATGAGCCCGACCCTAACCCACCCAATTGCCATCTCTAGGTATGAGTTCTCTTTTCTTTTTGATTTGAAGATTGTTATTTGATTTTTTTATGTTGTTTCATAACAAATTATCATATGAAATTGTTCGTTTCATTTTTCGAGTTTAGGATATTCAGTCCGACCGTCCCCCGTGAAACATCATCGTCGCTGCCTGTGCTCCCCACCAGCTAAGGTGTCCGACCACCGTGCTAGGGTATGAGTTTTCTTTTCTCTATGATTTGAAAATTGTTAATGTGTATATTGTTCAAATTTTTTTGTATATTGTTAATGTGTATATTGTTAATGTATATTATCAAATTGTTAATGAATTGTCTTTTCTCTATGATTTGAAAATTGTTAATATCTTTGTTTATTTCTGTAGGAAAATTATTAATTGTGTAGGAAAAGTGTTAATGCGTTATAATAAATATAACTTCATTTATAATATATACTAATAAACATAAAAAATTAAATAATAATAATAGTTTATTAATAATTATAATTTTAAAAGATAATATTAAAAAAATATAAAATTGTAATAATAAAAAAACAGTATTGTAGGCAAGTGAAAATTATTAATATTTTTAAAATAATTGTGTAGGAAAACTGTTAATGTGTTTTAAGAAATAAAACTTCATTTATAATATATACTAATAAACATAAAATTTTAAATTAAATAATAATAATAGTTTATTTATAATTATAATTTTAAAAAATAATATTAAAAAATATATAATTGTAATAATAAAAAAATAGTATTGTAGGCAAGTGGATATTATTAATATTTTATAATTAATAGTGTAGAAAAAATGTTAATTATGTAGGAAAATTGTTAATGTGTTTTAAGAAATAAAACTTTATTTATAATATATATTTATAAACATAAAAATTTAAATTGAATAATAATAATAGTTTATTTGTAATTATAATTTAAAAGTATTAAATTAAAAAATATATAAAATTTTAATATTAAAAGAAGAGTATTTTAGGCAAGTGAAAATTATTAATATTTTTAAATTAATTGTGTAGGAGAATAAATAAAACTTTATTTATAATATATAGTAATAAACATAAAATTTTAAATTAAAAAAGATTTAGTTTATTAGTAAACATTATTTTAATATTTACAAATTTTAATTTATTATTCTTACATATATTAAATAAAATTAAATTATTCTTACATTTATTATTGTGTTTATTGTGTTCATTGTGTTATTGTATTATTGATAGTTTACTTAAGCTTAGAGAATGGAGCACGATAAATCTTGGATGTATGGCGGTTGGACGACTCTCAATATATTAGTAATGAGTATTTGAATGGAGTTGAAGAATTCTTAGGTTTTGCATATGCTCACAGCGAGTACGTAAAGGATAATAGAATTAGATGCCTTTGTGTGAAGTGTCAGAATAACTGGTTTGCAGAAATTTATGATGTGCGTAAACACTTGTATTATAGAGGGTTTAAGGAGAATTACTAAATTTGGGATATATATGATGAAAGTCATCAAGGTCAGTCATCAATGATGCATAATGATGAAGTTGAGAGGACAAGTGACGATGAAAGAGATAATCCTTATGTTAGAATGGTTATGGATGCTCTAAACCCGAATATGAATTTAGGTGGTAATTACAATGTTGATGAGACAATGGTTCAAAATGATCAATCGAATTTAAGATCAAGAAACTTTTATTTGTTGTTGAACCAAGTAGATGAACCGTTGTGGTCAGGATGTAGAAAACACACAACTTTATTTGCTGTGTCACAAATGTTAAATGTGAAGTCTGAATAACACGAGTGAATCCTGTTTCAATCGTTTGATGATTATGATAAAAGGGATGTTGCTAGAAAGTGATAATTTACCTGATAATTTTTACCGAATAAAGAAAGAGATGGCCAAATTTGGACTTCACTATCAGAAGATACATGCATGCAACAACAATTGCATGTTGTTTTATAACGACTCGGTTCACTTAGAATTTGTTCCATATGTGGCTATCCTCGTTATAAACTAAGAAAATCAAGTGTTAGAAAGTCTAAGAGAATTCCTTATAAGATTCTTCGTTATTTGCCATTGATTCCGAGACATCAAAGATTATATATGTCAATGGTTACAGTTGAGTATATGACATGGCATGCACATAACCGAAGGGATGACGGAGTGTTGAGACACCCTGTTTATGGTAAGGCATGGCAAGACTTCAATCGTACGCATCCGTCTTTTGTAGTGGAATCTCAAAATGTCATATTGGGTTTGTGTGCAAATGGGTTTTGTCCGTTTACTCATGGAGCGAAACCGTACTCTTGTTGGCCGGTAATGCTTTGTGTATATTATTTACCACCATGGATATGTATGAAGCAACCATATTTACTTCTTAATATGGTAATTCCGGGTCCGAATAGTCCATCACGGATTATTGATGTTTTTCTCAGACCATTGATAGATGAGTTGAAATTATTGTAGAATCATGGTGTTCCGAGATATAATGGGCATAGGAAACAAAATTGTATATTAAGAGCTACATTATTATGGACGATTAATGACTTCCCTGCTTACGGCATGTTATCGATGGAGCACACATGGTCGATTGGCTTGTCCTTATTGTATGGAAAGTGTTAAGTCATTCAGATTGCATTATGGTAGGAAACCATGTTTTTTTTATTATCATCGGCAGCAGTTCTTGCCTTTAAATCATCATTTTAAAAGACAAAAGGATAAATTTTGTCAAAGAGTTGAGCATAATTCTCCAATTGAACGATTATCTGATGAGGCAATTCTGGAAAAGATAGATAGCATTCCGAATATCATATTTGGGAGTAAGTTATGTGAACAGAAGTTGATTGGATTCAAAGAATGTCACAATTGGACGAAAAAGTACTTTTTGGGAGTTACCTTATTGGCATACCAATCTCATTCGTCATAATTTGGATGTGATGCATATTGAGAAAAACGTGTTTGATAACGTGTTCAAAACAATGATGGATGTGAAGGGCAAAACAAAAGACAATATAAAGGCTAGAATGGATTTATCGTTGCTTTGCAGACGTTCGAAATTCGAATTGGTGGAAAGCAATGGAAAAAAGTAAAAGTCTAAAGCCAGTTACACATTAAACAGGGAAGATCAAAAAAGAGTTTGTACCTTGGTAAAAGAATTACGACTTCCCGATGGATTTGCTTGAATATCAGCCGTTGTGCAAATGTGGTTGATGGGAGATTTTATGGCATAAAAAGCCATGACTGTCATATTTTTATTCAGCGGTTACTTCCAATTGCGTTTCGAGATTTGGTACCTAACACAATCTAGTATGCAATTACTGAGCTATCTCATTTTTTCAGAGACTTATGCTCTACAGGAATTCATGTGGACCAGATGGAGTTCTTGGAAACCAATATTGTTGAGACCATTTGCAAGTTGAAAAAAATATTTCCTCTAGCCTTTTTTTTATTCAATGGAACATTTGCCTATTCACCTACCTTATGAGGCAAAAATTGGTAGACCTGTCATTATCGTTGGATGTATCCATTCGAAAGGTAATTAACAATGAATGTACGTAATCTTTTAAATTATTTACTTTATTGAATTGAACATTTGTTAATTTAGTATTCGTTTCTGATTCTTAGATTTCTACATCATCTAAAGAGAAAAGTGAAAAATCTCGCATGTGTTGAAGGGTCAATAGTTGAGGCGTATATAATGGAAGAAATTTCATCGTTCTGCGCCTTATACTTTGAACCAAATGTTGAAACAATATTTACTCGGGTACCACGAAATGATGATGGAGGAGATGTCGATCCCATGGGACGACTCTCAATTTTCAAACATGAAGGGAGATCTTTTGATCCAAAAAAAATGAAGGCTCATTACTTAGAGCACGATGAGTACGATGCAGCTGAATTATATGTATTAATGAATTGCGAAGAAGTCATACCTTATATTGAGTAAGAGATTTTCTGTTCTCTCGAATATTAATTGTGACATTACGTTATATAATTAAATTAGGGGAGCTCATTATGTATCCAATCATTTTTAGGCTGTTTGATGAGATATTAAAAATCGATGCACCGAACATTACTGATGGTGAGTTGGAGAAAGTCCGCGCAGTTAGATTTAGAAAATGGTTTAAGGACTACGTAAGTATTCTTCAATTTCTATGTTCCGCTAATGTTTGATACAATTTGATATTGAATGTAATATTGTTTTCCGTTCACCGTTCATAGGTTCAGCAAGATTCAAGTCAACATAACTCTCGTATAGTTGAGTTATCTTATGGTCCAGGACGTATGGGTTGGTGTTATTCTGGATATTTCGTTAATGGTTTCAAGTTCCATACTTTAGATTATGGAAAAAATCGAAAAACCATGAATAACGGTGTATGCATCAAAGGTGACTGTTATGACGATTCTTCGCATGATTTTTATGGAATGTTGTTAGACATTGTGGAGTTAGAATATTTTGGTGCGAAAATCGGGTCGTACTTTTTAAATGTCGATGGTTTGATACGGATAAAGGAATTCGGGTAGATCCTCATAATGGGCTTATTGAAATAAAGTACAGGTCAATACTTGCTTGTAATGAACCTTTTGTTTTAGCTCATCAATGTCAACAAGTGTATTACAATTCTTGTCCATCGAATAAAAGAGAACGTAGAGACTGGTGGGTTATGTTCAAACCAAAGGCTAGGTAGAAAATCTTGACAATCCTTAACTTTTGGTTCATGGTGATTTCGAAGAAGTAAACATTAATGTTCAAAGAACAAATGAAGAAGAAAATGACGAGGACGAAGAAGAAAAAGAAGAAGAAAAAAAAGAAAAAAAAAGAAGAAAAAAGAAGAAGAAAGAGAAGAAGAAGAAGAAGAAGAAGAAGAAAAAAAAGAAAAAGAAGAAGAAAAAAAAGAAAAAAAAGAAAAAGAAAAAAATAAAAAGGAAAAGGAAAAGAAGAAAAAGAAGAAAAAGAAGAAAAAGAAGAAAAAGAAGAAGAAAAAGAAAAAAAGACGAAGATGAATATGAATATGAAAAATTACAGCGATGACAATGATGCTGATGAGAACGACGAGAATGATGATTATTAGAAAGTTAATATTATTTATTCATTTTGTAATTGCATGATCTGTCAACTAATATATTTTATGTGTATGCAATATATATATTTACTAATATATTTAATATTTTTTTATTTTACAGATAAAATGCGAGGAGGAGGGCATAAAACTAAAGTGCAGAAGAAACAGAGTTCTATGTGGGAAGCTTTTCGACCATCTGGAGGTTTGTCCTTGGGGCATGCTACACCAGAGTTGCCACCTGTGTCTTCTCTCTCCTTACGACCTCCACTGAGACAGTTGTCGCCTTATCCGGCTCCATCGCCACATACTCCATCTGCAGTACCTCCATTGCCCCTGCATCCCTCTGCACTGACTCCGTCTATAATGGATCTGTCCATATTGTCTCCCTCTATAATGCCACCGTCTACATAGACTCTCGCTCAACTGCCACGACCAACACTTACTCTGGCGACTCACGCAGATCCCGCGTTATAGGCGTCTACCTCACCGCTGGATGAAATTTCACAGTTTTTACTTAATGAGCCAGCACCGACGTATTTCGCAGATGATGGCACGGGGCAGCAGACAAAGGTACCTGCATCACATCATACGCCGTCTACTGGTACTGCCACTGAGCAGAGAAAATGAGGCAGAGGTTGGACGAAAGGATTACCTACACCGAGTAATCCAGATGATAGGTTTCGACTGTCAATTCTTCAAAACACGTAAGTTAATAATATTTCGATAATTTTATTATTTGAGTAAAATAAATTATTGTCCACTAACACGTATCCTTGATTTTAGGACTTTCACGGAGAGTTGTGTAAAATCGACCATTGCCTCGATCATTAGACAACACTATAACAGACTGTGGCCTACTTGGTCGAAGATACCTGTTGACGTGAAACTGTCTATGTGGACTATATTTGAGGTATGATTTGGTTAAAAGTAAAATTATAATTTAATTATGTTTAATAGTATATATTAATTCATAATGTCTTATTGTAAAGAAAATGCCAGTGGCCTCCCGAGCAAACACCATTGATTAGGAAATTATGGGAGGCTACATGCAAGGATCGATTCAAGGACATGATGAATTTTAAGAGGGACAATGCCATGTCCTTCTTTCAAACGAATCGAATAGAAGACTACAAGGGTTACATATGTGATTGGATAAAAGTTGATATTTGGGATCAACTGATTGATAGCATTTGGATACCGACGCTTGGAAAAATAGGTCCCAAAAGGCCAAGAGTAATAGAAACACGGAGAAATATGGCAGCATTATGAAGCACATTGGTGGATCAGTTCTTTTTCTAGTTACCGATGAAAGGATGGTAAGATTTATTTTTGTTTTGCAATTTATTGTTTAAAAGTTTTATCGTATAAACTATGTGAAATTTTTTTTATTAACATAATTTTCTCTCTTCTTTTAATCTGTAGTCACAAGAGTTGTAGTGCAACGTGACTTTCATGGAGCTGCTTAACAAAACCCATAAACGTGCAAAGAGTCACGGTGATTACGTAGACAATAAGTTTAAAACTGTAACTGTAAGTATTTAACTTTATCAATACTTTATATATTACATTAAATGATTATACCAGATATTTGTGTTCATGTACGTGTTCATTACAATGTCACATATTAATTGTTTATATATTTAAATATTTGTGATTGTAGGAAAATTATACTCCCTCGTTGCAGCAAAAATATGGGGACGATACGTCTTCATATCCCGATTTCGACCTTTAGTCCTGGTCTAATGCTATTGGGGGCATTGAGACTACACGGATACATGTTTATGGGTTTGGAACGAGATCGAAGAGAGGGCAAATTATCGATCCACCCGGCAGTCACAAAGTTCAGATGCAGCCAGTTACGCTCCATATGGTCCTAGTACTTCAAAGCAGCTGACAGCAATGCTGTTTGAGGACTATAATGCATTGAGGTCCGATGTCTCGCAAATCCAGAAATCAATCATGAGACTTGAGAATATCGTGATGAGCTGGAATACGATAATCGAACCTTTACTGCAGTTACAGATAGTAGTTGCATTAGGCAGGATCGAAACAAGTGCTGCCCAGACTCAGTGTTGCTGATAAGTGCTTAATTTCATACATGTTATATATATATATATATATTATTTCCTTATACTTTGTGCTTTAATTCTTAAGTTCCTTGACAAATTACTATGATTTTATGAATTATAGGTATTTTGGAAGAGATGAAGTCAAAAGATGTCAGATATAATGTTAAAGAGCTTACAAAATCATAATCACAAGATGGAAGAAGACATGGGAGTCAAAAAGATTAATTTCGGGTTGCAAAGCAAGAAGGCAGATTTGAACTCCGGAGCTTGTTGCAAGGAAAAAATTATGTTAAATTCCTTATTTGAAGAAGCCTCCTACTTGAATTTTGAAGCTGAATTGAGTACCTTTCCAACGATAGGTCACACGTCAAAATCGGATAAGAAATGGGCATCCAAATCAGCCGACAAAGTGCGAGAAAGTGTATCAAAAAAATTAACGACCAGCGCCAGAGTCTAGTCGTAGCGCCCAAAAAGTTCAAAAGTCAGCGCTGCAGCGCTGGCCTGGCTACCCAAATCCGTGAAAAATTGCAAAAATTCAAAAAATTGCTAAAATTGCACCATTTTGCCTCTTAGCTTCCTTCATCAACAAGAAAGAGTTTCCAAGGTCAAAAAGCTCTATAAATACCATCTTTTGAGCCACCAACTAGGACATGCTTTGGATTATTTATCAATCTTCTTATTATTCTTATTATTTAATCTCTCAAGTTTTATTTTATTTTTCTTCTTAGTTTCTTTTGAATATTCCTTTTTATGTTGACAATGCTTATGCAAGGCTAAACTTTTATTTGGTTAAGGGTGATTTCAAAGCCCTAGACAAGTTGTGTAATTGATTTTCAGATTTATCTATCATTAGTTTTCTATCAAAGTTGATTATGTTCTTCCATAAAAATTGTTCATGATATTGTCTTAATTTGTTTAGGTCGCGAACTAGATAGATCTTGATAATTATCTATTGCTAGTTTAGGAATCTTGATCCGTGTAACTGTCTTGATTTCCTATTCATAAGTGGCAATTTGTGATTAATGATACGATCAAGTTTTCGCTAATTGCAAAGTGGAACATAACATAGGTTAAACAATCCGTGTTTATGTGTTTGTTGCCTAGATCAACCTATCTTTCTCATCATAAAGCTGCCATTGCATTAAATCTAGTGAGCTTATTCTAGGTTGTCTAGTGGTTAGAGATTAAATAGAGAGCTTATTCTATTTAACAACGAACTAAGAAAAGATTGGGGTAACAGAGCTTGTTGTTATCTTTGATAATTTTGATAGTTAATTAATGTTGATAGATCTGATTATTGATTCTCAATGATGTCTAGTGGTGGAGAATGAAACATTAACCATACTTTTCTCATATTTGATACTTCTTATTTACTTGCTTTCTTCTTTTGATTGTTTGCTTTAGTTTAAATTAATTTTAAAAACCTCCCCTTTAACTTTTGTTTTCTTTGAATTTAAGTTTTAAACTAGTGATTGATAAACTAAACACCAATCCCTGTGGATTCGACCATTGCTAACTACTATACTTTACAACTGATTTTTTAGTGCAAGGATTAAATAAGATATACTCTTTTGAGTGCATCAGCTGCCTTAGGCATGGGTGTTGAATCGAGTGTTGCCGAAGTTGGTGCTGGACTGAGTACTGCCGGAGTTAGTGCTGCTGGAGGCATGGCTGCTGGACTAGGATTGAGTGCTGTCGGTGCTAGACTGAGTGCTGCAAGAGTCGGTGCTGTCGGAGGCATGGGTGCTGTCGAAAGATTGCTGCCAGAGGCAATGCCGAGGTAGACCGTGAAGCCGATGACAACAGTACTTCGTGATGAGTTATCTTTTTTATATTCGAGAGATACATTTGAATGTTATGTTATTTATATTTTTGCGAATTTCATTTTATTTTTTATGGTATAATTATATAAAATTTTTATTTTATTTTTAAAATTTTTTAATAATTTATTTTTTTTCAAAAAAATAATTATCGACGGAATATTCCGTCGTTAATAATTTATTACCGACCAAATTCATCCGTCGGTAACTCAATTACCGAGGAAATATATCTGTCGGTATCTACCACCGACGGAATATTCCGTTATAATGTTCTGTCGAGAAAGAAATTTACGACGGAAGAATTCCGTCGATGATAAAACAATACCGATGGAACTTTCCGTCGGTAAAATAAATAAATACCGACGGAATATTCCGTCGGTAAAGTGTCTTTACCAACGATTTTGTTTTTACCGACCGAATTAGTGTCACCGACTTAAGTATCATCGACGAAAATTTTCGACGGAATATTCTTTTGATGATACGTATCACCGACGAAAAATGAACTTTTACCGACGGATTATTCCGTTGGTAAAAGTCCGTTCTCTTGTACTGCAATTCAAAAAATCTAGGAGCATCGACCATAATAATAATTGGAAAATAATTCTCATTTCCTTATAATTGAACGTATATTATCTTGAATTTCTCCCAAGGAGAAATATTGATCATGTATTCAGAACATTAAAAAAACGAAGAAAAAAAAAGAGAAATAATGATTAATTTAAAGCTTAAATATAAAAGATATTTTTGAATTAAAATTAAATAATCATCCAAGTTTATATTATTTTATTATAATCAATTGAGTCAAATATTTATTTTCATCTAATTAAATCGTCAAACATTTATTTCACTTAATTGTACCTTCGATTGAACATAAATTGGTGATGATTTTTAATCAATTTTCATATATCAAAAACTTAATTGAGTGAAAATATAAATTTGAGAGCTCAATTGATTGCAATAAAATGATAAAAACTTAAATAATTATTTAATTTTAATTCAAATGCTTTTTCTATCTGAACTTTAATTTAACAACTTTTCAATATATATATATATATATATATATATATATATGTAAGACATAGGCTAAAAAGTGGTTAAACATTGCAATTTGATGACATTTTTTTATCATGAGAAATTTCATGATTGTATAATCCAAATTCCAATCTAGATTCTTGACATAAAATAAAAATTTTGTTAGCATAAATAGCAATGAAATTGAAAAACTTTATATCTCTAATAACCTTATAACCTAGCACTACCAATTTAGAAGGCGAAAATAAAAATTATAGGGGAGAATCTAAAAAAAAACACATGGGGGGCCAGGCCAGGCCTGAAAATGAAGTCCCGCGTTTCCCGACACAGAGATAATAAAATAATCAAATAAAAAAATCTCAAAGAGTAGAGTACAGTCACGGTCACGGAGTAGAGAAATGAGGCGCTGCACGTGATTTTTCGATTTAAGTATTCATATAATTTTTTTTATTGTAGTGAAAAGAATAATTTAATTTTTATATTATAAAAATGAGTAATTTAATTTTTGTACAATTGAAATAGATGCAAATAAATAAAATTGATAACGATTTCAATGAAAAATATTAAAATATTAACGTGAACTCGTAAAATCTAATAGATTTAAATATATTCCAAATCATATTTTATTTCAAATCATTAATTCTGTTAGATTTTACGAGTCCACGTCAACATTTTAACGATTTTTCATTAACAACGTTATCAATTTTACTTATTTATATCTACTTCAATTATATAAAAAATAAATTATTCACTTTTATAATACATAAATTAAATAATTTTTTTTATTATAGTATAAAAATTATGTGAGTACTTAAACCGACTTTTTCTCCTTTACCACCATCCCCTCCCTCTGAATTATGAAACAAACCCTTCTATATGTCTCTTGCAGAATCCACAGTCACAGCAGTTATTATTAAGATTTGCTAATAAATATTTTAAAAATATCTTTTAAAATTATAATATATAATAATATTTTCATTTAATACATAAAAATACGAATAAAATTATTAATTACTAGAATTCTACACACTCAGAGTGAAAATATATTTTTTTAAATATCATAAATTGTGTTTTAAAAAAATTAAATGTAAAAAAAAAATAAAAAAATTTGTAAGTGGATAATTTTTAGAAATAAATAGGTAATTTTTTTATAAAAAATTATTATATAAATATTAAAAGATATATATATTCTTATTTAATTTTTTATTTTTAACACTTAATGATTTTTTAGTATTTTTAGTGACTGAGTTGGTGTCACTTGACTCAGTGACACCAAATCAGTCATTCCCTTTATATATAACTAGAATATGGCATACCTACTATGTGCGTGAATGAAAAAAAAAAGTGAGAACAAAATTATGTTTAATTTTTTTATTAGTGGGTAATTTATAACTTGTAAATATGAGTAGTTTTCTTAAAAGAAGTGTGTAGTTTTAGAAAAAAAATTAATAAATTTTTTAAAAATAAAAATCATAAAAAAATTGAAAAGTCATCAATAAGACAATAACCTTGGTATGTTTTTGATATAATAATTTTTTTGGTTTTTGTTTTTTTCACTTGACTTAATAACACTAACTCAGTCATTCTTTCTATAATAGTTAGACTAGATTATGACACACCGACTATGTGGATTAATGTAAAAAAAAAAAAGTAAAAAGTTATTTAGTGGGTAGTTTGTAAGTATAAGTATTTTTTTTTAAATGGGTAGTTTTAAAAAAAATGATAAATTTTTTCAAAATAAAAATTATATAAAAATTAAAAAATATCAATATCCTTGTTATATTTTTTAATATAATAATTTATTTAACTTTTTTGTAATTTCTTAAATTGAGTTGGTGTCACTTGATTCGTGACATCAATTCAGTCACTTTTTATATATAATATAAATATATATAGATTATATTTAATATAATATTATTATTATAAATAATATATTAATTAATTTTAAAAAATATTTAAAAAAATTATAGCAAAATATTTAATATTATTAAGTTAATATTAAACATAATTGGGATCTGTGCCCCTAATCATCACCTCTTAACCCTCCTTGCCCCCACTGCTCTGCTTAATTTGCATTATCTTTGTTTTTCCATCTCTCTCTCTCTCGTGTCAACGGCTAACTGTGCTTAACTTTTTCAAGTTTTATTGTGGCTGTTCGTTATTTGGTTAAAACTTGAATGGAATTATTTAGATTAATTAGTCCGTGAATCGAATTAATTTATTTTGGTAAGTTATCAAAAGAGATTTTAAAATTTTTTGGTTATTAGTTTTTTCGATTTAATTATTTGAAAATAATCGAATTAAATAATTTATCCAAAATATTATATTGTTAATCTTTGTTGAAGTTTTTAATTTATTATATGAATGCATTTTTATTTATACTAGATAAATACCCGCGTTTCACTGCGGGTGTGTTATCGGATTTAAATTGATATTTTATAATAAATTTGAAAGATAAAAAAGCAAGAGAAGTTAAGATAATTTAGAAAAATAATAATTTCTATCCTTATACGATATTTGCTGTAAAATTGAGAGTTATTTGAATATCATCAATTAGATTAGGCAATTTCAAACACAACATAATTATACGTTATGAACATAACATGAGAAAAATAATTAAAATAAGACATGACACTAAAAAATTAAATAAACATGATACAAATACATGAATGTGTCAAAATCTACATAAAACGAATTATTAACATGTCAAATTTTTTATAAATATATGTAATACCTCAAATACGATTATGACAAAAAAAAATACGAACATGACGACACACGATATAAATTTGAGAGTTATTTGAATAGTGTCAATTAAACTTGGCAATTTCGAACACAACATGATTATACAACAGGAACACAACATGAAAAAAAAATATAATTAAAATACGACACGAAAAAAACATGAACATGACACAAATACATGAACGTATCAAAATCTACATAAAACGAATTATTATCGTTTAAAATTTTATATAAATTTATAATACTTTAAACACACGATAAAATAAAACGAACATGTTACGAACACACAAATTTTTCTTTGAATTAAATCATTATGACAAATTATGCAAAATATGGGATGAATTGAGACACGACATGAACACACACAATTTTCTCTAAATTGAATCATCATGACAAACTATACAAAATATTTAGATGAATTGAAACACGACACGAACACATGAAAAAAAATAATTAAAATAAGACACGACACGAAAATAATATGAACACAAAACAAATACACGAACGTGTCAAAATCCACATAAAACGAATTATTAATATGTAAAAATTTATATAAATTTATAATACTTTGAACACATGAAAAAATAATATGAACACGACACAAAAAAATAATATGAACACGAACGAATATCCGAACGTATCAAAATCTACATAAAATGAATTATTAACGTGTACAAATTATATAAATTTATAATATTTTAAAAACACGAAAAAATAACATGAATACGTGAACGTGTCAAAATCTACATAAAACGAATTCGTATCAAAATTGTATAAATTTATAATACTTTGAACACACAAAAACGATACTAACACACATTTTTTTCTCCAATTTTTTTCTTTTTTTTTTCTTTTTTTTTTTCTTTTATTTGTTCTTTTGTCTTTAGTTTCTTTCTTTCCTTCTTCATAACAAAGAAAAAAAAAAACTAAAAATACTCAAATTAACCTTCTCAATACCTTTAATACCTATACTTAGTTGTAAGATAAATCATGATTCAAAATTTTTAATTGAGCATTCCCATGCATTTGGAGATAACTTTATAATTACTAATAGATTTGATATTTGATTAGTTGGATGATTATTTTTATTTAAATTATGAGAAATAAAAATTTAAGATTTTAAGATATAATTTTAATCTATGGTAAATAATTAAAGTTTGGTTAATCATCAAATTAATCAATTTATTTTTTTGAATAAATTGATCTAATTAATAAAAGAAATACAATTAATAGTAATTCGATTATGATTATAACTGAATTAATTAGGGATGTAAATGAACAGAACGTTTCACGAACGATTCGTAAACAGTTTGATTTTTATTCGTTTATCAAATTAAATAAAAAATTATAAACATAATTTTAAGGTTCGTTTATTAAACGAACCGAACACGATAAGGTCTATTCAGTTCATTTATGTTCACAAACAAGCTCGTTTATGGATCGTTTAAAATCTGTTTAATAGATTGTTTAAAACTCGTTTATTGTTCAATTATAATATAAGTAATAATATTATTATTTATATTTTATTTTATTTACTTATAATATAATTAATATTATTTAATAAATTTAAATTTAATAATTTAATAATAAATTTAATTTAATTATGTTTGTATTTTATTATTTTATATTTAATAATAATTTAAAATTGACTTATTTTTTATTTTTTTATTTGTTTGTTTGTTAAAATTGTTTATATTTGTTTGTTTATTGTTCATGAACTTATTTTTAATTGTTTGCGAACATGTTCGATTATATGTTCACGAACATGTTCATTTAATTTAAATGAACTTGTTCGTGAATATTAAATGAATGAACACGAACACTCAATTTTAAACGAACAAAACTTGAACACAATTTTAAAATCCTTAACGAATACAAACACGAATACGAATTGAATACAAACAAATTCAAAAATAAATAAACGAACACGAACAGAGACATGTTCAATCAAACCTGATTCATTTATAATCTTAGAATTAATGAATCTACCCATTAAATTTTACCCTCACTCACTCATTTTACTCATCTTTACCGTCTTCGTTATTCCACACAAGTAGATTGTTTTAACCTCTTGACTCCTGAGTTAAATACTAAATGTTGAAAATTATCTCTTCCACTGTATATAATTTAAACAAAAAATTATTTATATCAAAGGTGATAAAGTTTACTTCAAATTAAAAATTCAATTCAATTAGATTAAATTAAATTAAATTTTTTTGGTATAAAAGAAGCTAAAGATTAGGAGAGATAAAAAAAATAGGAATTTGCACATGCTAGAGATTATATACCTCAATTTTACGAGAATTTATTTTTTAAGAGAGTTGGATGAATTATTTGAATTAAGCTTAAAATTAACTCAATTCGATTTAATTGTAAATTATTCAAATTCAAATAATTTTAATTCAAAATAATTAACTCATTTAACTTTAAAATTAATATTTAAATTTAAGTGATTCGAATTCAAAACAACTAAAATTAAAATAACCAAATTCGAAATGATTCTTTTTTTTTTTTTAAATCCAATTTTAACTTGGCGAAATGCAGGGTGGGGGCTGGCCTAAATGGGCAGATTTGGAGCTGGCTGGTGGCTACCTTGATCACATGCTGTGCGAATTGTACAAAAATGTGATCTAAGAGCCTAGCTTATAGCTTTATTCGCTGTACTAACTTTTATCCACCGATGTTCATTCATGTTGCTGTTTCTTAATTGTGACTCATCACAAATTGCCAATGCATAAGTACTACTTGAAGTATTACTTTTTAATTGTGTTTTTTTCTCTGAAAATATATATATATATTTGAAGTTTTTTTTTTTTTTTTTTGTTTTTCAATGGAAAGTGTTGTCATGTGTTTTCAAATTCTGAAAAAAAATCCAAAGCTCAATGAAAGATTTATACTTCATTTGGATGCTTTATGGGAGTCTCTTTAATTTCACCACAATATTTTAATGAAACCTTAAGCAAAATATTTTTGTCCATTTTGTTTTATAGGTCTTAATTCAATTTTTTTTATGTATATTCTACAATTTTTCATTGCAATGAAGGCGAAAAATAAAAATAACAATGTTTCAATATTTACAAATAGATTTTTATTACCAAAGTGTGCAATTGTCAAATAAATCCATCCCATTGTATATTGGATGTATCAAATATGTGTTTAAAGTTCGTGCATGGTTAATCTCTTTTAGACTAGTTTTGGGTTGTTTGTTTTTGGTAAATAATTTTTCATAATCTTCACACAGTTCAAATGCTAGATTGGAGTTAAAGAACAAAAAGCAATGCAAAACTTGATGGCAACAAAATTTTACCAAATTATTTTTTATTATAATAATCAATTTATTATTTATTCCTCCATATCTATACTAAATATAAAATCTTTGATTGAGTTAACTGATACCAACGCAGTAGAAAAATTATAAATAAAAAAAATCAAATTGATTAAATAAAAATAGTATAGATTAGTAGGTTATATCAATAATTTAATTCTTTTTCTTTTACTTATTTTTTTCACATTTTTTTATCCACAAAATGAATATCCCATAATCTATTTCATGCTAAATTCACAATTTAAAAAAAATTGTTAGAATTTCAATTTCTTAAACTTTAAGTTTAATTAAAGCCAAAAACATTTGTAATATATAATTATTTCTGTATTTTGAAAATACTAATCAAAGTCCAATGGTTTCAGATTTTCGGGTCTCAACTCTCAAAGTTGAACCCAGGGGAGGTTAAAGAAAAAACAAATAGTTAAATAAATTTGGTAATTTTAATGCGACACAAATACGATAGAAGAAAAATAATTAAAATATATCATAAAATATTATATAAAAAAATAATACGAATATTTGAACGTATCAAAATCTATATAATATAAATTATTAATATATCAAAATTTATATAAATATATACTATCTTAAACATAATTATGAAACATGAAAATAATATCAACATATTATCAGGTAAATAAAATAAAGATTTTGCTAACGAGTACCTTTAGGGCATTCGTTAGCAAAATTTTTGTATTAATTATAAAAGTTAACAATTTTATTTATCATTTTAATGTATTAAAAAAATATATTATCACATATAATAATTTTAAAAAATTTCTTTAGAATAATTGTTAACAAAATTCATAAAATAAAACCTAATTAAGCTGCTGTTGAATATCGAATTTGGCCACTTTAGCCATGTCCCCTTTTCGGCTAGGGGGAAAAAAACACCAATAAAATATTAATCGGGATCGACAAAATATTCAAAATATTCCCTCAATTTGTTTAAAAAATAAAAAACCATCAACTTAGCCCTAACGTCGTCAACCCCGCCGCAACGTCGTTACTTCAACGCCGTTAAGTCTTAAAAAAAAAAAAAAAAGCATGAAAGAAAGAGAGTAAACGCAAAAAAGAAAGTGTATAAAATTATCTTTGAACCAAGCAAACGGACGCTTAAGAAAACAAGAGTGAAAAAGAAAGAGAAAGAGAGAGTTCAGTTTCTCCGACCCAAAGCCTCGTCTTTCGCCGAACTGCTTCTTCTCTACAAAGTAAGAGAAATAAAATGAAAAGATAAAAAGAAAAAGGAGAAATTTTTTTTTTTTTTTTTTGTGTTTGGTGGTCGAATTTCGAAGGAGATACTCGGTAGCTGCATTATTACACGTTTTACTTTACGAGTTTACTTTCAGTGTTTAGGATTCGGTTTTTTGTTGGTTAAATCAATCCTTCGCTGAAATTCCACGTTAAAATTGGTTCAATTCAGATCAAAGAAGGTACATAGTCTTGGAAAAAATTTCTTCTTGAATTGTTGTTTGAATTAGTTTTCGAATTTTTACCTGAATTATGCATAATTCAATTTCATTTAGCTTTGATTCCTTTGAAGGTGTTGAACTTTTGTATGAGCATCTCTTTTTTGTTTTTTTTTTTTTTTTGAAATTGTGATATTTTCTGGTGGCAGATTTGGTGACAAGAAATACAATTAGACGAGTGGAGAAGATCTCTCGGAGCTGAAATTGTCGAAATTTCTCAAGGAAAAACAAAAAAAAAAAAAAGTCGAGGAAATTTTCTTTTCAAGCGTCCAAGTTAATTACGGTTCAGAATTTTTGGAATCTGAAGTCAATTGCTTGAAAAGTTTTTTATTCTGAAAGCGTCAGTAATTGCGCCTCCGATCTCAGGTAGAAGCGTAAACGTGAAACGGATCTGATAAAGCAATCGGATAGAAGAATTATCCAGTTTTTCAAATTCTACAGTTCAAGCTCTTCGAATTCCATTGAATTGCCGTAGAATTTTGAATTTTGCTCGTCAAAAATTATTTAACATATTTTATATTCTGATCCAAAGTTTCACTGAAAGAAAAAAAAAATCTGAAGCCGTAGATGGAGCTCCCTCAGTCCCGGCCTTTCGGAGCACAAGGTAATGTAATTTACTACGTCGTTTTACATCTTTGTTCTTTCAAAATGATTTACTTTAATTTTACGAGATGAAATCCAGAAGAAAAAAGAAAAGATGGGAATGGAAATATATTTTGTTTTGGTGGTTAAGAGTTAAAAATTTTAAGAAGTGTTTATTAAATAATAATAATTTTGGTTTTGAAGAACAGGAAGGAAACCAACGCATGACTTTCTGTCACTGTACAGTCATTCAAGCGTCCAACAAGATCCAAGGCCATCTTCTCAAGGTAATTCTTTCTTTCTTATTTTTAAGATCCAAAAAAAAATTACTACTATTACTTTTTTTTTTTTCCTTGCCTAAATATTCTTTTCTTTTCCTTTTAGTTATTATAAATAAAGAAATTATAATAACTAAAATTTGATACGTTCAGTTGTGGGTGATTTTTTTAAAAAAATAAAAAAGTTATTGAAATAGTTTTTATGATAAGAATAGATAGCTTGTGTAACTTTTAAATATAATAAAATTTTAAAAATATACAAATACACATATTTTTATTTTTTATTTTTTATAATTTTTTAATTGAATTAATGTTATTTGACTCGTGATATTAAATTCAATTAAAAATTTTAATAATAGTATAAATATCATTAGATTTGGCACACTTTTAATGTGGGTGGCAAAAATATGATTTTATGAAAAAATAAATTTAAAATGAAAGTAAAAGTAAAAGTAAAAGTTATTTGATAAAATACTATAGTTTTTCCTTAAAAAATTACGTGAGTAAAAATAAATAGTTTTGTTTGTAGGTGGATAATTTTTGTTTTAAATATATATATTTAAAAAGTTAAAAAAAATATATTAATAATTTTAACTTTACTTTGATTTTTTTTAATTTTTCAATCAATTTAATGTCATTTAATGCATAACATCAAACTCAATCATATTTTTTATAATATTAAAGATGTTACATTACATTGCATGACGTTGAGAGAGAGAGAGAAAAAAAGAAAAAAAAAAATCTTTAGAGTTTGTTTTAGTTTTATCTTTGGCCATGTTTAGACTTTAGAGTTTTATTAGGATCGGGATTTGGAGTAGTGCACGTGACTGCATTTGTTTGTGAATGAATGGATCATGATTCATGGGCCAATTGAAACTTTAGATGGGCCCATTCTAAGAAATTAAATTCTAGTAAAAAAAAAAAAAGGGTGAGATAGACAATATAGAGTATATTATTTGGGTTTGGAATGAACGTAGAATATGTGTATATATTGAATATTTTTTAATTTTTTATATATTTAAAAAATTATATTTTTATATATAAATATTTAAATATATATCAAATATAAATATTTTAATAAAAATAAAAAATCTGAGTACCATAAAGTACAACTGAAAAAAATCCGAAAAAGTAGAGGATTAACATTTAGCAGTTTTGAAATAGAAAAAAAAAAGAAAAGGATTAACGTCTGCTTCTTTCTTTCTTCCATTTCTTCTTCCTTTCCTTTACTCCGGTCTCGTGATAAATGATTATTTTATTTTATATATAAAACCCAAAGACAAGAAAAAAAAGGGTTTCTTTTTAATATGAAATAATTTTAATATTTGCTTCTTTTAATTATTAGAAGTACTACTATTATTATTATTATTACTAAAGGATTAATGGACGGGAAATTTGGGTCTAATTCAACACCAACCCAAACCGTTTGATGAGACTGACTCTCACGTGAAACTGATGGAGATGGAGTGGGTTAACATGTTTAATTAAGCTGTAATTTGAACCCGCTGTTTTCAATTTGTAAGCATGCCGCCTCTAGAAGAAAAAGAAATCAACAAAACTTAATTCAAATTATTATTATTATTGTGTGTTACTCCTTTTTTAAGAATGAATTTTTAATGATCATTAAATTATTCAGCTAAAAAAAAAAGAATTTGAGTTTTATTTGTTTGCTTTACATGTTATAATCTTTAGAGAAGCCATTAAAAAGGAACAAAACAGCTGAAGGTAAAATGGAAAAGGGAGATCTTGTCTATTTATTTTCATTTTCAATTGCCATGGCTGATTAGTCACTACTTTTTTTTGGTACCAAAAATTGAATTACCGAACAAGCATATATATGATTACACTGGGATGCATGGTCTTTCTTATCCCAGATTTGATTTGTTTGGTCGTGTCTTAATGAGCAGGGGGGTATCATGATTTCCTACAACTTGAACAACTAGGGAAGACAAGTGCCAAGGAGGAAACACCAGTGGAGGTAGCAACTGCTGAAAAGCCGCCACCGCCGGCACCACCTCCTTCTGTGGAACATATTCTCCCTGGTGGAATTGGAACTTACAGTATAAGCCACAGTTCCTATTTCAATCCTAGGGTTCCAAAAGCAGAAGGGACGGTATTCAGTGTAGCTCAAGTGAGTAGTACCGAGAGAAATGACGAAAACTCCAACTGCAGTTCTTACACTGGAAGTGGTTTCACTTTGTGGGAAGAATCTGCAGGAAAGAAGGGAAAGACAGGGAAGGAGAATAGCACCGGAGAAATACCCGTTGTAAGAGGTAAAATACTTCTCTTTCTAGTATTTCATTTTGAAATAGTGTCATGCATGAGTATGACTAATTAACCTCTGCTCGGATTTAGCTCCTGCTTGCGTTAGTCTTTACTGACTTTAGGTTCAGAAATAAGCCGATGCATTTATTAATATCACCATTATTAACATCTATGAGATTGACATTCATCAGTAGATTTCAGACCTGTAAATATTGATGGTAAGTACAATGAGTATTATTGGTGCCAAAATATCTTGCAGATGATGAATTTGAAATGCAAAACTCAGCTGAAATACACCTAAAATAAACCTATGGACCCATGCTAAACATATATATGCAACTATTATATTTGTTTCTCATTTCATTTTTTTTTTTAAATTTATATATATATATATATATATATATGTGTGTGAGAGAGAGAGAGAGAGAGGGAGATATGAATGTCTTTAAAAAAATTAGATGCAAAGTTATGGCCATAATTCCTAGTTGGTGAGTAATAAAGGTTTTCGTAGCATACAAAGCTGGCCAGATTTTCCTAATTATTGACGAATTTACGCATGGATTTGAAAATACAATGACGATCATCTACAATGAAGCCTGAAGATAATTAGGTAAGTAGTAAAGTGAGTCAGGACGGAGCAGCAAAGTGCGCTCTGACTGGGAGTATTTTGCCTTTTCCTGATAGTCTTTGGTTGGCAGAAAAACTGGATCAGCCATGACTCTTTACTATTTTCCAATAATAATAATATAATTATTATAGAAAAATGATAAATACCTAAATAAATATCCATGACTGTAACAATTCGGATATTGAGAGTAAATTGCACCGGACATTATGACTTTTATATAATATCTTTATTTTGTTTTATTATTTTTAAAACATAATGTTTGTATTTTCATCTTTTAAAAATATTTAAAATCCATTTATTTTGTTAACTACCAATAAAATATGTGACTTCAGTGCCATGTGTATGTTGTGGTGACTGGAGTAGGTGTGTTCCAAGACATGGATGTGCATGTGGTAATAATTGACTCCTTTGATTTTTTGGATTGAAATTTACATCACGCAATGTTAAGATGATAAATTTTATTAGTTATATTTATGTTTGATGAAATAAATAAATTTTAAAAAAAATGATTCATATAAATAAAATATTTTACAAAAATCTCAAATGATTAGTGCATTTTTCTCACACTGGCCATGCATGATGCATCCCTAAAGATACATGAAATAAACTTTTGTTGTACCTGAATCTTTAAAGTTTATTTTTATTTAATTTAAAAATTATTAAAATTCGTTAGAAAAATAGAGTTTAATTAAATAAAATAATACCTTAAAAGCTTAATAAAACAAAATTAATAATTTAAGATTTTAATTAAATACAATAAAAGATAAGTGCTTATTTAGGAAATTTTGAAAAATTCAAAGTTTTTTTTAAATATATTTTGAGGTGCTTTCTATAGTTAAAAACTTTATACTTTCTCAGTTCCATCTCTTTTCAACATCTAATCTTCTTACCTATTTTACATTTAATTTTCATCTTTTATAATTTTTGTTAATTTTTTACACAAAATCCATACTATAACAAATTTTATATAGTTAAGTCAAATTGTTATTTTCTTATCTGTGCCAAATCAAAATTAATATTTCATATTTGGATTCACTTTCTTTTCATTTTCACACTATATTATATTTTTGCTCTATGCTTTGGTCAAAGAATGCATGTTTATCCTTCATAAGTAACACTTCAGTTAATGATAAAGTTTTTATATTTGTATCAAATTCAAGACAAATCAAAGTATACTTTCAAATATAAAAAAAAAAAAAAGTATAATTAAGACCTTTACTGTCATCATCGGTCAAACAAAGAGGCGTGGAAGGAGGATTTTTTCTTCTTTTTCTTGGCATAATTAAGGCCAAAGGTGGTGGATATTTGAGCCTTAAATCTTATTTCTCTATTAGAGGATAGCAAGTCTAAGCAGTGTGTTAAGATGTGCGCCTAGCACTTCAGCGCCAGACAACAAAAGTACTTTAAATTTTTTTTGGATGCGACATATTTGATCATATGTATGTTAAGTGCATTTAGGCGGGTTTTTTTTTTTTTTTTTTAAGACGATAGGCATAAAATAACTCATCTGATTAATTTTTTTTTTAATTTTTTCTTAACTGCACTTTTACTGCTAAAAAATGGATAATATCAAACTCTTTATTTTTCATAATTCTCAATGCTTGAGTATTCAATGATAGACATGTAATCATAAAAAAATTATGTATATTGACCAACAAAAGATAAAAAAGTTTGTATCTTTTGTAAGATAAATTGAATTATTTTTTAAAATTTATTATCAAAATTATATATCTTAAACTGATTTTATATATATATATATATATATATATATATATATATATAATTGCGCCTTGCGCCCTCTCAAACGATATAAAGATTCTAATACTTAGAGTGTACCTTACACTTTTGACAATATTGATTAGTCAATTTATTTTTTATGAAATCATTCTTTAGTCAAATAAGTTGTTTATAAATTAACTTTAAAAAAAAAAGATAATGCTGATAATCTTAAGCCAGATTTACAAATAAAAATGTGAGAATGTTATATGAGATTTAATTTCTGTATGCATAGTAGGATTAAAAAAAGTTTATTCCACTAAACAGAGGCCGCGCTATATTATTATGAACTAGGACTATTATCCTAACCTTTATCCAGCCCAGCCCATTCGGCATATAATGCTGTTATGCTCGTTAACTGAATGAACTTTTGGCGGCTACTTTTGACAGAAGCGGCGGGGAAGGCGGGGCAATGGGCCACGTCGTCGTTGGAGAGGGCGTCGCAGTCGTCAACCAACAACCATCGCAACAGTTTCAGCTCTCTTCCCTCCTCTCAGTCAGTCACTTTCTATTTTCGTTTCTTTTATTGCTCTTTTATTTTTGTTTATTTCTGGGTTAAATTTTAACTAAGGGTATCGTTGGAATCTTATTCACAGGCCATCATCAAAGCAGAAAAGCCAAAGCTTCATGGAAATGTTAAAATCAGCAAAGGATAGCGCACTGGATGATGATTTTGAAGAATATGAAGATTTTGTTCTCAAGAAAGAGAGTTCTACTACTACCCAGAGTAAAGGTAATCATATTTCTTGGATTACACTACCCTTTATGGTGTATATTAATGTAAATACTAGTGAACTTAAATAAAAATGTTTCTTGGTTTTTTTAAGGATATTAGGATTTGGGTACAGTAATTTTTTAGGGTGTTACTAGAAGTATTGAAGGAGTTGGTTGGCCTTATAGTTTTGCTTCTTTTTACAGGAGAATTGAGAGTAAAAGTGGATGGAAAGAGTGCACCTGATCAGAAGGCCAACACCCCAAGGTCAAAACATTCTGCTACAGAGCAGCGGAGGAGGAGTAAAATTAATGATAGGCAAGTATAACTATAACTTGCTTCACATTTAATATTTGTTAACCTCTTTTTTAAAATTTGGATGAAGTTTATATCTTTTTTCGTGAACAAACATTTTGGTGAGCGTTCTATTGTATTTGATTTTTCATGTTGAATGTATCCCTATGCTCTCACCAGAAAATCCTTCAAAAAAATTAAAAGAGTACTGAACCCTTTTGGTTACTTCTTACAATGAGATGGAGACCTCTTGAGAAAGTTCTAGATTCTATAAATAGTAAATTTACCATGCCCATGTTCTTTTTTTCCCTATAGAATGCATTGAACAGGAAGCTATGCTTCAAGAAAAAATCTTCATTTGTCTCGCATATTATTCTGATATTATTGAGGTGGAATTTCATGTGGATCTGTGGGTAGTTATGAATTATGATTGTTTGAAAGTCTTTGTCAGAGTGAAATTGGAAATTAAATGCTGTTTAGTAACTCGAAAGTGGAAATTTGGTGATACAAAATCATTATTAGATACCAAAATCTAGCAATTCTTTTGCAGATTTCAGATGTTGAGAGATCTCATTCCTCATAGTGACCAAAAGAGAGATAAGGCCTCATTCTTATTTGAGGTACATAGATTTCTTGTAATAGTTATGATTTATTCTTTCTCTATCTACAGTTTCTAAAATTTTGAATAATGATGTGTTCAATCTTCTCATAGGTTATAGAGTACATTCAGTTTTTACAGGAAAAAGTACACAAGTATGAGGGTGTTTATCAAGCATGGAGCCACGAACCATCAAAATTGATGCCATGGGTAAATTCTGTACTTTGCTCTATTAATATTAAGCATTGCACATCCCGATGATATTTTTTTGGCCTAACGCCTTTTGAATATCGACAAATTTTCAACGATTGATCATTGACCTTGTCTGAAACAGGGAAACAACCACAAGTCCACAGAAAATTATGTTGATCAATCTCTTGCCATAAATGATGCATCTGCTTCTGCCTTAGTTTTTTCTGCAAAGTTCGATGAGGAAAACATCACCGTTGCCCCAACCATTCCTGGAAGTGCACAGAACCCTATAGAATCTGATATGAGCACAGCTACTCCCTTCAGAGCAATAGACCTTCGTCCTGGAATGACGAATAAGACAATGCCCTTTCCTGTGTCACTACAGCCAAACTTCTTCACCTCTGCCCAGAATACTGGTGTGGCAGCTCAAATTCCACCTAGATTGCCATCTGATGCAGAAAACACTGCATCTCAGCCTCAATCTGTACTATGTCATACTGGATCCTGTACTACTAATGGTGCTCTTCCTAGTGAAAAGCTGAAAGAACAAGAGCTGACTATTGAAGGTGGAACAATTAGCATCTCAAGCGTATATTCGCAAGGGTGAGTTTTACTTTTAATTTTTTTCATTTGCTGAATGATCTAATAAGTTTGGAAATGCTTTGGTCTGCATGTTTTTCAACCATCTCTGCTTCTTTCATACATTTTTATTGTTAAATGATTTGGAAAATATCATAGTTTCTTGTCCCAAGAGTGCCAATATACACAGAATGGAAATCCTCAACTGAAATGAACATATTTAGCACCTATTCAAGGTCAAGCACTTCCTCCCTGATTTTTAGGGCACCGCATGCTCTTAGCTTCTACTCTCTTTACAGTGGGGGCCATGTTTCTCAGTAACTATTTGATTGGACTTATCATTTCTTGATCTTTCCCTTTAGTTTTTAATTATCTTATCTATACAAATTTAGCAGCTCTGCATTCTCCCTACAAGAATATAGTACAGGGAAAGCATGACTGAATCTCTATTATCACCTCGGAAAAGGAATTTCCATGTAGTATTAGAGAATACATATTGTAGTTGCGATGCTCTTCTTGAGATGGTTGCATGATATTTGGTTTGTCCCTGTTTGACAAGCATTATGACAGCATCTATTTCAGAAAAGTTTGAAGTTAATATGTTTTGCACTGACAACACTAGGCTTTATGAGCATAAATTTGAGATTTAGTCTTGTATCAAGTTCCTATTCATGCATTCTTTTTCTCCCTTCGCCTTCTTTTCGGAATGCAGGATGAAAATTTCGTCTTGAATCCCTTTTAGTTTTGTTTCCTAAATTGTGGTTGTTACTATGTTAAACTACAAGATAACCCTCTCCTGTCCCTTTATCCATGCCAGCTTAGTTTCCTAAACACAAATCCAAGATCTCAAACTTTCTTTAAGGAGGAACCACTAGGCTATGATGTCATTGTCTTAATTCTTCTTGTTGTTGCTTTATTCAGGCTATCAGCATCTCCCTTAATTTTATTACAAGACCAGGAAGATTGGTGACTGGAAAGGTTTAGCTGGTGATATGATCTTACTTTAGCTTTGTGAAGAATACCAATCTAATAGTTTTTTTGTTTTTATGGAAGAAAATGTTCTGAAAGGATAGAAATGTTTTCATAGTTCTTTAAGGACTATGTTACCTGTATTCTTCATTTTCCCTAAAGTACTTGTGTCCGACACATATTCAGACATGGGTATGAGGGTATGATTCTCCAAATATATAGAAAAACTTAGAAACAATTGAGCATACTCGTGTCGAACACATTCCCATAACCAACACTCACTGCCGAGTCCGGGTAACATAGTTTAAGGAATACATGATTTGTGAAGTGAAATGGTGTTTGACAGGTTGTTGAATACTCTAACACAAGCGCTGCAGACATCTGGAGTGGATTTGTCACATGCTAGCATCTCAGTGCAAATTGAGCTCGGGAAGCGAACTAGTAGTAGGCCTACTGCTCCAACATCCACACTTAAGGTTGTTTTGCATTGGTGCTTGCTTTTACATTCTTCTTTAATTAATTAATTATTATTAGAATTTGATTATCAACTTGTCGTAAAACCAAGGACTTCAACCTAATTCTTCCCTATTTACTGTGTGTACTCTTAGGATAGAGGGGCTCCCAGCTCTACAAATCAAGGGACGATGCGTTCTAGAGCTGGATGCAGTGAGGATTCCGATCAACCCTTAAAGAAGCTCAGGACATGAAAAGGCTAACTTTACTATTTCAGAAAATTTCTTTTTTGATTTAATTAATTTCATTTTTTGGTGTACCCTTCCTCAACGGTTATGCACTCACCCTTGACAAAGATCCATGTACATCTAGTTGCCAAAGCTTTCAGCTTTTTTTGAGATATATTTTAACAAATTGATTGCTGGATTTAGTAATATAGTCGCACTCGTTGTGCACGTAAAGTTTCAAATTGATCCGATATTTATATCATATCGATCGATAATACTGTTTTTATATATATATTTAATAGTTATAAATTTTTTACATCAAATAAATAGTTAAATATTTTTAATTTACTCAAAACTTGATGTGTATTATTTGCATGAATAGAGTACGAAATATAATTGTCAAATTAAGTAAATATAAATTGTATAAAAAATTATGAAAAACTAAACAAATATATATATATATATATATGAATTTATTTTGATACACTAGTAATGAATTTTTTTTTTTAACTAAACAAGCGGGTTAAAAGGTTGTCACATGTCTCATTTTTTAAAATTAGTTTTTTTTTTTATTATTATATCTTATGAATATGTATAATCCAGTTAACCATATTTGTAGAGTTTAAAAACTTCACTGGAACAAAACAAAAGAAATGTCCTGACTACATAAACTTCAATATTTTTTGAAATATTTTATCCATTATATTATTTGTTATAAGATTCATATTTGATGTATTGTTAGTATATATGTTTATACATATCATGAAATACATGATTTCACTTGTTAAAAATTAATTATCTGTATTTAGAGGTGTTATAGTATGATTCATTGATAATGTAAAAAATCATATATTGACAGTGTATCAAATACAAATCCTTTATCAAATAGCAAAGGACTCAGCTTTGAAAATAAAATAAAATAAATAATAATTGAAAATTAAAGTGATCTCATCGACTCGACAGCCAAAGCACATTGGATCAAGCGAGATTGATGTAAACTAATCTCCTACTCAACCTTTTCCACTTGTCTTTTACTAATCCAAGATTAATTAAATATATTATAATACTACTTAATTCTTTAAACTAAAATTCTGCAATTTAATTTGGGAAGTTTGGTGAGAAAGCTAATTACTAATTAGTATTACCAAACATCACCATCATTGTAGGCAAGCCGTCCTCTTCCTTAATAATAAAATTTACTAAAATTAATTAAATTATTATTTATAATAATATTTTATAAATTTTGCTAACAAATGAGTAATTTTTAAATTTATTATATATTATAATATTTTTATCAAATATATTAAAAATAATAAATAAAATTATCAATTATTGTATTTAATACTATATTATTACTAAAAATAATATATTAATTAATCTTAGCAAAACTCATATTTTATATTGAGTACAATAGTTATTATTTTGATCCAAAACATTAAAAATAATAATTTACTTAATATAATAATTTAAAAAATACTTTTTAAACACTGGTTAGTAAAACCCAACAAAATATTATCCACTGCTATAATTTTTTTCAAGTATTTACTAGAAAGTTGGTAGCTTTTTTCATGGTCCGAAGCCATTTTTTAAAGATGGCTTTATGATGTTTCAAAACATTGTATTGTATACCAAACAAAGTTTTTCCCATGTTTGTTTTGGTGCGTAAGCAATTGGATTTTAGTCTTTGGACAATTAATTGGTTTGACTTGATTGATCACCAATCTTATTTGAAGTTTTATTAATATGAATATCAAAGCTATTGGTGCTGACTGCTGAACAAGTTTTTATTTTGGAAATGAATTCTCTATTTGAACAGGAAATACTTACGCGAAATGAATTTTCTATTTGAACAGGAAATACTTACGCTTATCATTAAATTAAATACTTACCTGTATGAACTTCTTAATCGTTAAATTTTCTCATTCATCAACTTCCAAAACTTTTTATTCTTCTTATTTTAAGTTTTTTTGGGCAAAGATTTGTTTAGATCATTTTTGTACCTTAGCAACTTGATCTAAAGACCTAAAACAAACAGCGATGCTTCCAACACTTCTTGTTCTTTTCTATATAAATAAAAAAATAAAAAAATTAGTACATTTTTGTAGCTTTGCAAGTTGATGTAATTGTAAAGGCAACGGATGACAAAACCACTAATCACCAAATTATCAAATATCAATTAGTGGGGCTGTCGCCTGTTTGGGGCCTACCTGTCATATTTTCTTTTCTTTTTACAACTGAGCTAAGTCCAGATTCCTGTCAAATTTTCTTTAATCTTTTCTTTTTATTGCCTTTTTGTTTGTCAAAATCTTTGTCACCCTTCTTTGGAAAGCAATCTTTCTAATGCATTACTAAACCAAGTTAAAAGTGAATCCCTCCCTACTTGGTTTGCTTATGTAATACCTTAAGTTGAACTGTCTGAAGCAAAATTGGCCTCTTATCTCTCAAAACTAATACTACTAAAATAAATAAAAAAACGTGGAGTTTAAGGGACCAGGTATTGAGATTTGAGATAGCTGAGCCGAAGACAAAATTTGGGGAACAAAACATTTACATGCCATCTAATCATCACAAAAGGGAAGAGAAAAGAGGCAATTGCAATTCTCAATCATAAATAAACATCTCCTATTATACTTTGGACTAATATTTTTGTACGTACTATACTATAAGGAGAAATGAGCCAGACAAAATGAATACCTCAGTGTGAACCATGATTTGCTTATAAGAAAGCAAATCTTATGTCCAATATCATATAAGATCAATCAATTTTGAACACAATAGTTTTAACAAAATACGAAAACAGTATACTAAACACAATATTATATATTTAAACACGATTAATATGGCACGTTTATTATAAGTATTGTATTTGTGTTTAAGATTTTGACACATTTAATCATCGCATACACGAACACGAATTGCCAAGTCTACATGGAATGTACCACAGCTGCTTTGATTTCTAAATAGCAAGCCTAATTCAAATCAGATAATTCACACAAACGGATCAAAGTAAATATAAAGAACCAAAACTCACATAATGAAAGGGACATGTTTAACTAGCTTGATTGGTTAGGCAGTCACTTTCAAATGTGAGATTTGACGGTTTAAGGAACAGTTCAAAGTCCAACAACCTCAGTAATGGAACAAGCAAAATTGACAAATAGCCTCATTGATAAGGGGACCATACTTTCCCAAGTGAAAGGCAAAACCAAGTTACTCAACCCAAAATGTCACGTACAAGCCATTTAATTTACAAGATAAGTGTAGTAAAGTTGATATTCAGTGCTTTCAACCATTCCCTGCATTGATGGGGCCATACTAGAAAGAAATACAATGGTATGTGTAGGGTGTGACAAGATAAATTCTAGAATGTGATATATGCTAGAAACTAACTAAATCGTAAAGTGATCTAAAAGAAACAAAAAAAAATGCAAGACGGAAGGGCAAGGGATTAACCAACCTTACATGAATCTGGTCTCGATAATCCAAATTTATACTTGCATCCTCTTGTGTACAACACATTTTGATCTGATATTACCCTATAATGGCAGAGCAGCTCTTCTATACATACTTCTGGTTATTTGCATATATTAAAAATTGTGTCCTCCAGCTGCTTCGCCAGATCCACACAGGCTTTCTTCAAGTTCTGCTGTCCCCAATGATCTCCGGAATTGCATCTTCGAAGAAAAACCTTCATTGTTGTCATACTTGTGGAGAGAAACTACCTTTTGGTTTCATGTATGATGCCTAGCACTCTATTAAAAACACTGATAAATGTCACAATCCCCCGACAGAAAGATCACGTGCTACTCAGTTGACCATATGATGGTTGCAAACATTCTTCTGGGTTGGCAAAGAAGTAATCCTCTTCTTTAGGCCTGTCAGGGATCACCAACCTTTGTGTTGGTTGCCCCTTGCGACTTTCATGAGATTCTTTCACAGCATCTGAGAACTCATTCCAACTTAGAGATCCACTATTGTACTGGTCTATCAGATCAACCAAAAGCCTTCTGTCCAATAAAATTGTCTGCTTGAACCCCAGAAATCTGAAGCAGCATTCAAAACTACATTTGTTACATTTATGACAACCATCTTTAACTATGCAAAACAAGAAAATACACTAGAACTATTATCACTTGGAAAAGAAATATTATGAAAAAGCACTTGAAAAAAGGGTAGTTGTAACATTCCTTGTTCATGTTGCAACCATTGAAATACAAACAATATCTTATTCCTGAATCTAAGAAAAAAATGGGTGGAAAAAGAAGAAAGAAAAAGTATGGCATATATTTTGCAGCCAGAAATAGACAAACTATCGTCCTCTTAATGGTAGAGATAAAAATGAGGATGATAAAATGTGGGTGAAGTTGAATTTCCAAAATTATTCATCTCATCTGAAGAAAATAGACCACTGAATTATTTAATTATTGCAAGAAAACCTTTCTGAACGTATTAAGAGCCAAACTATCTGCAGAACAGTACCTGCGATGGCCTTCAACAACTTTAGCCATGTTTCCATCATATGTAGGAATAAAAATATCACTCTCCAATGAAACAAGATAATCTAATGCCGCCATCTGGGATGAATGATTTTGAAAAAACCTAAGGTCTGATGGCTCCAATAGAGTCTCCTTTCTAACCTGTTTTCACAAACAAAAGGCCAATTATTGATACAGGAGAAAAGAATTCCAAGCATTTTTACATTTAGTTTGCTGAACTTCTACCTACTTACCAATTTTGGATAAGCTGCAGCAAGACTTGCCATTCTCCTATGTCCACCATATATTTCACCAGCTGCAATATAGATTTGATAACTGTTATCAATGTCCAACGCCCTCAATGTAAGGGCAGTTTCCTCAGGCGTCAAAGGACACAAACCATCTTTCCTTTTCAAGTCAGAATTTATTATTTTTTCTTTCCACCAGGGATAAGCATATCTGCCAAAATGGTTGTGTGAGGAGAGTGAGAATAATTTTAAAATGTAGGCCTGCTGGTCAATAATTAATTGTTAAAGATGCATGTAAAGATCACCTCATTCTTGTCAACTCCTCCACCTCCTCATTGTTGCAACCTTGGGTACAGCCAGAAAAAGCTAACATGTCCATTTCATATCTAAGATGAAGTACTATAAAAGGACCATTTTGCCTCAGAAGCTTAATAACTCGTTTACCCAACTCCTCTATCTGAGAAGTGAATCTCAAAGCACTAAAATTTACACGGCATCGCAGCTTCTGAATATCTAAAGGCTGCCCATTGTTGGCAAGTCGAGTATCAGTTCTATTCAAATGTACAACTTTATACTTCTTTATCAAAGGAAGAATCTGCATGAAATAGAGAACAAAACATACTACTTTAAGAGGATCCTAGGAGGAAGGAAAATAACTGGGAAAGCATAGAACATTTAAAGAAAAAGAGAAGAAAGAACCAAGCTAAATTATAGTGAAGTCTAAAAAACTAAAAGACCTGATAATGACAGAGTATTGACCTGGTTATGATAGTAGGATATATCAGACCAGCTAATTGGTGGCATGGAATACACCATCCCCATTTCCACTCTCCTCTTAAGCATAGGAGGCAACTCCTTCAATATACGAACCTCATCTCTCAGTGATGTAATGAAATGATCCACATCAAATATATCTTGAAATTCACTGCCATATCCATTAAAAGTATATTTAGAGATATGTAAGAAAAAGGATCCCAGTTCAGAAAATACCAGGAATATATTTTAGACCATCCTTTCCATATCTATGGATGTGAGCAAACTTAGTTAACACACCTGGGATCAGCCCAGAAGGACGTTTTATCCAGCTCCGGGACTATAAGTGTGACATTCAAATATCTTGCAATGGTAACCATATCACAAATCTGTCAAGCAAACCCCAAAAGAAAGAACATGGCATCATTTTCCACATAGATTTATACGACAAACAACTCATGAACTTACATAATCCAGAAAGAATTAAAATAAATAAAAAAAACTATATTTAGTGTCCTTTGCTAAAGCACTCACTGCTGCTCGCATTTGATTGAGACCTCCATTGCATGAAACCATCAAGTAACCATTGTTCTTATATACCCCTAATGTCAACAAACAAAACATCATATCAATTTCGAATCTTGGGTTTCAAAACCATAAAAATATACACAAGTACCAGTGATCCCTAAAACTTTTTAAAAAAAAAAAAAAAAAGTAAAAATAACAATATATTAAAAGTAAATCCCATATGAAAAATTCAAGGGATACATGATATTTCAAGCAAACTTATCCCATAACAAGAAGAATAGAAAAGAATTTGATAAAACAGAGACATATGACGTAATCATTGGGGAGCATCAAATTGATAAAATTCAAACCGCGTCACTATATCAAAAGAAATGCACGTTAGAAATTTGCGAAATCTCAATATAGCGCTGAAAATCCCCATGAAAATCTGTCATTTTTCTATTGCTTTCTTCTCCTCAAATAAGAATTTAGATAAAACAAACAGGTTTTCCTAGTTTCCACCCAGTAAAGACTAGCTCAAAATATTGCATAATAAAAAACCAATGTTCCAAAATTAACAGAAATTTAATTAATTAAAAAAAAAAAAAAAGATAAGAGAGGAGAGGAGAGGAAAAACTTACTTTTGGGAGGAAGTACACGGGCGGGAACGGAAGGGACTTTGTCTTCAATAACGGAAACGGAGGAATCCTGGTGAGAGAAACAGGAAGGCCAACCTTTAAGGACGCGTGGTCCCCACGTCTCTCCCAAGGCCGATAATTGTACGATGCAAGTCCAAAGCAACACCGATGTGGTGGCGCGTATCATCCACAGCTTCATTCTCGAGCTCTTCAACTTCTCCACTCTCTCCCCTCCGCCGCCGCCTCCTCCTCCCCCTTTCATTACCCCCATTCTGATCCCTCCCTTCTTCCCTTTCCCTTCAACACTGCACATTTCCAGCAATAACCTCAATCTCCACCCTCCTCCGCATCCCCCCCAACACAACACCGCTTTCTTCCTTTCAAATTCGATCAATGTAGGTCGATTTTCAGAAAATTTGCATCCAATTAAGTAACCACCTCAAAAAAAGAACTTCCTTTCTTTTCTTTTTAATTTTCCAAAAGATAAAACCTAACAGAATCGTCGAGATCCGATAACTTCCAAAAATACAACAACAAAATTCAAAATCAATCAAAGGGATCCAATTTTTTCCTCTCTTCACAAATGAAACTCAACAACTTAACAAATTCCAATCGAATAATAAACAAATTATTCAAAAATAAAAAACAACTCCTCCTTTCGGAGATCTAATCACTTTTCCAGCGATAAATTGTCGTGGACTGGCCGTTGAAACCCGTGCCTGCCTTCAAGCATAAGCCAGTCAAGAGAATGAAAGAGAAAGAGGAAATTTAGAGAGAGAGAACAGATTTAGAAATGAGAATAAAACGCCCCGTAGTTGGCTTTGGGCCTTTGCATTTACAACGCGAGCGAGCGGGCGAGAGAGAGAGAGAGAGGGGATGCGAGCCGTCGTACACCATACTACCATCGTTTACGAATCTAAAAGGATTTGTTGACTAGGGTTAGTTGTTGACTACACTCCATGGTTAGCTCAATTTTCAACCAATAAATGCCAGCCAACTAAGTTAATGTCTGACCGGGCCCAATTTTCGCCCTACGTGGCGGCTATCTTGCTTTGGTAAAAGCACACGTGGCGACGTTTCAGGAATGGGAGTTCATCGATACGCCGACAATATATCACGAGAATTTCAGAACGTCGCCTTGATCTAAAGATTTACAAAGGAATCTTTTGTTTCAACAATAATGGAAATTTCATTAATTGTACCAATATAATTTGTTATGACTTAATGAGTTAAAATCCCTTCAGCATTTTTTTATGTTATTATATAATTTAACACTTCAAAAAAGTTATTTAATAAAATATACAATAAAACATCGATAATTTTGATTAATTAATAAAATTTTATAATTTTGACTCGAATTAATGTATTAACATAATAATCTCATTAAATGCATAAAATAATAAATTTTCAACAATAATGGAAATTTCATTAATTGTACCAATATAATTTGTTTTGACTTAATGAGTTAAAATCCCTTCAGCATTTTTTTTATGTTATTATATAATTTAACACTTCAAAAAAGTTATTTAATAAAATATACAATAAAACATCTATAAATTAATAATTTTGATTAATTAATAAAATTTTACAGTGTCGACTTGAATCAATGTATTAACATAATAACCTCACTAAATGCATTAGATAATAATTTTTTATATAATTCTTTAAGATCCAACAAATATATAAATTAATAATTTTTAAAAAAAATTAAAAAAATACATAAAAATTCATATAATACTATAGAAAAAATTTTACTTAACAACTTTTACCTTCTCATTTAAGTTCTTTATCAAAATATGCATTTAAGGTTTATTTTTCCTTTGTACTTAAATCAAATTGAACATCATTCTTAATGTTTTGCAATGTACACAACACATTCGATACATTCTTTTTATATTGTTGTAAGTAGTTTTCTATGTAAATATTAATTGTTAACTCTATTTAGGATTTTTTTTATTTATAAATCATTCATGTGTCTTAATGAAAATAATAATAATAATATGCATGTATAGAGATTGAAAACATAAAATTTTATATAAATTAATAAATATTAATTTTTCGATAAATGAATAATTTATTTATTTATCGATAAATAAATAATCTCTTTAAAATAATTTTTTTCTTAGTTTTAGTGTATTATTTAAAGTAATTTTGTACATAATTGTTTTGTTTATTAAATTCAATAAATTGATAATTTTCAACATAGTAAGCATGTTCCGATCATCTTGGTTTTTTTTTTTTTTTTTTTGTCTTTAAACAAACGCAAAATAGTTGGTTGAGTAATGCTTTTCACACTTTAAAAAAGTTACCTCTAAAATAACAAAGGCTTGTCAATTGTCATTCTACTACTATTAATTCTTTTTCTATTTATTGCAAATGAAGTCTTTATATTTTTTAAATTTTATAAAAAATAAAATAAAAAAAATTTTATATTTTAAAATATGTGTCTTCCTATTAAATTTGGATAATTTAAAAAAAAAAATTGAAGAAACAATTGAGATATTTTTGTTTTTGTCAAGGAATAGGTCAATTTTCCATTGTGTTGAATCTCCTCAAAAGGATAAAAATAGAAAAAGATTATCGAAAAATAGATTGAAAAAGATGATAGTATTTGGGCGAGAAAACTGTTCACAATTGGCTCAGTTTCCGTCAGTGTCGGTTGCGCCGTTAAGACGGCGTTTGAATGTCAGAACGGTTCACTCCATCGGATCTGCCGGGTGTCAAAATCATGGGCTCCATCGACAACGTGATTAAAAGAAGGTAGTGCACACAAAAAGGAGATGTCTTTTATCACGCGCTCGAGGCAGTAGGGCGGTGATCGGAACTGAAAGAATATAAATATTTGGACCGTGAATTTCACGCGGCTCGATGGCGATGGTTTCTTACTGTGCTTGTGGTTGTTGGGGTTGGGGGTTGCATACGTGGCGAGATCCTCGCATGGTTGCAAATGATCCCGATGGATCTAGACCTAGTTAGGCTTAAGAAGGGGCCAGAATCCTCTGCGACACAAGTGGTTGCGAGGATCACCATCATCTTTTTTGATAGATTTCACATAATCACATCCTATCTGCTGGATCTGAAGTGGGGTCCTCTTGCTTTAGAATGGGTCACTTTGAATATTTTTCCATTTTCATATATTTTTGTTGGGATGTTATGTCCTACAAATTCAATTTTTGTAATTATAAAATCTTAGATTCTTGATTGATCGGTCCTATTTCTTTTAATTTAACTGCAATTCTAATGCTAAAATAAAAATTTTTATGATTGCTATGAAGTTATTTTCAATTTGTAATAATAGTAAAATTTTATTTAATACACTTCATTAGAGTTTTTAAATTTTACTAATAAAATTAAAAAATGTTATATATCCATTAAGATGTATTTCAAAATATCAATAAATTAATATAATTCTCCATAAATAAATAAAAAATACGACATGAAATGATAATATCTTTTTAACTCGATAATAAATATATGTATACACTGGTCAAAGAACTCAGTTCAATACCCTTTCATCCAATAAAAAAAATACCAATGTTTGTTTTACATTGCCGAATTGAATTTTTTTTTATTTATATAAATTTATAATATATTTAATATAATAATTTATGTACTATACAAGGATAAAAAAATTTATTTGTTTAAAATTCAATTCGGTTTACAAAATTCAAAAAAATTATTTTATTATTTAAAAATATTAAGATATTTATATTATTTATATTTATATTAAATAAAAATATTTTTATTGATTAAATAATAATCAGGTCAAATCAATCCGAATTAAATTTTTTTTATCACAAATACATTTTGAATTTTTGAATCAAACGGGTAAACCGATTTTTTGATAGATCTAGCAAGATGAGTATACTAAAGTATATTTCAATCACGATTTTGCCCTTAATTTAATATTTTTCTAAAATGTGATTTTAATTTGCCATAAAATAAGTTTTGCACTTCATGCTTTTGAGCTATGACACTAAGTTTTGTACAATTAATGCTTGAAAGCTGAAATTTTTTCAAAAACTTGAAGATCGATGTAATTATAATAAAAATATAAAAAATAAAAAAATTTAATCAATTGAAGCTTTTATGCAAGCAAAATTTTTGTTTGAACAATAGGAAATTAACTACATAAATAAATTTATTTTTTTTAATCACAGCCAATAACATTACTTTCTTTTTTCTTTTATACTAATTAGGTTGAGAGGAGAGAGAAAAAAATTCAAAAGCAAGCAATTAGGAATATCAAATATAATAAAATATAGAAATGACGGTGAAATTTGATTGTACATTGCAAAAGCAAAATTCTCTATACATGATTATGTTTTGCCGACAAAATGTAGAGACTTCCCATCCATTCATGAAATAATTATTTATTAGTTTAAGTTAAGAAAATAAAATCTTGAAATATATATGACTAAAAATAAGCAAATTAATAGCATGAATTAAACATAATATTTTCATAGAAAGAAGCACATAGAAGTTTATTTATTTTATCACATGATCTATGAATATATTTGTTCACATACTAGACTATTCGCTCAAATTTGAATATATTGAAAGGATTTCGATAAAGATATTAAATTCAAAAAATAGATTTGGACAAAAAATTAGTTCGGTTAGAAAATGAGTTGAGTCTTACTGTTACATTCAAAGGCTCGACCCGATTTGTTTTTAATTATATAATATATTATTTTTATATTTTTTATATATATTATATAATTTATATCATATAAAGAATAAATATATATAATATTATAACGTAAACACTATAAAATATGTTAAGTTATTTATGTTTTAAAATTTAATAAATGAAAAACAGATAAAATTTATTAAATATTAAATTAAAAAATAATATTTTTTAAAAAATATGAGTGAGTCTATATGGGTCTGAGCTATCCATTTATGAATTTGGACGGATCTAGATAATATTTAAAACTTGAATCATCAGACCGGATTGGATTTAGACAAACAAATATGATACTGATACTTTACTTAAGTCCGATCTGGTCCAACCTATCAACACCTTTATATATTAAAAAATATATATTCTAATCCCTTAATAATTAGACTCAAATGTATTTATGATTTTGAACAATTAAAAATGCAAGTAGAAGAAGCTTAATTACTTTCACCATTGATAGCAAATTCATGTAATCAAGGTTTTTATGTTAATTACTTTATTTGGTAGTATTACATTTGCAATTAATCATACTATAAACTATTATCTTATATATTTGATATTGGAATTTAAAAATAAAATTAAAAATTAAAAGCGGGTTTGTATCATTAATTAATTAAATAATTGATTTTTTTTATAAATATATTTTAAATGAGCACGTATCAACTATTTAAATTCGTTTATAAAATTAAAAAACCCATTTACAATTTAAAAACTAGTAATTTTACCGGTGTCATGCTGCGGGAGTTATATATTTTTTAAAATATACATAAGTAATTTTATTAAATTATTTAAAATATATAAAATGAATGAAAATAAAGTAAAATAAAATATTTAAAATATTCTTTTTTCCTATTATACCTCTATATTTTTTAATATTTTTAAATTTAATTTGATAAATACAAAGTGATAAATAAACTACTATAATTATTTCAATCATATTTTCCTCAAAAAAAGTGAAAATTGAAAATAGAATATTAAAAAATATTAAAAATAAAATTAATACATAAAAAAATAAAATTATATAATTTTTTTTACTAAATATATATTTATTTATTTTTATAAAAATAATAAATTATAAAAAAATTAAAATAACAATAAAAAATAAAAAACTACAACTATTTTTTTTTTCTTTTTCCTTTATTCTTCTTAACTATAAAAATTAAAACAATACTAATAAAAAAAAAATTACAACTATTTTTTTTTCCTTTTCCTTTTCCTTTTCTTTTTCTTTTTCTTTTTCTCTTCCTCATCTTCTTCTTCTTCCTCCTCCTGTCACCGACTGCTTGAGTCATCGCCTGCCACGTCGAGGCAGCCGTGTCGTCCCGCTTGATCTCCTCCTCTTCCTCTCTTTCTCCGTCGCCTCCTCCTCTCCTCCTCCCTTTTCTCTCCTTTATTTTCTCCCTTTCCTCCACTGTTTTCTCCTCTCCGGCTAGCCACCCCTGTCGGCCAGTCATCCTTTCTATCTCCCCTATCCCATAGCTCTGTTCTCTCTCCTCTCCCTCTCGACATAACACCTCTTTTCTTTCTTTTTTTGGTTAATGTACAAATTGACCCTCGAAACATACCCATTTTCATGATTTGGTACTTAAGAAAAAAAAATTCACGGTATTCAAACTGTACTTCCGTCATCCACATTAGTTCATGGCTTAACTGTTTGATAACATGTATTTCTTTATCAATAGAAATGTGACACATGGCAATTTTGACACATCAGTAATGCCCTGTTAGCATTTTTAAAAAATATATATTTTTTATTTTTTAAAATTTAAATTAAAATTTTTTAATTTCTGGAAATATTATTTTTATTAATTTTTTATTTTAATTTTTTTAATTAAAAAAGTAAAATAAATTTAAAAACAAAATTTAAAAAAAAAAATATTTTTTTATTTTATTAAATTCAAAAAAATTAAAAACTTTAATTTTTGGAAATATTATTTTTATTATTTAAAAAAAATTAATTAAAAAAAAGTACATTAAAATTTTTAAATTCAACAAAATTAAAATTTTTAATTTCAAAAATATTATTTTTATTTTTAAAATTTTTTTCATTAAAAAAAGTAAAATAAAAAATTATTTAAATAATAAAAAATTATTTTTTTAAATTAAAAAATTTTATTTTCAAGAAATTTTAATTTTGTTATTTTTCTAATTAAAAAAATTAAATTTAAAATAAATTTAAAAAATATAAAATTTAAAAATGCAGACGTGGCATTGTTGATATGTCAAAATTGTCATTTGTCAAGTTTTTATTAGGTAAATTGCACATGTTAATATGTCGTTAGGCATTGAACTAACGTGTGTGACAGAATTAAAGTTTAAATAGTTAATCGTGAATTTTTTTTCTTTATGTACCAAATTGTAAGAAAAAAGTATAATATAGGGGCCAATTTGTGCATTAATTTTTTTTTTTTTAAATCATTTCATTTAAATTACCTTTTTCTCCACAATCAAACAAAACAAAACAATTTTTTTTTAAATGTCAACTGAGACCCTCATGAGTCATGACTCAGTTTTCATTATAGTGGTGGCGGGATGAATTTGCAGGCAAGCAGATACCTTACGGCAACGGCAAACAAGGCAAACGTAATCTGTTCAAATGTTAGACTACCTGTCCGGTCCACTGAATTCTAGCTAATTCAAATCGAATTTTAAACATAATTTTTAAAATTGACCTGAATTTATTATTTAATTAATAAAAATATTTTATTTAAATATTATTATAAAATATTTTTTAATATTTTAAATAAAATATAAAATATTCAAATCCGACAAAGACAACAATTTTTTTATTATCCAAACTTATCCCAACAATTATAATGTAATCAAGAATCGGCAAAGGGGCAATTAGCTACTTATCGTTGTTTTCTAATAACTTAATTAAATAAGGTAAAATTATTTAAAACAATATATGGTACTCATCGAAAACGACCAGCTGCTTCCTTTGATCGTCAAATGCCATAATAAAATTTAAGAGACTCAAGAATAAGAAAATCAATGCAAATTCTTTACTGAAACATCATCAGGTTGTCAGCCTACAAACCTGAAAATATTAAAATACTATATGATTACATAACACGAACACAACACCGAAAAAAATAACACGAATACGACACGAATATGCGAACGTATCAAAATTTATATAAATATATACCATCTTAAATACGATTATGATACTGAAAACAATACGAACACGGCACGAATTCATGAATTGTCAAAGTCTTGACCTCCTTCCTAAACGAGAATAAAGAACAAATTAAAAAAAAAAAAAAAAGTGGCAAAGAAAAGAAACACCAATGGTTTCTTATATTGACAGAGCTATATGAATCACCTGCCAGTCCTTTATTCTACTGAAAGTGTGCTTTTAACCAGCAATATCCAGACTTCCTCTTTCAGATGTAATGGCAATGATTCACCATGTTGAGACCGGTTTCTGGATCTTCTATGATTTGTCCTTCTCGTCATCCTGCACATTCCAGCTAGTTTTAGAACAAATGTAAATACATTCATTTAAAAGATTGCAAAACTCCTATCCAGGATAAGTAGGAGCTTTAGAGCATATTGACACATCAAATTCAAATCGGTTTGAAGGAAACTGTAACGCAAGGAAACCAAATATGTTGTGATCCATGTGTCCAAGATCACAAGCATAAACCGTACTTACGTCTTTAATAAACTACATCAGGTAAAATCATATAATTTTGGGTCAGAAGCTACAAGAATGAAGAAATCACATTGCATTGCATAGCATTGGATATGAAATCAATTATATTGAATAACTTTTACTTTTACTTTCACTTTTAGTAGTCCAATCTACCTCAAGCAATCTGACAAAGATACGAAAACAACAAGATCTAGTCCATAAATTTATATGCAGCCAAATGATAAATGGTACAGAACTGTGCTTACCGAACTGTCCACCATTTTATCAAAATCATCATTGAAGCCCTCATCTCCATCTCCATCATCTGAAGCACCAAACACATGATTAGCACATTCAAACCAGTTCACATAAGAAAAAATGGTCTGGAAGAGTCATTTTTCATTTGCATCAATTTATAGTATATCAACAATCTTGAACATAAAAACAGCGATGCGGAGTCTAATATAGGAAAGACATAATCCGTCTGAGGAGAATAAGGACAATCAACAAACCACCTTAATGATTCAAGAAAGAAAAAAGGAACAAAAGAAAGAAATATTTGTACCAGGGCCTTCATCACTGTCACCACCCAAAAGAAATACATCCAGGTCTTGTTCAGTAGATGAGGTCGAAGTTTTACTTTGCTCCTCTGTTTCCTTTGCCTGTGGTTTAGATATCATTTCAACATTTGAAGATTCCTTCACTTTTTCATCTGGGACTTGTTCTGCAGATTTTTGCTCAACATCTTCCATGCACCGCTTCTCATACCTATAAGGAACCATATGTTAGCAGAGTTTACTGCTAGTCACAAAATAATGTTAACTAAAACATAAAGTAAATGCACATTACAGTGAGGAAATCTCTAAAAAGTACATCAGATCAAGATGACATGTACAATTACACGAGCAATTCATTCTGGCAAATTTTAAATGAAGTGGAGAGTGTAAATTCAGTAAAAGACAAAATGGAGGCTTAACATCGAAAGACAGATTACTTACGGTGCGACATGGCTGTTTACCAGTATAAAGTATATCCTCCAGAATTTCCTTTCTCTCATAACACGTGGGCATAACTCATACCTTAGCTTTGAAATTTCCTGGAATATAGCACAAAAGAAATAAAAGCATATTCTTAAAAAATAGTAGACTTAGTTACTGCAACTATCAATTGACATGAATATGCTCATGCATGTATGATTATGCTTAACATGCTAAATATACAAAGTTTCATTCATAATTTATATGAAATAAATGCACATTAGACTGGTCAATTTGCCAAAAAAGAATTCAGAATAGAAATTCCATTAAAAAAAATCAGAGTAAAAAGAGAGTCAGAGAATGGTGCATACGATCCAAACCTGATTGAATGTTTTACTCTCAACAAAAGACCATATATCCAACAAAGATGGAAATAAAATACCATACTCTAGCAGTTATCAAGTTTGATCTAAACCAACATAAATATAGATCATTGAAAAAAAAGAAGAGGAAATTTGCATTTTTAACTAGATGCAAGAGGATTGAGTTTTCGATCCTTATTCTTGGACTATATCTTTCAAGATCTCGCGGAATCTTTTGTTAAGGATTCTAGAATTTTGTAGCTACCATCTTTCTATTACTATATTTCATCAAATTGGAAAATAAGAATGGGACAATGTTAGAAACTTTTCTGGTTCCAACGGATCGCACATAACTAAATAGATAAACATATGACTGAGTGGATGGAAAGTGATGCAAATGCAATTGTATGCAGTTTATGTAGCTTTTGAATACAGTATTCTGAATGTTATTTGCTTGAGGTTAAATTCAATCATTCATATTATAGATTACGATCTTAAAACCTTTAAAACGAAGTTACATACATACTATAGGAATAGGACAACCTGTTTACTCAAAAAAGATTAGAATGTGGTAGGAATTAAGTACTAAACTTTTTATAGATAACTAATTGAGGAGCTCTCAGTCTCACCCTACACCAAAAACATATATGTACCTCAACTGTCGAAAGTACAAGATTAGCATGTTTTTCTTGCCACTCCGTAAGATCTTGTCTTACATTTGAGACTGCGGGAACATCAGACATTGGCGAATCATCTGCAAATTGAAAAGTTCATGAAATCAACTCAAGGTTAAAGGCAGATTAAACAAAAAAGAAACTCTATCTGAACTACCTAATTCCAAAGATAAATATTAGAATTAAGCCTGAAGCTTGTACCATTACATATGATATATTGAAATTTTAGAATTTCTTTCTCAGTTTCTAAATTTCCACAGCAATCAATCAGAGTATTGACTTTTCAAACTTTCAAATTTTACTTTCTAGTTTTCCACTGCCTACATTTTCTCAGCATCCAAACAAAACTTAACGAAGTATTTACCAGGTAAAGGAAAATCCTGAAAGGTGTTCAAAGTAATCCCCTTGACAAAATCTCTTAACTCTTCATTAATTCCAAACCTATCCAGTTCCTTCTCTTGCTCCACCTGCGTCTCCGTGTTTAGTGGTGGCGCGATCCCCTCGGCGAGCGACGACTTGATGAGGTCGGCTCGCTTCGCGGCTTCGGCTCTGATTTGGTCGGCTCGTTTGGACGCCTCAGCCGCGATCTCCTTCGATCGTTTCGAAGCCTCCGTTACTATATCGCCGAGCTTGGCGGAGCCTATAGTCAGCTCCGACGACCGCCGAGCCGCTTCCTTTGTTAGCTCCGACGAGCGTTTCGCTGCTTCCTCGGCGAAGCTTCGAGCCTTGTTCCAAATATCCATTTCCGCCCAAGCCCAATGCTCAATCTTAAATTCTCTTCTTCTTGCTTTGATTTCTTTGTTGGGATGGTTAGAATTTAGACCGAAGGGCAGAATTTGATAAGCTCGTGTTATGGTTTGTTCTTTTCGGTGTCCACGTCTGCCGTGACAGTTATTAGATTTTTCCATTTTTTCTAGATTAGTATATACATATATTTAGATTTATTAACAAAAATATTTTAATAAATGCCCTAATTCACTAGTCACACTAATTCAATCACGAATTTTAATAGTAATATAAATATAAATATTTATTTAAAATTTGAATTTGATCTATCTATTATTTCAATTCTACTGTTTTAATCTCTCTATTTTAATTTTAATAAATTTAATCCATATACTTTTATTAAAAGTAAATTTAACAACAATTGATAATGATATTAAACTTTTAATTTGGATGATATGAAATTTTATTGATTATTCAGATTGATTAATTTTTTTGTACTATGTAACACACATCAATCTAAATAATCTTACTTTTTATTTTAATTAATAATTAATATTTTAAATTAAAAACAATTTTTGGTATTTTTTTATTGAAAATAAAGTTCTTTGCATACTAGTTTGAGCCGCGTGGTAAAAAAATTCATTAATTATCATGTTACATCATCAACCAAAAAAATAACGAAATCAAATTTAATTACAAAATTTTGAAACTGTTAATAATTATCTTTAAATATACTTGATAAAAATATAAAAATTAAATTCATTAAAGTTAGTAGAGGACCAAAATAATTTATACACATTTATATTTATTTGATACATAATACAAATATCTTTTTCATTGACAAATTATATCTTTAGGTCAACGATAATATCAACTTTTAGGAATTAATATATGGATTATTATTATATATATTATCAGTAAAATGTTTAAATTTTACAAACAATATTTAAATATCACATGTATTATTATTTTTAAATATATTCTAATAGGGTACGTATGTGACAATCCTCTAATTTTGTTGTTAAAGTTTAAAATTTTCACCTCTGATATATTAGATAATCTTTTTAATGTATTATACATTGGAGAAAAGTAAAATTTACGATTTAATTTCACATGTAAATTTAAGTATATCCACGTAATTATAAATAAAGAAGTGCAACATTGAACTATTAAATCAACATAAAGTTAATTGATATGCGGCAAATGTTGTATTTAAAAATAGCAAAAGTTTATTGAAGATTATCCGGTTACATTAGTGTAAATTAATTTTTATAATTTTATATGATTTATATTTACTTAATTTAATTGATGTATTTTGTGTTTTATTCATATAAATTATGCATGTCAAATTTTAAATTAATTAAAAAAATTAATTTTTTTTATATAATAAAATTTTAACCATTAAATATATATTGAAAAAAAATAAGTAATATCGACTTATATAACAGATATATCATATTTATTTAAAAATTTACAATACATAACAAATATGGATATATTGTTAAATCCAACGGTTAATTTATTAAAATATTAACTGATATAAAATTAATTAATTTTACATCAATGTAATTTAATCTTTCGTCAAGTTTATTTTTATGAAAAAATAATTTATATCATGTACCGAAAAAAATCCAAATTAGATTGCAATAAACAAGTAATACTTACTAGCTAAAAGATGTATTAAAAAAAGTAAAACACACATGGTGAACCACTTTATGTCATGATAAACTCTCTAAACTTGAAATTCATTTAAAAATATTTTGTTTATACTTAAATATGCAGTCTTCCATCTTTAAGAATTGATGAATTCAACATGCAATTTAATTCAAAATACGCCAACAACTTTGTGACATGTGTAATTCGGGTTCGAATATTTTCATCTCCAATCTCATTAAAAAAAAAAAATCAAAATTTTTTCTTGTGACGACATGTGTAGTTCGAGTTCAAACATTCCCACCCCCAATCTCAATGAATAAAAAAAAAAAAAAAAAAAAATCAAAATTCAGCCTACTTGACTTGACGGTTGACACCAACCCCTTTCCACCGGCAGCCCTATTCTTGTTTAAAGATTTGGTTCGAAAGCATCCAAAACTATGATAGTCGAATTTGGAAATAAATGTAAAAAATAGTATTTATTTGATATAAATATTTTTAATTTTTTTTTATATATTTAAAGGTGTCGAACGTAGATATTAAATATAAATATTTTAAAATATATATAAAATCTGTATAACATAGTCCGAAATAGAGATGTTCATAGATTAGGTCGGGTTTAAGTATGATATGAACAGCATATATATTTGTCAAAAGCCCGACTCGGTCCAAAATATGAGTTTCAAAATTTGTCTAAACTCGTCCATATTTATAAATGGGTAGTCCAAACCCATTTAGACTCGTTCAAATTATTTTTTTAAAAAATTTAAATAAATATGATATCTTTATTTAATTTTTAATAATTTAATTTTTTTATTTTATTAAATTTTTAAAACAAGAATAATTTAACATATTTTTAAATATTTACACTATAATACTATATAAATTACATAATATATATAAATATAAATATAAAAATAATATATTATATATTATATAAATAAAAAATAACTTAAGCCGAGTTTGGATTTTGATTATTAAAATCCAAATCTGACTTTTTTTTTTACTCAAATTCATATTTTAAATTTAAATCTTTTAAAAAATCGAACAAATCTTCAAATTTTAACAAGTAGTGTGAGTCTGACCCTCAAATATATCTATAATCCGAAACGGATAGCGTATATGGGAGTTGACTAGACCTGCTCACGGGCCGGGCAGCCCGCCCGGCCCGGTAGGCCCGACCCGTATCAAGCCGGGCCTGGGCAGAATATTTTATGTTTCGGCCCGGCCCGGAACAGTGATTTTGATTATAATAATATTATTTTATTTAATTTTAATTATAAAAAAATAAAAAAATTATTTTTTTATTCAAATGAACAGTGTTTCGGGCCTAAACGGGCGGGCTTGGACTACCCAGGGCCGGGCCTGGGCAGAGAAAAAAAAAACCGGGTCGCGTTCCGGCCCGAAACAGTGATTTTGATTATAATAATATTATTTTATTTAATTTTAATTATAAAAAAATAAAAAAAGTTATTTTTTTATTCAAATGAACAGTGTTTCGGGCCTAAACGGGCGGGCTTGAACTACCCAGGGCCGGGCCTGGGCAGAGGAAAAAAAACCGGGTCGCGGCCCGGCCCGGCCCGGCCATGATCACCTCTAGAGTTGACTAGTGAATGGGGGATGGAAAGATGTGGATAAAGATAAACTAGAGTTGTTGAGCCACCTTTTGCTAGTTAAAGCCCACAAATATAGTTATTAAAGCACCCAATGTCTATCCTCAGCATCTTTGGACCCATTCTGTCTCAAAACCTAGTTCTTTCAAGAATCTTCTTCAGCTTTTAAGATTTCTTTTTTCCAACTTCAAGTCTTCAACAACTTCTTCAATCCCCAATTTTTAATTTCCTTTCCAAGAAAAAAAAAAAAAACACATTTTTATGGTTTCAAAAGTTCAGATTTTCTCTTCCACATATCTCTGACATGTAGGGTACAACACCCGCGTGTAAAAGATAAAGACAAGTACATTACCAAAATTATTACATAAATAAATAAATAAATCTCATGGAACAGCTAATCATATCCTCTTTTCTTGCCTCATCCTTGTTTGTTTAAGAGGGATAATTCTCACTTTGACTACCTCCCAATACATGTCCTGATGTCCCTATCTATGTCTGAAAATCTAAATTTATGTTTGCACACAGACTAATTTAACAAACCTCTCCACTAGTTTTTGATCTTTTTTCTTCTTCTTCATGTTTTTGCTCTTTGGTTTGGTTTGCTTGTCCATAAAAAGAAACCAAAACTAACATACTTCAACTTTCTTAAAATATATATAAATATATATATATAAATAAATATATTTGTTGTTTTAAGCTGCCTTGCCTACTTCAGCAACCCAGCAATTGTTCCAATTTTGGAAACATGCAAAAATTCAAACTCTTCTGCCACTATTACTCTCTTACCAGGTTCACTTCTTAACTTCTCCTTTATCTATTTCTACTTTACATATTTGTATATCTAGTATTTTAATTTACTGAATATGATGATGTAAACTATTGTAGTTGTAATGATTTTTTACATTATTTTAGGGAGATTAATGGCTGTCTAGGGTGATTTTTATTTGGGTTTTGTTTGTTTGCTGCAAATTTTGTTTTTTAATTTTGGGCTGATTTTGAGGTTTAATTTTGTGGGGCTTTTTTTTTGGTGTGTTGATAGGGTTTGATAAAAAGTAGGGTTTGGTGTAAAATGTTGGTTTTAAGCATGAATTCGAAAAGACAAAGGCGGCCTAATGTTAGGTTAGGAGAAATAGGAGATGTATCTGCTGCTTTTGCATGTGGGTTTTCTCATAAGACTAAGGAAAGTTTGGTTCATAAAAGATGGAAACCTGATTTTCTCAACTCTCAAGAAAATGAACTTGTTACTGCTGTTGAGTTTTCTAAAAGAAAGTCTCCAGATTTCTGGATTTCTGACCCTGGTATTTCCATGAGGATATCAGCTGATTTGCAACAGAACAGAGAGAATAAGAACCCGAATTCTTCTAAATTGGGTTTTGATTTGGTGACTGCTGATGAAATTCACATGATGAAGTCTAGTATAAATTTTGGTACAATAACCAAGAAGAGTAGGGTTATGAAGAGGCGAGGGCGGAGCAAGGAAGGCAATAATTGCGCGTTTGGCAGTGGTTGGACTCGGAGTTCTAAACTTAGTCCTCAATTTAGTGGTGAAGATAGAAATGAGCATGGTGAGAAAGAGTTTATGGGAATCGGATCAAATGCTTGCACAGATTATTACCTGGTTAATGGTTTTCAGGACATATCAGACCACGAAACACCGGTTACCAGCAAAGATGCTTGTGAATATAATGTGGATGAACCCGGTTATGATAGTTGGCAACAAGGAAATGCTGATGATTGTTGGAAGGATGCTTGTTATGAAGGAGATAATGTGTTTCTTAAATCGGGTGACGAATGGGACCAAACGAGATACACATGTAATGATGTAACCAGTGTCCGGAGATGGTTGGAGGAATTGGGATTTGGCAGGTATGCTGGTATTTTTGAAATGCATGAGGTTGATGAGGAAACTCTGCCTCTGCTTACTCTAGATGATCTCAAGGAGATGGGTGTATTTGCTGTTGGGCATCGACGGAAATTGTACACTGCAATACAGCAATTAAGAGGAGGCGATGTTTCTTCTTGAAAACTCTTCCAATAAATGTATGTAATCCTTTCCTTTTTGTTTTTCACTGCCCCTTTTGTGCAGGAAAAAATGTGGCAGACATGTATGTAACCTTTTGGAGTTTCTGACATGTTTTTTCCCTCTATGTTTCTTTGCTGGCTTTGTAAATGAGATAAGCTTAGCTGGTTCATACTTTATCATGCTCATGTTGCCCCATCTCTCAGTTTGAACTATCATGAGTGATTCTGCATAGCTAACTTATAATTCGGTGACAAGGAAAAATTATGACACACATGTTTTTCTTTAGAACATACAAGTCAACATTACTTAGCATCTATGTTACTCGAACTTGGATGTGAGTGTTGAAATCGGGTATGTGTCCGACACATATATGTTCAATTTTTTCTAAGATTTTCATATATTTGGAGGGTCCTTGGAGGATCATATCCCCATACCCATGTTCGGATATGCGTCGGACACGGGTATTTCAAGAAAAATGAAAAATCGGAGCAACATAGCTTAGCATCAATTCCTGCAAAGCTTAGGTATGAATTTTGTGTTTAATGCTAGCAATGTTGTCGTGAGCTTTACATCAAAGATTGAACAAGATATCATATTTACTTTCCTAATCTAACTGATAAGTACTTAAGAAATCCCATTTTCTTAGAATTGTGGATAAAAACTGTGTCTGAGTAAGCATGGTGTGCCAGTACTTTTCCTTTCTTTTAAGTGTTTGGAAACATATCCTGATGATAATAAGTAAGAGAATGATCAAGTATGCCTTTGAATTGTCTTAATTACCAAGTTTTTAGTGTTTTGAGATTTTAAGACTAAGAAGTACATTCCCAAAGTCTTACAGTTAGCTGTTGTTTGAGCACTTAAACAAGTTCCTTTGTTTTCTAAAATGAAAAACAAGCACTTTTCTGTACTATATTGTGCTGCAAATATGGAAATATTTAAGGTGTCTGATCTCCGAAGGAAATATATGGATCTTGGCATGTAATCTAAAATGTAAATGCTAATCCACAATCTGCTTAATTGTATTATTTATTGCCCGAAAAAAGTACATGAAAATGTTACATATCGGTTTGGTGGTGCGTTTCCTCTGTTTATCAAAGTTAACTGCTGCATGCATGCCTCTCCTGGTTTTTGATTTAGATAATGAAGCTGTACTGCCTCGTTAACCCTCTGTTTTCCTTTTTCTTTCCATATGTTCAAGTAGAGTTGATAAGGAGAAATGCTAGGCTTTTAATAGGTATTTGCCAATTTATTGCTTTACAAAGAACCCTTACCTTTTTTCTTTGAGGGGCTTTTGAAACTGCAAGAAGCTGATTATAGTGTATATTGAGAGTTTCTTAATTACAAATAGAAACTGGATTGTTAGTTTCATATGCATGCGTAGGATAGAAATATCAGATGTGTTTAAAATGACCATTTAGCTATAGGTGATAGGCTCACATTGTTTATGCATACAATTTTTTATGTTGTTTGGATGATGCACACCATAAAATTATTCATAGATGTGTTTGAAAATGGATGGACCTTGGACTCTTGTCACTCCTCTTTTCGATTCATTTCTAAGCAAAATGCCTTGTTTTCTCTGATTTCGTTGTATGCGATCTACCGGAACTTGAAAGTCTTAATTGCCAGCAAAATCTAAGAGCTGGCTTAATTACTGTACCCCCAGCTAGATCTATAGGACTTCCAGCAGTTTGCTTCGGAATGCCTGAAATTGTCACTTTTAGAGTCGTGTTAAAGACAGCCTATTTGATGAAACATGTTGATGTATTTGCTCTGTATGAATGGTTCATGAACTTTCCATCTTAGGTGAAGTTTGTAGATGTCTGTTTTTGACTATTAAGAATCCTCTTAAATTTCTACAGCCACTATAACTTTCACTATTCACTATACTCAGTCACTTACAGTCTTCAGAGTCTGTTCTAATCCTTCTTTTTTGTCGTCTTTTTTACAACATCTCGTTTTACTGATTTGCATCGGTTTTTTTTTTTTTTTTTTTTTTTTTCCGATCAAAAGAACCCTCCACATTTTGAATGAGACGGCCTTATGTGTTTTACAGGTTGTAATATTCTAGTAGTTCCTTTTCCTTGTCGCAACGACTCCCATAGTCTGTTGAGGTAGATGTGGGATATATCTGTTTTATTTTCACAAGTTCAGTGACATCAATTTTCAATCTGATCATTAAGTCGTGAAACCGGAAACCGGCTTAGTTACAGTTGGAGGAGGGTTCGTTTTCAATCTGATCATTAAGTCAAGAAACCGGAAACCGGCTTAGTTACAGTTGGAGGAGGATTCGCCGGAGTATGAATTTGTTCAAAGTGGGGTGAAACCAGAGGTGAGTCCACTTCTTGCTTGCAGTTGTTGCATTACTCTCTGGCAAAGAAATGAAAACTTTGAATCCTAAAGAAGTAGAAGAGAATGAATTGAGAGACCCTTATTTTTTCTGTTTTTTGGGATTCAATTCAATTCAAATCTTTATCTTGATTTCAGTTGATAATTTTGAAACTGACTGTGTAATTGTATATGAAAAATATATATTGGATGAAGCTGAAATGATGTTCTGTCTGTGGATTGTGAAACCTCAAAAGTTGACAAAGCTGTTCAAGGAATTGCCCCCCTCCCTCTTTCTTTCTTTCTTTACAAATCGTGGAAGCTTATCTCAGCATTTGCATGATGCTAAGCTTTCTTAGCCACAAACCCTGAATTGTTATGGTAGTCTTGTCACAAAAGAATAAATAAATAAAAAATAGTATAATTATTTGAGTAAAGTCAAATCGATAAGATTTTATAAAATTTTCGATCATCCATTAATTAGTTTGATTGATTTAATTAAAAATTTTAAATATTAAATAAATGATAAATATAGTAAATAATTTTAATATTTGACTTAATAATATGTTTTTAATATGAAATTAAGGATTCATATTTATCCCTTACAAAAAATAATTTAGATATTATTTTTATTGATTTTATTTGGTTTTTATAAGTTCAATGATTCTCTAATTTTATTCACCATATTGAACTGAACAAGTTTTCAGTTTTTATTGAACTGATCCAACTAATCTGTCTGATTTTTTCAACCATGATTTTGAGTGAATTATTGTCTTACACAATGTATGCATCGCAATGTAAAATTTTCACAAATAGAGTTTGTGAATTTATCCCTGGCTTTTTAATATATAAAAATTAAAATTCAAGAAGCACAGACTTGATTCATGGTGGTGAACTTTTTTTTTTTTTTTTTTTGAGAGTTTAATGGGATCTAATAATTCCTCCATATTACAATTCTTCTTTCCACATTTTTGTTTTTTGGCCTAAAATAAAAACTTTGGTGGACATCATCCAGGACTTTATAGCGGATTCCTAGTCACAATGCAGGTTTTTTTAGTGGCAATTAGAAATTAAGTGTAAACATGGTGGATTTCTGAGGCACTGCCTGCTGAGATCAGGTCACTTTTTAACTTAAAAATAGGACTAAAATATTTCATAATTAAGGCTAACCAGCACTGGTCGCCTACTCATCTTATTATTAACCACAAATTTTAGCTATAATTAACAATCTTCAGAGCACTATCCAAAGGACGATATATACATATATTAGTCAAGTTTCATAGAACTGACACTGCTTCTTTGTCTCCCACCTTGCTCCTATCTCTTTATCATCCTTTTGTTGGGGTGATTGAATCGAAAATTTACATACACGACGAGTATAATTATATTACTATATTCAACATTCAATTTATTAAAATATCAATTATAAACGAAATTCTAAAAGCATGTAAAATTAATTAATTTTACACGAGTGTAAATTAATCCCTCCTCATATATATATATATATATATATTATGAGCATCGCCTGAATTTAGATTATGAATTTGCATAAAATTTAAGATAAAATAACTCAAGACACTGGAGGTAATAACACTAAAGATAAACTATTGCATGTGTAATAACCTCTGCGAAATATTAATTAAAAGGAGCTATTGTGATAGTTTCCTAAATATAAATCATTACTATAATTTTGGTGAGGTGTAATTAGAAGTAATTAATATTTTTAAGAAGTTATAAAAGCTAAAAAGACTAGTAATTAAATATAGTAGGATAGGAGGGTATCTAAAATGTAAATTGCCACACAAAGTGGAATGATGAGCAAATGCTTGGGCCAAACACTTTGATTGGATCCCTATGATTTATTATTATAAATTAATACACTAATGGCATGCATTTGCATACTGATGATCATAAGGCCACTTTCATTGGTACCCTTTCAGCAATTATTTAGGGTTTGCCAAGTGGTTGGATCATCCCATCCATAAATTCAACCATAGTACTACTCCATTTATATCAACTGTTAAAGTGATCTATAGTCAAATCTAATTAATTAGCAGACTTTGATTGCCGATGCCCATCAGGGCATATTATTGGCAATTAACTCTATTTCCTACTTGAATATAGGTTTAATCCACATTATTCATTCATCAAAATGAATTTTTAAAATCGTGAATTTATCAACATCAAATTTATTATAAAAAAAAAAAAAACAAATTCTTTCTCGCAATTAGGTTAGGAGGTGAATTTTTCGCAAAATTAGAATTCTAACCCAGCTTTGGTCCCCTTTGACTCCTCAAAATTTTTTATTTTTTAGATGTTTTCAAAGTAAAAATTTTATTTTGGCCCTCTAAAAATTTATATTTATGATTACATTTTATCTCAGTCCCTTTGACATAAAATTTTTGATTTCGTCCCTCCATCTTGGTGTTTTAATTATAAATTCAATTTTTTTATAAAAAAATCACATGGTAATTTTGGTTTTCTTTTATTTTTTCCCAACTTTTTTGGTGCAAGAGATAGACCTAATTCAAACTTAAGATCTTTATTCAAATCCCATCCTAGCTACCTTTAAGTAACCTTAATCACTTCACTGAAACAAAACACCAGTGACTAGTTGAGAATATTCTTGATAGTTTCAAACCATGCACATGTATACATTTATATTTTATCAGTGCATGCATTTCTTAATTAAAATGCAATTAATTATAGTAATGAATCATGATGTTACTCTACAGCTAGCAAAACCATCTTGGGGACTTCCTTTTTTCAAACATTGATTAAAATCCTTAATTCCCAACCATTCTTCCTAAAGAAAAAAAATGAAAAATGAAAGAAAAACTTCTTCTCGATCCCCAAACCTCCAAGCAACATGAAAAAAAAAAATTGAAACGTATACCTAGTAGCATGGTACATGCCATGACCTTTTTTCCCCCCCTCTATATTAAATATCTAGGTATTGCTATTGAGTCGGATCCATTGAAAAAAGAACTAATTAATACATATAGATGAGATATAATGAAAGTTTTCAATTCATTTTTCTTGATTATTTGTTGTAAAATGAAATAAAAACTTAAACAGAATGAGGTGATGAATAAATTATATATTTAATTTGGTTTGGTTTAAACCTGTTCATGGATCGGGTCGAAACTCAATTTTTTTTTACTTCTTTACCTAGGTGGACCGGCTCGGATTTACTGTTCATCTTATTTTAAAAAATAAAATATTTATTTATTATTTATTATATATTTTTATAATTAAAATTTTAAAAAATATTATTATTTTAATATGTGAACAGTAATCAGAGCCGATCCAGATCATAAATATTCCTGCCTAAATCCGGTCCAATACGGATCTGACCGAGCTGGTCTGGCAAGTTGCCCTACCCATGAGCAGATCTAGTTTGGTTAGAGAATAAATCCTACAAAATGATCGTATTTGAATAAATTCTTACAAGTTCTTACATCTTAATTTGTGTTGCTAATGATTATATCATTTAATTAATTATGTTTGCATATATATATATATATTACATTATTTACGTGCTTGGAAAATATTAACAATTAAACTCGTAAAACTTAAACTCCACTCTTAAATAAGAAAGAATTAGGAGGGATTTACATTTTATAGAGAAATTAATCTTTTTACATGGATTCATGGCATACGGAGAGTTTTAGGGTAAGCTCTCTTATGGTGAGTTTAAAATAGGTTCCATTACATATAAACATGACAAATTACATATAAACATGATATATTTGTCATGTTTATATGTAATTTTTTAAATAGTGTAATTTTTTTTACATATGTAATTTTCTTTTTATATTTACATATAAACATGATAAATTATATATGTAATGCGGTCTAAAAAAACTCTAAGGAACTTTCCTTAGAATTTTTCATAGGTATTGGCATGTTTCTATCACCCAGTCCTTTATTGAAAATTATTTTTGACTTCCATCTTCGGATTTCAATTTCGTCGCAAGATACTGCTTTCAAAATTTCTCCTCAGTCGAACGTCATTGGTGACATCATGCATGCATGGTTCTAATTAATGTCACTGTATAGGGAATTTATATGATGCCCTAAAATTTTTAAATTCTACAAATAAATTAGTATTAATTTTTTTTTAAAATTAATTAAGCAAGTGAGATATATGATAAATTTTTAATCTTTTGTGAAATTAATTTTTTTTACTACAACTGTATCAAATACGAACATTATATAAATATATATTAACACCAAACCCTAGAGGAAAAAGAAATTAAAGCAGAATTCACCAAAATCATGAATTCATATATTAACGGATTCGAATATTTTACAAATATTATTATTTAAATCAAATACAGATTCGTATAGTAATATTTAAATAATAAGCAAATAATAAACATATTCAAATATCATATAAATGAAACGAATTCGAATTCGAATATTTCAAAATATTAAATTATTTGATCCGTTGTCATCTTAATAATGCATAAAAAGGTTAAAAGAAATAAAGACCTTTTTTTATAAATAAAAAAATTTTTATATATTTCTACCTAAGGTGGTCGGTGATGGTCCATGACAAAATAATAAATATATATCGAAATACATAATGATATATATGAAAAAGACATGACGATTGAGGGAGGGAGGGAGTGAGTGAAGGTGTTTGAAAAGGAGTTGTTGGGACGTATTTGTATGTAATTTATAATATCAGGGCAGATGTGAGCATGCATGAGAGATGATCCTGGAAGTTGTATGATCTGACAATTCGTGTTTTCATATCATGTTCGTATATTTTATCATATCATAATCGTATTTAAGGTATTTTATATTTATATAATTTTTGATATTTTAATAATTCGTATTAAATAGATTTTGAAACATTCGTATATTCGTGTCGTATTCGTGTTATTGTTTCGTGTCTTTTCGCGTTCGTATTGTGTTTTTAGTTATTTTTTCCGTGTCGTATCCAGTATTGTCAGATTTTATATCTTCCGTTAACATTTATATCGATAGAGAAGGCAGGCTTTGTATGAAAAAATAACGAAGTCTTGTCACTTGCATTTTGTTGTCACATGGTTGGTGAGCATAACTGTCCATGAGTCGGATCGCGATCCTGAAATTTTTTTAATTTTATGTCCAAACCCATTTGGACTGGTCCATATAAGCCCGTTTCACTATTTAAATATACTAAAATATTATTTTTCATTAATATTTATATATCTTTTATAATTAAATTTAAATAAAATAATAATATTTTAATACTTAAACAGTGATCCGGCCCGGTCCATGGACATGTCTATTGTTGAGGTGTGCGGGACGTAAGGATGATAGCGGTTTGGTTCAATTTTTTTTTTAAATGGTTAATATATAATATTTTAATTTTTTTTAAAATTAAAATCAAATCGAATAGTATTTATAATCGAACCTACTTGAATTGAATTTTATTGGTTCGGTTCATCGATTTTTAGAATTTATCTTTTTTTTTTTTAATAATATTTTAAGTTTTTGTTTACTAATTTAGAAATAAAATAAATCTAATTAAAAAATAAAATTCGATTCGAGTAATTAAGATTTTTTAATTTATAAATCGAAAACTAAACTAAACCAAATCAAATAAATTAATTATAACCTGAATCGAATTCGAACCGAATTCAATAAAAATTAAATCGAAACCGAATCGAACATTATTATTCGAATCAATTTTAAATCTTATCAATCTTTTGTCAACCCTAACGGGACCTAAATAATTTGCTCTTGACAGTACTGTAGATGTGTGCGGGATCTCATGTAAGACTTTATCCACATCGATCCATGTTTTATAACGCTGAGAGGCACATATACTTATCCTAATCCAAATTTTTTGTCCCCATTTTTTTATCTTTATTCGTGCTCCCATTTTCAAAACGAGTCGCGTGTTCGTTTTTTTTTGTTCTCTTCATACTTGTTCGTTTATAATGTTTGACCCGATTATTTATCTAATAAAAAAACCGATTTCGTTTGAAAAAAAAACACGGATACAAAGACGATGCAAATAAAAGAGATAGTGTCGTGAAATTCGCCTATTTGATCACCGGTAAAATATCAATCTGTCGTATTTATATTTTGTAGCTCCCATTAAACAGTTGAAAATAAAAGAGGAAGAAAGCGACACCGAAAAAATAAACTCGCGACTTGTTACGAGAATGGGAGCATGAATAGAGGTAAAAAAATGAGGACAAAAGATTTCTATTCAAACTTACCCATATACTGTTCAAAAAATTGAATATGTAAAAAATTATGCATGAGTATCAATCAATTTTATTGACTAACTTGGCAATCTTATCATAAAAATTTATTAGTAGTTATGGAATTCGTATATGGAATGAATGTATCGGGTGAACCAATATATATATATATATATATATATATATATATATATATGTCTGATATTGTATAAAAAGGTAGTGTTTTGGATAAACGATCACTACAAAAAAAAATAAAGTTTTTATCTAACGAAGATTTTATTGGAAATACCTTATATTTTATCAAAAAAGATTTTTTCAACAAAATTTTTTATTGGTCAATTTGAGGATGGTAATTATTTTGTTGAAAAGAATTTCGTTGGAAATTTAATAGTATATATCCTACAAAATTTTTTCATTGGAAATAGTAACAAATTCCATCGAAAATAATAAAATTTTAATTTAACTTTTTAATTTTTACAGATTTTTCAGTCGAAAATGCTGAAAGTTTCGATGGAATTTATGGAAATAATAATAATTTTTCTGTGAATCAATACTCCATTAATTCTTTAATTATGCACATGTCATATCATATACTCAATAATTTTTATTGACATATAAAAGCTTTAAAATCTAGGTATAAGTTGCAAGTAACACAGTACCCTGTAAGTAATTTTTTTTTCGATTTGTTCTGTTTATATCAATGATAGGGAGAGAAAGAAAATTAATTTTGAATTGAATCATCCTTTTTACTAACATAAAAAAAAGAAAAAACCTTAAAACATTAAGATTGAATTTGAGTTAATACAAGTAATAAAAAGCACATGATGAATACGAATGTTACTAAAATTTTATTTGGGTAAATTTTTTAAATTATAGAGTGATTGCACGGGCGAGTGAGGAACGTTCTTGTTCAATTATGATGTAATTTTACCTCTTTTTGAGTTAAATTAACAAATAGTACAAAGGTTAATTGGCACTATGAACCAAATTTAATTTGGCTTTGAGTAAAAATTTATTTATTTTTATAAATATAAGATTATTATCTCATACACTCATAAAATCACAATATAATTTAAATATTCCACAAGTAGATTTAATAAGGTGGCACATATTCTTTAAGTTATATTTAATAAATAAATAAAAATGTGATAATTTTTTAATTTGATTTGTGAAAATTAAAAAAAAAATTATTGTCAATATGTTAAAGACGAATTTATTTATTATATAAATAAAAATAACTATAGGGGAATGTGGATGGGTGATTAGATAGAGAATAGATGATGGAGGTGAGGTCAAAGGGTGGGGCCTAACTCCAACCGGCCTGGGCCTGGCCTGAAGGACAAATACACCCATTAGATTAGAACCTAGAAGGGTACAAATCAACTAGACTCAGCAAAAAACACCCATATCTTTTCCAATCTTAAAGATTGTGAAAGAAAGCCACCCATTTCTCCCTTGGAAAGAGTGTCCTAAGCAAAAAAAATTTAATAATTTATGTTTAGGTGTTGTATTTTATTTTTTTATTAAAAATAAAAAATAAATTATTAAATATGAATATAATAAATGTACTAAACATGTTTATGTTAATCATGTTAATCTTATTTAAAAATATAATCTTATATTTATTAAACATGTAGTCATGTTTTCTCATATGACATTTAAACTTTCCATATCTATCAAAACCTTATTTTCCCAACCCTTTTTGCATCTTAAAAATAAATGGATAGTTATACCTATTAGTACTACTATATTTTTATATAATAAATACTAATTTACTTATTTGTAAGCTTTTAAAAATAAAATTTGAGAGAGAAAGAAAGAAAAAGAGAGTTTGATGTGGACAAGTACCAGAAGAGCTAATGTCCTTTCCCCACACTGTCCCATTTGCATGTGATCATGTTTCCCCTCTAATTACTGAATGACCACAACAAAATAAATATTTAAAAGGACGAATTCATTTTTTTTTATCTTAAAAATCATTAAATTTTATATGTATTATGTAAATTGTTTGAAATGCAAGAGTCAAATAATTTTTTGTGATCGAAGAAAACATCTCCAATTAATTCAAGATATATATATATATATATATGTCAAATTTCACAATGTTTTCACTTGATTTTTGTATTGGAAATTTGGAATTGGATTCATTATTCAAACTTCGGATTTGAATTGACACATCTTCAGTCCATTTTGAAAGATTAATTACTCTATTTTATTTATTAATGTTTTATCATAATTAAAAAATAAATACCAACTTGAGATTTCAAAAATAATTTGTTTATGGGCAGAATCCGATTTGGGTTTAACTGATTTGATTTGTAAATACTTTTATTTCAAAAATTATAGAATACTAAGAAAAAAAATACTTTTCAACATTCGATGTTATAAATATATAAGTACAAAAATAAAACAATAAGCAATAACCCATGTTTCAATTAGGATATAATCAACATGAGTGAGTTGATATAGTGTCAGACTTGAACTTGGCTCGAATAAAAAAAAAATTGAGACTTGAATTCGATCAAATTTTATTTTATTTTTTATTTTAAAATTCAACTCGAGAAATAATCAATGTATTAGAACTCAACCAATTTGATTTGGTTGTTACAAAAATTCTCTCCATACCCTTCATATATGTAAAAAAAAAAAAATTGTCAGTAAAGACTTAACTTAGTGATAAAAAATATGTTTTTAGAATCTTGAGTTTGAGATTCAAGTCTTATTTAGATATGAATTTGATCTAATTTTTAAATTAAATTTATATAATTATTATATTATTCGACTATTGCTAAAGATTCAATCTTTCAATAAACATCAACAAGGAAAATTTTTCCTTAATTTTTATATTTTAATTATAGTGCTCCTTACTAATTTTAGTGAATAAATAATATTGCTTCTTATCTTTTTTTTTTTTTCCCCTTTTTTCCGTACGTTAATTTATTTTTCCCACCATAAACAAACACATGAAACATGCAATTTTGTTAATGTTTAAGTACATAAAAACAGGAAATAATAATGAACCATTTTTGGGCAGGCAATTTAGACGTGGAAAATGTGCTTTTGCACTATACTCCTACTCTCAATTGTAATTACCATAGACAGCAAAACTTGAACATAAAAAATAAAAAATAAAAAAATTGAATTTAGTTCAGTTAGTTTAGTTCATACAATTATTTTTAAGAGATGATATTTAACATGTTTAGAGTTCGAATTTCAATATCGACAATCTCTTTCCCGGGATTGCAGTCTCTTTATACCAAAAAAAAAACTAAAAATCAAGGCTGATATGATGACAATCACCCCCTTCAACTAAACATTTCAAATTCAATAGATGGGTGTGAAAAAGGGAGATAAAATGCAGTGATTATCACATCTTGTTGGAACTGTTTGATGGATGGAAAAATTGGGTTTTGTCCCTATGGAGGGGCCGAAACACACCGTCCCTTTGCCCAAACAAGACAATAATTATGCTTTATTATTGCAATGGTTGAAGAAGATGGTGGTTGGAGGTAGATATTTAGGGGATAACATAGATACGTAGCCAAATATGATCCTCGCGTTTCCGGAGGTGATTCTATTTAGGGTTGCGGTGGACATTTCTTTCTTGCTATCCATAAATATCTTAACTATTTTTAAAATATCAATTCAGTTGGAGAAGAGGGGAAAAAAATCAAAATTAAAGATATATATATGTTTTTTATTTACATAAAAAAATAATCAATTAAAAAAAAACTATTCATCTTTTTATTTAAAAAAAAAATTATTCACCATTTTAGTTCCAAAAAAAAAAAAAAAAAAACTATCTACCTTTTAATTCATGTATTAATTTTTATAAAACACAATTACTTAAAAAATATATATTTTCGTCCACATAATAGGTGTGTCAAATTCTAGTATATATATATATATATATATATATATATATATGAGTTTGTTTTTGAAACACTAATGATAATTTTTAACTTTATAAACTAAAGTTAAGCATCTACCATATGCTTTATTTTTTTAATATACCTTAAAGGATATATTTGTCACTTGGTAATTTTATTTGTAAAATTTAATAACTTTATTGATGATAAATAAGATAATTTTCAATATATATATAGAGACATGTATAAGTACGCGATAAGGAGTTTGATGAATATGTTTATGTTTCTTTCCATTGCAAATGACATGAATTTTTTATAAGCCCTTGTCACCTATTTGTTGCATTATGTCTTTAGACAAAAGGTCCTCCCATTCGGGAATTTGGTGTTTTTTTTGTTGAATTTGTTTGAATTTTTGTTCTCAAATATAATTTGACCAATTTGCTACAACATGAGTGAGCACATACTTCATACTTAATTTGTAAGCAGATTCGTTTTTATTTTTATTAAATAGTATTTTTTATTAAAATTTAAAACATAAATAATTTAATATATTCTTTTTAATATTTTTAATACAACATTATATATTTATTTTTTTCCAAATTTATAGTTAATAAAATGAAAGATAACCATTGAGTTGTCTTTCTTTAAAATATAAAATTTCTGTTAAACGTAATCTTAATGAGTTGATTTAAATACTTTATAGTTTATATCTTCCACATATATATTTTAATTGTCCCTTCACCAAGCTTAAAAGGAGATTAATTCTATGTTCCGGTTGTCCATCTTCTTACCAAGCAAAACTTTAAAGATGGCCAATCGTTTGTAAAATGATTAATTTATTATTATTATTAACTCAACATATTTATCTCATTATTAATACGCTATTGTTTTGTTTTTTCTTTCCTTTTTAATGAATTAAGATCTCTACTCAAGTTTCGATATGGTTAATTCAGGTCAGGTTAATTCGAGTCTTAGAAAATTCTAGTTATAATAGATTTGAATCGTTTCATGTTTGGATTGTTTTAGATTCGAATCGCTACTAGTTCGGGTCATTTCAGGTTCAGATCATATTTGATTCGGATTATTTCAAATTCGAGTAATTAGAGTTTGACACTGGATTATTCGAGTTCAGATTATTTTGGTTCAATTTATTAATTTTTAGAATCAAATTAGATTAAATTTAAACAGATTATTTGATCGAGTCAAATTTTATTAAAATTTTTTAAGATATAAAAAGTGTCATAACGGTTTTTTTCGACCGCTAAGACGAATTTGAAAACACAAAATGGAGCCGCCACCAATCTTTTTTGCTAGGTGTGATTGGCCACCTATTAAAACCGGTTTTAGTAAAATATTTTAAAATTAATTAAAACATTTTGTAAAACCAATTTCGAAGTCCGCGCTTTGAACCAGAGTGTAAAACATAATTGGGTTCGGGAGTCAGTTACGTGCGGGGAAGGATTAGCACCCCCGCAACGCCCGTTTAGAAAACGATACCATTTAATCACGTGTTATCTTAAATCTCGATTTAATGGACTTGACATCAATATTTAAAAATAATTCTCTTTTATTTTCATTTTTTTTTTTTAAAAAAAAGCATGTTTATTATTTTTTTGAAATTTCTTTTTTGAACTATTATTATTTTTTTCAAAAACGAAAGTGAACATAAATTTGTTAACGAAAATACTCATTAAATATTCCCAACACTCTTGATGGTATTTAACGAGATCTTCTCACCTTAAGATATCTTAGGAATCACAACCGTGATATCCTTCGAATCCGTCGTCGGCAATTTACATTCATTTTTTATTTAAATGCGTATGATACGAATATTTAAATATCGGATGCATACGACTTAGCATATAACTATAAAATTAAACATGCAAATCATAATATTAAAAAAAAAAAACACGAGCATAGCGAAATATCGAGCGCATAAACATTCGCTAATTATTCATTTTTTATTTTGATTATTTCCATTTTTTTAAACGAAAACGAATTTTTGTATCGAGCATGTCGCTAAATACTCCCACCACTCGTGGTGATATTTAACGAAATTCTCTCACCTCAAGATATCTTAGGAATCACTACCGTGACGTCCTTCGAATTCCGTCGTCGGTTATTCGCATTTATTAATTTTTTTTTTCTTTTTGAAAAGTAAATTAAAATGCTTTTAATAATTATTTTCGAAATAAAAGAAATTATCTATGTAAGAATAATTCTCGAATCACTCCGATATTTTCGATAATGTTTCGATTATATTCTTACTCGGACCATTTCAAAGAACGATTGATATTCCGACCATCCCGAGAAAGAAATCCGTTTTTAGAAAATTTTATTTACCGAAAATAATTTTAAAAGACATGTATTAATTAGAAAAAATTATTTTTATAATTTTAAAACCGAAATAGAACAATAAAAATATGTCGAATACTGAACAAGAATAAATAAACAAAAATAAATAAGAAAATTAAAATCATACCTGAAAAATATCGAGAATCCGAAAATTAAAATGCCGGACTTGATCTTCGTAAAATTCTTTGTTCTTTCTCGACCACCTGAAAAGATGTCAAAAATCAAAAACAAAACCAAAATGTAGACATCGATAATCGTGATTTTTTTTTTGTTTTTCCTTTTTTTTATGTCATTATTATTTATTATTATTTTTTAATATTTTCTAATTTTTCCTTTTTTTATATTTTTTTATTTTACTTATTTTTATTTTTCCCTTTTTTTTAAATTTAAATTTAAATTATTATATTTTTTTAATTTTAATTTTCTTTTTTTCTTTTTTTTTTCTTTTTTTTTTTCTTTTCTTCTTTTTTCTTTTTTTCTTCCCTGGCCCAACACCAAGGTCTGTTGGGCCCAAAGCCTGGGCCGGTTCGGCGCAGGCCGGATCCGGTTTGGGCCGGATCTTCCTTTCTTTTTTTTTTTGGTGCCCCGGGTCGGGCGCGCGGACCCCGGGTCGGGTCCGTGTCCACGCGCGGACCCTGCCTAGTCAAAACGACGCCGTTTTGGTGCCCCCCTTTTTTCTATGCCCCGGGTCGGGCGCGCGGACCCCGGGTCGGGTCCGGGTCCACGCGCGGACCCTGCCTGGGCAAAACGGCGACGTTTCGGCGCCCCTTTCCTTTTTTTTTTCTTTTTTCTTTTACGGGTGACCCGCGCGGACCCCGGGTCGACGCGCGGGTCACCGCGACCCGCTCCAAGGGGCTATAAATAGCCCCCTTTTTTATTTTTGATTTTTTTCTTTCTCTCTCTCTCTGCTCAAACCCTCCCCAGAAACCACCCCCAAACCTAGAAACCGGCGGCCGGACCACCGTGCCGGCTGCCGTACCTCGTCGTCGGCGGCCAGTGAACTCCAAATTACTTTTTCCCGAACCGCCTCGATCTCCTCTTCTCGGGTTCGGGCTCCGCTTTGCCCGAATCCCCACTGAAATCCCTAGATCTAGGTTTCAAAATCTTTTTTTTTTTGGTTTTGTTGTTTTTTTTTTGGTTGGTGGTTTTATTTTGGCAGGTTTTTGGTTGTTTTTTTTGCTGTGTGGGTTTCGAATCGAAAGGGGGGTGCTCAGATCTGGGTTTTTGCCCAGGGGGAGTCCGGATCTGGATTCCTCCCCTCCTCATTTTTTTTGAGGATGCTTTGAAAAATGGGGGGTCCGATCTGGTTTTTTTTTTTGCCCAGGGGGAGTCCGAATAGTGGGGGTCGTTTTTGGGAGGGGTCTGAATCCGAGTCCCCTGCTGGCTGAAGGGCCTCTTCGTTTTTATGGGGGGTTGAGTGTTTGGGTTAGGTATGGTAAGGGAAATGGGCTAGTGGGCAGGCCCATCAATTGGGCCCGAAAATTGGGCCTGGACAGCAGGCCTGGTGGGTTGGGGTTTGAGCTTGGCTCTGATTTTGGCTGATTGGGCCTGTTAGGTTTGGGCCTGGAGATTTGGCCTGGAGATTGGGCTGGGTTTGTAGATTGGGCCCACTAAATAGCAAGCCCTGTTCGCACATGGCCCGGGTCGGGTTCGGATCTGACCCGGGCAAAAATTGGTTATTACAAAAAGTAAAATAAAATTAAATTAAATAAAAACAATGGTAATTTATATTCTTTAAATTAAAGTTAATTTTTTATCTAAATAAAAATATGTGATTTTATTTTTTTTAAAATTAAAATATTTTTACTTAATTTTTATTGTAATAATTGGTTCACTTTTAATCAAATCAAACAAATTTCAATTTTTATATCAATGAGATTTTAATTTCAAACTTTTTAAAAAATATCATTTTTCTTGTCAATCCAATATTAATATATTATCACCAATTATGAGTCATATATATGTAATATACCAATAAGCCCATATGGATATATATATATATATATATATATAAATATATATGAACTTGTTATTACAAGTATTTCTTTTTATGCCTTTTCTTTATTGGTTCCTATAATTCTTGTATATTTATTTTATAATTACATAAGTTTTAGGTAATTTATTGTTTAATTAGTGGCAAAGAAAAAGTTATGAAACTTTGAAATTTTAGGTTCAAATCTCATCATGTATGCTTTATATTAGATTTATTTGGTTTGTTTGATTTAATCCACCTATTTTTTATATAAATGTAATATTTGATTATAATTATAATTCAGTTAATAAAAAGTTGGATCTTAGATTGAAGTAGCAAGGAGCTTCGATTTCTAATTCAATCGGTTGATCTAATTGAAAAGAGATTTAAACTTTGATGCATGATTTTGATATTAAATATAATAAATATTTGACAAAACATACATTTCCTTAATAATAAGGTATTTGATATAGAAACAAGAGATTAAATATTCAAATCCAATCATTTACAAAATTCTTTTGAATAATAAATTAATAAAATAAACCCTAAAATTGGTTAAAATACTGGTTTAATACGATTTTTCTTGGTTCAACAAGGTGTTAATCAATCTTGTTTTCTATTCACTCTTATAATTTATGTTGTACTTATAACTAGATCTGTTCATAAAGTTAGGGTCTGACTCAACCCAACCCAAAAAATTAATTAGTAAAAAATATATTTTTATTTAAAAATATTAAATATATATTTTCACAAATTCAAGTTTATTAGCTTTACGTGTTAGGCTAGATCTTGGATAAATTTTTTTTAAACCAATCGAATCAAATCTAACTCACTCTATGACCATTTTTATCTATAACACAAGTACATGAAATTAAATAATGATTACCGAAATTAAATTTCAATACTGACTATTATAATTTCAAAAAAAATATTAATCAATGTCGTTAAAAACTAATCAAAGTGATATATATAAAAAGTATGATTAATAATTTATTTATTTTTAAATTCAGAAAAAATAATATATGAATAATTTTAAATCATTGTTTATAGACATCGATCCTAACATAAAATAAGTTTAGATTTTGTTAACAAATGTCTTAAGGGTATTTTTTAAGGTTACTATGTATAATAATATTTTCATTTAATGCATTGAAAATGATAAATAAAATTATCAACTTTTATATTTAATATAATATTTTTATAATAAATAATATATTAATTAATTTTAAAAAATATATTAAAGATACTCGTGAGTAAAACTCAATAAGTTTATATGTATTAGTATCAATTTCCAAGAAACTCTGTTACTGACGTTTCACAATCTCAGGGGACTGACTGGACTAGATGCGAAGGTACAGTAAACCTGGTAGTATAAATTTTTTTATAACCCACCAATAATAATGCGAAACGTAGCAGTCTCTAGACGAGTTGTACTAGTCCCAGACTCCCAGTAGATAAACAAGGGTGGCCGACAACTCGACAACCTGATTTTGTGGACGTCAATACCCTCTCCTTCTCTACCCTCCACGTGTCCTCTCCGTACAGTTACTCGATTTCCAAATCCCTCCCTACAATCACAACCTCCCTTAAACGACTAAAAATGTGTTTTATTGTAAGGATTATGTAATATTAAATTGATAAAAATTTTAGTTTTTGGGATTGAAATAATGGTTTGATAATTAAAATAAAAAAATTATAAAATAGAGTTTTTGGTTTTAAAAATAAAATTTTAAATAAAATAATTTTATTATTTTAAATATATATATTTTTTGATATTTTAATTTCTTACATCACTTCAAATATTTTAAAAAAAATTAATCAAAATTTTTCATTATATTTTTAAACACACTTTTTTTAATCCATTTTTTTCTAACCCAAATTTTTTTCAAGAATAATACTATCTCTCACATAACAACAACTTATTGCAATTGATAGTAAAAAATTGATTATTTGATATTATATGAGTCGATTTTTGTGAACTTTGAATATTATAAATTTGGATAATTTTTAGATTCAGATATTAAATTTATTATTTATAGTGAATTTGAAGTAAACTCGAATAAGATCTTGGATATTCGATATCTGAATCTGTTTTAGTTTTAGTTCGGATGTCAGATATTCAAATATATTATTCGAATTCTCTTCACTTATACAGATAACAGATTCAAATATTCGAATCTGATATCCATTTATATATTTAATTTTTGATTAATTTTATATTTTATCTTTTTTAAAAAATTAATTTTATAAATTCAAATATTAAACTAATATTATTATCTAAATCAAATACAAATTAAGATAATAATGAATTCAAATATCATGTAAATTATATGAATTCAAATATTTTAAAATTTGCTTATATCACAATTTACGAATTCCAATTCTCATCTCATTTTCTCAAGCCCAATTTCGTACTTTCTCAAACTAGATCACAATTTACGTAATTTTGTTTTCGAAAAGGGTTAATTTGGTAATTGGAATATAATTTTGTTACTAGAAGATATCAAGGGATATTTGTCAGACAAGTTCAATTTTTTCTCAAACAAGCAAACTCATCACTGACGTGATTCTCTTTTCTTGCAAAAATTCGCTGGAATCTTTGTGTATATATAAACTAAAATAAAAATCAATTGGATTTATTTCCGAGTTTCCGACAAATTTAGCTTTCATTTTTTTAAAATTTTGGAGCGAAAATTGTTGTGAGTAATGCAAGACATCCACTCGATCGAAGGTGGTCGCATATTCAGCGGCGGCGGCGGCGGAGGAGGAGACAGAAGGTTGCGACCGCATCACCACCAAGCACTCAACTGTCCACGCTGCGACTCTCTCAACACAAAATTCTGTTACTACAACAACTACAACCTCTCTCAGCCACGTCATTTCTGCAAGGGCTGCCGTCGTTACTGGACAAAAGGTGGCATCCTCCGTAACGTCCCCGTCGGAGGTGGTTGCCGCAAAGCCAAGCGCACAAAAACCAGACCTTCATCCGAGACCACCACAGCCGCTGCCTCTGCACCGCTACATCCGGAACAACAACACCGTGATCAACGTAAAGCGAATTCTCATTCTAGCAGCGAGAGTTCGAGTCTTACTGCAGCCAATTCTAACGTTGCAGTGACGAATAATAATAACAATAACAACAACAACAACTGTTCTGCTGGTGGCACAGCGGAGGCGGTGTCGGCAGTAACCTCTCATTCTAACTTGATACATGTAAGCGAGTCGAAGTTTTATGGAAACCCTAATAATTTAGGGTTCGAGCCAGGATTGCTGGATCAAGGATCGGACTGCGGGATATTTTCGGAGATTGGGAGTTTTACGAGCTTGATTACTTCATCAAACAATGAAACGTTGCCGTTTGGTTTCGGTACGGTATTAAATGGGCAAGGACTTGAGCAAGGACAGTGGCAGCAGCAACAGCAGCAAAAGATGATGAGTATGGGAGGGGAGGAAATCACCGGTGGATTGCTTGATCAGACGCTGCAGGTTGAGCTATCAAACATGCATAGTAGATCGGAGAGTGGATTTGAACCGTTGGATTGGCAAGGGAGTGGAGATCAAGGGTTGTTTGATCTTCCTAACGCTGTTGATAAGACATATTGGAGTCAGAGTCAGTGGACTGATCAAGACCATCCGAGTCTTTATCTCCCGTAAATTATCTCTCACCCTTTTTTTCCTTGAGTTATTTATTAACTAGAAAAATAAAGAAAAAAAAAACTCTCAAAAAAAAAAAAATCAAAGAAAGCCTCAAGGCCTAAGGTAAAGAAACTGAAGAGAGTTATATGGATATATGAATGTGACTGTTTCTTGTGTAAATTTTTTAATATTTTCTTTCTTTTTTTTTTCTTTCTAATATTTAAGTTTAATTCGAAGGTGTTTCCAGTTTGATCTTCTCGTGTTTATGTGCAACTAATTAATCAAAATATAGAGAAAAATATAGTGTTTGGGTTTTTTTATTGGGAGTTTTATTTGTAGCTTTGTGCTAATCATCATCACTAATCTCAGTTATAATTAATTAATTATATATTAGTTAAGTTAATGACGAATCAGGGGCTTAATATGACAGTCAAAACAGCAACGCTTTTGGCTTGAAACAAGGGAAATGGTGGTGATAATTATACAACACGGCGATGTTACTGATTTTGATGAAGGGAAGGGATGGGAACTGTACGGATAAGAAAGAGGTAGTGTTGAGCGTAAGACTAGCTACTGCTGTAGTCCTATTCCTATTCAAGGAAGAAGTCGGTTGGGAAGTTGTTGTTTGGGTAAATCTAAAAAAAACATATTCTCAATAGTTAAATGATTTAAGAGGGAAGTGATATTTAAAAAAAAAAAAAAAATATTAAGAAGGGTATTTTAAAAGTAAAATTGTTTATAATGATTTTTTTTTTGAAAATTTTAATTAAAAATAAAAATAAAAAATTTAAAAATTTGAATATTTATTTTTTAAAAAATTTAAAAATAAAAAAATTAATTTTAGAAAAATTACTTTTATTATTTTTTATTAATTAAAAATTTTAATTAAAAAAGTAAATTAAATATTTATTTTTTAATTAAAAAATAAGAATTTTTTTTTTATCAAAATTAATTTTGTTTTTAATAATTTTTTATTTTTTTATTATTTATTTAATAATTATTGTATTGTAGATGATATATTTTTTAATTTTACTCTTGTTTTTGGTGGGTCTCGTAGAGGTAGTGACTTGTCCCATGCGCGATTATGACTCGACTTGTCCGTGGATGGTCTGAATGCGTAGAGCCACGTGGGTTAACCTGGTAGGATGACTGTCTCGACCCCCCGGCGGAGGGGAGGGTCGGTTTGTCCTTCCTCTCTCTCCTTTTGAGTCATTAGGGGAGAAAATTCTTGATTGCTCATCAGGGTAGATTGAAATGTAAAAATGGCTATGGTGATGATGATATTTGGCAAATTTGGGGACTACGTGGTGGTGGTGGTGGTTACTGGTAAAACTGGTGATGGGTGGGTCCGGGGCATGTGCAGAAGTGGTGTCAAGTCTCACCCCCCCCCCATTCCAAGTCATGTATCAGTTTGGTTTCTGAATCCCCACCATTTTCCAAGGCCTTTGATTTTGAGTACAGATTTTTTGACTTTGCCACATTGTATTGTTTCTGGTTTAGGTATAGTTCAATGCCCTGTCCATCTCTGGATGGATATGATATGAAGGATGATGATTGATGATGGAATGGAACTTTCAGTGTTTTTGCTTCATTTGCTTAAATGTGTGGTTTTGGAACTTGGAATTGTAGAGCGGGGTGGGGGGTTAAATTAGGTGAGGGTTTTGATGTGGTCCTTTTGGGGGATAATATATTGTTCCTTGCAATGTTAGGGGTTGAGCTTTGGAGTGGCCTCTCTTGGCTGAAACAATGATAGTATGAGAAGTTTTCATGGGGCTTGATCTGTAGGTCTAGGTACAACCTCCAAGGAGATTTGCCTTTGCTACAAAGTCAAAATTAAGGGGGTTATTGTCATTCATCAACTTGGCTTTTAGGAGGGGGCAAGACAATAGGCTGGACCACCACTGGTCCTGGTCCTCTGCTGTCCTTCTAGTTTGGCCAAATGTTGCTAACTGCTGATAGGGCCGGTGGTCAGTCAAAGTTTCCAGCTGAAAAGTGAAAACTACCAATGCTTAATCGAAACATAGTTAGTACTTATATATTTTTTTTTCTCAATCTCAATGAATTGTACTCTAACTATGCATGAATGATCCTTCATTTAAGGTTCTGTAAATTTATTTTAAGAAAAAGTCAACAAATTAAAACGCAACATCCTGATCGAGAAACCTGGCGTTGGCTCGACAGGTTATAATCATGTGAGCTGCCAGTGCCATTTTCCTTCAGGACCAGCAAAGGTATATATTATATAATAATAATAATAATAATAATAATAATAATAATAATAATAAATCTCATAGCTGAAAAGAACAGATTGAATCTTTTTGGGGTTGCAGTTTGTAACAATTAAGAGCAAAAGAGAGGAAAAAATCTATCTTTTTTGTGAATGGTGGTCCTTGATAACAATCGCATCTCTTTTTCTCTCTCTCTTTCACGTACTGTCAGTGTGATATGATGTTGTGTTGGATTGACCCAGAGATTGCAGAACCTGAAAAGCCCGATCAAACAAAGTTTCTAGCCCATCTGGTTGACAGGAACTCTGCCAAAATTCTCCAAACAAGGTTCCCGACTCCAGTAGGCAGTCGCACAACATCACAGGGAACTATATAGTCATCGGGGTTTTACCAATGGAAAGAAGTGAGAACAGATATATAGCAGTTAAAGAAACGAAAATGTTACTCTTAGTGGGCACGCCAAGAATTCTTAAAGTAGCCATGAAAGTGAGACAATAATTACAAGCCTTAACCCCGTTTCTAGAAGAGCACAGTGCCACAGTATAAGATACCCTGATGCATGCTTGGTCCAAGACACCGAGCATGGGGCCATGGGCACGGCTAGCGAACGTGATCTTAGGCCAGATGTGACCTATGAGGCTTCTGGTTTGCTCATCTTATTGCCTTGATAGCCAATGGAAGGATCATTTAAAGATTCACTGGCAAAGGGCCATGCTGTGTCCATCACTGTGGCATGGATCGCGACTGAAAATTAGCACCTCAAAGTTTGGCAAATGGAGGTGGTCCATAACTCCTTGCTGTGTGGTCTTAGCCATTGGCCCTCAACTTTGTAGCGCTGATTTTGATTTGTGCAATTGTTGAGCCAATTATGGTGGCCAAATTGGGCATCTTTTTGGGTATCCACCAAACCCATTTCTAAGAATCACATTTCAAAAAATCATAAAGGGTTGAGCATCCACCGCATTACCTGGATAGATGCTTCCAGTAAGATGGTTCATAATGATTTTACTCTGATGCAAATGATCCCATGTCTCCTTTTCGATTTCTTAGACAGATGGCCTAAACTTGAAATGGAATGGTATGTGTCGTGCAAAATGGGTTACTATGTAAATTGATTTTCGAATTATACATATTTTAATGATTTGATAATTAAAAAAAAAGTTCATAATTAAGTATTTAAAATTTATTTTTATCAAGCAAGTTAATCCAATGGACTAACGTTATTACATAAAATACTGACGTGACTTAATTGATCAATATTCAGTCGTCACGTGTCAGGTCAATATCATGTTAGCATTTTAAAAAAAATATTTGATCTGATGCATGGTGACTTTGTATTGGTCAATCATGCTATGTCAGCATTTTATATAATGGTTTTAGTCCATTGAGATAATCTGCTCTCGGAATACAAATTCAAGTATCTGATTGTGAATTTTTTTTTATTTGGATACCAAATCATTAAAAAAAATATAATTCGGGAGTCAATTTACATATTAACTCATGCAAAATTATGCAAATATTAAAATTTTGAGCCAAGAAGGATTTATTGTCATCAGATTTGGGAAATGACGTCAAATTTGTAGAATTCGATCATGAACATGATGATGTTAGAGATTTGCAGCTGGTTTGGATTAGGAGGGCCATATAATATAATAGGAGGGCAAGTGGTCCTTAAAGAAAACAATTATTGACGGTTAATGCATTGCAGGTTTGATAGTATATATGATTTTATGTCTGTGTCAAGGATCCTTGATTTTACATGTCCATGCCCAGGGTAGCTTGGCCCAAGAACCGTGCACCATTTGCTCAATATGAAATTACCATCCCAGATTAAAAAATAAAAAAAGCAGTTTAAAATTTCCACCTAAATTATGTCTGCAATAATCCAATGTGTATAAAGTCTGAAAGTGAAGAGCCGGCATTGATTTGCTTGTCAAAGGCGACAAAATTACTGTATCTTAACTGGACAATTGAGAGGAAAGAAGCAGTTATGGCATGAAAGTGAAAGAAGCAATGGAATTTTGGGTCAGTCAACGCTGCATAAGGAATGCCGTAAGAACCAAGCCACTTTCAGCCCTTGCTATATATGCACGTGTTTGTCGATGCCCATTTCGATCTAAGCCCAATAACAAGCATTAATCCAATGTTCAGTCTTTCTTGTCCGACGTTCACGATCTCAAAGAGATAATATACTTATAGACTCATTCTCTTAAGGGTGGTGAGTTAGTTGTCGTTTTCTTTTAAAGACCAAAACACCTATTTATAGGTGAGCACTTTTCTTGGGTTAACATAACTAAGCAATGTGAGATAAGTACTCTACTTGACTTAACATAACTAAGCAAGTTACTCAATATGGGACTTAGACTCAATATACCAAACAATTATTGTATTATAAACCGTATGTATAGATAAAAAAGAGTAAGAAAGAAGATAATATCACAAGAAAACAAAGAAATATGTGGTTCTGCCATGGTGATCTACATCCACGATTACGAGACCTAAAGAGTTGCATTGTTGATATTCTCAAAAGTGCCTATATATATAAAAGGTTCTCATCAATTTAGAAAATAATCAAATAAGAATATCGTATCGTAATTTTTAATATATCATATGAAAATCGTATCGTAATCCCTAATATATTGTATTATAATTTTTAATATATTTAATTATGTTAATTATTTTAACACCTTGGTATCTTATACTTAGCTTGGTATGAGCAAGAGGAATATTTGCATGAAAGGAACAGGTTTTATTTCACAGGAATTACGAAGTTGCATTTGGAATATTAATGATAAGTTTGCAGTTAATATCCTCCACTTTCTAGGATAGTGCTTCGAAACCTGATTCTTTCCGGACCATCATCAGTTTGCTTAAAATGAAATATAGTCAAGATCATCGTAAGAGCACAATGTCGATTTGTGGTTAACTATGTTATCCGGATTATTCATTTTTTTTTAAGTATTTGTATTCGGCGTATGTGTCTGACACATATTCGGACATGAGTATGAGATATGATTTTTCAAATATATGAATAAATTTTAGAAGAAATTAAGTATACCCATATCCGATACTCATCCGAATCCAGATAATATAGGTGGTTAATACAACCCGTAATATAAATCAAGGACATTATTCACTGTCAGGTAAAACTTGTCAAAAGCCTTGCAACTCTGGAACAGCAGTTGAGAAATGGAAACTAATGAAAATGACAAAAACAGAACTGAGTGTATAAATTTAACTTTGTATTAGTCATTTGACAGTAAGTATATCAAACCAGTAATGATCCAAAAACATGTTTGTCAACTTAAAAGATTTATACTCCGGAAAGAAAAAGAAAATGAGAAAGGGAGGCTTTGGCTTATTTGACTTGGCACCAGCCAAATTTCTGTTTATTTCTTTTGCAACCAACAGACTTCCAACTTGCTCAATGATAATGCTGGAAGGCAAAAGAACACTTTTATAAGATTTCAAAAGGCAAAAAAATTGTATGTCAAGCATCATTGCTAGGTTTATCATTTATATCACACCATCATACAGAAGCATGATATTTGGAATCCTAGACCTATGTTGCTCTGACTCTTCATTTTTCTTGAAGTATCCGTGTTCGACACATATTCGGACATGGGTATGGAGATATGACCCTCCAAGGACCCTCCAAATACATGGAAAAACTTAGAAAAAGTTTAACATACCCGAATAAGACATATACCCGTATCCGACACTCATATCCGAGTCCGAGTAACAGAGTCCTGCACAGCATACACATGAACACAGAATCAGATAGGAGGAAATAAGTAGTGTTCTATAAAGAAGCAATGAAGGTAACATGTTGCATTCAGAATTTACAGCAGAGAAAACAGGTTCTCCAACTTTGGTGCTTCCTCGGCTGTCTCTGGTCAGCTTCCACCATTCTTACTGGGCTGCCATTCCATTCTGATGGCAATCTGTTCATAAAAGACACATAATGAGCCACCAATTTTTTATGGATAACTGAGAAAAGCACAATCAAATCATGAAGAAGAACAAGTTACATGGGAAAAGCAAAAGATTGAGAACTGTCAGTGCTACTAGTTGACCGCAGAGAAATGCTACCAGAACATGGTATTGGGCCTGAAAGAGGACTAGCTGCAAAGGAATCACAATCTCCATGAGCAAGTTCGTTAACAAAGCTTTGATTTCGGCCTGTTAGGCTTCTTGACATCCTATCTTCAGTCCTCGATAAGCTCTCAGTTTTATGAGGCTGTTGACACTCTGAACCTTCTAAAAATTCCTCAAGGCTACTCATGGTAGTTAAAGATGAATCACAAAGATGAATGGTGCTTCCACTCTGTGCTGCTTCACTATTGGAAGATACCTCACTTGAATGGCTATTGTCGTCAATTGATTCAGTCGCAGATGGTTCCATTGGGTTCAATGAAATTGAATCTCCTATTTGAAACTGCAGATGTGCTAAATGGATCAAAAACCGAATATTTGGTGAATTGCTATTGCATATTAAAAAGATGATGCAGAGGCAAAGTTACCGGTTGTAGGTGTAGTATCTACCATTGATTTTAACAATATGCAGCTGGTAAAATAATACAAAGAACATAGCCAAGCATACCAACATACACATACATTAGTCATAACTATGGTTAAATATTTAGTTAAGACTCAAGAAAATACTTCTTATTCTATAGTTTTTACGACTATTCACCTAAGCCACCATTGCAACCAATTCAAGTTTCCATTTGAGTACGACTTGTACCTAGCATAGAATTTATGGTGACAACTAATAGTGCATTTGATAATTAAAATTCGGGAATCTCTAATTAGTAACCTAGAATAAGAATCATGCTTCAACTTCCCCCTCAAGGTTTGACATTTGAACCTCCCACCTCTTTACAAAGCTTGAAAAACACATAAAAATGGAGTTTTATTAAGGTTTCAATCATCTTTTCTGTACAAGGTCATCATTGCCAATAATAGTTGAACACAGCACAAAAGCATAGCAATCCTGTAAAACAGACTAGTTTTTCTGCTTTGCATGTATGGCAGACAATGGTATATGAAACCTGAAACATAAAAAAGTTCTAGAGACTATCCTTTGAAACTCTTCTTCAATGTCACCAATATTGCCTTCTCTATGAATTGGGACTTCTTTTGTTTTCTTTTCTTTCCAAAACTTTTGGTTTTTGTTTAACAAATCCTTTCTTCTGAAGAAATGAAGTAATAAATTCCCAAGAACTGCTGAAAACAGCCCATAAAATAAACTGTTCATGTCTTTTAAAAAAAAAAAACTAAATGCTACAGTGAGAAACACAACTTGAAATCAATTTCAAAAAAGATTGACCTATAAAATTGTTATTTTCACTCTTATCTTAGGTGATAAAGAATTAAGCATTGGAGCATGTAGCTTCTTACCTCTTCCACATGCTGCATCCTAGGTATCATCTTTCGCGTGGACTTATCAAGTAAATGATCATCTCTTCCATCAGAATCTTCTTCACCACCCTTCATTAAGTTCTCAAGAGCATGTTGTTTCCTTACATAATTCTGAAAGTCCTGTTCAATCTCATTGGAAATAGATGACATTATCCTGAGAGTTTTTCTGGGTTCTTGGCTGTCACCATCCACATCTGTATGAAACTTGGAATGCATATCCTTATAGTTCAATCGACTCCGTGAAGGAACTTCCCTGTCTATGAAAATATCCTTGATTGATTGATAATCACTCTCTTGAAGAAATACAACCAGCTCTGGCGCATCAGATGCCAAAAAGGTCTCACTAGTATTATGAAGTTTGTTTTCTTCCTCACTTCTTTCTGCTTCACTAGGACTTGCAGTATATGATGCCCCTTGTATTGGATTCTTCCAAGCCATGAAATCATTAACTCCATGGTTCTTGACTCCTCCATCTCCCTTTTGTCTGTTAACTTCTATATTGGTCTTTACCTTATATGCTCTCATCCCTGCAGAGATGTCAGAGTAAAAAGCATGAGCATGGATTCTATATGACTGCTTCAGAGGTGCAGAGATTGCCAATACAAAAAGGAAAAAAAAGTTAGATTAGTGGTAAGAATACAAATTAACAATATAAATGCATAACTAAAAGAAGGAAGGAAAAGGTATTTTAGAGAGTAAAAAAAGTTATAAAGACATGATGGGATAGGTATTCTGGAATTTGGAAAGAGTTTGTCACTTCTCATATAGAAAAATGAATGTGACCAATTAAGTTCCAATCCAAATACATAACATTAACAGTAACCTATAGGAAACCCTTCAATTTAAAATATAAGGTTTCAATTTTCCTTTTCTGCTAATTTATAGTTAATTATACATTTTTAGATTTATGAAAGTGAATGGATTGGTAAATCTGATAGTTGGTACTGCGTAGATAGCCTCATTACCAAGCAGTGCTGCTTCACCACAACCTATGTTACCCGGACTCGGGAGTGAGTGTTGGATATGGGTATTTGTCCGACATGAATATGCTCAATTTTTTCTAAGTTTTTTCATATATTTTGAGGATCATACTCTCATACCCATGTCTGATTATATGTCGGACATAGGTGTCGAACATGGATACTTTAGTGAAATGAAGAGTCCGGATAACATAGACCACAACTATTGGTGTTAGTAGCATTTTTGAAACCATAATATAGTCAAGTAGTAATCAAAAGAGTATATCAACATAAAAAAATACAAATTAAAACCATCATCAATCCATCAATTAGGATCAATGCAATTGTTCATACAAAAACCAACTTTCATAACATCCATTGCAGTAATAACTATCCAAGTATTTGAGATTTTTTATCTATTCCATGTAGAGTTTACTGGCAATCAAACAAGGTAAAAAGATGCAAGGAACTTGATGAAGAAAGGATATTTTAAATAAACATCAATGTATCATTGGTATATATATATCGTGCAAAAATTACCAAGTTAGTATACTTCTGCTGGTACTAGTTTTTAGCAAAAACAATTTGTTCTGTTACATATCTGCAGCTACCTGAAACACAGCAGCCAAAATGAATAAAGGACAGATTCCATAACAAATTTGAGAATGTTTGCAGCTAGTTTGTGCAGTCACTAACCCGTCTGCCACATCTGTGAATGATGATATACAGGACAATTGTCTGGTTACAGTCAGTGACAAAAGAAACCAGATATTGGTAAAATCTGTATTAATGGAAAACAATTCATGAGCAAATTATATAACACAGTGACAAACACCGAGAAAAGAGAGAAAGTAGTTCCTTGTACTCTACATTCTCTGCATACTGAACAAAGCAGCACTTGAAATAAATATAATGAGATTACGACCTTTATAATAATTATTTACACAAATAAAAAAAATGATTATGTAGCTAGATCAGCACATTTTCAGCTTGCAAGCCAAATGCTTGGATACTATCCATATCATTTTTTCAACAAACAAGCTGCACACAACACTGTGAAGTGAAGATCTTTATTGAGTGACATAAAGCAGAAATAAAGTGAGGAAAGACCTCATTGAACCCACAATAGCTTAACTCATCATTAGATTTAGAAAAGAACATGTCAGCTTTAAGTTGCTTACATCAAGAGTCAAAGAGAAAGAGAAGCAATAATCATGAACCACAAAGAAAGTTTAAAGGATCAATGAAAGAAAAGCACATCAGATAGGAATGAAATGGAAAAAGTAGCTAAATTTGGGTATTCACTGTGAAGAAAAAGGCACAAAACTTTAAAGAATCTCAATGGAGAAAAAGGCACATAGATAGCAATAAAAACCCAGCACAAGGAGTTTTGCAAATTTTGTGCTAGTGGATTTGTGCATTTGTCACATTAGAATAAGGATTTAGCAAATGTTTGTGGACAATAAGTTTCTTTATTCATCATCTAAGCTATTCGTTTAGGAGATTAATCAAACAGTTATGTCCTTACCCGGCTTAATAGTAATCCTACATGACAAAAGAATAGTTGAACAGAAAAATTTAAGAAAACAAAATTAGAATATATTAAAACAGCACTACCTTGAATCAGTCAAGGAAAAACCCAGACAAGTTTTCTGCATTTTCTTCTGTAAATATATATGATAAACAAGTCATTGATCGAAAATATGTATGCAGAGAAAAAAGAGAGAGAGAAATGAAATGCTAAAATACATTGAGCCAATGGATGTTTAAAGTTGATGTTTAAGGAAAAGAGAAGAAAATGAAAAAGGTGAATGAAATAAATGGACAGCTCAGAACATTAAATATATATCCATAAAACCATAAACTGAAACTCAGTAACCATAAACTGCTAATTTGTAAACATAAACGTTATCTCTCCATTTATGTTAATCAGACTTTTTTTTTAAGTCATATTTGAACAAAATAAGGATATGATCATTCAATATATGAAATTTTTTAAAAAAAATTAAATATATCCGTATTGAACACATACTGTATTCAACGCTCACATCACTATCTTAGTAATTTCTGATCTTCAAACCATTTTTCTAATTTTTGTTGTATAAACAAATTTTACATGAACTTTATAACTCTAACTCTGGGTCTTTCTTCAGTTTTTTGCGTGTAAAACATATTTTTGCTATTAATACTAGTAATTTGGAGTTTGAACTCTGACGGCCTTCATTTAATTGTTAGATTAAATTTCAGCACAAGTTATAAGCTTGCATGTGAACAAACGCTCATATAACCTGTCTTATTTGGATTTTGGATGAATGTTAACACAAGTATATAAAAAAAATTTAAATTATTTTTGAAGGATCATATATTATACCAAATATTTTAATATATATCGAATATCAAATATAAATAATTTAAAAAAATAAAGAATTCAAATAACATAGTACATAATTCAAATGTCAAAACTCTAAAGCTAGAAAATTTAATTATTATTATTTCTTTCTACTTGTTTTGAGTAACTACATTTTGATCCTATGCTATTTTAGGTTTAACAAAAATACTATAGTTTATAGATAGTTATTCATTGTAGCTACAAGCAATGTATTTTAATTTTTAAAGGTGGAAAAAAAAATGATTTTAACTCCATACTGGATACATTTTGAAATGAAAAATTATTATATATATAATTATTATTCTATATATTATGATAAAATTTTTAAATTTACGAATAAGATTAAAAAATTAAGATGTATCCATTTAATAATTAATTTTTATAAATATATTTTAATATGACACTTGGTCAATATTCTAACAAAATCTAAAAACTTCACCATATATAAAGGTAATTTCCTTAAATAAATAATTTTCCATATATATAAAATATTTTATTATTATCCTTTTTCTTAAATAATAAAATCACTTGATTTGTGACTTAAATCAATCCTAACTTGTAAATAAAATGATTCAAATATTCTTATTTTATATGAATTCTTATTTTTTTTTATAATCTTACAAAATTAGTTGATGGCTGCCCACTAATTTTTTTAGCCTTAACTTAATCATTGATTTTATTTATTTATTATATATTAAAATTAAAAATATGTGTATCTTAATTGCCTTAAAGAAATAAAAATTAATTTATTGGAAAAATGAAAAAAATACAAATGCACATTATAAATAAAAAAGAAAAATTCTCTCTTTTTTTTTTTTTTTTTTTCTCCCTTTTGCCATTTTTATTCATCTGCCGGCTCTTAGTATTCAGTTATTTTTATGGTAGTTCAGGGCTATTTTAGTAATTTTATAAATTACCTTTCAAAATACGACTGAAGAAGTTCAGTTGTCCGTAAAAGGAAACGACCGAAAACGATTTTGAAAAAAAAACCAAAAAAACAAAAAAGCCATCTTTAACTTATCTCTCTTCTTCACTCATTCTTTAAAAATTCCATTTTTCTCTTTGTTTTTGCGATTCTTCGTTTTTTAGAAGGGAAAGAAAAATGTTTGAGCCGCAACGTTTCGTAGATTCACAAGACAGTTCGAGATTCGGGGACCCCAAATCCTGGCTTTTAGGGGATAATCACAACATAATTAACGACAACTCGTCCCCGACTCACCTTCGAACTCAGTCCTCACTCACTCACTCTGCCCCCTCTAACGGTAATGTGGATCGCGTCCTTTACAACGATCTCGTCGAGATGATCCCTCTCGTTCAGTCCCTCATCGTAATCTCCCCCTCTCTCTTTACTTAATTTTACTCTTTTTTAAAGAAAATTTGAAATTAAAGAAATAGAAGGAAAGTGAAAATAAAAAGGAATAGAAAAATTAGTCTATTTACCCTCCGCTAATTAAAAATGCAAAAAAGGGTGTCTTTTTAAATTAAATTTATTTATCTTGTAAACTTGTATTTGATCAGGAGCGGAAAGCAACCAGTTCATTTACAAGGCGTGGTTCGATGATATACACCAAGACCCCTCCAAGGGATTCCCTATCCCGAAAAGTGAGATTATATTTATATCTTTACTTGTTTCAATTTAATATGTTGTATTTACTTGAAAACTTGTGGAATTATGCATTATCATTCTTTATAGCTATGTTACTTAGACTCGGGTGTGAGCTTCGGATATGGGAATGTGTCTGACATGAGTATGTTCAGTTTTTTTCATGTATTTGGAGGGTTATATCCCCATATATATATATATATATATATATATATATATATATATATATATATGTCCGAATACGCGTCGTATATGGTTGTCGGACACAGATACTTCAAGAAAAATAAAGAGTCGGAGCAACATAGCTTTATAGGCCTATACTGTTTGTATTTACTTGAAATTTGTGGAATTATTTATTGCTTGCATTATCATTCCTTATAGGCTTATACTGTTAGTGAACTAGAGCTTGCTGTTAGTAAGGATTAAACAAAAAAATCTGTTGACGTGGCGCATTGTTGTGATTTACTGATTTTGTATGTTACTGTATATTCACAGAGTGAATCCAATATAGATCTTTATATGTTATATGTATTTAAGTGGAAACTATGAGTATGCTATGTATTATGTGCTTTTGCATTTTAATTATGAAAAATTGGAATGTCATATCTCCTTATTCCGAGTTATTGCATTGGCATTTTGCTAAACCTTTATTAGGCATAGCCAATGGAAATTGGTGTTTTTGGTATTAATATAATGCCTCATTAGACCTGCTATGTTGTCATTTTCAGTTCTGTAGTCCATAACTTGCTATTAGTCACTAATCATTGGTGGCATATTGGTAACTCTGAACAATTTTTTTTTTTCTTTCTTTTGATTAGCAATTCTTGTTCTTTTATATAACATGTCACCTGGCAAATTGAAGTTTTAATCTTACTATGGTAAGCATAGTTGGCTTTGTATTCGATATTTGTGTCAGCGTTGAGCAAAGATATAAAGTAAGTTCTTAGTAGGGTTAAAAAAAACTCTCACCAATAGATTTTAACAGGGGCTATGAATATCCAGTGTTTGATAGGTTTCAATTACAAATTTTTTTATGATTTTTAATGTGCAATTGTTTTTACTATCAAATTTTTGCTTATATTCCTAGATTTTAGTTTAATAGCTTTTCTTCTGTTTTTTTCATTATTATTTTCTTTACATGAATGGGTTATAATTCTGTTCTTTTCATTCATAAAGGCTACTGTTATAAAAGGGAGGAATGTAGCTCAGTCCATTCCGGTGAGAAAGAAAAAAGACCAAGTAGACAAGAATGGTAGTAATAACCAAGATGGTGACAGCCACTCAATATTTTCCTCTGCGGCTTTGGCAGCAGAAAAAGAAAATGAGGAGTTAGTTGCATTGAGGGAACAACTGGAGGATCTGGAAAAAAAGTTGATAGAGAAAGATGAACTTTTGAAATCTGCAGAAATTTCAAATAACCAGATTAATGATGTTCATACAGAACTTGATAAATTGAAGCGACAAGCTACAGAAAAGGACTCTTTAGTCAAGTCTATTCAACTGCAACTCTCTGATGCCAAGGTATACATCTGTCATGTCTTTTTGCAAGAAATATTATTTTAAAAAAGAAAACCATTTCATATAATATTTAGTGCATTGTAATTACCTTCTCAATATTTATCTTTGAAACTTTGATGGGAACAGCGAGATCTGTTTATGAATATAAACTTGAAGTTTATATGGTTTGATATTATTTGTTGTAAGATTATATTTTTCTTAGATAAAGTTGGGATGAGAAATTATTCCATAATTGACATAGAAAAAGCAGTTGCAACTACAAGAATTAACTGTATTGCTGGAAGATTTTGAATGATTTTGTAATTATTGTCTGTTTAATTGGTTGTTAAAATATGAGTATCACTAAAAATGTTTAGTATTTAACTTCAAAATACCGGTATCATCCACTATAAAAGGTTGCAGCATATCTGGTTCTCATTTTCCATTTTGTAATTTCTGTCTACCTATGAGTCATTCGACTACTTAACGAAGATATGTATATAAAACATATTCATTGTGAACCGCTTCTTGTTCCCTTATCGTAATTGATAAATGTGATTTTCCTCAGATTAAGCTTGCAGACAAGCAGGCTGCCCTGGAAAAGACACAGTGGGAAGCAATGACATCTAAGCAAAAGGTGGAGAAGCTGCAAAATGATATAGACTCCATGCAAGGAGAATTTTCATCATTTATGCTGTTATTAAATGGTTTGACAAAGAATGATTCCACTACACATGCTGAAGATTATGATCTAGAACCATATCATTTGGATCATCTCCCTTATTTAGTAAGCTCACTATCCTATGCCTAAGATCAAATTATTTTAATTTGAGTTTTCCTGGCTTTTATGTTTAAATTGCACTGTTCGAAAACATCAAATGGTTATATATGGTAGAAGAGAATAAAAGTCCAAATATCTGCATTTATAAGGGCTTGTTTCTTATAACCTTTTCTTTTTCGGTTTTTCCTATTCGTGGCTTTTCATTCTTTTGGATTTGCCATAAGAGAAAGTCGCTAGAATGTATTTATATTTTAAGGCTATTATTGCTTTGTTATAGCAAAGATCATTACCTTGAAGCCCATAAAGTGTGGATTCATTGTTTGTCTGGTCTAGTCATGGAGAATCCGCTTTTGGTATAAACAGGATGATGTAGATGACAAGGAGATGCAGAAAATGGAAGAAGCACAGCAAGCTTATGTTGCTGCTCTTGCTGCTGTCAAAGAGAAGCAAGATGAAGAATCCCTTGCTGCTGCAGCCAGTGCAAGGTTATATCTTCAATCATTTCTTTTCAGTTCAGAAAGTATGGAACAAAGAAATATAAGAATTTCATAAGCTTGAAGTAGACCTGGTAATCCGTGTATACGTCTCATGTCTCGCATTTTTTTTTCTTTTTCTTCGTGTCAGCTGTGTAAACATAAACATAACACAAATTATTAAATGTGTCAAAATCCTAAACACGAACACGATATGTGTATTAAACGTGCCGTGTTACTCTTGTTTAAACGTGTCATGTTTATTATATTGTTTTCGTGTTTATTAAACGTGTCATGTTCAAAATTGTTAGGTCTAGCTTGAAGCATTTCGCACGAGCTCATTGATGTATTGGCATTATTGGTTTTGTACTGTAGCATTAATTTACTGTATCTCATCTCCCCCTTTCACCTTTCACCCTTCACCCTTTATTTCTTTTTTCTTCTTGGTGGCTGCATTTGTAACCTCTTTTTTTACTTATCATATGCCATTTTTGTATGTTTATATGGCTTTTTTTTTTTTTTTTTTTACTACAATAGGTATTGAACACTTTTGCTATCATTGAAGGCCGGCAAGGCATCTTCCCTAACTATTATGGCCGCCTCTCCATTTGGCTGCTTTTGATGCAACTTTGCATATAACTTAATCTTCATTTCTCTCATTTGTCTACTTGCAAAGGTTTAGTTTTCACTTATTTCCCATATTCTTGCCCGTTTTCTTTTCTTATTTTAATAGTTGGAGGAGGATGATTAGAACTAGACTTGTTCAAGGGTCGGGTTATCCACTCAAGCTTGAAGGTTCGTCCGATATTTGAAAGGATTTGGACAAAAATATTTAACCTGAAGTAGGGCTTGAGCAAAAAAAATGAAGCTCATTTAAAAAATAGGCCGGATTTTGGTTCCAACAATTAAGGTCCGAGTTTTGTCTGTTTTTCATTTGTATAATATATTATTTTTATTTTTATATATATTATATAATTTATATCATATAAAAAGTAAATATATATAATATAATAGTGTAAATATTTAAAAATATGTTAAGTTATCAATGTTTTAGAATTTAATAAAATAAAAAATTAATTAAAAAATAATATATTTATTAATTATTTTTTAAAAAAATATGGGAAGGTTTTAAACGGGCTTGAACTATTCATTTACAAATATAGGCGGCTTGAGTAGAATTTGAGGCTCATATTTCGGATTGAGCTGGGTTTGAATAAGTATATGTGATGTTGATAGCATACTTAAATTCGGTTTGAATTCAACTCGGTCCGACAGTTGAACACCTCTAATTAGAACGTGGGATTGGGATCTTCAGTTTATAGCGGAAAGTGTGAATTTCAAGTGCTTCAACATTTGAGCCTAAAATGTTTGTGAATTTCAAGTGCTTCAATATTTGAGCCTAAAATGTTTGAATCAAAAGGTGTTTCCCCAACCCCCACTGTTTATTTCTTAAGCCTGAATGAAAAGGAGGAAGGAAAGAGGAAGATAAAAAGGGCCTAATAGAAGTACAGTATACTAGCAGAAGTTTAAAACATTCTAGATAAAAGCTTTTGTTACTAACTAAACTGGATCAATCAGGGATCTTACAAGGAGCCAGCAATTTGTGCTGCTAAATTAGATCAAAGGCCAGTTCAAGCAGGCATCTAGTTTTGAATGAAAAAACCAAGTTTGGGGAAATAAAAAAAAGGGTCTTGAACTGTTAAGAAACTAGATCTTATATACTTAATTATTAATTAAAAGAATGATAAACATAAATACTATCTTCATAAAATCTTCCGCCTGAAAAAAAAAAAAATTGAGAGAAAACAGAAGGACAATCAGAATCTAAGACATTGAAAACCCACAGAGAGGGCCTTGTTCTTCCTTGGGTTCATCATGCCCTCTGATTTTGGCATTTGCACTGGACTTCCCATCCACTCCCATCCCAGTCTGCAACAGTATTTCACCAAAGCAAAGCAATCATCAAATCATAAGCTTCTAGGACCAGAAATTATGATTGAATTACAATCAATTAACCAAAGTTCTCCTACACTATGCTTACACAGGAAAGGCAAAGGATCCTGTGCTGCCATCAGATTGATTAGAGTCACATGATCCAACAGAAACCGTCCCCCGTTTAGGTGTCTGATCCTCGACCTGATGATGTCTTCTCCTTAATCGACCTGAAGCCAACTCTACCTCAAAGCAGATGCTGCTCCTTTCTCCATCGCCCTATATGTAAAAGCGAAATGCCACCTTGAAAATTTCTTCAAACACAAAAGTCTCACTGCTATCTAACAGGGAAATAACCTTGAATTTCTATTGGGTACTTACTAGTTACTACACTATGTTAAATTTTCACAAGTTAGTCGCTATCCGTATGATATTTGGGGGGGCTTAGATAAAAATATTGGATCAGAAAAACAAATTTGGATAAAAAAATGAAACTTATTTAAAAAACGAACTGGGCCTTAGACATATCCAAGCTTGACTCGATCCAGCTTGTTTTCTTGTTACTTTTAAAAGGGATCCATCCCTCAGTTTATAAATTTGGGAGGACTTCTAGGAGCCTGGGTAATGCAACATTACTACATTAGCCTAGGCCGAAGTGAACCTGACCCGACCCATGAATAAGTTTAGTACTATTTTATGTTCTCTCACTGTTTCATTAATTTAACTATCTCCTAGATTTTAACTTAGAAAAAATTCTCAATAATCATAAACAGATATTCAACAGAAAACAAACTTAACCTCACCTCTTTAGCAGGAATGATCTCTCCCTCATTTCCATCTTCATTTGATCTTCCCTCATCGCTACTCTGCTTATCTCTTTCTGCATCCTCAGCATAATTAATCTGCTCCCAACCAAATTGTTTAGTTATATTAAAACAAGGGGAAAAGCCAAAAGGAAGAAAGAAAATAAATTAAATGCATAGTTAACCTTTCGATTAACAGGCCATGAACTTCTACTGGATTGATTGGATTCCTCGGATTTGCTATTATCTTTCACAACATCAAAGGCTCCATCTTCTCTAAAGCAGAAAACTATATATTCTTCATCAGAAAAACGTTGCCAGCTTGAGTTGTCACTCCCATTTTCTACTGAAGCAGTGTTCCTAGACACTGTTGGACTCAGGTTTAGCTGTCTATCCTTGTTGCATCTGTTTCGGCGCCGTGACTGTCTTTTGTTACTCTTCTTATTTCTTCTGTCATCCTTCGTTTCGAAAACCATGTTTCTGATTGGCAGTTGAGGCGATGAAGAGCGATGTGTCTCTGGTTCTTCTTCTGCAATTGAACAAACAAAAATAAAGTTGGCAATGTAATAAACATCTATTATGATCATCAAAAATTCCAAGTACCAACACAAGTTTTACATGGTCAAACAAAGATTAAAACAGGGTTTAGAGAATTGGTGAAAACAGCTGATCAGTTTTTGTTATATGTTTTACCTAAAGGGAACCTGCAAGCCAAGAAACATGAAGCCAAGTCCCTTACTCTCCATCTAATAAACCTTGTCAGTGTCCATGGAGTGCACATTCTTTTTGTCCTTTATTTTATCTTTCTTTGCTGACTTTCCTATTCTTGTCTGTAACAGTTTGATAGGGGAAGAGAGAGAGGTTGAATTGGAAGAGGGAAATAACCATTTGAATTTGAAAAATTAGAGAAATGCATGAAATGAATAAGGGAGTTACGGTGCTAGCCCATTATGACTAGAAGGGCCGGTTATGATTCTATACATGGTAAAGAAAAAGGAGAGAAATTTGTGGAGGTAATAGTTGGCAACCTGTCTTAATTATGGCTAACAAATATTTCAACTTCTTTTACTTTTCCCTTTATTTTTGACATGCCTTTTTTTTTTCTTTTCTTCTGAATCTTAATCTAGCCTTTGAAAAGGATATTACTAACTTAAATCCTTTCAAACTTTTAAAAATCTGTCCAACATGCATACTCAATTGGCACATACCATTTTAGCTATAATACTCAATTGACACATACCGGGCTAATTGAACAATGGAAAAAAAAATGCAGTGTTACAAAGATTGGGCTGAAAATCTACCATCCAAAAGGAATTTTTATAGGACGTCTAAACACCAATATGCCTATAGTACTCTCAGAATCAAATGGCTAATAGTGTAGTAAAGTCGCATTATATCCGATCACTGCATCCATTTCTTTCATTGAGTAGGTCCTGGCATGGCAAAATCCACGGGCGAGCCTAAACTTTCCGGTGCCTCCAACGACCAGCATTTCTCTTACTTCATTCATCACCGGATTGCGGCCGCCGAGGACGCTGAAGGTGCTACCATTGTAAGGTCCGGTAGTGAAAGCATAAGTAAGGGTCATAACTCATAAGAAGGCTGATCTCATTTTCTTGTGATGACATAGAGCACGCCCAACTAACGTTGAGTTTATGTTTTGGGTGACCGTCAGAGGGTTGTCCATCACGAAAATGGACCCGAACATGGCTGCAATCGGGTCTCGACCAGTGAAGTTGGAGAAGCTAGCGAACTCGCACGTTATGACAACAATATTTTTCATCAGCGAACCAAACATATTGAAATAAATTGTCATTGCATATTTCTTTTGTCGAAAATTAGGTTTCTTTGGGAACCAGATAAAGTAATTACTTTTGACGATAGATTAGATTTAAACCCGAACCATTCAACTTCTGCTCGGTTATCAAATCCATATGTGCAGCCATCTCGGGTGTCAAATAATTTTCCCAATCTTCAACTTTTCCTTTTCGAAAGTATAAATTATTTTGCATTTCCCATTGTGTGTTCTCTCCAATTTTTCCATTTTTATTCACCTCCAGGTTGCTTAGATGCTCAAAGCTACACATCCTTACAATCTTTGAACCACCCCATTTTGCTCTTCCTCGAAGGAAAATCGGTAGCCAATAAACTCGGCTAATTTCCTTGCATACAAAGCTGTATCTTCCTTCATGTCTTCATATTTCAAGAACAAAATTCTGTCAGGGCAATCCAAACTTGCTCTCCAATACCCTAAAACATGATCCCAATATGGTCCGAAAATGGATTCTCCTTTACAGAAAAGCTCCAAGGCCTTATCGAGAGGAAGGGGTTCGATATTTCTGGACATCGCCAGTTTGACGTAAAAGTGATACATAGAAACAAAAGTACCCTTGGGGTCCCTGCATATGTAAACAATTTTACAACCGGAGGAATCTAATATAGATTTTGGTAAAGAAGAGTATGAGATATGGGTGGCCATGAGAGGGTTTCCCGCATCTCGATTAAAAGAGGTAATAATGTGAGCGAACTCCAAACTGGGAAGACATTCATGCGGCAACTTGAAAAGTAAAGGGTTGGTGGAATCATCAATGGGAAAGCTAGGGCCTTCAGCCAGGTTGTGCCGGTTTTCGGAGCGCCGCAAAGGAATATATCCGAAGGTTTAGCCCGGAAGTGTCGTTGAGCTGAAAAGGCTCTCTTCAGGGTACCAAAAGCCTTGGTACTTAATAAGGCAGTAGTTGAATGCGTTCAAACCTTCTCGTTTTGGAAGGGTTGAGAAAAACTCTTCGAACGTTTTCGGACACCCTTCGTTTTCTTCCTCACCACCATTAAAAATAGAGGTGGCAATTGGGCGGGTTCGAGCGGACTCATTCGGGTTCGGATTTATTCGGGTTCGGGTTCATTCGGGTTCGGACTCATTCGGGTTCGGGTTCAATCTGGTTCGGGTCCATTCGGGTTCGAGTCCGATCGGGTTTGGGTACGTCCGGGTTCGGGTCCGTTCGGGTTCGACCCAGTCGGGTTCGGGTTTGTTTTATATCATTTTTATTTTATGTTAGATGTAATCATTTTTACATAATTTAAATATTTACTTTTAAAAATTATTTTATTATTATTTTTAAAAATAATATTTTATTATAATATGATATTTTTAATTATTAAAATCAATATTTGTTAGCACCAAAAGAATATAAAATTAATTCTTTATATAAAATAAAATATTAAAATAATTTATTATAAAAAATATGATATATTATAAATTAATCATATTAATATTTAAAATAATTGATTTGATAAACTCGAATTTCAACATGTAAATACATTATTAGATTCACTACAAAATAAGAGATTTTTAGGGACGAACCCTGACATTCAACTTTGAGGCCTAAACGGGCTTGGACTATCCATTTACAAATATGGACGGGTTTAGACAGAATTTGAGGCCTATATTTCGGATCGGTCCGTGCTTGGGCAAGTGAATATGGTGTTAATGACTTAATTTAATAACATGCCTAAGAAAACTATATATATGTTGCAAAGAGCAATACATTTTTTTTAAAAGTAGTTTTTATCTATTTTTTTAATATAAGAAATACTATTATACTAGAGATAAGTTAAAATGAATGAATTGCTATTAATTAATTTTAATATATAGAAAATACTATTATACTATTATAAGGGTGCTCTTAAAATAACATAAATTAAGGACAAGTAATATTTTATGTCAAAAAAATTTACATTTCTAAAATTTTCATGAGTTTAAAATTTTTAGATAGTGGATTCATAAAGATATGGGACATTAAAGTTATAAGTACAAAATATAATTTTATTTTTGATAAAATTATTATTTTATCATATATATATATAATATAAATTAAATTTTAATTAAATTATTAAAAAAGATATTATAATAAAATTGATAAATAAAGTTCTTGCTTTATAAAACAATTATTTAATTACAATTTGATAATTTTTATATTTAGTATTAAATTCGGGTTCGGGTCGGGCTCGGGTATTTTCGGGTTCTGGTTTTTCGGGTTCGGGTCTTTTCGGGTTCGGGCTCTTTCGGGCTCGGGCCATTTCGGGTTCGGGTTTTTTCGGATTCGGATTTTTGACTTTTTGATCAAATCGGGTTTGGACGGGTTCGGATTTTACTGAACGGGTTTTCGGGTTCGGGTTCATTTTGCCACCTCTAATTAAAACTATGATTTCTTTGGGAATCTACGCTTGGACTCCATGAAGAGAAAGCAAATTGAGTCTGGAAATATATGTTTGAGAAAGAATTGCCTTTATAAACGTAAATGAATTAAAGAGGGAGATTACTTTCAAATACCTATTGAAAGACCCAAACTGAAGGAGATTACTTTCAGTTTTCTCTTAAGAAGATTGTATTTCTCTCTTAAGGAGATTGTATTTTTCTCTCTTGCATTTTTCATGTGCAATTACATTCAATATATAGAGTGGTCTTAAGTGCTTTAACAATTGCACCTACTACACGTACTACAACAACCACACTTAATTATTACAACCACTTCAACAACCACACCTACTACATTCACTTCAACAACCAAGACACTTACATAATTTTGCAAATACATTTGATTGTAAAAATATCACAACACTAACAGTATGCTTAATCATTGTTAAAAATATTGTATCGATCGGTTCAATAGCGAATTAAATATTTTAACTTTGAAGTCGACTTTTTTAATGGATTTATATTTGTTGTTGTATATATTATAAAAAGAATATATTTTATAAAGTGTCTTAAATGATTTACAAATGTTTGAAATCATATAGATTGTATGTTTTCATGAATTAAGTGTATTTGAAGGAAAAATTATATCTATTTGAGGTGATCATTCATTTCAAGAGTGATGATTGTTCATGAAAGGGATTCCAAGAGTGATGATTATTCATCTAAAGTTGAATTTTCATGAAAGGGTATTTATTTCAAGAGTGATGACTTTTCATCAAATAGTTAACTTTTCATGAAAATGAACACTTTCATGAAAAGGTATTTTCAGCACCTATTGGTATCTATAAATACCTTCTTTTACACTTAATTCAAGACAACTTTTACATCTAATTCTTTTGAACAATCATTTCTCTTTTTTCACTCTCTTTTGGTTTATGGTTTATGTGTGTTCAAGAAGAACTTGAAGTGCAATCTTGTTCTTCTTGGAGTAGGCATTGTATCATGGGGATAGCGTTTCCAAGAGACCATTTGCATCATAGTGGAAAAACTATTATCCTAAAGAAAGTTTCCTGGAAGTGCCTTGCCTACAACCTTCTTCATTTCTTCTTTTGATCTATTATTGTTCTTACTTGATTGCATTAGTCCAACCCCCAATATACAACAATTTTAGGATAATAGAACTTCTCCAATGACGACTTTTGCAATCAATGAAGTGGAGAAATTTGAAAAGTTCAATGGCATGAACAGATGTTTAGATATTGAACCAAATAAGAGAGTTATTTCTTTTGAAGAACTATCTTAGTCAATGGTGAAACTTTGTATTTTGCTTGTCCCTTATTTCTTGTTCTTGGTTCGGTACTTGAATAAGTTCTTGCTTCTACAAATTTTGAAATTCCAACAAGAGTAAGTATGTTCAAAACCAAAGAAGCAAAATGGTAAGTGTGAGAAACTTCTTCGAAATGTCAAGGTACGCATTTAATTTATTACACTACATTATGAGATAGTAGTCAGATATGTTTTATCATGTGATAAATTATTATGTGATTTTTATTATGGACTTATTGTTTGAGATTAATGCATTTTCTTGCATTATTAATTGTTAGTATGATACACAATTATTTGAGAAATTATGTTAGAGTATTTTTATAATTGCTTAATGCAACTATGCATATCTTTAACTTTTTATAAGTATGAGTTTTGATAAAAACAAGATAAAAGATATTTGAGTTTGTTAAATATATTCATAATCATAATTTTGATGATTATAAGTTATTGCATGACTAAGTTTTGTGAAACTTGAGATATACATGCATTGTGATATTTTTGTTACATGATTAAATTTGAATCATATTTTTGTTATATGATTAAACTTGAGATTTACATTGTGATGATTATTACTTTTATCAGTTTATGATTAAAATATATACTTTATATTATTATATGAGATTTGTGTTACTAACATCTTTGATTTTTGAGAAATCTTGTGTTAAGATTTGTAAAGATAAATTAAAATTTCAAGGAAAGAAGAGTCCAAACTTTGTGTGATAAATGAACACTATAAAAAGTGTATCATTTCTATAAAGGCAATTAATTTGGAAACAAATTAATATGATGACATATGAAGATGACATAATTACAATGTTCACTACAATTAATTTAGTGAATGTGAACAATGATGAACATTAGTGAATTACTTAAATTTAAGTGCATTATGTCATGTCACTTATTCAAGCGTTGCCTTTAAGAGTTACAATGAAATCTTCTTTTTTACATAAACTTGTTGAGATACAAGTGTGAGTTTAAAAAATGAGATTCAAATCGAATGTGAATTGATTAATAACGAAAGGTTATAATCAAAGAAAGATATGGACTACTTGAAATCTTTTTCTTTTATGATTAAATTTATTTGTATAGCTGTTATGTTTGCTATTGCAAATTATAAGCTTGAAGTACATCAAATGGATGCATAGAGATGTTATCCTCAATGGTGAATTGGATGAGATTTATTCATCAAGTGAAAAGATAGGTACTCAAGATAAAAAGATAAGGTAAGACAAACGAAGATGCTAGATCAAAGTCTTCCTATTACAAGGTATGTCAATATGAGAAGATAGATTTCATATCTATTTTTATACAAATTAATGAGATTAATGAAAAGTCAATGTTGAGAAGATAGATTTCAAATATATCATTGTTCAATGTGTTGAACTTAATGAGATTACAACTAAAGTGAATTTTGCATAAAATGAGTTCCAAATTCATAAGTGTTTGATTATTTTAAGTGATACAAATCACTTTAGATTGTGATGATCAAGTTGTGATTCAGAACATGAAAAATAAAAGATTGTATAGCAAACTCATTGCAATAAGAAACAACCATATGTTGTAATAAGATAGGTAAAGTACTACCTACAAAACACTATGAGAGATATGGGACTAGTATCGATTACTAGAGATAATCTTGATTGGTAACAACTTTATCTCATTGATGTCGCTTAAGAAATTGATCCTTTAAGTTTAAAGGATAATCTCTTCATTCGATGATCATTGTGTATGAGAGTTCAATGGATATCAATCTTGAATTGTCCGAGGAATTTATGTATGAGATACATAATATTCCAATGCATCAATCTTTGGAATAGTGGGGAAAGAATGAAAATAACTATTCCTTATAAAGTCTTATATCTAGATGCATTGTTATTCACAACAAAGAGGTTGCACATAAAGTCCTCAATAGACTTGTAGCTCATTGAGTAGAGTGATAAGTAAAAAAAGAGGTTGTGAACACTCTTGACAAAGTCTATCTATGCAAGTAGAGAAGTGAGAGGCCGCTTCTTATGGATTTTCGGTTAATCCTAGAGTACTTGCTAGCATGGGATCAAAACGAAAGCCCATATTAAATTGTGCTGCCCATGGAGGAACACACGAACCAGTGTAGAGTGTGAATATGTTTCCTTGTGTCTCATATTCAATCTAAAGGTCCAAGCCTTGGCCACATTTAGACATACACTTTACATACGAACCTATTTTCATTTTCTTAGGTTGCATTGCATATATGAAAATCTTTTTTGGTAATAAGTGGGGGATTGTTTTATGTATTACCAAAAAGAATATTTTATAAAGTGTCTTAAATGATTTACAAATGTTTGAAATCATATAGATTGTATGTTTTCATGAATTAAGTGTATTTGAAGGAAAAGTTATATTTGTTTGAGGTGATCATTGACTTCAAGAGTGATGATTGCTCATGAAAGGGATTCATTCCAAAAGTGATGATTATTCATCTAAAGTTGACTTTTCGTGAAAGGGTATTTATTTCAAGAGTGATGACTTTTCATCAAATAGTTAACTTTTCATGAAAAGGAACACTTTCATGAAAAGATATTTTTAGCACCTATTGGTATCTATAAATACCTTTCTTTACACTTAATTCAAGACAACTTTTACATCCAATTCTTTTGAAGAATCATTTCTCTTCTTTCACTCTCTTTTGGTTTATGGTTCATGTGTGTTCAAGAAGAACTTGAAGTGCAATCTTGTTCTTTTTCGAGTAGGCATTGTATCCTGGGGATAACGTTTCCAAGAGACCATTTGCATCATGGTGGGGAAACTATTATCCTAAAGAAAGCTTCCTGGAAGTGCCTTGCCTACAACGTTCTTCATTTCTTTGATCTATTATTGTTCTTACTTGATTGCATTAGTCCAACCCCCAATATACAATATTTGATACACTGTCAGTCACTACGCCAAATTTGACATATAACAGCATTTTGAAATGCTGTGAAAACTAAAAAAAGTGTTGCTGTAAGATAAGAAAGTATTTATTCATGTGCTGTATATGTGGCCGCAGCCTTATGTCTTTAGTAGCATTTTTACATATGTATAATAACACTTATCAAAATGCTGCTATTTCTACTTTATAACAGCTTTTCATGACCTTTTGCATGCATTTTTCATTTGTTGCAAAAGATCTCAATGATAGTAATTATAAGTGCTACCAAAAATATTTTTATATGATAAGATTTACAACAGCACATGTCAAATGCTTCTAAATTTTTTAAAAATGCTGTAATTATTGGCCATTATAATATATAACAGCAATATACAAAATGTTGTCAAAGTGTTGCCTTTGTTATTTTTAACAACATTTGAGAAATGCTATAAAAAAATACTGTCTAAAACTAGTTTTGACGTAGTGAGTGTATAGGTCTATACACTGACAGTGCATCCTACGATGCCACCTGTCAGGTTAGGGGTTAGTGATTATGGGTTAGGAGTTAGGGTTAAGGGTTAGTGGTTAGGATTTTAATTAGGTGTCAGTGTATAATTCGCTGTCAGTATATAGACCTATACACTGACAGTGCATCAAATACAAACCCTTTTTTAATTGATAAAACTATTGTACATGTTAGCAAGTGTCGACCGGTCATTGCTACATTTCTAGTTTTTAAGCAAATGGCATGTTATCTCTATGTCTATAAAAAAAATGAGTGTACAAGTTTTATATATTGTCAGTGAACAACAATAAAATACTTTATTAATGAGTACAATAAAAAATAATGAAGGGTTTATAAATAAATATTTGTTTACTTAAAAAGTTAGCAGGCAAAGAACTTTGATTATCATATAAAAGAGTTACGGAATTTCTAGAGATTCAGCCCCTAGGGACTAGCTAGCCTTCCTTGGCTTGGGTGGATTGCTTTGAATAGAAATGCTTTCTCTTGTTCACTGAGGTAGTTCGAATAGCTGGAGCTAAACCTGTCCACGGGCCTGGTAGCCCTCCCGACCTGGTAGGCCCGACCCGTATTGGGCCGGGCTTGGACAAGGTATTTAGTAATTCGGCCCGGCCCGAATTACTATTTATTAAATAAAAAATATTATTTTATTTAAATTTAATTATAAAATATATATAAATATTAATATAAAAATAAAATTTTAATATTTTTGAATAATGAAACAGGCCTATACGTGCCGGCCCGAATGGGCTTGGACAAGAGGAAAATATATTTTTCGGGTCGCGGCCCGGCCCGGCCCATGGACAGATCTAGCTGGAACGTAGTGAAGGTTCAGGTTCAGATGAGGTGTTTTGTTTTTTTTTTTCTATCAATTTTTATATTTATTTATTGGATTTTACTAACGAGTGGCTTAAAGACACTCGTTAAGGTTAATTACTATACATAGTAATATTTTCATACAATGTATTGAATATGATGAATAAAGTTATCAACTTTTGCATTTAATACAATGTTATTACTATAAATAGTATGTTAATTAACTTTAAAGAGTGCCTTGACACTCGTTTGCAAAACTCTTATTTATAAGTCTTTCATTACTTTTTATTTTACTCATTAATATGGTATCTTGTTGTGGTTCATTGACAATGTATAAAACTTATGTCATAACGGTTTTTCGACCGCTAGTGACGAATTTGAAAACACAAAATGGAGTCGCCACCAATCTTTTTTTGCTAGATGTGATTGGCCACCTATTAAAACCGGTTTTAGTAAAATATTTTAAGATTAATTAAAACATTTTTGTAAAACCAACTTCGAAGTCCGCGTGTTGAACCAGAGAGAAAAAACAAAATTGGGTTCGGGAGTCGGTTACGTGCAGGGAAGGATCAGCACCCCCACAACGCCCGTTTAGAAAACGGTACCATTTAATCACGTGTTATCTTAAATCTCGATTTTATGGACTCGACATCACTATTTAAAAATAATTCTCTTTTCTTTTTATTTTATTTTATTAAAAAAACATGTTTATTATTTTTGAATTTATTTGATTATTATTATTTTTTGAAAACGAAAATGGACACAAATTTATTATCGAAAATACTCATTAAATATTCTCGACACTCTCGGTGGTATTTAACAAGATCTTCTCACCTCAAGACATCTTAGGAATCACAACCGTGATATCCTTCGAATTCCGTCATCGGTAATTTACATCCATTTTTATTTAAATGCGTATGATTCGAATATTTAAATATCGGATGCATACGACTTAGCATATAACTATGAAATTAAACATGCAAATCATAATATTAAAAACACGAGCACAGCGAAATATCGAGCGCATAAACATTCACTATTTATTCATTTTTATTATTTCCCTTATTTCCATTTTATTTTATTTTTTTTTTTGAAAATGAATTTTTGTATCGAGCATGTCGCTAAATACTCCCACCACTCGTGGTGATATTTAACGAAATTCTCTCACCTCAAGATATCTTAGGAATCACTACCGTGACGTCCTTCGAATTCCGTCGTCGGTTATTCGCATTTATTAAAAAAATCTTTTTTTTTTGAAAGTTAAAATGCTTTTAATAATTATTTTCGAAATAAAAGAAATTATCTATGTAAGAATAATTCTCGAATCATTCCGATATTTTCGATAATGTTTCGATTATTATTCTTACTCGGACCATTTCAAAGAACGATTGATGCTCCGACCATCCCGAGAAAGAGATCCGTTTTTAGAGAATTTTATTTACCGAAAATAATTTTAAAAGACATGTATTAAAAGAATTATTATTTTATAATTTTTAAAACCGAAACCAAATAATAAAAAAAAAGGTCGAATACTGAACATAAATAAATAAACAAAAATAGTAATATGAATAAAAGAGGAAATTAAAACTATACTTGAAAAATGTCGAGAATCCGAAAATTAGAATGCCGAACTTGATCTTCGTAAAACTCTTTGCTCGTTCTCGACCACCTGAAAAAAATCGAAACTTCAAAATTGATAATCGTGAATTTTTATTTTTTTATTTTTCAAATTTTTTTTATTTTTTTTATATTTTCAAAATTTCCCCCTTTTTTATATTTTTCCTTTTTTAATTTTACTTTTTTTTCTTTTATTTTTTCCTTATTTTTCCTTATTTTTTATTATTTTTCCTATCTTTTTTTTTCTAAATTTTAATTTTAATTATTATTTTTTTAAATTTTAATTTCTTTTTTTCTTTTTTTTTCTTTCTTCTTTCTTTTTTTTCTTTTTTTTTTCTTTTTTTTCTTCCCTGGCCTAGGATCAGGCCTGGGCTGCTGGGCCAGGTCCGATTCTGGTCAGCTGGGCCCAGGGCCTGGCCTGTTGGGCCCAAGGCCTGGCCCAGTTTCCCCCTTTTCTTTTTTTTGCCCGAAACAGGTCGGGTGCGCGGACCCCGGGTCGACCCGCGGGTCCGCGCGCGGGTCCTGCTGACCCGCTTCCAGGGGCCAAAACGGCGCCATTTTGGCGCCTCTTTCTTTTTTTTTTTACTGCCGAAACGGGTCGGGTGCGCGGACCCCGGGTCGACCCGAGGGTCCGCGCGCGGGTCCTGCTGACCCGCTTCCAGGGGCCAAAACGGTGCCGTTTTGGCGCCCTTTTCTTTTTTTTTTCTTTTACGGGTGACCCGCGCGAACCCCGGGTCGACCCGCGGGTCGACGCGCGGGTCACCTCGACCCGCTCTCCCCTAAACGGTGCCGTTTTGGCACCGTATATAAACCCCTAAACCCTTTTTTTTCATTTTTTTCTTTCTTCTCTCTCTTCCTTCTCTTTTCTCTCTTCTCTCTCTTCCCTATCAGCCCAGCCACCCTCCAAACCCAGAATCCGACAGCCGGACCACCGCGCCGGCCGTCGGCGGCCGATGGAAACCAAATCACCTCCTTTTGAATCGTCTCGATCTCCCCTCTCTGATTCTGGGCTCCGTTCTGCCCGAATCGGAGTCAAACACTCTAGATCTAGGAAAGACTTTTCGATCTTTTTTTCTTTTGTGTTTTCTGACCCTTTTTTTTTTTTGCAGGGATGCTTTTCTTTTGGTTTGGTTTTTTTCGGTCTTTGTTTCGGAGAGGGGGGTGCTTAGATCTGTTTTTTTTTGCTTGGTTTTTTGGTAGGTTTCTTTTTGCTTGGTTGTTTTTCTTTTTGCCAGGGATTTTTTTCTAGGGGGGTCCGATTTCGGAGAGAAAAGGATGGGGTTCTTCCCTTTTTGGGGTCCGAATTTGGGGTTTTATGGTGGGGTTGCGTGTTTGGTTGGTGGCGTGGGGGTGGTTGGCGTGTTGGGGTGGCTGTGCAGGGTTGGTGGCGTGTGGGGTTGGGGGTGTCAGGGGTGTGTTGGTGGTGGCAGTGGTGGCTGATAACTCGTATAATTATATAGTTTTTAATTATGTTTTATTATTGTTTTGTGTCAAATACGAGTTATTATTGCTTAGTCTACTTGTGTTTATGATCTTTTATATTTTTATGTAATTTGGTGTTTTTCATGAGTTTCTTTGAGTGATTTCAGATTACTAGGTTAAATCAAGAATTAAGGGCAAATCCAATTCAGTTCCAGTTCCGACACCTTTTGCCATATCAGCTATATTTGGAGTTTCACTGAAGCAATAAGGCTGAAATTTTGACCATGCAAAGTTAAGAGGCATATCTATCTTTTTCATGTTTTACACTTCTTGAAACGGAGTCGTTTTCCCTACCGAAATCAACCATCAAGTTGGCTGATGTGCAATGACGTCTGTTCTGCACCGTTTTGGTATTTTGACTATATCTTCCGATCCACATGAGCATATGATCTGATTCCAACAGCTATGAAGCAGTTAACTGATAGGGGCATATTTTTCTAGAAGACCATTTGATCAGATCGAGCCTCCAACATTGACAAAATCGACCATCAAGCTGGCTGATCAGAATTGTCATACAACATGACGAAAATTGTTAGAAAAATGCACCCACCTATTATACCTACCTTTGAAATTTATAAAGCTTGTCTCTTGTCATTTAGCTCTCCAAAATGTGTATAAATAGAGGGCCTTGGATGAGTATTAGGATACATTATACATTGGTAGGATTTTAGCCATTGTAATAAAATTCTCTAAGTTTTCTTCTTTTTTCCTTTCTCTAGTTTTCTTTTTCTTTATTTACTTATGTTTCTTATATTTTTTTTCATTTTTAGTATGTGTTGCTAATCATATTGTTGAGGTGATGAGGTGAAGCTCTTGGTAAATGCTAAGGTTAGTCTCTTAAACATGAGCTAAAATGAATCATCATTTATAAACACTAGTATAGATAATATTTTCTTTTGGTTTAAAATCATACTTGCAAAGTAGAGATCTTGATTCATTATTGACAATGAAAATGGCACAGTAAATGCTTGGTTTCATAACCTTGATTTGTTGTAGACATATACCTTGGCATAAGGAATGCTTGGACTCTTTTTATGAGTTTTGAGGACACCAAATGAACATAATATCATATGCTATGGACGTTGGACAATTTGGACTGAATTGCTAAACCTTCCGATTGGAACCTCCCTTATGTGTGGATTTCAATTGTGTAATAAAACAAGATTAATCTTAGCATAACACCAAGAGTGGATTCTCTAACCTCAACATCATTTCTTATTGTTTTTTATATCTTGTTTAATTGCTTTTATGTTATTTTGTTTATTTTGTTCTCTAATATCTTGTTTACTTTCTTTGTTATGGATTCCCTAATATCTTGTTTATTTTCTTTTTCATATATATTTATAAACTTATACTTACTAGTACGCTTCCATGTGGTTCGACCTCGGACACCCGAGAATTTATTACTTGAACATAACCTGCACTTGGGTTTACAACTCTTAATTGAGTCTCCATCAAGTTTTTGGCGCCGTTGCCGGGGAAGCAATACTAAGTATATAAGTTTATAAGTATATTTATTTTTATTGGCTGGTTATACCGCCTAATTTAGTATATATATATTTTTGGCTGGTTATACCGCCTAATTTTCTATATATTTATATTTATATTGTAAAGTTTATATTTATATAAATATATTATCTGTATATTAACTTTGTTTTATGCTTGTTTGGCGACGTGAGTTTAGATCTCGTCGTTTAGTTAGATTTTATTGTGAAACTTTTTCAGGTAATCTTTCTAATACAACTCCTAACATGGCTGACAATGAAAGTGTTCATGCTGAAGATGAGAACAGACAAGTACGCACCATGCGTGACTACTTGCAACCAACTCGAAGCTCATCACCCTCTTGTTTTATTTTTCCTCTCAATGCAAACAACTTTTGTTTCAAACCAGGTATGATAGCTTTGCTTCCAAATTTCCATGGGTTAGAATCGGAAAGTGCTTACTCGTTTCTAAAAGACTTCGAAGATGTATGTGTCACCTTTAATGACCAACAATGTACAAATGAAATTGTCAAGCTAAAATTATTTCCTTTTTCTTTAAAAGATAAAGCAAAAATTTGGCTTCATAATTTAAAACCAAGGTCAATTGGCACATGGCAAGAATTACAAACTGAGTTTCTAAAGAAATTTTTCCCAGCACATAAAACTACTGCTTTGAAAAGACAGATTCAAAATTTCAATCAAAATCAAAATGAAGCATTTTTTCAGTGCTGGGAGCGTTTTAAAGATTTGTTAAGTTCTTGTCCACATCATGGTTTTGAAAAATGGCGTCTTATTAGTTTCTTTTATGAAAGTTTAACTCCCGAAACTAAACAATTTGTTGAAACAATGTGTAACGGTGAGTTTCTAGAAAAAGAACCTGAAGAAGCCTTTGACTACCTAGACCATTTGGCAGATAACTCTCAAGCCTGGCACACAGATAATTCCTCTGAAAGTTTCAATAGATCTAATCTTGTTTCTAACAGAGGTAAATATCATTTTAGTCAAGAAGATGAGATAAAAGCTAAAGTAGCTAATTTGGCTAGAAAGATTGAAGCCATGGAACTTAGAGAAGTAAACGAAGTCAAAACGGTTAAAAATGAAGAAAGTTGTGGAATTTGTGAAATCATGGGACACCCCACTTCTGAATGTCCAAACATTCCCATTCTTAAAGAAGCGTTGCATGATCAAGTAAATTCCATAAACACATTTAAAAAGCCTTTTCCTTCTCCTTACTCTGAAACGTATAACCCTGAATGGAGAAGTCATCCCAACTTCAGTTGGCGGAATAATAATCATGTTCAGGTACCACAATCTCAAAAGCCGGGCAACACTTTTTCCTATCAACCTTCACGTGTACAAACCTTGGAAGAGACATTGCAAGCATTCATGCAAACACAAGCAAATGTGAATAACCAAACTTCACAGGACATCAATGAGATCAAAAACACCTTGTCCACATTGACAGCTTCATTACGCACTCAAGAAAAAGGTAAGTTTCCTGCTCAACCTCAGCCTAACCCTTCTACTCAATGTCTTGTTTCTTGCTCCAATGAAACTCAACAGGAAAATGCCAGTTCTATCACAACTCTTCGAAGTGGAAAGGCAATTGACAAAAAGATTCCATCAAAAGACCAAGATCCTCCTTCCCCTCCGAAAAGTATTGGTAAGGATGATGGTAAGTCTGAACTTCTTGAAAATTTGGACAAAGAAAAAGGTATGCATCCTGCTCATTTTCCTCAAAGGTTGCAAACAATAAAGAATTTGAATCAAAATACAGAAATTTATGAACTTTTCAAACAAGTTAAGATTAACATTCCTTTATTGGATGCAATCAAACAAGTTCCATCTTATGCTAAATTTTTGAAGGACATGTGCACAGTTAAAAGGAAACATAATGTACAAAAGAAAGCATTTGTGACGGAAAGTGTGAGCTCAATCATTCAGCACCTTACTCCACCAAAATTCAAAGATCCTGGATGTCCAACAATCTCATGCATCATTGGAAACACTAGAATAGAACGTGCATTGCTTGATCTTGGTGCTAGTGTTAATCTTTTGCCTTTTTCTGTTTATCAACAGTTAGGTTTAGGTGAACTCAAGGAAACACCTGTTACACTTCAACTAGCTGATCGTTCTGTAAAAATTCCTCGAGGGATAGTTGAAGATGTTTTGGTTCAAATTGATAATTTTTACTTCCCTGTTGATTTTATTGTTTTGGACACACATCCTGTTTCAAATCCAAATGTTCAAATTCCTGTTATATTAGGCCGTCCATTTCTTGCAACTTCTAATGCTCTGATAAATTGCAGGAATGGTATGTTGAACATTTCTTTTGGAAATATGACTTTAGAATTAAATGTGTTCAACACTTGCAAGCAACCTGGTGATGATTCAGAAGTACATGAAGTGGATTTCATTGAAGAACTTGTTCATGAACATCTCACCACTACCACATTCCATGATCCTTTAGAAGCTTATTTAATTGAATGTGAGTTTGATAATGCTTCAGAAATTTCACACACTGATTCTTTGTTAAATTCTTTTCAGGTCAAGCATTGTTGGAAACAAAAGTTTGAGGAACTTCCATCACTCACAAATGTCACTGTACCATCAACTATTGAACCACCCAAGCTGGATTTAAAACCATTGCCATCCGAGCTAAAATATTCCTTTTTGGGTGAGAATGAAACTTTTCCAGTCATAAATGAACTTGAGGAACTCAGAAATGATGCATATGAGAATTCTAAAATTCATAAAGAAAGAACTAAAGCCTTTCATGACAAGTTAATTTCAAGAAAAACATTTGATGTTGGGCAAAAAGTTCTACTTTATAATTCTAGACTTCACATATTTCCTGGTAAATTGAGATCAAGATGGACTGGCCCATTTGTGGTTAAGCATGTGTATCATTATGGAGCAGTTGACATTGAGAATCCTCAAAATGGTAACGTATTCAAGGTAAATGGACAAAGACTCAAACTCTTTTTGGAAAATCATGTTACTCAAGAAGAGGTTGTTTTTCTTTCTGATCCTTGTTTTGAAAATAACTAGATGTAAATATAATTTTTACTAATCTTGAAAAAAAAAAAAAAACATTTTTTTCCCCGGTTAAATGGCGGATAACGGTACTCCGTGATTATTTAAGTCGGTTCCATCAGCTACCCACAAAACTGATATTGTATATAAATTTCTCTTTCAATTCCTTTTTCATTTTTTTTTCAAGATGGATGATATTCTCACAAGATTGCATAAACGATTTCCTCCTTTTCCTCGAAATATTTTACTTAAGCTTTACCAAGTTCGATTTGAAAGATTAAGAATGCTTATGCACAAAGGGATTCCTGAAGACATACGTTGGATAATTGAAGCTAAGGTACGTGAAGATGAATATCTTCCTGTTTTGCATTTACCAGGTACAGGTAGAAGCACTTTTGCAAAGAAGCGACGAGCAAAGCGCATGAGTTCAAATTGCCACAAATGTGCACGATGGACGTGTAACGGTAAATGTCGTTCTATTGGGATTCCGTCCTCTAATCGAGATGATAAAATTGAATTCATTAAGGATGGACTGAGTAAGGAGAATTTGGGTAATGTCCAACTTTCTCTTGAGACGCATCCTAGTGGAGACGTACAAAGAGAAATTCTTGATTTATGGCCGCAATTCCAAAGGGAATGGCAACATCTTGGGAATCTGATGTTAAAAGACCCTGTTTGCCAGCTTGTAAGAAAACTGGATGGGAAGCATATCCTCGACTCATAGAAGGCGTTTAAGCCGTTTCTGGACGTAAAACCAGAGGAAGATGTGAGCCACAATCACAACTACAATAAATGACTTCTCAGCTTTTGGTTTGATTTGCAATAACTTCATTTCGGTTTAATTTACGATTTGTGTAATTATTCTCATTTTTTTTTTGCATTGGTCTTTTACGGTTGCTTTTTCTTTTCTTTTTGATTTTCTTCCTGAAATCACGCAAAAATCTTTTGTTAGGTTAACATTTTCTTCTGACAGGTCAGATACACTTTCGGCGACATTATTACTCTTGTTTGATTCACTACTCAGTCCTCTATATATTACACCATGTACTCATTCTCTTTCAGGCACTCAAAAAAGAAAAAAAATGGAAAGTACTTCGTCCCAACGCATTAAAAAAATTTGTGTCTTTGGAGGTGCTTATCCAGGGAAAAATAACATATTCGCTGATGAAGCCATAAGAGTTGGAGTAATACTTGCCCAACAAAAGATCCAGTTGATTTATGGAGGCGGTAGTACGGGTTTAATGGGAGCAGTCGCTACAGCAGCACACGCCGGAGGAAGTCCAGTTCTAGGAATCGTGCCAAAACTATTCACAGATTTTTGTAGACCTACCGTGGGTAAGGAAATACAAGTCTGGAGTATCCCTGAACGGATAACAATCATGTACCATTCTGCCGATGCATTCATTGCTTTACCAGGAGGTCTGGGTACATTGGAAGAAATAGCTTGCGTGGCTTCTTGGTCATCTTTGGTCACAAATAAGAAACCCATTGGTTTGCTTAATATTAATGGTTATTTTAGTAATTTGCTTTCATATTTAGATAATGCTGTGGATAATGGATTCATGTTTTCAGAGGCAAGGAGAACCATAATTTCTGCTACAACCATTGAAGATTTACTCAAAAAGCTCCAAGCTTATGAGTATTTATCTGCTACGGTTGTTTCGCAAACGCTCGGAAAAAGAAAAAGAGATATGGACGAGCAAGGAGTGGATTGCACTTTGTCTTTGTGACATTATCTAACATTTTGTTTGTTGTGTCTCAGTTATAATAAGTGGTTAGCAACCTCTGCAGGTAATATCTCCTAAATTTTACCTTTAGTAGGGGGTAAGGGACATATTTCGCTAATTTTAAAAAAAAAAAAAGTTTGTTGTGTTTTAAGCAATTTAGAAGTATTCATTCTGAACAAGGTTTGAGTAAGGGAGACTTGAGACATACCTTGTCAGTTTGATTTTAATCTTTTTATGTTTACTTGTTAATTTTTGTTTAGTATTTTAGGATTATTTAGGTTGCATGAGTTTGTTTTGTTTTGAGTCTTAGTTATTCCTATTCTTATGTTATTAGTTCTTTTCTCTTACACATGATTCTTTCATTTGGATTAATAGACTTACATTGAGAACAATGTAAGAATTAAGTGTGGGGGAACGATTTAGGATTTCTTTTATTTTTGTCTACTATTTTTTTTATGAGTCTTTATTATTATTATTATTTTTTAGTGTGTTTTAATTCCTTTTAATACAATGATGAGATATGAATTGCATAAGTCTAAAACATATTTATTAGTGAGAAGATTTTCATGAGAATTGAGCTTGATGTCAACCTTTTTATGAGCCAATGTTAATATGATATGTTGATTGAGAAAGAAGCATGTTTAGACTTAATCTGACTTGTATAATCATCCTTGTGAGTTTTTGAGCCTATAATGATTGATGCATTATACAAATCAATCTAATTTCTTTCTTGAGTGCTCTTATGATTACATGATTCTCTAGAACTTGCTTTAAACCGTTTGAGACTATATTGATACATGTGACAACATGAATATGATAGAGGCATTAGGATTATAACCAGAGCCAAACAGCCATCCATTATTAATATTCTAAGAGAACATCCCCACTAGTGAGCCAATTTGAGCCTACATTAAATATGCTGTTTTATTGGTAACCACAACTTACACCTAGCCTAAATATACTTATATCCTTACCCTTGTTCTAAAGATGGATTATATATTTTGAGACATATTGCAAAAAAAAAGGGATATTTTTAGTTGAAAATTTGGGTTAGAAACAAAAGATAAGTGTGGGGGAAGAAAAGAAAAGAAAAAGTCAAGAGAAAAAGAAAGGGATCATTGTTAAATACATTCCCATATACAAAAAAAAAAAAAAATCTTCTCTTGAACTTCTAGTTAAAGTAAAGAAAAAGATGTTACAAAGTTGGTTAGAATGAAGCAAAGGCTCAACATGAATATTTAGCCTATGTGACTATGTACTTGTAAAGAGTTTTGAGAAATTTATTTGTATGATCTTATTATGTCTCTAAACTCTATGAACTCTTTGGAACCTTTGTGATATCTTTATCCTTTTGTTCTTTAACCACATTATAACCCTTTGGCCCCATTACAACCTTGAATAAAGACCTCTTGATTTATGAAGTTGTATGATCTAAATAGTGGAGAATAGGTGGACAAGCAAGCATATGGTAGAAGTGTTTTCATGAGATTGATTGAGTGTAAACACTTTACCACTACTTTAAAGAGTGAAAATCATGAGAGTATCCCATGTGAGAGGTTGAGATTAAGTTGAATATGCACTATTTTGATTGAAATATGTTATGTTAATATTGGCTTAACTCATTTATTTACATTCAAGCATGAATTTTTGTGAAATTCTTTGAGCTATTGATTAGTTTATAAGACTTGTTCAAAGATTGTCTCTAATTTATATTGAAAGGATTAGGAGTAAATATTTTTAGTGTATGTAGTTTACTTATATTTTAGTTTTTCAATGTTTGTGGGTATCGTTCTAGCAAACCCTCACGAGACTAAACTCGTCCACTAGGGACACCTAGGGGACTAAACTCGTCCACTAGGGACACCTAGGGGTTTAAAGGCTTGTGTCACATGCTAAGTGCCACCGTGATTTCCTACGAAAATGGATTAGATTAGATTTTCTTATTTTATTTTTATTGAGTCGTTGCTAGGGACTAGCAACAATCTAAGTGTGGGGGTGTGATAACTCGTATAATTATATAGTTTTTAATTATGTTTTATTATTGTTTTGTGTCAAATACGAGTTATTATTGCTTAGTCTACTTGTGTTTATGATCTTTTATATTTTTATGTAATTTGGTGTTTTTCATGAGTTTCTTTGAGTGATTTCAGATTACTAGGTTAAATCAAGAATTAAGGGCAAATCCAATTCAGTTCCAGTTCCGACACCTTTTGCCATATCAGCTATATTTGGAGTTTCACTGAAGAAATAAGGCTGAAATTTTGACCATGCAAAGTTAAGAGGCATATCTATCTTTTTCATGTTTTACACTTCTTGAAACGGAGTCGTTTTCCCTACCGAAATCAACCATCAAGTTGGCTGATGTGCAATGACGTCTGTTCTGCACCGTTTTGGTATTTTGACTATATCTTCCGATCCACATGAGCATATGATCTGATTCCAACGGGTATGAAGTAGTAACTGATAGGGGCATATTTTTATAGAAGACCATTTGATCAGATCGAGCCTCCAACATTGACAAAATCGACCATCAAGCTGGCTGATCAGAATTGTCATACAACATGAAGAAAATTGTTAGAAAAATGCACCCACCTATTATACCTACCTTTGAAATTTATAAAGCTTGTCTCTTGTCATTTAGCTCTCCAAAATGTGTATAAATAGAGGGCCTTGGATGAGTATTAGGATACATTATACATTGGTAGGATTTTAGCCATTGTAATAAAATTCTCTAAGTTTTTTTCTTTTTTCCTTTCTCTAGTTTTCTTTTTCTTTATTTACTTATGTTTCTTATATTTTTTTTTTTCATTTTTAGTATGTGTTGCTAATCATATTGTTGAGGTGATGAGGTGAAGCTCTTGGTAAATGCTAAGGTTAGTCTCTTAAACATGAGCTAAAATGAATCATCATTTATAAACACTAGTATAGATAATGTTTTCTTTTGGTTTAAAATCATACTTGCAAAGTAGAGATCTTGATTCATTATTGACAATGAAAATGGCACAGTAAATGCTTGGTTTCATAACCTTGATTTGTTGTAGACATATACCTTGGCATAAGGAATGCTTGGACTCTTTTTATGAGTTTTGAGGACACCAAATGAACATAATATCATATGCTATGGACGTTGGACAATTTGGACTGAATTGCTAAACCTTCCGATTGGAACCTCCCTTATGTGTGGATTTCAATTGTGTAATAAAACAAGATTAATCTTAGCATAACACCAAGAGTGGATTCTCTAACCTCAACATCATTTCTTATTGTTTTTTATATCTTGTTTAATTGCTTTTATGTTATTTTGTTTATTTTGTTCTCTAATATCTTGTTTACTTTCTTTGTTATGGATTCCCTAATATCTTGTTTATTTTCTTTTTCATATATATTTATAAACTTATACTTACTAGTACGCTTCCATGTGGTTCGACCTCGGACACCCGAGAATTTATTACTTGAACATAACCTGCACTTGGGTTTACAACTCTTAATTGAGTCTCCATCAGTGGCTGCCAGTGGTTAGGGTTGTAGGTGGCTAGGGTTTGCTTGGTTAGGTTTAGGAATTGGAAAATGGGCCTGCTGAGTAGCAGGCCCGGTTGATTGGGCCTGGACCTGGAGATTGGGCCAGTTGGGCCTGCTGATTGGGCCTGGGCGTTGGGCCTGGTTTGGAGGGTTTGCAAATTGGACTGGGGCGTTGGGTTTGGTTCTGGGTTTGCAGATTGGGCCTGCTAAATAGCAGGCCCTGTTTTAGCAGGCCCTGTTTGCAAATGGTCCGGGTCGGGTTCGGATCCGACCCGGGCAAAAATTGGTTATTACAGCTGCCCCTTTTTGCACATTGCTGAGAATCAGGAATAGGGCAAAGACGATATAACCAATTTTGTCCGGTTGTAGAGATCCATTTTTAGCGAGGCTCTATCATTTGGGAAATAAATTGCTCCTCTAATCAGAGGCTCTATCACTTGAAAAATAAATTGCTCCTCTCATCAGAGGCTCCACAACTTTGAAAATAAATTGCTCCTCTCATAAGAGGCTCCACCACTTTGAAAATAAATTGCTCCTCTCATCAGAGGCTCCACAACTTTGCAAATAAATTGCTCCTCTCATCAGAGGCTCTACAACTTTGAAAATAAATTGCTCCTCTTATCCGAGGCTCTACAAGTTTGAAAATAAATTGCTTCTCTCATCAGAGGCTCCACAACTTTGAAAATAAATTGCTCCTCTCATCAGAGGCTCCACAACTTTGAAAATAAATTGCTCATCTCATCAGAGGCTCCACAACTTTGAAAATAAATTGCTCCTCTCATCAGAGGCTCCACAACTTTGAAAATAAATTGCTCCTCTCATCAGAGACTCCACAACTTGGAAAAATAAATTGCTCATCTCATCAGAGGCTCCATCACTTGGAAAATAAATTGCTACTCTCATCAGAGGCTCCATCACTTGGAAAATAAATTGCTCCTCTCATCAGAGGCTCCACAACTTTGAAAATAAATTGCTCCTCTCATCAGAGGCTCCACAACTTTGAAAATAAAGTGCTCATCTCATCAGCGGCTCCACAACTTTGAACATAAATTGCTCCTCTTATCAGAGGCTCCACAACTTTAAATATATATTTTTTTCTCTCATCAGAGGCTCCACAACTTTGAAAATAAATTGCTCCTCTCATCAGAGGCTCCATAAATTTGAAAATAAATTGCTCCTCTCATCAGAGGCTCCACGACTTTGAAAATAAATTGCTCCTCTCATCAGAGGCTCCACAACTTTGAAATTTAAAAACGAACTTCGAATTTTTGACAATGAGTTTGAACACAACTTAGATCATCACCTCACTTACTACCTTAGTCTTACGAAAGTGAAGACTCATTCTGGATATCCCATCTCTTTCTTGTTTAGTTTTGAAATTCTTTGTCAGATTCTTCAGATATCGCCACTTGAGTAATCATACCGAGGCTTGAACTTTCTTAAAGTAACGAATTTGACTTTGCAAGAATTGAAAATGGTACCCGGAGGTTTTGAAAAATGTCATTTTGAAAGATGTTACCCGGAGGTTTTTGAAAGCAGATACTTGGAGGTCTAAAAATGCTACTTCTTTGAAAGTGGTGCTCGAAGGTCTTATTCTTGACTTTGAGAACGATGCCCCGAGGTCTTTATAAATGATTTTTTAGAAAGGTGCCAGGAGGTCTTGAAAACATGATTTTTGAAGATAATGCCCGGAGGTCTTATCGATGATTTTCGAGAATAGTGCTCGGAGGTCTTGAAAACATGAATTTTGAGAATAATGCCCGGAGGCCTTGAAACAGGTGCCCGGAGGTCTTTAAAAATGTCTTTTCTTTGAAAATGGTGCCCGGAGGTCTTATCCATGATTTTTGATAATAGTGCCCGAAGGTCTTGAGACAGTTGCCCGGAGGTCTTAAAAATGTCCCTTTTTTTTTTGAAAATGATGCCCGGAGGTCTAGAAAACATGATTTTTGAGAATAGTGCCCGGAGGTCTTGAAAACATGACTTCTGAGAATAATGCTCGGAGGCCTTGAAACAGGTGCACGGAGGTCTTTAAAAATGTATTTTCTTTGAAAATGGTGCCAGGAGGTTTTAAAAGAGGTGCCCGAAGGTCTTAGAATAGGTGCCCGGAGGTCTTTTTTTCTAATTTCCTTTTTCTTTTGTTGTGCCCGGGGGTCTTAAAAGAGGTAACCCAGAGGTTTTAAAAGAGATGCCCGGAGGTCTTCTTTTTTAATTTTCTTTTTCTTTTCCTATGCCCGGAGGACTTAAGAGAGGTAACCCGGAGGTTTTAAAAGAGATGCCCGGAGGTCTTTGTGATCATACCTGAAGATCATATCTTGGAAGAAAATTTCACTGAATGTTCGAATTCAAATGTCAAAATTTCAAATAGTCAATGTCATGCATGAAATGTGAATATTATGTGAAGTCAATGCATATGCCCCTGATGATGCACGTGCAAGTACCCTCGGATAATGTACACATTTTACGACACGATGCAGATGCAAAACTTAATAAATATGCGAATGTTCATGAATGATGCGAATGTTCCCAATTGTTTTTTCTGATCTTGGTTTAGCTTTTCCAAATCATTTTTCCTCTTCAAAACAGAGTGTATCCTGAAACGCTCGTGCTTTGTACGAGATCAACCCTTTTCTTCACTTTGGAACTATCTCTTTGCCCCGATAGTTTTTCAAAATTTTATCAACTGGAGTCCGAGTGTTCATTTCTTCTACCTCAATAGTTCCATACCTCTGAGCCAGAAGAACCTTTGCCTTATGACAACATCAAAAATGGTTTCTTCCAAAAATATTTTCATTTATTTGCTTTTGCTTGCTTTTTTTTTTGAAAAATATTTGCTTATTTACTGAAAACTCTTGAGCTGAAAATGTCATTATCTGATATCCAAATCTCTTGAAGATTGATGATCACCTATTAGAAGTTTTTCTGAGTGTCAATTCGGATTTTTCGAATTGAGTTGGAAGGCTTGGTACCTATTTTCCTCGGGTCAGCCTAGTCATCATTTCAATCATCTTGTCTATTTGCTCACGTGATTCCTCTCGAGATTTTGTTATCTGTTCTCGTGTTTCTTGCTGAGATCTGGCTAATTGTTCTTGTAATTCCCTCTGTGCTCTTTCCGCTCTACCCAGTCTATTTTGTTCATCCTCCATGGTTCCGGCCTGTGTCATAGAGGTACGCAGTGATTCTTATACCTCTGATTTGGAAGAGAAATCCTTTCAAAGTTTTCAAAACTAAGCCGACTTCTTTTTATTCCTCAAATGTGCTTCATGATGCATGAACTATGAATGCCGTGAATGCAACACGATGCCCATATGATGCATGTAAAGAATAAACAAATTAATGCATGAGTATGTACAATGAGTGACCATGTATGTCACGAATGCAAGACCTTATTGTAATGAATGCAATCACGATGTCGATATGATGCATGCAAAGAATAAATAAAATGATATACTGGTATATACAGAGAATGATCATGTATGTCACTAATGCATTCTACAATGAATGACCATGCATGTTATGATTGCAATATGGTGCTAATTTGATTTGTAAAGAATAAACAATATAATGCATGAATATATACAAAAAAAACTATTCGATAATTGGATTAACATGATTTGGACTGAACTTAATTATTCAACAACTTTATTGCACAAACTTGCCCCCAAATTCGATCCGCAAATTTTTTTTTTAAAACATATTTTTCCCGCAAAAACAAAAATATTATTTTCAAAAACCAATTTCCATCAAAACTTTTGGGGTAGTGGGTCTTATTATGGCACAGATGTCCAAATATTTATTCAACACTACCGGTTTGCAATTCTCATTTAATCAACAACGAGTGTTTATGCAATTTTTCAAATGAGATTATTATCACCGTGAAATCAAAAATACAATTATAAATGTAAATGCTTTATTTACAAGTGCATCAATGCATGAAATGTACGAGATGTACGAAAAGAAAAATTTTCATATTTACAAACTCAAAAAGTTAACGAACATTTGCTCTGACAGTATCAACTTATTTAAGCATCACGGTGCCTTCGGAGCGTAAACAAATAGCGAAAGATCACAATGTCCCTTCCTAATTTCGAGGATATCCGATCGGAAATTTGATATGGCTCTACTCAAGTTCACTATATGAGGTTGAGTTAGAATCTAAAAGGGTCCAAATTGCTCCTCACTGTCGCCCGTGAAGGCTAGTAAGGCACCCCGAGTTAAACAGGTTCAATTCGAGCGAGAGATTTTTCGCTAGCCCGTGCGGATTTTATTATCTCTCGAGAGCGTAGGTACTTTTTCTCTCTAAAAGCGTTTCGCTAGCCCATGCGGAGGTTATTACCTCTCGAGAGCGTAGGTACTTTACTGGGATAAAGCTCGGGTACAGAGCTTATGTATGAAATGTACGTGCTCGTGTGTGAGAAGGAACAAGCAAACCTTCGACTATTTGTCTACGACTCTTTATTCTAAACATTCCACGATTTAAAAAAAAAATAAACGACATAAAAAAAATATGAATCAAGAATTAACAAATATCAAAGTGTAATTGCAAGCAAAATAAAAATAAAGAAATAAAGAAAGTAAAGAGAATTAAAATTAATTACCGATTAAATCCATTAATTCGAGATTTTAAAACAACACATGATCAATTTGTGGCTCGACTCTCAAAGGTTCCCCAGTGGAGTCGCCAAGCTGTCATAACGGTTTTTCGACCGCTAGTGACGAATTTGAAAACACAAAATGGAGTCGCCACCAATCTTTTTTTGCTAGGTGTGATTGGCCACCTATTAAAACCGGTTTTAGTAAAATATTTTAAGATTAATTAAAACATTTTTGTAAAACCAACTTCGAAGTCCGCGTGTTGAACCAGAGAGAAAAAACAAAATTGGGTTCGGGAGTCGGTTACGTGCGGGGAAGGACCAGCACCCCCGCAATGCCCGTTTAGAAAACGGTACCATTTAATCACGTGTTATCTTAAATCTCGATTTAATGGACTCGACATCACTATTTAAAAATAATTCTCTTTTCTTTTTATTTTATTAAAAAAAACATGTTTATTATTTTTGAATTTTTTTTGATTATTATTATTTTTTGAAAACGAAAATGGACACAAATTTATTATCGAAAATACTCATTAAATATTCCCGACACTCTCGGTGGTATTTAACAAGATCTTCTCACCTCAAGACATCTTAGGAATCACAACCGTGATATCCTTCGAATTCCGTCATTGGTAATTTACATCCATTTTTATTTAAATGCATATGATGCGAATATTTAAATATCGGATGCATACGACTTAGCATATAACTATGAAATTAAACATGCAAATCATAATATTAAAAACACGAGCACAACGAAATATCTAGCGCATAAACATTCACTATTTATTCATTTTTATTATTTCCATTTTATTTTATTTATTTTTTTTTGAAAATGAATTTTTGTATCGAGCATGTCGCTAAATACTCCCACCACTCGTGGTGATATTTAACGAAATTCTCTCACCTCAAGATATCTTAGGAATCACTACCGTGACGTCCTTCGAATTCCGTCGTCGGTTATTCGCATTTATTAAAAAAATCTTTTTTTTTAAAGTTAAAATGCTTTTAATAATTATTTTCGAAATAAAAGAAATCTATATAAGAATAATTCTCGAATCATTCCGATATTTTCGATAATGTTTCGATTATTATTCTTACTCGGACCATTTCAAAGAACGACTAATGCTCCGACCATCCCGAGAAAGAGATCCGTTTTTAGAGAATTTTATTTACCGAAAATAATTTTAAAAGACATGTATTAAAAGAATTATTATTTTTAAAACCGAAACCAAATAATAAAAAAAACGTCGAATACTGAACATAAATAAATAAACAAAAATAGTAATATGAATAAAAGAGGAAATTAAAACTATACTTGAAAAATGTCGAGAATCCGAAAATTAGAATGCCGAACTTGATCTTCGTAAAACTCTTTGCTCGTTCTCGACCACCTGAAAAAAATCGAAACGTCAAAATTGATAATCGTGAATTTTTCTTTTTTTTTCTTTTATTTTTTTTATATATTTTTTATATTTTTATATTTTTATTATTTTTTTAATATTTTCAAAATTTCCCTTTTTTTATATTTTTCCTTTTTTAATTTTACTTTTTTTTCTTCTATTTTTTCCTTATTTTTCTTCTATTTTTTTATTATTTTTCCTTTCTTTTTTTTCCTATATTTTAATTTTAATTATTATTTTTTAAAATTTTAATTTCTTTTTTTTTTCTTTCTTTTTCTTCCCTGGCCCAGGATCAGGCCTGGGCTGCTAAGCCAGGTCCGATTCTGGTCAGCTGGCCCAAGGCCTGGCCCAGTTTTCCCCTTCTTTTTTTTGTTGCCCGAAACGGGTCGGGTGCGCGGACCCCAGGTCGACCCGCGGGTCCTGCTGACCCGCTTCCAAGGGCCAAAACGGCGCCGTTTTGGTTTTTTTTTTTTTTTACTGCTCGAAACGGGTCGGGTGCGCGGACCCTGGGTCGACCCGCGGGTCCTGCTGACCCGCTTCCAAGGGCCAAAACGGCGCCGTTTTGGCTCCCTTTTCTCTTTTTTTTTTTTTTTTTACGGGTGACCCGCGCGGACCCCGTTTCGGCCCGCGGGTCACCTCGACCCGCTCTCCCCTAAACGGTGCCGTTTTGGCACCGTATATAAACCCCTAAACCTTTTTTTTTCATTTTTTTCTTTCTTCTCTCTCTCTCTCTCTCTTCCTTCTCTTTTCTCTCTTCTCTCTCTTCCCTATCAGCCCAGCCACCCCCCAAACCCAGAATCCGACGGCCAGACCACCGCGCCGGCCGCCGTCCACTGTCGTCGGTCGCCGCTCGCCGGCGGCCGATGGAAACCAAATCACCTCCTTTTGAACCGTTTCGATCTCCCCTCTCCGATTCTGGGCTCCGTTCTGCCCGAATCGGAGTCAAACACTCTAGATCTAGGAAAGACTTTTCGATCTTTTTTTCTTTTGTGATTTCTGACCCCTTTTTTTTTTTGCAGGGATGCTTTTCTTTTGGTTTGGTTTTTTTCGGTCTTTGTTTCGGAGAGGGGGGGTGCTTAGATCTGTTTTTTTTGCTTGGTTTTTTGGTAGGTTTTTTTTTGCTTGGTTGTTTTTCTTTTTGCGAGGGATTTTTTTTCTAGGGGGGTCCGATTTCGGAGAGAAAAGGAGGGGGCTTATTCCCTTTTTGGGGTCTGAATCTGGGGTTTTATGGAGGGGTTGCGTGTTTGGTTGGTGGCGTGGGGGGTGGTTGGCGTGTTGGGGTTGCTGTGCAGGGTTGGTGGCGTGTGGGGTTGGGGGTGTCAGGGGTAGGTTGGTGGTGGCAGTGGTTAGGGTTGTAGGGGGCTAGGGTTTGCTTGGTTAGGTTTAGGAATTGGGAAATGGGCCTGGACCTGGAGATTGGGCCAGTTGGGCCTGCTGATTGGGCTTGGGCATTGGGCCTGGTTTGGAGGGTTTGCAAATTGGACTGGGGCGTTGGGTTTGGTTCTGGGTTTGCAGATGCAAATGGCCCGGGTCGGGTTCGGATCCGACCCGGGCGAAAATTGGTTATTACAACTTATACACTGTCAATACATAAAATACAAACTCTAAAAAAAATCTAAATGTTTAATGATTCTCTTATATAAATACTAATAAGGTTATCTTTTCAAATATAATAATAACTAGAAAAATATCCCGCTTGGTAGAGGTACTTTTAATTTTTTATATATTTTTAATTAATTAATAATAAAAAATTAATTTTAATTTATATTGTATTAAATAATAATTATTTATTTAAATGTTTTATTTTTAAATTATAATAATATTAATATAATAATATTTTTTTAATTATGAAAAATAAATATATGATAATTATTTATTTATAAATTACATAATACAAATGTATTTTTAATTGTTATTTATATGTATTTTTGAAAAATATTTATTTATAAGAGGTAAAAAATAATAAATAAAAAATAAGAAAATAAAATTATGGTTTGTATTTTATTCTCTCGTAGGATCGATTTTCTCACATAGGTTAACAGCAAATTCGTTTTTTTCTTTTTTTTTTTAACGTTTTTTCACGAGCGAGTCGGGTACGGATCCTAAACCGACCTGCGAGTCAATGTCCGGATCACCACTTTAAATTCATCATTTAAAATTAAAATTAAAATAATTATTAAAATAAAATTTTTTTTTAACTTTTTTCCCGAGCAGGTCGAGTACGGATCCTAAATCGATCCGTGCGTCAACGTGCTAACTAACCCCTTTAAATACATCATTTAAAATTAAAATAAAAAATAGTTAATAAAATATGTTTTTTAACTTTTTTTTTTCCGAGCGAGTCGGGTACGGATCCTAAGTTGATCCGCGAATCAACGTGCAGACCAACCACTTTAAATACATCATTTAAAAATAAAATAAAATAATAAACTAAAAACTAAATATAATTAATAAGTTATATAAACATTTTTATTTAATTTTAAAAATATAAAATGATAAATCAATTTTTATAATTATTTTAAACAATGATTTTTTCTTAAAAATTAATAAAAATTAAAAATAATGAAAAATATGAATAAAGTAAATTCCTTTTTTAATTTTTTCCCGAGCGGGACGGGTACGGATCCTAAATCAATCAGAGAGTGAACATGTGGGCCAATCCTTTAAATACATCATTTAAAAATAAAATAAAAGTAATTAATAAAATAAGTTTATTATTTTAATTTTTTTCTCAAATAGATCGGGTACGGATCTTAAATCGACTCACGAATCAACATGCAGATCAACCCCTTTAAATATATCATTTAAAAATAAATTATAAAAAAGGTAATTATTAAAATAAATTTCTTTCTAATTTTTTTCTCGAACGAGTCGGATATGGATCCTAAATAGACCTGCGAGTTAACGTGCGGATCAACCCCTTTAAATACATCATTTAAAAATAAAATAAAATAATTAATTAATATATATATTTTTACTTTTTTTTGTGTGGGTTGGGTACGGATCTTTAAATCGATCCGCGAATCAACGTGCGGACCAACCACTTAAATACATCATTTTAAAATAAAATAAAAAACTTAAAACTAATAAAGAACTAAAAATAATTAATAAAATAAATTTCTTGTTTAATTTTTTTTGAACGGGTCGAGTACGGATCTTAAATCGACTCGTGAGTTATCTTGTAGACTAACCCTTTTAAATACATCATTAAACAATAAAAAAAAAACTTAAAACTAAAAAACCAAAAATAAAAAAATTAATGAAAGAATGACAAAATTGTCCTTGTCCTATTTCATAAAAGTCTCTTGAATCCTTAAGATTCAAAAATAATATATATATTTTTTTTTCAAATAAAAACTCCATTTTACCCCTGATATCAAAAGGAAAAAAAAAATAGCTTTTTATAAAATGACCATTGAGTCCTTACCTCTGTTATCAAAAAGTAAAAAAATCTTAACTTTTCAAAAAATGACCATTGAATCTCTCAAGACTTAGTTTTAAATATAGTAGATGACTAGATGTGACAATATAAACTAGAACTAAAAAAATTTCAAAAAAAAAAAAACTTAAAACAGACTAACCGTTTACACTCAAATTGATTCTAATTTTAAAAATTTAAATTAAAAAAAATTTAAATTCAAAACAACTCGATCAAAATTTGTAATAACTCGAATTTAAAATTTAATAAAATTTTAAATTATCAATTTTATCTAGCTTGAACCATTTTGAAAATGATTCAAGCTCAAAATTATTTGAATTTTTGATATGATTTAAATTCAAATGATTTAAAATCAAAATGACCTGAATTCAAAATGAATCAATCAAAACTCGTCTGTGTACCACTCTAAATTAAATTAAGGTAAATGTCTAGCAAAGCCTTTCCTTTGGCAAGGACATTCTTCGTTAGCTACGATAAATAGGACTGTAAATATAAATTGGGTTTGAACCAACAGATTATTATTCTTGTTCATTCGTTCATTTTGAGATTGTTTATGTTCGGTTCATACTTATTAAGAATTTTTAAAATGTGTTCGCACTTGACTTGTTTAAAATCATGTCTGTTCGAGTTCAGTTCGAGTTCGGTTATTTTAAATTAAATGAACTTGTTCGTAAATATTAAACGGATATGTTCATAACCATATAATCGAATATGTTCTTGAACAATTAAAAATTTGTTCATGAACAATAAACAAACAAACAAATAAACAAACATGTTCCTTAATTTTAAATATAAAATAATAAAACATAAATATTATTAATTATATTTAAATAAATAAAATAAAAACAAAAACAAAAACAAAACAAAAACAAAAAAATAATAATAATAGTAATATTGTTAATTATATTATAATCGAACAATAAATGAGCTTTAAACGATCTATTAAACGAGTTTCAAATGATTGATAAACGAGTTTGTTCGTAAACATAAATAAACTGAATATATCTTATTCGAATTCGGTTCATTTAATAAATGAACCTTAAAATTCTGTTCATAATCATTTATTTAATTTGATAAATAAATATAAACAAACAAAAATTAAATTATTCACAAATTATTTGTCAAACGTTTTATTCATTTACGACTCTAATGATAAACGTTTTTCCGTTGACAAAATTATGTTTTTAACAAGTGGGAGGAAATTTGGCCAAAAGATCGAAAAAATTAAAAACAAGTTGGGTGGTTTAATAGTGTTTTTTTGCCAAATGATAGTTGACATACATATTTTTAATTAGCCATGTATCATGCATGAGTTGATCTATGTTAAAGAAAACATATATTTATCTATTTATTACAATAGATTAAAGCAATCCCCTCGATTTGAGGGGATTGCTTCAATATAGCTTGGCATGTGGTAAATTATATATATATATATATATTATTTTGATTAAAAAGAAAAAAAAATGAAAAAAGAAGAAGAAAATTTTCTTCAATTTGAGGGGATTGCGTCAATATGAATGGTCACATGGCAAGATATATATATATATATATATATATATATATATATATTATTTTGATTAAAAAAAAAAAGAAAAAGAAGAGAAAGAAAGAAGGAGAAAAAAAAAATTATCTATTCGTATCATGTTCATCTTATTTTTTCGTGTCATAATTATATTCAATGTATTATATATTTATATAAATTTTGATACATTAATAATTCGTTTATTGTAGATTTTGACATGTTTATATGTTCGTGTCGTCTTCATTTTATTTTTCATGTCGTGTTTTAATTATTTTTCTATATGTTTGTTTCGTATAATCATATTGTGTTCGAAATTATCAAGTTTAATTGACACTATTCAAATAACTCCTAATTTGTGTCACGTATCGTCGTGTTCGTGTTACTTTTTCGTGTCATAATCGTATTCAAGCTATTATATATTTATATAAATTTTTACACGTTAATAATTAGTTTTATGTAGATTTTGACACGTTCATCTATTCGTGTCGTATTCATGTTATTTTTTGTGTAGTGTTATAATTATTTTTCTCATGTTGTGTTCGTGTCGTATAATCATGTTGTATCCAAAATTATCAGATCTAATTGATACTATTCAAATAACTTCTAATTTTGTGTGACGTGTCGTATAATGATTGGGAGATATTGCTTGTCTAAATTAAATTTGGTAATTTTAGACATCTATACCTTACTTTTAATATCGTCCTCAAGTAAAGATATTTTGCATAATTTGTCATAATGATTTAATTTAAACTCTAAATTCAATGACTTAAGGATTAAATCATTACATTTGTATCTATCATATATTAATATAAATATCATGTTCAAAACTTATGGGTTACACAACAAAAACATATTTCTATTTTTATAATATTAAAGTAAGCCCTTCAATTGAAAAGCCAAGTAGAGGGCTATAAGCTTGCCAGTTGCCAGGTGTGTGTGGCATGTTTTCATTTTTTATATGAAAATAAAAAGAAAATAATAAGAAAGAGAAAAAAAAAGAGAGGGAAAAAAAAAAAAATTTGTATATTCGTGTTGTGTTAGTATTATTTTTTTTCGTATTACAATCGTATTTAAAATATTATATATTTATATAAAATTTTAACACTTTAATAATTTATTTATTTTATATAGATTTTGACATGTTCGTATATTCGTGTCGTGTTCATATTATTTTTTCATGAGATGTATTTTTTTCGTGTTGTATCCAAAATTATCAAATCTAATTGGTACTACTCAAATAACTTTTAATTTTGTGTCACGTGTCTATAATGATTGGTTATTTAGTTTTTTTTTTTTAAAATAAGATCATATATATATATATTTTTTATATTATTGAATTAAAAAATTATTATATTGATAAATGATAAAAGAAAATTAAAATATTGAGTAATAATATGAGATGGATTGGTGTAAGTGGAATATATATTTTTTTACTTTAGGTATTAAATCAAAATAAAAATATTATGATGATTAAATGGTAAAAAAATTTTATGTTAAATGATGTTATAAGTTATTAAGTTTATATTTTATTATATTATTATGCATGTCTTTATGAAAGAATTTCATTTCAATTTAAAAAAATTGATCAATTAATTTAAAAATAATTAAAGATAAATACTCATTTTAGTAAAAGATAATTAAAACTTTTTAAATTTTTTTTAATATTACAATATTTTTAAATTTTATAATCATTTGAAATAATGAAAAATATAATACAACGTTTTAATAAATTATTTTTTTTAAAAAAAAATTGAAAATAAAATAATGTTTCATAACGTGAGAATATTTTTTTATTAACATTTAAATATTTTTCATGATTTTTATGAATACAATAATGGTGATATTAAAAATTAATGTTAATTATAATTATATTGTTTAAAAAAATGTTTCATTTTTTCATAATGATCATTTCATTATTTTTTGAAAAATATTATAATTTTCAATTCATAATAATGAATATTTTTATTAATATAATATTATACAATATATTGTTCAATTTGAAATTATTGCTTTTATTATTTTTTATTATTATTACTATATAATTTTATTTTTGTAAAAGCAAAAAGTGACCAGCGAATTCGCGGCCCACCATTCTAGTATTTATTAATGATTCTCACCAGTCATTAGAAAAAAAGAAGTAAATAACAAGATATGCTTTAATTTTATATCTACTATGAGTCCATTTTTGCTTTTCTTTGAAACATGGATATGATAGTAGCTAGTTCTTTGTTTTTTTTTTCCCTATCCTTTCTCTTAGAAGTTTAATTAGATTTGGTTAACAGTTTATACCATATTAAGTTCGAAACAAAAATTCTTTAACAGTAGTAACTAAGTTGTGATCAAAATGTGCTAAAACTTCTCTCCTCCTAGAAAAGCCAATTTGGTGGTCGATCTCAAATGAAACTCTGAATATTGTTTCTCTCCAAGTTCCACCAACATCCATTCAATTCGCTGGTACTTTTGCTTCTCCAGGATCTTCCATCAGAACAGGGAATAGCCAGACAGCAGATGGCTTACCCAAACACCATCTTTTTTGAAAATTTTATAAGGAGACTATTTAACAATTCGAAGTTTGGCATATAGGTTTTATCAAGGTTAAAAGAAGAATATATGGTTAATTGATACCGTTTTTGAAAACGAATGTTGTGGAAGTGTTAGTATCTTCTCCACGGATAATCATATTCCCGAACTTAAATTTTGTTTTTTTGCAAACAAAAAGATTATTTTTTTAATAAATTTTAATTAATTATACGATTTTATTAATTAAATGGATAAATTTTATTAAATGTCCAATTATACCTAAACAACAAAATTTGATGATGACTCATTTTTTTTTTTTTTTAAATTAACGTTCGATGGTCTGATTCCTGAACTCGCACGTTATGACAACAATATTTTTCATCAGCGAACCAAACATATTAAAATAAATTGTCATTGCATCAGAAATGATCTGTAGAGATGTATCATATTACTACATATTTCTTCTGAATTACCAGTGATAGATTTTTACAAAATCTCATACAACTACCTGCTATGGTTATTTAATTTCCTTCTCATATAGGAATGTCTAATGGAGGAAAAGATATATTCATTAAAATCTGGACTGAGTCATAAACCAGATAAAGTAATCACTTTTGACTAGGGATGGCAATGGAGCGGGGCGGGGGCGGATATTGCCTTATCCACCTCCACTCTATTCTTGCATGGATGTTGGAAACATCCACATCCATGGATGTCGGTTACATCCATAATCGCTCTACGATGCTCCACTCCGCTACACCCCAATTTATATTAATTATTTTTAACTTAATATTGTAAAAAAATTATATTATAATTTATTCATGAACATAATTTTAGTATATAAAAATATTTAATATAATATATATAATACATATATACTAAAAGTATAGATATAAAATATTAGTATATATATGATTTTAGTATATATATCTAATATATATTAAAAATATAAGAAAAATATAAAATATTTTAAAGGATAAAATAGTAATTTCAAAAGTCGGGGCGGGCGGAGTGGAGCAAGCATTTACCAAAACCGCTCCGCTCCACCCCGCTCCAAAAAAAAACCTCTCCATTCGGAACGGATCGGTACGAAATCTATCGGTCGGATCGAATTTTGTCATCCCTACTTTTGACGATAGAGTAGATTTAAACCCGAACCACTCAACTTCTGCTCAGTTATCAAATCCATATGTGCAGCCATCTCGGGTGTCAAATAATTTTCCCAATCTTCAACTTTTCCTTTTCGAAAAGTATATATTATTTTGCATTTCCCATTGTGTGTTTCTCTCCAACTTTTCCATTTTTATTCACCTCCAGCTGTTGCTTAGATACTCAAAACTACACATCCTTACAATCTTTTGAACCACCCCATTTTGCTCTTCATCTATGGAGAATCGATAGCCAACAAACTCAGCTAATTTCCTTGCATAGAAATTTGTATCTTCCATCATGTCTTCATATTTAAAGAACAAAATTCTGTCAGGGCAATCCAAACTTGCTCTCCAATACCCAAAAAAGAACACACTCCATTTGACATGCCACCAAAAAGAAAAAAAAATACAAAGAGAAAATAGCAATCCAAAAAACATAATTAAATGAATGAGATAAAAAAATGTCTAAATATTTTTGGAAGAGATTGATTTTGACAAATTATAAACACAATAAAACTAAAACTATTTATACACCAATGATAACTATTTAGTAAACCTCCAGCTTAACTCAAATAGTTCATTCACCTTTTTAAAAAAATGAATTCCAGTAGACTGGGATTTGGTTCCTAACACTTGCAAATTTTTCTTTTCAAATTTTCTCAGACCTTGGTCTCTTTTATACTAAAAAAAATTATTTCGTTTTGATTAAGACCTATTTTTTAAAAGAGTTTGTATTTGATACACTGACAATGTATAAGACTCATACACTATCACTGAACCACAATGAGACACCTCATTAGTGTGCAAAACAAAAAATAAGGAAGGACCTATAAATAAATATTAATTAAGTGTCTTATTTCTTTCTATTTCTATTTTTATATTTATTTATAGGTTTTTTGTTTTTTTTTGTTTTGCTCATTAGTGAATTGTCTCATTCTGATTAACTGACAATGTATGAGTCTCATACACTATCAGTGCATCAAATATAAACTCTTTTTAAAATTAGTTTTATCATATTTAGGTTAGTAAATATATGTTAAACAATTACTTATCATATTTTTATTAGATATTTGATTTTCAACTTTTTTTTTTGTTTATTTGATTGCGTTAATTTTGTTGGTTTTAAACTTAAAGATATAGAGAACAATTGAGTTTGAATTGTATAATGGAAGTTTTCTTAATTTTTTTTTCTTCAACAAAACCTCAGTTATTTAAAAATGTATATTCTATCATTAGAGAAAGCCCACAAAAAATTCAATAAACTGCGTTTTATTTATTTAAAAAATAAAAAGTCATTAACAATAATATGACGATGGTTTAAAAAAGTTGAAGGAATTTTGTATGTTAAAAGGTTAAGGATTGTTAAAAAATTAATTTGATCCATCTCTATTTTTTTTTTAATTGTAGTAGTAAAATCTAGAAGAAAAATGATTGATTAAAAAATTTATCAATTTATTATTAAATGTAAGCAGGGCATTTTCTTAATTAAAAGGAACCAAAAAAATCATTTTCTTTATTTTTTCTTTACCATTATCATCAATGCCAAGTTCAAAAGTTTTTTTTTTTAAGTGCAATTAAATAGTATATTTTGTAGTATTCGTTAAAATAATAGGCTCCAAAATTTAGGAGTTTATAGGTCAAGTCGAGTTTAGACATGGTATCAAGTATCAACACCTTATATGTTTGCCAAGACTTGATCTGGCAGTATGAGTCTCCGATTTTGTCCAAATTCGTCCAAATTATTTTTTCAAAGAAAAATTTAAAATAAAAACATGGTATTTTTTAATTAATATTTAGTACTTTTACCATTTTCTTTTATTAAGTTTAAAATATGAATAATTTAACATATTTTCTAATATTTACACTATAATAACTTAACATATTTGCTACTTAAAAAATCTTAAAAAATCAAAGCATAAAAGTAAATCCATAAAATAACATTTAACAGACAATTAATTAGATAACTGTTTCAAAAGAATTAATTTTCAATAAAAAACAATTAAATTATTTTTAATTAGTGATTTTATTGTTGATTTATTATTGTAATTAGAGAATATATATAAAAGTCTAATATGCCTTATTTACTTAGAATGCCACGAAATCGAACCATCTCTTTAAAAAAAAAAGTAAATTTTGGCACTTGATTTATCATTATTTAGTAGCGTTTGTCTACTACAAAATGCCGCTAAATTAAATAATTTAGTGGCGTTTATCATTACTTAGAATGCTACGTTGCTTGAACTAGAAATGGTGGTAAATTCTTTGGCGATAAAAGGAGAACTGTGTAATTAGAGAAGCAAGTAGCGGCGTTTGGAATTATAAAATGTCGGTGATTTAATTAATTTAACAGCGTTTATTATGTACAAACGTCGCTAAATTAATTTTTAGCTGCTTTTTACAACAAAAAATGTCACTCCTTCGAAAAAAACAGGAAAAGTGACGGCATTTTTAAGTGAAATGTCAAAACTGAAACGCCACTAAAACCCCAAATTGCTGTTGTGAAATTAATTTCTTTTTAATCTTATAGTATTTAGTATTTTTTAAAATTCAAAAACACTCATATCACTTATTATATATGTTATTTAAAAATAATATTAATGTTATTTTCTTATCTCAACAATAAAATCAAAAAAAATTGAATTCAATAAAACTTATTTACATAAGATTCTTTCTAAATTAATTAAGTAATTTATTAATAAGTTGTAACTATAAGTAATATTATATATATTAAATAATGCAATCCTCTTAAAAACCAATTTTTGTGCTTTAATTAATTAATTTTTTTATATATATAGATTAACAAAAATTTCAGTCCTTTTTAATTTTTAATTCAATTGATAATTCTTCTAATAAATCAACTATTATTTCAATAAGATTTAAAACAATTAAATAAAAAAAATATCAATTTAAAATCAAAATTAAATTAAAAAACTGCAAAAAATCATACTTATCCATAAATTATCCTAACTGAGAACAACAAACAAAATCGTCATATTTCACTCGGGTTTAAAAAAGAGATAGAGATAGAGTTACAAGTCTATTATTTATAATATTTAAACAGACGAATCCTACTTCTAAAGCTATACTCCCTCTTCCTCTTATAAATTTTAGAGAATAATATTTGAATTTTGATTACAATTTTTTATTTTATTTTTTTGGGAATGGAAATAGAAAGAAACAGGAACCCATCTCCTGGAACTAGAAGCAAGAGATGAGATCTTCGTTGTCATGGAAGATATAAGAACATCTTGTGTTTGGAACATGCGGTATAGGTATTCTAAAATTTATCTTGATAATGTTATTTTTATATGATTTCTTCTTTTCTAAGTCACATTTTTTTTTCTCTTTACGGATACCAAACTAAAAAAGCAAGATGTATTTTTTTGAAAATATAGGTGCACATATTAGAGTTAATTTGATTTTTCTAAATTTTCTAGAATTTAATATTATTATAATAATAAGAAATCCCGTGGTTAAAAAACTAGTTATTAAATGTATTAAAATTTTAAACATGAAAACGATAGGTATATATTAAACGTGTCATGTTAATCCTGTTAAATATATTGTATTATATTTATTATCGTATTTGTATCTTATTTTCCTATCATTTTCAAAATTTACAACTCTACTCCTATAGTAATTTTGGATCGAAGTGATTTCATGAGTTTCATTTAAGGTAACTTTAGATCTGTTTTTGCTGCAATTGGTGTCATGTTCTAATTATTGGTATTTTCTGCAAGTGAATGTTATTGCGATTACTATCGATCACGGAAAAAATCGAAATTACAAAATAACGACTATAACGTTGATGATGATAATCACTTAGACACTTTTTTTTTTCTTGTTTTTTGGGAGAAGATGGGAAAGTAGGGGGGAAAAAACAGAAAGAAAGAAATTAAGAATTTTGAGAGACAGAAACTTAAATTTGCTTTGACATTTTTTTGGTATCAGAAAACTTATAGGATTATCTTTTTTGGTACAAATTAACATATAGGATTATCAAATGGAGGGAAAGATTTATTCAAATCTGGACTGAGTCGTAAACCAGATTATGTAATCACTTTTGACGATAGATTAGATTTAAACCCGAACCACTCAGCTTCTGCTCTGTTATCAAATCCAAATGTGCAGCCATCTCGGGTGTCAAATAATTTTCCCAATCTTGGACTTTTCCTTTTCGAAAGTAGAAATTATTTTGCATTTCCCATTGTGTGTTCTCTCCAACCTTTCCATTTTTATTCACCTCCAGGTTGCTTAGATACTCAAAACTACACATCCTAACAATCTTTTGCACCACCCCATTTTGCTCTTCCTCGAAGGAGAATCGGTAGCCAATAAACTCGGCTAATTTCCTAGCATACAAAGCTGTATCTTCCTTCATGTCTTCATATTTCAAGAACAAAATTCTGCCAGGGCAATCCAAACTTGCTCTCCAATACCCTAAAACATGATCCCAATAAGGTCCGAGACTGGATTCTCCTTTACAGAAAAGCTCGAAGGCCTTATCGAGAGGAAGGGGTTCGATATTTCTGGACATCGCCAGTTTGGCATAAAAGTGATACATAGAAACAAAAGTACCCTTGGGGTCCCTGCATATGTAAACAATTTTACAACCGGAGGAATCTAATATAGATTTTGGTAAGGAAGAAAAGGGGATATGGGTGGCCATGAGAGGGTTTCCCGCATCTCGATTAAAAGGGATAGTAATATGAGCGAACTCCAAAATGGGAACACATTCATGCGGCAACTTGAAAAGTAAAGGGTTGGTGGAATCATCAATGGAGGTTCTGGAGACAATGGCAAAAGCGAGGGCCTTCAGCCAGGTTGTGCCGGTTTTCGGAGCGCTGCACAGGAATTAGGGGTGAGCAAAATCCGACTCGACTCGAAAAAACCGAAAAAAAATTCAAATTTCGAATTAAATAGTTCGGTTTATTAGAGTTATTCGGATTTTCGGATCAACTCGACTAAGTAATTTGAGTTATATAGTTTAGCTAGGATTTGATTTATACAACTCGAATAACTCGAAAATCCGAATAAGATATTTCTATACGACGTCGTTTTACTCATTTGAGTTTGATACTAAGCTTGAGTTTTGCGTTTTCCTTATTTCGTCTTCCCTTTTTACTCTTTAGCCCATTTTTGTTGGGTCATTTATTTTTGTTGTTTGTCACCATTCAGTAGAAAAATAAATCCACATGAGCTGTTGATTGCATACTTATTGTCTTAATAATTTATCATTCATTTTTTTTTTTCCCTTTGAAATTGACAAGTCTAGATTGAAAGTTTACATTGAATTTTTTGAGTTTCAAAAGGGGAAGGCTATCACTCAATGCTTCATTCAGTTAAAGATTGAAGCTTTTGGTTGATATCATGCACATTACCAAGCTAACCAAACGATGAAATTCAAAAGATAATGAATTCTTTTTTTTTAAAGGTCAATAGTATGCTATTTATTTAGTATGACAAGTCTTTGATAGTTATATTTATAAGAAAAGATAGAACACACAAAAAAAAAATATTTGTAATTTCATAGAACTAAATTTCAAAATTATAGATATACATGCATTTACAAGATAACAGTAACATGATCTAGTCAATCAACATTTACAAGATAACATTTTAACTCGAATAAATTATTCGATTCGATTCGATTCGACTCGACTCGACTCGAATTTGTTTTAACTCGACTCGATTCGCTAAAATTTCAAATTGAGTTTGGTTGACAAAATAGGACTCGTCAACTCGACTAATCCGAATTTTTTTCACTCGACTCGACTCGACTCGATCGAACGCTCACCCTGTAGAAGGAGAAAATTTGTAACCAATTACAAATTGCCACGTGTCAATTGAAATTCTTTTAATTAAGAAATTTTCAATTAAATTATACATTACCATGTGAAATTGATAATATCATATTATAATTAATTATTTTATAATTAATTAAATATGTACACATGGTTTGACCAATCAAATTGCAAGGATTCATGGGTTATCCAATCAAATTTCACCCATGTGTCATAATTATTTTACCTCTAATTAAATTAAATTAATTAAGAGATAAATAATAAATTTTTATCTCTAATTAAATTAAATTAATTAAGAGATAAATAATAAATTTTTATCTCTAATTAAATTAAATTAATTAAGAGATAAATAAATATTTTATCTCTAATTTAATTAATTAATTAAGTGATAAAAAAATAAATATTTTATCTCTAATTTAATTAATTAATTAAGGGATAAATAATAAAGTTTTATCTCTAATTAAATTAAATTAAATTAATTAAGAGATAAATAAATATTTTATCTCTAATTTAATTAATTAATTAAGTGATAAAAAATAAATATTTTATCTCTAATTTAATTAATTAATTAAGTGATAAAAAAATAAGTATTTTATCTCTAATTAAATTAAATTAATTAAGAGATAAATAAGAAGATATTATCTCTAATTAAATTAAATTAATTAAGAGATATAAGAAGATATTATCTCTAATTAAATTAAATTAATTAAGAGATAAATAAGGAGATTAAGTTCTTTTAAAACTCTCTTTCACCTGGCTAGCTACCACTATAAATAGAGACCTCCTCTTAACACAAATTCACAATTCAGAAAGCCTGAAGAGAAGAAGATTTTGAAGAGCCAAATCCTCTCAAAATTCTTAAGAAGAAATTAGAGAAATTCTAAGAACGCGGTGCTTGTTCTTGAGAATTCTCTAAGAAGCTGCTCTCCGATCTTGTTCATCGAAGGAAAGGAGATAATTCCTGTTTTTCAAGACCAAGTCTAGAAGACCCTTGAAGCAGATCTCGCCGATTCAAAATCAAGTCGTGAAGACCCTTGAATCAAAGTTTTACTGAAGAAAAGAATCAAAGGATTTCTTTCTTTAAGAATATTCAGAGATTGTAACCTCAAAGTTTGATTAATAAAATTATTTATTTGACTCCAAATTTTCCTTGTCATATTTTTGACATAAAATTTGTGTGTACAAATTTTGGCACGCCTGATGGGACAATCTCTGCCTTTCATCTCTTTTCTTCAAAACTCAAGTTATCAAGTTACAATGGCTCCCAAGAAGAACCTTGCTAACAAACCAACTCTCAAGCCTGCTCGAGCTAATCCTGCAGTCTACCCCACTTCATCATCAAGCGTTGATATCCCCGCTCATCCTTATGGCACTAGGAGCAAGACCAAAACTCTTGCTGAATTGTATGAGCAAACTTTTCCGGTGCTCAATCAAAACCCTCTCTATGACACTTCTTCTCCAATTCAAGACTTAGAAGAAGTTTCCGCTGAACAAGTCGATTCTCCTCGAGGATCAAGTGCAAGTCGTCAGTTAACATATAAAGAACAAGATAGCTACTCAAGCAACAAGCCTATTCCATCATCTACTCCAAAATCAAGTTCTGGAGTAATGGCTGTCATGACAACTGGCACCACATCATTGGAAGAACAAGTTGCACTTCTGGCAAAATCTGTTGAAATTCTTTCAGCAAGTATCAAAGAGAAAGATAACCAGATCGCTTCCATGATGGACAAGATCGCCGGTCTCACTGGAAAAAGGAACGAAGCTTCAAACCAGAATTGGCAATCAATCTTTCAAGATGATGGTGAGAACTCTGGCAAGGAAGTTGCTAAGGATTCTGAAGAAAAGATCAATGAGCTCGTCACTACCAGTCAGCTCAAGGATCTTATCAAGGAGGCTATCAAAGATCAAGTGGAAAGCGTCACTCAACCTTCATATACATATGCAAAACCATATTCTCAAAGGATCGATCGTCTGAGGATGCCTGGGAACTATCAACCCCCAAAGTTTCAGCAGTTCGATGGAAAAGGAAATCCACGCCAACATGTTGCACATTTCGTGGAAACTTGCAATAATGCTGGTACCTATGGGGATCTCATGGTGAAGCAGTTCGTTCGCTCCCTAAAAAGCAACGCCTTTGATTGGTATACTGATCTCGAGCCTGGGACGATTGACAGCTGGGAACAACTTGAGCGTGAATTCCTTAATCGATTCTACAGCACTCGTCGCTTAGTCAGCATGATCGAACTTACAAGCTCACGTCAATGGAAGGATGAGCCAGTCATTGATTACATTCACAGATGGAGAAATCTGAGCCTTAACTGCAAAGAAAGACTGTCTGAGTCTTCTGCCCTTGACATGTGCATCCAAGGCATGAATTGGGGCTTGCGTTACATTCTTCAAGGCATCAAGCCTAAGACCTTTGAAGAATTAGCCACTCGTGCTCATGATATGGAGTTGAGTATGACAGCTGCTGGAAATCAAGAACCTCCGGTGCAAGAGCCAAAGAAAGCCAAGGAAAAACAAGATACCCGCAAAGGGGGCAAAACCTTTACCAACAAGGGAGAAAGCAAACAGTCCATGGCTGTGACTACCAAGCCACTCATGATATCTCCCAAGTCAAAACAATCTCAAGAGACAAAATCTTCTCCTATCCAAGACAAAGGTAAAGGCAAGATCACTTTGAAGGAGAGACAAGAAAAGAAGTATCCTTTTCCTGATTCTGATGTTTCAAGCATTCTTGAAGAACTTTTAAAGACTAAGCTGATTCAGTTGCCAGAAATGAAGCGACCTGAAGAAGCTGATAAAATAGAAGACCCCAATTATTGCAAGTATCATCGCTTGATTAGCCATCCTCTGGAGAAATGCTTTATTTTGAAGGATAGAATCATGCGACTCTATGAAGAGGGGAAAATCGAGTTTGAAGAAGAAATGGTGTCGTCAAATTTGGCATCAGTCGATATGGTTCCTCAATCCAATTCGCTGGATAGAACCATAAAATTTGGCTCTTTTGATCCTATCATACTGGCTCCAAGTACAAGTACGATGGCAGATCTTCAAGGAAGTGGGGGCAACTATTTGCTTCAAAGACAAAATCAAGATCACGATGGTTGGACTCTAGTCACACGCCGAAGAAGCAAAAGGAAGAATCTTCCAAAAGTTGTGAAAGTGCCTACAAGAGCTAAGATGATCAAACAACCATCTAAATCTCCAAAGCCCAATGTGCCTCAAGAAACAAAAATGCCATCTCAGGGTAAAAATTCAGTAGTGAGAAAGTCAAGGAGGCCGATCACTTTAAACGAATTTATGCCAATCCAGCTTAGAGATGAAGATTTGGTTTTCATGACTTGTTACCATAACGGTGGCAATGAAGATAATGAAAACAACATTGACTCAGTAGCATTCGAAGTTGATGATCATTCTTGTGCTACGAAAATTAACTTTTCTGATGAAGATCTGTTGCTGGGGTCAACCCCTCATAATCGGCCGTTGTTCGTCGTAGGATATACTCGGGAACAGAAAATCAATAGAATCTTGATCGACGATGGTTCTGCTGTCAACATACTCCCGTTGATGACAATGAAAGAATTGGGAGTTCCTTCAGATGAATTAATGCAAAGCCGCTTGATGATCCAAGGATTCAACCAAGGGGGACAAAGAGCTCTTGGAAAACTTAGACTTCAACTTTTCATTGGAGATATGGAGTCAAATCCACTTTTCCATGTGATTGATGCCAAAACGACATACAACATGTTGTTAGGACGACCGTGGATACATCAAAATGGTGTAGTCTCCTCAACTCTGCACCAATGTCTCAAGTATTGCAGAAACGGTCAAGTCAAGACGATCCTTGCAGACGCTAAGCCATTTACTATAGCAGAAGCACATTTCGCAGATGCAAAGTTTTATCTAAAAGATGCATTTATCGAAGAAGTAATGCCTAACCCGATGCAAGAATTAAAGCAAAGGGGAAAGAATTTGGCTTCTTCCACAGTTGGAGAAGATGAACTTGCTCAAGGTTTAAAGGATTTGACTCTTCCCCTGACTAACTTAGAAGAATCAAGAGGCCTTGTACCTCCACTGCAAGGATTTGTTAGACCAGTAGAAGAATCTCTTTGCAAACATCAGGATCTTCCTACTCATCGAGCTAAAGATTTTGATCCTAATGCTTATAGATTGCTTGTCAAAGCTGGATATAAACAAGAGGATGTTGCAAAATTGGCTCACGAGACAAAAGAGCCTAGCAAAGAAAAGCCGCAAAGTTCATTCAAGATCCGACAGGTCTGGCAAAAGAAGATGGATCACATCGGAACTTCTAGAGAGGGGCTTGGATATTCTCCATTAAAATTGAAGATTCATAAACAAACTTCAAGGTACATAAATGTGGAGGAAGTTCCCGAGGAGCAAGAAGATGCAGTGAAGCCACCAGGACTTTCAGTGTTTGATCGCTTGGGGGCACGCTCAACACGATGTTCAGTGTTTGATCGTTTGAGCATTCAATCATCACGAAGGTCAGTTTTTGAACGAATGGGAGAAAAATGCAGTGAAGTTTCTGTAAGTAAACCAATTTCCATTCAATCAAGGCTTGGAAGTCTGTACTCTGAAGAAGTTAACTGTGGTCGAAAAAGAAAGTCTTCCACTTTAAAGGAATCAAGAGATTTTCACAGCAAAATTCCTTCTCGAATGAAAAGGCAAAGCGAATGGAAGGTAACTACTGGTGAAGTTTTAAAGGCTAGAAAGCACACAGTGGTTATAACCAAATCAGTCTCATCCTCAGAGGAAGAAGAACTTGAAGAAACAGAAATCTTTACTTCTAACCATGTATCTGTAAAGGAAACTGGTGAAAAATCTCAAGAGGAAGAAGCCCAAGAAGCCCCTTCATCTTTTGAAGAAGGAAATCAAGCTACTATTGATGAGCTAAAAGAGGTTAACATCAGTACCAGTGAAGATCCACGACCGGTCTTCATTAATGCTTGCTTACCACCAGAAGAAGAAAAAGCCTATCTTGATCTTTTGATAGAGTATCGAGATATCTTTGCTTGGACTTACAAAGAAATGCCGGGACTCGATCCAAAAGTAGCTATGCATCATCTGGCTGTCAAGAAAAGTGTCCGACCTATCAAACAAGCTCAACGACGTTTCCATCCTGACTTGATCCCCCAAATTGAAGCTGAGGTCAATAAGCTCATCAAAGCTGGCTTTATTAGAGAAGTCAAGTATCCCACTTGGATCTCAAACATTGTTCCAGTGAGAAAGAAAAATGGTCAACTTCGAGTTTGTGTAGATTTTCGAGATTTGAACAATGCTTGTCCAAAAGACGACTTTCCTCTCCCTATAACAGAAATAATGGTTGATGCTACAACTGGCCATGAAGCTTTGTCATTTATGGATGGATCGTCTGGCTATAATCAAATTCGCATGGCTCCAAGAGATGAAGAACTTACTGCATTTCGAACTCCAAAAGGAATATACTGTTACAAAGTTATGCCGTTTGGATTAAAGAATGCAGGCGCTACTTATCAAAGAGCAATGCAAAAGATCTTTGATGATATGCTTCACAAAAATGTCGAATGTTATGTTGATGACTTGGTAGTAAAGTCAAAGGAAAAATCCAATCATCTTGCTGATCTTCGCCAAGTGTTTGACAGATTGCGTAGATACCAATTGAAGATGAATCCGCTCAAGTGTGCGTTTGGAGTATCCTCGGGCAAGTTTTTGGGGTTCATCGTACGACATCGTGGGATTGAGATTGATCAATCAAAAATAGATGCAATCATGAAAATGCCTGAACCGCGCAATCTGCATGAACTTAAAAGTCTCCAAGGAAGATTGGCATATATCCGACGTTTTATCTCAAACTTGGCTGGTCGATGTCAACCATTTAGCCGGCTAATGAAGAAGGATGTCCCTTTTGTCTGGGATAAAGCCTGTAGTAATGCTTTTAAGAGCATTAAGACCTTTTTGTTACAACCACCTATTCTGAAGGCACCTATACCAGGACAGCCGTTAATCCTTTATATTGCTGCACAAGAACGTTCCTTAGGAGCATTATTGGCACAAGAGAATGATGAAGGAAAAGAAACCGCACTCTACTATCTTAGTAGAACTCTTAATGGTGCTGAATTAAATTATTCTCCCATTGAAAAGACTTGCTTGTCACTGATGTTTGCAGTTAAAAAGCTGAGGCATTATTTGCAAGCTCATTCTGTTCGTTTGATTTCGCGAGCAGATCCCCTCAAATACCTCATGTCCAAGTCTGTGCTCAGTGGAAGATTAGCAAAATGGGCTCTTTTGCTACAAGAGTTCGATATTACTTATATTCCACAAAAGGCCGTTAAAGGGCAAGCACTTGCCGATTTCCTTGCAAACCATCCGATTCCAGATGATTGGGAATTCTCTGAAGATCTCCCAGATGAAGATGTTCTTTTCATCGAAATTCCCAGGCCATGGAAACTATTTTTCGATGGGGCTGCCCGTCAAGATGGAGCTGGAGCAGGTGTTGTCTTTGTCACTTCAGAAGGAGATGTATTGCCTTATGCATTTACTCTCACTGAAAATTGTTCCAACAATGTAGCAGAATACCAAGCTCTGATCATTGGATTGGAAATGGCAGTGGATATGAAGATCACTCAACTTAAAGTGTTTGGGGATTCCAAATTGGTCATCAACCAACTTCTTTCACTTTATGAAGTTAAGAAGCCTGACCTCTTACCATATGTCGACTATGCGAAGAAAATTTTGGAATGGTTTGACAATGTAAGCTTGGAACATGTACCAAGAAGAGAGAACAAGCAAGCAGATTCTCTTGCTAATCTAGCATCAGCTCTCGCCATGCCAAGTGTAGAAGTAAAAGTCCCTCTTTGCAAACGATGGATTTTACCTCCAGTTGATTTTAAAGATGACAACCAGGAATCCAATGTTGTTTCAGTTTGCGAAGTTGAAAAAGAAGATTGGAGACAGCCATTGATTGATTATTTGGAGCATGGGAAGCTACCCAATGATCCAAGGCATAAAACAGAAGTGAAACGTCGAGCTCCTCGATTTATTTACTTTAAGGGTACGCTCTATCGCCGCTCTTTTGATGGTGTCTTCCTTCGATGTTTAGGAGAAGATGAAGTATCCAAAACCTTACAAGAAGCTCATTCAGGAATTTGTGGTGCGCATCAGTCTGGAGCTAAATTGCACTTTCAAATTAAAAGAATGGGATATTACTGGCCAACAATGGTAAAAGATAGCATGGACTACTCCAAGAAATGTCAAGCTTGTCAGTTTCATGCAAATTTCATCCATCAACCTCCTGAACCATTACATCCGACAGTCACATCTTGGCCCTTCGATGCTTGGGGACTTGATTTGGTAGGACCATTACCTAAGAGTTCACTAGGGCATATGTACATACTTGCCGCTACAGATTATTTTTCAAAGTGGGCAGAAGTGGCACCTTACAGGGAAGTAAAAAAAGAAACTGTTGCAACTTTTATCAGAACAAACATCATTTATCGGTATGGTGTACCTCGTCACATCATGACTGATAATGGGAAGCAGTTTGACATGAGCAAGTTATGTGCACAGTTTGACTTCAAGCAGTATAAGTCTTCAATGTACCATGCTCCAGCAAACGGATTAGCAGAAGCTTTTAACAAGACTTTGTGCAATCTTCTCAAGAAAGTTGTTAACCGTTCAAAGAAAGATTGGCACGAAAGGATAGGAGAAGCTCTGTGGGCTTATCGAACTACATATCGCACACCAACTCAAGCCACTCCTTATGCCCTTGTTTATGGTGTAGAAGCTGTTCTACCACTTGAGCGACAAATTCCATCATTGAGGATTGCAATCCAGGAAGATCTTTCTAGTGAAGACAATGTACGCTTACGTTTGGAAGAATTAGAAGCGCTGGATGAGAAAAGGTTGGAAGCCCAACAACGCTTGGAGTGCTATCAAGCTCGACTATCCAAAGCTTTTAATAAGAAAGTCAAGCAGCGATCTTTCCAAGTTGGAGATTTAGTCCTTGCTGTAAGAAGACCCATAAATACTTCACATCGTATTGGCAACAAGTTCCTTTCAAAATGGGATGGACCATACGTTGTTCGAGAAGTTTATACCAATGGTGCCTATAAGATCGTTGATCAAGATGGTGTCAAAGTCGGACCGATCAATGGAAAGTTTTTGAAGCGTTACTATGCTTAAAGAAGATATTGCTCCTAAGCAAGAGCTTAAACTGTCGTATGTTGCTCCTAAGCACGAGCTTAAACTGCACCTTTAAAAAAAAAAAAAAAAAAAAAAAAGATGAACTACGTTATGACTTGATCCTTCAAATTCGAGGGTACGTAGGCAGCTTGGTTTCATTGCCAAGTTCAGTCCAAAAAAAAAAAAAAAAAAATTCTTTTGATTCAAATATTATCTTTGGTTCACTTGAAAGTATCATGATAATTCTCCATTCAAATTTCATGATTCAAATTATTTTTCAAGCAAAACAAATCTTTTGCAAATTAAAGATCTTTGGGAATTTAATTTGTAATCCATACATGATGCAAAAAATGCTTCAGAAAGTGCAAAAGAAAGATGATATATGGAGAAAAAGAAATTTAACTTCATTTCAAACTTGAAGAGAACTTACAATAAAAAAAAAAAAAACTAGCAAGCCTAAGAACTAATATAAATTTCAAAAAAAAAAAGTTACATCAAAAGGGAGTCAGGGCTTCCATTTGAAATTCTTCAAGTCGTCTCGAGAGGCTTCCAACATATTTCGCAACAAATCTAAGTTTTTGGCTTCATCCTCAGTAAGGGTAGTAATAGACTCAACAGAATTCATCTCTTCACGAAGCTTGGAGGTGTCGGTTCTTCTTCTTTTCAGTTCATCTTCAGTTTCTTGGAGCGAAGACTCAAGTCTATGTTTTTTGCGTTGCAAAGTAATGAACTCATGCTCTATATCTGCCAAGTTCGACTGCAGGGTGTTAAGGTTCTCAACAGTCTTATGTTCAAGTAACATTGAATCTTTAAGTCGAATTTCAAGTGCTTGAAGTCTTTCAATTCTATCCTTGGATGAAGAAATGGAAGATTCAAGCTCATTAAACTTCTGGACTTGTGTAAAGTAGTCTTCCACCATGCCTTTCAATAAGGATGAATCAACGGACTTGATTGCTTCTATTGCATCAAAGATCTTGTGAACATCACCACTAAGTGAAGAAACCCGATCAAAAGAAGCGCGAATAATCCTTGGTTGAATGCTTTCCCACAAAATAGTTGCAAGCTTCAACTGACTATCGGATATCACTTTTTCAGCACTAAACTTAGAAAATTCTGGAAGGGCGAGATGACCAGCTTCAACATGAGGGCCTGTGGGAGTCTTCACTATAGAAGAAGTATTATTAACAATCACACTAGGGCAAGCATCCTCTTGGTTGGAAATGGTACTTGAAATATTATTTCTGATCTTAGCTGCAAGTTTGTTGAACTCATGCGAACTAGAAACTGAAGCTTCACTTTTGGCGGGGGATATATCACCTTGAAAGGATTTGCTTGGCCTGGTTCGCTTCCAATGTCTTTCATGATCACTCTCATCAATCGAATCTTCAACAATCGCATTATGCTTCCCTTCAATGACTTTCGGTAAAACCCTTTGTCCTTCATCAACTAATGACACTGATCGAGGAACTTCTTGTGAAGTCTTCACATGCTCCTCTGTTAAATCTATGGTGGACGAGACTTTGGCTTTATTGGATTTGTCTTGCGAAATCTCTAAAGACTTTTTCTTAACATCCTTTGGAGGTTTTCTTCTCTTCGATGGTGATGTACGGATGCTCGAAATCAAAATATCAATAGAATGCTCAAGATATGACTCATGAACTTTCGACCACCATTCCATGTATCTTGCGGTTGCATGATCATTAGGATTTAGAGAACGAGCTGGAGAGATCAATCTGGACTTTGTATGAGAACGAGTGCAAATTCTCCAAAATCTACATAAATCATCCACAGACCCAGAACGAATGTCTTCCTTAAGAGCTCCGGGAATATCCTGACAAAACCCAAATTGTCTCCCAAATCGATGAGGACTGTAAGGTTCTACAATGATGGCTTGGTTACATCGGGCAGGCAAATAGCTCGAACGAACATTAACAAGGTAGCCATGATTGATCTTACTAAGAGTGTCATCATCAACAATCACTTCATCCCTATTTCTGGGATATAAGTTAGCATTCCACACTATGCCACTATGAATTAACTTGCGGGCGTCATAATCCTCAAAATATTTGGCTCCACCTTCTCCTGAAAACTTGCTCATCAAAGGCCCATATACATCATCTGGATTTTGAAAGTGAGTCCGGAAGTAATAACTTAGCCACCCATAAATATAGTGAATTGGAAAACACGCATCTGAAGAGCCCGCTTGAGCAGAAAGTGTAATTCGGTTTAGTCCATGGTAAATGTTGGCTAACACCGGGACCGCGAGATTAACAGTTCTCCCAATCGCTATCAGGCTGGCTATCTTAAATGTCTCTGGCCGAACAAATTCTGAATCTTTACTTGGAAAAACGAAAACACAAATCCAACAAGAAAGGAAGGCAGCTAAATAAGTGTCTGTTGTTAAACTGTCTTTGATTCCAAGTGCAGTGAATGCTCCATCTCCTGCCATTCCCCGACCTTGGTATTTTCGAAGAATCCCTGTAGGATTATGTGTAGCTTTTGGGCGAACAAGCTTCTTTGCTTTTCGAGCAGGTGGTTTGGTGTAACGCAATTTCCCTTGAAACCAAAAATTGATCCAATCCTCAATAGACACCTTATCCTCCTTGCCTTGCTTCAAAAGATGGAATGCAGCAAATAGATATTCACAACATCTCGGGATGAATCTTCCCTTGTTATCAAAGCCAGTCAATTCGGCAGCACAAGGAATGACTTCATCATAAAATATGCCGTGAATAGGTAAACCGCCTAGCCTATGCAAATCCCATAAGGAGATGGAAGCTTCCCCAGTAGCAAGGTGGAGAGTGTTGGTAGCCGGGCACCAAGCTTCACAAAAAGCGCGAATGACGTCCTTGTTGTGATCATAAGTGTATAATGATGCATAAACAGCATCATATATACTAACAGTCGTTAAATTTTTGTTGAAGTGGTACAACACATCTTCAGCCCATTCCCAGTACTTTGGTATGTAACCAAACTCTCCAAAAATCTTGAAGGAAAATCCCCAATATGACCTTTCGGAAATGATACGGCTTCCCAACGTGTCAAACTTCTCATGATTAGAAGTATTGACGTGAAGATTAGATTGAAGAGATCTCGCCTTTGGAGAAGATTGTGAAGTTGGAGAAAGTTCTATCGACCAATCTTCTAGAGTGGCAGGAAAATCAAATGATTTCCAAGCGGATTTATATCTACCCGATATGGGCTTGTTGGTGAAGAGATATAATCCTTCTTTTATGTCTTCGTCTTCCTTGGAAAGAATCACAAGATAATCTTTGTGATCTTTGAAGTAAACCATGATGATTCTACAAAAACAAAAACAAACAAAAAAAATGTCAAAGTAGGTAGAGAATTAAAATATATATATATATATATAAATATATATATATATATATCTTAGTAAAAAAAAAAAAAAAGCTTGAAAAAAAAGTTAACAAGTGGCGCAAGCAAGCATAGTGAAATTATATTTTGTCAAAAGGCATGTAATTTACAAATAAATATGAAAGGTGACAAGTAAAAGAATATTATGCATGGCTTAGAAATAAATGCAAGATTATGGTGCTAGGTGTCAACATGCATGTTGATTTAATGAGCCAGTGGCTTCATTAATGGATGCCATGAAGAAGCCAAAAAAAAAAAAAAAATAAAAATAAAAATAATAATAATAATAAATAAATAAATAAAAAAAAAAAAAAGAGAGATGGAAAACTGGCAGAAGCTCGGGAAGAACTTCGGCAGGCAAAGCTGTTGGAGAAGAAGAGAAACCACTATGTTGAAGGAGGAGATACTGGCAACCGCGAGAATTACATCAATGAGCTAATTAGGAGAATGAATTAGACGTGGTGTTATTTGTTATTTTAATAGTTTGAGATTTTAGTTTATTTGGAAGGATCCTGATCCTAATCTGTTTTGGAAGTTAGAAACAGTTTTCGTAAAAGCATGAAAATTTGCATGGTGTCTACTTTATGACAGAATTTTCTCCAAGTATTGTGGCTCAAGAGATTTTGTTGCTAATGCATCATATGGCTATTTAGTATAGTTTTTCGAAAAAAAAAAAAAAAAGAGAAGAAAAAGAACTCACCTATCAAGCTCTCCAACGTAGCAGCCTTTAACAATTAATTTGATATGCAGATTAGCTTGAGAAGGCCTTGCTTTTATAGGGAAAATAATTCAAGTCCCATGTGGTCAAGGAATAGAACTTCTGATTGCATTAGAATTTCTTTAAAACTAGAAGTTGAGTCTTAATTGAAATTAATTTGAGCAAAGAAGCGATTAGATCAAACTCAAATTCTTTGGAGCTGTAGAAAGTCTTCAAGCTGTGAACTATATTTTGCATGGGCTATTGGGTTCCTTTACCAAGTCAAACTCTTAAAAAAAAAAAAAAATAATAATAAAAAAAAGAGTTTGACTTAAAACCATTTTTGTTATGTAGGCCAACATTGGCCTATGTATATATATATTTTACGTAAGCCAACATTGGCCTATATTTTCTTTACGTAGGCCGATGTTGGCCCGATATTCATTTTGTGCTAAATCATTCAGGGTGGGTCGATCGTCCATTCATTTGCTAAATCAATTTTTTCGTCTCATATGCAAAATTATATGAGGATAATTAATTGATGTAGATAAATTTCAAGACTTGTCCACTTGCTACACTAAAAAAAAAAAAAAAATTTCGTGTACGTAACCAAGTCTTGAGGGGGCATTTGTAGAAGGAGAAAATTTGTAACCAATTACAAATTGCCACGTGTCAATTGAAATTCTTTTAATTAAGAAATTTTCAATTAAATTATACATTACCATGTGAAATTGATAATATCATATTATAATTAATTATTTTATAATTAATTAAATATGTACACATGGTTTGACCAATCAAATTGCAAGGATTCATGGGTTATCCAATCAAATTTCACCCATGTGTCATAATTATTTTACCTCTAATTAAATTAAATTAATTAAGAGATAAATAATAAATTTTTATCTCTAATTAAATTAAATTAATTAAGAGATAAATAATAAATTTTTATCTCTAATTAAATTAAATTAATTAAGAGATAAATAAATATTTTATCTCTAATTTAATTAATTAATTAAGTGATAAAAAAATAAATATTTTATCTCTAATTTAATTAATTAATTAAGGGATAAATAATAAAGTTTTATCTCTAATTAAATTAAATTAAATTAATTAAGAGATAAATAAATATTTTATCTCTAATTTAATTAATTAATTAAGTGATAAAAAAATAAATATTTTATCTCTAATTTAATTAATTAATTAAGTGATAAAAAAATAAGTATTTTATCTCTAATTAAATTAAATTAATTAAGAGATAAATAAGAAGATATTATCTCTAATTAAATTAAATTAATTAAGAGATATAAGAAGATATTATCTCTAATTAAATTAAATTAATTAAGAGATAAATAAGGAGATTAAGTTCTTTTAAAACTCTCTTTCACCTGGCTAGCTACCACTATAAATAGAGACCTCCTCTTAACACAAATTCACAATTCAGAAAGCCTGAAGAGAAGAAGATTTTGAAGAGCCAAATCCTCTCAAAATTCTTAAGAAGAAATTAGAGAAATTCTAAGAACGCGGTGCTTGTTCTTGAGAATTCTCTAAGAAGCTGCTCTCCGATCTTGTTCATCGAAGGAAAGGAGATAATTCCTGTTTTTCAAGACCAAGTCTAGAAGACCCTTGAAGCAGATCTCGCCGATTCAAAATCAAGTCGTGAAGACCCTTGAATCAAAGTTTTACTGAAGAAAAGAATCAAAGGATTTCTTTCTTTAAGAATATTCAGAGATTGTAACCTCAAAGTTTGATTAATAAAATTATTTATTTGACTCCAAATTTTCCTTGTCATATTTTTGACATAAAATTTGTGTGTACACACCCCTAACAGGAATATATCCGAAGGTTTAGCCCGGAAGTGTCGTTGAGCCGAAAAGGCTCTCTCCAGGGTCGACATCTCAGGGTACCAAAAGCCTTGGTACTTAACAAGGCAGTAGTTGAATGCGTTCAAACCTTCTCGTTTTGGAAGGGTTGAGAAAATCTCTTTGAACGTTTTCGGACACTCTTCGTTTACTTCCTCACCACCATTAAAACTATGATTTCTTTGGGAATCTACGCTGGACTCCATGACGAGAAAGCAAATTGAGTCTGGAAATATATGCTTGAGAAAGAAAGAGTTCTTTATAGACGTAAATGAATGAAAAAGGGACAAGGTTTTATAAGCAACCGTTTGTATCAAATCGATCGGTTCGATTCGCGAATCAAATAATTCAACTTTGAAGTCAACGTTTTTTTTAATTGATAACATTATTGTTAGCAAGGGTAGGGCGGTCATTGCTTAATTAGTTGACATATTTATTTTTTAAGCAAATGGCATGTTACTTATCTCTATGTCCATAAAAAAAATGTAAATGTTTAATGATTCTCTTATATAAATACTAATAAGGTTATATTTTCAAATATAATAATAATCATAACTAAAAAAATTGTTAGAAAAAAAAAAACCCTTAAAATGACTAACCGTTCACACTCAAATTGATTCTAATTTTAAAAATATAAATTCAAAAAAATTTAAATTTGAAAATGATTTGAATTCTAAACAACTCGATCAAAACTTGTAATAACTCGAATTTAAAATTTAATAAAATTTTAAATTATCAATTTTATATAGATTGAATCATTTTAAAAATGATTCAAACTCAAAATTATTTGAATTCGATATGATTTAAATTCAAATGATTTAAATCGAAATGACAATGAATCAATCAAAACTCGTCTGTCTACCACTCTAAATTAAATTAAGGTAACTGTCCAACAAAGCCTTTCCTTTGGCAAGGGTTGATATAATCTTTTTGAATGTTTTTGGACATTCTTCGTTTTTATTTTTTTTGGAATCTAAGCTTGACGAAAAAAGCAAACTGAGTCAAAAGATTTGTTTAAAAAAAGTTGCATGCCAGCTATGATAAATATGACTGTAAATAAATTGGGTTTGAAGAAACAGATTACTACTCGTGTTCATTGGTTCATTTTTGAAACTGTTTGTGTTCGGTGCATATTTATTAAGAATTTTTAAAATATGTTCGAACTTGACTTGTTTAAAATTATGTCTGTTCGAGTTCAATTCAAGTTCGGTTCGTTTAAATTAAATAAACTTATTCATAAACATTAAACGAAACATATAATCAAACATATTCTTAAACAATTAAAAATTTGTTCATGAACAATAAATAAAAAAATTTAAACAAATAAACATATATGTTCCTCAATTTTAAATATAAATAATAAAACACAAATATTATTAATTATATTATAAATAAAATAAAACACAAAAAAAAAATTATTAATTATATATAATCGAACAATAACTGAGTTTTAAACGATTTATTAACGAGTTTCAAATGATTCATAAACGAGTTTGTTCAAAAACATAAATAAACTGAACATATCTTATTTGAATTCGGTTCATTTAATAAACGAATCTTAAAATTATGTTCATAATCGTTTATTTAGCTTGATAAACAAATATAAACAAACAAAATTAAATTAATCATAAATCGTTTGCCAAACACTTTATTCATTTACGGCTCTAATGATAAACGTTTTTCAGTTGACAAAATTATGTTTTTAACAAGTGGGAGGTAATCTGGCCAGAAGATCGAAAAACATAAAAACAAGTTGGGTGGCTTAAGAGTGTTTTTTTGCCAAAGGATAGTTGACATTACATATTTTTAATTAGCCATGTATCATGCATGAGTTGTATCTATGTTAAAAAAACATATATTTATCTATCTATTACAATTAGAAGTGCTCATGGGTTGGGCCGGGCCTGGAAAAAAAATATTTTTCCTTGTCCAAGCCCGTTTCAGGCCGGGCCTGGGCCGGCCCATAAACTCATTTTACTATTCATAAATTATTAAAATATTAAAAAATTATTTTTATATTAATATTAATATTTTTTAAAATTAAATTTAAATAAAAAAATATTTTTAATTGTTGAATAGTATTTCGGGCCGGGCCGAGCCGACCCTAATTACAAATACTCTTACCCAAGCACGGATCGGACTGGACGGGCTACCCGACCCTTGAGCAGGTCTAATTACAATAGATTAAAGCAATCCCCTCGATTTGAGGGATTGCTTTAATATAACTTGTCACGTGGCAAGTCATATATATATATATATTAATCTATAATTTACTATAAAAACAATCATTCAAATCAATGAGAGAAGAGAATTGAGAATTTTGGATGTAGGGTTAGTTGACAACTAACCAGTTAAGGGGGTTCACTATAAGAGGACGGACTTTTATCGACGGAATTTTTCGTCGAAAAAAGTCCTGATTCCATCGGTAAAGATTATTATCGACGAAAAATTCCGTCGAAAAATTCTGTAGGTAATTCTTAAGTCGGTGATACTATTTTCGTTGGGAATAAAAATTTCGTCGGTAAAAGTATTACTGACGGAATATTCCGCCGGTATTGTTATATTTTTGAAAAAAAAAATTTAATGTAATTGTTTTTATAAATTATAATTTTTTTAAATATACTAAAATATAATATTATTTTTCATAAAAAATAAAATAAAATAAAATAAATATTTTAATAAATTACAATATTAATTTAACAAATAACAACATTGTAAATTATCAAACAAAGACAGAAACAACTTACATTAAGATACATTTTGGACATGGGGAACCAAACATTACAGCACTTTGCATTCCCATAGACTACTCATGGAAAAAATATTCTAACATAACTTGGCAGAAGAAAAGCATGTAATAAGACAACATTACAACTTGATCATCATAATTATACTACTGAAAATTTTTAACAACCTAATTCAAAATGGAGAAATTCAGCTTAAGAAAAGGGAGAAAGAACAATAACTGTAGCCAATCACCAATCAGTGTCTTCATAGATGCAAAACCTTGTGCACTATGGCCAAGGCTCGAGGTTTAATAATTCCTCTGGAAGAGCTTGATGCAATTCTAGTTCTTCAGTCAAACTTCAAACACCGTCTATTTCTACACCATGTACATCACTAACATTCTGACAGAACCAAGATCCTGAAGAGTAACAAGAAATTATGAAAAGTGCAAGTCAATTATACCAATCAAGTAAACTAGCAAAGTTATTAAGATTTTATACGGGAACTTATAATAAGCATAATCATGATAAGAAGACAAGAGAAGAAAAATTATCGGGCGTGGACGACGAAGGCGAGTGCGATGCCGATGGCGAGGGCGACCGGCGGATGCTTGGGCAGCTTCGAGCGGTAGTGTCGGCGGTGGGGGGAGGAGAGAAAAGGAAGAAAAAAAAGAAGAAGAGAAAGGGGGAGTCTAGGGCATATTAATTAGGCCCGAGACTTTTACCGACGAAATGCCGTTTTTACAGACATAAATTCTGTCGGTAATTTTTTTTTTTGATTTTCAAAATAAAATTTCGTCAGAAATACGTGCTTCCGTCGGTAAAATATTATCGACAGAATTTTTCGTCGGTAAAGTATTACCGACGGAAATCTATATTACCGACGAAAATTCTGTCGATAAAAGTTTCCTCGATTTTCGAAATAAAAGTAATTATTAAAAAAAAATTCCGTCGGTAATACTTATTAGCGACAGAATTTAATTTTCAATATTTTGAAATTGATTTATATAAATAATAAATAAAAATAATTATTAAAAGAAAATTTTCGTCGTTAAAACTTTTTAGCGACAAAAAAATTCGTGGCCATAATCCTAGTAGTCACGAAATTTTCTGTCGCTATAAAGTCTTAGCGACGAAATTTAATTTTCGGTTTATTTTTTTTAAATTATAAAAATTCATTTTTTTTACTGACCGAATATTTTGTCTGTAATAATCCTTATTCCGTCAGTAATACTTTGTCGGAACCAATTAGATTCCCGCCAAAGTATTACTGACGAAAAATTTCAGTCGTAAATATTCTGTCGGTAATACAAAATTTCTATCAAAAATAGTTTTTCGTTGGTAATATAGATGAACATTACCGACGGAATTCCGTCGATAATGTGGACTATTTTCGAAGAAAAAAATCCGTCGAAAATACTTCCGTCGCTAATTCTCCGCTCTCTTGTAGTGGTTGGGGGTTAGTTTAGGTATTTTCAATTTTTTTTATTAAGAAAGAAAGAAAAGAAAGAAAGAAAATAAAATAAAAGAAAATAAAAGAAAAGAAAAAAATGAAGGAAAAATTGTCTGTTCGTATTGTTTTTGTGTATTCAAAATATTATAAATTTATACACGTTAATAATTCGTTTTATGTAGATTTTGATACGTTCGCCTATTCGTGTCGTATTCGTGTTATTTTTCGTCTGTTCAAAATATTATAAATTTATATAATTTTTACATGTTAATAACTCATTTTATGTAGATTTTGACACGTTCGGATATTCGTTCGTGTTAATATTATTTTTTGTGTTCGTGTTATTTTTTGTGTTCAAAGTATTATAAATTAATATAAATTTTTAAATATTAATAATTCATTTTATGTAGATTTTGACACATTCGTGTATTTGTGTTGTATTCATGTTATTTTCGTGTAGTGCCGTATTTTAATTATTTTTTCCATGTGTTCGTATCGTGTTTTAATTCATCCAAATATTTTGAATAGTTTGCCATGGTGATCCAATTTAGAACAAATTTTGTGTGTTCTTGTCGTGTCTCAATTCATCCCATATTTTGCATAATTTGTTATCATGACTCAATTTAGAGAAAAATTGTATGTCCGTAACATGTTCGTGTTATTTTATCATGTGTTAAAAATATTAAAAATTTATATAAATTTTTACACGTCATAATGTGCCAAAATACGAATTCAGCATGCTAGACATAAATCACGAAGTCGCCACTAATCATCTAATCTAGGTGTGATTAGTCACCTATACGAATCTATCCTATTTAAAATAATCCTAAGCTTCACTAAGGCACCTTAAAAAAAATAGGTTTTGGTATGCTTATCAGAACTAGGTTTGGGATTTTGGTTACGTGTGAGGAAGAATTAGCACCCTCACAACGCCCATCCAAACCTAATTAATCTTGTGATACTTAAAAAGTCTTAATTAAATGGTCTTTATCCTATCTTTCTTAAGTTAAAAAATATCGAAAATTATCTTTTAGGTCTCCCTTTCCATCAATCTGGGGGAATTGCTAAAAGACGTCTCCTTACCTCGAGAGTATTCAAAAGAAATCGATCTTTCCATTGAAGAGGCTCCGTCGTCAAAAAATTAAATTTTAATCCTAAGTCTAATTTTCATAATTAAATACTTGCATTTTTATTTATGTTTATTTAAAAAATAAACCTTGATCTCAATATCGAAAATTATTTCTTAAAAATCCTTCCATCGATCTGGAGAATTTTTAAAAGGCTTTTCTCACCTAGAAATTTCTTTGAAATCAACCATTCGCGATTTCGTTGAATTTCATCATTGGAAGAAATCTTAATTTATCTTTGATTTTTAATATTAAGCATCAATTATGAAAATTATGACTCAAAAAAGTTCATTGAGAATTAATTAATTTAAAACAAAATAAATTTTGACATTTTGTATTGAAAATCATCCCTTAAAAATCTTTTCATCAATCTGGAGAATTTTTAAAAGAGTTCTCTCACCTAGAAATTTTTCGAAAATCAAACAATCGGGATCTCCTCGAATTCCATCATCGGAAAAGCTCTCAATTTATTATTTTTAAATTAATAAATCATCAATTAATAAAAAAACTTATCTTACTAATAATAAATAAAAATAAATATTAATATTAATGGTTAAAAAATAGTAATAGTTTAAAAAAATAAATAATAGTTAAAAAATAATAATAGTTAAAAATTAATAATAATAATAGTTAATATCAAAGTTGATTTGCAAAAATATACCTGCAAACATCAAAACTAAAAAAAAAAGAAATTAGACACGATAAAATAATTAATTTAAACAAACAATAAAAGAAAAGAAATTCTCCTAATTAGAATAAATATAAAATAAAATAAAAGGAATAACCAAAGAAAAGAAACCAAAAAGAACACAAAACCAAATGAAGAACCAAACAGCAACCAGCAACCAGGTTGGGCCTGTGAGCGGGTAGCGTGCAGGTCGTCTGACCTGACCCGGACACTAGTTTAAAAACCAAATTTTTTTTTTGGGTCAGATTTCTTACCCTTTTCAAAAAAAAAAAAAAAAATTGCCTTCCTTTTCTCTCAACAATCTCAAGAACACAATGAAGAACACCAAGCAAACCCAGATTCCGATTATTGCCCACTATCGTCGGTTGTCGATCCACCTTTGTCTGTCGCCGATTGCTGCCGATCATCGTCACTTTCGGTGGTAAAAAAATTCTAGAAAAAATCCTAAAAAATTCCTCTCGATCTCCCCGACTCGAAAACCAACCTAGTTCTACCCGAATCGTCCTAGAAATTCCTACATCTGAAATTGAAACCCGAAACCTTAATCCCTCCGATCTCCTCCGTTGACCGTCGAACAGTCACCAAACTCCAACCTAGGCTTCGTCTAATTGAAATCGAGAATTCCCACTACTAACACCCTTTGAAACAACTCCTAGAGCTAAGAACTCCCAAATTTCGAATCTAATAGCCTTTTTTTTAAAAAAAGAAATTTTTTCTTCTACCAATCCTTGCTTGATTGCTCCGAAAGTTTGATGATTCTCTGATGATTTTTGTTGTTGAGGCTATGGTTGTTTATATAGGAAATGAATTAGGGTTTCAATCTAATTAGGATTCTAATCTGATTAAGATAGGATTTCCATTCCAAACACACTTCTTAGAGTCCAAGTTTGATCCAAAGAAGAGACTAAATCCCACCCAAACTTGGTTTGTCAATTTTTTATTTTTTTTAATTATTTCGAATATCTTTTCATTTCTTTTACTATTTTCCTTTTTTTTTGTTTTTCTTTATTTAAATTCGAAAATACATAAAATAAATTACAAAATTAATTAACTAATAAACACCCGGATAAAATCCGGTGTCTACAGTTGCCCCTCTTTGTGCATTCCCTGAGAAATAAGGGATGTGCAAAGATGTAGACACCCTACTAAGTTCTCAAACATTAAAAAGACACTATATACTTAAAGAAAATCCCATCGTAGAAAAGCTCCTCTAAGCAAGGCATAAACTTTAAATAAACCCAACGTGAAAATATACTCATCCACCGAGGCTTCAACGGAGTTGCGAGCATTCTTCCTTTAAGTTCATTAATTCGATAGCCAATTCTTGACAATCAGCTTCTTTCCTTTCTTGATCAAATAGTAACTCTTCATTTTCTTCTTCTAGGCGTCCGACCTTAGAAGTCAAAAGCGAAGATATCTCTTCCATACTTGTCAAGGATTCCCTCAAAGTGTTACCATCTTCGGTAAGCTTCTGAATAATGCCGTCTTGCTCTACTAAACCATTCTCCAACTTTTGAACCTTTGATCGAAGTTTCTTGTCTTTTCTTTTTCCTTTGTTCATACCTTCTTCTAACTCTTCTATCCTTGACTCCCAGTTCATCTTTCTATTCTTGTAGCTTTCTTTTTGCCAATTCTATCCTCAGCATGGGATCTAGGACTATAACCTGGGCTGGACCATCCAGATGTCTTTCATAAGAAATCACAACATCTTTTGCTCGCCTGGCATGCCATACGAAAAATTCAGGAGTAGGGTTCCATGAGAGTCTACCTCCCTCTACTCTAACTGTCTGTTTCCAAGCCTTCGTAATCTCAACTATCTTGTTGATAACCTCTTTGTCTGAATAGGAGAAATCTACCTGGTTAAATCCATGGGTCATTGGTACGAATTCTTCATAACCGGCTTGTCTCTTTACCATGATAGGAGAATAGCTGATGGCACCCCATAATCCAAGAAGATGAACCCAAGGTTGACCTCCGTAGCTAAACAGTATTGAGCCATGTGGCATCCAAGGTGCTTTCCAGATTACCTGATGGCTTGTGAGCTCTTGAAGTATCATTACCCAATCTTCCTTAGTCTTCGACTCAGGCCATGTGCTTTTACAGAATTCCTTGATAGGGGTGCTAATGGTGAAGTATGGTTTCCAGAACTTTGGCTCTTCACACTCAAAATGGTTTATCATCCAGATATAAAGTAGCTGTACATCCGGTGAAATGTCATTTCCCTGTCTGTCTACAATGATTCAATGATCTAATGGTGTCGGCTAAAATGGCTGGGGCCACATTGATTTGATACTGAATTTGGTCAACAAAAATCACTACAGCAGCATCGACATACCCTAATATCTTCAAAAATATTACCAGTCCATAAATGGCTAAGGCCATTACCTTCACCCCTTCATCGTCATCTAAGTATTTAACAATGAAGCCTCGCAGAATGTTCCATGAGATGCAAGTACTCTTACCTTTTGTCTTCATAAGTTTGTCAGCTTCTGGTAAGCTGATTCCCATAATCTTAGCTAACTTCTTCCAATACCCAGTTTTATTCTTCCAGTAGACCTTGTCTGGACTCGGGTGATCCAAACGAAGTAAAGCTGAGTACTCTTCCATAGTCGAAACCATGTTTACTTCATTAAACACTAAACACCTGTATGAGGGGTCCCAGAACTGTATCATGGCTCTTACCAAGCTATTATCGACTTCAACAAATATAAGCAAAGCCAAATCCCTATATTTTTGCTTGAATGCCTTTTGTCGGGTTTCATCCCAAGAATTCCAAATACTGATAAAATCCACAAGGTCGTTCTGTGCCAGATCCATGTGAACCTTCTCGGGAAGAGTGAAAACATACCCAACTGGAAGACAATCCTTTGTACTTTGCTGGACCGCTTCAGATCTAATCTTCAGACTATTAGCAGACTCTCTCTTGGCAACTGTTAGACTTCCCATAGATTTAGTGGATATTCTTTTTATCTAAACCGTTATGTGGCAAGATGACTTTATGATGATGCCTGATGTATGAAAAGAAAGAAAACGAAAAAAGTTAGATACATATCAACAAAGATAAAAACATCAAAATGTGTAAGTACTACATCATATCATGGTGAGCAAAACAAATGAGTAAGACAAACAAGTATCTAACACTATATCAAGTCAATGAAAAAGTATAAATGTAAGGTAAAAAGTGATCCTTCACGTGTCCTAATTTCAGGTTTTCCTCTATACAAAGGTGGACATGACTCTATCTTAAAGTTGGTCACTAAAGTGTTGTTTATATGCTGGGTTTAGTATACTTGACCAAGCTAAAAGGTCCCCAAATTGCTCCTTAACATCATCCATGTAGGATGAATAAGGCACCCCATTCCTCACCCATTATAGGCTCCAATCGGAAGGGTTCAATTCGGGTGAGAGTATTTTCCAAAGTTGCCGCGGAGGTTATCACCTCACGAAAGCTTTGGTATTTACACTCTGAAGGTGTTTCGCTAGCCGTTGCGAAGGTTATCACCTCACGAAGGCGTAGGTACTCTACCCCCTCTTAAAAGGGATGAGCCCGGATATAGGGCTTTATGATATGCAATGTGTAGTGTGTGTGTGAAGAAACTTTCAAACCTTCGTTTTCCCACCAATGTATAAGGAACAAGAGTTATTATAAATAATAAAATCAAAATTAAAAAGAAGATAAAGATAAAGATAAAAAATAAAAAATAAAAAAACTAAACACTTTTAAAGACCAATATTTAAAACCTAAGTGTAGACACCTAATTTTGTCCGTACCACTAAAACATGTATGTTTTCTTCCTAAATTGATGTTTCAGAATGCAAAAAGGCTTTTCTTATCCTGTAGTTGGTACTCCAAGATTTAGTCTAAGAAGGCAAACATAAAAAGTCAAACTTGAAAAAGTCAATCCCAAAAAGTCAACCCTAAAAAGTCAACTACTGAAAAAGTCAAAACCAGGCTTTGGAGGCAATAGGAAAAAATTAAAAAAATTTGAAAAAATATAGCAAATGGAATCCAAAAATTCTAAAAAATTTGTAGATCTAGTTCTTAAATCATTTCAAAGATATTGGCGAAAGAAAATATGGATTCGGAGTTCGTTTGCAAAATGGCCAAATCTCGGGCCCACTATGTAAAAATTCAAGCAGATAAATCTCGAAAAAATAGCAAATGAGCTCCAAAAATTCTAAAAATTTGCAGATCTTGCTTTTAAATTATTTGAAATATATTGGTGAAGAAAAATCCGGATTTGGAGCTCGTTTACAAAGTGGTAAAAGTTCGGGTGCACAAAAAGGTAATTTTGGAATAAAAATCTAAAAAAATAGCAAATGAGCTCGAAATTTTTTGAAAACTTCCAGAATCCAATTTTTTTTTATCATTTTGGAAGTATTGAAAAAAGAAAATTTGAATTTGGAGTCCGTTTTGTATTTATTTAGGTTCGAGGGTCAAAAAGGTCATTTTATTGATGAAAACCGAAAAGGGCCTTTTCTTGCATTTAAAAACTGAAGCATGGGCTGGGAAAGTGAAGGGCCAGCCAGCCAAGGCACAAAGGAGGGTAGATATTTTCTGATTTTTCACCAAAGGGCCAAGGGTGAAGAGGTAGGTAGTTAATTTTGTGATCAAGCCTTTGAATTTGCAATACATAGACCAATAGATGCATTGGGATGATGTCATATTTAGGATCCTATTTATGAAATCATATTCATGACATCATAATTCAAGGGCTGATTATTCTAATCTAAGGCTGAGAATTCTACATAGAAAGCATCTTGGATTGAAGGCCATTGGATGAAATTTGGCTAAAAAAATTTTAGAACCTCCTAGGTTCTTCCTATGCCAACCGACCATTATCAAATGGAGGGGTCTCCTTCATTCTTTTCACTCTTGCTTGGCTGATATTCTCTCCATTTTTGAAAATCAAAAAGAAAAGTTTAGAAAGGCAAAGAAAGTAAGAAGAGGAAAAGCTTGCAATATACATTTTAGAGGTAGCTAAAAGCACCATACTCTTGCACTTTTCTTGCATTTCCATTCTTACATTTCCATTCTTGATTTGCTGTTTTTATTTATATTTGGTGAGTTTCTTTTGATTTCAATTTTAAATTAAATATTTTAAGCTTTTTATTCAAGTTCTTCTTTTATACTTTCTTGAAAAAATTTTGAAAAACAAAATTTTCTCCATGTTTTTGGAAGTGGCTGAATTGCCTAGTTTTTTTTTAATGGTTGATGTTTACTTTATTTTCTTGTTGCTTGTGATGCTTAACATGTTTTGATGTTATATTTCTTTCTAAAAATAACTAAATCATGGATTTTGTTTTGATATTTCTACTTTTTTTTAATGATTTCATCTTGTATTCATGTTTGTTTTCTTTGTTTACATTTTTTAATTTTTTGTTTTCAAAATGTTTGAGTTTGTTCATGAGTTGCATTTTACTATTCTATGTGTTTGTGAAAATGCTTAGTTGTACTCATGCCTTTACTTCATATTTGGATTTTTTAGCATGTTTCCATTTAGCCTTGCATTTTAGCATGTCATGTGTTTGTGAAAATGCCATGATAAAATACCATCTTCATGAGCTTAGGACCATTCGATTTCTTCACTTTTTATGCTTTGTATGTGCATTTTCATCTTGCTAGTTGATAGGTTTGCATTTTCTTGTTACAATTTCATGTGTCTTGCATGTTAGTATGTCATGTGTTTGTGAAAATGCCATGTGAAATACCATCTTCATGAGTTAGGGACCATTCGGCTACTTCAATTTCTTTACTTTGCATGTGCATTTTCATCTTGCTTGTTGACTTGTTTGCATTTCCATGCTATGGTTTTGTGTATTTTGGTTTAGAATTCCATGTGTTTGAGTTATTGCCCATGCATTCTTTAGGTCTAGGTTTTCCTCGTATCGCCATTCATTTCATGCATTTTAGACCTAGGTTTCATTTATTGCCATGCAAGTTCATGATAGGTTTAGGCCATATTATTCATGCCATGCATTTTTCATGTCATTTAGGTTTAAATCATGCATTTCATGTATTCAATTTGTTGTATTTTCATGCATTTCATGTCATGCCACATGATTTATGACTTAGGCCAATCAATGGCTCAAAGTCGTGCTCACTTGAGCATACTTGTGGAAAATTAAAGAGTTGTCAAATTGATTATTCTACCTTTGTGATTTTTTTTTACTTAGCCAATTTTTGTCAAAGTTTTTAGAAGTTTTAGATACTGTTTGTAGGTCCTCAGGAGAGTCTCCAACATTTTTACTTTGATTTTTAAATGATTTTATCAAAGGCAAAAAATTATGTTTTGGCAAAATAGTTTTTCACCCAGTACTCGGACTTTCCCGATTTTTATGGTAAGTCATATTTAATAAAAAAATTAAGCCAATTTTTTATCGTGTAGCTTTACATCTTCTGAGTTTCCAGTATTTTTTTTTAGATTTTTTTGAATTTTTAAAAGTAGGTAAAAAAATCGTGATTTAAAACTGGACAGTAGAGGCAGATTTGAATTCAAAAGAAAAACAATTGTTGAATTTGGCTAAGGCATTTAGAGAGGTTGGTTAGGAACTTTAGCTACTGTCCTAGCTTGGTTTTTAGATTTTTTAAACTTTAAAAATGATCTTATAAACCTCGGGTTAAGGATGGTCAAGTCCGGGATTTTAAACTTAGGAAATTAGAGTCATTTTTAAAAGGGATTCGGCTAAGAGATTTTATTATCCAAGATTTTCAAAATTGTTTTCAAACAATCACAAAGTTTTTTTTTTGGGTTTTAGAAAATTTAATTTGATGTCTTTTCCTAAGGTAGCCAGATATTTTTTTAGATATACGGATTTCCTTATTTAAAGGAAAAAAATACACTTTCATGCATTGCATTTTCCATGTTCATGCATACTATATAATATGTGATTTTTGCTATGATAATTTCTATGGTATTATTATTATTTTGATTTATATTTTATGATGTTATATTGTTTGTGATATGGTTTTGAATATTTCATGCTATCCTATGCTTTTTGTTTAGTCATTTATTTTTGTCACTTTATTTAGCATATACTATGTTCATGCATTATTATTATTATTTTATTTTCATGCATATTTCATGATAGCATTATTTTATGTTTCATGTCACTTAAATTATATTCCATGTCATTTAGATTATATTATTTAGAATATGCCATATCATTTACATTTGCCATGTCATTTAAATCATTTTATTTCATTATAATAAATCATGTTACCTAGGTCATTTCATTTCATATAGAATATATCATGTTACTTAGGATATTTCATTTCATTTAGAATATCTCATGTTACGTAGGATATTTCATTTCATTTAGAATATGCTATGCCATTTAAATTATAGCATATCATTTAGGTTGCATTATATTATCTAGACTTTGCTATGTCATTTTATTTATGTCACACATATTCATATTCACATTTTTTTTTTGAAAAAGATAATGATTTTCAATAAAATAAAGATATTTCAGAGTTAAAATAATTCATGAGTTCTCTGTCGGGTTTGTCGGAGAGGATATCATCAATTATCATTAATAATGGAATATCTTCTTTAAAACGAGAATGATTCGAAAAATTTTCCAAATTAATAAAAATTTATATATTTTGCCACGATTGTTGGGGAATATAGGAAAATATTGAATTAATAAATTCGGATCATTTTCAATTAAAAATAAAATTATTTTTCTTTAAATTGGGAATCAACTTGAAATACTAAATTAAAAACTGACTTTTTACCGAGACTTGAGATAACACATGATTAATAAGGTACCGTTTTATATGGGCATTGTGGGGGGTGCTAATCCTTCCCCACACGTAATCGAGTCCCGAACCCAATTCTTCATTTTTGTCTAGTTTATAACGCAGACTTGAAATTGGTTTTAAAAATGTTTTAATTAATTTTAAAATATTTTACAAAATCGATTTTAATAGGTGGTCGATCATACCTAGCTAAAAAAGATTGGTGGAGATTCCATATCTTTTTCAAAGTCATTTTCAAAACCTTCATTTTTCAAGAGAAATTTAGTCGACTTTTCCTCTGTTTTGCCAATGTCATGCCTAATGAATATAAAGTCTCGCGATGAGACTTTTTATTTTTTAGGTTGCCACTGGGGACCTTTATAGAGTCAGGCCTAGAATTAGTCGTGTGTTATCAAAGTCTCGGTTTTGTTGGTTTTGTTGGTATTTAATTTTAATTCCTACATTTAAAAAAAAAATAAGGAGAATTTTGAAAATAATAAAAATGTTTTAAATATGTCCATATTCATGTGCATGCATGTTATTATTGTTTTCTGGTTATTTTGGTGCATATATTGCTTAATTAATGATTTATGTTGTTTAGTCTTATCGGGGTATTTAGAATCAAGGTTGTAGAATAGGTGGTGAAATGTTTGTTGTTCCCCCTCACACACATTGCACTTGCATTTGTATATCATGAGCCATATACCCGGGTTCTATCCCTTTAAGTGGAAGTAAAGTAGCTACACTCTCGTGATTAACAATCCGCATGGGTTAGCAAAATACTTATAGAGTATAAATTACCTAAGCTCTCGTGATTAACAATCCGCATAGGCTAGGGAAATATACTCTAACGAATTGAACCCGTTTTTATCGGGGTGCCTTACTAGCCTTCACAGGCGACAGTGAGGAACAATTCAGGGCCTTTAGAACCGATTCACCCTCATATAGTGAACCTAGACGAAGCCATGCCAGATTTTCATTAGATACCAAAATTAGGAACACATGGAGGGACATTTTTAACCTTTTGTTACCTATTTTAAATTTTGAATAAGTATTGTAGATCGGGTAAAGATGTACGTACATCGCCCGTAATAAGTATAATACCCCGCCCCGAAGGCATCGTGATGCCTAAATAAGCAGATACTGTTGGGGCAAGTGTTCACTAACTTTTTGAAATTGAAAATATAAACATTCTTTTTCAAACATTTTTGCATTTTGCACATTTCATGCATGTGTGAATAGTTCATGTACATTCATGGTTTTTTTTTTAATCTCATTCTTTGAATTAAATGGATAGTAATAATAATCTCATTTGATGATTTCATAAAACCGATAGTGTTACATGAACATTTGGATATTGTACCATAGTAGGATCCACTACCCCGAAATTCTTTTGAAAATAATATGTTTGGTTTTTTATAGAGAAAGCATGTTTCAAAAAAAATCATAGATTAAATTTGAAGGCAAATCTTGCATAATGAGATTTTTGAATAATCAAGATTTAGGTCCCACCAATTTCGTGTAATCATTGGTTAATTTCTTGGTATATACCTTTGTGTTAATTCATTTATTCTTTGTATGTATCATTTTGACATCATGTTACAGTCATAGCATGCATGGTCATTCATTGTAGAATACATTTATGACATGCATGGTCATTATTTGTATATACTTGTGCATCAATTTATTCATTTTTTTTAATAAAAAAAAATGTATCATGTTGTTATTAGATTGCATCCATGGCATACTAGTCATCATAATTTCTTTGTATATGTTCATGCATTAATCATCAGTATATTCATACACATAAGAATAAAGCATGTAACTTCATAATTTTATTCTTGATCTCATGACATTTTCATTTGCATGAAAGGGGTTGAGATATGGGAAAAGAATCGGAGGAACGATTGGGTGCTTTGGAACGCAATAAGAGAAATTTGGGCATGAAATCCGAGAGGTGGAAGAACAGCTTGCCAAAATGATGAAAATGTTTGAGGATATGGGTAAGAGTAAGGGGGAACTTTCTCAGGGCTCTGCATCGCCTTCTGATCAACAAAACCACCAGGTCCTGAACATACAATCCTTGTTGGATCTTGCACTTGTCAATGCCACAAAGGTTGCAACCCTGATAAAATTATGGATAAAATCGTGAAAATGATTAAACCTGAGAGCCTGATACCAAGGATAGAAAGCTCATATCCCAAACAGTCCCTGCAATTGGTCCTAGGTCCAAACCAGTATCCTCGCCCTACTATGGCCCAATTGTCCACTAGGATGATCACTACGGGACCCCTGAATCCCACTCCATCACGACCAATTGGCAGTTCGTATTTCTTCAATCATCAATCACCTTATCAAGCATCCGAGATAGGAACTTGAACTATGTACAACCTCCAAGGGTCCCGTGTCCAAATCCATACCCTTACCATGTTGTTCCGCTACCTCTCCATGTAAACACTTCGGTTCGAACCTTAGTGCCACCACCAAGTGCCCCAACTCCTAGGCCATGTGTGAATAAGAAACAACCCAAAAACAAGACTCAAGAGCAGTATGATCCCATTCCAATTAGCTATCAAGAGTTTCTCCCTATATTGGTACAAGATCACATGGTTGCCTGTGTCCCGTTGAAACCCTTGTTACCACCGTATCCCATGTGGTATAATCCAAATGCAAGATGTGATTATCACTGCGGAATTGCTGGCCATAGCATTGAAGACTGTATAGCCTTCAAAAGAAAAGTGCAATCTCTTATAGAGATCAAGTGGATTGATCCAAAGACACTGATTGATAGAGGGTTGGGAAAGCGTAATTAGGATTCAGAGATTTATGGCAATGATGTAGAAAGACTTCGATCTGATATGATGTAATAGGATTTCACTTTTTCAATAGCCGGCTCTTATAGCCTTAGGATGCTAGGAAGAATAAAATGCTTGTAAAGACAGTTTTAATCACTGATAAGATTTTGTAAACATGGTTTATACCATTGTGAACGTTGATTTGGGAATGAATTGGTTGTGCTTCAAATTTATGAGATGTTGATGATTAAGTTCCTCCGATTCTTATTTCCTCCGTGATATCTTCCCCTTTGCATTTTGTATCCGATCAAATATTTGTCATACCATACATTCATACATGCAACTTGGTAGCATCAGGTGGTATTCATGACAAACATAGTCAGCATGATTTTTCTGTATATGTTCATACATTAATTTGCTTATTACATACATCATGTTAGCATTAGGTCGCATTCATAACACACATGGTTAGCATGAGTTCTTTGTATATACTCTGTGTCAATCATTCATTGATTACATGGATCATATTTGACATCACGTTGCATTCATAATGTATATGATCATTCATTGGGAAATACACTGAAATATACATGGTCATTCATTGCATATATCCATGCGTTGTTGTTTATTCTTTGCTTGTATCATGATTGGCATTGTGATTGCATTTATTACATACATGGTCAGCATGTCTCTATTGTATATGTCCGTACGTCACATTGTTTATGTTTCACGGGCATCAAATTGCATTCATGGCTCATTCATCACGATACGCATAGGGAAAATAAAACAGAAGTTGGCTTGGCTTTAAGAGTCTTTGAAAGAATTTTTATTTCAAATCAGAGGTGAAGAAATACTGAGTAACCTTTTAATACAGGCTAGTGCTATGGAGAATGAACAAGTTGCACGAATGTAAAGAATGGAAATGGTACAGAAAGAATTGTGAGAACAGCTGGCAAAGTCTCAAGCAGAATCTAAAGATCAGATGCTACATTGATGGAGCTAATGTCCACCGTAATCAATGGATACACTGAAAACTTGGCCGCCAAAGAAGGGTTAGAGGCACGAAAGGGTCAGAATGAGGTCGTAATGGTGGATGCCCAAAACACAGTTAACCCCGTCAATGTCTTAAATTCAGATAATCCAGCTGAACTGGCAAAGTTGAAAATGGTTGCAGTAAATAAGGTAAAGTTGGCAGATTCCCAAGGGAAATATCAGTTGCTAGATGAAAGGCTTCGGGCAGTAGAAAATACAGACGTATTCAGGAGTGTGGATGTGAAAGAACGATGTTTGGTCCTCGATTTAGTTATTTCTCCTAAGTTCAAGATCCTTGACTTTGTGAAATATGATGGGACGACCGATCCGTTAGCCCACATCATTATGTTCTGCAGAAAGATGACGAGTCATATAGATAATGATAAGCTTTTGATCCACTGTTTTCAGGACAGTCTCAGTGGGTCCGCAATTAGGTGGTATAGTCAGTTGAGTAAGGATCAGATTCGCTCTTGGAATGATTTGGCTAGGGCTTTTCTAAACTAGTACAAGCATATGACCCATATGGTGCCTGACCATCTCATCTTGCAAAATATGGAGAAAAAAGTCACTGCGAATTTCAAAGAGTATGCTCAGAGGTGGAGAAACATGTCCACTCAAGTACAACCGCCCATAACTCAGGAAGAAATCACTGTCCTTTTTGTGAATACACTGTAGGCCCCGTACTATGATAGACTTGTCGGCAACACCTCAAAAAAATTTGCGGATATGGTAATCTCAGGAGAGATGATTGAGAATGCTATCAAGAATGGGAAACTTGAAGGAGAAGGAACATCCAATGCCGAGAGAAATATGACACCTAGAAAGAAAGAGGAAGATGTCCAAGCTATGGGAGATTTCGTCCCATATTCCCAATTTCCCTTATACCAATCATGTTACCCTATTGAGGTATCTCCAAGCCTTTATCCTTACCTACCAACCCAAGCACCTAATCCTATACCAGTCCTTGCTACAAGGCCTACTTCCAGAAAACAATCACGGGACAAATAAGAAAGAATTTCGATCCCCATCCCTGACCTGCTGCCATTACTAATAGAAATCAGTACCTTACCCCGATACCTTTGAAAATAGCTCTGAATCCATCAGCAAGGAGTTATGAACCTGACAGCAAGTGTGATTATCACCTGGGGGTAGTTGGGTATTCAACTGAAAAATGCAGACAATTGAGGGAAATGATTGAAAGTCTTATCCTTGATGGTATTTTGACACCGGAACTTATCAATTAGTGGAAGGCCTCTTTGTCGTAAATCAGTTTCTTTCAGGGTTTTAAGAGGAGAATTACTACCTTTGAGGGATGTCAATAGGAGCATTTTGATGCATGTAGTTTTAGACCTTATGATGAAGACACTTGTCTCATGTCGACATTCATATGAATTAAATGAATTTTGAATTTTAAATGTTTTGTGTTTGTTGTGTCTTAACAATAATTTGAATTTGCAAAATAAGCATTAATGAGGTTTTAATAATGGATAGTCTCGAGAATATTGATGATCATTGTTACGAATGACCAAATACCCTCTCCCCTCTCTTTTAGACTTTCTAGGCCTAAATCCCTCGAATCAAGACCACTTGAAAGACCTAATGCTTCAAAGAATATAAATGATTGAACTTCATAAACCATTGTCACTACAAAATAAGCAAAGATGTAGATCCTAGTCTAAGCTAGGAACAAAGGAACGAACTTTTTGAAATTTTTTCGAACTCTTTGAAATTCAAACAAATGAGACATTCTTTCAAGAATCTAGATCTTGGTAATTTGATGTGTGTCAAGGTTGTGCTAAAACCATTCACATCCTTTTCCAATGACCACAAAACACCAATTGCCCAAACATCACTTCATGATTGACACCTCGGGGCACCATGACTAAATCAGATTATCCTATTTTAGGTCACATTATTTCTCGTCTCTTCAAACAAACCTAAGATTGAAACTCAGCATTTGCATTGTAAACCTAGACTTGCTATGTTCCTTGCAATGATATAAATCCTCATGGTTAATCAAATTGGGGCATCATATGTGGAAATGATATATACATGGTGAATAAGGAGGTATTAATGCATGAAACATTGGGGGCATGAAAAGAAAAAAAAAATTATGATATCATGCATAGGAGAATTCAGATGATTACAAGTGCAAAATGAAATTTTGATTATCTATTTCCCTTGGGGATTGCTTTTCAATGAAAATATTTGTGCTTGATATGATGAATGGCCATATTTCATATCCCTTTCACAAGAAGAAATTATCCATAGTCACCCCTTTTGAGCCAAATGAATTCTTTCTTCTTTGAACCCTGATCAAGGATCATCCTCTACACTGGGGGGCAAATGCGAGGAAAGATCTCAAAGATCACGAAAAAATGAGTCCTAGCTCAAAGACAGATAAAAAGCAAATTGAGCCCCGAATAAATACGGGCTCACTCTGTCGAAGTAAAGAAAAAGGAAAAGGAAAAGATGGCGAAATGGAAGCCAAGAACAAAACAAAAAAAAAGTGTGAAAAAGTATGGCAAATGAAAGCCAAAAGCAAAGAAGAAAAAGAGCAAAGTCAAAATGAATGAAAAGTCCAAAAGGGACAAATGCTTCAAAGGGAATCTTTCTCAAAAAATGATCCTTGATCTGATTACCCTTAAACACATATTTTGGATCCATTTATCCTTTCTTTCTGAACCCTGAACCATGGCCTACATTACGTGCTTTAAAAGTCCATTTTGATCAAGCATGAATATTTAATTTGAAGGGTTTTTCCTCAAATTTTATTCCATCCCATCTCATCGAATTATCATTTCACTATGGAAGAATTCAAAATTCTCAAGTGCATGGTAGAAAAACAAAAAAAGAAAGAAAAAATGGAAAGAATGGGACTCTAGGGCGAAAACCCAAAAATGGGCGGTCTAGAGTGAAATGGAAGAAGTGGTCATCGAGGAACATCTAGGAATTCCTGAACCTCCCAAATTGACAGCTCTCATTCGGAGGATTGTCTTCAAAAACTGAAACTTTTTTCCCTCCAAAATTAAACTTTCGAGTTTAAACATCCCAGCCAATCTTGACGCTTGCCAAAATGCCTTGATATGGAAATTAAAAGAATGTTGGATTTGTTTGGTTCTCAATGAATTCATGATCTATAAAACCTGTTCCATTGTTGAGCCTAGAAGAGATATACATTTTCGTTGTTAAGTCTTCTTTGATCAACCAAAATTTTGTTATACCAAGCCTTGCCAATCCTAGTTGAAAAAAACCCAGATTGACACTTAGAGAAATTTCTGACAGTGATCATCAGTCTTCAAAAGATTTGTACATCACATACTGGGGGGTTAATATTTTTTGTTCAGAAGTTTTCAAAATGAGAAAACAAATAAAGATATTTTTTGAAATACCCATTTTTGATGTTGACATGAGATAAAGGTCTTTCTAACCCAAAGGTAACTACTAGGGTTAATCTTGATTTCCAAATATGAGAAGAAGAAATAGAACTTGGCCAGCAGACTTCTGTCAATAAGAGTTTGAAAATTGTTGGGGCAAAGGAAATAGCCAAGGATTGAAAAATGAATTGAAGATATACTTTGATTTGAAAAGGAAAATATGAATTTGAAAGGCTAAGCCAAAGTCTAGAAAAACGATCAGGGGCATCTGCTTCACTCATTAGCACTCATCTTTTTATTAAGCTTTGCATCTGCACCGCGTCAGCAAGCATTTGCATCATTCATGGGTTTGCATTTGCACTATTCCAAGAGCATCTACATTTTACCTTTACAAGTACATCCTTCATAGATATCTGCATTGCATCATCTCAAGCAATTGCATCATTTATAGGATCATTGCATCTTCATTGTAGCTGTATTACACTATTCTTGAACTACTTACATGAACACGATTCGTAGGGGCATTTGCATATTTTCATGAAGCATTTGCACATTGTTGACCTTTTCATTTGCATCCCTCTGTGAAGTAATTACGTTATTTGAGGATCATTTGCATTTGCATCATTTAGAAGCATCTGCATCTTATTCAACATCTGCATCTGCATCTTATTCAACATCTGCATCAATCTAAGCCATTTGCATGTACACCATGAAGCATCTGCATCTTATCCAACATCTGCATCAGCATCAAGAAACATTTGCATCAATTCAAAACATTTACATTTGCAATATGAGGTATGTGCATCCTGTTAATCATTTACAACAGCATAAAAAAGCATTCGCATCTTCTCAAATCTTAATTTTCAACAATTCTTCAAAGATCATTTTTAAGACCTCCGAGCACCAGTATTTAAAATCATAGATCAGACCTCTGGGCATCATTTTTAAAGTTGCATACAGCGCAATTTTCCAAATCATAGATTAGACCTCCAGACACCGATTTTTAAGACCTCCGGGCATCATTTTTAAAGTCGCATATAGCGCAATTTTCCAAATCATAGATCAGACCTCCGGGCACAGTTTTTAAGACCTCTCGGCACAATTACTCAAAATCATGGATAAGACCTCCGGGCGCCATATTCAGAAAGTACCTCTGGTTTCATCCAGGTCTTTTTCAACTTCTGGTTTCGCCCAAGTCATCACCTTGAAAATCGAAATCGTTTCCTTAAGACAGGTTGAGCCTTGCTTAGTCAGGAAACTTAATTTAAGGATAAAATCTTCAATATGCAGCTTTTTCAAAAATAATAAAAAAATGAAAAAAATGAAAAATGGAAAAAATGAAAAATGATGAATGAAAACTCCCTTTCCCTGTTCTTCACATCTGGTTTCACTAACCGAACAGAATTAGTATTTGTTTATCTTTGCCTAATTCCTGATTCTCAGCAATAGTCAAAGAGGGACAGCTGTAGACACTTAATTTTGTCCGGACCACTAAAACATGTATGTTTTCTTCCTAAATTAATGTTTCAGAATGCAAAAAGGCTTTTCTTATCTTGTAGGTGGTATTCCGAGATTTAGTCTAAGAAGGCAAACATAAAAAGTCAAACTTGAAAAAGTCAATCTCTGAAAAGTCAACCCTAAAAAGTGAACTACTAAAAAAGTCAACCCTCTTTCAAAATGAAGATTTGAAGTTCAATTGAAAAATGGTGAATTTTTTTTTGATAATCCGAGGTCTACATTGAAAGATATGGAGTTCGGAAGTTGGGTTACGGAGATTCAGTAGAAAGAAAATCCTAATTCGAAAAATTTAGGAAAAAGTGCTTAAACGATCAAATTGATTGAAATTGAAGGTTCCAAATGAAAGATAAGCACTGACTACGGGTAATGGAGAGTCTACTTGGAAGGAAAACTGAAGGAAAAGTCAATTTGGAAGAAAATCGAGAACTAGGGTTTTTGGTGGATTTTGGTGAAATGGAGAAAAATTGCAGAAATGGCCTGATTCGATAAAATTAAAACCCCTAATTGATGAGGAGTGAGTAACCAAGGATAGCCCAAGGCTCAGTTTGAAGAAAATCCAAGAAAAGAGCCGATTGAAAAAAAAAACGAAAAAAATGAGGAAATTCTCGACAGTAAAAAAGGGAAAAATCAAATTGGAAGGGAATTTGATAGTAAAAATTAGGCGTTTTTGGACCAACTCCAATTCAATACATGACAAAGGCCCAGGAAAAGAAAATCTAAAAATCGAACTTGTTTTGAGAAAAACCAAATTTCGGAGGCAAAAGGGCAAAATTGGAAAATTTGGAAAAAATAGAAAATGAACTCCAAAAATTTGCAGATCTCATTCTTAAATCATTTCAAAGAGATTGGCAAAAGAAAATCTGGATTCGGAGTTCGTTTGCAAAATGGCCAATCCCGAGCCCACGATGTAGAAATTCAAATAGATAAATCCCGAAAAAATAGCAAATGAGCTCCAAAAATTCTAAAAATGTGTAGATCTCACTTTTAAATTAATTGAAAGAGATTGGTGAAGAAAAATTCGGATTTGGAGCTCGTTTACAAAGTGGTAAAAGTTCGGGTGCACAAAAGGGCAATTTTGGAAGAAAAATCTAAAAAAATAGAAAATGTGCTCGAAAAATTTTGAAAACTTTCAGAATTCAATTTTTTTTATCATTTTGGAAGTATTGAAAAAATTTTAATTTGGAGTCCGTTTTCTATTTATTTAGGTTCGGGGGTCAAAAAGTTATTTTATTGAAGAAAATCGAAAAGGGCCTTTTTTTGCATTTAAAAAATGAAGCATGGGCTAGGAAGGTGAAGGTGAAGGGTCAGCCGGCCAAGGCCCAAAGGAGGGCAGATATTTTTTGATTTTTCATCAAAGGGCCAAGGGTGAAGAAGAAGGTAGTTATTTTTTTATCAAGCCTTTGAATTTGCAACACATGGACCAATGGATGGAAAGGGATGATGTCATATTTAGGATCCTATTTATGACATCATCTTCATGATATCATAATTCAAGGGCTGATTATTCTAATCTAAGGGTGAGAATTCTATATAGAAAGCATCTTGGATTGAAGGCTATTGGATTAAATTTGGCTAAAAAAAATTCTAAAACCTTCTAGGTTATTCCTATGCCAACCGGCCACTATCAAAGGGAGGGGGTCTCCTTCATTCTTTTCACTCTTGCTTGGATGATATTCTCTCCATTTTTGAAAAGCAAAAAGAAAAGTTTAGAAAGGCAAAGAAAGTAAGAAGAGGAAAAGCTTGCAATATACTTTTTAGAGGTAGCTAAAATCACTATACTCTTGTACTTTTCTTGCATTTCCATTCTTGATTTGCTGTTTTTATTGATATTTGGTGAGTTTATTTTGATTTCAATTTAAAAAAAAAATATTTTTAAGCTTTCTTTTCAAGTTCTTCTTTTATACTTTCTTGAAAAGAAATTGAAAAACAAAATTTTCTCCATGTTTTTGGAAGTGGCCGAATGGCCTAGTTTTTTTTTAATGGTTGATTTTGCTTTATTTTCATGTTGCTTGTGATGCTTAACATGTTTTGATGTTATATTTCTTTCTAAAAATAACTAAAGCATGGATTTTGTTTTGATCTTTCTACTTTTTTTTTAATGATTTCATCTTGTATTCATGTTTGCTTTATTTGTTTACATTTTTTAATTTTCTGTTTTCAAAATGTTTGAGTTTGTTCATGAGTTGCATTTTACTATTCTATGTGTTTGTGAAAATTCTTAGTTGTACTCATGCCTTTACTTCATATTTGCATGGTTTTAGCATGTTTCCATTTAGCCTTGCATTTTAATATGTCATGTGTTAGTGAAAATGCCATGATAAAATACCATCTTCATGAGCTTAGGACCATTCGGTTTCTTCAATTTTTATGTTTTTTCATGTGCATTTTCATCATGCTAATTGATAGGTTTGGATTTCCTTGCTACAATTTCATGTGTCTTGCATGTTAGTATGTTATGTGTTTGTGAAAATGCCATGTGAAAATACCATCTTCATGAGTTAGGGACCATTCGGCTACTTCAATTTCTTTACTTTGCATGTGCATTTTCATCTTGCTTGTTGACTTGTTTGCATTTTCATGCTATGTTTTTGTGTATTTTGGTTTAGAATGCCATGTGTTTGAGTTATTGCCATGCATTCTTTAGGTCTAGGTTTTGGTTGTATTGTCATGCATTTCATGCATTTTAGACCTAGGTTTCATTTATTGCCATGCAAGTTCATGATAGGTCTAGGCCATATTGTTCATACCATGCATTTTTCATGTCGTTTAGGTTTTAAATCATGCATTTCATGCATTCAATTTGCTGTATTTTCATGCATTTCATGTCATGCCACATGATTTATGACTTAGGCCAATCAATGGCTCAAAGTCATGCTCACTTGAGCATACTTCTGGAAAATTAAAGAGTTGTCAAATTGATTATTCTACCTTTGGGATTTTTTTTACTTAGCCAATCTTTGTCAAAGTTTTTAGAAATTTTAGCAACTGTTTGTAGGTCCTCATGAGTGTCTCCAACATTTTTACTATGATTTTTAAATGATTTTATCAAAGGCAAAAAATTGTGTTTTGGCAAAACAGTTTTTCACCCAGTACTCGGACTTTCCCAATTTTTCTAGGAAGTCATATTTAATCAAAAAATTAAGCCAATTTTTTTATCGTTTAGCTTTACATCTTCTGAGTTTTCAGTGTTTTTTTTTTTAAGATTTTTCTGAATTTTTAAATATAGGTAAAAAAATCGTGATTTAAAACTGGACAGTAGAGGCAGATTTGAATTCAAAAGAAAAACAATTGTTGAATTTGGCTAAGGCATTTAGAGAGGTTGGTTAGGAACTTTAGCTACTGTCCTAGCTTGGTTTTTAGACTTTTTTAAACTTTAAAAATGATTTTATAAACCTCAGGTTAAGGATTGTCAAGTTCAGGATTTTAAACTTAAAAAATTAGAGCCATTTTTAAAAGGGATTCGGCTAAGAGATTTTACTATCCAAGATTTTCAAAATTGTTTTCAAACAATCACAAAGTTTTTTTTTTTTTTTAGAAAATTTAATTTGATGTCTTTTCCTATGGTAGCCAGATACTTTTTTAGATATATGGATTTCCTTATTTAAATGAAAAAATACATTTTCATGTATTGCATTTTTCATGTTCATGCATACTATATAATATGTAATTTTTGCTATGATAATTTCTATGGTATTGTTATTATTTTGATTTATATTTTATGATGTTATATTGTTTGTCATATGGTTTTGAATATTTCATGCTATCCTATGTTTTTTGTTTAGTCATTTATTTTTGTCACATTATTTAGCATATACTATGTTCATGCATTATTATTTTTATTTTATTTTCATGCATATTTCATGAGAGCATTATTTTATGTTTCATGTCACTTAGATTATATTTCATGTCATTTAGATTATATTATTTAGAATATGCCATGTCATTTAAAATATGCCATATCATTTACATTTGCCATGTCATTTAAATCATTTTATTTCATTTATAATATATCATGTTACCTGGGCCATTTCATTTCATATAGAATATATCATGTTACTTAGGATATTTCATTTTATTTAGAATATATCATGTTACTTAGGATATTTCATTTTATTTAGAATATTCTATGCCATTTAAATTATATCATATCATTTAGGTTGAATTATATTATCTAGACTTTGCTATGTCATTTTATTTATGTCACACATATTCATATTCACATTTTTTTTTTTGAAAAAGATAATGATTTTCAATAAAATAAAGATATTCCCGAGTTAAAATAATTCATGAGTTCTTTGTTGGAAAAAAAGAAAGATTTGTGTATTCGTGTTTTTGTGTGTGTGTTATAATCGCATTCAATGTATTATATATTTATATAAAATTTGATACAGTAATAATTCGCTTATTGTAGATTTTGACATGTTCGTGTATTTATGTCGTGTTTATTTTATTTTTCGTGTCGTGTTTTAATTATTTTTCTATGTTGTGTTTGTGTCGTAAAATCATGTTGTGTTCAAAATTGTCAAGTCTAATTGACACTTTTCAAATAACTCCTAACTTGTGTCACGTGTCGTCTTGTCCGTGTTACTTTTTCGTGTCATAATCGTATTCAAGCTATTATATATTTATATAAATTTTTATACGTTAATAATTCGTTTTATGTAGATTTTGACACGTTCATTTATTCATGTCGTATTCATGTTATTTTTTGTGTCTTATTTTAATTATTTTTCTAATGTTGTGTTCGTGTCGTATAATCATGTTGTATCTAAAACTATCAGATCTAATTGACACTATTCAAATAACGCCTAATTTCGTGCCACGTGTCGTATAATGATTGAGAGTTATTATTTGTCTAGATTAAATTTGATAATTTTAGATATCTATACCTTACTTTAAAAGTCGTCCCCAAGTGAAGATATTTTGAATAGTTTGTTATAGTGATTTAATTTAAATCCTAAGTTCATTGACTTAAGGATTTGATCATTGCATTTGTATCTGTCATATATTAATATAAATATTATGTTCAAAACATACCCGTTGCACAACAAGGACATCTTGCTATCTATAAACTATATATAAAAAAAATTCCCTAATGGGGTTTAAGCTTGACACATGTCGAGTTTCTTTGCTCAAAACGTGGCAAGTTTTTTTTTAAAATTTAAATTTATTTTTAAATGATATATTTAAAGAGATAGGTCCACACGTTAATTCACGAGTCGATTTAGGATCCGTACATGCCCATTTGAGAAAGAATTAAGATTTTTTTTTATTAATTGCTTTTAGTTTTTTAATTTAATTTTAATTTTAATTTTAAGTGATGTATTTAAAAGGGTTGGTCCGCACTTCGACTCTCGAGCCGATTTAAGATCCGTACCCGATCCGCTCGAAAAATATTTTTGTAAAAAAATTATTTTTACTTTTTTATTTTTTTTAAAAAAATTATATATTTAAAGGGATTGGTCCGCACGTTAACTCGCGGATCGATTTAAGATCCGTACCCGATACATTCGAAAAAAGTTTAAAAAAATATTTTACTAATTATTTTTTTAATTTTAAATTATATATTTAAAGGGTTGGTACACACGTTAACTGACGGATCGATTTAGGATCCGCACCTGACCCACTCGAGATAAAAGTAAAAAAAAAAAATTGCTGGTAATCAGTGTGACACACATATTAAGTTCTTTTTCTTCAACCCAACGAGAGAATAAAATACAAACCACAAATTTATTTTGTTATTTTTCATTAATTATTTTTTACCTCCTATAAATAAAAATATACACTATATAATGTCTAAATATTTTTAAAAAATACATATAAATAATATTTAAAAATACATTTATATTATGTGATTTAAAAAAATCATAATTTTAATTTTTATAATTAACAAAATATTATTATATTAATATTATTATAATTTTAAAAAATTATTATTTAATAAAATTTAATTTAAAATTATATTTTTATTATTAATTAATTTAAAAAATTATAATTTAAAAAAAAAAAAACTCAACGAAACGTGAGGTTTAATTCTAGTTTCTATTTCTATAATATTAAAGTAAGCCCTTCAATTGAAAAGCCAATTCAAGGGCTATAAGCTTGCGAGTTGCCACGTCTGTATGGCAAGTTTTCATTTCTTTTTTATATGAAAATAAAAAATAAAAAAGAAAAAAAACAAGGGAAAAAAAGGGAAAAAATGAAAAAAAAAATTATGTATTCATATCATATTCGTATTATTTTTTGTATTATAATTGTATTTAAGATATTATATATTTATATAAAATTTTGACACTTTAATAATTTATTTTATATAAATTTTGACACGTTCGTATATTTATATCGTGACTATGATTTCTTTGGAAATCTACGCTGGACTCCATGAGAGAAAGCAAATTGAGTCTGGAAATATATGCTTGAGAAAGAATTGCCTTTATATAGACGTTAATGAATGAAAGAGGGATAAGCACCTGCTCAAGGGTTAGATAGTTCGTCTGGTCCGACAAGTCGATCGAATTGAGTAAGAAAATTTGTAATTCGAACTGAACTGATCCGGTTCGAATTACTATTGAATAATTAAAATTTTTTATTTTTATTTTTATTTTTATTTAAATTTAATTATAATATATATAAATATTAATATTAATATAACAATATTTTTTAATAATTTATGAATAATAAAATGGGTTTATAGATCAACTAGAACCCGACTCGAAACAAACTGAGTCAAAATATTTGTTTTAAAAAAGTTGCATGCTAGCTATGATTAATACGACTGTAAATTAATTGAGTTTGAACAAATAGATTATTGTTCGTGTTTATTTGTTCATTTTTTAGTTAGTTTGTATTCGACTCATGTTTATTAAGAATTTTTAAAATGTGTTCGAACTTGACTTGTTTAAAATTATGTCTATTCGAGTTCAGTTTCTGTTTCTGTTCGTTTAAATTAACGGATATGTTTATGAACATATAATCGAACATGTTCTTGAACAATTAATTTTTTTTTCATGAACAATAAACAAACAAACAAATAAAAAAACATGTTCCTCAATTTTAAATATAAAATACTAAAACATAAATATTATTAATTATATTATAGATAAATGAAATAAAACACCAAAAATAATAATATTATTAATTAATTATATCATAATTGAACAATAAGCGAACTTTAAACGATTTATTAAATGAGTTTAAATAATTCATAAACGAGTTTATCCGTAAATAAAATGAATTGCGCATATCTTATTCGAGCTTAATTCATTTAATAAACAAACTTTAAAATTTTATTCATAATCATTTATTTAATTTAATAAATAAATATAATCAAATAAAAATTAAATTATTTACGAATCGTTTATCAACACTTTATTCATTAAAGACTCTAATGATAAATGTTTTTCAATCGACAAAATTACGTTTTTATCAGGTGGGAGGTAATTGGGCCAAAAGATCGAAAAAAATTAAAACAAGTTGGGTGGTTTAAGAGTTTTTTTTTTTTTGTTTTGCCAAAGGGTAGTTGACATTACATATTTTTAATTAGCCATGTGTCACGCATGAGTTGTATCTATGTTAAAGAAAACACAAATATGTATTAATATGCTTTAATTTCATATCTAATCATCCGTATGCTTAAGAATTTAAAATGTTTTTTTGCCAAAGGGTAGTTGACATTACATATTTTTAATTAGCCATGTGTCACGCATGAGTTGTATCTATGTTAAAGAAAACATATATATATATATATATGTATTAATATGCTTTAATTCTAATCATCCGTATGCTTAAGAATTTAAAATGTTATATAAATTATTAAAAAATTAGATACTAGTTAGATAGAATTGTATGTTTATCTGACAAATTATTGTTATTAGAAATAATTAAAATCAATTCATCACTACTTCTATTAAATAATTATTAATTTGGTTTTTTTAATCACGTAGATTAAGTATGTGGTTAGCAAAATAAGACCTATTATGTTATTAATTAAACTTTTAATATTAATTATGTCAACTTCACCGAAAAATTCTCACTAAAATAAGCTGTACAAATCACTCGACTCCCTTTTGAATGCATCAATTGCGCAAAAAGTTCAAGCGTGAGCAGTTTCTAATTATAGGCCTCAATGATTTTTATTTTGCATGCCTCCTTGAAACGAAACTTCATTTTATTATTTAAAAATTAATAAAATATTTATATTTATATAAAAATATTTTTTATTAAATATATAATAATTTAAATCGAATTGAATCAATTTAAATTATTTAAAATTTTTTAATTTAAATAAAATTTTTAAATCGGACAAATAATTTGATCCGTAAAGAGATTAATAATCCCGCTGGCCACATCAACCACATAATCACTAACCCTCTCATCTCTTCTGCTAGCTGAGACAGTAGCATTGCTCCCATACGTCAAAGCTTTATCATCAATCCATCTGTCATACCAAAATGAAGTCCTTTTGACTAATCAACCGAGAACATCCTTACATGATACTACGCCATGTATAAGAAGCTGTATATATATATATATATATATATATATATATTTTGGGTTATAGGTTGGATTAAACTAAAGACTTGCTTTCAAATACTTGGACTTTAATAGCCGAGCCCAAAGTCTTGAGTCCCCTTCTTTTAACTTCACCCAAAATTTGTCATTCATATCTGCTGTCTTTCGAATGCCTAAGCCACACATTTCACCAAAGGAATTTTCTTTCTATTATCAGTAGAGCCCAAAGAAAATTTTCTATTATATATCTTTTGCCACTGAAACTGGCAGCTTTGCAGTTTGCATATATAGTGTAAGTGGCTATTGAATCAGTCATGACCGGTTGCACCAATGTTACCAAGGCTGATCAGTGCAATGCTACATGCCAGTGTATGTCCAAATTAGGGATTTATATCATAATATTATGTTAAAACTGTTATTTAAATCTCTCGTCCAAATGCTATCCACCAGGTCAGGAGAAACATTAGGGAAAGTAAAGAATTTGGACTTACAAAAATTCACACGCTGACTAGAGATGGAACAAAAGGAATTCAAGTAATCAACAAAACAAATCAAATGTTTTATTGACTACTGTGTCCAAACTTCCCACATTGATAACATACCAAATGGAAACCTTCATACTCGAGCAATGACATGTGCTTCCCCATAGTAAGCTTTGACACCAAAGGCTTGGTTAAATCAGTTTCTACACGTAGTCGAGCAAACCTCCCCAAAATTACATCTTTCGTGTTCTTATCTATCTCGATGACTCTTCCCACATATGCACCCATTCTTGACAGAGCAAAAGAACTGTAATACTGTTGGAAATAGTGTGGTAACCCAATAATAAGTACTCAAGAAGAAATGAAATGAAAACACAATATTTAACGTGATTCAGCTTTTCTTGGCCTACGTCCATGATCCCAAAGGGATAAAATACTCTACTACGAACAAAGTTTACAACTTGTAACTTTTGCACGGACAAAACTACAAACCTTCTTACAAATATTTTAACTCACACCCGGATAGTCCCAAATCCCAATACAATTTCTACTTAAGTATATAGACTATCTCTCACAAGGGTTGGTGGGTTAAAATATTTGTAAGAAGGTTTGTAGCTTTATCAATGCAAAAGTTACAAGTTGTAAGCTTTGTTCGTAGTGGAGTATTTTATCCCTTTGGGATCGTGGACGTAGGTTAAGAAGGGCTGAACCACGTTAAATATTGTGTTTTCATTTCCTTTCTTTTTGAGTACTTGTTATTGGGTTACCACGCTATTCCCAACAAATACTCCATAGGCAAACCTGGAAAATGAATCCAAGCGATCACTTTGTTAATTGTATCTGTCTCCAGATTAAAGTTAGGGATCCATTACCTCATCGTAAGGTAAATGGCTGCCGATAATCCATGTCTCTCAGGATTTAAATTGTAGTCGGGTTGCGTTTATCACGGTTACAAATATAACGAAGACTATTGCTGTCATGACGGTCATGAATTTTTTTAAATTTTGAATAATTTCTTGTAAAATATTATAATTATAATCATAAAAATTCATTTCAATGATTTTTAAAATAATTTATAGATACTATTTAATTATGAAATGATCAATTTATGAAATAATTTAATTTTTATAAATTAATTGACTTAACATTTTTATCACAAAATATCTTCAATTTATTATATAATGGATGATATTTTTCATTGTTACTTAATTGCATAAAAGTTAATCTAATACCAAAAAAAAAAAGTTAATAACAATACAAATAATCTAATTTAATTATTTTTCATGTAAGTTATATAAAAAAAATTCTCCATTAAATTTTTATCATATCATTCCTTATCAAATTTCTCTATTAAAAATTCTTAAGTTTTTTCAATTTTAGAATTTCCATCTCATAAAATTTCTTTATTAGCATCCCTTTCTTCCAGATTCTCCTTACTCAATAATCTCCAATCAAGATCCAAGGAAATCCCCCAAAAGCTGTTTAGACTAACCTAAGATTTAGATAGAAAAAGTGAAGAATCAATGGCATTAATTAGAACAACTTTTAATCTTTGTGATATAGACCTTTGGAAAATCACACCTCAAAAGCTAACTATTGAGGTGGGAGAGCCTAAATCCATATAAATCTCACAAGGAAACCATTTGTTTTCCAATGTGGGATCCAAGTCCCATACCACCTTGCAATTGGACACATAACAGTCCACCACGCTCCGCAGTCCCGCACCTGAGCCCTGGGTTGGCTTTGTGCTAGATTGTTTGTTTCGTTTGTTTTTCTAGCCTCACCACCCATGTTGAGCAATCTGGCTTTGTGCTAGACTATCTAGCCTCGGGCGAACACTGCAATATCTGTGCAATCTGGCTTTGCGCTAGGCTATCTAGCCTCGGACGAACACTGCAATACCGACGTCACTCACCCGCGTTACAAAGTCTGAGAGAGATGGTGCCTGGATCCGATACCAATTGATATGGACCTTTGGAGATCCATACCCAAAAAGCTAACTATTGAGGTGGGAGAGCCTAAATCCATATAAACCCCACAAGGAAACTCTTTGTTTTTCAATATGGGATCCAAGTCCCATACCACCTTGCAATTGGGCACATAACACTTTGATATATAACAATGGAAATCTAACGTAGGTAGAAGAAACCTAAACTCTTATACGAAATAAATCAAACAAAACCTTGGCTCACTAAGAAGAAACCTAATCAAGATTAATGGAAAAAGCTCTAAGAAAGATCTTGCTCTATACAGACACCGAGAGAAAAGGATAAAACTGTAATCAAGAAATTAAAATGACAGAAGTTTTGAAAACACAAATGATTGGGAGACTATGGTATGACAACAATTTCGACCGGTCGTTTCCCCTTTCTATTGGGAAATTTGGAGGATTATTAACAATAAGGAATAAAGCATAAATTTACTGCAACAAGAAGATATGCTCTGGGGGGTGTTAATTGTGGGCAAATTTATCAGAATATTGCTAAAAAAATTTCAAACTACTTATATTTTAAAATTATTTATCAAAATACGCTTAAAAAATACCATGGGAAGTCGCCATATGACGACTTCTCTTGGTGTATTTTTAAAAAAAAAAAATTAAAAAACCAAAGAAGGGATGTCGCCATAAAAAAAAATTGAAAAAATTAGGTCAGAAGTCGCCATATGATATAACGACTTCTAACCTTGTTTTTTCAAAAAAAAAAAATTACAAATGTAGTTCGGAAGTCGCCATTCCGAACTATTTTTTTATTTTTTAAATTTTAAAATTATAACCGTTTGAAAACGGTAAATTTTTTATTTTTTATTTAAATGAAGGCAACGGTCAAGTGACCGTTGCCTTCCCACCCACCTCCCAAATTTCACCTATAAATACCCCATTATATTCATTTTTTCATACAAACTCTCAAATTCTCTTATCTTCCTCTTATTTCATACAAAAAAAAAATCTCAAATTTTCTTAGTGTTGATTTAAAAATGGCTTCATCATTATTGAGGTTGCAAGATAATCACATATCCATGGTTATATGTCAAGAGGTTAGTAAATTTTTTTATAATTTAATTAATTATCATTATAATTGTTATTAATTTTTTATTAATTTTGTTATTAATTTTTTATAAAATTATAAAATTATTATTTATAATAATAATTTTATAATTAATTATCATTATATTTCAAAGAGGTTGCATTATTAATTTTTTATGATTTTATAATTATTTAATTTAATTTAATTAGTTATCAACAGGATCTTGTTCGCATCTTACGTTCGAGGAATTTTTTTTGAAGATCTGTATCCATCTATTTTCGACCACTTGCCGAATTTTATTATGCAAGTCAAATTGGACAATGTATGCTTCTGCCGGACTTAATTAGTGCGTTGGTTGAACGATAGAGACCCGAGACGCACACTTTTCATTTACCGTTGTGGTGAATGCACAATCACTTTAGAAGATGTTGCGCTCCAACTTGGACTACCAGTGGATGGCATGGTAGTTACAGGCGCAAGTTTTCTAAATTGGAATGCAGAATATCAAAATTTATTGGACGTTGTACCTCTAGAAAAGTGTCTCAAGGGCTCAATGGTGACAAAAATGTGGCTGCAGTCATTGCAAAATCTCCCCGAAAACGCAAGTGAAGAAGAGGTAAAATATACTGCTAAAGCATATATTTTACGTTTGATTGAAGGAATGCTAATGCCCGAAAAATCGAGCAGTAGGGTACATTTAATGTATCTTCCATTGCTTCGTGATTTAGAGCATGCAGCAAATTATATTTGGGGTTTTGCGTGTTTGGGGTTTTTGTATAGAGAACTGTGCCAAGCTACAGTTCCAAAGAGCCATGACATAGGTGAATTTTTACTGCTTCTGCAGTCATGGGCTTGGCATCGATTGCCATTTATTACTCCGCGCGGTAATTTTTCACCTGTATACCCCCTTGCAAGCAGGTAATTATCTTGACTATATTATTAATTTTGTACGAACTTGTATTTTTATTAAGTCTATTAAGATTTTATATGCATTTTAACAGGTGGAGTCATCCTAAAGATTGTAGCAATATCCCACTCGACCTTTCAAGTATAAGATCACGACTAGATCGAGTAGGATATCATAAGGTAAATGTTTCGATTGTTACATTCAAGTCTTTTTGTATTTAATCCATATGAAACTAATAATGTAATAATTATTCGCAGTTTGTGTGGATGCCATATTCTTTAAATGAAATTATGGCACGCCTCCCATCGGATGCCTACAATAATTGTAATATATGAAAATCAAACACAGCATTGATATGCTTTGCATATGTAGAGTGGCACCACACTGACAGGGTGTTGCGACAATTTGGGATGCAACAACCAATTCCGCAACCATCGGTGGACCTTGATAAGGTTCACAAGATTGATATGCGTGGACGTCATGAAGTAGTTTGGCCTACAAAGCATTGACAATGGATCCAGTGGTGGAATCAACGTTTTGAATGAATTTCAACAGGTATACCCATTGTTCGTAATAATTTCAACACATCTACTGATTACATAAGATGGTATAAAAATGAAGGTCGACCTTTTATTTGTCCACCGTCGGAGTTTAAGGATGTTAGAAGTATGTCATTTCCCGGACAGACTTCAAATCCAATCGCTCCTACACAAGAAATGGAAGTTCCTAGACTTAGCCGACAACGTGGGCGGACGCGTCAACCGACCTCATCACATGCGCGGAATTCACTGCACCGAGGATGTCATTTAGTCAACCTGAACCTCAACCAGAATATGGCGTAGCATCCAGTAATTCCTTCAGTCATCCCGGATTTGATGTTGATGAGTGTTACCAACCATCACCGCCAATGACGTGGTTAGATGACCAGCTCCTCACCTCAAGTCCAAATTTAGCATATCTAACTATAATGTATTAGTTTGGAACCTTTGAGTCAGCATTTGGTACTATATCATTTCTGGGTCCATCTAGTAGTTAGGTTCCATTTATGGGTGGACTAGGTGCTGGCTTCTCGAGCAGTAGGTTTCCATTTTTTGATGCAGAACATATGGGTCCCTTTAGTAGTGCGTTTCCATCAACTGATGTGGGTGAGCAAGCGGATGACATACAACCAGAACTAGTGGCTGTAGGTCAAGGATGAGGACGAGATCGAGGTCGACAACAAATACGTGCCACTGACGAGGTTGAACGACGGGTGCAACCACCACGCAATAGGAGATCTCGACATTGTTGCTCAACACCACGCGATACGAGAGCTCCTCCGTAAATAATTAGAATAAACGTACTTTTTTATAATAATCATGTATTTTTTGTATAATTTTTTAATCATGTACCTTTTGTATAATAATCATGTATTTTTTGTATTTTTCTTTCATTAAATGTAAAAATTAATTGTTATTTTAAAATTTTAAATTATTATTTTTTATTTTTGTTACTTAAATTTTATTATTAATTTTTAAATTTATATAAAAAATAGTTTGGAAAACTGTATACATTTTTAAAATTTTTTTAGTTTTATAAAATTAGTTTTATAATTTATTATTTAAAATTTTAATTTTGTAAAATTAAGTATAAAATTAAAAAATTTTAACGTTTTAAAACGATAACATTTTTAAAATTAAAAAAAAAAAAATTACTTTGGAAGTCGCCATATCATATGGCGACTTCTGAACTACAAATTAAAAAAAAAAAATTTGAAAAAACATATGGCTGTTTCTGGTCTATTTTTTTATTTTTTTTTTAAAAACATGAAGGGAAGTCGCCATGTCATATGACGACTTTCCTTCTTTGATTTTTAATTTTTTTAAAATGTTAAATATAAAATTAAATATTTTTTACCGTTTTAAAATAGTAACATTTTTAAAATTTAAAAAAAATAATAATAATTCGGAAGTCGCCATATCATATAGCGACTTTCGAATTACAAATTTAAAAAAAAAATTGAAAAAACATATGACGACTTATGGTCTATTTTTTTCAACTTTTTTTTTTTAAACATGAAGGGAAGTCGCCATATGATATGGCGACTTCCCTTTTTTGATTTTTAATTTTTTTTAAAAATTAATTTTTTTTCTTTTAACAATATTCGTATAAATTTGCCGTTAATTGTGGGGGAAAATGGAACAAAACCCAATTTGACTGTGTAAGTGCCAATGTGTATGCTTCGTGTGACAATGATGGGAAGACGAAATTGTGGGATAGAAAAATCAAATTCAAGGAAACTGGTGTATTGCAAGCGATTTCAACATAGTGAGAGAGAAATCTGAAAGGAGCGGGCGTGTCCTTGGTGGTGTTGGTATTGATGATTTTAATTATTTTATCGACTATTCTGAAATGTTTGTTATTGGAAAGAAACATACATGGTTCAATAGTTTAAGAAGAATTTTTTTTTTGTGGAGAAGTTGGAACAAAAGTTAGGGAGCCTTGCTGTCTTTGTTTGGGAGCTTTAGTTGTTTTTGTTAATGAGTTGGAACAAAAGTTAGGGAGCCTTGTTGTCTCAGTGTTGTATCTCTTGATGACTTCCTTCCATTAATAAAATCTTTTGGCTAAGAAAAAAAATTAAGATAATTCTCTTTAAGATTTATAATCCACTCGAGCTCGAGTTCAGATAATTAATTTAAAAAAATTATATGATAAAAAGGTAATTATCTATAAATTTATGAGACCATTCATGTATGGGTTAATATATAAATTAGCTCCTGTATTTTATGTCTTTTGTCCGTTTGGTACCTGAAGAAATTTTTTTGTCACTTTAGTACTTGAACTTTCATTCCGTCAATCACATTAGCCATTTTTCCTAACACCGTTAGTTAATAGCTGACTAGGAAAAAAAACCAATCAGAGGCTGACATGTGGCAAAAACTACCACATCATTAGTGTCACGTCATCATATAAGAAAAAAATTCAAAAAAAATATAAAAAGAAAAAGAAAAAACATAACTTTTTTTAAAATCAGAATTTTAATTTTTTTAGAAATTAAAAAATTATAAAAAATCAAAAGATAAATCTAAAAAATTCAAAATCAAAAAAAATCAAAAAATTCAAAAAAATTTAAATTATTTTTAAAAATAAAATCAAAATTAAAAATTTGAAAATCATATTTTTTTAAAAAAATTCAAAAAAAAAATTATAAAAATCAAAATACAAAACTGATTTTTTTTAAATCAAAATTTTAATTTTTTTAAAAATTTAAAAATTATAAAATTATAAAAAAAAGTTATTAAAAATAAAAGATAAAAAAAAATCAAAACTAAAAAGAAAAATAAAAAATAATTTCAAATATAGAAATTTCAAATTAAAAAAATATATATGAAAATTCAAAATTAAAAAAATAGAAATTTAAAATTTAAAAATAGAAACGTTTTTTTATTATTTTTTTCATTTTTATTAAAAATATTCATATTTTTTTCTTTTTTTTTATTTTTTTTACAGATTTTTAAATATATATATATATAAAGTTTTCAATTTTATAATTTATTTTGATTATTGTTTTTTTTTATAATATATATATATATGAAAATTTGAAATTAAAAAAATATAGATTTTTAAATTTTAAAAATAGATTTTATTTTCATTTTTATTAAAAATATTCAGATTTTTTTTCCTTATTTTTTAATTTTTACAGATTTTTAAATATATATATATATATATAAAGTTTTCAAAATTTAAAATTTATTTTGAATTTTGAATTTTGGTTTTTTATTTTTTATTTTATAATTTTTTTTAAAAAAAAAAAAGAGATTTTCAAATTTTTTGATTTTTTTTTAATTTTTTTCTTATATGATGACGTGGCACTAATGATGTGGCAGTTTTGTCACGTGTGAGGTTCTGATTGAGTGTTTTTTTGTCTAGTTAGCTATTAACTAACGGTGTTAGGACAAAGGGCGAATGTGATTAACGGAATGAAAGTTTGAGTATCAAAATGAAAAAAAAAAATCTTCAGGTACCAAACAGACAAAATACCTAAAGTACAAGGACTAATTTATATATTAACCCTTCATGTATTTTTTATTTTTTTTCCTTTACAGTTACAACAATAAAATCATAATTATTGTATTGAATTGTTGAAGAAAAAACAAAGGATTTTATGAATTCAAAGTGATGAAGGAGACGAATGCATACCCTCACAACCAAGTAAGCAACAATACTTATTCTGGATCTTAACATGATCCGATACAGATTAACGAGCAACACGAGGAGTGTTGCTACTTGCTAAAGTTTACACACAAATTATTTTCAGAAACATATTATGGAAATTGGAACAGACAACGACGAAGAAAAACACAGATAGGGGTGAAGGGAAGATGATGGCTGACATTAATTATTGGTTTTATGAACCGGGTCTTGAGCATTCGATTAATTACAGAGTTAAGGCTGAACCGCTCAGTTTCTTTGCTGTTATCAGGTCCAACCGTGCAGCCATTTCAGGTGTCAAATAATTCTGCCAATCTCCAATCTTACCTTTCCGAAAGTAAATCTTGTTTTCAATCACCACCGTTGTTCCATCACGATGCTTTCCGCTTTTATTAACCTCCAGGTTGCTTAAACTCTCAAAACTACACATCTTTACGATCTTTTCAACCAACCCTTTTTCCTTTTCCTCCGAGGAGAAAGGGTAACCGATGAACTCTGCCAATTTCTTAACATGTAAAACAGTATCTTCTCTCATTTCTTCATATTTCAAGAACAAAATCTTGTCGGGTCGTTCCAAACTTGCTGTCCAGAACTCTAGAACATGGTCCCAATAGGGTCCATAGAAACTTACTCCTTTGCAGTACAGCTCAAAGGCCTCGTCTATAGGAAGGGGTTCGATATTTTTGAAAGCCAAGCGCCTGGCAACGAAGTGATAATACGAAACAAATGCATCCTTTGGGTTCCTGCATATGTAAACAATTTTACATCCGGAATCTATTATTGATCTTGGTAAGGAAGAGTAAGGAATATGTGTGGCCAAGAGAGGGATAATTTCAGGATCTCGATTACTGGAAGAGTGGGCTAGATCAAGCTCCAAAAAGGGTACACAATCATGAGGCATCTTGGAGAGTAAGGGGCTGGTAGAATCATCGAAGGAGGTTCTTGTCATAATGGCAAAAGTGAGGGACTTTAGCCAGGTTGTGCCAGTTTTTGGTGCGCTACATACGATGATATCGGAAGGTTGAGAATGGAATTGTTGTTGAGCTGACACGATTCCCTCTAGGAAAATCGAGTAGTACCAAAAGCCTTGGTACTGGAAAAGATCGTTAACTGAGTCGTCCCACCCTTTTCTTCTAGGGAGGGTCGATATGATCTCTTTGAATGTTTTTGGAGACTCTCCATTTTGTTTCTCAATATGATTACTTTGTGAATCTAAGCGGAACTCCATGAAGAAAAGGCTGAATGAGTGCAAATATTTTGGAAAAAATGGCTCTATAAATAGGCTTAAAAGAAACATGACGGATATAATTATACATATTTGGAATGATGAAATGAAATTTTTGTTAAGTATCTAATCTAATCTAAAATCAATTGGTCATAGATAAAAAGACTCAACTTGAATATAAAATCATAAAAAAAAAAAAAAAACTCAAGACTTAATAAATGTGAGATATATAACTCCACTTAACACTCCCCTCACGTGTAACTCAATAAGATCTACACATGAACAACTTCACATGAAGTTGGATAGGAAGAATGGATCACACCTGACTTTAGTACCATGTTAAACTCTAACTTAAAATCAATTGATCATAGTTACCGAGACCCAACTTGAATATAAAACCATAAAAAACCCAATATTTAACAGATGTGTGATAACATTACATAAAATTTTATTATAGGGACTTACAAAAAATGGGGTCTATTAAAAAATTTTATTAGTTGATTTCATGGGAAAATGATAATAATTATTTAAAAGGAAATAAAAAAATTAAAAAATTTATAAAGACGAAAATACAATTACTAATTTGTCCTTGATCTTATAAAAAATCGAACTAAGGGATACCTCTAGGCTTTCATCCTCCAAAATCACGCTTAACTAACTTTTTCTTTTTCATTATCATCATTCTTTGTTATACGACTTTCTATCCTGCCTCTTTCTTCTTTTAGGAAACAAAATTGACATCTTTGTTGGGCATCGCTGAACCCATGATATTCCTTTGATCGTAAAATGGTTTTTACTTTTAGGTCATGATAATTGGTCAAACAATTGGTGAAGTTGCACGCATTAGTAAATATATTGAGTTTTGAGTTTAGGGTTTTGTTTCTTTTACAAAAATTTCACTTCAAATATATTTTTATTTCTATTACAAAAGATTGTGTTTATGATTTCAAAATTTTTTTTGAAACTTGAAGAAGAAAATGAAGAAATCTGGAGTACTTTGAAAATTTTAATCTTTATTTAAAAATTGTTTTATGATATGTTTAAGCTTACTAGAAACTTGTCTTTGATTATTCATTGATTCCTCAAGCCCCTTATTAGTAATGTTTTGGCAGGTAAGATTTTTTTGTGTGCATTAAAAATATATAAATAAAATGTTTCATTAATCAACTTTGTCAATCCGGGATCACAAGTTCATATATTCAAATGTAACAATAATTTAATTAACCACTATATATTAAACAAATAACTTTATATATATAGTTTTGTTAACGAGTATCTTAATTAAAAGTATTTTTTTAAGGTTAGTTAATGTACTATTTATAGTAATAATATTATGTAATATTTTGATTACTTAATAAAATCTTTTGGCTTAGCAAAAAAAAAAAAATTACGTAAAATGAAAAAATTGACAACTTTATTCATTAATTTCAATACAATGGATGAAGATAATATTATATATAATAACATTATTTTCAATTTAAAGGTATTTTTTGCTTTCTGAACTATAGTTGCTTTTGTTCTTCATTCCTGGTAATTATGCGTTTTTGTATGTTCTATGGCCTTGCGGCTTTTCTTCAATGAAAGATTACTCTGATTGAGAAGAAAGGAAAAAAAACCTTAAATAATTTTTAATAAAAATCTTACAAACTTAACTTAAAGAACTTCTCTTAATGAATCCGGAACTTAACTCAGTTGCTTTATGCAATTACTTTTGAAAGGTGACATTTAACATGTCTGGGTTCGAATTCTACCATCTGCGATCCTTCCCTTATCCATAGGCTGCAAGCTAAAGAGAGAGTCCAATCTCCGACTCTGCTATTAACACCCTAATTGCAGAGATGAGAAACATAAATACCAATAATTAGAACATGACACCAATTGCAGCAAAAACAGATCCCTAAAGTTACCTGAAATGAAATTCATGAAATCCCTCCAATCCAAAATTAGTCATATTTAGCATTCTAGGTAAAACCGGATAGAAGTAGACTGATCAATTTTGAACATGATACAAATATGACGCGTTTAATAAACATAAATAAACATGACACGACATGACATGACACATTTAAACACTATTAACATGATAGATTTAATATAGACCTGTCCAAGAGTCGGGCTATCCGTCCAAGCCCGAAGGCCCGCCCATATTGGGAGGGTTTGGACAAAAATATTAGGCCTAAAAAATGGGGTTGGACAAAAAAATAAAGCTCGTTTAAAAAATGGGCAGAGCCTTGGCTTCAACATTCAAAGCCCGAGCCCGGCCCGACCCTTTTTAATTAAATAATATATTATTTTTATTTATATATATTATGTAATTTATGTCATATAAAAATTAAATATATATAATATTATAGTGTAAACATTAAAAAATATGTTAAGTTGTCCATGTTTAAGAACTTAATAAAAGAAAAATAATAAAAATTATTAAAGATTAAATAATACAAATATATATTTTTAAAAAAATAATAATATGGGCGGGTTTTGACAAAATTTAAGACTCATATTTCGGGCCGGACTTGGGCAAGCAAATATAGTGTTGAATGTTGATACCATACATGCCCATGTATAAAGTGGAAACCATAATTACTAATTTGTCATTGGTCTTAGGTAAAAATCGAAGGGACATCTCTATACTTTCATCCTCTAAAATCACGCTTAAGTAAGAGTTTGTTTGATAAAGCATTGAAAATTTTTAATGCATTGAATTTTATTTTTTAATGTGTTTGATAATCCATATTAAATTGTACTTAATAAAAAAAATTCAACAAAAAAGTGTTGAATAAGATAAGTAGATAGATAGATCTTATTACAAAAATTGGAAAATGAACAGAAAGAAAAAGAGTAATTAGGGTAAAGTTAATTGAATGAGTGATTTCTTTTCATTTTTTGAGAACATGAAAATGTATAGATCCAATGTCAGAAGCTCACTGATTAAAGGTTGAGGCGCACGTTAAAGTCTCTCTCGGCTCATGATAATAGGTCTCATGGCCAACCTCTTTTCTCAGCCTTTCTCACCATTGTTTCTTCGATTTTCTTTGGTTCTTCTTTCTTTTTTCTAGTGATTCTTGTTCTTGTCTTGGTTTTCTTTTCTCCTTAATATGGGTAGAGAATCGGTATCCCCCAGGGTGAAATCATCGGTGGTAAGATCTCTTGATGGGTTGATGAATAAATTCAATACTCTCACACAGGATGTTGCCCAAAGAGTAACAATGGTTGAAAAAGATGCTCACCCGTTTCTGGAACACGGTAGTTCGAGCGGAACTCAGGCTACGACAGATAAAAAAGAAATTGGTGAAAGTGAATCGAAAGGCAAAGACAGTTGGAAGAAGCTCTTCAGTGAGGAAGAAAAGCCCACCATATTGGATTTCTTTCCCCCTATACAGGAGGGTGGTAAAAGAATAGTGAAACCTCCATTGAATGTCATCGATGAAGGTACCAATTCGTGGAATAATAGTCTGGTAATCCAATTTATGGGGAAGCCACCAAATTATAGCAGAATGTTGGCAAAAGTAAACTTGATTTGGGGTAGATCCGGACCTATTGAGATCAAGACAGTCTGTTCGGGGATCTTTGTGTTAAAATTTCCTGCAAAAGATACTTGTGATTGGATTCTAAGCTAAGGGCCCTGGCATATTGAGAATCAACCTATAATCATCAGGCGATGGTATCCAAGTATGGACTTTTCTGATTTACAGCTTACTAGATTCCTTGTTTGGCTTATTTTAAGGAATATCCCTTTAGAGCTTTTTACCCAGACCGGCATTAGCTATATTGCCAGTGTTGTAGGTAAGCCACTGTACATGGACAGAGCTACTGCTCAGAAGAGACGCCTTGATTTTGCAAAAGTTTGTGTTGAGTTGGAATTTGAGATAAAGCTTCCTAGTACAATTGATTTGTACTTGGGGCTTGATCACTCGGTCATTGTAGAGGTTGAGGTTCCCTAGAAGCCCCAGAAATGTCAGTTTTGTAAGCAATTTGGGCACCCTACTAAGGATTGTTCAAACTATGTACCCCCAAAACCTTCATGGGTTCCTAAGAAACAGGAGCAAGGACCTGAGGTAAACTGGCAAGTGGTGTCTGGGTCAAGAAACACCTAGAAAAAGAGATAGCACAAGTTGGGTTTTCCACATGAAACAAATTCCAAGCCATAACTGATGTAGTGGAGTATTTTGGTCATGCTAAAAAGGTTGTTATTTCTGAGCCTTTGGATATGGATGCTCCTAGTCTTGGGAAGAAATCGGTTATTGAAGGAGAGTGAGATCTTACTGGAAATGCTCAGTTTGTTTTACCAGACGTAATGGAATTGGCCACAACTATTGATGAGGAAATACATTCTCCTAGAAGGCTCGTGCAGCTTCAGCAGGAGTAGCCCAAATTGTGTAGAAGGTAGCTCCACATAAAAGAAAAGACAGGGGAAGCAAACCAAAGGTGCCTCCAGATAAGGGTAGATCAAGTGGGGTGGCTTCTTTTATTTCATCTTGAAGATTCTAGTCTGGAATATAAGAGGATTCAATGATCCTCTGAAGCAAAAAGAGGTAAGTAAGCTAGCCAGATTAAATAAGGTAGAGATAATATGCCTAGTTGAGACTAGGGTAAAGCAACATAAGCAGTAGTTAATTTGATCCAAGAAGTTTGCTCATTGGAAGGTGTTGAGTAATTATGAGTTTGAAGAAAATGGAAGGCTCTGGGTGCCTTGGCTTGATACTGTTTCAGTACAACTCTCATCTATTGATCAAGCTATTTCCTGTCATATTGCAAGTCCAACAGGAGACTTCTGTTTCAGTTTTATTTACGGGAAGAATTTTGGTACTGAGAGAAGAAGCTTATGGAATTATATGGAAAACATTTCTCAGTTTTATTCCGACACCCCTTGGATGATTGCAGGGGATTTTAACATAATAAGGAGTTCATATGAAAGCTCAGATTATGATGGCAATCAAGCGGTAAGTCCTGACATGGAAGAATTCAATTGTTGCATTACAAATTCTGCTATACATGATCACTCTTTTTCAGGTCCTACTTTTACCTGGAAAAACAATAGGCTTGTTGGCTATCTGGCAAGAAAGCTAGATAGAGCTATAGTAAATGATTGTTGGCCTACAAAATTCCCAATTTCAGCAGTGCAATTCCTCCCTCAAGGCACCTCTGATCATTGTGCTATTCTAATTTCACTACAAGCTGACTATTTCTCACCGCATAAACCATTCAAGTTTTTTAACTTCTGGGCTGAATAGGCTGAGTTCCAAAATATGGTGAAGAAGGCGTGGGAAGTGGACATTACCGGTTCCCCAATATTCAGACTTTATCAAAAACTTAAGAGCTTAAAGGCAGGCTTGAAGGAATTGAACAGAAACTCCTATAGTGAGCTTTCCATCAGAGTCAATGATAAACATCTGGAGCTACATGGTATTCAAAGCACTATACTAGGAGGTGATCACAGCCCTGATCTGTTATTAAAAGAGAAGAATTTATTAACTGAGTTTTTATCTATCTCGAGCAGAAGAATCATATTACAAACAAAAATCTAAAATTCAGTGGCTTAGACTGGGGGATCAAAACACTGGCTATATTCATAAAGTAACTGCTGCAAGAAGGTCTGCAAACACTATAAAAGTATTGAATAACTCTCAAAGGTAAAAGTTAGAGACATTTGAGGCTATAAAGAAGGAGGCACTCCAATTTTATGAACTCTACTAGGTTCATTAGATGAATCTGTCACTGGCAGTTCAGTTGATGAGTTAAAGCTGATTTTGAACAAAAGCATCTCATATCAACAGTAGTCTTCTTTGATAGCTGATATCACCCCAGAGGAGATCAAGTCTACCTTATTCTCTTTAAATAAAGAGAAAGCTCCAGGTCCCGATGGATTCAATGCTTTCTTCTTTAAGAAGCTTGGAACATTGTAGGGGAAGACTTCACTAAAGCAATCTTGTCATTCTTTAGGACTGGCACCTTACCAAAGGCAGTAAATTCTATAATTATCACCTTGGTTCCCAAGGTACAAAATCCTGGCCGGATGACTGACTTTAGGCCCATATCCTGTTGCAACACAATCTACAAATGCATAGCAAAATTGCTTGCGAATAGTTTGAAACAGTGCTTGCCTAATCTTATCAATGAAACCAAAGTGCATTTGAGGGAGAAGTATTGCAGATAGCATCCTTCTTGCTCATGAGTTAGTGAAAGGATACCATACTAAAAGGATCTCTCCAAGAATGAAAATCAAGATTGATTTGAGGAAAGCTTTTGATTCTGTGAGTTGGAATTTTCTTTTTAACACTCTTGAAGCCTTGAATTTTCAAGGTAAATTCCTTCACTGGCTAAGAGCATGCATTACAACCCGTTATTATTCTGTGGCACTCAATAAATGACTGATTGGTTATTTCCCTGGGAGGAAAGGCATAAGGCAAGGTGACCTTCTCTCCCCTTACCTCTTTGTTATTGTTATGGATGTGTTATCATCCATATTGAATACAGCTGCTGCTGAGGGGAAAATTGGTTACCATCCCTCTTATAAGAGGGTTAAATTGACTCATCTCTGCTTTGCTGACGATATAATGGTTTCACTAATGTCAAGAAGGATTCGATCTTGAATTTATATTCAATTCTTCACAACTTGTATTCTATTTTTGGTTTGAAATTAAATAACACCAAATCAGAAATATTTTATGTCAACATTGACCTTATGGTGCTGCAAACTATCCAACATAGAACTGGTTTCAGACTGGGGAATCTCCCAGTCAGGTATTTCGGCATCCTATTAATCTCTGGCTAATCACTGTGATGCCCTCATACAAAAAACAATTTAGAAGAATAAATAGTTGGTCTTCTCAGAGGTTGTCATATGTAGGGCGCTTGCAACTTATCCAATCTGTGTTGTTCAGTCTTCAAAATTTTTGGAGCTCCACGTTCATACTACTGCAAAAAGTCATCCATAGAATTGATCAAATGTGCTCAGCTTTTCTTTGGAAAGGAAGGGAAACTAATGCTAAAGGGGAAAATGTTAGTTGGGAAGCTATATGCTATCCCAAGAATGAATGAGGACTGGATTGAAGAGTTTGAGGGTCTGGAACATAGCGTGTATTTTAAAGCATATATGGACACTTTTTGTAAATCAGGCTCTTTATGGGTAGCTTGGATCAAAGCTTACCCCTTGAGGAGAGTAAACTTCTGGCAAGCAAAAGTGCCACAATTGTGCAGCAAGGGTTAGAGGAGAATTCTAACATTGAGGGAGATTGCTCAAGGTCTACTTATGCTTCCAAGCAATGCAAACGAGGGAGTGAAATGGGCTGCTTCAAAATTTGGAATTTTTTCAATTTCAGATACCTAGAATTACTTGAGGGCAAAGCAGGACAAAGTCTTTTGGCATCACCTAGTATGGTTCTCACTAAGGGTGCCTAAGTTTTCTTTTATTACTTGGCTTGCTATTCTGAACAGGCTTAGTACTTTGGACAGACTGAAATCCTGGGGACTAGTACAATCATCTGTATGTTTGCTTTGCCAAGAAGGTGAGGAATGCAGGGACCATCTTTTCTTTTCTTGTTCTTTCTCTCTGCAGGTCTGGCAAAGAGTTCTTACAACCTCCTTAGTTGATAGACGATTTGTCAGTTGGAGGGATGATCTACAATGGACAGCTATGAATCTTAAAGGAAGAACTTTTAAATCCATTCTACTCAGATTTGCTTTCACAGCAACTGTTTATTATTTATGGTGGGAAAAAAACTCTCGGAAGCATTGCAAGCAAAAGCAACACCCCGAAAGAATTATTTCAAATGATTGCAAAAGCTATTAAAGCGCGATTTTGTATTGTTTCAAAAGATTTAAACAATAGTGTAAATATTACTCTTTGCAGACAATGGGGTTTAAGTCATGAAAAGTAAACATGTAAGGCTTACCCTACAGATTTTCATGTAGCAGGTGTTCCCTGCTTCTTTTGAATTTTGAAATAAACTTCAATTATCTAAAAAAAAAATAATAATAATAATAAGTAGATAGAGAGCTACTTATCACTTAATGCAAAAAATGTTAAGTCATATTTATTTTTAAAAAAATTATATTTGAATTAAATTATCTTTTTTTTTGTTACAAAAGATGAGATATTTAAATTATCACTTTATTTTTTATCCATAATTCAAAATAATCTAAAATATTATATTAATAAGATTTAAATTGTGAAATAAATAATTTTCAAATTTTAAGATTTACAGTTATCAAACAATATAATTATATTTAGTACTTAATTTTCAGTAATATATACCGAACAGTTTTATAATACAAATTCATTACTTATAAACTAAATACTAAATATTTAATACTTAGTTTTTTAATTTATCAAACAACACCTAATTTTTTTATTCTTCGTCATAATCATTCTTTGTTATACGATTTCTTGTCACTTTCCGCCTCTTGCTTCTTTTTAGTAAACAAAATTAACATCGTTATTGAGCACCATAGCATTAAGGTCATTGAACCCATGATATTCCTTTATGGTAAAATGCTTTTTGCCTTTAGTTCATGATAATTGGTCAAGCAATTGGTAAAGTTGCATGCATTAATAATTAGATTGAGTTTTGGGTTTAGGGTTTTATTTCTTTTCGAAAATATTGGTGCAATTTTTTCACTTCAAATTTTTAGTTCTATTATAAAAGATTGTATTTATGATTTCAATTTTTTTTTTTTTGAAACTTGATTATCTATTCTTGTAGTTTAATTTATATTGTAAAATGTGATGTTCACTTTTGTAAAGAAGAAAATTAAAAATTTTGGAGTACTTGAAAATCTTAATCTTTATTTGAAAATTTTTAAACTGTTTTACGATATGTTTAAATTTACTAGAAACTTGCCGTTGATTATTAGATGACTCCTCGAACCCTTTGGCAGGTAAGAATTTTTTGTGTGCATTAAAAATATAAATAAAATATTTCATGAATCAACTTTGTCAATCCGCGGGTTCACAAGTTCAAATGTAACAACAATTTAATTAACCACTATATAATAAACAAATAACTTTGTAATTTAAAGGTGCTCATGGCCGGGCCAGGCTTAGGTATAGTATCAGCATCATATATATTTGTTCAAGTCCGATCCGACCCAAAATATGAATCTCAAATTTTGTTCAAATCCGTCCATATTTATAAATAGATAGTCCAAACCCGTTTAGAACCACTCATATTTTTTTTTTCTAAACAAAATTAAATAAATATTTTTTTATGATTTAATTTTAGTAATTTTATCTTTTTTTTTTCTTTTATTACATTTTAAAACATGGATAATTTAGCATATTTTTAATTGTTTATGCTATAATATTATATGTGTTTATTTTTTATATGATATAAATTACATAATATATAAAACATAAAAATAATATTTTATATAAATGAAAAACGGGTCGGGCTGGGTTCGGGCCTTGATTGTTGGAACCAAGGCTCGGTCCATTATTTAAATGGGCCTCATTTTTTTGTCCAAACCTATATTTCGGACCTAATATTTTTGCCCAAACTTTTCAAAATATGGGTGGACCTTTAGGTTTAGACGGATAGTTCACTCTTGAGCAGGTCTTTGTATATATATATATATATATATATATATATAATATACGATTTTACTAATGAGTGCAGACATTTTTTAAAGTTATGTTAATCTTCAGACATTGGTTTACAAAATCCATATATATATATATATATATATATATATATATAATATTCCATCAAAATGGGTGTAGTAAGCTGTTGGAAATTGCCAAAATAACATCTCAAAAGGAAAAACTAATATTATATTGGCTAAAAATTTAAAGGGGGTTGTAATTACAAAATTAGACAGCAGACTTTTGTAATTAACCCATTTGATATCTATATACTATACTATATATTAAATTTACTCCCTTCAATTGAAACAATTGCTTCCTTTAATTGAAACAATTGCTTGCCACATTGTAAGTAATTATCTTTTTTTTATTGAAACAATTTTTTTTTTTTAATTTGATAAAGAGAGAAGAAAATAGAAAGAGAAATAAAAAAAAGAAAGCAAAAGAGAAAGAGAGGAAAAGAAAAACTGATAAAATCTTATAATAATAAATTAAAATTATTTTCATATTGACATTATTCACATACTTTCAATTTTGTGTCACCTGTCACACAATGATTATTTTTTAAAAATATGGTCATTTGGATCTAGATTTAATCAAATTCACACAATTTTAAAACTATTTTGATTTGGGTTTAGCCTAATTTTGATAAATTTTAAATTTTATTTATTTGTTTATTTTATTTATTTAATTTAGTTTTACATGCATATTTTAAAATTTTAAATTAAATACATGTTTTAATTATTTTAATTGGTGGAAATAAAAGCTAAAAAGTTTAAAATATAATTTATAAGATTAAATAATTATAAATAAAAAATTTTCATTATAATTATTTTATCATATAATTTTAATAGGTTTTTGTATAAGTGAAACTCTAATTAATGATGAAATTTTAAAAAAATAAAATTGCGGGTGTGCTATTATCATTTACCTATATTATGATCTTTAATTTTATATGTTTATAATTTATTGATGTACAAAAATTAACCTTTACTTGCGAGTAAAGTATTTATCTCAATCACTTTTTTATGTTTTATGTTATACATTAAAGTAAAGTATTTAACTCAATCATTTTTTTAATATATTTTATGTTATATATTAATTAAAAATTATACCATTTAATAATCTTAAAAAATAAAAACGTGCAACGAAATGCGGGATTGCACACTAATTATTGATGAAAACTATTTGCTTTTAAATGACAATTTTTTTAATAGCCACCACGTAGTTTCGTGGATTGGCATTAGATTATTAGTGACTAAATAAATGAAGAAAGTCGCTAGTGCTTATTAGTGTACATGTCACCGTGTGTCTCATGCATGGAAATTGTCTGTAAAGATTAATTATCCAAAAAGAGAAAGGAAATTGTCGGTAAAGATCTACCAGATATCATTTTCTATTTCATTAGCATTAGTTTAATAGATTTGGTAATCAGAATTTGTCGGCAATAATTGCCAACTTTTCCTTTTATTAAATGCATTTATTCACCAAATCTGATTTTAATTTTCCAATATACTTCCTTTTTTTTAATTTTTTTTATTAAAAAGAATGAATCCAAACTCAAATAATCTATCAATGATGAAGTTTGAATGAAATTAAATGGAAGTCCGAACAAACTAATGGAAGTCTGAAACCGACTGATGTAAAGAGATGAGTTGTGGTTAAAAATGAAATACCACTAGAACCCAAAGCTAACTGGTTTATGAATTTACATTCTTATATTCTATTTGAAAGTCCGATTAGAACCCTCACCGCCACCGTATTGTTAGCAAATTTGTAAGCATTTAACAAATTTTATTACTTCACACTCATATATATATATATATAATATTACGAACATGATATTGAATACGAACACTTACAGTATCAGTAGAAGCAGAAAAAATAAAATATCGAGTCAAGGTTGGACCTCTGACCTTAAGACGATTATTGTCTGTCTTTACGGTGCTTACAGTCTTATTGCAATTCGTCTCTCAGGTTTCCTCGATAACATTGCAAATGAGAGCACACTCGGATGCAACACAGCGAACCAGAAGAATGTTGAGTCTCTCTCTTAAAAGACGGAATAATATGAGTGAATTTTTGTAACCGAAAAACAAATACAGGATGTCTGAATTTAAAGCAAGCAATCTGCCTGTTCGGAAAAGACACACCACATGGAAGGAACCTGTTTGATCAGAACAGGCACAACCATTGGTGACGAACTGGTTCGGTCAGGTAGAAAGCCGAACTGACATGTCTTTATCAAAAAGACAGATTCTGGAAACAACAAAAACCTGTTCGATCCTGGACTGCAAAAGGCATCAATTAATCGGACAGTCTAAATAAGTTGGTCCAGCTGGGCAGCAAAAAGATAGGACAGTAATGACCCAAGCCCAAGCCCGGTCTGACCCGACCCAGCCCATCCCGGCTCGGCGGCGCGTGTGTGTGGTCCAGCCCAGTTTGTGTAGGTCCTCACCCACCACAAAACTTAGGTGCCACTTGGGGCCCAACCCAACATGGAACACAAATCTTTATAAACAACTAGCAAATGCCAAACTTTGTTCTATATAGGATTGAATATCACACACAACTACAACTAACTATCTTCCTTTTCAAGTGGGTGTTTAATGAGACTAATTTCTCATTCAATTTTGATATCAATTGTGTACGTTAATTATACACCGTGCATCTAGTTACGACAACCTACGTATTGAAATACATATTTCGTATATATACACCCAAAATAATATAATGATATCCAACAATCCCCACATGAATGGAAATTATCTGATTAAAACGACGAACTGACTCGAAGTTTGAGAGAGACTTTCTTTGCAGAGTAATTGCATCAAGATAGGTAACTTTTGCCTTTGAACCTTCCATAGTGAATAATTATTGGATTTACTCGGCTAACTAGTGAACATGATGTCTTGAATATTCAGCCTTTCGTGTAAACCAAGATAATAGGTATCACACAATTCCCATTCGAACATCTTCAGTTCTCACGGTTGTGTCCATTTTGGCCCCAAACACTTCCTGGTTTCTTATGAGTACTCTAGAGAATTTAGCCTGATCAATTCTCATAAAAGTGGTCACATTTCTTACTCATAATAGGTGATTGCTTATTAAGAGTATCCTGCAATACCCCACTTGATATTTATCAAGCTATAAGAATTATTAAAAGCATAACTTATCCTAACTCCTTTGCAGGCAGCACTAAATCATCATAAGAATGGATAAGAGTGTTTAACTCTTTTAATGCTCACACTTAGTTAACATAATTCAGTTGTCCCTTTTGAACCTAGATCTTGGGATCTCCAGTCAGCTAGGTTGGGTTGCCACTATGTAACTCTAATTTATAGGCTTAAGACCCATTCCCCTTGATGATATACTTGCTCTCTTGTTAAAACTTTTCGTAAGTGTGCTTTATTATCCTTTGATTCTTCATAATCAAAAGAGATAATTCCATTTGAGAGCAACTATTTAACGGCATTATGTCTTCGACGAATGTGTCGAGATTTACCGTTATACAAACTACTCTGTGCCCTACCAATTGCAGATTGGCAATTGCAATGTATACAAATTGCAGGCACAGGTTTTGGCCAATCTTGGAATATCTTCTAAAAATTCCGAAGCCATTCCGCTTCTTCTCCAGCTTTATCTAAAGCTATAACTTCAAATACCATAGTGGATCTGTCAATACTCGTTTGTTTAGAAGATTTCCAAAGTACTGCAGCTCCTCCAATAATAAAGATAAATCCGTTATTGAATTTGAAATATTTAGTATAGAATATCCATTTTGCATCACTATACCTTTCAAGTACAGTTGGATATCTTGTATAATGCAGTCCAAAACTTGAGGTGTAACTCAAATCTGAGTACCCTTACTATGGTCTTCTAGTGATCCTTTCTAGGATTACTTGTAAATCTACTCAATTTGCTAACTGAGTACGTTATGTCTTTACATTCATTTACAACATAATAGTTTGCTTTCAGGGTTTGTGCCACTCTTGGCACCATTAGGGATCACCAATCCCATTGACAAGGTTTCATCCTCCACTCCACAACGGGATAGTCATGGTAGCACCAAGGCATGCCGATACCATACCATGACACTTTTCTCCACTTACTATGTCGATACCCTCATTAACGACAAGATCATACCCGAGTCGCCGAGTACCCTTGTTGCATAAAGTTGACATTTTCTCACATGTCCTTCTCTTGCCCTCAAAGACTAGGTAATGATCCCATCAAATGATATACCGAACACAATTTTAGGTCCTATCATGATCTTTTAAGCCGGAGAAACCGATACCTTCACAAGACACCCCCACACTTTCGTGTATTTGTAGGATGGTCTTAGACCCTTCCATAATTCATATGGTGTCTTATCTAATTACTTGTGGGGTATTTTATTTAAAATATAACCCTGAAACTTATCAACAAAGCGTTCATTATTTCTTTCAACGTTCGGTTCTTGCGTTTCGCAATATCGTATTGTTGAGGTGAATAAGGAGAAGTGGTCTGAATGTTGATTCCATATTTTGAACAGAATTCATTGAATCATATTCGTCACCCCTATCACTCCTTATTTTCTTGCTTAGTTGATTTTCGACCTCATTTTTAAAGAGCTTAAAAACTTCCAAGGCCTCGTCTTTGCTTCTTAGCAAGTAGACATAATGATAACTCGTATAATTATATAGTTTTTAGTTATGTTTTATTATTGTTTTGTGTCAAATACGAGTTATTATTGTTTAGTCTAATTGTGTTTATGATCTTTTATATTTTTATGTATTTTGGTGTTTTTCACAAGTTTCTTTGAGTGATTTCAGATTACTAGAATTAAGGGCAAATCCAGTTCAGTTCCAGTTCCGACACCTTTTGCCATATCAGCTATATCTCGAGTTTCACTGAAGCAATAAGGCTGAAATTTGTAGCCGTGCAAAGCTAAGAGGCATATCTATCTTTTTCATGTTTTACACTTCTTGAAAGGGAGTCGTTTTCCCTAGCGAAATCGACCATCAAGTTGGCTGATGTGCAATGACGTCTGTGCTGACCTGTTTTCGTATTTTGCCCATATCTACTTATCCACATCAGCAAATGAGCTGATTCCAACGGCTATGGATCCGTAACTGATAGGGTAACATTTTTCTAGAAGACCATGTGATCAGATAAGGCCTCCAAAATTGACAAAATCGACCATCAAGTTGGCTGATCAAAATTGTCATGTATGACGAAAATTGTTAGAAAAATGCACCCACCTATTATACCTACCTTTGAAATTTGTAAAGCTTGTCTCTTGTCATTTAGCCCTCCAAAATGTGTATAAATAGAGGGCCTTGGATGATTGTAAGGGATCATATTGTACATAGGTAGGATATTAGCCATTTTAATAAAATTCTCTAAGTTTTCTTCTTCTTTCTTTTCTCTAGTTTTCTTTCTTTTCTCTAGTTTTCTTTTTCTTTAGAGAGAGCAAGAGGTTGGATAATTAATATTCTTCCTCTTCTTCTTTCTTTCTTTTATTTTCTTCTTAGATTTTCTTTAATTTTATGTTTATGTTTATAATGCCTATGCTAGGCTAAACTTCTATTTGGTTAAGGGTGATTTCAAAGCCCTAGACATGTTTTGTGATTGATTTTCAGATTCTATCTATCATTAATTTTCTATCAAAGTTGCTTATGTTCTTCTACAAGAATTGTTCATGATGTTGTCTAGATTTATTTAGGTGTACAACTAGATAGATCTTGATAATTATCTATTGCTAGTTTAGGAGTCTTGATCCGTGTAATTGTCTTGATTTCCTATTCATAAGTGGCAATTTGTGATTAATGATTATGGTCAAGTTTTCAATAATTGCAAAGTGGAACATAACCTAAGTTGAACAATCCGAGCTTATGTGTTTGTTGCTTAGATCAACCTATCTTTCTCATCATAAAGCTGCCATTAAATTGAATTTAGAGAGCTTATTCTAGGTTGTTTAATGATTAGAGATTAAATAGAGAGCTTGTTCTATTTAACGACAAACTAAGGAAAGATTGGGGTAACAGAGCTTGTTGTTATCTACGGTTGTTAACTTTGATAGTTGGTTGATATTGATAGATCTGAAATTGATTCTTAATGATGTCTAGTGGTGGAGAATGAAACCTTAACCATATTTTTCATATTTGATTCTTCTTACTTATTTGTTTTCTTACTTTTAGTTTGCTTATTTTTTATATTTATTTTTATTGGCTGGTTATACCGCCTAATTTGTATATTAACTTTGTTTTATTTTTATTGGCTGGTTATACCGCCTAATTTAGTATATATATTTTTATTGGCTGGTTATACCGCCTAATTTAGTATATATATTTTTATTGGCTGGTTATACCGCCTTGCATCTTATTCTTATTATTTACTTTAGTTTAAATCTGGCTTCAAAAACCCCTTTTCTTTTATTGTTCTTGAATTTAAGTTTTAAACTATTAACTTATAAACTAAAACCCAATCCCTGAGGACTCGACCCTTGCTAACTACTATACTTACAATTTATTTTTTTAGTGCAAGGTTAAATAAGATACACTCTTTTGGGTGCATCAAATTTTTGGCGCCGTTGCCGGGGATTGCTTTCTTTAGTTTATTTGTTACTTGGTTTATTCTTATTTTCAGTTCTAATTAGTATTATTTTCTTGTACATACATGTTTTTCTTTTCAAATTTTGAAAAAAATAAAAAAAAACAATGGAATTGAGCAATCTAACATTTGAAGAGTTGGTGGCATACATGAACATGCAGAATCAACAAGCCAATCTCACCTCCCCAGTTCAACAATTGGCCATGGAAGGATGTCAAGGCCATCAAGTGTTCCAAGACCAACAGTATGATCATTACTCAAACACTTACCATGAGGGATGGTGGGATCATACTAATTATGGCTACTCGAAAAATTACCAAGAAGTAGATCCTTATGCCAATTACACTCATCCATCTAGCTTCAATCAATCATGGTCTCAAGAACCAGATCTTTTTCAACCACCACATATGACTCAAAACTCAGGTACTTCTTTAGAAGATCTTGTCTATTCTCTTGTTACTGATTCTTTGCAATTTCAACAGGAAACAAGGGCAAGCATCCAGAGTTTGGAAAAGCAAATGAGCCAATTGGCTAGTAGTATGGTGGGATGGGTAGCACAAAGATCTGAAGAACTCCCAGCCCAAACGATGGTTAACCCAAAGGAGAATACTACTATTGTGACCTTGAGGAATGAGGAACAAGATGAGGATGAGACAAAATTAGAGATGAATTCTATTCTTGAGGATAATGAAGCCAATGATCCAAATAAGAGTATTTCGGCACCTGAGGTAACGTTTGAGATTCCAATTTTTACTAATGTTTCTTCTCCACCTTTTCCTAGTAGATTCGCAAAGTTCAAGGAGGATGAACATGAACAAGACACGCTGGAAACCTTAAACAGTTTGTTTGTGGATGTCATTCAACAAGTACCAAAAGATGCACCATTCCTCGATGAGATATGCACCACCAAGGATGATGGAATAATACTTGTAATGGAGAATGCATCCACTGTTGTGCAAAGAAAGCTTCCTCTCAAACGCATAAATTTGGGAAATTTCATGCATGAGCCTGACAAGCCTAAAAAGCCAAGAAGGGGTGTTGGTTAGATTCAAAACACTAACTCAAGTGTTAATTGGGAAGGCAGCCCAATTAAAGATGAAATTGCCAACCTTCCATATTCAGATTTGCTTTCTCTTTCTTTTCCTTTTTCTTTTATTATTTTTATTGTTTTTATTTTTATTTCTTATGTTTCTTTGTTAATTGTGTTTACTGTTTTTAAGTTCATTTAGGCTGCATAAGTTTCTTTTGTTTAATAGTTCTTTTCTCTTACATATAATTCTTGCATTGCGGGATAATAGCATTACATTAATGACAATGTAAGAATTATGTGTGGGGGGAAGAATTTAGGATTTTATTTAGAGTGTTTTGTTTTTGAGTCTTTTTATGTTGTTTTTCTTTCTGATCCTTGTTTTGAAAATAACTAGATGTAAATATAATTTTTTAACCCCGGTTAAACGGCGGATAACGGTACTCCGTTATTATTTAAGTCGGTTCCATCAGCTACCCACAAAACTGATATTGTATATAAATTTCTCTTTCAATTTCTCTTTCATTTTTTTTTTCAGGATGGATGATATTCTCACAAGATTGCAGAAACGATTTCCTCCTTTTCCTCGAAATATTTTACTGAAGCTTTACCAAGTTCGATTTGAAAGATTAAGAATGCTTATGCACAAAGGGATTCCTGGAGACATACGTTGGATAATTGAAGCCAAGGTACGTGAAGATGAATATCTTCCTGTTTTGCATTTACCAGGTACAGGTAGAAGCACTTTTGCAAAGAAGCGACGAGCAAAGCGCATGAGTTCAAATTGCCACAAATGTGCACGATGGACGTGTAACGGTAAATGTCGTTCTATTGGGATTCCGTCCTCTAATCGAGATGATAAAATTGAATTCATTAAGGATGGACTGAGTAAGGAGAATTTGGGTAATATCCAACTTTCTCTTGAGACGCATCCTAGTGGAGACGTACAAAGAGAAATTCTTGATTTATGGCCGCAATTCCAAAGGGAATGGCAACATCTTGGGAATCTGATGTTAAAAGACCCTGTTTGCCAGCTTGTAAGAAAACTGGATGGGAAGCATATCCTCGACTCATAGAAGGCGTTTAAGCCGTTTCTGGACGTAAAACCAGAGGAAGATGTGAGCCACAATCACAACTACAATAAATGACTTCTCAGTTTTTGGTTTGATTTGCAATAACTTTATTTTGGTTTAATTTACGTGTTGTTCGATTTGTGTAATTATTCTCGTTTTTTTTTTATTTGTCTTTTACGGTTGATTTTTTTTTCTCTTTTTGATTTTCTTCCTGAAATCACGCAAAAATCTTTTGTTAGGTTAACATTTTCTTCTGACAGGTCAAATACACTTTCGGCGACATTATTACTCTTGACTTTTACGGTTGATTTTTCTTCTCTTTTTGATTTTCTTCCTGAAATCACGCAAAAATCTTTTGTTAGGTTAATATTTTCTTCTGACAGGTCAGATACACTTTCGGCGACATTATTACTCTTGTCTGATTCACTACTCAGTCCTTTATATATTACACCATGTACTCATTCTCTTTCAGGCACTCGAAAAAAAAAAATGCAAAGTACTTCATCCCAGCGCATTAAAAAAATTTGTGTCTTTGGAGGTGCTTATCCAGGGAAAAATAACATATTCGCTGATGAAGCCATAAGAGTTGGAGTAATACTTGCCCAACAAAAGATCCAGTTGATTTATGGAGGCGGTAGTACGGGTTTAATGGGAGCAGTCGCTACAGCAGCACACGCCGGAGGAAGTCCAGTTCTAGGAATCGTGCCAAAACTATTCACAAGTTTTTGTGGACCTACCGTGGGTAAGGAAATACAAGTCTGGAGTATCCCTGAACGGATAACAATCATGTACCATTCTGCCGATGCATTCATTGCTTTACCAGGAGGTCTGGGTACATTGGAAGAAATAGCTTGCGTGGCTTCTTGGTCATCTTTGGTCACAAATAAGAAACCCATTGGTTTGCTTAATATTAATGGTTATTTTAGTAATTTGCTTTCATATTTAGATAATGCTGTGGATAATGGATTCATGTTTTCAGAGGCAAGGAGAACCATAATTTCTGCTACAACCATTGAAGATTTACTCAAAAAGCTCCAAGCTTATGAGTATTTATCTGCTACGATTGTTTCGCAAACGCTCGGAAAAAGAAAAAGAGATATGGACGAGCAAGGAGTGGATTGCACTTTGTCTTTGTGACATTATCTAACATTTTGTTTGTTGTGTCTCAGTTATAATAAGTGGTTAGCAACCTCTGCAGGTAATATCTCCTAAATTCTACCTTTAGTAGGGGGTAAGGGACATATTTTGCTAATTTAAAAAAAAAAAAAAAAATTTTGATGTGTTTTAAGCCATTTAGAAGTATTCATTCTGAACAAGGTCTGAGTAAGGGAGACTTGAGACATACCTTGTCAGTTTGATTTCTTCTTTTCAAAAAAAAAAAAAAGTTTGTTGTGTTTTAAGCAATTTAGAAGTATTCATTCTGGACAAGGTCTGAGTAAGGGAGACTTGAGACATACCTTGTCAGTTTGATTTTAATCTTTTTATGTTTACTTGTTAATTTTTGTTTAGTATTTTAGGATTATTTAGGTTGCATGAGTTTGTTTTGTTTTGTTTTGAGTCTAGTTGTTCCTATTCTTATGTTGTTAGTTCTTTTCTCTTACACATGATTCTTTCATTTGGGTTAATAGACTTACATTGAGGACAATGTAAGAATTAAGTGTGGGGGGAATGATTTAGGATTTCTTTTATTTTCGTCTACTATTTTTTTTTTATGAGTCTTTATTATTATTATTTTTAGTGTGTTTTAGTTCCTTTTTAATACAATGATGAGATATGAATTGCATAAGTCTAAAACAGATTTATTAGTGAGAAGATTTTCATGAGAATTGAGCTTGATATCATTTTTTTTATGAGCCAATGTTAATATGATATGTTGATTGAGAAAGAAGCATGTTTAGACTTGATATTGACTTGTATAATCATCCTTGTGAGTTTTTGAGCCTATATGATTGATGCATTATACATATCAATCTAATTTCTTTCTTGAGTGCTCTTATGATTACATGATTCTCTAGAACTTGCTTTAAACCGTTTGAGACTATATTGATACATGTGACAACATGAATATGATAGAGGCATTAGGATTATAACCAGAGCCAAACAGCCATCCATTATTAATGTTCTAAGAGAACATCCCCACTAGTGAGCCAATTTGAGCCTACATTAAATATGTTGTTTTATTGGTAACCACAACTTACACCTAGCCTAAATATACTTATATCCTTGCCCTTGTTCTAAAGATGGATTATATATTTTGAGACATATTGCAAAAAAACAAGGGATATTTTTAGTTGAAAATTTGGGTTAGAAACAAAAGATAAGTGTAGGGGAAGAAAAGAAAAGAAAAAGTCAAGAGAAAAAGAAAGGGATCATTGTTAAATACATTCCCATATTAAAAAAAATAATAATAATAATAATAATAATCTTCTCTTGAACTTCTAGTTAAAGTAAAGAAAAAGATGTTACAAAGTTGGTTAGAATGAAGAAAAGGCCCAACATGAATATCCGGCCTAGGTGACTATGTACTTGTAAAGAGTTTTGAGAAGTTTCTTTATATGATCTTTTTATGTCTCTAAACTTTATGAACTCTTTGGAACCTTTGTGATATCTTTATCCTCTTGTTCTTCAACCACATTACAAACCCCTTGGCCCCATTACAACCTTGATTAAAGACCTCTTGATTCATGAAGTTGTATGATCTAAATAGTGGAGAATAGGTGGACAAGCAAGAATATGGTAGAACTGTTTTCATGAGATTGATTGAGTGTAAACACTTCACCACTACTTTAAAGAGTGAAAATCATGAGGGTATCCCATGTGAGAAGTTGAGATTAAATTTGAACATGCACTATTTTGATTGAGATATGTTATGTTAATATTGGTTTAACTCAAACAATTTACATTCAAGCTTGATTTTTTGTGAAATTCTTTAAGCTATTGATTAGTTTATAAGACTTGTTCAAAGATTGTCTCTAATTTGTATTGAAAGGATTAGGAGTAAATATTTTTAGTATATGTAGTTTATTTATATTTTAGTTTTTCAATGTTTGTGGGTATCGTTCTAGTAAACCCTCACGAGACTAAACTCGTCCACTAGGGACACCTAGGGGTTTAAAGGCTTGTGTCACATGCTAAGTGCCACCGTGATTTCCTACGAAAATGGATTAGATTAGATTTTCTTATTTTATTTTTATTGAGTCGTTGCTAGGGACTAGCAACAATCTAAGTGTGGGGGTGTGATAACTCGTATAATTATATAGTTTTTAGTTATGTTTTATTATTGTTTTGTGTCAAATACGAGTTATTATTGTTTAGTCTAATTGTGTTTATGATCTTTTATATTTTTATGTATTTTGGTGTTTTTCACAAGTTTCTTTGAGTGATTTCAGATTACTAGAATTAAGGGCAAATCCAGTTCAGTTCCAGTTCCGACACCTTTTGCCATATCAGCTATATCTCGAGTTTCACTGAAGCAATAAGGCTGAAATTTGTATCCGTGCAAAGCTAAGAGGCATATCTATCTTTTTCATGTTTTACACTTCTTGAAAGGGAGTCGTTTTCCCTAGCGAAATCGACCATCAAGTTGGCTGATGTGCAATGACGTCTGTGCTGACCTGTTTTCGTATTTTGCCCATATCTACTTATCCACATCAGCAAATGAGCTGATTCCAACGGCTATGGATCCGTAACTGATAGGGTAACATTTTTCTAGAAGACCATATGATCAGATAAGGCCTCCAAAATTGACAAAATCGACCATCAAGTTGGCTGATCAAAATTGTCATGTATGACGAAAATTGTTAGAAAAATGCACCCACCTATTATACCTACCTTTGAAATTTGTAAAGCTTGTCTCTTGTCATTTAGCCCTCCAAAATGTGTATAAATAGAGGGCCTTGGATGATTGTAAGGGATCATATTGTACATAGGTAGGATATTAGCCATTTTAATAAAATTCTCTAAGTTTTCTTCTTCTTTCTTTTCTCTAGTTTTCTTTCTTTTCTCTAGTTTTCTTTTTCTTTAGAGAGAGCAAGAGGTTGGATAATTAATATTCTTCCTCTTCTTCTTTCTTTATTTTATTTTCTTCTTAGATTTTCTTTAATTTTATGTTTATGTTTATAATGCCTATGCTAGGCTAAACTTCTATTTGGTTAAGGGTGATTTCAAAGCCCTAGACATGTTTTGTGATTGATTTTCAGATTCTATCTATCATTAATTTTCTATCAAAGTTGCTTATGTTCTTCTACAAGAATTGTTCATGATGTTGTCTAGATTTATTTAGGTGTACAACTAGATAGATCTTGATAATTATCTATTGCTAGTTTAGGAGTCTTGATCCGTGTAATTGTCTTGATTTCCTATTCATAAGTGGCAATTTGTGATTAATGATTATGGTCAAGTTTTCAATAATTGCAAAGTGGAACATAACCTAAGTTGAACAATCCGAGCTTATGTGTTTGTTGCTTAGATCAACCTATCTTTCTCATCATAAAGCTGCCATTAAATTGAATTTAGAGAGCTTATTCTAGGTTGTTTAATGATTAGAGATTAAATAGAGAGCTTGTTCTATTTAACGACAAACTAAGGAAAGATTGGGGTAACAGAGCTTGTTGTTATCTACGGTTGTTAACTTTGATAGTTGGTTGATATTGATAGATCTGAAATTGATTCTTAATGATGTCTAGTGGTGGAGAATGAAACCTTAACCATATTTTTCATATTTGATTCTTCTTACTTATTTGTTTTCTTACTTTTAGTTTGCTTATTTTTTATATTTATTTTTATTGGCTGGTTATACCGCCTAATTTGTATATTAACTTTGTTTTATTTTTATTGGCTGGTTATACCGCCTAATTTAGTATATATATTTTTATTGGCTGGTTATACCGCCTAATTTAGTATATATATTTTTATTGGCTGGTTATACCGCCTTGCATCTTATTCTTATTATTTACTTTAGTTTAAATCTGGCTTCAAAAACCCCTTTTCTTTTATTGTTCTTGAATTTAAGTTTTAAACTATTAACTTATAAACTAAAACCCAATCCCTGAGGACTCGACCCTTGCTAACTACTATACTTACAATTTATTTTTTTAGTGCAAGGTTAAATAAGATACACTCTTTTGGGTGCATCACATAACAATATCTTGTGCAATCATCCAATAAAAGTAATTCGATACTTTTTACCGCCTCTAGTTTGCACAAAATTTAAATCACAGATATCAGTGTGAATTAATCTAGAGGTTCACTACTTCTTTCTATTAAATAGAAAGAAGCCTTAGCAGATTTGGATTTCAAACAATTTTCCGAAAGCAAATCCAAATTGCTGATTCTAAGGTCTTGTAAATCGCATGACCCAATCTACCATGCCATAATGTAGAGGACACCACCAAATAGCCAGAAGAAATAATTTAATTATTATTCTTGTTCTTTGGCATAACAGCCATAACATTGAGCTTAAAAAGCCCATCACATAAGTATCCTCTATCCACAATCATCTCACTTTAAGTGAGTACAAATTTATCAGACTCGAATACGAGCCTAAACCCCCCATTCTTGCTCAACAGAGAGCCGAAAACCAAATTCTTTCGAATTTCAAGAACATGAACCACATTGTTCAAAGTTAGTTCTTTATCGGATGCCATTTTGAGTACCACCTTCCTATGGCTTCGTACTTTGCAAACCGAAGAGTTTTCCATAAACAGTTGCTCAACAACAGCAGTTTCTTTATACTCGAAGAAACTCTTTCTATCAGAACAAACGTGACAAGTGGCACCGGTATCAACCCTCCATGTCTTAGGGTTTTCTACCATGTTCACTTGTGTTACTACAGCAGCAAGCTCAATCTCATTATCATCAACTAAGTTGGCTTGAGCTCTTTTCTTGTTCTAACGGTAGTCCTTTGCTCTATGATCGGGCTTGTTACATACGAAACAAGTTCCTGTGAACTTCTTGAAATCCGTTCCCTTATTAGCTTGGGAAGAACTAGAACCAACATATTTTCTCTTGTTGGTCTTGTGCGAATGTTCAACAACATTTGTCTTGGCTTTCATGGTCTGAGCTTTAACCTTCTTTTCTGAACCACGGTTATCCTCCTTGATTCTTAATCCAATAATTAAGTCCTCTAATGTCATCTCCTTTCTCTTGTACTTTAGATAGTTCTTGAAATCTTTCCACGAAGGTGGCAATTTCTCTATCAAAGCCGTCGTCTCAAATGATTCACTAAGAATCATTCCTTCGGCATCAATAATCTCATGGAGGATCAGCTGATACTCTTGGACTTGGCTGATTACGGTTTTCGAGTCCACCAATTTGAAATCTAGAAATCGACCAACCACAAATTTCTTCGTGTCGGCATCCTCGGTTCTGTATTTTCTCTCTAAGGACTTCCATAGCTCTCTCGCTGTCTTTATTAGTCTATACACGTTGTATAACGTGTTGTCCAATCCGTTGAGGATATAGTTCTTGCATAGGAAGTCATAATGCTTTCATGCTTGCATCGAGGCTACAGCCGTAGTATCGGTCTCTCCCTCTTTGGGAATCGGGGCCTCATCCCATAAGAACCGAGCTAGGTTCAGAGTGGTCAAATAAAACAGCATCTTTTGCTACCAATGTTTGAAGTCCAGACCACTGAACTTCTCGGGTTTCTCACCATGTGTAACATGTGGCGGCATTGGCGCTACAGGCGCATTCGCATTTACGGTAGACCGTTCTATTATCTGTTATTTAAAACAACATGATCAACTTTATTTTTATATATATATATATATCATCACTAATATATAAAAAAATAAAAATAAAAAACAAATATATATGCTTTCAATATAACCTATCAATATATATATAAATAATATATATATATATTATAACATATTACGTTATAACAAATATACAGCTTATGTTATAATCATGTAAATATGTAATAATATAATACATAACAGTAGTATTATAAAGGTTATTGAACAACGTGTATATATATATATATATATATATATATATATATGAATAATATCTCACAATATATATTACTAAAATATATATATATATATTACACAACAACAATATATATATATATATAACATATTACAATATATTACTCACAATATATATATATTTATAAGTAATATATCACAATATCACTAAACAAACAGTATATATATAAATCTAAATATATATTGCACATGTATATAAGTTATAATATATAAATATTATAACATTAAACAATATACATATATATATATATATAACATATATGCACTCAAACCAATAAAATATATATATATATATATAAGATACAGAAGCACTATATTGTTATAAACATGTTATAACAACACATATAACCATACTGACAGAAGTATAATATAAGAAATATATATAATATATACACGGTACGTATGTATATATTTAATCAATATCCTGCCGCTCCCACAATTGTATCATAAAAATAAAATAAAACAGTAAAGAAATATAACAATATCATCTAAGAATGTCGTTTCTTACTAAACAATATAAATATATATATTAATATATTTATATTCATCAAACAGTATATAGTGATTGTTATAAAAAGTAAACGACAATGTTAAAAAATTCAATCACAAACAGTAAGGTTATAACCAATCAAAATTCGTCACAAACAGTGATGTTAAAACCAATCAAAATTTTTCTTAAGTTCTATATATATAACTTAAAAACCTCTTAAAGAAGAGTACCGAGCAAGAGATGATGTTATAACAAAATATATATGCTATCAAAAAATATATAAAAAATATATTTTTAACAAACAGTAATGAAATAAAAACATTAATCGTAAAAGATTACAACAAAACAAAAAAATTAATCTTTCTTAAGATTGTTAATAAACTTGTAAGCATTTAACAAATTTTATTACTGCATAGTGCATACTCATATATATATATATATATATATATATATATATAATATTACGAACAAAATATTGAAAATACAAACACTTACAGTATCGATAGAAGTAGAAAAAATAGAATATCGAGTCAAGGTTGGACCTCTGACCTTAAGACGATTATTGCATGTCTTTACGGTGCTTACAGTCTTATTGCAATTCGTCTCCTAGGTTTCCTTGATAACGTTGCAAATAAGAGCACACTCGGATGTAACACAGCGAACCATAAGAATGTTGAGTCTCTCTCTTAAAAGACGGAATAATATGAGTGAATTTTTGTAATCGAAAAACAGACACAGAATGTCTGAATTTAAAGCAAGCAATATGCCTATTCAGAAAAGACACACCACATGGAAGGAACCTGTTTGATCAGAACAGGCACAACCATTGATGACGAACCGGTTCGGTTAGACAGGAAGCCGAACAGGCCTGTCTTTACCGAAAAGACAGATTCTGGAAACAACAAGAACCTATTTGGTCCTGGACCGAAAAGGCATGAATTAATTGGACAGTCTTAATAAGTTGGTCGTGACCCAAGCCCAAGCCCAAGCCCGGTCCGGTGCGCGCGCGCGTGTGTGGTCCAGCTAAGATAGTCAGTACCGTACCGGTGGGCGTATCGTTTTTGTTATGGTACTGGTACGTACCGGTACCGGTGTGTTTCCATGTACCGTTTTGGGTTTACCGGTATTTTTCAAATATTTTTTCATATATCTATATGTATAACATATTTTCAAGTTTCTTAATAAAATATATATTATATACACATGCAAATATACATCCATTACATGTATATATATGTTTTTATGCAAATATAAATTTTAAATATTTAATATTTAAATTTTTTAAACATCAAATAGGTAAAATAAATATTAAAATGTTAAAAAATAGTAAATTATTATTAATTATGTTCAATAGCCTAATTTAATGAACATATTTTAGTTTTAAATGTAATTATGAACAAAATAAAAATAATCATGACACAAAAAATATTTAAAATGGTTTAAAAAATCAAATAAGTGAATTTTTTTTTAAAAACAAAAAACAAAATCTTGTATCCAACCGGTACAGGCCGGTTTCAAAACCGAAACGGAACATAAGATTGCCTGTACCAGTTTAGTTAAAAACTAGGACGTACCGGCTAGTACCATTGGTACCGGAACGGTATCGACCACCATGGGTCCAACCCAGTTTGTGTAGGTTCTTATCCACGACAATCTACATATTAAAATATATATTTCATATATATACACCCAAAATAATACAATGATATCCAACACTAAAATCATAAAATTACGAAGTATTTTGATAACAAAAATAAATCTCATCGTGTAAACCCCAACTATTAAAAAAAAAACATCTTATTTTGTATGACAAACATTCAAAGCGAAAGTGATTCTAACAATAATTATAATAATAATACATGAAAACAAGAACATTTTAGCATCTCAAAGTACCTGCCTCCTCTAGGGCTTGTCTTGTCTTGCTATTCGAGCCTTATCCTACAATAAACAACTCTATTATATCAAAAAATTATTTTATAGAAATAATTGAGTGCCTCCTCTAGGACTTGTCTTGTCTTGCTATTCGAGCCTTATCCTACAATAAACAACACTATTATATCAAAAAATTATTTTATAGAAATAATTGAGTAGATTTCTCATAAATTGGACAATCCATCCGATCTATATTGAATCAGATTTAAGAAAAAAATATTTATAATTTGGATCGATTTTATTCGGATTATTATTTATATATTAAAATAATAATATTTTTTAAAATTTTAATTATAAAAATTAATTAAAAAATAAATTTTTTATTTTTTTAAGTAAGACGAACAATAAATTCGGATAGACGAATCAGACCTAAGTAAAAAGAAGTAAAAAAAATTTGAGGCCACGGGCCATGAGCATATCTACAATTGAGGTGGTGTGATGGTATAAATTTTGGTGGTGTGGTTAATTAGTCTCTCACCAATAACCCAAATAGCTTCCGAAGTAGTCCTTAATTAATCCTTTGTTTCTTTCAACATGGCTGCTTTTGTCCCGCCCTCTCCACAGTGTGACAACATCCCCAAGAGCTACAATGAGAAAAAAGATTTAGAGCTGATCCAGAAAACCTGTGAGAGATATAGAGAAACACTCCCAAACCTTCCCATGGGCAAAGGCTGGATGACTGAACATCTAGTTCATTACCATGGATTTTGGCTTACCCCTAAAGCTGCCTTGAAAGGTGTGATGTGGATCGAAGATCACTTCAAGCCTCGACCTACTGATATTTTCTTAGCTACATGTCCAAAAACCGGCACCACCTGGCTTAAGGCACTTACTTTCGCCACCATCAACCGCACCCACCACGACTTTTCCAACCATCCTTTACTCACCACTGGCCCTCACGATTTCTTTCCCTTCTTGGATGCTTACATACACCAGAACGATCAATCTGTTTTCGATCTTGATGCATTTCCTTCACCACGTTTCCTCTCAACTCACATGCCTTACACTTTGTTACCCGATTCCATGACTATTAATTCTGGCTGCAGGTTCGTTTACATCTGCCGGGACCCTAAAGATGTGCTAGTTTCAAAATGGCTCTTCCTGAACAAGCTGAGGCCCAAAGAATTGCCACCCCTTTCACTTGAAGAGGCATTTGAGTTGTTTTGCCAAGGGATATCCCATTATGGACCCTATTGGGATCATGTTTTAGGGTATTGGAAAGGGAGCTTAGAAACCCCACAAAAAATCTTGTTCTTGAAGTATGAGGATTTGAAGAAGGAGCCCTTGGTTGTTGTTAAGAGATTAGCTGAATTTATTGGTCACCCTTTTTCATTAGAGGAAGAGGGTAAGGGAGTGGTGCAAGAAATAGTAAGGCTATGTAGTTTTGAGAATTTGAGCAATTTGGAAGTCAATAGAACAAACATACAAAAATTCAGCCCAGAGATCATAGTTGATAATCGCCATTTTTTCAGAAAGGGAAAAGTTGGAGATGGGAAGAATTATTTGACAGCTGAGATGATAGAACGTCTAAATGAGATAACAGCTGAGAAGTTACTTGGTTCTGGATTGTTGTTTGGTAGCTAATTTCTCATTGCAAGATGATAGTTCTCCTTGGAAATTCATGAACTTTTCCTGGAGAAAGTACCCATTTTCAACCTGTCTCATATATCATCAATAATAGTAGCTATTGCCTATTGTCAATGTCTTTGTCTCGCTAAATTAAGTACATGAAATCGGTCCATCCCCTGGATGCCTAGATTTGAATATTAGTTTTGTTTTTTTTCTGTTTGTTGTCAGAAGCAAATAAAAGTAAAATGTAGAGCCAAATATAAGTATAATTTGATTGGCTTCATATATTATCTTCCCTGTATAATTCTTGCTTATCTGGGGTTTTTGTTTGCTCAGTTAGCATAGCTCCAGATTTGCTTCTATATGCTTTGTGTGGTGAATCTGCACTCTCCTATCTAGATTTTGATTGTTTATATATGCGTGTTGTGTATGTTATTTTTTTATTAATTATATAATTAAAATTATGACATAAATTATTAAATGTATTAAAATTTTAAATACGAAAATTATACGTATATTAAACATGTTATATTTATCGTGTTTAAATATATCGTGTTATATTTATTATCATATTTGTATCGTGTTTTCTATGTGTTCAAAATTGACAAATCTACTCTTATCCGGTTTTACCTAGATGCTAAATCAGAACTAATTTTAGATGGAAGGGATTTCATGAGTTTCATTTCAGGTAACTTTAGGATCTGTTTTTGCTGCAATTGGTGTCATGTTCTAATTATTGGTATTTATGTTCTCTGCAAATAGGGTGTTAAAAGGAATGTCGGGATTGGACTCTCTGTATGCCTTCTAATTGGAAGAACTTAATTAAGAAAGGTTATTTAAGTTAATTTGTAAGATTTTTACTAAAAAAAAATAAAAAAAATTATTTTAAAAATCAAATTTTATAAATTAATAGAGGAAATCGAACACCTTTTTCCCTCATTTGGTGCAACATTATCACTTTAAAAACAGTAATAAAGAACAAATTGAATAAATTCTATTCATATATATATATGAGACAGAGCGTGATCAGATCCGGCATATGGGAGACCAATGTAATTGAACATTTGATTTATTGATAAGGAAAATGTCAACAAGTCTCTAATGCACGGATTAAGATGATATTTTAAAAAATATATAATTAATACATTATTTTTTAATTTAATAAAATTAATGCATTAAATTTAAAAAAATAAATTAGAAAACAATAATTAAAAAATCTTTAAATGATGTTTATAAGTTTTGATTAATTGGACTTACTGAATTTTTGAAGTTCTTATTAGTCTATCCTCAATCCTATCTAATTAACTCACTTGAGGAGGCATCTAAATCCTCTCAAACTCGTAAACTATGAATCCGTCAATAACATGCATATCATCTGAACTAATACTCAGTTAACTTAATTGGAACTATTGATAAATGTATCGATACATTTATTTTTATACTCAAAAAATCAAATTTGTACCCATTCTCTCTAATTAAAAAAAATGAAGGGGTAGAAAAATCAAATTTGTACCCACTACGAAAGCACTCTCACAGAAAGGGATAGATTTGACAGTCTCTTGTTGTGTTTGTGGATGCCCTGGTGTGTCACTGACTCACTGTGGCACATCCTCTTTAATTTTTCCTTTTACTATAGCTGTTTGGTGTACTGTATGTTCATGGTTATTATCTTTTATAGAACCATGGGGTCCTTCACTAAATTTTTGGGAGGCAATTTACAACCAAGCTTGCCTTCACGGGCAGTGGGAATATGTTATGATCGGTTGCTGGATAATTTGGAGTAATAGAAACAATTGCTTCCACTCAAAAACATGCGGATTAAGATGTGAAGTGATATCATCTGATTCACTAAAAATATATAAATATATTGCAATGGGTTTTAAATGTTAGGAGAGACGCTAATAGATGTGCTCATGAGATATTGCTAAATTAAGGTGTGAGGTTGTGGAGAAGAGAGTTTGACAGAATTCGTTGCCTGATTTTTTCTATAATCCTGATTAATATAATTTAATATCAAGGTCTCTTATTATTATAAAAACAAATCAAGGAGTCAAAAGTAAGGAAGTATTTTGGAAAATTAAAATCAGATTTGGTGAACAAATGCATTTAATAAAATGAAAAATTGGCAATTATTGCCGACAAATTCTGATTACCAAATCTATTAAACTAATATTAATGAAATAGAAAATGATATCTGGTAGATCTTTACCGACAATTTCCTTTTTTTGTTTTGGTTAATTAATCTTTATCGACAAATTTCATGCATGATACACACGGTGACATGTACACTAATAAGCACTAGCGAGTTTCTTCATTTATTTAGTCACTAATAATCGAAATGCCAATCCACGAAACTACGTGGTGGCTATTAAAAAAATTGTCATTTAAAAACAGATAGTTTTCATGAATAATAATATCAAGGGTTTTGCTAGGGCACACCTTAGCAAATTAAATCCTATTGTTATATATAATAATTTTAAAGAGTGTTCTCATAACACTCGTTAGTAAAATCCATAATAATATCTTCGGCAAATTTATTAGGATATTGTTGTTTTTATTTTTAATTTTCAAACTACTTATCTTTTGTAATTATATATCAAAATACGCCGATTTTGAAACCCGTTGAGAAGTCGCCATATGATATGGCGACTTTCCAACTTTAAATTTTTTTTTTTTAAATTAAGCTCGGAAGTCGCCATATCATATGACGACTTACGAGCTGCAAATTGTAAAAAAAAAAATAAATAAATAAACATATGGCGACTTCCTAGTGCATTTTGTGAATTTTGTTTTTAAGTAGTTGGGAAGTCATCATATCATATGACGACTTCCCAACAATTTTTTTTTTTTACATACTATTTTTTTTTTTATTTTAATGTTGAGATTGTGAATTCATAACAAATGAATTCACAAGTTGGGAAGTCGACAACCCATGTGGCGACTTTCCAACATATATATAATATATATTTTAACTATTAAATAATAAAATTAAAAATATAAATATAAATATAAATAATATAATTTATAATTTTAAAAAATATAAATTTAATAAATTTTAAATAAAAATTAAAAAATTTACAATTTTACAAAAAACTTACAAAATATGCTTGATGTCATTCTTTCTCACTAATTTGTGTAGACATGTGACAAGACAGCCTGGCATATGCTTGATGTCTAATCGACATAAAACCATCAAAGCTGTGATCAAACGCGATGGTAGTGGATGGAATCCTCCACATACATATCCAGTGTACTGCATTAGACACATTGCAGCTAGTGGCGGATCTTGATATTTAATTTTGGGGAGCCGATTAAAAGTCTAAATATATATATATATATATATATATATGAGGAGAGATCCACTTATATTAGTGTCAAACTAAAGTAGTTTTATACACTTTCTTAACTTTTTATACGATTTATATTTTAACAAACCGACCGTTGGATTTAACAATATAATTGTACTCGTCGTGCACGTAAAGTTTCGAATCGATCCAATATCTCTATCATATCGTTCGAGGATATTTTCTTTTTCAATATATATTTAACGGTTAAAATTTTTTACATCCAACAAATAGTTAGACATTTTTAATTTACTCGAAACTCGACGTGCATAATTTACGTGAATAAAACATGAAATACGACGATCGGTTTGTTAAAATATAAATCATATAAAAAGTTACGGAAGTGTGTAAAATTAATTTAGTTTTACACTAATGTAAGTGGATCCTTCCTCTATATATATATTCGTTTGAGGTATGTTACTATGTTTTACTAATATAAAATATATATGCAAATAATATACTAATAAAAATAACAAACTCATAAAAGCATAATTTTTATCAATTCATATATAAATAAAAGAATAAGAAAACAAAATACATCAAATAAATAATTTTACCTAAAATTATGAGCTGCATTCTTTTAAAGAAACAAAATCTTCAAGAATTGAATTTGAACTAAATTGCTCAGTAATCTTTTAATAAACTTTTAAAGAATATCATGGCTTTCAAATTAATTTACACAATCTTTTAATGAACTATGAGTGAACTTTTTTAATTAATTCGTTTGACAATTTAAAATTAAAAAATATATATATAGATAGATAGATAGATAAATAAAATTGTTAAACAATATATTTTTAATCAAAAAAATAAAATAGAATACAACTTAAAAATAATAAAATTGAAACTATAAGATTATAAATTATGGTATTATCTAACCATTTATAAGGTAGTCCCAATTTAACATTGGTGTTGAAAATAAAACCAGTACAATAAGTAAAGTTGATAAAAAAAATATTTCTTCATAAGTAGTTAAGACAAATCAATATAATATTATATTATATTATAACAAAAATTAACAAAAAAAATATCTCAAGTTCTGAACACAAAAGTTTTAACATTACTCATGCATATAACAACAAGATTATATAAACATATATTTAAAAAAAATAAAACAACAAACCTTAACAAGAATCTTGCTATTTTTGCTTTCTAAGGATGCTAACAATAGTGGTAAAAAACAAATGGCCTTATAAAAAAAAAAAAAAAAATTAGAGATAAGAGTTAGCACAACTATCAACCTGTAAAAAGAAATCCTTGGGGTCCTTTAGGTTGCAAGAAGCAAATTAAAATTAAAACTGATTAAATTTGAAGCAGAAGAAAGAAGAAGACAAGTTACAAGAACAACAATTCAAGCGACAACAGGTAATAAAAGGGAAAATTTTGACTTTTTTTACTTGATAAAAGTCTTGACGAGAAAGTTAAAAATTAAAAGTTGATTTAATTTCACACAATTGTAATTTAATATTTATCACAAACCAATTGATTTTAAGAGTTTATGAATAATTATTGGTGGGTAATATAAAAAGATAAATAACAATGTACTTTAATCTTTTCTTCATTATAATGCATAAAATTAAGCTGTAGACAAAAATCAAAATAAACAAATAATAATTTTATTTTGGAGAAAAATTAATTTAATTAATATATATATATATATATATATTAAAGGATTTTCAAAATTCTTGAGGGAGCCAAGGCCTCCTCTTGCTCTCATTACACACCGCCCTTGATTGCAGCTAACTTTATGAAAAAGTTTAATAATAAGGAATTGCGTCGAAACATTGTTAACATAGGTATGGAATCGAATCATAGTTATTTTATCTCTTATATTTCTTTTGTATATCAAATAATATTAAAATTCACAAGTCTTTTCTTTTTAACTTTATCAGGATACGAGTTGAGACAACCGAATTTTCATTTCATGTATGAGAATCTTCGTGGAGAAAATGTAGAGGCGGCTAATTGACTTGATAGGATTTCCAAGGATAAGTGGGTCCAATCATATGATCAAGGAAGACGTTATGGCCATATGGCAACTAACCTAGCTGAATCTATCGGTGTTGAAGGGAACGCGTCATCTTTCCATTACTGCTTTAGTGCAATCAACATATTATAGGTTGGCTGCACTTTTTGTTAAGATGGGGAACAAGCAAATTGCAATAATGGGGGGAAGGCACACATGGGTTGAAATTATTACCAACAATCGGATAACCTGTCGTAATTCGTTGACAACGTATATCCCACCAATGGATCCAATGTTCATGCTTCGCGGGCCAGAATTCTTCATGACGCCCACGCATGTCAATCTTGTGAACCTTATCAAGGTTCACCGGTGCTTGCGGAATTGGTTGTTGCATCCCAAATTATCGCAACACCCTGCCAGTGTGGTGCCACTCTACATATGAAAAGCATATCAATGCTGTGTTTGCTTTCCATATATTACAATTATTGTAGGCATCCGATGGGAGGCATGCCATAATTTCATTGAAGAATATGGCATCAACTACAAATTATTAGTTTCATATGGATTAAATACAAAATTACTTGAATGTAACAATCGAAACATTTACCTTATCATATCCTACTCGATCTAGTTGTAATCTTATACTTGCAAGGTCGGTCGGAGTCTCGGTAAGATCTCTACGATGACTCCACCTGCTAAAATGCGTATAAAATCTTAATAGATCTATAAAAATACAAGTTCGTACAAAATTAATAAAATAGTAAAGATTATTACCTGCTTGCAAGGGGTATACAGCCGAAACATCCACGCGAGAAGCAAGAAATGGCAGCCTATACCAAGCCCATGATTGTAGAAGCACTAAACATCCACCTATGTCATGGCTTTTTGGGACTGTAGCCCGGCACAGTTCTCTATACAAAATCGCCAAACACGCAAAACTCCAACTATAATTTGCCGCATGCTCTAAATCACGTAGTAATGGAAGATACATTATATGTACCCAACTGCTTGATTTGTCAGGCATTAATAATCTTCCAATCAAACGTAAAATATATGCTCTAGCAGCATATTGTATCTGTTCTTCAGTTGCGTGTAATAGAAGATTTTGAAAGGATTTCAACCAATTTAGTCTCACCGTTAAGCCAGATACATACTCATCTGGAGGTACCGCACCCAATAGATTTTGACACTCTTCATTCCAATCTAGTAAGCTTGCACCTGTAACTGCATCGCCATAGATCGAAAATCCAAGTTGAAGCGCAATATCTTCTAGAGTTACCGTGCATTCACCAAATGGAAAATGAAGTGTGCGTCTCGGGTCTCCATCGTTCGATCAACGCACTAATTAAGTTGGGTTGTAGAAAAAATCGTTGAATTTGAGTTGCGTGATAAAATCCAGCTCTTCTTAAGTGGTCGATAATAGATGGATGCGGGTCCTTCAATGTAAATTTCTTCGAATGTAACACGCGACGAGTATCCTGTTGATAATTAATTAAATTAAATTAAATAATTATAAAATTATAAAAATTAATATATTATAAAACTATAATAATTAAAAAATTCTAAAATTCTAAAACTATAAAATGACAAAACAATAATAATTAAAAAATTAAATATTATAAAACTATAATAATTAAAAAAATTAAACAATATAAAAAATAAAAAAATTATAAAACTATAAAATGACAAAACAATAAAAATTATAAAACTATAATAATTAAAAAATTAAAAAATTATAAAAATATAAAAATTATAAAACTATAAAATGACAAAATAATAATAATTAAAAATTTATTAAAATTTGATAATGTAATACAAATAATATTACAAAATTTTACTTACCTCTTTAAATATAACCGAGGATATGTGATTTTCTTGCAACCTTAATAGTGATGATGAAGCCATTTTTTAATTAACAAGAAGAAATTTTGTATGGAAGAAGGAAGAAAGAAGAAAGAAAATTTTGAGATTTTGTTGTAGAAAATATGAAGAGGGGGGTATTTATAGATATTTGGGGTGTAGGGGAGAAATTTGAAGGCAACGATCAAGTGACCGTTGCCTTCAAATTATATATATATATATTATAACCGTTGTACATTTTAAATTAAAATAAAAAAAAATAAAAATAAAAATACCAAGTTAAATCGCCGGTGTTTTTTCAATATTTTTTAAAATACACGTTAGGAAATCGCCATGGGGGATGGCGATTTCCCAGCAGATTTTAAAACAAGTGAATTTTGGAAAATAATGTGAAAACAACGGTATTTCGGTAAATAAAATTTTTTTTGGCTATATTATGATAAAAAAACCTGGGAAGTTGCCATATCATATGGCGACTTCTCAACGGGTTTCAAAATCGACGCATTTTGGTATATAATTACAAAAGATAGGTAGTTTGAAAATTAAAAATAAAAAACAGAAATATCCTAATAAATTTGCCTAATATCTTCACCCAATGTATCGAAAATGATAAATAAAGTTATCAATTGCATTTAATATAATATTATTACTATAAATAGTATATTAACTAACCTTAAGAAATACCCTTAAGGCACTCGTTAACAAAACTCTATGAGGAAAAATCTATTTATACTAATGTAAAACTAAATTAGTTTTACACATTTTCATATCTTTGTATATGATTTATATTTTAACAAATCGACATTGGATTTAACAATATAATTGTACTCGTCGTGCACGTAAAGTTTCAAATCGATCCGATATCTCTTTCATATCGATCGAGAATACTGTTTTTTTTAATATATATTTAACGGTTGGAAGTTTTTTACATTGACCAAATACTTAGATATTTTAAATTTACTCGAAACTCGACGTGCATGATCTATGTGAATAGAACATGAAATCCGATGGTCGGATTAAACAAATATAAATAATATAAAAAGTTATGAAAGTGTGTAAAACTAATTTAGTTTTATACTAATATATATATATATATATTAATAGAGGAGGGATCCACTTATATTAGTATAATAAAACATTTCAATTAATGTTTCCAAAAAATTTCACAACAAAAATTTCACAGATGATCAACAAAAATTTTTGCCATGCATTCATCTCCTTTATCATTTTGAATTTGACCTGTCAATTTTGACCTAAATTCAAAAAATTCGATCAATTTGTCCGAATTCAAAGTAAAAAAAAAAAATTTATTTGACTATTTTTAAGAAATAATAGTCCTTAAAATATAAAATGATCATGTAATTGATAATTTGATATGCTTAATGTAAATAAAAAAAAATTCAATTAATGTTAATTTCTAATAGTGTTGTGAGAATCATTTTAAAACTTATATTTATTGCGTGCTATATTCTAAATATAATATGCTTGTATAATCATTTAAACGAGTGTGAGTAGAGTATGATATAAATCATGATCTTTGTTATTAATAATCGAATTACATTTTGTGAATAAATGTTTTGATAACATGAACATTATTATATTTTTTTGTACCATAAAATATTTAAATACATTAGCTTATATAATAAAACATAAATATTTTAAAATAAAATAAAAATTACACCTATAAGTATGTTCAAGATATAAATTATGTAAGTTCTACATAATTATTTTAATATATTTTATTTTATTTTTAAAATTATCATTATTAAGCAAATATAATTAGTATATTAAGATACATAAGAAATATATAAAATTTAAAAATATTTAAATAAAAAAATTGCTCTCTCCACATGATGCCAGCAAATTACTAGTTGCAATGATTGCTTATAAGTATAGTACTGGATCGAACAGAACAGACCTTCGATTTTGGTTCAATTTCTTTGCATCCCCAAATCAAGGAATGGTACATGCACTTTTAAGGTAAGAAATATTGAAACCCAATTTTTTTTTTTACTGAATAAAATGCTCAGATGCCATTGCCAACTTAACAACAAGGCTTTTGCTTATTGAACTTTTCTTTTTCTATGCATTTTGCCCAAACCCATCTCAAAATATAGACCTTGTAAACTACTTCACGTTTGCAATAACAAAAAGCAAACAGGGATTCAGCCTACAATATATAATCCATAAGAGCAGAGACAGATTATTACAATAATTGGTAAAGAACAAATAATTCCTACAGTTTGCTTGAGGGGGAACAACGAAAACCCCATCAGCCAAAAATGAATTCCCACATCTCTTCACCTTTCAAACTTTTTTCTTGTATAAACATATCATTCTTTTCCTTTCAAGATACTATGATGAAAAAGAAAAAGTAAAAGTTAAAAAAGAAGAGAAAAGAAATATAAAATCTCCTAACAAAGTCAAAATTTTCACTTCCGACTCTACAAATAAACGCGATCGGCCTTAACAGGTTTATATCGATGGAGATCACATAAATTACCAACAAAACATAACACATTTTAACTTGTGACACAATCTTGGAGATATGGGTGGTTCAGATTTATGTACCTTTTCCATAGAGGCTTATACCTTCCAATGGCCAATTTTAGCCATGGCTTCATGTTCCCATTAAAGTGAACAACTGCTGCACTCTCAATCAGGCGGTTGTCGATGTTAAGGTCATAACCTAATCCCAACACATGCCATCTCCGATCAAGTGGTTCTGTGAGCCCATAAAAAGCTAGAAGACCGGCCGGAAGAGTTCCCAATTTCCAGAGTGTCCTATCAGCATTTTGCTCCTGCCAGTAATGATATCTTGCAGTGACATTTGCTTTCCTCCAGGCAATCAGATCAAAAACATTCATGCCAAATGCCCATCCACATGCTTGCGGATCGAATTTAGAGCTGATGGTCGGATTTGAGAAATTGAGATACTTGTAATAACGATGAAATGCTTCAAGACAAGTCTCCACTGCCCCATTTACATTTCCATGCAAATCCAATGAGAAAAGAGGTGTTAGATCTTTCTGCACAACAACATCATCATCAAGGAATACTATCTTCTCAAGCTGTGGATAGATCTCTGGTATGTAAAACCGAAGGTGATTCAACAAGGAAATATATTTAGGGTTCCGCAATTTTGGCTCAACTTTCAAATCTTGATTTTCCCCAAAATAGTAGGCCCGTGAATCTACGTCTTGTAGCTGCTTTATAATGGGAGCATAAGAAGCATTCAACCAAGATAGCTCCTCTATGTTCTGCAACTCTATAGTGGAACCTTTGAAGTCATTGCTAAGGAACCAAGCCTGCATAGCTCCATAGCTAACCCCATTAGTGATAATGTGGAAAACTATCTGTGTAGGATGATCAGCATTGGAAATTGTAGAATTTACTACTACTGAGGTAGCAAGGACATTGTCTGAAAATGTGCAGAAATGGTAGAGATTGTTGTCCACAAGTCGAGGAGAGTTTCTCCGCTCGTTTGCAAGGTCTTGAAGGGGTGACCTTTTAAGCCAATCAGCTGAAAGCTTGACAATTAGGCAGTGAAGACTCTTAGGAAATGCTTCTGCCACCAATTGTCCAAACACTGTACTCTGAACGGTTGCTGCATTAGCTCGCTCTTCAAGGGCTTGAATATGAGATTTCATCATCACTATTGTAGTTGCAATGTCATAATGAGCATCTTGTGCCTTATAAATTAGAGATGAAAGACTGCTAATTATTGGCTCTGCTTCCTCCAGTGTAATGGGCTGCCCTCTCATTGCAGCTTTTGAAAGCAAAAGTTGGCAACTCTGGATCTTTGAGCTTAGCTCCCAGGCAAGGTGAAGGTTATTGTGCTCTTTTGCAATTATGACATAAGCCTTAGCAAGTGTCATTTGTTCTGCCAATTGCCAAGAGTATGAGGTAGCACTCAATATTTCTTCAGTAAAGTTTAAATTCTCATGAACAACCTGCTCCATTCTTGAATCTTCCTCCTGGCAGGGCAAATGTCATAGATGAGTAAGTCCTCCAATAATCATTTTAAAAATTAAACGGCTATATAGTACACTAATTATTCAGCTGAAGTAACATGTTAATATGTACAAACATCTAATTATCCAACACTGAAAATAATCACCAAAAGAAATTATATTACATTTTTTACTTATTTTTTTTTATCAAAGATAAGGTATACAAGACAGTCCCTAAAATTTTGCCAGTTGAAATATCCATTTTATTGTTAACACTAGGTAGAATTTTAAGCATTTAAAATTCAGTATCTTGTCAAAATCAGGTCTTAAACCTGAATAGCTCTAAATAAAGGCAGGTTAAGCTGCATAGGGTAATCTCATTAAACCGTATATTTATAATGCAGTGTATTCCTGTAAAAATTAATTTCAGAAGGGTACCAACAATAAACCTTTGTTACTGAGGGTTAAGGTTCAGCTTGATCAAACAGGGGATTGTTCATTCTAAGTAGACAATCCATGACCAGGTTAAGATAATATTATAACAAGCATAGCAAGAAGTCTTTCAAAACAACACTAATACTAGAAAGGGAGAATTAGTGTACATGTTTGTCATTTAAGCTGAGGTTAACCATATATAAAATTCATGTTTAACCTTATGCTTTTATCCTATGGATGAGTCTTGGATAAAGGATCCTTCACCTTGATTAAGAAATTGAAAGCTCCATTCCAACTCTCAAAATCAACCACACAGAAAAATATATCTATTGTTATGAAAATAAGAATTGAAATCTAGAAGTCTTTCCATGTTTCTTTGAAAAGAATTAATGACATCCAAATAACACGTAAATAATCTCCACAGTATGAGATTTCACACTCGTTTCTCTTCGCGAACTCAACCTTCCTCGGTTCATATCAATTCCATCAAAGAAATGGCTAGTGCATTTTGAACTCTTTAACTTCCTACTCATGTTTTCACTTCAATAACTAGCACCAAAGTGATGGACACTGCTATGGAACAGACAACCACAGGTTGCAAGCATGTTATTAACCAGGAACTCATATCTAAATTCTCAACAGAACTAATCAGAATCACTTCACTATGAATCCAAAGTCTAATCAGAAATCCACTATAGCTACTGTAATTCAATCTAAAAATGCAAAAACAAGGTTATATATATTAAAACAACTACGTATATCAGATTACATAATAACATCCAAGCTCAACAATCAATCCGGAACTCTTAAAACCTCAATCAATAACCATTTTAAACAAATACAAGAAAGACCCTTTTTTCTCTATTCTTTTCATTTCCATAATTTGCATCAAACCCCCAAAAGTTCCGTTAAGAAACAACAATTTTTTTCAATCCTATTCACTTCCTAAGTTACAATAACAACCTAAACCTACATAAACAAAATCTGATGAATACAAGATCAAAATTAAAACACCAAAAAGAGGACATGGGTTGTCTATGTTCTTACATGAACAGGATGCTCAACCTGATCTTCATGATGATTATGATGAACTACAAATAAAACCAATACAGCAACAACAAACAGCCCAAGCAGCGCACAGATCCAATGCGAAAACCTCCTACGAACCGGGCGCCGGTAATCGGCAGCCCGCCGCCGCATCTTTCAACCAAATACCCTCCACAATTCACCACCAAATCAAGATTCCAGAACTACCCATTTCTTCAGATTCGATCGAAAACAACAATTCCAACAAATTATATATAATCACTCCACACTCTTTCTTTCTTCACTCTATAAAAAGCTCTAAGCAGAAAATGAACAAAGTAACAAAGAATAAGAAGCAAAAGCTGTTGAGGTTGTTTTTGGGATGTGAATAAGAAGCCTATAAGAACTGACAGTAATGGGATCTGGGTTTGTTGTGTTTACATGAATACTTAAATAAACAAAAAAGAATAAAGATTTTAACAAGGGAGAAGGGTTTTTTGTGGGGTTTTTTTGGTTTAATTTTTTGGCTTACAGATGTAAAGAGAGGGAAAAAAAAAAAAACAAGAAAAGGAAAGGGCAGAGAGGACAAGCACATGAGACCATGTATTAAGCTTTTCTTACCATTTTTGTTTACATTGAAATCGAACGCCAATGCTCTCTAGTTTATAGCTTTCATCACCATATATATATATATATATATATATATATATATATATATATACTTATTAAACTTTTTTGGGTTCTATTTTTTTCAACTACTTGCCATTTATAAGTCAATGAAAATTGCAAATTGCAGGTGAATTGACATTTGGCAATGGTATTTACCCTTTTCATGATGCGGAACCGTTATGGTTTTGCTTATATTATTATTTACCCCGACAACAGACAAATTCAAGTTACCTTTCATGAATAGTTTGGATTTTACTATTTTTAGGTTTAATTATTGAAGTGTTTTAACAATTTCACATGGCCATTCTGAACACACAAAAAAATCACATGGCCATGACTCATGAGTATGACAGATAGAATAAGACAGAACAAAAGAATTATGGCAATTTAATAATTGAAAAAAATAGAATTTATATTATTATTTGATAAATTTGGTTACAATAATAGTGATTCAAATTAGTAACAAAAGAAAAGAAAAAAAAAAGTAATAGGAGATATCAATCCTTTAGAGTACAACAACAAAAAAAAAAAGATTTGTCGAGAGGTACAAAAAGGTATGGATCCAATCTTTATTATGTATTTTCATCAATTTGATTTTTTTCTTTGTGTGGAAGTTGGCTCCAAATAAATTCAGATACTCACTTTGCACAACAAAAAAAAGTATGATTAACGGATGCCTATATATATTAATTAAAAATTATTTAATTATAATTTTAGAAAAGTTTTGTTATATTTAATATATTATTTTTATTAAATTTTTATTTTATAAATATCATTTTAATAAGTATCATAAACACTAATTAACAAATAAATGACGTCAATCAAAATGACCAAAGTGTGTAACGAAAATAAACTTTGAGTACGCGTTTGAAAATTTTTATTTTTTAAATATCAATAATAGAAATGATATAGTTGAAGGGCAAATGGTATAATTTGGTTCCTTCCATGAAAAAACGTGGACCAGCGCCAACTCAAAAAAGCCCAGCCAAACTTGAGATAAGTTGGACTTTACTACAGCAAGCTAGCTAAACTTGGACTTAGCCTCTAATAGGCTGAAAAAAGTAGCCCAAAGGTTAGTTTAACAGTAATTAAGGGACTAATCACAGTAATGCAGAAAAAGCAAGGACTGGTTTAGGATATCATTTTGAGGGTTTTCTTTCTGTCAAAAGTTTGATTTATGCTTAAATTTTAGGAAAAAAAGTTAATGGTTAAACTATTAAAAAAATTCCTAAATTTTATAACTTTATCTAAACAAACTCTTATACTTTTATTATATTCAAATAAACCCTTATTCTTTAATTTTTACTTAAATAAGTTATTATATCAAAAAAATTTGATTTAAGGCAAGGTTGAAAAAACCAGATCGGAGGTCAAACCAGTGTGACCTCCGGTTCCCGGTTCAACCAGTTGAATCGGTTGGACACTTTAAATAAGATTTTTAAAATGTTTTTAATATTACATAAATATTAAATATAGTAAACAATTAATAAAAATAAGCATTTAGCTTAGTGGTATGGTTTTTAGTATAATTTCAAGAGGTTATGGGTTCAAATCTCATCATTTACAAAAAATATTTTTGAAAAAAAAATAATTAAAAACAGTTTTTTCCCATTTTTACCGGTTTTTTACCGATTTTTTACCGGTTGAACCGGTTTTTGGCCGGTTCGATTAAAATCGATTTTATTACTCCCGTCGGACCGGATAGGCAACCGGTTCCCGGTTCAACCGGTCCCACCGGCCGGTCTGATCCGGTTTTTTATTCAATGATTTAAGGGTTTGTTTAGGTGTAAATTAAAAATTAAAAGTTTATTTCAATAAAAATTAAAAGTTAACGGTTTATTTGAATGCATATTAAAAGTTAAAGATTTATTTGAATGTAATAAAAATATAAAGGTTTAATTAGATAAAGTTATAAAATTTAAAAAATTCATTATTATTTTAGCTAAAGTTAATTGCACATGTACATTTGACTCAGTAATTTATGCATAAATTTCATATTCAAAGAACATGATTCGAAATTTTTCGTATTTGACTCAATGATTCATGCACAAAACTGTCGTTAAAACAACAACCTTGGGCCGGGATTTTTACAAATGATCCAATACAAAATAAGTATAAGCAATGACAAGTTGAATTATATATAAAGCGATCAAGCCAAAAGCCAAAAATTTTTGTGACGCTTTGTGGTAATCAAGTAGCCACCAAGCTGGTTGCTCTTCCTCCTAACTGCGATTGTCATGCATGAAGCATTTTGGATACAGTAATCCACAACTCCACCACCGCCACCTCTCTTTCTTCCCCATCTCCTCATTATTCGCCAAATCATTGATTTCTTCCTTTGTCCTAACACCAAAAGTGACACTTTCTCTTGCTTTGCTGCCTCCACAATCATTCGACCCTTCTCCTTTCCTTCAAGCTTCGCCGCCTCCACTTGCACCTAATTATTCATTTCAAAGCGTTAAAAAAAAAAAAACATATAAATTTTATAATAATTTAAAAAAAACCTATTATATGATCTTAAATTTTTAAAAATACCCTTTAATTTTTTTTAGTACAAAAAAAATTGTAGTCTGAAGAGAAGAGATTGCTATATTGAGATTTGAAATTTTAATTGTATGAATTAATTAAGTTAAATCCGTGATTCAAAAAATACTCTTTAATTTTTGTAATGTGTTTTCAAGAACTGCTTTTAAGAAATGTAAGAATCATTGTAACAAAGAAGTGACAGTACTTACTCCTGGCTTTTTCTTTTGACACATATTTTTCATCGAGTGAAGCAGTTCATAAACTCTAGGATTACGCTTCCCATTAGACGACTCTGCAAATCAAAATAATTTAATTTGTAGATTATTATAAACTTCAATTTGGAATACTGAATGAGAGCTCTATAATGGATATACACACACACACACATATATATATATATATATATATATATATATAAAAGTCTAACCTCTTTTTCTGGGCTTGGCCACATGCAGAAGAACAATGGTATCTTCAACTTGAATAGTGTGAGATAATGCCCAGTCAAGCGCTCCCTTAGCTTCCAGACTTGAATCAACCACCACCATGACTTTATTACCACAACCTCCATGCTCAGTTCCACCCTCATTGTTGATAAGGTTATCAGCCTCTCCGTTACCTAAGAACTCGACTTGATCCTGATCGTTTTCGACACAATTAGAGGCTGATTTCCGCCTGAGAGACGGTGACTGGATACGAACTCGAGCCACTGACCGGCTAAGGCTCAGCGTTGGTGATCTAGAATGTGATCGACCCATCGTTTTCTTTTCTGACTTGAAATTTGGCTGGGAAATTGACATATATATCAGAATTTCTGAGGGACAACGGACAAGTTTATATATGATAATGTCATACGCCATTGGTGTTGACTTTGCAACGAAATCTTCATTTCCCCAAACGTGCCAGACATGAAGATGTAGGGTAATATGTTTATCTTTTAATTTATATAATTGTCGAGGAGATTAGACCTTAAGAAATAAGACCAATTTCTTTGGTTCCCCACGTTTACAAGAATGATGATGATTAACCTTTTGCCTTATATCAGTTTCTTAATGCATTATCAGCAAAACTCAATCTTGATTTTTGATTATTTTGCATATTAGTTTTACACTAAATATACTTTTGGGTATATGGAATGCCACTTTGCCAATATACAACATAAATTAATTCCTTCCCCTATTTTAATTATGACATTTAATTAACTTATTTATGTAGGGGGGTGGGAGTGGGATGGGTGGATAATGTATTTGATAAAATATTTTAGGTTTGAGCTTGACTCTATCAATTTGTGAAAAAAGAAAAATGATTTACCTTATATATAGGATTAATAATCTCCCTTTTACTTATCCAAAAAATAATAATCTCTTTTTAACTTTTCTTGTTTGAATACCCAACTTAATTAAGCTTAAGGTCTAATTAAGTTATAGTTAAATTAGACTTGTTCATGGGGTTATTCGTCCAAATTCGAAGGTTCACCCGATATTTTGAAAGGGCTTGCATAGAAACATTAAGCCCGAAAAACGAGCTTGGACAAAAAAATATGAAGCGTCTTAAAAACGAATCGAGCCTTGAGTATAGCATTTTTGCCTAGACCCGACCCAATCCATTTTACTATTAATATTATAAATATTCAAAGGGATTAATTTTTTTTTTAAAAGGGATCGATTCCTTTTTAAGAAAAATTGATATTTAAAAAAAAAAAGATCGATCATTCTGTATAAAATTTTGGACGAATCTATGTAGGCTTAGTAGTGTTTTTGCATGTTCGAATCAAGCCAAGACATAAAATTTTGTCTATATTCGTGTCGAGCCAAGTTTGGGTATTCATAAAATTCATTAATATTCTATCTAAACCCAACCCGACTCATGAAAAGGTCTAAACTAAATATTTTACAATTTTAAGTTTTAAGCTCATGTGTGGTAATCCTAGAGATTAATCAATAAATAAAAATTTACTGATCTACATTAACTATCCTCCCCTCTCTACCCTTCACCATGAAATGTCACAAAAGGAAGAAAAAGGTTTGGTATGGGTCAAAATAACTGCATTTGTTTGCATAGCAAACAGCCACATAAACAAACAACCCATAAATGTTGGGAAGCATAATATTCCTCCTTTGCCAAATTATAAGTATTATACATATTTTATTGAACAAAAAAAAAGTTATTATATATTTTAACTTGCCATATCTAATGATGAGTTATGACAATAATGTTCATATATATATTTTTTCCAGAAGCCAACCAACGCAAAATGATTGCCAAGTGACTTGCTTGCATGCCCTCTTTATATTTTATAAATTAATATAGATGATCAAAAGTAGATTTTTTAAAGAAAGCCATCAAAGAGCCTTTCTATCTCTAGAAAATTTTCAGAAGAAAAAGGAAGAAAGAAAAAAAAAACTACTGTAGGTCCAAAATTTATTATTCTTTGATTATAGTGATGTCATCTTTATCTCCTTTATATATATATATATATATATTGAGTTTGTCAAACTTAAATTCTGATTATTAGAATTAAAAGTAAAAAAAATTTACCAACACATCACAATTTTTTATCTTATAAATTCGGTTTCGTTAAAATTATCACGAAACTTTGACATAACTTAATCACAATCACAAAATTTTAATCGAAATCATATTTATATTAATAAAAATATAAGGTTTAGAATTTGAAGCTTAAACCCAACTGGTTCATGCAGTCACCCTTAAAAGATAACATTGAGCAAGTCTAAATTCGAATCTCGATATTTACAATCACTTTCTCTATCCCCAAATTACATCATCTTTTATAAAATAATAATAAAAAAAAAATTAGATTTGTTCAATTGAAACAAAATCTATATACTTGTTATGAGTTAAGATTTTATGATCGTATCAAAATTTCATAATAACCCTCACGAGTCGGAATTCATGAGATCAAAACTCACATATTACATCGTTGATTTTGTCTCTTTCATCTAATGTAAATGTGACTATTTTCTTATATATTTCAATCAGTTTGCTCAAAATATTAATTATGCTATCACTCAAACCAGACAACACCATTAATATAGAAGTAGACATTCATGCTTCTTCTTTTTCTATCTATTACATATACTTGTAATTAAACAACTTCACAATTAGAGATACATGTAATTAGACTATATATAGCAGTAGTTGATCATATAAATATATTGGTTGGTGCAACTGTAAGCTTGTCTAATTCAAGCAACACATCTTCAGAAACATGCCTTTGTCTTGTGGCTGACCATTTTGAGAAATTTTTAGACACAGAATCTATTAGGATCAGACGCATAATTCGTCTCACTACGGGTATTGTTGGTCTTATTTATAAGCAAAATTAAGAGAGTGGTTAAGTTTGGTGTGATTGATACTTTTATCATTTATATTTGTTTTTACATTTTTGTAAATATTAATATAAAAAATAAACACAAATATAAACTAAACAAAATAGAAATATGTTAATAAATGAAATAATATATTTATCTATATATATGTACATATATGTTATGTCATCTAAATTCGATGGTGAGTGTCGGATATGAATATATGTCCAATACGGATATGTTTAATTTTTTAAAAGTTTTTTCATATATTTTAAAGATCATACTCCATAGTCATGTCTGAATCTGTGTCTGAAGATACTTAAAGAAAAATAAAAAATTCGAATAACATACATGTTTGTATTCTTTGGCATGAATTCAATTAGCTAAGAATTTTTCTTTTTCTTTTTTGAGAAGAGTACTTGGATTTCAATGCAATACCAATATGTCCATTCATTCTAATGCAGTAACTTCTAAAAGTGAATTACACGAAGGGTTTAATAATATAAAGTCATTAATTCTAATTTATCGTTAATTAATATTGAAGAATATTTCTATTCAAAAAAATATTGAAAAAAGTGTATGCATGTATCGGGAGTTAGATACAAACAAGGTCAAGTGTCTTCTCTATAAAACTCTAGATTCCCACAACTTCAATTTAATCTCAAATTGAGAGAAACTGGATGAAATGTATGGAGACAAGAAAAAAATAGAAACCAACAAGAAAAGCCTTGTGAGGATTAACCTTCAACAAGCAACAAATAAAAAGAAACACAAGTAAAAAATCAACATAAAGTGTGTCTTATGGCCATTGAAACAGTCGCAACACATCTAGTTGGAGAAAGGCCAATAGATGATAAGGCCTCCACTCCTAGACAAGACGAAGCTATTTATTTAAGCCAATGACTATGAAATGTGGAAGGTGATTGTGAAAGGTCTTTTCGTACCAAAGAAGGAAGTGAGAGATGTAGAATTGGTCAAGGAAGAAAAGGAATGCGATGGAAATGATATCAAGATGGTTCAACTCAATGCAAAACCAATGCACACACTCTTTTGGTGCATTGTGCTGGCGAGTGCAATAGAGTTTCATTACGTGACAATGCTATGGAGAAGTTGTGTTTTCGGTGTGGTGGTGCCGAGAAAACCTATGTTGCTCCGACTTTTTTTTTTTTTTTTAAGTATTCGTATTCGACACTCGTTCTTGACGTATAGTCAGATATGGGTATGGGGATATGATCTTCCAAGAACCCTTCAAACACAAAGAAATATCCGTGTCTTACACTCACACGCGAATCCGAATAACATAGGAGAAAACTATCATGCATGCTGTTAAAAGACTGCACTTTCGCAGCAGAGACGTGGAAGCAATTGGACTTTAATATAGACTTTGATGGTACTGAGCATTTGGATACAACACAGTGGATAAAGCAGGTTTCCAAACAACTAAACCAGCAACAATTTCAGAAATTAGTTCTTGATCAGTGCTTGGACAATTTGGAGTAGCAGGAACGGGGAATTGCATGGTGAGATCCGGAAGAACCCTATAGCATCAGCAAGCTTCATCAGGAATTATATTGGTGCAATTTAACAAGGCATAGATAAAGCAAAGTCTGGAGGCGATTTTGATACAGCAGAGATGGAAACCACTAAAGTTAATTTTGATGATGCACTTGACAGTATCAATAAAACAAAGGGAGATAGGTGTTGTGATTAGAAACTCCGAAGGGGCTATTATGGCGAGCACACACTGCCAAATTACTAAGAGTAACAGACCCTTTTCGAGTGGAAGCAAAAGCAGTTGTACGAGCATTGGATTATGCTATAAATATGGGTTTTAAAAATGATAGAATCGGAGGGCGATGCGCTGGGGTTATAAAGCAGCGTACAGAGATTTAAATAGAGATCACAATTCGATATTACGACCGTTATTTTGTAATTTTGACATTTTCGGTCATCGATATTCACTCCGCAATAACAATAAACGCGACGCGACCGAATATATGTTTGTCATGCGCTGCTATACTTTACACACCAAACGCTCACAAAATGGAACTGCTCACAACTTGGCTAAAGCTTGAATATATAACTGCAGTCTCTCCATAGTTAACGAGATTGGCCTGTTTACGTGCAAATTACATACATCTCTTCTTGGCTTGGCTCCTAAGTTTATAACTTCATCTGTTAAAGTGAGACACAATTAATCAATTCATAGGACATGTTATTAGGACTTGTCCATTGTCCAATAGATCCTCATAAATCTCCAAAGTAGCCCACGACTTCTTAGCCTTCCCCATTAGCCAAATCAAATGGTTACACACAGATAAGCTTATTCCAGGATGCCTTTCTCTAATCCTGCTGTAAATTTCTTTTACAAGCCCATAAAAGGCGCTCATAATCTTCCCTACTAAGTTTATAACCCAGCATTGTCCATATCTCTCAGGAGTTTCAACACATTGGTGGCTCAAGTTTTCATCCTTCACAAAGCCATCGTCGCATGACTTGTTGGCAAATACGAACTGTGAATTTCTCAAGCTTAACAAACTCGTATTCCCAATTTTCATTAGCATTTTTTTCTTATTCAACAAAGAACTTCAAAGCTCCACTTCCATCTTCCATTCTTCGATAAGCCAATAAGGCAGTAGAATAGGATACTGGTGATGGACTGAAGCCCTTCTCTTGAATTTCCTCAAGAACATTAAGGGCCTTTGTAAACTTCTCCTTGCTCTAAATAAATTGCCATCAAAACATTATAAGTGTTTCACAGTACCCAATAAGCTGTTATATATAAAAAGGTTTGGGCCAATACTAGCGCCATTTTCCTCCTTCTTTCTCTTGAGCCAGTCAACAAGGGCCATTGCAGCATCCATGTACTTGTCCCTTACAAAACCTCTAATCATGCTTGAATGTACCACCTTAAGGGGCAATTTATCCATATTTTTAAGAAGCTTTTCTACGTCATCTGCAGTTTTAGCAAACCGTAAACTATAAGCCAATGCCTGAACATAAACCCTCCAACTCAACTTCTTCCTCACTTTTATCTTCATTGCCATTATCATCGTCCCTTGAATGTGATTCTTCTCTCTCAAGTTCATTCCCAATTTCTTGTTGCTCCACTGCCCAAGCTGATGCAACCAACCCACTCGAAGAACCTTTCTTTGGCTCACAAAAGAGAACAACTTTGAGTTTAGAGTACCAACAGAGGAATCCATATCTCAAACTACAATTCAAGTTTCTACAAGAAATCCCAGTCCTACTAAACCTTGAATAGCTTGAAAGCAATAAGAAACTATGACCTCTATTCTCAACAAGACTCCATTTTTTTCTTCTGCTTCTAGGTTTAGTAGATTCAAAACAAGAAGAACCAAGCTCAACATCCAAATGGGTTACTACCAAAATCCACCATGTGATGGCCAGATACTTAAAGCTTGCACTTTTACAAAAAGAAAAAGAAAAAGAAAAAAAGAATTACCCAGAGTTAGAAATTCAATGAAACAAGTAAACATCTTACTACAATCTCATGATAGATTCTCCACTGCTCCTTGTCAGATAAGTGTTTAGTGACTTTAAATCTGAACTGACTGGAATTTCTACAAAATGATGAGCATTGACCCAAATTGTAATTGGTAGTTAAATTCATGTTTTTTTATTGTTATTATTATTTCATATCAACACAACATTACTTAATAATTACATCATTGGACTATATAGATACAAGTCACACATATCAGTCTGTAGCATATAAATATGCATCAAATTACATGCATACTAAAGAAAGGACTTTTAGTTGTTTCAATTATTCAAGCTGGCGAATCATCCATGGTGGCAAGAGCACATTGGCGTTGCGATGTTGTGCTGGATTACCTTCCTCCTCTCTTCCACTGCTCCTTGCTTCATAGGGGTCACTGCACAATGTACTCTAATGAGATTAGACATGGCACCAAGTCACTGAATGACTTCAATACATGAAATTTTGAGAAAATTGATGTATTTGGACAGAGAGAAACCTGATGTTCAAGGACTGCATTGGCTGCGGCAGAAGCATGGAGGATGAGTCTTGGCAATTGTTTTGCTGCTCCCATTGTGCCTGCTGCACAACTGCCTTCTCCTTTTCCTTTACCTATTTTTTTACTCAAGAACATTTTAGTACTTACTACACAAGAAAGAAGCTGTACAGTACAGGAGCAGGTTCATAGAATTCACATTAGTGGGTATCGAAATTAATTTTACCTTCTTTGCAAGGATGTTATTCTGCTCTCGCAATGCTTTATCCTGCATATGAAAGAAGTTAAAGCAATCTGTACCGTAGCTCAAGTTCATAAAAAACATTTTAAACTTTTTTCCTTCACATTATATATCGGACACTTTCTTAAAGCGACAAAACCTTAAGCACTTGAAAGTAATAATATGCCAAGAGCCCAAATCTATGTTTACCTGGACTTAAGGTGAGTGTCGCATACGGGTATGTGTCTAACACGGATATACTCATTTTTTTTTTAGTTTTTTCATATATTTGGAAGATCATACTTCATACCCATACACAAATATGTATCCGACATAGATACTTGAAAAAATGAAAAGTCCAAATAGCATAACCCAATATCAAGACAGTATAATACTGCTAAAGCTGCTTTTGACATGTACTTTGCTTTCATAAAAAATAAACAAGTTCTGTTTTGATGGATATGTAGAGTTATGCAATAGAACACTCCATAACTAATCTTGCAACTCTATCCCTTTACCTTATTAAGAGACTGGCTTAGACAGATAAGGTAAGATAATCTTATGACAGCGAAGGCATACCTTTTTCTGAAGCTCAGAAATTGATTCAAACATGAGCTGATTCTGTAAGTGAAACATTTCAAGGCCAAGTTATATTCTAGGCCTAAGCTGCAGAATCAAAAGCTATTTATATTCTTGAAGTGATTTTACCTTTTTTGACCGTATGTGTTTAAGGGCAGAATCAAGTTGTTGCTCCAAATTCTGAAGCTCTCTAAGACTCAAATTCTCAATATCTTCTCCCATATAATGCCTACAAATATAATATTTTTTAGAAGAAAAACAACAACAAGATACTTGAATTCTCTTTTTAATGTTGAAGGTAACCAAATACATTTGAATTTGGAAACCTTGGAATCACTTTAGTACCTTTCGTTTCTTTGTAAAACCTCCATTCTGGCTTTAAGTTTTGCATGTTCCAGAGTCCAACTTCCCTGTAAAACATATTGAAATTATCATATGGTAAAAGCACTGTAAACATGTTTCATTGAATGTCATCCAACAGAAATGGAAGTGGAATTTCTAAGATAACTTTCATATAGTAAAAGGATGCATGTTTGAAAAATTTTAAGAATTTGGAAATTTCTTCATAGAGTGGTGGGTTTACATTTTGTTCAATTTCATTTGCAGCAAGTTGCCTCTCTGCATAAGAATATCTTTCATACCGCTCAAGGATCCTCTCCATGCTGCACAAGAGATAAAAGATGATTTATGGAATCCTCAAGCATAAAATAATGAGAATAAATTAATGACAGGATTAAAAAATGCGTCCCTATACAGTTTCATGAAGCAGAAGACACTAACAAAAAGGCATATAAGACTACTTCTCAGTGTAGAAACCATATACTATTAGGAAATTTTCAAAGCAAGAAATTGCAAACTTTTGATTTGTTATATCAGAGAGTCAGAGTGGTAAGTAAAGTTTCAGTAAAACGAGGTTACATCTTGTAGATGGCTGTTTTCTTCATAGCAGTTACTATTTTATACCAGTTTATCATTAATGTGCCTTGCATGTTTTTGGCTAACAGGGTCCATGCATAGATTTTTTATGGGAGCAATCTCGGGATTGTGGCAAGATCCCAAGTCAATCCCAACAGATAGTGTTCCTAATTTGGTAGACATAGACCTATGTTATTTTGACTATGGAGAAAGTGTCTATGTGTCTGATAAGGCTGAGTGTTCAACCTTTTCTTAGTTTGTCTTTCTAATTGAGGGGTCAAACCCGTATCTATGTTTATATATGCGTCGGATATTTGTCTGTCATGGTATTCTAAGGAAATTGATTTGTTCAGGATTTGCTCTTAAATTTTTGTTTAGAGTGCTTAAACATCCAGGTCTCTACCTTTATAAGAAGACAAGAGGCAACAACTTGAAAATAACATACCTCACTCTCCTTTCTATAGGATGACCTTATCATCCCTAGATTGGTTGCATTAACTAGTCATGTCCTTGCCTAACATCGCTTTGAACAGATTCACTTCCTAAAAGTCCAAAGTTCTCACTCAAGTTAACTAGCTTTACCCCCAATTTTGCCTTCTGCTTCAAATAATATGTACATACAAAACTAGCTAGTGGCACCTCCTCCTCCCCCTTTCTTCTACCTTGCAATTCAGCAGCTATGGTGTAGAGCTATATTATCCGGACTCGTGGGTGAGTATCGGATATAAGTATGTGTTCGAGACGGATATGATCATACTCCCATACTCATGTCCGAATATGTATCGGACACAAATGTCAGATAGAGATACTTTAGAGAATATGAAGAATCCGGATAACATAGATGTAGAATGCAGAAGAAGCAAGTTTCAGGGTTGAAATGAAAAGAAGTAAACCCTAAGAGGAACGGAACTCTACTCATACAACAAATGCAGAATTGATAAAAGTGACACCTCATAGATGAATTAAAAAATTGAAAGAAAGAAAGAAAAAAAAAAAAGATAAGGACCCAAGATAAATATTTGACTGAAAAAAGAAACTAAGTTTAAGAGAGAAGGTCCATCAAAACTGATGTTGACTTAACAACACTTGCCATGCATGTCTTCCATAAATAAATGTGCATAGCATTCTCTCCTTAGAATTAGATGACTATTTTTTATCACTTTAACACTACAAGGGATTGTTCTAAAGAAAAGGGTGTGTGCAGAGCGGTGTGGGTATTGAGGTTTTTAATGGCGTCATTGACTGTGGTGAACTGATTGATTTACCCTTTAGTGGAAAAATATAAATGGTTTGGCTGTGGAAGCAAAAGAAGCAGATAATATAAGGTTCTTGGGGACAATGGGCTGGAGTGGTAGCTTCATAGAATTGTCAGAGATTCCTTAAGAAAGTAATGGTATGGCTTGGTGGTGATAGGTTGATGAATGTACCCTTTTACATAGTGTATTGTTCTGTAGGTTTATATAAATATAAAACACTTTAAACACGATTATGACATAAAAAAATACACAAATACGACACGGATACACGATTGTCAGCTTCACTTTTATCACCATTGTTTATCACTTTGTTATGGAAGCAAGGCGGTCCAGGTTCACATACTCTACTTCCCTACCTTCCAATATAGTTTTGCTTCATACTTCCAGTCATATTTTTACCTTCAACTTTTGTACTTTCTTAGTTCCTTATCCATGACAATACTGTTGAACTTTGAATCTATGGAAACTACTAAAAGAGTCCATATATATATACATGTTGGACACCACTTGAATAACCTATTCAATTTTTGGATATGTCACATTTATATCCTGCTTTTTAAGATGGGTAGGATGACAAAATTCAATCTGCTCTATGGATTTTGTATCGATCTGTTTCAAATAGAGAAGTTTTTTTTTTTTCTTTTTTTGAAAAATGGGCAGGATGGAGCATGGCAGTTTTGGTAAATACTTGCTCCGCTCTATCTCACCCCGTCTTTTAAAATTACTATTTACCCCTTAAAATATTCTATATATCTTTTTATATTTTTAGTATATATCTATATACACTAATATTATATATATATATATATATATATGCATATTGTATATATACTAAAATTATGTTAATAAATAAATTATAATATATTTTTTTACAATATTAAATTAAAAATAATTAGTAAAAAAATGGGATGGAACAGTGTGCAGCGGTCATGGATGAAATCGACATCCATGCAAGTGGATGTTTTCAACATCCATGCAAAAGTAGGGTGGAGATGGATAAGATAATTTCCGCCCTCACCACGTTTCATTGCCATCCCTAATGATGTAAGATATCCCACACACATGTGAATCTCAACAATCTCCCTCGTTTACTTGTGAAATGTAATCAACTCCCGTGCGAGTAAAATTGGCAATGCATCCTTAAATCCAATACTCAACCTCGCATATACTGTGCATCCAAATTGTCTCGGTGCACCTTAAACTCAATACTCAACCTTATATCTCTTGTGCGTTAGGATTGTCTCAGTGCCTTTTAAACTTGCACTCAATCATAAATTGTCTCAGTACATAGCACTGTTGCGTTTCACTTAGATGACCGAACATATGCATACTGAATATATGCCTTTCACTACTTGCTTTCAAAAAAAAAAAAAAAAAAAAATGGTACTCAAATACATTGTTTTTAACACCGTAAAAATTATTTCCTTTTCAGTTTTCCAAGAGGTAGATCACTATCCAAAAAATATGTTGACTATTTTTATCTTCTTTGTACACTTTGAATTTTGAACTTCAACAGAAACAGTTAGTTCAAACTTCAACTAGAGGAGAAGGAGATAGTTGAAAAAACTAAGCTGAGCTTGCTCGAAAGCCAAGAAGCTAGAGTAGCCTGTGTACCTCTAATAACTTCTCATCAAATAAAAATTTGAATCAATTTTGGGGTATGAGCCATTAAAGTAGAAGGCTAGCTCCAACTCACTTGGCACTTGGCAGACCAAACTCTTTTCTTTTCCTCCTCCACTCTTCTCAATTCTCTCTCAATTAGACCTATTTATGGGTTTAGTTTAACTTACTCGTGATCCGAATTTTTTTTTTTATTTTATTCAGATTCGTGTTGGAGCCGATTCGAAAGTTTATATCATTGTTCAGAATAATATTAAAATATTAAAAATTATTTTTATATTAATATTTATAATTAAATTTAAATAATTTTTTTTTTATTGATAAACAGTAATTTAAGTCGAGCCGTGCCGATCTAAATTAAAAAAAAAAACATATCTAAACTCGATCCTATACGAGTTGAAACTGTCAACTCAGACGAATAACTCGTCCTTTGAATAAGTCTAATCTTAATCATAAGAATGCCATTTTTGGAATAAATTAGATGCATATCATTTTCACATGCAGAAGATGTTTGTTTAGAGTGAATAAAAAGACTAAAAATCTGAAAGGGTTGGAAGTGAATTACTTATTTCTACTAAGAAACAGTACATTATCCAAAAGTTAATGACCATAAGTATTTGCACAAAAGAGAGCCGAAGAAATTATCTCAAAACTTTCCCCTAGACTATTACTATTATCTGTAGGAAACATGCATGCTTCGAAGTTCGATCTAAGTGTCCTAAATCATACACTATCTCATCAAAGCCTTTACTGTTACATCGAAGCAGCTGTCAAGTTAAATATAGCAATTCAGGCCCCTCACCTCACCAGGTGAAAAAGCTCATACAAACTATCATTAGTTTCAATTATTTCTTCTTAAATGTGCCAATTTTTTTTGTCTAACTGTTTGTTTTCCTAAACAAGAAATTTCTCTCTAGTTTTTTTCCTTTCCAACACGACTGCCAATCGAATATTTGATTTGAACCCTTTTTTTTTTTGGATATAAATTACTTAAATTGTTTATCAGAATTTATCCAAAAATTAAAGTCTCAAGAAAATTATACTGGAAATAACTAGTTTATGGAGTAATTATTTTTTCCCCTTAATTTTATAACTTCTTTGAAGCTTTGTTTCAAACAAACAAAGATAAGACTTAACCTGAAATAGGAGTTCTAAGGTTGTCTCCTAAGATATCCACAACGAGATCTTTTCCTGCATTTCTAGTAGACAGTCTCTCTCTTTCTTTCTACCCGTGTGTTTTTTTTTACTGTTTATTTCAAAGACAAAGACTTCACTCCAGCTGTTTTTTTCTTTTTTCTTTTTTTACAATAAACCAATAAAAATAAAGTTAAAAAGCAGAGCACTTTATTGTTGTTATTGGCAATTAAAAAATGCAAAAAAGTATTTAATCCATCAGATTGTTAAAACAAGTTATTTTACAATATCATTCATTTCATCCAAGTACAACAAGAAGCAAAGAAGAAGAAAAAATAAAATAATAAGAAACCATAAGAAAAGAGAAAAGACCATGAAATATAA